>CM040766.1:13507440-14776190 GCA_022829085.1 Abramis brama | reverse complement strand
TTTTACATTCAGTAACAGTTCACACAAACATCGAGACAATCAAACAAACGAACACAAAATCGCTCAGGTCTGAATGAACTCAACATATTCTCCTCATGCTCGCTGCTGCTGCACTAAATGTTTATTTCAGAAGGAAGACGCCAGAAAAGACGCACAAGTATCGCTGTGATCGATGAAAACAATACAGAAATGAGCCTGTCGCTTAATCAAACTGTATAAAGTGTGTTTGAAAGTTGTGTAAATATGAGAAATACCGTAAACTGCTCTCCTCACCTCAGAAGACTCGACGCTGAAACGCTGTGTGTGTGTGTCAGTCCGGAGGGCGCATTTGATTTTGAAATGCGATTGCGTCACAGCGGCGCGACAAAGGATGTCCCAATTCAAAGGCTGAACCCTTCTTTTGGGGGGTAGTTTTTTTTTTTTGCTGTTAACAAAAAGAGTATGTTACAAAAACTACAGTATACAAGAAAACACAACAAATGTAACACTAGGGGGATTAATGTAGAACTACATAACAAACAACACATCTACTAACAACAAACAACAAATAAGTCTACAACACAACTACATAACAAACACATAAGTCAGTCTCAAGTCAAAATTACATTTTAAATACCCTTATATATTCAGCTTATGAAAGATATATCATAAGCCATTGATTTAATTTCCTTTATTTCAACAATAAGTAAACACCTTTTGTGCTGATCTTTAGTAATGCTTTATAAAAATCAAAGAATAGTATAAACCCATTATCACTAATCAGTTCTGAATATCATCCAAAACTTAAACCTTGTGTTATAGTGGGTAGACTGTTGAAATTTTCAGACGATTAATTGCATCCGTCGATTCAGAAATTGCATGTTGCATGTTTTATGGTGGTATACAAATTTTATGGTCATTTTTATTCCAAAGGATGGTAAACATAGTATAATACATTTTATCGTAACTTACTACACATCGTTAATTAAGGTGTAACTAGAGGATTATTTCAATACCATGGAAGGTATGGTTATTAATATGGAAGATATTAAAGCAGAGATACATTCTTATACTTGAATATAAGCACTTAGACTTTAACTAACACAACTAAACACTCATAAATAGGCTGATATATGGTGGGGGACATACATACACACAGGAATATATCATACACATTCTGGTAGTGATGGGGACGAGACCGCCTATGCCGAGTCCGATTCAAGACCGAGTCTTTGAAGGGTCGAGTCCGAGTCGAGACCGAGTCCGTTGGTTTTCAAATTCAGTTTCAGTCGAGTCCGAGGCAAGACCGAGTCTTTGAAGGGTCGAGTCCGAGTCGAGACCGAGTCCGTTGGTTTTCAAATTCAGTTTCAGTCGAGTCCGAGGCAAGACCGAGTGTTTGAAGGGTCGAGTCCGAGTCAAGACCGAGTCCGTTGGTTAACATGGGAGGATTTGAACTTGAAACACGGAGTGTACTGACGCCGTGGTTAAAACAACATTGCTTCTTATGTTTGTTCATGTTTATTTGAGGCTATAAATTAACTAGAAGGAAGAGATGATCGGTTCACGAGCAGCTTTAACTGATGCTCTACAGCGATCTGTCACTACACATTTAAGAGCCACAAAACGGTATTTATTGTTTAAATTTCTTTTAAAAAATGACCAAATTTGAAAGGCGAGACTTTGTTTAATATGTTTAATATCAAAAGTAACCGAAAAGTAACCTGGTCTGTCCTGTCTGTCAGCGTGTTGTCAGTCTCCTCTCTGCTCCGCGATGTATTTTTCACTGCGTGAGAACATGGTGTGGCGTGAGAACGGTGTAGCTTGTCGGACATAGCGACAGTAACTAAGGGGGGCGGGTCTTTGCGAACAGTCAATTAAAAGTTTCTAGTGGTATGTATTCTAGTGGACTAGTGATGGGACGAGACCGCCTATGCCGAGTCCGAGTCAAGACCGAGTCTTTGAAGGGTCGAGTCCGAGTCAAGACCGAGTCTTTGTAAGAACAAGTCCGAGAGTCCGAGAAAGCAGAAATCGGTCTCGAGACCGGACTCGAGTACTACATCACTACATTCTGGGATCACTTAATTATGAGTGAAATGAAAAGAATGTCTGTGTCTGTATATTGTATTGAGTGTGTTTCTCCGGTGTCCAAGCCACATGGTCTTTCGAGCCTGCTGTGGGAGTGAAGTTGAGTTGATTAAGATCTTTTTGAAGCTCACGAAGGTGTTTCTGTTTATCTTCTGCCAGGCCACTAAAGTGACAATGGGGCAATCTGATCCAGACTCATCCGAGCTAGGCCTGTGATTTACATGAAGCGGTCCCAAAAGGTTAAAAGCTTAGAACTGAATCAATCCTCGTGATCCCGTCCAGGCGATACAATATGGTACTTCTTATTGGAATGAATAATGAAAAAACTGAGTGGCTTTATATTCTGAAATGTAAAAATCTACAGCAAAGAAACAGCATGTTGAACAAATAACTATTATGAAAAACAAATTTGTAGCGACAATGAGTAGGAAACCAACCACAAAATAATCTTCTTCCAGAATATTATTTAAAAACAGAATATTAATTCAAGATTTGGTCAGGACTTCTATCCTCATCCATCTTGTCACAGGATCCAGGCGCCGACCAGGCTGACTAATTACAGCCCCAGCACTAACACATAACTGGTCAAAGCTAGCTTTGTTGCCAAATTACTGATTAGTTAAGAGAAAGACAGAGACCAAGGTCTCACACAAGAGTCCTCACATTCCAGATTCAAATTACCCAACCATGAATCATCCACAGTCTCCAGAAAGTCTGCTAACCAAAGACTTTTATTGGTTAACTGAAGGAAGAACTGGTCAACGTTTGATAGTTTTGCAAGACGGATCGATACCAGCAAACATTCCTGAACCCCTCCTCCTTAGGACCTCTGAAGGAACAAACAGAGTTTATTTTCTCTTCACACCAAGAGGACTGATTCTTACCAATAAACTACATAAAATCATTTAAGAACAATTTTCAATGGACTTACAATCAAACAATCACGCAACTACCTAATCCTGTGTGTTTCCACCACTTATATGCATATTCTAATAAGATATGTTGTGATCCCATATAATTCATGTAAATGTTATAATCATTAGGTGTGTGTGAATGAAAATGTGTACTGTTTAATTTCGATGTGATCGTATACTCATGACTCAAAAGATGGCGGGAATTAAATCTTTGTAAAATGTTTCATATTCTGATAATTAGAAATCATGCCTAAACTGTGCATCTGGTCTTTTAGTTTCATTAGAGAAACCCCCAGGGAAGACATGATTTATGACTTTGCAAACAAAGCAACAGTCAGGACTTCATTGGTAGGGTAACAAACCTTTATTTGTTTTAAAAACCCTTTAAAAACCAGCGCATAGCGTTGGGGGGGTTGGCAGTTCGCTCTCTAAGTTCGTTCAAAATGTTCTGATACAGAAGAGCTCTCAACGAGTGCAGAACAAAGACGGAGACGGCAGACGATGGTTTTAGTAACCATGTAACGTTAACAGACGAGCAGATCAACCCAAATTAAGATCAGATGGGTTAGAATTAATTCCAGTCATCTCCTTTCCGTATCTTATTTTCTTTCTTTCTTTTGTGTTATTCTTCTTTTCCGATTGAAAGTCTCGGTTTTAAGTTAAGTTTTGCTGCAAAGTTTCGTTCCACGATTCACGGCTGCAACGCACGCTTTCAACTTCAAAGACTCATCAACCATCAGCAACCGCCAGCCACACGTGACTGGTTCTCGCCCCATCTATCCAGGCACGAGGAGACCATAACCAACGAACGAACCCCTTTGACGCTGACCAAAGGAATTCCCAAAAAGGAACGAGAAGACAAGCAAGTAACCTCCAGACTAAAAGCTGAACTGGTGTAGCCTATTTATATAACTTTAATAACCTGCCTAAAACGATAGAAGGGTTAAATTAATGTTTGATGGTTCGTTCAGGTCATGTCTTAAGTGCATATAGGAATTCGGAATTCCTTCCTCTTACCCTTAAACTCATTCTTCCCAAACTCAGTCTTTTTTTTTTGTATTTCTTTATTGTGTATTTCTTTTCTTTCTTTCTTTCTTTCTCTCTTCCTGTCTGCAACCTGTAGCCTATGAATGTGTGTGTATGCGTGCGCGTGTGTTTGTGTTAGACATTAGTTGTTAGAATAATCAATAGTCTTGTTTGTGTTAGGTGTTAGTATATAATCAATAAAGTATTGTTTGTATTTGAAAAGATATTGCTTGTGTATGTGCTTATCAAATTTTATTGTCTTGAACTTCGATCAAAAGTTACCTATGCTTTTACCCTATTTCTTAATTTACTGTTAGGGGGTTATTCTTTCTTGGCCAGGAAGATATTATATTTCCTAGAGTTAATAATTGTTTATGCTTTCTGTTCATTGGATGAACTGATAAATTATCATATTATTGATTCTGTTACAGTAAATAATTGAAAATAATTAAAATATTAATTATTGATCATAATTCGTTATGAATAATAATTAATAATATTTATACGTGGGCGTATAAACGCTACAAATTAACAAAACATATTTGTAAATACACTGGTATGAAGACGTGGAGAAACAAGATTACCATTATACTATGGTAACTAAGGTCTAACAGTAGTATTAAAGGTGCTGTATGTAACTTTTTTACTCTACTAAAGCATAAAAATACCATAACATGTCTGCAGATATTTAGGAAACATGCTTCACATACTCGTTTTTCTGAAAAACACTTCTTCAGCCAGTTATTTTACACGTTCGGTGATATCAGTCAGGTTTTGTTTTGGTCTGTGTGACTCCGCCCACTGCCAGTTCAGCCAATAGTATTTCCATACCATGGGATGCCAGTTGGCGGGAAACACAGCATCTCACTGCCTTGGAAACAAGCAAACAAACTGGTCAGAGATTGCAGATTCCACACAACCTAAAAAGCCTCTGTGTCCATCTAAACATGAACTCTATGAACGAGAACATATTAAAACACGGATAAATCAACTCAATGACTTAAAGTCTGTAAGTCTCCTCGGTTTTCGTCGTCAATTGCGCTCGATCCTGTTGCGTGTCCTCAAACTGGCGACCCGCGTGAGCATCGAGTCTGAGTAGGAGAAACAACAGTCTCCGACATTTTGAATTTGGACTGCAGTACCTTCATTCTTACATAAAGCACCTTTAAGGTAAAGAAATTAAATACATTTATCAAATGTAAAATAACACTGCACATTCTTTACTGTATAAATTGATGGATTAATGCTACTAAAGTCATTCAGTCAAGAGCAGAGTTTGTGAGCGGATGGGAGCGGGAGCAAACGTCCTGGTTTTCACTCGCTCCAAAAGCGCTCCACTACCACTCCATCACGAGTACAATTCATGCAAACGGCGCAAAATATAACTGCATTTTAGCAAGAGCTCACACAGCTTGATACAGGGGGATCACTCAAGTCAGAAAGACGCCATGCCAAGCCTATTACATGGTTATCAACATTAAAAGTTAAATATCATTGCTGCTTTGTGCAGTGCAAATTTTGTTTGGAAAGATGAAAATAACAGTGCGTTTTTGTCAGTTATTTTATCTATGGGTTCGCTAGATTTCTTACAGATTTCTGCTCATTCTAAATCAGATACAGATAAAGTAGCACTGTAAGATTACATATGATTTAATGCATTAGTGAGAGAGTGATTACATGTGAATAAATAAGTTTAAAATGCACTACACCCAATCATATTCAGTAGCCCTCCCGCTCATGTCTATCGCCATAATCATAACCTTCACATTCGCAGGAACATTTTTTTACACACTAATGTTCCATTAAACCACTTTGAAACTATTATCCTAAAATTGTTTGTTTGTTTATTTATTTAATATACAGTATGTTATAAACAGAACTTTTGTGAGATTTCAGAGCATACTTAAAAACTTCAGCCGCAGGTTTCCTCAGGGAGAGAAGACGGAGTAGAGTTTCTGAAATCAGTGAGCGAGGAGTGGGAAATGGAGAACCCGGAGCGGAGTGATTATTTAATGCTTAGAGCGCGGAGGGGAAATTGTTGCTGCTCCGCTCACATACTCTGGAAGAGAGTGATTTTCTCTTTTTCTTTTGTTGTTTGATTACCATTAATGACATGGACAGCTTCAAGCTGTATTAGGCTGCTGTCACTTTAAAATGAAAATTATGTCATCATATACTCACCCTCATGTTGTTTCAATCCTTTATGAATTTCTTTCTTCTGCTGAACAGAAAGAAAGATATTTAGAAGAATATCAGTAACCAGACAGTTTCTGGTCTCATTGACTTCCATAGTATATATTTTTTTCTACTATGGAAGTCAACGAGACCAGAAACTGTCTGGTTACTGACATTCTTCTAAATATCTTCTTTTCTGTTCAAGAAATAAATTCATACAGGTTTGAAACAACATGAGGGTGAGTATATGATGACAGAATTTTCATTTTAAAGTTGAGTATCCCTTTAAGAACTACTGCATGGATCCAATATACTGACACATCAGATTTTCTACAATATATCGCTTTACTTAAAAAACATCTTGTTTTCATAATCCTTGGAAGCCAGACTCGAAAATAAAATTAGATTGCACAGCCCTTGTTATGAACTGCCCCGAGACATGAAGGTTGAGGATCCAAATGCAGTTTTATTTAAAGGGTTATACAGAATCGTAATCAAAATCCAGGCAAAGGTCATACACAGGCAGGCAATCCAACAGACAGACAAATTCAGAGGGTGCGGCAGAAACAGGAAAACCAGGACACGGGCAGAGATCAAGAACCAGGAACAACGACAACAAAGGAAATGCTCAGAAATGCAGTGGAATAACGTACAAGACTTCGCAAGGAATGATGAGGTGAACCAGGCTTATATGGGGTGAACTAAACAATATAATGAGACACAAGTGAATGTGATAATCAGGGATGATGAGTCCGGGCAGTGAATTATGGGAAATGTAGCTGTGAGTGAATAATGATAGTCTGGTGTGGAGTGCCCTCTGGTGGCTACATGACAGTATATCTTGCATATGGATTTTCTAAATACATTGTAAGTGGAAGAATAACTAGTCATTTTAAAAACAGCAGTGAAGAACACATTAAAAATAAATCTCAGCTTCCTGAACAGTTAAGCTTTTACTTTCCTTCATGAAAGAGTACGCAAACTACAAGAGATACACAAGTGACCATAATATAAAACTCATAAGCATGCACAATGATATCATTTATATCATGAAGCAAAATGATATATAAGAATAAAACTTTTTGACATTGTTCTTTGGAGAGAAACTCTGCCTTAGAGTTGATCTGAATCTCACAGTTGAAACTGCCGGTTTCAAAGATTAACTTTACTTACAGTAAAAACTTTTGATAATGTTTCTTTGTCATGTCGGTTATGGCTGGTTAATACAGATTTTTTTCCAGATATTTTATCGCTCGATGCATTATTGTGTTGCATTTGGTGAAGACGCGGCATCAGACCTGAAAATGCTGGACCTGTAGAGGATTTAATTACTGTGAATGGTTTTTGAATGTCTGCAAAGAGAAGATAAATGATTTAAACACTTCCCACATGCAGTGCAGTGATGTGATTTTTCTCCAGTGTGGATCCCCTCATGTGTTTTCAGGATTCCTGACAGACTGAATTTCTTGTCTCAGTATGGACACTTGTAAGGTTTTTCTCCAGTGTGAATCCTCTGGTGCACTTTTAAATCGCTCCCTGTAGTAAAAATCTTTTCACACTCAAAGCACATGTACTCTCTCACACCAGCATGTGTTTTCTGATGAACTTTTAAATGTTCTAGAAGTGAAAAACACTTTCAACAAATTACATGAAAGGGGCTTTACTTTTGTATGCAATTTTAGGTGCATCTTCAGGACTGAAAACCACAAAAATGTTTTTCCGAGACTGAATCTCTTGTCGCAGTGTGAACACTTGTAAGGTTTCTCTCCAGGGTGGATGTTCATGTGATCTTTAAGGTGTCCTGATTGTGCAAAACTCTTCCCGCATTGATCACGTGTACGGTTTCTCTCCAGTGTGATGCTCAAGACTTTGTTTGTTTGTGTAACTCTTTCCACACTGAGTGCAGGTGAAAGATTTATTGGCTCTTCTTTTCTTTACATCTTTCTGTTTGGTTTGAGAGCAGCTCATAGGTTTTTCTCCAGTTATGACTTGCTTTTTCTCCTCAACTTCACTCAATTCTTCATTCTCCTCTGAAATAAAAGAAAAAACGATTCATTTTCAGTAACTCATAATAAAACAGAGAAATGTGAAGGCCATAAAAGTGAACCCTGATGTAACAGTGGACAGTAAACAATTGCTATACAAAATATGCCCCTTGAAATTTTTCATGAATGAGGTACATTGATCTTCAAATTAGGGGTGGGCAATCTTCCCAAAATTTCATGTAACAATCTTATAACAAACAATCACGATTACCCAATTTTGAGATGTACTATATAGAAAATTCAGACTGGAACAAGCGCGTATGGACATATCCATCTGCAAAAATTAAAACATTGCATTGCATTAAACGATCAGTTGTCAAAATAGTCAAACTAGTGGTCGACCGATATTGTTTTTTTTATGGCCGATGCCGATATCTTAAACGGCAGGGTGGTCGATGGCAAATATAATGCCTATATATACTGATGGGCAGTTTAACCAAATATCTTTTATCACGTTTTTTTTTTTTTAGATTCTGTCGATTTCACGGAATATAATATTTTTTTTCACTGAATCTTTATTATGGCTTACTTTGCTGTTAGGGAATGCCTGTATGCATGTACTGTATGTACAGTGGGGAGAACAAGTATTTGATACACTGCCGATTTTGCAGGTTTTCCCAATTACAAAGCATGTAGAAGTCTGTAATTTTTATCATAGGTACTCTTCAACTGTGAGTGACGGAATCTAAAACAAAAATCCAGAAGATCACATTGTATGATTTTTAAGTATACATCAGAAAAGCAGAACTTAATTTTTGGTACAGAAACCTTTGTTTGCAATTACAGAGATCATACGTTTCCTGTAGTTCTTGACCAGGTTTGCACACACTGCAGCAGGGATTTTGGCCCACTCCTCCATACAGACCTTCTCCAGATCCTTCAGGTTTTGGGGCTGTCGCTGGGCAATGCGGACTTTCAGCTCCTTCCAAAGATTTTCTATTGGGTTCAGGTCTGGAGACTGGCTAGGCCACTCTGCAAGGCTTGGATGCAGTTGCTCGGCCATGGAAACCCATTCCATGAAGCTCTACGCACTGTTCTTGAGCTAATCTGAAGGCCACACAAAGTTTGGAGGTCTGTAGCTGTTGACTCTGCAGAAAGTTGTCGACCTCTGCGCACTGGGAGCCTCAGCAAGCGCTGACCCCGCTCTGTGATTTTATGTGGCCTAACACTTCGTATCAGAGTTTCTGTTTTTCCCAAATTGCTTCCACTTTGTTATAATACCACTAACAGTTGACCATGGAATATTTAGTAGTGAGTAAATTTCATGAATGGACTTATTGCACAGATGGCAACCTATCACGGTCCCACGCTTGAATTCACTGAGCTCCTGAGAGTGACCCGTTCTTTCACAGATGTTTGTAGAAGCGTCTGCATGCCTAGTGCTTGATTTTATACAACTGTGAGTTCTGTGTGCTCTCTTGTTGTGTCTTACCCCGGTTCATTTTCCTATCGTTATGTCTATGTCATTTTGTTAACTCTTCGGAGTCTTGGGCTATTTTGGCCGTTTTTGAGTACTTTTTTTTTTTTTTTATTTTGCGACATAAACAAATAATTACCATACCAATGTTTGGTATTGTTTTTTTCAGCACAACATCACCTATATGAACAGACAATTATTTTTTCACTTTTATGTACTGTATCAACATACTGGACCCAAAATCACACAAAAAACACAAAATCCGAATAGAAAAATTATAGTTTTTTTACTACAAAAAACACAAACATGCTCAATGAAGCATTTTAAAAGGTTTAAAATGTAAACACAAGTTGTAAATGTCAACATATACAGGTAAAATTCAGATATAATCAAGCTATATACAAAAAAAAATATGATTTACAAAAAAAAAAGCGAGTGTAGCCATAGAGTTTTTTTTCTGTTTTTTGCTTTGCCACTTTTTAAAAGTTTATGCACACAATTATACAGAGAGCTATATTTAAGGCTTTGCATTCCCAGAGCATGAGGGTTCCCAATTAGTGCAAATACAACATAAAAAAGGTAAAATTGAAATAAAATCTAACTATATACAGCAAAAAGCAGGTGTGGCAATAGGCGTTTTTTTCTTTTCTTTTTTGCTTAGAAACTCTACAAAACACTTCATGTACAATTACACAGACAGCTACATTACAGGGCTTTCCTTCCTTGAGTAAGAGGGGTTCCTAAAAAGTGCAAATATACTATACAAAAGGTAAAATAAACACAAAATCAAACTATATATACAACTATTTACAACGAATATCAGGTGAGTTTTTTTATTTATCTGTGCTACTCCTCAAAACAGTTTCTGTCAACAATGAGACCAAAGACATTCGCTTCATTTTCCTTCCACAAAAAACTACCTAAACTACCTAAACTATCTACACTACTCCTAAACTACTCTCAAAATCTATTCAAACTTTTCCAAAAACTAGCAATAATATCTCACTCTCTCTCTTTCTATATATATGTCTCTCTGTCTACTCCGTCAATCTCCCGACTCCCGCGGGCGCCTTACAATTTCACTTCTTTGCTCAGTTGGCTCCTCCTCCACTCCCTAAAATGTGCAACCTGAAGAACAGAGTCAGCAGATTCACACATTTTTCTCCGTTTTGCTTTATGACAAAAACCGACGAAGTTATGAGAATAAATGCAACGCCTGTCGCATCCCATCTTGCGTTCCTTTACGGACGCGTCAATATTTTCAAAAAAAAATATATATAAAGTTTAAATTATCATATCTCCGTTTTTACTTGGTCTATCAACACAAAACAAAAAGTAAAATAGAGTTTCAAGCCAGCACTTTCGACAGAAGTGGACAGCAGCGCTCAACGTGACTTTGTTTTTATGCTTCAACGTCTTAAACTGGTCATGTGATTTGATCACGCCGGCGTGATCGGCGACTCGGAAGAGTTAATAAACCCCTATTGTACGAGCTGAGTTGTCTATGGTCCTCTCTTGTGTTATGGCCGCGGTCGTAACATAATTGGGGGCTCGTCCGGGATTTGAACCCGGGACCTCTCGCATATAGGGTAAATACATTGTTCTGTGGGATCGCTGTTAGTTACAATTTGTTTATTAGCCGCGTTTGTTTGGTTGCGTAAATGATCGTTAATTAGTGAGAGCAAGTTGTTTGCATACGTGCATGTACGTTTGATATTCATTCGTTTATTCGAGTGCGGATAAATTATTGAAATGGCTTCGGTGGTGGATATTTTTCAGGAATCTCCTTCTGAAGAATTGCTTTCATTGTATACAAAGGAGCAGTTGTAGCAGATAGCAGAGTTTTATAAAATAGAAATAACTTCTAAGGACAGGAATTTAAAGGAAACTTTGCGGAGCATACTGAAAAGTAATCTTGTTAAATTGGGTATTCTAGAAAGGCCCTTAGCAGAGGAAACGGCTGGTCCTTCTATGGGAGATCATGCCATTCGTTTGAGAGAATTAGCTTTGAAAGAAAAAGAGTTGGAGTTTGAAAATGCAAAGTTAGAGTTACGAAAACATGAATTGGATCATGAGTTTGCATTAAAACGAATGGAATTAGAAATGGCCACTAAGAAGGGTGCTGCTGTCTCTGAATTTGATGTGGGACGAAATCGGAGGATGGTTCCTCCTTTTTGCGAAAGGGATGTTGAAAAATACTTTAGTCATTTTGAGAGAGTTGCGATTACTTTAAAGTGGCCTGCAGATTTTTGGTGTTTATTACTGCAATGCGTAATCACTGGTAAGGCACAAGAAGCTTACTCTGCCTTGACTATAGACGAAGCAGCAGATTATGAAACCGTGAAATCAGCAATTCTAAAAGTCTATGAATTAGTTCCAGAGGCGTATAGACAGCGTTTCAGACATTATGTAAAACTTTCTGATCAGACTTATGTGGAGTTTGTGCATGAGAAAGAGATATTGTTTGATCGATGGTGCGCGGCCAAAAAAGCTGAAAGCAGAGAACAGTTGCGACAACTGATGTTGGTGGAAGATTTTAAAAATGGTTTGCCTGCTGTTCTTTCTACGTATTTAAATGAACAGAAAGCTGAGACGCTTCACAACGCTGCTATGTTAGCTGATGACTTTGTGCTGACGCATAAGGTAGCATTTAAGGAGAAGTCGTGGGACCGATCTCCTGTTTCTTCATCAGTTTTAAGTTTGAAAAGATCATCTGGCAATAAAACAGTCGTTCCTTATGATGACAGGGCTTGCTTTTATTGTAAAGCTTTTGGACATTTAATTGCAAACTGTCCCATTCTTAAAAAGAAGTCCAACCCAAAGTCTGTTGGTTTGATTTCAGGTGATTTTCTTTCGAAATCTGTTCTTTCGTCTGACTTCATGATTCAGCCCGAGAAGGCTGGATATGGACCATTCCTGAATAGTGGAACTGTGTCTGTGTCTAGTTCTAATGAGTGTGTGCCAGTTAGCATCCTCCGAGATACTGGGGCTGCTTTGTCATTCATTTTGGAGGGAGTATTACCATTGTCTGAGAAGACTGCTACTGGTACTTTTGCTCTAGTTCGAGGTTTCGAAATGGGAGTTATAGAAGTTCCGTTACACTGTGTTCACTTGAACTCTGAATTGGTGTCAGGCAGTGTTGTATAAAGTACTGGAAAGCAATACTTGAGTAAAAGTACAAGTATCATACTAGAAAAAGACTTTGGTAGAAGTGAAAGTTACCTTTTAGAACATTACTTAAGTAAAAGTCTTAAAGTATCTGATATATACTGTACTTAAGTATCAAAAGTAATTTTCTGATATTTAATGTACTTAAGTAATTGAAGTAGAAGTAAAAGTAATTTTATTTTATTATTTTATTTTTTTTAAAGCAAACGGTTAGAACTTTGATTGTGAACTTTATTGTGGCTTTATTGTGGGGTGGGTGGGGAAGTTGTTGGGATGTAAAAAAAAAAATCTTGCATCACAATATGCAATATTGACTAATTTGGATAAATATTAGGTACACAAGATAGGCATTAATTTTTCTCAAGAAAAAAAATCTCACCTAATGCTGTAAACATACAGAGAGCCCTATCAGATATAAATATAATGCGTTTTTTATCATAATAACAACTTTATTTAATGATACAAGTAAAAATATAATAAATATGTAATATAGTACACATATTTAGCTAAATACTCTCTATAGCTCTTTTTTTTCTAGCCAACTAACGTGCTATAGCCTATATTATGGTCATCAAATGGCTTTCCTGAGGTAAATGTTATGTGACATAATTGTTCTCCAGGTGTTTTACTGACCCTTTCCGCGGTTGAAAAACACTGATTGATCGATATTATGTATGATACATTTCGGTAAGTTGTAGCCTACTGTTTCTTTTAACATTGTTCATTCGTGTTTATTTACTATTAGCTAGTAGAGATGATCGGTTCACGTGCGCTAGTGATCTGTCACGACACATTTACAAGCGCCAAAACGGTATTTATTGTTTGAATTTCGTAATAAAAAGCTGAGATTTTTTTTATATCATAAGTAACCTGCTCTGTCTAATCTGTCGGTCTCCGTGTCCTCTTTGCTTCGCGATTTTTCTGTGCGTGAGAAAATGGATGTGTGGCGTGAAAGCGTGTGAAAAGTGTCAATTGCGTGTATCTCACGGTGAATGCGTGAGAGTTGGCAGCTCTGTGTCAGGGTGGTCGTCTACGATAACGGGAGGTCCTCCAGTAGGTGCTTGTGCTTCCATGGCGGTTTCAGTTGTGCTTCCTCCTCCTTTGGCATGGCAACAAACAACCATTACGCTGAAATAGAGCGCGCGCCGTGCGGAGTGATTCGCCAAACCTCCCTTATTGCAGTCGCACACATTTCTTCTGATTTTATTTTGTAGTGACGAGTAACGAAGATGCTTTGTGGAAATATATCGGAGTAAAAGTATACATTTTATCTAGGAAATGTAGTGGAGTAAAAGTGAAAGTTGAAATAAATTTAAATAGCGAAGTAAAGTACAGATACGTGAAATTTCTACTTAAGTACAGTAACGAAGTATTTGTACTCCGTTACATTACAACACTGGTGTCAGGGAATGTGATAGTAGGTGTTCGTTCGTCTTTGCCCATTCCTGACGTAACTTTCATCTTGGGAAACGATTTAGCTGGAGGCAGTGTGTGGAGTTGTTCAAATGTGCCACCTGAAGTTGTATCGTCACCTCTCGATGCTACTGCTGATGAGTGAGATGGGATATTGATGAGAAAGTGGGTGCCTTCTAACTCGTCTGATATCTTGAATGTTGTTGATCAAATTGTGACTCCGGTGGGTTATCGAGACATGATATTACGTGTGGCTCATGATGGTACGGCTGGTTATTTGGGTGTAAGAAAAACATAGCATCGAGTTTTGCGTAACTTTTACTGGCCTGGTTTGAAGAAAGATGTGTCCCGCTATTGTCAGACTTGCCATACATGTCAAATGGTTGGGAAGCCTAATCAAACTATTCCTCCTGCTCCGTTGTTTCCGGTTCCTGTGGTGACTGAACCTTTTGAGCACATAATCATTGATTGTGTTGGGCCTCTTCCTCGTTCAAAGTCCGGTTGTAAATACTTGCTGACCATAATGTGTGGGACTACACGTTTTCCTGAGGCGGTACCGTTACATACTATAACGGCTAGAACGATATCTAAAGCACTTGTTAAGTTCTTTACACTGTTCGGTTTACCGAAAGTAGTCCAGAGCGATCAAGGTACTAATTTTACATCTCGTATGTTTTCGCAAGTGCTTAAACGTCTCCACATTAAACATAATTTTTCATCTGTGTTTCATCCTGAAAGTCAGGGCGCATTAGAAAGGTTTCACCAGACCTTGAAATCTATGCTTCTCTCTTACTGTTTCGAGCTAGAACGAGATTGGGAGGAGGGAATTCCATGGCTACTTTTTGCTTCACGTGAGGTAGTGCAGGAATCACTCGGGTTTAGTCCCGCTGATTTGGTCTTCGGCCATACTCCGCGTGGACCTTTGACAGTCCTGAAAGAAAGTTGGCTATCCGATCAAAAATGTAAGTCTCTTCCTGAGTACGTTACTGATTTTCGTACCCGTCTTCATAGAGTCCGTGAATTAGCTAAACAAAATCTTGAGAAAGCACAAGGTAAAATGAAGGTCTGGTATGATAAGAAAGCTAGAGAACGAAGTTTCAGACCGGGTGACAAAGTGCTGGTTTTGTTACCTGTGCTGGGAGGGTCGCTGCAAGCCCGGTATAGTGGTCCCTATGTAGTGGAAAAGAAACTTTCCGACCGTGATTATGTTATTCATCTCCCAGATCGCCGTAAAAGTTCCAAAGTTTTCCATATTAATATGATAAAGATCTATCATGAGAGGGAGTCGAGTATGGAGAAGTCTCTGAAATGTGTTCCTTCCAGCATAAAAACAGATGACCTGACTGCTGCTGTATGCTTGGCTGTACAGAAACCGTTGTATGAAGAGGTGGGACCTTCTAGATGTGTAGTTGAGGGTCGGTTGAGAAATTCTGAAGTGTTACTAACATTGTCTAGTCAACTATCACATTTGTCTGCTGTGCAACAAACTGACGTTTTGGAATTGGTGAAGAACTTCTTGATATTGTTTGGTGATATTCCTACTCAAACGTCTGTTATAGAGCACGATATAGATGTGGGACATAACACTCGACCTATTAAGCAACATCCATATCGTGTTAATCCAATTAAAAGATCTCTTTTGGATAAGGAAGTTCAGTATATGCTAGAGAATCAAATCGCAGAGCCTAGTATTAGTCCCTGGAGTTCACCGTGTTTGCTGGTGGAGAAGTCTGACGGTAGTTATCGATTCTGCACTGACTATCGCCGAGTAAATGCTGTAACCAAGGCTGATTGTTATCCGTTGCCGAGAGTAGATGACTGTGTAGATCGTGTAGGTTCCGCTACATACGTCTCAAAACTGGACTTGTTAAAAGGATACTGGCAGGTACCTTTAACGGATCGTGCTAAGGAGGTTTCAGCGTTCGTAACTCCTGATGCGTTCCTTAATTATAGGGTAATGGCTTTCGGAATGCAAAATGCTCCTAGCACGTTCCAGAGACTCGTGAATACTGTTCTGGCTGGTGTAACTGGTTGTGAAGCCTATTTGGACGACCTAGTTTTATACAGTTCTTCCTGGGATGAGCATTTGAACTTGCTAAGGCAGGTTTTTTCCAGTTTGGCAGATGCAAATCTGACTGTCAATTTAAGTAAATGTGAATTCGGTAAAGCTAACCTAATTTATTTAGGTAAAGTGATTGGTGGGGGACAGGTTCGTCCAGTTGCGGCAAAGGCTACCGCAATTTGTGAGTTTCCATCACCTGTCGATCGAAAACAACTGCGACGCTTTCTAGGGATGGTCGGTTATTATCGAGCGTTCTGTAAAAATTTTGCAACTGTGGTTTCACCCCTTACCGATTTGCTAAGTCCTAAGCCGTTATTTCACTGGTCAGACTCGTGTCAGAGCGCTTTTGAGAATGTTAAGTCCTTGTTGATTTCAGCGCCTGTTTTGATGGCACCGGATCACTTAAGACCTTTTAGCTTCGCAGTGGATGCGAGTGACGTGGGTGCGGGAGCTGTTCTCCAGCAGAGGGGTTCTGATGAGGTAGAACACCCTGTCTGTTACTTTTCAAAGAAGTTTGTTGCTGCCCAAAGGAATTATTCTACTATTGAGAAGGCGGCTTTGGCTTTAGTCCTCGCCATCTGTCATTTTGAGGTCTATTTGACTTGCTCTCATCCTATTGTTGTGTATTGTGATCACAATCCTCTTCTGTTTTTGAATTCAATGCGCAACACTAATCAGCGTCTTATGCGTTGGAGTCTGACGATACAACCATATGACCTCGATATCAAACACGTTCGAGGTAAGGATAATCTGGTGGCTGATGCCCTGTCCCCGGTGGGTTAGGGGTGTAAACTAGAAAGATAATGAAAAAGGTGAAGGTTCACTTTTGGGGGTGAAGGTGTTACATATTCATGTATTTGTGATTCATTTGTTCCATGTTATGTTCGGTTTGTCCTCTAGGGGGCGAGTATGTGTGTCTTTGTTTTATTAGGGACTGATTGCCGGCACCTGTGGATCCTGTGTGTTTGGCATAAGAAGTCTAAGCGGCCAAACCTGCGTGGCGGGCGGGGTGTTCGGCGGCGGTTTTGTGTGCTCTCTTGTTGTGTCTTACCCCGGTTCATTTTCCTATCGTTATGTCTATATCATTTTGTTAATAAACCCCTATTGTACGAGCTGAGTTGTCTATGGTCCTCTCTTGTGTTATGGCCGCGGTCGTCATTTTCAGATTAAATATTATTTACTTTTTATTTTACACACCTAAAGCAATATTGTATTGTACTATTTAAAGGACACCTATTATGCTCCTTTTCCCCAAGATGCAAATTAAGTCTCTGATGCCCCTGAGTGTGTACGTGAATGTTTAGCTCAAAAGAAAAACGGATAATTTTTTACAGCATGTTTAAATTGTCACTTTTTGGGGCTGAGAAAAACACGCCGTTTTTGTGTATGTCCCTTTAAATGCAAATGAGCAGCTGCTGCCGGCACAGAGGGCGGAGCCTCACAAGCTCACGCTTCAGTGTCAGGACAATCTCATCTTACAGAATGATATTATCAAAACAGAAACTCTCAGTAGCGGTGTTCATTTCGACCCGGAGTCGGACAATAATGCCCACAGAGCCAGAGAATATGCTCTATGGAGATAGAACCGGTATACGGTTAGAACTTATTTGTTATCTGCTTTTATCCACTATTAATACAAGCTTGTCGTAGCGAACCAGTCCGAATGAAGGACAAAAATATACTGATGAGTTTAATGAAGTTTATTGTACATCCCACAAAAGATGAAGCGTCAGTTTTACTCCAGAAAATCACAGCAAGAACTGAATAAACACCGTCTAAGAAGATTAACCCTCAGACGGTCTTCGTTTTCCAGTCACATGCTGGGCCTTCCCGGTCAGAAGTGACCGGAGGCCTAAAAATGAAACTTCCTCCATCCCAGTAAAACCAATGCAATTTATTTTTGTTCTATAATATTTATTCTTTTTAATTTAGTATTTTGAGATCATTTTATTGAATTTATTAATATTTATGCAATATTTATGGTCTATTTTTGCCATTGAAAATAATTAAAAAATTTATATAAATATATGTATTTTTAAAAAAAAAAATTATACAGTATTTTAGTTTAATATAGAGTCTAGGCCTTCAAAAAAAAAATGTTTGAAGCAGATTAGCACCATCTGGTGAGAGTATGGAGGAAAAGCGTAGGAGCAGGGTGTAACCACTAGATGGCATCTACAGTTCTCTATGGAGAGGCATGTGAATTCCCCAGCTGTTTATGGACACATTTACTTTTTTTTTGTACAGAATTTGTAACAAAAAATGCAATTCATTCAATTATAACACTTTTTGTAAAATAATATTACATTTTGTTATTTCTTTTATTTTATTTTTTATTTTTTTCAATTTCCCATTCATTTTCTATGGGGGACATTTTTGACCGAAGACCACAAGTGTGACTATTTTTTTTACGACCACTTAGCATGCTCGAATCATGACCTCAATTTTTTTGTGTGTGCACATACCTATTGCCATAAAAGTCACCGAGTTTCGTAACATTCCAATGAAGCTGTGATTTTTAAAAATTCAAAATAGATTTTTTGTAATCAAAATTTATTGGTGTTTATGTGTATAAAAGTGTGTGTGTATGTGTGTGTGTGTGGGTGGGTGTGTCTTTTTTGTATTCTTGATGTTGTAGAGTGTCACCCCTTTACAGCGGTGTACTTTTTTTTAGGATTGAGGCCGATTTGTAGATTGTACACACAAAAATTCGGAGAATTTTTTTTTTTTTGTCAATTTCCCATTCATTTCCTATGGGTCGGTCATTTCTGACCGAAGACCAAAATCGTCACTATTTTTTTTACGACCACTTAGCATGCTCGGATCATGACCTCAATTTTTTTTTGTATTCACATACCTAATGCCACAAAAGTCACCAAGTTTCATAACATTCCGATGAAGCTGTGATTTTTAGAAATTCAAAACAGAAAATTTATCGGTCAGAAATGACCGAGGACCGTCTGAGGGTTAAATCTGATCCATAAACTCTCTCACGCCCTTGTATTATCATCAACATACACAGCGAATTACACAAAACACTCATTACAACTAACAGCAAACAAATATATACACACCTTTTCAGGGGGTGCTTAATAAACTGGTAAACTTCATATCCACAAAACAACTCTGATGAACTGTATTAAAGAGCACACTCTCCCTTTCATTTCTGCCGTGACCAGTATCGCTCCGGAGACTGTAAGCTGGATCACAAACAGTTGGTACAGATCCATCCTAGAGTAACAACGACAGTAAATGAAGACTGCTAAGTTCATTCTTACATCCAACATCAAAACGCCTCAGTCGCTTAAGAGACATTCTTGTCTACAGGGGCTCAAGCGTGGAAACAATGTTGGACTAGCATGTGTGTTTAGCTCACTCGGGGCGGGTCTATGCTAAAACTGCAGTGTCAATCAACAGTTGTGGGAGGGGCTTGTGCAAATCTACTCACCTTGCCCCGAATCTGAGAACGGGTTGTTCTGAGACAGTACTTATGATTTATGGGGATTAAAAAAAAAGCACTGGGTGGATTTTTATCAATATAGGGTAGTTGTGCACACACACTGCCAAGACACATTTATGTTCAAACACCATGTAAAAGTGAATTTTGCATAATAGAAGCCCCCTATTTAAAATCATACAACCCTATGTGAGATCAACCAACAAAATGTGCAGTCGCTCATTCTGGCTGATAAGAAACTAACTAGTCTGTTTTTCAACATCTAAAGATGAACTACTCACTGTGATTTCAGACTGTAATTGTTTTTCATATGAGTGAAGATAGAAGATAACTGAACAAACCTCTGCATGGATCTTCATGTGTCGCTTCAGTTCACTTTTAAAGGCGAAACTCATTCCACACTGATCACACATGTACGGCTTCTCTCTGCTGTGGATCCTCTCATGGGCTTTCAGACTTGCTAACTGGTTGAATCTCTTGTCGCAGTGTGAACACTTGTAAGGTTTTTCTCCAGTGTGGATCCTCTCATGGTTTTTCAGATTTAATGATATATTAAATCTCTTGTCGCAGTGTGAACACTTGTAATGTTTTTCTCCAGTGTGGATCCTCTCATGTCTTTTTAGAGATGATGACTGACTGAATCTCTTGTCACAGTGTGAACACTTGTAAGGTTTTTCTCCAGTGTGAATTCTCTGGTGCAGTTTTAAACATTGTGCTGTAGTAAAAGTCTTCTCACACTCAAAACACATATGAACTCCTACACAAGTATGAATTCTTTGATGTACTTGTAAACTATACAGCAGTGAAAAACTCTTTCCACACACAGAACATGAATGTGGCTTCTCCTTCGTATGAACCGTCAGGTGTGTCTTCAGGTTTGATGCCCAAAGAAATGTTTTTCCACACTGATCACATGAGAACGGCTTCTCTCCAGTGTGAACTCTCATGTGCTGCTCAAGATTACATTTGTCAATGAAACTCTTCCCGCACTGATCACATGAGAACGGCTTCTCTCCAGTGTGAACTCTCATGTGAATCTCAAGACTTTGTTTGCATGTGAAACTCTTTCCACACTGAGTGCAGGTGAAAGATTTCTTGGCTCTTCTTTTCTTTAAAAATGTCTTTTTAGTCTTTGAGCGACTCAAAGGTTTTTCTCCAGGTTTGACATGATGTTCCTCCTCGTTCACTTCACTCAGGTCTGAAATGAAAGAAAATGTTTTAATTTTTACACAAACTGTTCAGTGTCGATCACATTTATCAACCCTGTTACCAAAGTTACTGTGAGAAGAATTAATAACTTCAAGAATTTATGAGAAATACAACTTTATCAGTAACCAAATGATCCCACAGTAGCTGCACAGATCTCAAACTGTCTGGCGGACATCTCGGCATGGATGAAGGAACATCACCTGCAGCTCAACCTGGCAAAGACTGAGCTTCTCGTCCTCCCTGCCAATCCATCTCTACAGCACGACTTCACTATCCAGCAAGATTCATCATCAATCACCCCATCAAGGTCGGTCAGAAATCTTGGAGTGATATTGCATGACCAGCTGAACTTCACAGATCACATTTCAAAGACAGCTCGGTTTGCACTGCACAACATCAGGAAGATCAGTCCTTTCCTAACGGAGCATGCAACTCAACTTCTCCTCCAGGCCCTGGTCATTTCTAGGCTTGACTACTGCAATGCTCTTCTGGCCGGACTTCCATCATGTGCAACCAAACCTCTACAGATGATCCAGAACGCTGCAGCTCGTCTTGTCTTCAACGAGCCCAAGAGGGCCCACGTCACTCCTCTGTTCATCTCTCTGCACTGGCTACCGCACGCTGCTCGCATCAAGTTCAAGGCATTGACGCTCGCTTACAGATCTATCACAGGCTCAGCTCACTTTCACTCACTCCTACGAGTCTGCATCCCTACCAGAAGCCTAAGATCGGTCAACGAGCGACGATTCGTGGTTCCATCACAGAGAGCCACAAAATCACTTTCCAGAACATTCTCATTCACAGTTCCATGCTGGTGGAACGCTCTTCCCACCCTCATCCGGAATGCAGAATCCCTGACAACATTCAAAAGACATCTGAAAACCCATCTCTTCCATGAGCACTTAACCGCATTAAAAAAATTATTTTATTTTTTTACTTAATTTAGTCCTAATACTTTTATATTAAAATACTTTTGTGCCGGTTTTTCAAAGCAAAATTGGATTGGATCACCCTGATCTGGATGTAAACATTTTCCGATTACCAAATCTGGATTACTGGTGATCTACGGAAGCCCCTAAGGGACATGGTCATGTAAAAAATATGAGATAGGGAAAAAAAAAATATTTCAATGCTTTTGCGTTCTCTCAGAAAAGTTTCGTATAGCGTTCACCAAAAAAAACTGTGTTCGCTTGCAAAGATCTTTTGACTGGTTCATCTCTTATGATTGTGCCAATGTAGTTTACAAACAGTGATAAAACACTTTGAATTAAATATAATATTTTTGTTTGATTTTTACAGCTGTTTGGGGATTATTTAATGGCGCCAAAATCTCTTTTTTACTTTACAGTAGGCTACCGAAAGGCTTAATATGTAGGCTATGTCTACTTTTAATGTATTACTTTAACAGTTAAGATAATCAAAATCAAAATATGAGTGTGTGTGTAAATTACATGATACAAATGTTGTATTTTTGACCAATTTTAAAGTTTTACTACATTTTCTTCCTGGAATCCACCTTGATATCCTACCCCCTGGGGCCAGTTGTTCAAAGGTAAGCTGATCGGATTTTGGTTATCGGATTGTATCAAATCTTGAAAATGGGTTGTTCAAAAGGGAAAGAAGGAATCTGAAATCAGATTAGATCATGGAATCCAATCCTAGTTTTAAAGCTGGGGTAGGTAACTTTTGTAAAAATTAATTTTTTACATATTTGTTAAAACTGTCATTATGTCCTGACAGTAGAATATGAGACAGATAATCTGTGATAAAATCAAGCTCCTCTGGCTCCTCCCAGTGGTCCTATTGCCATTTGCAGAAATACACCGCTCCCGGTCAGAAACAACCAATCAGAGCCAGGAGGAGTGTCTTAGCAGTGTCAATCAAGTTCGCGTACGCGCTGATCACACCCCTCTCTTGCACAGCGCATACCGTCATTCAAAATCAAGATTGCCGGTGTGCCCAACAGCTAAGGGTGTCACGATTCTCCAAATCCTCGATTCGATTACATTTTCGATTCTAAAGTCACGGTTCGATTCGATTCTCGATTTAAAAAAAAAAATTTGAAAGCACAAACTATGCCATTTTTATGCAATATAATAATATCTGACCTTTGTTCGCAATGTACCACACACTGCATTGTCAAATTTAAAAAGTTTATTAACAACATAATGTAACAATAACTTATACTGTATCTTAAGTCAATTGGAAACTTAAACAATATAATCTATTGCCTATTATAGTCCCGGGGCTCCCTGGACTCCTCAGAGTAGTCACAGGCGAATAGCACGGTGTTTTAAATTGGGTTCCCACAGCGTTTGCAACGCAGTACGAGAGAAGGGAATGTACTTCTCGTAAGGGAATGTACTTGGTTACTTGCGTAACCTCGGTTCCCTTTTAGAGATAAGGGAACGAGTACTGCGTTGCCTTGCCGTGCTATTTTGCTCATATCAGGTACTTCGCTTCAGTCGATTTAAACCTAAAGTCCTTTGTCGAGTTTTCTCTGAATGTATACACTTCAGCCGCGTCCAAATTGGCGCGCTCGAGGTTGGCAGGGCGCCAAGCGCTCCCGTTGGACCGCACGCCACTGCTAACTCGCCATAGATTCGTGCAGTTGCCGCAACACAGCCAGCTCGCTCAGACGAGCTATGATGCTCTCGCTGTGCAGCTGCAATGCGTTTTAAAATAAAGGCTTCAATATTCTCGAGAAAAGGAGTTTTACCTATTACAGGCAAGCCGAGCTGACGTGACATATGGGGCGTGGCAACATCAACGATTACATTTTTTGATTCGATGATCGAGATCGAGATTGTGACACCCTTACCAGCAGCTGTGCTAATGGCGGACAAACAACCAAAACTGGCAATTTCTCGAGTGGAACCTGCTCATACAACAAAGACAGGTAAACGGAAATAGACCGATGACGATAAACAAGCCCGTCGGAGCCCATTGACTCAGTGTTAAAACTCTAGCCGCATAACATACAGATAAAATGTCATGCACTGTGCAAAGCAACAATTGAAACCTGCTAATTCACTGGCTTGTCATGTTGCTGAAATAATGTACTAGCAAACCTTATTTAGCATTACATATCGCTAGAATAATTATTTACATAGCCTACTGCAACGTTAGTTACCGTTATATTATCTTACTAGCTATTTATAACTCATAGAAAGAGTGCAACGTTATAGTTACATTACATGTATTGCATAATACGTAATGATTTGAGGACCAAGTTTGTAGTCAAAGTATGGGCAGGCCAGTCAATGTAAAGCATTTCGTCCCTACCAGTGAATGTGCCATAACTGTTTATCCGCCGTCATCGGTGACCCTGCATGTTTACTAGACTGCGCGCTCACGGCAGGCTCCGCTGTGGGGGGAACTTTACATAACAAAATACATGTTTAACAGCTAACAGTTAGTAGGCCTAACACTATATGTTATGAATCTTACACGAAATTCATCTTCATCACAGTGCAACTAATGGAAATGGAAAAACGTGTATCAATGCAACCTGTTTTTAGCTTTGCCTTATAGTTATTATAACTAGCTCGTTAGCGAATCAAAAAATATATATTTTAAACTTTACCAATATCGATATGCTAGCTTGATAGTGAGTAGGCTACTAAAATACATCTTATTTGTTTATATTCATGATAAAGTTAGATTTTTTTATTACATGTGATTCTGACATGATGTCACTATATGCACTGCGCTCCTTCCTCTCCGCTCATCTCAGGTAAATAATGCGTTTTCCAGCCATCCTGGGGTGCGTTTCCCGAAAGCATTGTTGGCCAACTATGGTCGCATGTTCATCGCAATGTCCATTGAACTCTATTGGTAACGACGGAACTTGCGACCATAGTTGGCCAACGATGCTTTCGGGAAACCCACCCCAGCTCAGTGGTCGGAGTCGCGCGTTCATGTGTTTTGGGGGCGTGGCTTTGGAAGGAGCCCAGAACGGGAGGGGGTGGACTGAATGGGAATAATGAGCTGTCTTTAAAACAGTCGTTAGAGGTCTACATACACTCGATTTTTGTACTTTCTTTTTCAGAGTACTTACATTTTAATTATGTATTGATATATACATAAAGTTTAAACAAATTTGAAAAATAAGTTTTTTTAGACCATTCCTACCTACCCCAGCTTTAATCTGGATCAAACCTTCAGTTTTTGTTGCTCAAAACTTGTCAGTAGGGTTTGGATAACTTTGATCCAAAAAAACAGGATTATCCTGATCCCAACAGGGGGTAGGATTTCAAGGTGGATTCTAAAAAATATTATACAAAAATATTATATTTAATTCAAAGTGTTTTATCACTGTTTGTAAACTACATTGGCACAATCAAGAGATGAACCAGTCAAAAGATCTTTGCAAGCGAACAAAAAGTTTTTTCTGGTGAACGCTATACGAAACTTTTCTGAGAGAACGCAAAAGCATTGAAATATATTTTTTTTCCCTATCTCATATTTTTTACATGACCATGTCCCTTAGGGGCTTCCGTAGATCACCAGTAATCCAGATTTGGTAATCGGAAAAAGTTTAGATCCAGATCAGGGTGATCCAATCCAATTTTGCTTTGAAAAACCGGCACAAAAGTAAGATGGATTACCTAATCCTGGATAGCAAAACATGGGATTTCCAAATCCAGATCATTCTGATCCAGATTAGGGTTGTGCCGATAGACGATAGTATCGTGTATCGACGATAGACAGAGATATCGCCGATGGCAGATGCCTTTGACGATATCAATACGATAATTGGCTCGTTTTCCCATTAATGTATTAAATCATTATTATTATTATGAAGCTAGTATAGTTATTAAATTAATTAGGAACTACAATTATATTTGCCTTGCCTAAATTCATAACGACATCACCACATAACCACACTTGCGACATCACCACATAACCACACATGCGACATCACCGACGCGCGCGTATGAGGACTCCTCAAAGAAAATATTTTTAAATCAGACTAAAAAAAACTACATCCCACAACGAAATTTAATTGCAAGGTGATCCATTCACAAATTGTCAAGAGTGCTTGTTAACAGATGCATCATTCTTATACAGAGCCAAGATGAAGACACGGCATCGTTGTTCGTCAGTATTTTGTTTCCATAGCACATTAACAAAATATTTAATGACACTAATAACACTATTACAATTACAAAACAGTACAATTACAAAATATTCATTATAATAATAATATCAATAAAATTATATAGGCCGCCTAGGCCTAATAAAGTCTTTAGTAGGCTACACGAAGCATCTGTGAAACTCTGCCATCTGTGAAAATCACAAGCAACTTCAAACTTGTTTAACAAGAAATATTCTTCTAATTTTTTCACTGTCAATAATGTAAGTCCACAAGAGAAATATCAAGTCAGTAAATTAAGATGCTGTAGCCTACCGTTATATCCACCGTAGTCTCTGAGAGAACGCGCCGTTAATGCAGCGAAAGCGCAGTCCGTTTCTGCTTTCGTTTTCAGGGAATGATCGCGTTTACATGCACGTTATTAACTCGATTATGCTGAATAAACTGACAATGCATGTGGTCATGTAAACAGATTAACCCGTTTTCCTTTATCAGAGTCAAGTCATAAGTAAGTAAGTGTAGCCTATAACCGATTGACTTTTAGATTTTTGCCTCTGATTTCTCCCGGCATTTAAAACCCGCGTTATTTGGGCTTATTGAAGTGCGGTGCGCGGGAAGTGCATCCAGACAGAGAGAGCACTGGTAGGAGGACATATCGCAGACTCCGACTCTTTCTTGACCCAAGAAATTTAAACGTGTTCTCATGATCTCGTGCAGAAGCAGCCTACAGTCAAAATGCTGCATCTGTAACGGCATGAGAGGATAATGTGTGCCCGTAAATTTCCCGCTGACATGTTGAAATATGCAAGAATGGTTAGGATCTTTTTTTACCTCACTATACCAGGAAATAACCTGATTTAGCCTATTAATAAACACTCCACCTTTGCTAGCAAAATAGAAAAAGATTCTCATTTAAAACAAAGTAATAAAACAAGCAAATTGATGAGTAAATAAGCAAGTTAATAATCAAATAAGTAAGCCCCGCCCCCCTCACGATAATATCGTGTATCGCCGATCTCACAGGCTGATGATAGGACAATATGAAAATGGAGCATATCGCCCAACCCTAATCCAGATTAAACTTTTTGAACTGTTGGGATCAGGATAATCCTGTTTTTTTGGATCAAAGTTATCCAAATCCTACTGACAAGTTTTGAACAACACAAACTGAAGGTTTGATCCAGATTAAAACTAGGATTGGATTCCATGATCTAATCTGATTTCAGATTCCTTCTTTCCCTTTTGAACAACCCATTTTCAAGATTTGATCCAATCCGATAACCAAAATCCGATCATCTTACCTTTAAACAACTGGCCCATGGATGCAGAAAATGTGAACCAGATTTAAATGTAAAATAAAAGAGGTATAATAATATTTAGTTTGACCTGATGTTGACTATCAATGTGAACATTTCTCAAACTTCGCTTTAATCACCATTTTTGAAACCAAAAATGAAACTGTTTTTACCATTTCATAGTTTAACTGTTTATCTAAAAGTGTGAGCTCCCATTTGAATGGGAAATTCTGTTATTTATGACCAGTAGCGTACCGTGGGGTTTCAGTGAGGGCCTTCAGTAACGATCTATTTTATATGTAAAATCCAGCTCAGACTCACAAAAATTAACCATATTCTTTCTGGAAATATAATCGTAACGTACTGATAGACAGTAATTGAATTTAGACATGTTCAGACACACATTAATTTAATTATAGAAAAAATATATATTTTTTATTTTGACAGGGCCAGCAGAGAAGGCCCTGCTGGCTCTGACGGCACACCACTGTTTATGACATACTATACAATGTTACTTACAAATCTGGTTTTGCTCAAGTTTCTCAAACCTCCCTTTACTGACCATTTGTTGAAAACAAACAAAAAACATTTGTAACCATTTCACAGTTTAACTGTTTATCTAAAAGTGATGAAGTGCTTGAATGTTTCTAACATGAATGTTCTTCAGCATCATGAATGAATGAAGAATAAACACCAACCTCTTTGTACATCAGGATCTTCAGTGTGTTTCATTCTGCAGGGTTCTGGAGCACTCGTGTTCTCACTGTCCTCTTTAATAAACTCAGTCTTTGCAGATTTCAGCTCTTCCTGATGCTCTGATGCTCGTCTTCACTTGTAGCTGATGGGAATATTCCAGCATTTATTGGAGAATTACTGGGGGAGGAGCTTCACTGATGATGAATTACAGCGGGAGGAGCTAATCTAGCAAAATCAAAAATATATCAGTTACTGAGTTTGTTTTTATGCTCATGGATAACAGAATATAAATAGTGTAAAATCTTCCATGTATAAACAATGGTAATAAAAACAGTTATATGCATAAACAGAAGTACATCTACAGATTTGTCTCCAACAAATACCCTCAGTCTGCTGACACCAATGAAATGAGCTTTAAGTGTCAATTTACAGGAGATCTGAATACATCAGCATAATAAATGAGGTGAAAACAGGAACTATTGTCATGAAATAAAGAGTGTTTTCAGCAGATCTGTTAATATTGATGAACCTCAGACTATCAACACTCATTCAACAAGCCATTCAGGATCATCAGCAGATCATCTCACTTTATTCTGAGTGTTTGCTGTTAGAAACATATTATTTGAGTCAGGATAGATGATAAAAGCCTGTAAAACTGCTCTATTGAAAGACAATACTCTTATTTTTCACAATATGACATGGATAAAACATCAATAACACAAACACTGTTGACACTCAGGTAAATAACTACCCTACTAAACCATAAAATGTCCAAATGAATCTCAATATCTTTCAACATTCTAATAACTACATTCATTGCAATAATGTAATTAGATCATTAACATGTTACAGTTTTGTGTGCAGAAACTGACAATGATCATAAAACCTTTATTAAAATAAAGAGCACCACAAAACAATAATGTTTAAACATTATTGTACTATGTACAATGTCAAACTGTATTCATATATATATATATATTATTTTTTGCATGTATAGGTTTAAATTGTCTCACGTACGTGGCTCCCTATAGGCTCAATGTAAAGTATTTAGCGGTATCTTTTCCAGTCTATTTTAACAACGCAAAGTAAAGAAATACCAAATTTAATCCAAAGATGTTAAGAGTAGAAATAAAACGGCAGCAGCAACACTTGATATCGAGTCCCATTCCCCCCAGAAATCTCAAACTTTGACTTTTGACTTGACATTCAGTAACACTTCTCACTCCAAACATCGAGACAATCACACAAACGAACACAAAATCGCTCAGGTCTGAATGAACTCAACATATTCTCCTCATGCTCGCTGCTGCTGCACTAAATGTTTATTTCAGTAGGAAGACGCCAGAAAAGACGCACAAGTATCGCTGTGATCGATGAAAACAACACAGAAATGAGTCTGTCGCTTAATCAAACTGTATAAAGTGTGTTTGAAAGTTGTGTAAATATGAGAAATACCGTAAACTGCTCTCCTCACCTGGTGGTGGTGGCATTTGAAGTGCGATTGCGTCACAGCGGCGCGACGAAGGATGTCCCAATTCAAAGGCTGAACCCTTCTTTTAGTTATTCATTGACGAATGAACCTTATTCTAGAGTGTTACCCATAATTACTCAAAAATAACAAGAAGGATTACACACCGCTTCTCTTTATTCCAGACAGTAATAGTTGAAAGTAAAAGTTTAGTAAAAAATAGAAAGTAAAAGTTTAGTAATTTCAGTTTATTTTGTAAAAACTGTGTTGTTTAAAGTTCATATTGTTCTGACTTCATGAAGCCTCATGGTGTGAATGAAACATCAAACTGACTAGATCAAACTCTTTGAAATGTATATAGCCTATGATACTGGATATCAAGGGTGAAACTTTTAATAACAGACAGCAATCTCATTCAATGTCAGTCATGTGTGGGTGAAATATAATGTATTAGGCATTTAAAAGCTCTATAGAGAAATTAACAACATGGAAAGCTCAAAAAGCAATCATATCAGGATACTTCATGACTATGTTAGTTTATATATTAACTATTGTTAACTAATGAACCTTATTGTAAAGTGTTACCTGAAAGTATATATTTAATTTGCATGGTAGAGTAGAAGTAAAGAGAAACTAGATGTTCTAATGAAAAGAGTTGAAGAATGAGTTAAAAATGAATATCAGATTCACGTCTCTCTTAAAAGTGTAATGGCCTTCTTCTCCAGTGTGAATTTTCTGGTGGTCTTTCAGTTCATCTTCTGTAGTAAAGGACTTCAGCACTGAAACACACACCGCCGTGTCTTTTCTGCTGTATTATTACTAATGAATCTTCTCCTTTGTGTGAATCTTCAGGTGTTTATTCAGGACTGAAGCCCAATGAAACTGTTTCTCGCACTGATCAGTTAAATGGTCTTTCATCAGAATGAGAAGAAGTGATTTCAGAGAGAAAGCCTGAGGCGCTTCTTCCCAGTGTGAACTCTCATGTGAATCTCCAGTCTTAATTTATATGTGAAGTGTTTTTTAGGACAGATTTACAGATGACATATTTTTTTGGCTTCTTTTTTTCCTTTCTCGTTCGCGTCCATCAGGTCTAAAAGAAACATTAAATCAAGTGAGATTTCAAAATGAGAGACAAATGTGAAATGAAAAGTCAAGATCACAGATGAGTTCAATATTCATTTTAATCCCATCAAATCTGGTCAACAACTGCTGTGCACGATTATGATCTATTTTAATGTCGATATTCTATTTTAATATTTCAATGAAGATGATTTGTGTTATTAATCACTAGTTTGATCATGAAACTCTAGATGACGCAGGTCAGACATGTGATCTGTAAGAAATCACAGTTTCACTAACGCTCCAGAAGGAAACACGATGCAGTACAAGCCGGGGGTGAAAACATTTGCACAATCAAGCAACAGAAGATACATGCATGTTTCCCAGAAGTCAAATTAAGTCAAATTTAAAGATCTTCACATTCAAAATGTTTTACCTAGGGGAAAAAACGGAAGAATTTCTGAAGAACATTGTGCGCAATTTTTATTTATTTATTTGCAATGTGCTTATATAACTGTTGAACGTCAGATTGCTATGGCCACTTTTGTACAAACACAATTTTCTCCAAGCAGGTATTTTAGACGGAACAATGGAAATATTCACAATTTTAATTGTTGTTGTTGTTATTCTTTGTTTTACATACTCTGAACTGCACCAAAATACCTTGCATTTGTCTTGAACTTTTTGCACTGTACTTCTGACGGGAATTTAACTGAGCTGATCTTTGACGGCACTGTTTTCTGCAGAGCTGCTTTATACCTGAACTGAACTAATATAATAATTGATGATCTTTCCCATGGACCTGAACTGACTTCAGCTGAACAATAACACCATTTTCTTCTTCTTCTGCTCTACAGCAGAATTGAACTTTTTGCATCACTGAATTATTATTTCTGATCACTGTAAAGCTGCTTTTGTATCTGTACTGTATAAAGCGCTACAGAAATGAAGGTGACTTGACTTGTTTACTACACACTAAAATGTGATTGGCCAAGGTTGTTTCCGTAGCCAATGAGCTTGCTTGCTCAATATTTAAATACATTGGTTCAATGTTTATGGTAAATTGGTCAAAAAAGGTGAAATACAATTGAAATATTGACAGTTGATTTATTAACAGGTGATTATTCAGGAGAATAAAGTCTCATAAGAATCCACTGTTTCTATTCTAGTCTCAAATTTATATAAGATGTCAAAAAAAAAAAAAAAAAAAGCTTTTTTGTGCTTTAATTTGTCATGTTTTTATTCTGCGCCTGAAGCAATGTAAATCTAGAGAGCATCAGCATGTTCTTCGGCATGATGAGTGAATGAAGAATAAAGAATAAACCCCAAACTCTTTGTTCTTCAGTATCATGATGTTTCATTCTGCAGGCGTTCTCTCCGTCCTCTCCTTCCAGATGCTTTCTGGTAATTCTGCCAAAAACAAACAAGTTTAATTTCCAACAGACAGGATGCGAGATAAATAACTCTTAACTTGACTCTGCACTCAAGTTTTGATTTGGACCAAACCTTCAGTTTGTGTTGTTCAAAACTTTTAGTAGGATTGGGATAACTTTCAGAAACATAATGTTATGAAACTTTAAAATTGGTCAAATAATACAATATTTATATGTTTATATGTAGTATAAACGTAAAACTTCAAATAATAGCCGAGTCCCAAATAGACGCCCGTCTCGTTTACACGCCTGGTGTGGCTACAGGTTTGGATAAATAAAGGCCGGTCTCTAATAGAGGCCCGGTCTGTTTTTTAGTTTCGGGTTGTATTTAATCTTCTAAAACCCGTCAGATCGTCTGTTTAAGCCAGTTTTATGGAGAAGATTGCGCACACAAGAGAGCCCTGCGCATCTGGGCGGGAGCTGTTAGTGCAAGCAAGGCAGGCAGAGTTAGCGGAGGCCGGAGTGAGAAGTGGAGGAGAGTGACGAAGAGGAGGAATTCGCCAACTTGTAGTTGAGGATTGCGGTGATGATGATAGTGATGAATAGGGTCCTTTTGTATCACATGATTGCAGTTGTTTTATAGGGTAGCCTTCATTCTGTCTTGTTGATGTGTTTCTACTACTAGAAACACATCAACTAGTTCATAGACTCAATCTTACATCGTTTCGTTTTTTTATGCTGCCAATAATCTATAGGAGGTCGCACACCGCACGAGAAGCACAGCGCCGTCTATGACAACTCGAGGTATCGCACACCGGACGCGCACTTTGTCAGTTTATGGCCAGCAATATTGTTGTTTAAGGATATTATGGAATTAAGATCATGTCTGTACTATGTTATGATTGTACTGTACAATTAAATACAATCGTTGCTTAGTCTGCAGTCTGAATTCACTTTACCTCAGAGTTAACTGAATGAATTGAGAATATCACCTGAAAATCCGATAACATCAGCAATTTTCATTCAAGCATCTGATTTCTGTAAATGAGTATAAAACTGAATGTATATTGGAGCACAGGGTGAAGTCAGTATATACATTAACATCAGACAATGTACACTCATAGAGAATAATGTGTTGGAATTTTAAAGATGTGGCGCTGCGCTTCTCGCCTGGTGTGCGACCGCCTTTAGACATACGGAAATATAGTAGGCTAATTCTTACATTAACTGATCTGTTAAACACAAACACAGATTTGGTAACCTCCTACTGTCATGCTTTCCGTATATCAGCCTATGCTATTTGGATTGTTATCTCTAGGCCTACACTCAATGAACAACATCTCAACACTAAATTAAAATTGCTTAAAGCAATATTGTATTGTAATATTTAAAGGACACCCATTATGCTCCTTTTCCCCAAGATGCAAATTAAGTCTCTGATGCCCCCAAGTGCGTACGTGAATGTTTAGCTCAAAACAAAAACGGATCATTTTTTACAGCATGTTTAAATTGTCACTTTTTAGGGCTGAGAAAAACACGCCATTTTTGTGTGTGTTCATTTCGACCCGGAGTCAGACAATAATGCCCACAAAGCCAGAGGATATGCTGTATGGAGATAGAACTGGTATAGTTTAGTTTAATTACGGTTATAACGTTTTTGTTATCTGCTTTTATCCACTATTAATACAAGTCTGCTGTAGCGAACCCAGTCCGAATGATGGGCAAAAATATACTGATGAGTTTAATGAAGTTTATTGTACATCCCACAAAAGATGAAGCGTCAGTTTTACTCCAGAAATCACAGCAAGAACTGAATAAACACCGTCTAAGAAGATTAAAGTCTGATCCATAAACTCTCTCACGCCCTTGTATTATCATCAACATACACAGCGAATTACACAAAACACTCATTACAACTAACAGTAAAATTATACACACCTTTTCAGGGGGTGCTTAATAAACTGGTAAACTTCATATCTACAAAATAACTCTGATGAACTGTATTAAAGAGCGCGCTCTCCCTTTCATTTCTGCCGTGACCAGTATCGCTCCGGAGACTGTAAGCTGGATCACGAACAGTTGGTACAGATCCATCCTAGAGTAACAATGAGAGTAAATGAAGACTGCTATGTTCATTCTTACATCCAACAACAACACACCTCAATCGCTTAAGAGACATTCTTGTCTACAGCGGCTCAAGCGTGGAAACAATGTTGGACTGTTTAGCTCACTCGGGGCGGGTCTATGCTAAAACTGCAGTGTCAATCAACAGTTGTGGGAGGGGCTTGTGTAAATCTACTCACTTTGCCCCGAATCTGAGAACGGGTTGTTCTGAGACAGTACTTATGATTTGCACTGGGTGGATTTTTATCAATATAGGGTAGTTGTGCACACACACTGCCAAAAAACATTTATGTTCAAACACCATGTAAAAGTGAATTTTGCATAATAGGAGCCCTCTATTTAATATCACACAACCCTATGTGAGATCAACCAACAAAATGTGCAGTCGCTCATTCTGGCTGATAAGAAACTAACGAGTCTGTTTCTCAACACATAAAGATGAACTACTCTATTCATTGTGATTTCAGACTGTGATTGTTTTTCATATGAGTGAAGATAGAAGATAACTGAACAAACCTCTGCATGGATATTCATGTGTCGCTTCAGTTCACTTTTAAAGGCGAAACTCTTTCCACACTGATCACACGTGTGCGGCTTCTCTCTGCTGTGGATCCTCTCATGTCTTTTCAGATTTGATGAGTGACTGAATCTCTTGTCACAGTGTGAACACTTGTAAGGTTTTTCTCCAGTGTGAATTGTCTGGTGCAGTTTTAAACATTGTGCTGTAGTAAAAGTCTTCTCACACTCAAAGCACATATGAACTCCTACACCAGTATGAATTCTTTGATGTGTTTGTAAACTATACAGCAGTGAAAAACTCTTTCCACATTCAGAACATGAGTGAGACTTCTTCTTCATATGAACCCTCAGGTGTGACTTCAGGTTTGATGCCCTAAGAAATAATTTTCCACACTGATCACATGTGAACGTTTTCTCTCCAGTGTGGATCATCATATGAACATTAAGGTGTCCTGACTGTGCGAAATTCTTCCCACATTGATCACAAGTGAACGGCTTCTCTCCAGTGTGAACTCTCATGTGTAGTTTAAGATTACGTTTGTCTATGAAACTCTTCCCACACTGAGTGCAGGGGAGCAGCTTCTCTCCAGTGTGGATCCTCATGTGAATCTCTAGATTATCTTTCCTTGAGTAACTTTTCCCGCACCGATCACATGAGAACGGCTTCTCTCCAGTGTGAACTCTCATGTGACGTTCATGATTATGTGTCTTTGTGAAACTCTTTCCACACTGAGTGCAGGTCAAAGATTTATTGGCTCTTCTTTTCTTTAAAAATGTCTTTTTAGTCTTTGAGCGAGGTTTTTTTCCAGGTTTGACATGATGTTTCTCCTCCACTTTACTCAAGTCTGAAATGAAAGAAAATGTTTAAATTTTTACACAAACTGTTCAGTGTCGATCACATTTATCAACCCTGTTACCAAAGTTACTGTGAGAAGAATTAATAACTTCAAGAATTTATGAGAAATACAACTTTATCAGTAACTATAAATCAAATTTTGCTCAAGTTAAATTGCTTACAACCCTGTTAGACATTTTGGAAAGTTCACACAGTTTACTGTATATATATATATATATATATATATATATATATATATATATATACAGGTGCTGGTCATAAAATTAGAATATCATCAAAAAGTTGATTTATTTCAGTAATTCCGTTAAAAAAGTGAAACTTGTATATTATATAGACTCATTAAATGCAAAGTGAGATATCTCAAGCCTTTATTTGTTATAATTTTGATGATTATGGCTTACAGTTTATGAAAACCACAAAATCAAAATCTCAGAAAATTAGAATATTACATGAAATCACACAGTAATTGCACAGTGATACCATGGTCATTGAACCAGGTTTTGGTTCTTTTGGCAGTGTGGGCCGGTGCAAATCCTGCTGGAAAATGAAGGAAGCATGAAGTGCTCTGAAAATGTCCTGGTAGACGGCTGCGTTGACTCTGGATTTAATAAAGCACAGTGGACCAAAGTCCTCTTTTCTGATGAGAGCAAATTTTGCATCTCATTTGGAAACCAAGGTCCCAGAGTCTGGAGGAAGAATGGAGAGGCACACAATCCAAGATGCTTGAAGTCCAGTGTGAAGTTTCCACAGTCTGTGTTGGTTTGGGGAGCCATGTCATCGGCTGGTGTTGGTCCACTGTGCTGTCCACTCAACGCAGCCGTCTACCAGGACATTTCCAGAGCACTTCATGCTTCCTTCAGCAGACAAGCTTTATGGAGATGCTGACTTCATTTTCCAGCAGGATTTGCACCTGCCCACACTGCCAAAATAACCAAAACCTGGTTCAATGACCATGGTATCACTGTGTAATTACTGTGTGATTTCATGTAATATTCTAATTTTCTGAGATTTTGATTTTGTGGTTTTCATAAACTGTAAGCCATAATCATCAAAATTATAACAAATAAAGGCTTGAGATATCTCACTTTGCATGTAATGAGTCTATATAATATACAAGTTTCACTTTTTTAACGGAATTACTGAAATAAATCAACTTTTTGATGATATTCTAATTTTATGACCAGCACCTGTATATATATATATATATATATATATATATATATATATATATATATATATATATATCAGGGTTTCCGTTGTCCGGTAATTACCGGACATTGACCGGAAAAAAAATGAAATGTCCGACAAAAATAAATCTCTCCGGTCAAATTGTCCGATTAAAATTGCCTAATAATCCCGCCCCCCTAACACAATCTGAATTTGAGAATAAGCCTAAAATGTATAAAGCAAAAATACACCGACATTTGGCTATGTTATAAAGCAACAGGCTCTACCGTTTGAAAGTCATTAAACATTATTACATGGCTTGGTTGAATTCCAATGTGGAATGCGGTCTGTTATTTCTTGATATCAGACCGCTGCGAAGCACTAGCGGCGCCAGGATTTTGATTGTAGGTGGGCCTCCAGAAAACTGGATGGGCCAGTTAAAATAAGCCAAAAAATAAATAAAAACGGGTTGCCCTTCATCTCCGTTTCAGCGCTTTTCTGGGCACTGAGGACAGCGACTCAGTAGCCTACCTGAATTTAATGCGTAAAAAAAAAAAAAAAAAACTTGAACAGGATTTTTTTTTAATACAATTACAATTTCATTGAATATATTTTTTAATAAAATTATAGGCCTATTATTTTTAGTTTATTAACAGCAACAACAGCTGTAAAGATGAAGTTGACGATCGTCATCTCCATAGTGAACGCGGCGCGCCTAGAGAGAAATGCACATCATGGATTACATAATCAGAGAGTAGCCCATTTCTTTTCGTTTTAAATTGTTAAAAAGACGTTTCAAGCTTTCTTAAGATATATTTCATGTCTGTGAGGCCTACGCTGAGTTTCGTTAAGTTAGGATGAGATGGGCTCCTGTTCACGAGCAATGCAGTGACCGCGCGGGCGCCTCCATGATTAGGCCTATCGTCTGCTATATTTGCTGCTTAGCTATATATTAAATACAGGCAATTGGTTGATAAAAAAAATATTAAAATTAAGATACAATTTATACAAAACGAAATTCACTTCAAAAAAGTCTTTCTACAAAACCAAACTTAATTAAGTGGTCAAAATCATGTCTGACCCGCTCCATGTCTCTCGATATTGCGTGCTGTTCACTTTTCATAATCAACATAAATTAAAAAATAAAATTATAATATTTTAACCAATATTAAACTAAATGAGCTTATTTAATGGCTACAACACGTATAGTAGACATAGACTCTCTATTTGTACAAATTGCTGCACATTCATTTTATTCTGAATTTTGCACACATAAGTTGAAAGGCATTTGTTTGTGCATGCATAGCAAAACATATCAGCAACATTCATCAAGTTCACTGATAATTATGCGCGCATTTATTAGGCTAATTATTATCTTAATGAATAATGAAACAAGGACGAAGCATATAAACTGCGTTGTTTGTTTAGAATGGAATGGATCGCAAATAGATCCGAATGAAGAAACGTAGAAAAAGGGTCTCGGGTGTTCCTGCAGAGAGGGGGTTCTCGCTGCAGAATCGGATCAAGACGAAGCAGCAAAGTCGCCTTGCGGAGAACAAGGTTACGCGGCTTATGCGCACTGCAAGTTGTAGAGAGACACTGGGAAGTTCGCTTGAGTAAAAACAATAGGCTTCAGATATTTTATGTGGGGAAGGGGGATTGGTTTGTTAAACTATGAATGTGAAACCCTAACAATTGGCGTTGATTGACGTCAAACGGACGTTCATGTTTTTTTTTTTTTTTTTTTGTTTTTTTTATTTGAAAGTTAGGCTAATAAACATGTTTCATTCGGCCTGATTATGTCATTTTTTAAGTTACATAGCCTGCCTCCAGTTTTCCTCAACTTGACTAATTAAGAGGCGATATTTGACCGGCATATCATTGAAATGTCCGGAAAACGAAACCTCTGCCATTTTTTTCTAGCGGAAACTCTGATATATATATATATATATATATATATATATATATATATATATATACACACACACACACACACACACACACAGAGAGAGAGAGAGAGAGAGAGAGAGAGTGAAATGTCAAAAATTTTGGTAACATGGAGGCAACGGATGCAGCGGAGGAGTGCAGACGTGTGTTCGTGAGCTCTCGGTGGTGGTACCTAGCATCTGCCTTTATCCTGATTTAACTTCTCATCACTTTAATTTGTTTGCAAGAGGCAAAGCCATTACAAACACTTTTGTATGGCAAGCTACAATTTTCGACATTAAAAAGCGAAAGAAAACTACAACTCAAATTTCGCGTCACCTGCACGCTGTAACCACAAGAAATATGGCGGACGGGGAAAAGGAAACATCTTTCAGCAAACTTCTCGACGCTATTCAAGAAACTAAAGACGACCTCACAAAGCATATTGACAAGAAAACAGCCGACATACAAACAACATTAACGAAAATCGAGTCCTCACTCTCTACGCTGGCGGAACAGGTTGAGGAGATACAGACACGAGTGAGTACAAATGAAGACAATATTAAAGATATGCGCGACCGTGTTGGCGAAATGGAGAAACTGACAACGCATCTCAAAGACAAAACTGACGACTTAGAAAACCGCAGCAGGAGGTCTAACATTAGGATAATAAATGTGCCGGAACAAGCAGAGGGTCGTGATACTGTAGGATTTTTGGAAAAGTTTATACCGCAAATCCTGGGTGAGGATAACTTCACCTCACCTGTCACCCTAGAAAGAGCACACCTCATCGGGAAGAAGTCTGACAGACCGCGGCCCCTCATCGCCAAATTCCTGAACTTCAGAGACAAGGAAAAAGCCCTTCGACTGGCCAGAAGTAAAGGAGAGATGACATACGAGAACAAAAGGATATCGTTCTACCCAGATTACAGCGCAGAACTGCAGCGCAGGAGAGACGAGTTCCGTGACGTGAAGAAGATACTGCGAGAGAAGGAGATGGAATACGTGCTGATGTACCCAGCCCAACTTCGCATCAAACATCAGGGAACAGTCAAGTTCTTCGCCACTCCAGCTGAAGTGCAACGCTTTTTGAAAGATCTCCCAAGTGAGTAGCATAAAACTAACTAAAGTGTCTGCAGTAGCCTACATAGTCCACCGTCATAGACACTGATGTGAAGGGTTGTGATTCAAGTTACGACATGATAGCCTAATCCTCTTGTTATCTTCAAGTGTTCAAAATAACTGGGACAATGGCTGATGATAAACTGTAGACCTTGCGTGCAGGCCAGGGCCACTTTTCAGCCCGGGAGTTTCAGGCCCAAGACCGGCCCACTTTTTCCATGGTGGAATTCCAAATTAGCACTTTTTTTTAATTGGATAAATGAAGCAACAGTTCAGCTCGTACTATTGTGTAGTTTGTATTAATACCATGGGTTAACAAATGATGTAAAGGTTAAATAATAATTCACTTAGACTTTATAAGAAGCATAAGAAGCAATTGCAACTTTTTCACACAATTCTGACTTTATATTTCGCAATTCTGACTTTATAACACGCAATTGCGACTTTATTTCACGCAATTCTGACTTATATCTCACAATTCTGACTCTATATCTTGCAGTTCTGACTTTATAAGCAATTGCGACTTTATATCACGCAATTCTGACTTATATCTCACAATTCTGACTCCATATCTTGCAGTTCTGACTTCATATTTCGCAATTCTGACTTTATAACACGTTTTATGACTTTATATCACACAATTCTGACTCTATATCTTGCCGTTCTGACTTTATAAGCAATTGCGACTTTATTTCACGCAGTTCTGACTTTATATATTGCAATTCTGACTTTATAATAAGCAATCGCAACTTTATTTCACACAATTCTGACTTTATATCTCGCAATTCTGACTTTATAACACACAATTGCGACTTTATATCACGCAATTCTTTATAACACGCAATTGCGACTTTATTTCAGGCAATTCTGACTTTATATCTCACAATTCTGACTTTATAACATGCAATTGCGACTTTATTTCACGCAATTATGACTTTATATCTCGCAATTCTGATTTTTTTTTCTCATGCAAACTCGCAATTGTGAGATAAAAAGTCGCAATTATCTTTTAAAATGTTTTATTCTGTGGCGGAAACAAAGCTTCCATACCTCCTGGCCTCTTCCTCCCATCCATCCTCCCTGACGCGTACCGTTACGGCCGGCCCAGCTATCAGTAGGCGCAGGCGGTGCCGCGGTAGCCTCCCTGAGAAAACGTTTTGAAAAGACGGGCTATGGACCCAGCCATCTCTATGAGGGGAGGGGAGAACTCCCTCACATGGTACAACCCATGCTGAGTTGTGCGCTGCGGTGTCAGAATGCGGAACGTTTGTAGCCTAATGTAACTGATGTGACATTGAAATGTGAAAAAAATAAAATAAAAAAAAATCCTCGACCGGCCCAAAGGTGAAGCGGCCCACCGGGAATACTCCCGATTCTCCCGATTACCCACTCAGGGCCTGGTGCAGGCTAATGAACATGATGTTATGGTTTACACTACAATGGTAGAATGGGATCACATTTCATTTAACCAACTTCTCTATGCCTTATATATTTCTGCCTAATCTCTAAAATTGTAAAATTGCAAACTTTCCCATATACAAACTGTTATGAGTGGCTAGTTTTTAATTATCAGCAGTTGCTGGAGCCACCTCTGTTGTTTAAGAGAGTTACATACCTAATGTTTTTTTGTTTCAGGGGTTTTACCAGGCAGGTTTTTATTTTAATGTTTTGGGGTTACGTATGGTTTCTCACTAAAACTCGAAATTCTACTTACACACATATCCAGATTACTTTCAGGTTCAGAATCAGTCTTATCATTATATCCTTGTTCGTTATTTCACTACCTCTAAACTCAATGCAGGAATGTATTCAGACATCCTTAGAGCCGAATAGAATGATACTTATCCTTTTGAAACATTCATATGAAGAACTTATATTATGGGTAAAAATTAACATGTATATCTTGGAATATAAGAGGGGTCAACTCACCAATTAAGAGGAAGAAAATGTTGACATATTTAAAGAGGCAAAATGTAAACATAGCCTTTATCCAAGAGAGCTACCTCACTGACTCTGAGCATTTAAAACTGCGCAGAGATTGGGTGGGTAATGTTTTCTACTCTTCCTACTCCTCAAAAGCAAGAGGTGTCGCCTTGCTCATTAATAAACACCTGAACTTTAAATTAAATTCAGTCGAAAAGGATAAAAACGGCAGATTTTTGCTTGTAGATTGCGAAATAAATAGGAACAAGATATCCTTAGTGAATATACAGTCATGGTCAAAATTGATGGCACCCCTGATAAATATGATAAAAAATGGCTGTGTTATAAATACACTGTAAAAAAGAATACATTGATTTTATTGATATCTAATTAATAAAAATGAGGCAACAGATTACAAGCAATATTATTATTTAAATTTAACAAATTAGAATTGAGTAATAATTAATCAAATGAATTCCTTAAAAGGTAACCATTTAAAATGAGTAAAATTTACAAAATATCTTTTATTGCCAACATTGAAGACACCTGGTGTTAACAAGCAGAATCACTGAAGGAGAAAACCATAATTAAAGTCACCATTGTGGAGATAAGTGTGTGTTTTAGTTGGGCTCTTGACCTTAAATTATTAACTTTAAGTTTTGTTTGGCTGCTGTACATGAGTTATAACAGCCAGATCAACAAAGAGAAAAGGTGATCTGATGTTGTTGGTTGTGATTTAACATAATCATTATTTCACAATCATTTGACCTGAGTCACTGAACTCATATAGAGTCCAATTTATAAGTTAGGTGAACTATATAAATTATAGCAGCACTGTCCTTGTACGGCAGAATATTTTTTAACTTTTACAATGTAAGGCAAATAATTTCGAAAAAGTTTCTCTGACATAAAAAGGAGACACACAGACATCAATAATCAGCCTGTGAATCTCAACAATGGTGACAATAATAAAGCATGTTGCAGTGCATTCTGGGTTCCACCAATCAAAACTCATTCATGGCTCCCATCATGCATTGCTGCATGAATAAATAATGAGCTTATGTTCAGAGGTGATCTGTTTGTCACCATTGCTGAGATTCATACGCAAAATCTTGATGTGTGTTTGTGCCTAAAAAAAAACAAAAAAAAACATATATATTTATTTATTTATTATTATTGATTTGATCATTTGGATTTCACTGAAAAGGCTAAAAATATTATACTGCTGTAGTTAATAAAGTTAACTTAACTCATAAATTGGACTCTATATGAGGTTCAGTGATTCAGGTCTAATGATTGTGAAATAATGATTATGTTAAATCACAACCAACACCATCAGATCACCTTTTCTATTTGTTCATCTGGCTGTTATAACTCATGTACAGCAGCCAAACAAAACTTAAAGTAAATAATTTAAGGGTCAAGAGCCCAACTAAAACACACACTTATCTCCACAATGGTGACTTTAATTATGGTTTTCTCCTTCAGTGATTCTGCTTGTTAACACCAGGTGTCTTCAATGTTGGCAATAAAAGAAATTTTGTAAATTTTACTCATTTTAAATGGTTAACTTTTAAGGAATTCATTTGATTAATTATTACTCAATTCTAATTTGTTAAATTTAAATAATAATATTGCTTGTAATCTGTTGCCTCATTTTTATTAATTAGATATTAATAAAATCAATGTATTCTTTTTTACAGTGTAGCGTGTTTTGGAGAAAAACATTTATTTCATAATGTGATTTACCCCCCACTTTCAGTTCTTTTACTTCAGTGAAAGGTTAGATTTTTGTGAATTTTTTGAAGGAAAGATCAAAAGGATAAACAATGCAGATTTATTTTTTACAGCCATTTTTTATCATATTTATCAGGGGTGCCATCAATTTTGGCCATGACTGTATATGGGCCCAATTATGATGACCCGTTGTTCTTTAACAATCTGATTATGAAACTGGCCACAATTGGGGGTCAATGTGTTGTGGGTGGAGACTTTAACTTAGTCTTAAACCCTCTTTTGGTTCGATCATCACCCAAAACATCTTCACTATCAAAGGCGGCAACAGCACTAAACCAAGGTATGAAAGACATAGGCATAATTGACGTGTGGCGAAATTTTTATCCAAACCAGAGGGATTTCTCTTTCTTTTCACCTATGCATAATACACACTCTAGAATTGACATGTTCCTGGTGCCACTAGGTATGATAGCCACAGTGATAGAATGCTCCTATCTAGCAGCTACCTTCTCAGATCATAACCCCATCAAACTCTCCTGGTTGGTTGATACTCCACAGCCCACAACTCGCAGGTGGAGATTTAAAAATTGCATGTTAAAAGACCCTGAATTTATTTCATATATGACTACCAATATTGAAATATTTATTGATACCAATTCAAATTCCTCTTCACATGCCAACATTTGGGAAGCCCTTAAAGCCTATATGAGAGGTCAAATTTTATCATACAGTGCCCACAAGGTAAAACAAATTAGAGAGAGATTAACCAAATTGGAAAGAGATATTAAAAAGCAGGAACAGGAATACATTGCCACCAAAAAGGAAGAACACCTTAACACACTAACAAAAACAAGGATGCAATATAATAATCTATGTACCAGCAAAGAGGAAGCAGCTATGGCCAGAACTAGATATCACTATTATGAATTCGGGAACAAAACAAGTAAACTCTTGGCTTGGCAAATTAAAAAGGAAGCATCTGATAAATTTATACACTCAATATTAACAGAGGACGGCAGACTCCTTGATAATTCGCCATCCATTAATTTAGAATTCAAACATTTTTACGAAAATTTATATAAAACTGGACAGGACGCTCATAATATTGTAGCAAAAAGGTTCATGGAGGGAATAACCCTTCCCAAATTGCAAGATGAGGATAGAGATCTGCTTGATGCAGATATATCAGAAACAGAGGTACTCCAAGCCATTAACTCTTTACAAAATAACAAGACTCCCGGGCCAGACGGCTTCCCTGTTGAGTGTTATAAGGCCTTTTCAAATAAATTATTAACTCCGCTTGCGAACATGATTAAAGAAGCTCTAGAAAATAAAAAAATTACCAGACTCATTGGAAATCGCAACAATCACACTGCTTCCAAAACCGGGCAAGGACAAACAGAAATGTGACTCATACAGACCCCTCAGCCTATTAAATGCAGATTATAAGATACTATCCAAACTAATTGCTCTCAGACTGGAAGACGTTATACCAAAAATAATACATGCTGACCAAACAGGTTTTATTAAAAACAGGTTTGGAGCAGACAATGTGCGGCGACTGCTCCACATACTGAACATTGCTCAAAAAAATCAAAATCCTATGCTAATAATATCTATGGATGCAAACAAAGCATTTGACAGGATTGAACCAAGCTTTCTATTTCGGACTCTAGAGGCTATGGGATTTGGAGAGAAATTCACTAACTATGTTAAAACACTTTTTAATGCCCCCAAAGCTAATATTTTAACAAATGACATTCTATCTAACACTTTCTCATTATCCAGGGGATGCAGTCAAGGCTGTCCAAGCTCCCCCCTGCTCTTTGCAATTGAACCATTAGCCATCGCCATCCGCTCTAATAACTCCATAGCAGGAATTAAATTTGGCATAAATGAACATAAACTTTCTCTGTATGCAGATGATCTCCTATTATATATAGCTGGATCCACAAACATCAGTTCCCCCTCTATTAAAATGCCTCAAAGAATATAGCGCAGTTTCAGGATATACATTAAATTACTCTAAAAGTGAGATATTACCACTAAATATACAGGACAATAATATTAGAACTCTCACTGACCCATTCAAATGGTGCAATATTGGTTTCAAATATTTGGGTATACAAATTGGTAAATCGGATGAGCATATGTTTAAGCAGAACTATATAAAACTATTGGAACAAACCAAACTTAACCTTCAAAGATGGATTGATCTTCCACTGTCTCTCATAGGCAGAATTAATACTATCAAAATGAACACTTTGCCTAAGTTTATTTATCTATTTCAATGTCTCCCGATGAATGTTCCCAAGAGTTTCTTCAAAGAGCTTAACAAAATTTTAACTCCTTTTATATGGCAAAGAAAAAACCCTAGGGTTAAACTCATTTCTCTACAGGCTCCAAATTCAAGGGGAGGACTCAACTTACCAAATTTTAGGAATTATTATCTTGCTTCTCAGTACAGATCGATTTGGGTCTGGCTGCATGCAGAGAACAGTGAGGTTAGATGGGTCCCAATAGAACAACATGAGATGAAATCTATGCCTTTAAAGGATATTCCATTCATAGGCACAAAAAAAAGTTTAGCCACACTCACAAATAATTCAATAATACTGAACACATTTGCTGCTTGGCAATAATCTCACTCACTTCTCGACATAAATATTTATTTTCTTAGAAGGGCACCTTTGTGGGGTAATCCCAACCTCTCACACCACATAGCTGACTCAGTGTTGCGGGGGTGGAGAGAAAGAGAAATCCAAACAGTTGCTGACTTATACATTGATGATACATTTGCTAACTTTCAACAACTAAATGAAAAATTCAACCTTTCCAAAGATAGTTTCTTCAAATTCCTACAAATTAGAGACTGGGTTAAGGAGAAATCCAAAGAAACATTCCCAAATATCCCAAAAGAAACTCCTCTTGAAACCCACCTATGTAACAAATTATACGGATCAACAAAAGGAATAATATCTTCTATATATGGTATCATCAATGGAAAGTTACCGGTTTATAATAAAACATCTACAAAAGGGAAATGGGAAAAAGACCTAGACTGTAGTTATGAGGAGGCAGATTGGCGTCATCTATTGGAACAAGCACAGACGGTGATAACCTCCACAAAACACAGGCAAATTCAATTTAATATATTCCATAGGACATACTACACCCCCTACAGGTTACATAAAATTGACAGCAACATTTCCTCCAAATGTCTGAGATGTAAAGTGACCGATGGTGATCTTATACATATGCTATGGAGTTGCCCAATGATAGAAGAATTTTGGAAACGTGTCATTGAATTAACCTCAAGGGTAATAGGATGTCAAATTGAACAGGACCCAAAACTATGGATCCTGGGGGACACAAGCTCTATTAATGCGAACCACTACAAGAAATACTTTATCTTACTTGCGAGCACTGCAGTAAAAAAAATTATTCTGATCAACTGGAAATCTGAAAATTCACCATCAATAAAACATTGGATTAATGATCTTGTGTCGTACTGCATACCCGAAAAGATATTATATAATGTGAGAGGGAAGCCTGCAGCTTTTAGAGAAATCTGGGGCCCCTTCATAGACATTCTGCCTTCTCTGGACTTGGCTGTCCATGCTAGTATGAGCCCTCCTGAACCGGCTTCAAATTAGCCCTCTGCAGGTTAATCTTGTATATCTTCCTCATTGATGCATTTGTTGTGAATAACGTGTAGATTTATATAGGTATGTATGTATACAGATGGATGGATGTATAAACTGTATATAGACTGTTTAGATATATAAATGAAAGGAAACTGAGAACCATACAAGGGAAGAGGGTGGGATGGGAAAAGTTTGTGTTTTTTGTTTTGTATTGATTTTATTTACTTAGTTTCTTTTTTGTTTTTGTTTTCTCTTCTGATGTTCAAAATTGAAAATCATCATCCTTGTAAGGTGTCTGTAAGGTTATACATTTGTGAATATTCCTTTTGTATAATGCGACTTTCAATGTATCAAACTGTGGATCCTTCCTTCACACCATTAGCATCTTGTAAGAGCTTTTTGTTAATAAAAACAAATCTTTAAAAAAAAAAAAAAAAAAAATTTTGGTAACATGGATGCAGAAAATGTGAACCAGATTTAAATGTAAAATAAAAGAGGTATAATAATATTTAGTTTGACCTGATGTTGACAATCAATATGAAAATTTCTCAAACTTCGCTTTAATCACCATTTTTGAAAATCAAAAACGAAACTGTTTGTACCATTTCATAGTTTAACTGTTTATCTAAAAGTGTGAGCTCCCATTTGAATGGGAAATTCTGTTATTTATGACATACTATACAACGTTACTTACAAATCTGGTTTTGCTCAAGTTTCTCAAACCTCCCTTTACTGACCATTTGTTGAAAACAAACAAAAAACATTTGTACCCATTTCACAGTTTAACTGTTTATCTAAATGTGATGAAGTGCTTGAATGTCTCTAACATGAATGTTCTTCAGCATCATGAATGAACGAAGAATAAACACCAACCTCTTTGTACATCAGGATCTTCAGTGTGTTTCATTCTGCAGGGTTCTGGATCACTCGTGTTCTCACTGTCCTCTTTAATAAACTCAGTCTTTGCAGATTTCAGCTCTTCCTGATGCTCTGATGCTCGTCTTCACTTGTAGACTGATGGGAATATTCCAGCATTTATTGGAGAATTACAGTGGGAGGAGCTTCACTGATGATGTGAGTGATGTGGGAGGAGCTTCACTGATGATGAATTACAGTGGGAGGAGCTTCACTGATGATGTGAGTGATATGGGAGGAGCTTCACTGATGATGAATTACAGAGGGAGGAGCTGATCTAGCAAAATCAAAAATATATCAGTTACTGAGTTTGTTTTTATGCTCATGGATAACAGAATATAAATAGTGTAAAATCGTCCATGTATAAACAATGGTAAAAACAGTTAGCCTATAAGCATAAAGAGAAGTAACTCCTCAGTCTATTCACACCAATGAAATGAGCTTTAAGTGTCAATTTACAGGAGATCTGAAGACATCAGCATAATAAATGAGGTGAAAACAGGAACTATTGTCATGAAATAAAGAGTGTTTTCAGCAGATCTGTTAAAGCTGCAGTCGGCAAGTCTGGCAGATTGAGTGGACTTAGCCAAAATTTTGAATGTTTACAACTCTCATGCCCCTCCCCACTACCAACGAGCACCCGCCCATCGTCAGTGCGTGTGTACCTGATTATCTGTGAACGCGTCCGTCTCTTCAGCATAGATCAACACCATGGACTCGGAGGTAGGCTGCCCTGGCTAATCTTTCCATAGATAGCAATAACCGAGGAATTGGAAGCTTGTTAGTAGATTTTCTCTCTGCCATCACGCTTCGTACAATCTTCAGGCAAACTTCAGGCATGTCGTGTGCATGTGATATTGTAATGTGCGCGTCTGCGCGAGGGAGGGGGATCTGTGGCGTGTGCACGACCTGTGATTGACAGTCAGATCTCACACCCCCCTGCGCTGATTCGACCCGATGATCCGGGAGCGGTGGATTTTTGCAAAACAAATAACACGCTCCAGGTGGAGTTAGAAGCTCGGGTTTTTTTCTAAAACCACCTTATTTATGTTGTTCTGTCGGATTATAGTGTCAATTTCACTGAATATGATCAAAAAAATGTTGCCGACGGCAGCTTTAATACTGATGAGCCTCAGACTATCAACACTCATTCAACAAGCCATTCAGGATCATCAGCAGATCATCTCACTTTATTCTGAGTGTTTGCTGATAGAAACACATTATTTGAGTCAGGATAGATGATAAAAGCCTATAAAACTGCTCTATTGAAATAGGATACTGTTATTTCTCACAATATGACATGGATAAAGCATCAATAATACAAAACAAACACAGACACTTGACAGACACTCAGGTAAATAACTATACCCTACTAAACCATAAAATGTCCATATGAATCTAAATTTTAATAACTACATTCACTGCAATAATGTAATTAGATCATTAACATGTGTTGGATTACAAATTTATTAAATGTTTAATTTAGTTTGCAACAGTAAAAGTTGAGTACATTGAAGTTAGCATTTTAAGGTTAGGATAATGGTATCAACAGTTTCAGACCCGTTTTCTCTATTATAAGTCACCTTTTGTCGTTAATGGCTCGAGCCAGTAGCCCCAAGACGCACCTTTTGTCTTTAATGGCTCTGGGATGCCCCGTGGAACCAGAGTTCCTGGCCAGTATCAGCATTTGAATAGGTATGCTGATTAAATTGATACTGGTAACACGTTGGGGTCTGGGGCGGGTTCCTTAACCTGTATACCTAATTTGCATGCTTTGTTCAACCTCAATGTAAATCCCTCCCCCTAAATGTCTATAAATTTGCAAGGCAACTGTATTGAGTTAGTCTTGATGATGATGATGAACTACAGACTATTTGGAAGAATAAATCTCTTCTGCTTATAAGATCCATCTCAAGTCTCCTGGTTTTTGCTTCGATGAAGGAATAATAAGTTCACAACACATGTTACAGTTTTGTATGTGCAGAAACTGACAATGATCATAAAACCTTTATTAAAATAAAGAGCACCACAAAACAATAACGTTTACGGCAAACTGTATTCATTATATATGTAAGGGATAATCCACGGCTAGCCATGCATTAAAGGATTTTAATGCACGACGTAGAGGCGAAGAACCTCTTAATTCTTTAATGCATGGCTTCGCGTTGGGTGGTTCTTCGCCTCTACGTTGTGCATTAAAATCCTTTAATGCATGGCTAGGCGTGGATTATCCCGCTTATACCTTGGTTATTTGCCAAGTTAAAAACCAGTTAAAGCTGTAACTGATGTTTACAGTGTAATTTTACAGACGTGTAAAAATGACGGTTATTTTCTTAAGTTAGGCTCGTTAGTTCTAGCACTCCGTCCGCTTTAAATAAAGTAGAGCCATCGGATTGCTTTTATTTGAATGAATTATCACATTTATTTAAATTCATTATTAAAAGAGAGAGACAGAGAACTGAAAGAGAAGGAACAGAGAGAGAGAGAGAGAGAGAGAGAGAGAGAGATGCGTGCGCGAGTTACCTGTGTGCGTCTCTTCTAAAGTCTAGCAGCTACAGTCCCCTCGTTGCTTAAAGCTGCAGTCGGCAAGTCTGGCAGATTGGGTCGACTTAGCCAAAATTTTGAATGTTTACAACTCTCATGCCCCTCCCCCACTACCAGCGAGCACCTCCCATCGAGGTTGTGCTCGTCAGTGCGTGTGCACCAGATTTTCTGTGAACGCGTCCGTCTCTTCAGCATCGATCAACACCATGGACTCGGAGGTAGGCTGCCCTGGCTAATCTATCCATAGATAGCAATAACCGAGGAATTGGAAGCTTGTTAGTAGATTTTCTCTCTGCCATCACGCTTCGTACAATCTTCAGGCGAACTTCAGGCGTGTCGTGTGCATGTGATTTGTAACGTGCGCGTCTGCGCGAGGGAGAGGGGATCTGTGGCATGTGCACGACCTGTGATTGACAGTCAGATCTCACACCCCCCTGCGCTGATTCGACCCGATGATCCGGGAGCGGTGGATTTTTGCAAAACAAATAATACGCTCCAGGTGGAGTTAGAAGCTCGGGTTTTTTTCTAAAACCACCTTATTTATGTTGTTCTGTCGGATTATAGTGTCAATTTCACTGAATATGATCAAAAGAATGTTGCCGACGGCAGCTTTAAGCTAATTTAATGATTCTTTAATGGATTTATTAAAATTATTTATGAATGACAGGCAACACTGACAGTGACAAGGCAATCTTTATTTGAACTAATCATGTCATTTATTTATTGTTAATTCTTTGTGCCGCTTTTTGTCATTCAACGTCTTCTCAAAGTCTTCTATTTTGTCTTGTGCCTGGGCCCATTTCTCAAAATTGCCATATTCACCATACAAATTAAACGATATGCAAAAATCATCCATTTAGCCTACCTAAATAAACGTTTTCATATGTAATCAAACTGACTGGAACTACCTGTGCATTAAACGGTTTTATACTACAGGGCCGTTGAATGCTTGAATCTAATTGGTTGACGAACGTTCTAAGGTGTGCATTATTTTCAGGGAAACGCACGGCTAAAGTAGTTCCAGGCAGGTCTTGACCGCATTACAGTTCCATATCACTTCGCGTAGTTAACGGTAATAAAGGAAAATAGGATACAATTCATAACAAGAAAAACAAACAATAAACAATAAAACATTTAGCCCCATGCGCTTGATTTGCAATTTTCAATGTCTAGCTTCACAATCAATGTAAACATGCGGTTTAATTTTAATAAATAAAGTATATAGTCCTATCTATAATCAATAGAAAATTAAACTGAATATAGGCTAAATAATTATTGATAGGTCTACTTGTTAAAGGGGCTTTGTGTTTAATGTATTTGGCTAGTCTACTGTCATCTATCAATAATAGAAAATGAACGAATTAATTAAAACGAATTGAATTAGCCTAAGTAAGGAATAATAATATTGACGCACATGCTTTTCTGTCTCATTATTTGCAACATCTCTTTCTAATAACTGCATTAATAACTGCATAAGCCGGGGACACACTTTAAGGCCGGTTATGAATGTAATTTGATACTTATGACTGATCATGTCCAAACCCCAAACGCGTGTTCAGGGAGTTCAGTCTGTGTTCAAAGTCTGTGTTTATAGGTGCCGTAGAATGGATTATTTTATTATTTTATAATGTTTCCTGGGGTGCCCTCATAATGTTAGTATGTTTTTTAGATCAAAATTTGTTATAATTTAGAAATAAAAGGCATATTTCCTAGCCTGATTTCATACCCTGATTTGAACACTCTGTTTGAAGGGGCGTGTCTGCTGTGAGACTTCAGTGTAAACGCCCTCTGCTGTGATTGGCTGACATGCTTGCATATGAAATATCTGGCATTACATGTAGAGCTGTCTGGAAAACTTTTACTATTATAGCTTTTATACGTTTTTACTATTACAACTATCGGGATTAACGAATCATGAGAAGTTTTTTAAGTATTTAGATCTATTCCAGCATTGAGCAGATGACAGCCTGTTGATCGCGTGAATGAAGATCTTATCACTGCAATGCGATTTACTAATGCATAAACAGTGTTGAACGACTTTGAGAGAAAGATTATCTGTCTGAACTTGAACAATTACACATCAGAAATTCACATAACCCACTGGTTCTCCAGAGGCTCGGATGAAGGAGCTAAAAAAATACTTTTGTGTTCATTTGTACATCCAAACACTGAGCAACTGCCATGCTTCGTTCGCTCGTTTGCAAGCCACGATGTCTCACACGCATAGGTTTAATACCTATGATCACGCGCGTGAACTCGGCAATCGACTACTTTGGACTTCAACCGAAAAACAGGATGTAAACAAAGGTATTTGCGCTGGCTTAAATAACATCATTTTTATACATATCTTTCACATCTACTGCAGTCAGACTCGCTCGTGTTCACTCAGAAGGAATCACTCACATTTTCTGTGCACTTGTAATGACACATCAAGGATGTTAAGAGGCTAAAAGCAGGTTTAGTACTTGCCCCATTGAAGTCAACAGGGTGCAAATTTTAAAAATAGAATAACTCGGTGTAGGCAACACCGATTTTTGTCGTTGTTCTCTGTATTGACAGCACTCCAAATGTACAAAAAAATGTGCTCAATGTTAAAATTGACCGGAGTTCTCCTTTAACTATGCCAAGATAAATTCAATTTCACATTCTAGGGCACCTTTAAAATATGCTGCGATGAAAACAGTAAGAGAATGTGTCAGCTAGTCGTGTGTCCGCAGCATTAGTCTGCTATCAGTGGCTCAAACCTCCGTTACTAACTCTAAAATGACGTTTTGGAATTAGCAACGGAGGCATTGGATTAGATGCGTAAGAAATTAGTCCTACATACAAGAGCGTTTTAATGACAAAAACTTTACAAACGTCTTAAAATACATAATCTGAACAATGTTTTGAGGTGTGGTAACTGTAGTATAAGCGGAATAATTGACTTCAGGCCGTTGAATTATTTAATAAATTTATTATAGAATTTTCTAATAATTCAACGGCCTGAAGTCAATTATTCCTTACTTACTGCACACCTTCCAGCCAATCAGAATTAGAGGAGCCAGCACCAGGGTCAGATTGTACAGCACCTGTAATCCCATCCATAATCGGCCGTCCCTTATTGCCTACTCAGAGCCAACTCCTCCACCAGTGTATTCTGGTTTTCTGAATTTAATTCTTTATTTCTGTTTTCTGCAAACAAGTGTTTGTGATAAAATGTTCACAAAAGTAATAAAAGGTTGTGGTAAATACTCACCACTTTGAATTATATTTTTATATTTTGTCTTTATCTGCTGCCAAGAACATTTGGAGTTGGGGTTGCATCTAAAAATCAATGAATATAAATTTTTCTTAGTACCGGTACATGCACATTTTTATATATTATAAAAATAGACTATAGGCTAATAGGCTATATTACACGTATAGGCTACACATACATACATAATTTTACATAAATATATAACGTATTTGTTTAACTTACACATTAACAATCAGCAATCTTTCTCCAACAGTCTTCTCTTGCTTTGGCCGCAGAGACCGTATTGTTTCGAGCTTGAAATACATATTTAAATTCATTGTAATTATGAATGATTATCTCTTGCTCCTCCGCGGAAAAATCGCGACCCGCGATTGGTTGTTCAGTGTCGACGTCACTCTTTTATGTGCACGCGCGCGTGGAGTAATCATAGCTTGAGGATCAAAGCCTGAGTTGACAGAGAAAGTTGATGAGCTGCATCATGGTACCAATAAAGCCTGATTGCATCGGTTTGGTTTTGTCAACTCAAAACTTATCCTGTAACCCCGAGTTTGTTCAGCTACCTTCATGGTACAGGCCCCAGAAGACCAAATATTAGATGTTTCCAAAACAACACAGAACAAAGATGAGCCTTTAGTTGGGCTCTTTGAAGCTTGCATGGCCATAAAGTTCGTAGCTGGGGGGTTTCGTTGGTTAGCGTAGACTGGCTGGAGCCCACTCCATTTAGGGCCCTAGATTAGACTTTTGATTTGGGGTCTGGAGTGTTGAGTTCTGTGTGGAAATATGTTTCAACAAATCACCAGGAAGATTCATTTGTGTTTAGGTCGCCCTCAAATCCTACATATTGCATCAAAACATTTTGTATATTCCCCTGTAACAGGAATCTTATAATGTGCAAAAAAACTCACTGTAAGTGAAAAGAAAACCATTTAAATTAAATAACTGATCTACCAATATGATGCCACTGTCAAAAAAATATTTCAAAAACAATGATTTGCATTTATTACATATCCTTGTTGTTCCATATACTTATGCGGTAAAAAGTTAAGCTTGAAAATTAAGGACCATGATAAAAATGCCTGGCGATGAAATTCAGATAATTTCACTGGTATTTTGTCAATGGTATAATAACAAACAAGAAGAAAATATTACCAACTTTAGAAAGCATATGGGAAGGGATAAAGTTCAAAATGGAGTAAGGATTTCAATTTACTTAAAATGTATTATTTAAAATTCACAATTTTCATCACATAATTTCATTATGCAATGCATTTTGTTTTCCATATAAAGTCAAATAGTACTTTATCAATCTCTTTACAAATGTGTCTTTTCAGATGCAAAGCCATTGCTGTATAAGTCAGTCTAGAAATACCGTCAGCCTTTGTAATTAGATCTCTGTCCCTTAAAGAAAGATCTCCCAAAAGCCATTGATTTAATTTCCTTTCCTTTAATTTCCTTTTCGCCTTTTCAACAATTGGGGTGAAATTTAGTAAACACCTTTTGTGCTGATCTTTAATAATGGCTATTCCCAAATACTGAACCTAATTTTTTCAAGGGAATACCATAATACTCCACATAGCAAGCAGTCTTGTCCCGAATGTGTCCTCGATCTGGCACTGCTGGCCTCCTGTGGGCAATGGCATGTCTCCTGTCAGCCGGAGTCAGGCCGTGTGAGGCAATAATGGCACAGCATGATCACGGCAAAACACATGAGGGTTGAATGTTGGTGGGAGGAGTGTGATCCAGATCAGTCCAGTGATCATCTGATCCAAATCAGGATTGTGACCTTGGGTCATATAAATGCACTTTCCCACATATGAAATTTGATCTGGCCCAGCTCTGTTCCACAGAACCCCCTTTCCCTCGGCCCACATAACGAAAAGAATGACGGCCCTGTAGTGGCCCAGATCTGGATCAAAGACAAGGGCCACACAATGACCATTACTGGCCCAAGTCTCAGCCAATTAATAACCCACAACTGGCCCTGCACTGGGACAAAATAGGAATCAAATCCGTTTAATCTACTTGGGAAAACAATGTCAGAGAAAGTCAGAGTAAAATCAAATGTAACAATTTATTATGTAAGGTAAATATATCATGCCAATTTCATAATCAGTTCAAGGATAACAAATACAACAACAGATCAAATTTGCTATGTGGGAAGAAGCTTCAGAACATTCCTTGATGGCCATAAGCTCACATTTAGCAAAATGTATTTACCAGATGCCCTTGAACATATCCAGATTAATTCAGTAGCCACAGAAATCTGGTTTTGGTTTTGAATGAAGAGTTTAGTGTCATCGACTATTGTTTTTTTATTTATTTCTCTATCAGTGATGGTGATACCTTTTATTGGACTTGATTTAATATGAGAAGAAAGAAGCTGACTCGCTAAAAAAAAAAGAGGTATGGTATTTGAACACCCCATTTGTGGACACAGCTCATTTGTGGATCCATTCTGAAAATAAAATCTCAAAGTTCAAGTTCCTCCTCATTGAAACGCCACAGAAGACTCGACGGTGAAACTGAATGATGGAAAAGACGGCGCGAGCAGTGACGTCATCGGCCTCCAACGGTAGATGATCAAATACTGTTCAGAACGACAAAACACCTATAAACATCAACATAATCAGGTACCACTTTAGAATACGGTTAATTCGTTAATGAATAACTACACAGGAACAAATGAGCAACACAATATTAGCAATCTAGTAACTACTATTAACTAACAAGAAACTCTTATTAACAAATTAGTAAGTAATAGCACACAGATGAAAGTGGTAGTTCACAATTAACTAATCAATAACTACTATTTTTTAATGCTTCCCAGAGAACTACTGAACAAGATTCATAATTCATACAAAACAAATCAATAACTAATGCAGGACAAATGACTAGCACTTGAACATTAACATTTGAACTGCTATTGTAAACGAATACACAAGGTTATTTACATTATCAATATTTAATAGCATAGCAGACTTAAGATTTGAGAAAGCTGTCAGTAATTAGCCTATGCTGTCATACAGCAATAATTAGCTAGCTCATCTATACATATACTGTATGTGTGTGTGTGAATATCTTGTGTATGATTAGAAGATTTCTACACTTTAGGATTGGCTTTTCATTAGTAACTACTGTAAGAATCATGGTAACTAGCTAGTAATAACTCAGTTCTAGTTCTAGAAAAACAATCTAGTTCATCTAGTTCTCATCAGCATGTTCTTCGGCAAAAAAAAAAATTATCAATAATTTTTTTTTTGTGTGCTTTAATTTATGTTTTTATTCTCAGCCTGAAGCAATGTAAATCTAGTGAGCATCAGCATGTTCTTCAGCATGATGAGTGAATGAAGAATAAAGAATAAACACCAACCTCTTTGTTCTTCAGTATCATGATGTTTCATTCTGCAGGTTCTGGATCACAGGCGTCCTCTCCGTCCTCTCCTTCCAGATGCTTTCTGGTACTCAGGCTAATCACATGATAAACAAACAAACAAACAAATAAACAAATAAATAAAATATCGGATTAGATCACATAATCCAGATTTGCTGACAGACCGAATCTCTTGTCGCAGTGTGAACACTTGTAAGGTTTTTCTCCAGTGTGAATTGCCTGGTGCAGTTTTAAACTTGAATGCAATTTTTTTGTATTTCTTTTTTTTTTTTTACTAATTGTCAACCCCTAGTTTCAGGTGTTTTTGTTCACAAAATCTTGATGATAAGTTTTAGGTTAATATAACTATATATTACAAAGTTGACCAAAGAGGAGTTGTTGGCATTTAAATAGTTTATTTTTTACATTCATGTTAATATTACGTTGTCAGATTTGTGACATTATTTTTTACATAATGCTAAAACACTGCTGGTCACTTTCGGAATGCATAGCTGATATAAAAAATTGGATGACTCGTAATTTCCTACTTCTAAATTCTGAAAAAACAGAGTTTCTATTTATTGGACAAAAAACTTCCTCACGTAATAACCTAGAATACTGTCTAACACTTGATGGCTGCTCTGTTAAGTCTTCGTTGTCGGTTAGGAACCTGGGTGTGCTCTTTGATACCAATCTTTCATTTGAAAGTCACGTGTCTAGTATCTGTAAAACTGCATTTTTCCATCTAAAAAATATATCTAAATTACACCATATGCTCTCACTGACAAATGCGGAACAATTAGTTCATGCGTTCATGACCTCAAGGCTAGATTATTGTAATGTTCTACTGGGTGGTTGCCCTGCACGCTTAATAAATAAACTACAGCTAGTTCAAAACGCAGCAGCTCGAGTTCTTACCAGAACCAAGAAGTATGACCATATTAGCCCGGTTCTGTCAAAACTGCACTGGCTCCCTATTAAACATTGCATCAATTTTAAAATATTGCTGATCACGTACAAAGCACTAAATGGTTTAGCTCCGCAGTACTTGAGCGAGCTCTTAACGCATGATGGTCCTTCATGTCTATTGCGATCTCAAAATTCCGGCCAGTTGATAATACCTAGAATATCAAAATCGACTGCTGGCGGTAGATCCTTTTCCTATTTAGCACCAAAACTTTGGAACAGCCTTCCTACCATTGTCCGGGAAGCAGACACACTCTGTCAGTTCAAAGCCAGATTAAAGACATCTCTTTGACCTAGCTTTCACATAATACATTATAGACTTCTATAATTCAATGTTAGGCTGCATAGATTAGGTCAGCTGGAACCGGGAACACTTCCCATAAATCCTGATGTACTCGTTACATCATAAGAAGAATGGCATCTATGCTAATTTTAGTGTCTTTGTTTATCCCGAGGTTTTCCCGCAGCCTGCCGGATCCAGATCTGATGAAGGACCTTCGACTGGACCCGATGACAACGCTGTGCTGAAGTGCCAACTAGTCTCTCCCAATGGAGGATCCCTTTGCCACTCTACAGAAAAAGCGTTGTCGGGAAACTTGATTCGCGTATCTACCCTGAATTGATAAAATAAAATAAAATAAAATTCTGTATCAAAATTATAAGGAAACACCAGTACTTTGTTTAGGCTTGGTTTGTAGGGAATTACAAACCTGCATACATATATTCAAACGCACATAACTATAGAACCAATTCTTAATGCGCATGTGAATAAAGTCTGTGTAGAGAGAATTGTGTCGTCTTAGCGGCCCCTAATTTAATAACAAATGATTGTTGCGACGGAAGCGAATCAATCATAACTAACCTTAGCTGGAAAATAACTTTACTAAAGAGCCGCAATAAAGCCAAAACAATCTGTTACCATAAATTATACGTTTATCTCTGTAAAGCTGCTTTGAAACAATCTACATTGTTAAAAGTGCTATATAAATGAAGATGATTTGACTTGACTTCAGAAGTTGTAGTGAGGCTTTCTTTTCCAAAAAGAATGTGAAGAATACTATATTAGCAAAAGTTTCAGGACATCTGCCTTTACATGCACATGAATTTTAAGGATATCCCATTCTTAATCCATAGGGTTTAATATGGAGTTGGCCCATCTTTTGCAGCTATAACAGCTTTAACTCTTCTGTGAAGGCTTTCCACAAGATTTAGGAGTGTGTTTATGGGAATTTTTGACCATTCTTCTGGAAGCACATTAGTGAGGTAAGGCACTGATGTTGGACGAGAAGGCCTGGCTCGCAGTCTTCACTGTGATCCATCCCAAAGGTGTCTTATCAGGTTGAGGTCAGGACTCTCTGCAGGCCAGTCCAGTTCCTCCACACCAAACTCGCTCATGTATGTCTTTATAGACCTTGCTTTGTGCACTGGTGCGCAGTCATGTTGGAACAGGAACATCCCCAAACTGTTCCCACAAAGCTGGGGGCATGACATTGTCCGTAATATCTTTATATAATGAAGCATTAAGAGTTCCTTTCACTGGAACTAAGGGGCCAAGCCCAACCCCTGAAAAACAACCCCACACCATAATCCCCCCTCCACCATAATTTACACTTGGCACAATGCAGTCAGGCAAGTGCCGTTCTACTGGGAACTGCCAAACCCAGACTTGTCCATCGGAAATCCAGTCAGAGAAGCATGATTCGTCACTCCAGAGAACACATCTCCACTGCTCTAGAATCCAGTGGCATCCCACACTTTTTCATTGCGCTTGGTGATGTAAGGCTTGGATGCAGAGCTCGGCCATGGAAACCCAATCCATGAAGCTCTACACACTGTTCTTGAGCCAATCTAAAGGCCACGCGAAGTTTGGAGGTCTGTAGCTATTGACTTTTTCATGGCCTACCACTTCATGGCTGAGTTGCTATTGTTCCCAATTGCTTCCACTTTGTAATAATACCACTAACAGTTGACCGTGGAATATTTAGTAGTGAGGAAATGTCATGAATGGACTTATTGCACAGGTGGAAACGGTACCATGCTTGAATTCACTGAGCTCCTGAGAGCGACCCGTTCTTTCACAGATGTTTTGTAGAAGCGTCTTCATGCCTAGTGCTTGATTTTATACAACTGTGGCCATGGATGTGATTAAAACACCTGAATTCAATGATTTGGAGGGGTGTCCCAATACTTTTGGCAATATAGTGTATATTTGTCATACCATTTTCAGCTTTTAAATATTTAAATATAATTTTAATTTATTTTACACACTTAAAGCAATATCGTATAGCATATTGAATATCGCATGATTTAACAAAGTATTGTATATCACACTTTTGTTTTAATATCACACAGCCCTACATTAGATCAACCAACAAAATGTCATGATGCTCATCCTAGCTGATAAGAAACTAACTTACTCAACACATAAAGATGAACTACTTACCGTGATCTCAGACTGCGGTGATGTGGTTTCTCCACCGCATGGATCTTCATGTGTTTCTTCAGTTGACTTATAATAGTGAAACTCTTTCCACACTGATCACACGTGTGCGGTTTCTCTCTGCTGTGGATCCTCTCATGTGTTTTCAGATTTGCTGAGCGAATGAATTTCTTGTCACAGTGTGAACACTTGTAAGGTTTCTCTCCAGTGTGGATCCTCTCATGTATTTTTAGATATGATGACTGATTGAATCTCTTGTCACAGTGTGAACACTTGTAAGGTTTTTCTCCAGTGTGGATCCTCTCATGTGTTTTCAGTTCTGCTGAGCGAATGAATCTCTTGTCACAGTGTGAACACTTGTAAGGTTTTTCTCCAGTGTGGATCCTCTCATGTGTTTTCAGTTCTGCTGAGCGAATGAATCTCTTGTCACAGTGTGAACACTTGTAAGGTTTTTCTCCAGTGTGGATCCTCTCATGTATTTTTAGATATGATGACTGATTAAATCTCTTGTCACAGTGTGAACACTTGTATGGTTTTTCTCCAGTATGGATCCTCTCATGTGTTTTCAGATTTAATGATATAATGAATCTCTTGTCGCAGTGTGAACACTTGTACGGTTTTTCTCCAGTGTGAATCATCTGGTGTAGTTTTAAACATTGTGCTGAAGAAAAAGTCTTTTCACACTCAAAGCACATGTACTCTCTCACACCAGTATGAATTCTTTGATGTAATTGTAAATTATACAGCAGTGAAAAACTCTTTCCACACTCAGGACATGAATGTGGCTTCTCCTTCGTATGAACCATCAGATGTGCCTTCAGGTTTGATGCCCTAAGAAATTTTTTTCCACATTGATCACATGTGAACGTTTTCTCTCCATTGTGGATCCTCATGTGAACCTTAAGGTGTCCTGATTGTGCAAAACTCTTCCCACATTGATCACATGTATGAGGTTTCTCTCCAGTGTGGATCATCATATGTCGACTAAGATTTGGTTTTTGTGTGAAACTCATCCCGCACTGATCACAAGTGAACGGCTTCTCTCCAGAGTGAACTCTCATGTGTTGCTCAAGACAACCTGTGCTTGTGAAACTCTTTCCACACTGAGTGCAGGGGAACGGCTGCTCTCCAGTGTGGATCCTCATGTGTTGTTTAAGAATACGTTTGTCTATGAAACTCTTCGCACACTGAGTGCAGGGGAACGGCTTCTCTCCAGTGTGGATCCTCATGTGAATCTCTAGACTATCTTTCCTTGGGAAACTCTTCCCACACTGATCACATGAGAACGGCTTCTCTCCAGTGTGAACTCTCATGTGACGGTCAAGATTACGTGTGTTTGAGAAACTCTTTCCACACTGAGTGCAGGTTGTAGATTTCTTGGCTTTTCTTTTCTTAAAAAAATTATTTTTAGTCTTTGAGCGACTCAAAGGTTTTCCTCCAGGTTGGACATGATGTTCCTCCTCCACTTCACTCAGTTCTTCACTCTCCTCCTTCACTTCACTCAGTTCTTCACTCTCCTCCTTCACTTCCATCAGGTCTGAAATGAAAGAAAATGTTTTAATTTTCAGCATATCAAAATAATTAAAAGAGAGAAATATGAAGTGAAAGGACATAAAAGTCTAAGTGGTATTTTCCCTCATACCTTCGTGGTACATAACCTGCGTGAAGTTGGCCCCCCACCCAAGGCAACCACCGGGGGGCTGGTGACGTCATCGTCTATAATTCAATTTCTGATATTTTAAAACCCAACGCAGCACAAACGAAAATTTTACCGGCACAAACGAAGCACCAATTTTTGTTTGTGCTGTTTCGGTTTTTTAGATATTAAAATAATATTTTTAGGTCATTCTGAGGTCACTCAGCCCCCCCACATGCTCCAAATTCACCCAAAATAGACGCAATCGTTTGTGCTCCGTTTGTGCTGTAAAAAGTTTTGTTTGTGCTGCTTCGGTTTTTTAGATATTAAAATAATATTATGTGGTCATTCTGAGGTCACTCAGCCCCCCCACATGCTCCAAATTCACCCAAAATTGTCTTGTTCGTTTGTGCTTCACAGACAACAAATCACAGACAGTAACCTTTTGACAGACAACAAGGAATGAAATCACTTTGGAAAAGGGGATAGACAACCGTAAGCAGAAATTAAAAGCTCGGTTATACTTGCACATGGTCCGCTGTGTTGCTGAGGCAGGCGCGTTTTGGAGCTAGGCGTGTTCTCTCGTGTCTTCCGAGGCGAGCAGACTCGCGCAAAGTTTTGAAGGTTCACCGAACGTGAAGTTACAAAAGAAATGATTCAGAATTCATCTCCTTCGTGGAGGGAGAGGCGAATATGAAAATAAAACTTAGTAAAGGAAAGAAAAGAAAGGTCGGGAGTGACGCGGAGGGGCGCATCCGACGACGGTGGCCGAAACCGGTCCGAAGCTGGTGTTTTCCCGAAGTTTGACCGAAGAAGAGAGAGAGTTTGGAAACTGAAGGTTCGGACTTTCATCAGTGTCCCGTGTACGCCTCCTTTTAGCGTGGAGGACGAATCATCTTAGAGCATTTCGAGCGGAAGGTTTTCCTTTGTCCTGTTAGACACGCCCACTCGAATGAGTCATGAGTGAGATCGAATTTGGGAAGATTTGCTCAAGACATATGAAATGTGTCAAATGATAGAAATTACTGCAACTGGTTATCGAAATTCAACTCCATCAGGTCAAAAGAATCGCACAGGTATCAAAAATAGAATATAGACATTGTAGCAATGCAAAGATACGTTATTAGGCATTAGTATAGGCATTTGCAGTTCGATTAATGTTACAATAGGACATATATGCTTTCCTATGGCTTACAAACACATCTTAACACAAAAGGGATATATTTAGTACATTTAAGAGTAGGGTTGGGAACCGAGAACCGGTTCTTATCCAGAACCGGTAGTGTTTTTGAAAAAATACCGGAACCGTGCGAAATTCCTAAGTTTCGGTTCCGAAAACGGTTCTGGTGCGCTGTTTTGGTGAAGTGGAGCGCGACGGTCTCACCTCATAAAAATAGCCCTCGCGCTCCTCAAATACGTTTTGCGTCAGATATCAATGGAGAGAGATAGAGAGTAGTAAAGACAGTAGAGCTGCACGATTAATCTTTAAAAGATCCTGATTCAAACAGCCACGCGATCTTATCGTAAATTACAAAAATCTCACCCCTGAACATTCAAATCTGTTTGTGCTGTCGTTGACCCAGAGAGAGCAGTTGTCAATATGAAACAGCTTTACAAAAACAGTAGGCCTATCGATATTTCTGTTACAAATATTCAAATAATCACAGAAGTACTGAGATAAAAGTTTAGAGTATAAACACTGATGTCTACGACAACCAAAATAGAGTAAATCACCTTTTGAAAGTTGCTGCCTTCAAATAACGAGTGTATCGATTACATCTGATGCTTCAAAACATTCTTAAAGACGCATGAATGATATTTTTTGAAAAGAATTTACAAAATGTATACAATGAGCGCATGGAATGTCTTTTTTTCTAACCGTGTTTTTGTCTTATCCTGAATTACTACGTTAAGCCTGCAATAAGCGTTTATAGGCTACTCGGACTGGCGGATCGCAGCCGCTGCGGAGTAGCCCAGTGCCTGCGTGACTCGTCATAGACATAAATAGAGAGAAGTAGCTCCGACAAAAATGTTCTTCCGCAAGATGCGTGCAGTTCTGTTTATTAACTGCTAGAGCGCTGATTTATCCAGTAATGAAACAAGTAGTCTTTAGGAATCAATCATTCAAAACTATTTTAAAAATAATCTGTTCTACACACATCTTACATGGGTGTTCAAGCATATTCTACCCCTTCTGAGAGGGTATTCTCCACTGCTGGAGATTATACAATAAGCTATAGGAGAGGTCCCAAATTATTCTAGAGAATTTTGATTTTCCTTCAGAAATTTTTTTTTTTTTGCAAAAATTGCTTAATAATATGTTGAATTTGTTGACATTACCAGTCTGTTAAACTCATTTGGGATTTTTCCCTTACTACTATTTTTTTATTAGTTGTTTTAAAGGTCCCATGACATGATACTTTTTGTAGGCCTTAGTGGTCCCTAGTACTGTATCTGTTTTATCTGTATCTGAAATCTCTTTCCAAAAATTCAGCCTCGGTGCAGAATTATAGCCACTACAAGCCAGTCCCAGAATGAGCTTCCTTCAGACAGGCCGTTTCGGTGTCTGTAGCTTTAAATACTAATAAGGAGGAGAAAGGCGGCGCAAGGTGGAGGGTGGGTGTGGCCTTGACCATCTTGCGCAACGGTACGGTGGCGTGCATGTTTACGTTGGATATATTGCAATGGCACGAAGACACGCAGTCTTTCAAGCATTTCAGTTTGACCCAGAATCGGATCCGGATGGAGAAGCAACGGATGAAGAAGTTGCAACTCAGCGGCTCCAACAGGACGTTTCCGAATGGTTAGTTTAAAATATTATGTCTGGATACGGTACTTTATTCGGATGGTTTACAGTTATTATCATGTAGCTAACGCTAACATACTGTTGCCTTTTCATGAGGGATCTGTAACGTCTGTATTTATCTTATTAAAATTACATCAAGCTCTGCGATCTTGAAATGCGGATATCGCGCGCGCCATATAACCAACAGGAAAACGGTTATCCAAATAACAAAGAAATGTACAACACTCGCATTACAGTGTGTGTAACTTGATGCTGTCTACCTTTACATTAGCGCAAGTAACTGCATAGCTAATGTGACAGCCACATTCTACGTGTAACAAGCTAGATAACCATAAACAGTAAAGCAACACACTTATATATAATTAGTTGACTTACTTGTCCGAGGTGTGTAGCTGAGCCAAAGAGAGTGATCCAGACTTTAGTTTCAGACGTTCAGCAAGCCCAGCTCTGTATTGACCCTTCAGTGTTCATTTGTACATCCAATTATTGAGCAATTGTTATGCTTCGCTCGCTCAAAAGCCATAATATCTCTCGTGGACAAACTAAAATCGCGCGCGCGCGTTCCTACTTCCTAGCTCATTTTCTCATGGGCGGAAAATATTCTCTGGGCGGGCAAAGCAGAGACAGGGGAGGTAACATTTTCTCCTTATGACGTCATAAAGAGGAGATTCAAGATCAGCGCGTATGAGCCTCCATTTTCTCAAAGGCAGAGAAAGATAGCAAAAGCTCGATTTACACCGATTGAAATTTCTAGAAACTTGGGGACCATATACAGGCTAGGGGAACTCATATTAATGTTAAAAAACCTCAGAAAGTGAAAATTTCATGTCATGGGACCTTTAATATTTTTTAATGAATGGGAACCGGAACCGGAATCGCTTGGTGGAACCGGAAAATTTCTTATGATTCCCAACCCTATTTAAGAGTGACTTTATGGGTAAAAAGTCTATTTCTGTAGTAGGTTTCTCTGTGTGTGTGTGTGTGTGTGTAAAGTCCTGAGATTTAAAATCAGGGGACTTGGTCGAATCATTTGCTAACAATACAGGGCTTGTTATATATGTGTCATGCGCCAGGGAGACCCCAGCCAGAGTGGCGCTGGTAATTACCCTGGGGCGTTATCTAGACATTGTGCATTGTTCTTACATTTTGCAGAAGAGTAAAAACAAAAAGCTCTTGTTTTCTCATCTGACGAAGGGGCTGTGTTTGAAAAGTCAGGATTCGCCTAATTCAGACCATCTGTCCGGATGCCAAGTCAGTGTCGCTACATATTATATTTAGTTTGAAAACCTGTTTAGTTTAACTGTTTAAACTTGATGAAGTGCTTGAATGTTTCTAACACGAATGTTCTTCAGCATCATGAATGAATGAAGAATAAACACCAACCTGTTTGTTCTTCAGGATCTTCAGTGTGTTTCATTCTGCAGGGTTCTGGATCACTCATGTTCTCACTGTCCTCTTTAATAAACTCAGTCTTTACAGATTTTAGCTCTTCCTGATTCTCTGATGCTCTGATGCTTGTCTTCACTTGAAGTTGATGGGAATATTCCAGCATTTATGGGTGAATTGCTGTGGGAGGAGCTTCACTGATGATGAATTACAGTGGGAGGAGCTTCACTGATGATGTGCCTGATATGGGAGGAGCTTCACTGATGTTGAATTACAGTGGGAGGAGCTGATCTAGCAAAATCAAAAATATATCAGTTACTGAGTTTGTTTTTATGCTCGTGGACAACAGAATATAAATAGAGTAAAATCTTCCATGTATAAACAATGGTAAGAAAAACAGTTATAAGCATAAACAGAATACCCATCAAATCCCCTCAGTCTGCTGACACCAATGAAATGAGCTTTAAGTGTCAATTTACAGGAGATCTGAAGACATCAGCATAATAAATGAGGTGAAAACAGGAACTATTGTCATGAAATAAAGTGTGTTTTCAGCAGATCTATATTGATGAGCCTCAGACTATCAACACTCATTCAACAAGCCATTCAGGATCATCAGCAGATCATCTCACTTTATTCTGAGTGTTTGCTGATAGAAACCCATTATTTGAGTCAGGATAGATAATAAAAGCCTGTAAAACAGCTCTATTGAAAGAGGATACTGTTATTTCTCACAATATGACATGGATAAAACATCAATAATGCAAAACAAACACCGCTTATAACTACCCTACTAAACCATAATATGCCCATAATAACTCTAAATATAGTTCTAATAACTACATTCATTGCAAGAATGTAATTAGATCATTAACATGTTACAGCTTGCAGAAGGGTCAATGACGTGACGCCTAAATTTTCTGTCCGATTGCATTTTTTCAGGCAAAAATGGGTTTAAATGCCTAAAAAGATACTGCATATTTGTAGTACCTCTCCATGCATGTACTCACTTTAACTTTTCAAAAACCTTTACTTATTTGTTATTTTTTTTTGTTATTTAAAGTGTCAAAACATCATGTGGTGCGACCGTCCGGCCATAACTTCTGTTTTGAAAACATCTTTGAAATTACTCTGAATTTATTCAAATTTATTTTCTGCACTATTTGGCATGATTTTCAAAATGTTTTGTAGGCCTAATCCTTTAAAAAAATTCAAAGCATTTGCATTTATATTTACATTATAATATACAAACAAACTTTGTCCGATGATGTCCATTTTATGAAATATCATGTGGTGCGACCATCAAAGAACTACCATTTTGGGACTTATATGTTGAAAACTATTCAAACACAGGAAGTTACATCATAAACCAATTTACCAAGGACCCATGGAAGCAGCAAGCAGGTTTGTAATTCTCTCAAATTGGAAAAAAAATAAACCTTTGTAATGGTTGGTATGTAGTTACCAAATTTGGATGTCATGTGGTATGACCTAAAAAAAAATGTAATATTAAAGTTATTTCTACAAATATATATTTTTATTATAAATTTCATAGTGACCTTTTTGGCAAGCTAGCTTGTTTTGTTTAGGTGGCCAATTCTGTGCCTGTAAATTATGACTGAATTTGAAAATACCATGTGGTGCGACCAAATATCATGTGGTGCGACCACTGCAGATTGTTTTCAATGATATGTCCTAGATTGGCAGTTTTATGCTTTTATATTCAATTGATGGTTTATATAAAAAAAAGTACTTTACTTTAGTATTATTTAGAATAGATTTTTATGCAATTTGGGATTTTTTAAAATATATTTCTGACAGTTTATGTGCACTCTCTGTACAATATGATAAAAATGCAACAAAAAAAATTAGAGCATGTAATTTCAGTTTAGTAATACTGCATTTATTTGTAATTTACAACTGTAATTTATTCCTGTGATCAAAGCTGAATTTTCAGCATCATTACTCGGTGTCTTCGGTGTCACATGATCCTTCAGAAATCATTCTAATATGTAACCCTAGACCACAAAACCACTCAATGGGTCAATGTCATATGGGTCAATTTTTTTGAAATCGAGATTTATACATCATATGAAAGCTGAATAAATAAGCTTTCTATTGATGTATGATTTGTTAAGATAGAACAATATTTGGCCGATACAACTGAAAATCTGGAATCTGAGGGTGCTACAAAATCGAAACATTGAGAAAATTGTCTTAAGTTGTCCATTTATGTTTGCGATATTGTTATATTCACTCACAAAAATAAATGTTTATAAATTCATGGTAGGACATTTACAAAATATAAAACAAAACTGTGATGCATTTTATATGTCAGGATTATTTGATGAATAGAAAGTTCAAAAGAACAGCATTTATTTGAAATAGAATCTTTCGTAACATTATAGCCTGTGCCTGAATGTGACACTGAATGTGTCCTTGATTAATAAAAGTATTAATTACTAACTGTATACAATACTTTTATGAAATAATTTATATCTATAACATTATTATTTGTTAGAAAGAAATTCTAAGTTAAGTTAAATTAAATTAAATGGTGCACTTGTGTTTGTGATGCGAGTTTTATAAAAAGAAAAGTTTATTAAATGTTTATGTTCAGGAAAATTCTGTGAAATTTGTATAAAATCTGGTTTAAATAATTTTTTTGTATAAAATGTATTGTTCATTGATCTCTTTAAATAGATTTTTAACTATATAAGGTCTTTGTGTCATTTGGAGCGACCACTTATCATGCGGTGCGACCAATAAAAGCAATCACTGTATTAAATTTTAAATAAAATATCTTATTTTTGTGGTTGGAATATGAATCACAGATACAGTATGCTTTATTAAATTATATATTTAAAACATTTCTATCAGTTTTATGTGATTTACAGGAAAAATAAGTCTGTTAACTAGATTTAAGAAGGCAACTCAGAAATTATAGAACAAAAAATGAGATCATTATTTACAAAAACTCAAAAGAAATGCAAATACTTGGTTTCTAAACACTTTAATTACTAAGAACTTGTAAAATAATGATTAAGCATGTTAAGGAAATGAATAAATTTTAAGATAAATCACGGTCGCACCACATGACCTTTTTTAACCCTTTCACGCATAGTGGTCACTACAGTGGACAGCTATTAAAAATGCATTTTCTTGAATTTGCACGGGTTTTTATGGCAAAGTTGCACATCAGCCTCTTCATTGGACCCTTGTGCATCATCCTATAAATTGCAATCAAGTGGCAAGCCTTTGTGTTTCGATTTTTTCCCCCTCCAAACCAAGATGGCCAAGGGTCAGTCAGACATGCCAAGTTGCTCCGGAATATCCACCCATTCCTTCTATCCTAGGAGACTCTTGTAGGTAAAAAAAATATTGCAGCATCAAGTAATATCTAATGAGTCATATCACAGTAAAATTTTCCAAGTTTTGATTTTAGATTGAGAGAAAACTCTGATTAATCACATGTCCACTGTAGTGGACGTCATGCATCAACTGCTATATTTCAGCTACAATTCATAATTATAATGTGAATATTGTTTTTGAAATTTAAAACTTAAAAACTTAATCTGCAGTGACTTTTTTTACTGTAAATAAATGTACTTGTATTATTAGAAAGTAATTTTCATTGACATCGAAAAAAGTCATGTGATTACATATGTATGACACTTGTAATGCATTACTTTATTTGTTAGATCAAAAAGTAATCTGATTTCATAATGCATGTTATTGTATTTGTTTTTTTACTCATAACATCAAAAAGTAATCTGATTACGTAATGCATGTTACTTGTAATGTGTTTCTTTACTCATAACATCAAAAAGTAATCTGATTACATAATGCATGTTACTTGTAATGCGTTTCCTTACTCATAACATCAAAAAGTAATCTGATTATGTAATATGCGTTATTGTAATGCGTTTCTTTACTCATAATATCACAAAGTAATCTGATTACGTAATGCATGTTACTTGTAATGCGTTTCTTTACTCGTTACATAAAAAAGTAATCTGATTAGGTAATGCACATTACTTGTAGTTAATTACTTGTTAGATCAAAAAGTAATCTGATTAGGTAATGCATGTTACTTGTAACACATTACTTTACTTGAAACATCAAAAAAGTTATCTGAATGCGTTATGCATGTTACTTGTAATGCGTTACCCTCAACACTGATCATTTCAGATGAGATTGAAAAAACGTATCGCTAGGTTTTCTCAGAGGAGGGCTATGATAGAAATGTGCATGTCCATCTTGAACATAATCAGAATTATCAGCTAATAAGGGTAAATCTCCATATACTCTGGTGCACTGGAGGGAGCATCTGAGTGGTTTCCACAGTTGTACCTTGACAGACTAGAAAAATCTGATGGAATCACGTACTCACGTTCTGATATCAAAGATACGTGAAGTGCAACTTGTATGAAGCTGTATGAAGCCTTTGCAATATTTTGCATTTATATTTTTTTGTATATATTTTATAGTTTTCACATGATTTGATATAATTGTATTGATTAGTTCGTTAAATTCACATACTTTATGTGTTTGATTATTGTCTTATATTAAATCTAGTATATCTTAAGTTTAAACCAAATGCATGCTGTCCACTCAAGTGGACATCTGAAGATCTCTTTGAAAAATTTGTAAAAAAATAAAATAAAAATTAATTCTTGTTTTTCATGCCCTAAGAGCAATAAAAACACATAGGAAAAAAATCCTGACTGAGGATATCATAATTCATGCATGAAAGGGTTAAGGCTACAGACAATTCATCTAGATGAAAAAACACTAAAATCACTTAAATTAAATTTTTACAATGAATTTAGGTGTACACAACATCCTTAATGTTTGAACAATTGCAACAGATATTATTATTTTTAGTATTTTAAAATTGGCCTGTCGAAAATCCTTATACGTCATTGACCCAGAAACTGACAATGATCATAAAACTTTTATTTGAAAAAGAGAACCAAAAAACAATAACATTTACTATGTCAAACTGTTTTCATATATATTTTAAATGTATAGGTTTAAATAGTCTCACATGGCTCCCTATAGGCTCAACGTAAAGTATTTAGCAGTATCTTTTTCAGTCTATTTTGCAATGCAAAGTAAAGAAATACCTAATTCAATCCAAAGATGTTAAAAATAAATAAAACGGCAGCAGCAACACTTGATATCGAGTCCCATTCCCCTCACAGATCTCAAACTTTGACTTGACATGAAGTAACAGTTCTCACACAAACATCGAGACAATCACACAAACGAACACAAAATCGCTCAGGAATGAACTAAACATATTCTCCTCATGCTCGCTGCTGCTGCTGCACTAAATGTTTATTTCAGTAGGAAGACGCCAGAAAAGTATCGTTGTGATCGATGAAAACAATAACTTACAGAAATGAGTCTGTCGCTTAATCAAACTGTATAAAGTGTGTTTGATGGTTGTGTAAATATGATAAATACCGTGAACTGCTCTCCTCACCTCAGAAGACTCGACGCTGAAACTGTCCGTTTGTGTGTGTGTGTGTGTGTGCGTGTACGTGCGCGCGCGCGTATTTTGAAGTGCGATTGCGTCACAGCGGCGCGACGAAGGAAGTCCCAATTCAAAGGCTGAACCCTTCTTTTGGGGGTAGTTTTTTATGTTAACAAAAAAGAAGAGTATGTTACAAATACTACAGTATAGAAAACACAACAAATGTAACACGAGGGGGAACATTATAACAAGACATTTGCTGAGTCCCAATTCGCCTACTTATATCAAAGAGTATAGAAGTAACAAGAGGCGAAACTCCGTTGCAGTTTTGACAACAGCCACTAGGTGGCGCTTCGGTAGCGCGGCCGCCATTTTGGACTGAACCAACGGCTTTACCGTTAGCACAACTACTGTACAGCATGTCTGGAAATAATCTTGGAAACAAAGAAAACAGTGTTCTGCCATCAACTGCAACAACTACCAGTGTACAGCCAATCAACTACCATTTCATAGATTCCCCAAAGATCCAGAGAGGTAAAGTAGAAAAGGTTTTTTATTAACTTTAAAGTGAGCTAACGTCAACGATAACAGGTGCTGTAACGTTAATGTAAGCTATCCCAAAACCGCAGTAAGTTAACAGTTTGCTAATGTTATGTATTTGGTCGAAATAGTCAAGACTCGAAATGGGCTTTTTAAATCGCACCCAGGTAGCCAAACAGATGTGGGCCAACAATGGCCCAGAACCGGCAAGCCGGAAGAAATCAATCGGCCCAGTTCCTTTTGCCAGACTCTTGTGAAACGCGGCAATGAATGACGCGCCAGAATCGGCCCAAGTACACTGGCCCGATTCCGGGTGCCGAAACTGAGCCGACGCTGCCGGAATCGGGCCATAATCATGCCAGCATAAATTGTATAATTCGCCGGTACTGGCCCGAGTCAGGGTTCCAAAGGGAAATTTATCCTTTATGATTTTTTTTATTTCATGTACCACAAATTGTTTTACTAAAGTATCTTGAATTACACATAAGCCTAGTTACAACAAACATCTACAAAATAACAACAAAGACAAGTTACAATTTAATGATAGACTTTATTACACAAAAAACAAACATTATATACATAAATTACATATTGCAATTTTATTTTATTACAAGTAAAAATGACTTAATGCACCTTTAAATACACAGCATCAGCATACCTCCTCTAAAATGTCTTGGGTAACCTGTAAACACGTGCCCAACACAAGCATACATTTGCAATTTATACTGTACATACTACATTAACAGGTCCCATTAACAATCTTTATTGTTGAATCATGATCATTACTTAACAATGAAATTACTTCATTACTTCAATACATTACTAAAAGTTTATTTTCTTTTATTGGAAAAGTTTTACACATACTACAAAATAAATTCAGAAGAAATAAGCCGTACTTTTAAGAATGTTTAAAATGATAAGATCACATAAGATAAGACACAGAGTCCCCTCATGGAGGCTGATGAAGGCCAGATGAATACTTCACCACACTTTAAAGGGATAGTTCGCCCAAAAATGATATTTAAGCTATGATTTACTCACCCTCAAGCCGTTCGAGATGCATATTTCAATCTTTTTTCAGACGAACACATTTTCAGTTATTTTAGAAAATGTCTTAGATCTTTCAGTGGTTATAATGTGAAGCAATGGGGTCCAGCAGATTCAAGTCGCAAAATGTGCATGCATCCTTCACAAAAATAATCCATCCGGCTCCAGGGGGATAAACGAAGGCCTTCTGAGGGTAATCCGTGCAGTTTTGTCGTAAAAATATACATATTTAAAACTTTATAAACGAAAATAACTGGCTTCCGGTGGCGGTCGGCGCACGTTCATGGAGATGGATGACGTCGTGACGTAGAGCGAACGTAGAGTTTTGTTTTGCTCTGCTCTCTGGCTGCGCTGTCACGCTCGTTCTACGTCACGACGCTTCCTGCGTTACGTCCTACGTCATATGCCAGCAACCATCTCCATGAACGCGCACCGACCGCCACCGGAAGCCAGTTATTTTCGTTTATAAAGTTTTAAATATGTATATTTTTACGACAAAACTGCACGGATTACCCTCAGAAGGCCTTCGTTTATCCCCCTGGAGCCGGATGGATTATTTTTGAGAAGGATGCATGCACATTTTGCGACTTGAATCTGCTGGACCCCATTGCTTCACATTATAACCACTGAAAGATCTAAAATATTATTATTTTATATTATTATATTATATTATTAATAGTATTTTCTAAAATAACTGAAAATGTGTTCGTCTGAAAAAAGATTGACATATGCATCTCGAACGGCTTGAGGGTGAGTAAATCATGGCTTAAATATCATTTTTGGGCGAACTATCCCTTTAAATTCTAGGTAAAAAAAAAGTTTTTGTTCAAAAACATGTGATGCAGCATCCATGCCAGTAGCTGTCAGTGTGAAGTCTGTCATATAGGCCAGTAGGTTACAGTCCAGCTTTCGTTTGGTTCTGTCTTGACCATCACCCCAAAATGGACTCAGGAGCTGAAATTAGAAGAATACACACCACAAAGGGATATAACTCCAGACACTGAATTCACTGACAATAATAGAGGTAATAAATCGCACGTATTCTGTGTATAGTGAGCAGTGGTGCTGAGCACATTCATACAAGAAGTGACAACACCCAGCATCACTTAGAGCACCTTTAAAAGTATAACATTTGCTCATTAGGGTTCAGATCTGGAGACATACTGGCCACTCCATCACCTACACCTTTATCAAGGCAGTTGTCATCTTGGCGGTGTGTTTGGTGTTGTTAACATGCCGTTAATACCAATACTGTATGTTTGACATTAGTTGAAAGTTTTACTTACAAGTCATAGGGTTCACAGCGCCATAGAGATGTTGATCTGCTCCAACTCTGCTATTGTGCAGGCCATCAGCATGGAAGGATCTAGGAACACAACAAACCGCTTGCCAGGTTTATTTAAAGGCAAGGAAAATAGAAAGAATAACATACAGAAAATAATTTCTTAAAGGTGCTGTATGTAACTTTTCTACTAAAATGAATCCTTTTTTTATTGCCTGTGTGTGAAGGGGTTGTAATCTCACATTAAAATGATCCACTTTGCGGGTTTTGCTATTACCTCGGAAAGCAAGTATTCTTATTTTTAAGTGAAGGTGCCGGGTCGGATTTACCGTGAAATCCAGTGACGTGACCTGCACGCGCGCTCCCGAGCCTCTCGCCTCGTCTACTGACTTTGCACTCAACAGCGAAGACACTGCAACTTATGACATGGACTTATGACTTATGCAACTTATGACATGTCTGATAACACTAAGAAACGACCTGCTCCCAGCACAACACAGACTCCAACACAAACTCCACATATTGATAAAAACAAAAAAACAAAATTTCTGCTGAGGCTCGTAAGGCCAGACGTGAATCGGATGAACTTCGGGTGAAAAAACACGGCTCAACATCGGCAGGGCATTTGAATCATGGATAAACCTTATCTACAAACCTAGAATATACATTTCCTGAAGAAAATGTGAAGTGGTGCTTGCAGTGGCAAAATTCGGCACGGTTGATAGGGTTCCATACTTATCATGGTACGAGCATGGAGCATTAGTTCAACGTCAAGCTGATAAAAGTAGCCTATTATTGTAACGTTGCAGTGGGAGTTTACCTTAGTTTCCAGCATGTTGTGTGATGCTTTCTCCTGTGTGTTGCGTCTCAGTCTGGAAGGTACCCACAGTGCCGTTTATATACTGTCTATGCACAGTGCTCGCTCATAAATTCGAGCACGCGCAAGAGCACGCGCTTAAAAAACTTATTGGTTGCAATCTGAAACATCACCGCTAGAGGTCGCTGAAAACTACATACAGCACCTTTAAATTAGCATAACAGAATTTATGTTTTTAGGTTTACTTATTCATATTGCTCCAACAGTGTCACTTACGTTTGGATGTCAAAACCTTCTTAAAATAAATTAAACAAATAAAATAAATAAGAAAACAGATGCATGGTGATATAACGTTAGGTGAAAAACATTGTGAGAAAATGGATTTAAAGTAATTTAATGGGCTTCCTCAGTTTACCTGTGTCTTTCTCTGGCAGCAGCTTTCTTCAGCAATGTTGCAATAGTAGAGCTTCCCCTCTGTTGTTATTTTGTTGCTGCTGAAATCACAGATCATTTGTTTATCAATATTTGTTTACCATTGAGCTAGTTTCAGCCAATTTTAGCGCTCAATGTAAGTGACGTCACCGATTAACAGCACATATGTTTCTGTTAAATAATACATACGTTTATGTTAAATAAATTAGCTCACTTCCAAGCAAAACCCTTAACAAAACTATTAAAAACATATAATCTACATATAAGATGTGATTACAACCCCAAACTTTCATAAACAAAAGCTCATCTAGCTGCTAGTTAGCCTACGTTACCTTTTCTGAAAACAGTTGAGATGCTAACGGATTTTTTTTCGAAGACAATAAAGCATTTCTATAAATAAATATTCAACAGAAGCGTGTCAATTACAAATAAGATAAATAAATGTCAAGCACAGTTGTGTGTATTATTCGTGTGATTCAAGAAACTAAACTCACCTGAAAGCAATAAAAACACCACGAGAGAGGGTTTTGCTGCTCATCAGATGCAGTGGTGGCCCGCCGTTTCCATGGCGACTCTACGCCGCTCCTGTGTTTGAAAAAGCGTCTCGGACGTTCACGAGCACGCGCATTAAAACACGTCAAAGTCACGCACGCAGCATTTACAAACATAAACATCTAGAATTAGAACATTACATAAATACAATTCTTATATATATATATAAAAAATAAAATTATATATTATTATTATTATTATTATTATAAAAAAAAAAATTCAATCATGAATTTAAAACTCATTTTGAAGTTTATGAATTGTGGCATTTTTATAATTTAATGTGCCTAATGCGCCATGTCTCAACCACAATCGGCCCAGCTACACACAGCCAAAACCTAGCCGGATCTGGCAACCATTACTGGGCCAGAGCTGGCTCACTTCCGGTGAGCCGATGCCAGTACACAGCCGAGTCTGCCGACACTCGGCCGCGATTGGCCCGATTCTGCTGGCTACCTGGGCATACTTTCAGAGATATATGAACACCTAACCTGGCAAATGACCGCTTTATAGAGCTCGGGCGTAGACGTTATGGAATGATGCATTGTGGGTAACGGCGGCCATTTTAGAGGCAACGCAGAAGCGTTCGGAATAAAGTAATAGCGTAGCCGACCGGTCTCCACCGGCACCGAGAAAGAAAGAGAAAAAGTTATGGGCCGTGACAAAAAAAGTTGGCTATACCGTATACTGACAAACTTAATAATGAAGCCAAACAACGCTACTTAAAAAACAAATTAGATTATAGGCGAATCGATCCCTATGAATAAAGTCTGGAGTAGGCTAATACCAAGCCTCAGTTTCCCTGATATTTTCCTACCTGGTCTGTGGAGTGAGCGCTTACACCTCCGATCCAGAGCCGGATTTACAATTTCCTGTGCCCTCGGCAACAACATTCACACACACATTTTAATTGTTTAATAAACAAATGGGGTTTTTTTGTCACAGTCGGCTGCAAAGATGAGGTTGACGATGCTGATTGGCGATCTTCGCTGTAAGTTAAGTGAATGCGCCAGAGAGAAATGCAAATTGCATACGGATTAACTTACATAAGCAGAGAGCTGTCTGTTTTCTTTCGTTTTGAATTGTTTGTTTAAAAGTAGACACTTTTAGAAAAGTAGAAACTTGTCACTGGAGGCTCACTTGCAGTTCACAAATGGATGAGTGCAAGATCTGCAGATCTACAAAGTAAACGCGGAGAAAACAATCGTTCGCACCGTGAACCAAGCATCAGTGGTGACACACACACACTTGTCAGATTCTGTGAGCTACGAAGCTTGTCTATGTGGGTTTGTTACACTTCAGGAGTTATTTATTATACGTGCAATAATCCACTGTTTTCGTCCGGTTGACGACCAGCGGCGACCCAAGCCATATAGGGAAAACTAATATGATTTATGAGGCGTTTGCCCTGTCGATCATGAGACCGATTACAGCAGTTCACAATACAGCAATACTGAACCATTTTCCAAAAAATAACCTAAATTAATGACCAAATGATCAACGTTACCTACTGCCTACTATACGCTACTATACAGTACATCTACTTCCGTACCGTGATTCCCACAATGCATTGCGGCGTGACGCAACGATCCCGAGCTCTATTAATTCATTGTTATCACTAAATTAACCCTTTAACTTTTTTTCGCATAAACATGAAAATCACTATCCAAACTTAATGGTTGTAATTCAAGAATGCTTTGGAATTTAGACCTATGGTTGGTCTTGTTTTAATTTGTCAGATTATTGTTGAAGTGAAATAAATTATGAAAGTAAACACAAAAACGTTATATAAGTTTGAGTTTATTAAAATGTACAAGTTTAAAATATAATTATTTATATTTTATATAAAATATATATATTACAAAATATATTTTACTCTAGAACTGCAAGAAAATGAAAGCAAAAAATCTGAACAAGTTGTGTTCCACATTTTAGGTTGATATGTTGATATTTCGCTTCCTCACCCTTTCTGCCGTGTGCTCTAACGTTACACGGTTTGGAGCTGCGCGCTCTTGCTCGCTCGCTCTAGATTCCGGGTGATTTTAGCTAATTTGTGGGCATCAGGGAGCCGCTATCAATATGCGGGAGACTCCCGGATCTTCCGGGAGACATGGGATGTCTGCTCTAGAGATATTAAAAACTAGAAACTACTTTTTAGTTCATTTAACCGCTTTTGAATTTGAACCGGTATCGTTCAATTCGATGACAGCTGTGTTGCGTTCAGTCCAAGATGGCGGAGCTGCAGCTCTGCGCATGGGTGAGTTTGTTGCAATGGAACGTTCTATTGAGTTTCGCCTCTTGGTACTTCTATACTCTTTGCTTATATTACGACCTAAAAGTATGTACTTTTTTTGTGAGGAAAAAGTACATACTTTTGAGTGTGTAGCAAATGAGTATGCACGTTCTGGGACATACTTCGATGACGTCATGCAACGTGAACTTGAACGTGGTTGCCTAGTTACGCACACCTCGACTGTTAACAAAACATTTTACATTTCATTCATTCTTATAGGCTATGTCCAATATAATTTTATTTACTATTCCCATCTTTTTTTCCACAATACATTTACAATGTGTTTTACCAAATTGAGGAGTGAAGCAGGGCGTCGTCGTAGATCAACCTGGTTCTGGCTGGTTCTGACGTTCATGTGCATGTGTAACGAAAGCTAGGCCTACTTATTTTCTGAGTTAAAATATTTAAAGTTTAAAGTGTAACTATTGTTTAACGTATTTTACACTTAATCTTATACTTATAATACTTAAAAATACCCCGATGAAAATGAACCATGCTTTTACTAGAGTAAAAGTGTAGTAACCATGTTTCTTTGGTTGGACTGATAAAGTTAACATTTGTACAGCCACAGTATTACTACAAATAAGTCAGACAGAAACATCAAAATAAATACATAAAAAAGACACTTGCATGACACCAGTGGCGGTTCTAGGATTTTTCTGTAACAGGGGCCATTAAGGGGCCACATGTTACAATCAGGGGCCAAATACAGGGTACATTCAAGCACACAAAATAATTTATTCAGTACGGTGCAAATACATTTCGGCAGTCATTCCTTTTTCAAACGCTCTAATAAAAAATTATGAGCCAGTAAATTTCTTAATGATTTTTGTCATTTATTTATACTGTGCATAAAGGACACAATGCACTTCTTTCTGAATTCCACATTTTAAGTTTCATAATCATGTCGTCGCTTATAAACAGTAAATTATTGTTAATTGTTTGGGGGTGGAATTGCATCTGTGATAATTGTGAAGAATTCTCCAGTTGCTCTTCTCGTCGACGATTGATGGGTGGGAATCTCTAGGCACCTCACGATTTGATTCGATTACGATTACGATTCAGAGGGTAACGATTATCGATTATTAACGATTTTTTTTTTTTTTTACTACTTGGTACTTTTAAAGCAAAGTATTTATGATGACCCATAACGAACTTACTTCCAATACTTCGTATATTAATTTTATTAATAAAACAAATGGAACTGATTTGGCAAGTCAACTGTAAGGTTACATTTGCCAGCATTTGTCCCAACATTGCAAAGAACCAACAGGAAAATAAATGTGTGCCTGTACTAGCAGCGTAGGCCTACTTGTAGTAAATTAATACAAACTTCAGCATATACTGAATCTCTAGCATTTAATAATAGACTTCTAACCAACATCCTCTAGTTATTTCCAATGAGCATAATCCTTCAGACAAAAAACAAAACAAAACATTTTGCTGTTGCAAATTCACAAACAGTTTTCGTTCAAAAATATAGAATGATGTAGCAGCTCTCATATAATGCTTGTGGACTTATGCATATTCTGAATAATTAGTAACATACAAAGCCGCTCTTAATCACAACTAAATAATAAAGAGTTATGACTTGAAACGTTTGCTGTATACCACAATCAAAAACAGCTTAATACAAAAAAAGTGAATTAACATCTGCAGAGAGCACAGTCAAAATGTAACTTTTTGTGACTGGCATTGCACATATTGCAGGGCAGTATAACGTACTTATAACAGATCGGTTTACAACATATTGATACAAAATATAAGCTCTCATACAAAAAATACTAAATAGGTAACAATGAAATTGCCAATTTTCCATACGTTAGCTTTTAACGAAGAGGGTGCCGTTCGGATTTGGCGCTCAGCCATCATGCTTCTGTTATGTGCGTGACTCTGTTATGCGCGCGCCACAGACTGTCCGCGCACTGCACGTCCGCTTTAGAGTTCCGCCTTTTGCGTTCCGTCAATATTACGTTATTAGGAAAATATATATATATATATATATATATATTTTAGAAAATCGATTTTTGACATTTGTGAATCGATTCAGAATCATAGTCCACGTCCGCATCGCGATGCATCTAAGAATCGATTTTTCCCCCACCCCAGGAACGGGGGCCAATCAGGGGCCAATCAGATTTCAGCAGGGGCCAGGGCCCCTGTGGCCCCGCCTCTAGAACCGCCCCTGCATGACACTGTAACGTTACTCTTTTTATTTATTGTTGCCTGCAATGAGGCGCTCAGTATCTTCATCGGACCCTACAAGATAAACACGGTACTTTTTTTGCCACAACATAAACCCATTAATATTACGAGACAATAAAATATAACTTTTATTAGGGTTAAACATTTGAATTCTTACACTTAAAAACTGAGGGCACATCTCCGCTGGCCGCTGCTGCATCCGACTGCCAGGTTTACATCACTACCATCACCGCAAATCTCCTCCCTCCCGCACGCAATGGGTTGTTGGCAATATTAGCCGTTAGAGTGTGCATTGATCTGCACTTCGAATTCTAACCGGAAATAGTAGACCATCCGGGTATCTTTGGAACACTCATTTCAACATACTACGATTTGGGACGTACTAATTCTAGTTTCGCATACTATTTAGGACGGATAGTATGCGAATTGGGACTCAGCAATTGACACATTTACATTTTTTTAAAGTTTGAACTGCTTCTTCATAGAAAATCGGATTGATCAATATAAAGCTCAATTACTGTCTTAAATGATGTAAAACATGTTATATACAATGTATTATATAAACCTGGCTGTGCTTATCTGTAGTTCTCCAAAAGACCAAATAATAGATAACAAAACGGAACGAAGATGAGCCTTTAGTTGGGCTCATCTCTTTTGAAGCTTGCATGGCCATAAAGTTCTTAGCTGGGGGGTTTCGTTGGTTAGCGTAGACTGGCTGGAGCCCACTCCATTTAGGGCCCTAGATTAACTTTTGATTTGGGGTCTGGAGTGTTGAGTTCTGTGTGGAATTATGTTTGAACGAATCACCTGGAAGATTCATTTGTGTTTGGTTCGCCCTCAAAACCTACATATTGCATCAAAACATTTTGTATATTCCACTGTAACAGGAATATTATAATGTGCCAAAAACTCACTGTGAGTGCAAAGAAAACCATTTAAATTAAATAACTGATCTACCAATATGATGCCGCTGTCAAAACAATATTTCAAAAACATTTTTTTTTTTTTTTTTTTTGCATTTATAACATACCCTTGTTGATTTATATACTTACGCAGTAAAAAGTTAAGCTTGAAAATTAAGGACCATGATAAAAATGCCTGGCGATGAAATTCAGATAATTTCACTGGTATTTTGTCAAAGTTATAATTACAAACAAGAAGAAAATGTATATTACCAACTTTAGAAAGCATGTGGATAGGGATAAAGTTCCAAATGGAGTAAGGATTTCTAACATCTGACCAATCTGACAAAGCCAATTTACTTAAAATGTTTTATTTAAAATTCACAATTTTCATATGAATTCACATGATTTCATTATGTACTGTATTTTGGTTTCCATATAATGTCAAATAGCACTTTATCAATCTCTTTACAAATGTTTCTATTAAGATGCAAAGCCATTGCTGTATAAGTCAGTCTAGAAATACCCTCAGCCTTTGTAATTAGATCTCTGTCCCTTAAAGAAAGATCTCCCAAAAGCCATTGATTTAATTTCCTTTTCGGCTTTTCAACAATTGGGATGAAATTTAGTAAACACCTTTTGTGCTGATCTTTAGTAATGACTATTCCCAAATACTGAACCTCCTTTTTCAGGGGAATACCCCACATAGCAAGCAGTCTTGTCCCGAATGTGTCCTCGATCTGGCACTGCTGGCCTCCTGTGGGCAATGGCATGTCTCCTGTCAGCCGGAGCCGGGCCGTGTGTGGCAATAATGGCACAGCATGATCACGGCAAAACACATGAGGGTTGAATGTTGGTGGGAGGAGTGTGATCCAGATCAATCCAGTGATCATCTGATCCAAATCAGGATTGTGACCTTGGGTCAGATAAATGTACTTTCCCCACATATGAAATTTGATCTGGCCCAGCTCTGTTCCACAGAACCCCTTTTCCCTCGGCCCACATAACGAAAAGAATGACGGCCCTGTACACTCTCAGAAAATAAAGTACATAATTGTACTTTTAGGGGTACAATGGCTTGTCACTGGGGCTGTACCCTCAAGGGTACAATATTGTACCCTTGGCATAGGGTACATATTTGTACCCTTGTGATTTGTACCTTAAGAGACCAGTCTTGTACCTGTGGTGACAATTTTGTACCTTTATTTAACAGTACAAAAATGGACCCTTCAAAAATGGTACAAAATTGGCTTTGACAGGGTACAATCGTTGACTTTAGAGAAAGATACAGGCACATTGGGTTCCCGTTTGTTCTGTAAACATTTGAGAAAGTTACTGTTATCAAAACGGGGACCCGACACATATCACTGAGAGCTGGTATCAGTTGTTTTTGGTTCACCTCGAGCAAATGGAGGAGGGTGTGGGCCCTGTCGTTGTGGCAGAGGCCGAAGAGCTCTCACAGGAGGGGGAGGGCGAGCTGGGCCCGCAGGCTTTGGTGGTAGTGGTGCCTGTCTTTTTTTGGTTGGTATCTGGGGGCTTGCAGCAAAAGAGTGGGATAGTCTGGTTCCAGCATGCACCAGTTCTTCCATTTTCTGTGAGAAGCACAGAAGTGGCGATGCTGGGGAGAGGGTTAACGTGTCTGGTGAAAGGGGCTGTTGCTCTGGTGTTATCGGAGGCTGTAATATGCTGTCCTGACTTTCCTGGCTGTTTTCCAGGAAGTCGTCCTTGGGTGTTGAATCTTCAAGCAGTTCTGATATGTCTGTCTGTGATGAGCTCTGTGGGCAGGGCTCAGCTGAGATTGTGTCCGTGAGCAGAGGTTGTTGTGGTGGAGTGGTGTTATCATGTCCATTTTGCTGCTGAAGTGAAGTCCCGTGGTCATTCATACTGTGTCCAGGTGTGTGTGTGCCATTCAGATTGAGTGGATTGGCAGAAGGATGATTGAGGGACACTCTTGAACCAAGTTTGTTTGGGTGATGGCCATCCCGATGAAACAGTTGTCCCTGACTCCAGAAAAGATTGAAATTGTCAATGAAGTTCACTGCTTTTATATTGCAGGTTTTTTGCAGCCACGTATTAAGCCCAAGTAACCGTGAAAACCGGTTTGTTCCTCTTGCTGGGAGAGGTCCACTGATGAATCTTTGGACTTTCAGTCTTTTAAGTGTTTCAAAAAGTTCATGGAAATCCTTCTTAAGGAGTTCTGACTGCTGTTTATGAATATCATTCTTCCCCACATGAATGAGTCGATTTGCAGTCTTATGTTTCATCAGAATGTTCTGAAGATCCCTGTTTACATCAGAAGTTGTATCCCAGCACGTAGTTGTATCCCTGCTGCTAATGTGTCTGATTATGGAGTCCCCCACTATAAGAGTCCTGGGCTCAGCTGCGCACTGAGCTGAGTGCCGCTGTCTGCTCGACCTTGAGCGCCAGTTAGCATCAGTGTTAGCTACTGGCCCATTCAGTCTGTGTTCGATCACATTCATCACGTTTGGGGATTCCTCATTTACATTCCTTAGTACTTCAAATCTGTTCTCATGATGTATAGGCGGTGGTAGGAGACCAGTGTTTGCAATCCTTGTCAGAGCTGTATCTGGGGTAGAGGATGCTACTGCGGCAATAGTAGCCTTGAGTGCCTTTGGGTCTCGCTCCCTGTTTGTGCCATCGATTTGTAAGTCGATCGGCTTGTTTCTCTACCTGTCGAGGAGCACTAATTTCATGGGACTCACCCGCTATATGCTAAAGGGTGTCCATGACGAAGCTCTGTTGTGTGCTCCGTCTGGTTTGGTGGTCCCGTAAGTAACTTTGTTTCAAAAACTGCAATCCTTTGTAAAAGTCTGTGGCAGTTGGTGCAGCAAGTAGATTCCAGAAGAGGCATTTTCTCTTATCCTTGTAGGCAGTTGTGTTTTCCTTTCCCGGAATGTAAGCTGGTCGGGTAAAATAATTCTCAATTTTTGTAGTAATCTAAACTTTGTCGTATGAGCACTGTGCTGATTTGCTAAAGTTAAAATTAGTTGATAAAAGGAAATAAAATAAAGGAAATAAAATATAAAAAAATAGGAGATAAAATGTAAAAGCGATAGAGCAAAGCGCGGAGCAGTAAGCAAGAGCGTCCGAACAGTAGCTGAGCAGAACCTACGGACAGCTGCCTTCCTCTCCCTTCCTGCTATACCCAGAGCTGTGAGTCTCTTCCACACAGACTGCGCCGGTAAACCCCTACACCTGACCTCAACCGGGAATAGCCAGGTCTGCCACCCTTTGGCCCTAAACTGCTCAACGAGGTCCTGTTACTTGGTGGCTCTCCACTCATAGGCCTCCTCGCACCCGTCTTCCCACGGGACCGTCAGTTCAATCAAGATTATCTTCCTTGCCTCCTCAGACCATAAGACCACGTCCGGCCTCAGCGGTGTTTGCACAACCTGGGGGAAGACTAGCTTCCTTCCCAGGTCCACCCTCATCTCCCAGGATTGTGCTGCTTGCAAGAGGCTCTTTTTTGTCTTCTTGGGGGCTGGTGGTTTCTCCCCTTCTCTGATGAACTGAATGGATGTTGCTGGCCTTGTACTGGTCTGGCGCTTTTTCTGCCTCTCCTGCTCCAAGATGTCAGCCAGTGCACTGAGAACCTTGTCATGGCGCCACCTGTATCTTCCTTGGCTAAGAGCTGTTTTGCATCCTGCAGTATGTGCGCCATTGTTCCCCTCCCTCCGCATAGTCTACACATTGGGTCCTCCCTCATTCCCCATCTGTGGAGGTTTGTTGGTGATGGAAGGGTGTCGTACACTGAACAGAGCAGGAAGGAGATGCAAAAGGGCTCCAGTCTCCAGACATCAGGCCACGTGATCTTCCACTTCGGCAGGTCCCACTTTGTCCAGGCACCTTGTGACCTCCAAGTTCGACGGCCCTAGACCTGCGCCTTTCTTCCTCCAGGTGTCGGACCTCGGCTTGAATCATGTCCCTCCTCTGCCTTGGGTCTGCTTTTCTCTACTGCTGGAAGTGGGTGGATCCGAGTCCTTGCCTCCCTACGCATGGGTTCCCGATGATGTCCTTCAGCTTCAATGCGCTTTCAGCTTGCGCCACTGATGTGTCATTTGCGTCCTGATCTCGTAGTGACGCCTCTCGACTCCTTCCACTGCTGTCATAGGTACTTCATAGATTGTCAGTAGCCACATGAGTCGTGGTAGCAGACCGTGTTGGAAGAGCCAGGCCTTGAACTTTCCTGGCAGTCCTGACCCCTCGATCATAGACATTACTTGTCTATTCCACCCACTGCTACTTATACCAACGACGGAAATAAGCAAAATTACAATAGCTTAATATGTGGGAGAGCGTTGCTATAGAGAATGACAATATTGTATTGCAGTATGTAGCACTTCAAAATCAATACCAAATCAAAATTATTTGTAATTGAAACGGTTTATTGACAAAATATGGTTATGGTTACTGTCATGATTCTGCCTTCGTGTCCCAGATCTTCTCTTGTCTTGAGGCAGGATCATGACAGACTCATGTTTTATGTGTAAGCACATGGCCATTTGTTTGGGCTGTGTGCTTGCGTTGTCTTGTCACCTTACCCCGCCCCCTTGTTATCTCATCTTGTAATTATTATATCATTGCTTACACCTGTATTCCTGATTAGTTTGCTCCCTATTTAATCCCCTCTTGTTTTCTGTCCTGTGTTGGTACATTGTAAAACATTGCGTGTTAATCTCTGTGACAGTCCTGTGAGTAATTCGTCTGAATCCTGTTTAATGAGAATTGTGAGTTTGTGTTGCTGTTTGTTTCCTGTCAAGTCATCGTCAAGTCAGAATCTAGTCTTCATTTATCATCTTGTCTTAGTCAAGGTGTACTCTCCTCCAGTCCTGTTTTGCCCCCTTGTGGGTTTTGTTTTCTGTTTTGTGTTGTAATAAACCTTGAGTGTCTGCATATCGTCTGCGTTTGGGTTCTCTCCTTCAACCTCATGACAGTTACACTTAAAATAGTTACAAAATAGATATATAAGATTATGATAACTTAGGGCTGGGCGATATATCGCATGACATTGTTAGGCTCATCTCGTCAGTAAAGCCGGTTCCTTGATTAGTAGTAAATCGCCATCACCTGCTTTCAGATGGAGCGGCATTCACTACAAAGAGCCATAGTTCACTGACAAGCTGAGCCATATCGCATTAATATCGCGGACATATCGCCTGCGATAATTAATGCGATATGGCTCAGCTTGTCAGTGAACTACGTTCCAGAGTTTTAGAAGAGTTCTCAACAAAGTTAGAAAAAGTGTGCGAAGGGAGAAGAGACCAGACCGACTAGTAACCATGTAAACGTGCAGACGAAAGAACCCAAATAAAGATCAGAAGAACATGGGTTAAACCTCTGAGGTCGGCAATCACACCGGCATGATTTGCTCGTTTTTTTTTTTTTTTATCAGTTCAAACAAGAGTCCAAATACTCTGTTGACTTTGATCTTACAAACCAGTTTCATACATCAATCTCTCCTGTTAAGTGTGTATTATTTTTGTGTATACTCACAATAAAAACAAAGTGTTGTGCTTTTTGCCAAATAAAGAAAAATAAACATGATGCGAGTTCTGCTTTCTCTCTGTCAGTGAAGTCAATTCTAAAACGCGTCCGAAAAAGAACCATAACTCAGCGAATACTCAGTCAAACAGGCATACAGACACACAGGCATGAAGCTTGAATTCTCTTCTTTTAAATGAAGTAATTTTTATAAAAAACAAATATTCTCAGTTTATGAGAATCTGTAAGAAAAGAGCGAGATGTCAGTCGTTCTCATCTCATCGAATTATTTTTAATGTGACCCCGCCCACAGAGAGCGCGCGCTATTCAAACGCAAATGACTGAGGTAATCCACGCAAACCTGTGAACGCCCCCATATCAGCTCGAGAAAACACAAGTTTATTCAGATCATTACTTGTTTACACCGTCTCGCAGTGCTGTGAGGAATAATAATAATGGAAAATGTACCTCAGAAGTGCGGGTATTTCGAGGAGCAAGGATCCGACTGAGCTGAGGAATACTGTAGTAAGTTTTTTTCCTTCTCAAGTGAATCGCGTTTCTGTTTGTGAATGAATGAACGGCAGAGATGCGCGCTGTTTAAATTTGAATCGCGTTTCTGACTATGTGTGAATGAATGATGATGTTTTAGCAAACTGTATTGCTATACTGAGATGAGTAAAAATCGACTGAAATATGTTGAAATAAAATGTAGGCTATTTGTATTGCAATGTATTAAACTGCAAATTAACATTTATATGCCCTAATATTTCATAAAAACAATGTTACAGTCAGGCGAAATATGAAAGACAACATTTTGTTGACTAGATTTGGGTACAGTTTTTACTGTAGAATATACTGTCACATCAGCTTTTGTTTAGCAATTTCTGCTCATATGCATATATATATATACATATGATACATATAATACTATTTTTGTCAAAAATAAAGTCATCAACTAAGATGTTAGCTGTTCCAATGTTGGCTATATTCAAACTAATGAATACATATGATAAAATGTAGGCCTATAATCATTTTTTTTTTACAAAGAAAGAGTACACTTGAAATATTGTTGAAATTGTAATTATTGTTGTAATTGTAACTTTTTTAATAAAATAGCAAAACATATTTACAAGATAGATGTAAGCAAAATCTTAAATGGTCAATGGTTCACTCCCCCCTCGCATATTGGCTTTCCAAGCAAAACCTGTTTTACACAATTTAAATCAATGTATTGTTTTATGTGAACGATAAAGCAAGACTATTTTCACATAATTTTGAAGCCAGAACTCGAAGCGATAACATCCATTAGTCAAAAGTCTTGTGGACACATATTTAGTATGAGTTTTGTGGTCTTATTTCAGCAACTTTCTTTTTTATTTTTTCCAATAACCACGCATAAACATTATTCTCTTAAAAATACAAACATCTACATTCATGTTGCTCACATATTATGGTAGCCCTATTTGTGCTATATAGAGTGAATTTACACCTTTGCCATTAACATGTTTATAAATAACTGAAAAAAGCACAAATGTCAGGGCATGTCAAAACATCCCAAGGGCCCCAAAAACACCTTAGACCCCAGAGGGTTAAACAACTTCATTCAAGCCATCATCTACTCTCGTCTAATTTCCCTTTCTTTTCTTAGTTTCCTTTCTTTTCCATTGTGAGTCTCGGTTCTAAGTTAAGTTTTGCGGCAAGATTTCGGTCCACGTTTCTTCTGCAAAGCCAGCTTCAACAAAGACTTTCATTCATCCGCCAGCACACCACGTGATTGGCCGTCCCAGACCCAGGCACGAGGAGACCAGCCAACGAACTCGGGAAAACCCCTTTTACGCAGACAAGGGAATCCCAAAAGCAAAGACATGCAAGTAGCCTCCAGACTCTTAAACTGAACTGGTGTATTTGATATAGATTTAATAAACCACCTAAGAAATGAAGGGTTAAATTAATGCTTGATGGTTCGTTCAGGTTGTCTTATAAGTGCATATAGAAACTTGGGATTTCATCATCTCACTCTTAAAACTCATTCTTTCCTCACTCTCTTTCTTTCTGCAACTCGTATGAATGTGTGTGCGTGTGTTTGTGTTAGATATTAGTTGTATGTGTTAGAATAATCAATAAAGTCTTGTTTGTATTTTTAAAGAGAAGTATTACTTGTGTTATGTGCTTACGAATTTAATGTCTTAAACTTCTGATCTAAGTTACCTGGCTAACTATAATGTTTCACTATAGTGCGGATATTTATATCCATTGCAGAGTTGATAGTTACAGCCAGTTCAAATGAACCGTGAACAAGTCATTTTCTCGGTTGTAATAAGTGATTCTTTCGAATTCCCTATAAATTAATTAATAATTCCGTTGAGCTAAATTGATCTGTCAGAATCACACAATTATCTTACACGACCCATGACTAATTTACAACAATCCCTGATTTGGCTGATTCTGGCGTAAAGTTTTGGATCGAACCAAAATCAGAACACAGGAGAATCACACATGAAATTAATCCTCAACTGAATCAAGATCAGAAAGCTGATGTAACATGACAGAGGAGAATCAGTGGAAACAGACATGTTAAATACATACAATATATGAAGAATTTTATTTTTAGGGGTTCAAGCACGAAGTGCTGAAACCCTATTGTAATTGTACTGATTTTTATTATTATTAGGGGTTCAAGCACGAAGTGCTGAAACCCTATTGTAATTGTACTGATTTTTATTATTAGGGGTTCAAGCACGAAGTGCTGAAACCCTATTGTAATTGTGCTGATTTTTATTATTATTAGGGGTTCAAGCACGAAGTGCTGAAACCCTATTGTAATTGTACTGATTTTTATTATTAGGGGTTCAAGCACGAAGTGCTGAAACCCTATTGTATTTGTAAGGATTTTTATTAGGGGTTCAAGCACGAAGTGCTGAAACCCTATTGTAATTGTGCTGATTTTTATTAGGGGTTCAAGCACGAAGTGCTGAAACCCTATTGTAATTGCTCTGATTTTTATTATTATTATTTTCCCCTAAAACGCATCGTGCAGCCCAAACCGTAAATGCTGGAGACTTGAAACTCAGCCAAATGGTAGTCCTCAATTTGGGGAGAACCTATCAAAGTATGACCCCGATTGGTCAATAGGTGGCGCTATAGCAAGCAAAAGTATGAAATCAGCCATAACTCCTAGACGGTTTGTCATAGAATCAAGTGTCTTATATCACTGTAATCCTTGGCTCAAGACGGTCAAAACGTATATCTCCGATTTCATTTCCGCCTGGGAAAATTTTCCGCCATTTTGAATTTTCTCAAAAACCTACTTTTGCGAACTAGTCCTAGGTTTTTCGTCCGATTGGAACCAAACCAGTGCAGAAATGTTCTCTGGAGTCTGAATATCAATAATTATCGAAAAAAAGTTGAAATTTCGATTCACGGTCGCTAGGGGGCGCCAAAACGTACGTTGTGGGAGGAGCCTATTTTACTAAAACAGCTATAACTCGAGAAATAAATGAGGTATCTTCACCAAACTCGGTACACATGTGTAATAGTTCAATTTGAGGTCACAGTAAAAAAATCGCGACGATTGAACAGTAGGTGGCGCTATAACTTGAAAAAAACATGAAAAGGGCTATAACCACCTGACCGTTTGTCCGATTGACTTGAAAATTGGTATGCAGTGTCTTGGTCCAAGGTGCCATGTATGCCTATGAGGACATTGACGTATCTCAAAAAACATGGCCGCCATCGGCCAATGAAGTTTGAGCACCTATTAGACAAGGTTAACGGAGGCTGATCGGAACGAAACTCGATGGGCATGTTCGACTCATGGCCCAAGAGGTCTGTAAGAATTTTGAAAGAAATCGGCCACTAGTTGGCGCTAACGAGTTTTTTCGGCTCTGTAATCACGTGGTGTTGCATACATCCACACAATATGCATATCAGTTGATAGATCTCCTCATACTGAACAACTTTGCCTCAAGAACCATTGCTGTCAATCAAACCGTTCATTTAATATTCGCAAACATGTTAAAAACTTACTTTTGCGAACTAGTCCTAGGTTTTTTGCCCAATCGGAACCAAACCAGTCTAGGACAATTCTCTGGACTCTCTAGATCAATAATTATCAAAAAAAAGTTGAACTTTTGCATTTGGATGGCTGTAATAGGGTCATTTATAAAATGGGCGTGGCAAAATACACTAAAAAGCCTATAAATCCTAAATGAAAACTCAAAACTTCACAAAAATTGGTGAGCATATGTCACATAACATCATTAACAAGCATGCCAAATTTTATGGACATCGGACCAAAGGTGGCACTATAACTGTTAAAAAGCTTTAAAACCACATATTTCCTATGGTAAATTGCCTGTATTGGCTGTAAATGGACTTTTCAATCTATTATTTCAGTGGTTAAAAGCTTTCTAAATAAACCTTAATGTCTTAAATGCTTATGTGCTTAAAGGCCTTAAATGCTTGAACCCCGATAAATGCTGCTTGCAGCTTTAATTATTATTATTATTATTATTATTCCGCCGTAAAACGCATCGTGCAGCCCAAACCGTAAGAGCTGGAACTTTGAAACTTTGACAGATGGTAGTACAAAAATCGAGGAAAGGTTCAGAGATTATGACCCCGATTGGCCCATAGGTGGCGCTATAACAACCAAAAGCGCGAAACTGCTCATAACTCCTAGACCGTATGTCGTAGACTCAAGTGTCTTATATCATTGGACAGCTGGACGCCTGACGAACAAAACGTATATCTCCGATTTCATTTCCGCCATGATAGATTTTCCGCCATTTTGAATTTTGTCAAAAATCTACTTTTGCGAACTAGTCCCTGGTTTTTTGCCCGATTGGAACCAAACTAGTGCAGAAATGTTCTCTGGAGACTGAATATCAATAATTATCGAAAAAAAGTGGAAATTTCGATTCACGGTCGCTAAGGGGCGCCAAAACGTACGTTGTGGGAGGGGCCTATTTTACTAAAATGGCTATAACTCCCGATGTAAATGAGGTATCTTCACCAAACTTGGTACACATGTGTATGAGCTTACTCTGGGGTCACAGTAAAAAAATCGCGACGATTGGCCTCATGGTGGCGCTATAAAATGAAAAAAACATAAAACAGGCTATAACCACCTGACCGTTAGTCCGATTGACTTGAAAATTGGTATGCAGTGTCTTGGTCCAAGGTGCCATGTATGTGTATGAGGACATTGGCGTATCTCAAAAAACATGGCCGCCATCGGCCAACGAAGTTTGAGCACCTATTAGACAAGGTTAACGGAGGCCGATCGGAACGAAACTCAATGGGCATGTTCGGCTCATGGCCCTAAAGGTCTGTAAGAATTTTGAAAGAAATCGGCCACTAGTTGGCGCTAACGAGTTTTCCGGCTCTGTAATCACGTGGTGTTACAAATATCCACACAATATGCATATCATTTGATAGATCTCCTCATCCTGAACAACTTTGCCTCAAGAACCATTGCTGTCAATCAAACTGTTCATTAATTATTCATTAATATGTTAAAAACCTACTTTTGCGAACTAGTCCTAGGTTTTTTGCCCGATCGGAACCAGACCAGTCTAGGACAATTCTCTGGACTCTCTAGATCAATAATTATCAAAAAAAAGTTGAACTTTTGCATTTGGATGGCTGTAATAGGGTAATTTATAAAATGGGTGTGTCAAAATACATTAAAAAGCCTATAAATCCTAAATAAAAACTCAGAACTTCACAAAAATTGGTCAGCATATGTGACATAACATCATTAACAAGCATGAAAAATTCTATGGAGATCGGACGATAGGTGGCGCTATAACTGTTAAAAAGCTTTAAAATCATATATTTCCTATGGTAAACTGCCTGTATTGGCTGTAAATGGTCTTTTCTATCTCTGATCATATAATTTTCATATCATAATGTTCAAAACTAGTGCAATACAATTCTCTGGACTCACTAGATCAATAATTGTCAGAAAAAGTTGAACTACTTCATTTGGATAGCTATAATAGGTTCACTTCAAAATCTGGCCTTTACCAAGTGTCCCCGAAAGCCTATATCTCTTTAATCAATGCTCAGACCTTCTTAAAAACAAGTCAGAACGTGTGAAATATGACCCTGAACAAGCATGAAAATTTTCAGACAGATCGGACAAAATTTGCCTCTATAACAGTTAAAAAGGTGAAAATGATATGAATTAATGGCATGTTAAGCCAATAAGTGGTATTTTACTGCCCCCTGCTGTTTAAAATAGTCATTTTCTCATATTGGTATTGGTATCAGCCATGGTAAATCATGATAAATGATGGTGTGTGTGTGTGTGTGTGTGTGTGTGTAAGCATGCATTGAGTTAACATGGAAAAACTGGTTTGCTTTAGTGCAGAAAACTGGTTTAAAGTGAAAGTGAGCCAATAAGTGGTCTTCTAGTGCCCTCTGCTGGCCATTCTACTTAATAATGAAATATTTTACATGTGCTTTTGCATTCATACTTGGACACACACTAAAAATCACGTTTATAACTAACTATTATAACACAATAATATTTTGTCAGTGTTCATCACCTCATTTGCACTGACACTTCACATAATTGCTAGTAATGTGGTTAATCATGCTAGAAACATTGTAAATCATAGTAAATAATACTGAAATGAGGTGTATCAATGCTGTGTAATCATGCTAGAATCCTAATAAATCATTCTGGAACATGGTATATGATAGTAAATCATGCTAGAATCATATTAAATAATTCTAGAATGTGGCAAATCGTTGTGGGAGGAGCCTATTTTACTCAAATGGCTATAACTCAAGAAGTAAATGAGATATCTTCACCAAACTCAGTACACATGTGTATGGGTTCAATTTGAGGTCACAGTAAACAATTTTATGGAGATCGGACCATAGGTGGCGCTATAACTGTTAAAAAGCTTTAAAACCATATATATCCCATGGCAAATTGCCTGTATTGGCTGTAAATGGTCTTTTCCATCTATTATGTCAGTGGTTACATGCTTGCTAAATAAATCTTAATAACTTTTGATGCTTTTGTGCTTAAATGCCTTAAAAGGCCTTAACTGCTTGAACCCCGATAAATGCTGCTTGCAGCTTTAATTATTATTATTATTATTCTTCTCCGCTAAAACGCATTGTGCAGCCCAAACCGTAAGTGCTAGAGACTTGAAACTTGGCCACAAGGTAGTACAAAAATCGAGGAGAGGTTATCAAAGTATGAGCCCGATTGGCCTATAGGTGGCGCTATAGCGCAAAAAACAAAAAAAATCCACTATTTTGCTCATATCTCAATAACCATTTGTCCCAGCTTCAAGTGTCATACATCATTGGAATCCTTGGCTCAAGCCGAACAAAAAATATAGGAGGTATTTCATTTCCGGTATGCAAATTTTTCCGCCATATTGGATTTTGTTCAAAACCTACTTTTGCAAACTAGTCCCTGGTTTTTCGCCCGATCGGAACCAAACCAGTGCAGAAATGTTCTCTGGAGTCTGAATATCAATAATTATCGAAAAAAAGTTGAAATTTCGATACATGGTTGCTATGAGGTGTCAAAACGTTCGCAGGAGGCGGAGCTAATTTTACTAAAATGGCTATAACTCGGGAACGCAATGAGATATTTTCACCAAACTCGGTACACATATGTATGAGCTCAATCTGGGGTCACAGTAAAAAAATCGCGACGATTGAACACTAGATGGCGCTAAAACATGGAAAAAACATGAAAAGGGCTATAACCACCTGACCGTTAGTCCGATTGACTTGAAAATTGGTATGCAGTCTCTTGGTCCAAGGTGCCATGTAAATCTATGAGGACATTGGCGTATCTTGAAAAACATGGCCGCCATTGGCCAATGAAGTTGAGCACCTATTAGACAAGGTTAATGGAGACCGATCGAAACGAAACTCGATGGGCATGTTCAACTCATGGTTCTAGAGGTCTGTAAGAATTTTGAAAGAAATCGGCCACTAGTTGGCGCTAACGAGTTTTATGACTCTGTAATCACGTGGTGTTACACTCATCCACACAATATGCATATCATTTGATAGATCTCCTCATGGAGAACAACTTTGCCTCAAGAACCATTGCTGTCAATCAAACCATTCATTAAATATTCGGAATTATGTTAAAAACCTACTTTTGCGAACTAGTCCCTGGTTTTTCGCCCGATCAGAACCAGACCATTCTAGGACAATTCTCTGGACTTTCTAGATCAATAATTATCAAAAAGAAGTTGAAATTTTGCTTTTGGTTGGCTATAAGAGGGTCATTTAGAAAATAGGCATGTCCTAATACACTCAAACGTCTATAAATCCTAAATAAAAAGTCAGAATTTCACAAAAATTGATGAGCATATGTGACATAACATGCTAAAGAAGCATGGACATTTTTATGGAGATCGGACCATAGGTGGCGCTATAACTGTTAAAATGCTTTAAAACCATATATTTCCTATGGTAAATTGCCTGTATTGGCTGTAAATGGTGTTTTCCATCTGTGCTCATATAATGTTCATATAATAATGTTCAAAACCAGTGCAGTGCAATTATCTGTACTCAATAATTATCAGAAAAATTATAACTTCTTCATTTGGATGGCTATAATAGGGTCACTTCAATATGTAGCCTTGACCAAGTGTCCACAAAAGCCTATATCTCTAATATGAATGATCAGACCTTAAAAACAAGTCAGAACAAGCATGAAAAAGACAGATCGGACAAAATTTGCCTCTATAACAGTTAATAAAAAAGGTGAATATGAATAACATAGCATATTAAGCCAATAAGTGGTATTTTACTGCCCCCTGCTGTCATTTCATCATACTACTCCCTAATATTGTTCTATAATTCATATTTAGACTTTATAAAATCATTATTTTAACATTTACAATCACATTTTGTCAAAATTAATCTATTGTTGTATTACCATTGACAACTGAGTCACAAGTGAATACTGAAACCGAAAGTAAAACGGCATTTACGCCACGTCCCCGAATACAAATTAACTCATAACTCGAAAACGGAAAGTCGTTGCGCGCTCAAATTTTGATGGTAAGGTCCTCTCCAGGCTCTTGATCGAAACGTGTTGTCGCGGGCCTGAATGATAGTCTCATTCAACAGAGCTCCTCGAGCACTATCTATGCTCTGAGTTTCAGAATTTTTTGCGTTCTGGTTACCGAGATATAAGTGAAAAACCAAATTCCCATTCATTCACTCATTCATTTAAACACTTCAATTGTAAAATGTAAGCTATAATACCACTTTTGTCCACTTGAGGGAGCAGCAAGATTACATATGATCTTTTCATTAGCTTTCAGTATTGGGAAACAAAAATAAATTGCTTTAAAAAGCAATCTTTTTTATTATGATAGGGCTGTAGCTATCGATTATTTTAGTAATCGAGTATTCTATTCAAGTAATCGGATAAAAAAATGTGGTAAAAAATAGATTCAAGTTAACAACAGCCTTTAAAATGACTTAAAATACAAATATATAATAACAAGCAATAATGATTGGTTCAAGTAAAGTATCAAAGTAAGTAATTATATGGGTTTTATTGAACAACACTGTTAAAATATACCCATGTAAAATAAATGATATAAACTAATATAGAGATAACTTATGTACATGAATAACAAATGCCTGCAGAGGGCACCAGCGGCCTGGTTGTTGTTACACTACTAAGGCATTATCAAATCCTTGTTTATTGGCCAAACAACATTAAATTCAAATGTCAACTTAACCTTTAATATTTGGCCACTTCTGTACGATAGAAATGCTACAGCCACTGTAATTTCTTGAACAAGAACATGTGCACATCAAAACATGCAAACTCAGAGCGAGAGTTTAAACTTTTATTTTGAAATCGCGATGTTTAAACTTTTATTTTGAAATCGCGATGAACAGCAGTTTGAGAAACCCAGATGTGCTCCACAAATGATAACAGTGCAACTATGAAACAAACTGCGTCCGACTTGCGTTCCCATATTTGCACGTTATTGGAAACGTAAACAAACAGCACTGCAGAGACTGAGTTTGCTTGGAGCAGCGTTTACTGTGGACGGAGCTGAGGTAATTTTAACATGTAGGCTAATCTGCACTCATGTAATTGAAGTGTCTTCTCTGTGAAAAAAACAAACAAAAAACAGAGGATATATTTATTTAACTGAATCACAGCCTTTGTGATTTCACAATGGCACTATGCTATATTATGACTGTAAATGGTGGGCTCCAGACTGCGATCAATTGGTCGCATTTTGCGACCATTTTTCCTGCCGGTGCGACCAAATATTTATTCGATTTATTCGACCACAACGTTGCCGAGCAGCGAATCCAAACAAAATGAAAGCGGAACGAAAATGCGCTAACTTACTCCTTTATGCTTCACAGACCGTTTATTAGTTTGAATCAATAATAGACAGCGCAGCCCATAGATATAATATATAAACGCGTTTATATATGATATCTATGGCGCAGCCTATGAGCGCAGCAGCCCGAACTTGCCAGTCGCGGGCCGATCTCGATCACGCGACACTGTTACTAGGAGATCCAGACTCTGGAGATCCAGTGAAGAAATCCATTGAATTCGCCTCAGAATTAATAACATAATCAGATATCAGATCAAACAGCGCTGATGTGGAAACCAGGAGAAACACTGGGCTTTCAGACCACAAATCAGCGACATTCACCATGGATTTAATGTAGTAACTGTAACCATAATGTGACAGAAATAGTCAAACGCTTACAAGTACTAACTGTTAGGCTACTCATCTTTTTCCAGCACTTCAAAACTATCATATAGAAATGTTATTTTTAATGTGATGACCAACACATTTTTTTTGTTCATCCTTCAAAAATGGTCTTATTTAAACTCTTATTTATACACTTATTTAAAAATAATAAAATAAATAAATTACCATTGTAAACAGTAAGATGCTTATTGGCTATTTTCACTCCCTAATATAATTTATTTCACTCGGTTTGCTTTTTAATTAATATTAAGACATTATGAATGATAATAATTAAAGTTAATTTCATCTACACCCTAAACTAAGCTTAGTGCTTTATTGTCAGCCCCAGTGCTACCAGATATTTTTTTGTAAAACTCAGTGTCTGCGGTGCCGCTGCCCTCAGATGTTAGTCTGGTGCCTGTGAACTTAAAATAAAACTGCACATTGTAATATCTGTACATTAAGTCTATTTATTATTAAATAATAAATAAATAATTTGTCAGTAGTTATTTTGGGGGAAATTTGAATAATTGCATTGCAAGTTGATTTAAGGTGTGCCCCTAAATTTTCAGTCAGGGGCTACAGCGCTCCTAGTAAAAAAAGTTAGTCTGGAGCCCTGTTTAAATATCGCGTTGTCCTAGAAAACTGTAATTCTGCGGTTGTTGGATTCTCATCTGTGGAATGCACCACTTTCAGTATTTTGCCAATTACTCGAGGGGTAAATTGCAATCAAGGATTTTTTTAAATCGAGTACTTGACTATAATCGAGGAATCTTTACAGCCCTATACTGGTAACATAGTTTTATATTATTAGATCACAAAGAAATGCCTATTTTTATACAATTAAATATATTTTCTCAACAACATATCCAAAAAACATATTTGTGTGTGTGTGTGTGTGTAAGCATGCATTATTGAGTTAACATGGAAAGACTGGTTTGATTTAGTGCAGAAAACTGGTGCAAATCATGAAGTTTAAAGTGAAAGTGAGCCAATAAGTGGTCTTCTACTGGCTTCTGCTGGCCATTCTACTTATTAATGAAGTCTTTTCACATGTGCTTTTGGATTCATTCATATTTAGAGTAGACACAAAAAAAATCACTTGTATAACAATAACTATTATAACACAATCATATTTTGTCAGTGTTTATCACTTCATTTGCACTGACACTTCACATAATTGCTAGTAATGTGGTAAATCATGGTAAATCACGCTAGAAACATGGTAAGTCATAGTAAATAATAGTAGAATGTGGTGTATCAAGGTAAATCATGTAAGAATCCTAGTAAATCATTCTAGAACGTGGTATATCATGCTAGAACATGGTAAATCATGGTAAACTATGCTAGAACAGGGTAAATCATGGTAAACCATCATAAATCATGATGAACTATGGTAAATCATTTTAGAATGTGGTATATCATGGTAAATCATGCTAGAACATGATCTTTTCCATCTATGATGTCAGTGGTTACATGCTTGCTAAATAAAACTTAATAACTTTTTATGCTTTTGTGCTTTAAGGCCTTAAAGGCCTTAATTGCTTGAACCCCGATAAATGCTGCTTGCAGCTTTAATTATTATTATTATTAACCTAATGCTAATTAATTAGGGGTTCAAGCACGAAGTGCTGAAACCCTATTGTAATTGTACTGATTTTTATTATTATTAGGGGTTCAAGCACGAAGTGCTGAAACCCTATTGTAATTGCTCTGATTTTTATTATTATTATTTTCCCCTAAAACGCATCGTGCAGCCCAAACCGTAAATGCTGGAGACTTGAAACTCAGCCAAATGGTAGTCCTCAATTTGGGGAGAACCTATCAAAGTATGACCCCGATTGGTCAATAGGTGGCGCTATAGCAAGCAAAAGTATGAAATCAGCCATAACTCCTAGACGGTTTGTCATAGAATCAAGTGTCTTATATCATTGTAATCCTTGGCTCAAGACGGTCAAAACGTATATCTCCGATTTCATTTCCGCCTGGGAAAATTTTCCGCCATTTTGAATTTTCTCAAAAACCTACTTTTGCGAACTAGTCCTAGGTTTTTCGTCCGATTGGAACCAAACCAGTGCAGAAATGTTCTCTGGAGTCTGACTATCAATAATTATCGAAAAAAAGTTGAAATTTCGATTCACGGTCGCTAGGGGGAGCCAAAACGTACGTTGTGGGAGGAGCCTATTTTACTAAAACGGCTATAACTCGAGAAATAAATGAGGTATCTTCACCAAACTCGGTACACATGTGTAAGAGGTCAATCTGAGGTCACAGTAAAAAAACCGCGGCGATTGGCCACATGGTGGCGCTATAACATGAAAAAAACATAAAACAGACTATAACCACCTGACCGTTAGTCCGATTGACTTGAAAATTGGTATGCAGTCTCTTGGTCCAAGGTGCCATGTATATCTATGAGGACATTGGTGTATCTCAAAAAACATGGCCGCCATCGGCCAATGAAGTTTGAGCACCTATTAGACAAGGTTAACGGAGGCTGATCGGAACGAAACTCGATGGGCATGTTCGACTCATGGCCCAAGAGGTCTGTAAGAATTTTGAAAGAAATCGGCCACTAGTTGGCGCTAACGAGTTTTTTCGGCTCTGTAATCACGTGGTGTTGCATACATCCACACAATATGCATATCAGTTGATAGATCTCCTCATACTGAACAACTTTGCCTCAAGAACCATTGCTGTCAATCAAACCGTTCATTTAATATTCGCAAACATGTTAAAAACCTACTTTTGCGAACTAGTCCTAGGTTTTTTGCCCAATCGGAACCAAACTAGTCTAGGACAATTCTCTGGACTCTCTAGATCAATAATTATCAAAAAAAAGTTGAACTTTTGCATTTGGATGGCTGTAATAGGGTCATTTATAAAATGGGCGTGGCAAAATACACTAAAAAGCCTATAAATCCTAAATGAAAACTCAAAACTTCACAAAAATTGGTGAGCATATGTCACATAAGATCATTAACAAGCATGCCAAATTTTATGGACATCGGACCAAAGGTGGCACTATAACTGTTAAAAAGCTTTAAAACCACATATTTCCTATGGTAAATTGCCTGTATTGGCTGTAAATGGACTTTTCAATCTATTATTTCAGTGGTTAAAAGCTTTCTAAATAAACCTTAATGTCTTAAATGCTTATGTGCTTAAAGGCCTTAAATGCTTGAACCCCGATAAATGCTGCTTGCAGCTTTAATTATTATTATTAGGGGTTCAAGCACGAAGTGCTGAAACCCTATTGTAATTGTACTGATTTTTATTATTATTAGGGGTTCAAGCACGAAGTGCTGAAACCCTATTGTAATTGCCCTGATTTTTATTAGGGGTTCAAGCACGAAGTGCTGAAACCCTATTGTAATTGCCCTGATTTTTATTATTATTATTATTCTTCCCTAAAACGCATCGTGCAGCCCAAACCGTAAGGCCTAGAGACGTGATACTTGGTCAAATGGTAGTAGTATTGCTCGCTACTCAGATTCACGGACTTAGCCAAATCGGCCCATAGGTGGCGCTACAGCGACCAAAAGCGCGAAACTGCTCATAACTCCTAGACTGTATGTCGTAGACTCAAGTGTCTTATATCAATGTAATCAAGACCTCATGGCAAACAAAACGTATATCTCCGATTTCATTTCCGGTATGCAAATTTTTCCGCCATTTTGAATTTTGTCAAAAACCTACTTTTGCGAACTAGTCCTAGGTTTTTTGCCCGATCGGAACCAAACCAGTGCAGAAATGTTCTCTGGAGTTTGAATATCAATAATTATCGAAAAAAAGTTGAAATTTCGATTCACGGTCGCTAAAGGGCGCCAAATTGTATGTTGTGGGAGGAGCCTATTTTACTAAAACGGCCATAACTCCAGAAGTAAATGAGGTATCTTCACCAAACTCGGTACAATTATTTAAGAGGTCAATCTGAGGTCACAGTAAAACAATCGTGGCGATTGGCCACATGGTGACGCTATAACATGAAAAAAACATAAAACTGGCTATAACCACCTGACCATTAGTCCGATTGACTTGAAAATTGGTATGCAGTGTCTTGGTCCAAGGTGTCATGTATGTCTATGAGGACATTGGTGTATCTCAAAAAACATGGCCGCCATCGGCCAATGAAGTTTGAGCACCTATTAGACAAGGTTAACGGAGGCCGATCGGAACGAAACTCAGTGGGCATGTTCGACTCATGGCCCTAGAGGTCTGTAAGAATTTTGAAAGAAATCAGCCACTAGTTGGCACTAACGAGTTTTATGGCTCTGTAATCACGTGGTGTTACACTTATCGTAACAAAATGCATATCATTTGATAGATCTGCTCATGCTGAAAAACTTTGCCTCAAGAACCATTGCTGTCAATCAAACCGTTCATTAAATATTCGCAAACATGTTAAAAACCTACTTTTGCGAACTAGTCCTAGGTTTTTCGCCCGATCGGAACCAGACCAGTCTAGGACAATTCTCTGGACTCTCTAGATCAATAATTATCAAAAAAAAGTTTAACTTTTGAATTTTTCGTATGGCTATAATTGGGTCATAAAGAAAAGGGGCGTGTCAAAATACACTAAAAAGCCTATAAATCCTAAATGAAAAAACACAACATCACAAAAATTGGTGAGCATATGTGACATAACATCATTAAGAAGCATGCCAAATTTTATGGAGATCGGACAATAGTTGGCGCTATAACTGTTAAAAGGCTTTAAAACCATATATTTTCTATGGTAAACTGCCTGTATTGGCTGTAAATGGACTTTTCCATCTCTGATCATATAATTTTTTTTTATATCATAATGTTAAAAACTAGTGCAATACAATTCTCTGGACTCACTAGAACAATAATTGTCAGAAAAAGTTGAACTACTTCATTTGGATAGCTATAATAGGTTCACTTCAAAATGTGGCCTTTACCAAGTGTCCCCGAAAGCCTATATCTCTTTAATGAATGTTCAAACCTTCTTAAAAACAAGTCAGAACATGTGAAATATCACTCTGAACATGCATGAAAATTTTCAGACAGATCGGACAAAATTTGCCTCTATAACAGTTAAAAAGGTGAAAGTGGTATTTTACTGCCCCCTGCTGTTTAAAATAGTCATTTTGTCATATTGTTCTATAATTTATATTGAGACTTTATAAAATCCCTATTTGAACATTTACAATTACATTTAGTCAAAATCCATCTGTTAAAGTATTAGTATTGACAGTTTGATCACATCATATATATCAAATATCTGTATCTACAACATAATGTGTGTGTGTAGTCTTAGGTTTCTGAATAAATTCTGAATAATCTGATTAATAGCTTACAAAGACTTTGTGAAATGTTTATAGACCATTCAAATATATTTTCATAATGACACATTCCAATAGCATTGAAAAAACAACAACATTTGTCTTTGTGTGTGTGTGTGTGTGTGTGTGTGTGTGTAAACATGCATTATGGAGTTAAAATGGAAAAACTGGTTTGCTTTAGTGCAGACAAATGGTGAAAATCATGAAGTTTAAAGTGAAAGTGAGCCAATAAGTGGTCTTCTACTGCCCTCTGCTGGTCATTCTACTTATTAATGAAGTCTACTCACATATGCTTTTGCATTCATTAGACACTAAAAATCACTTATATAACAATAAGACACTAAAAAATAACTTATATAACAATTACTATTGTAGCACAATCATATTTTGTCAGAGTTTATCACTTCATTTGTACTGATACTTCACATAATTGCTAGCAATGTGGTAAATCATGGTAAATCACGCTAAAAACATGGTAAATCATAATAAATAATACTAGAATGTGGTATATCATGGTAAATCATGCTAAAACATGGTAAATCATGGTAAACTATGCTAGAACAGGGTAAACCATGGTAAACTATGATAAATCATGGTAAACTATGATAAATCATGATAAACTATGGTAAACCATGCTAGAATCACAGTAAACAATGGTAAATCATACTAGAATGTAGTATATCATGGTAAATCATGCTAGAATATGGCAAATCATGCTAGAATCATAGTAAATAATACTAGAATGTGGTAAATTGTTGTGGGAGGAGCCTATTTTACTAAAATGGCTATAACTCAAGAAGTAAATGAGATATCTTCACCAAACTCAGTACACATGTGTATGGGTTCAATTTGAGGTCACAGTAAACATTTTTATGGAGATCGGACCATAGGTGGCGCTATAACTGTTAAAAAGCTTTAAAACCATATATATCCCATGGTAAACTGCCTGTATTGGCTGTAAATGGTCTTTTCCATCTATTATGTCCGTGGTTACATGCTTGCTAAATAAATCTTAATAACTTTTGATGCTTTTGTGCTTAAATGCCTTAAAGGCCTTAACTGCTTGAACCCCGATAAATGCTGCTTGCAGCTTTAATTATTATTATTATTCTTCCCTAAAACGCATCGTGCAGCCAAAACCGTAAGGCCTAGAGACGTGATACTTGGTCAAATGGTAGTAGTATTGCTCGCTACTCAGATACACGGACTTAGCCAAATCGGCCCATAGGTGGCGCTACAGCGACCAAAAGCGCGAAACTGCTCAGAACTCCTAGACCGTATGTCGTAGACTCAAGTGTCTTATATCATTGGAAAGCTGGATGCCTGACGAAAAAAACGTATATCTCCGATTTCATTTCCGCCATGATAGATTTTCCGCCATTTTGAATTTTGCCAAAAACCTACTTTTGCGAACTAGTCCTAGGTTTTTCGCCCGATCGGAACCAAACCAGTACAGAAATGTTCTCTGGAGTCTGAATATCAATAATTATCGAAAAAAAGTTGAAATTTCGATTCACGGACGCTAAGGGGCGCCAAAACGTACGTTGTGGGAGGGGCCTATTTTACTAAAATGGCTATAACTCCAGAAGTAAATGAGGTATCTTCACCAAACTCGGTACACATGTGTAAGAGGTCAATCTGAGGTCACAGTAAAAAAATCGCGGCGATTGGCCACATGGTGGCGCTATAACATGAAAAAAACATAAAACAGGCTTTAACCACCTGACCGTTAGTCCGATTGACTTGAAAATTGGTATGCAGTGTCTTGGCCCAAGGTGTCATGTATGTCTATGAGGACATTGGTGTATCTCAAAAAACATGGCCGCCATCGGCCAATGAAGTTTGAGCACCTATTAGACAAGGTTAACGGAGGCCGATCGGAACGAAACTCGATGGGCATGTTCAACTCATGGTCCTAGAGGTCTGTAAGAATTTTGAAAGAAATCAGCCACTAGTTGGCGTTAACGAGTTTTATGGCTCTGTAATCACGTGGTGTTACACTTATCATCACAAAATGCATATCATTTGATAGAACTGCTCATGCTGAACAACTTTGCCTCAAGAACCATTGCTGTCAATCAAACCGTTCATTAAATATTCGTTAATATGTTAAAAACCTACTTTTGCGAACTAGTCCCTGGTTTTTCGCCCGATCGGAACCAGACCAGTCTAGGACAATTCTCTGGACTCTCCTGATCAATAATTATCGAAAAAAAGTTGAACTTTTGAATTTTTCGTATGGCTATAATTGGGTCATAAAGAAAATGGGCGTGGCAAAATGCACTCAAAAGCTTATAAATCCTAAACGAAAACTCAGAACTTCACGAAAATTGGTGAGCATATGTGCCATAATATTCTAAACAAGCATGCCAAATTTCATGTTGATCGGACCATAGGTGGCGCTATAACTGTTAAAAAGGTTTGAAAACCATATATTTCCTATGGTAAATTGCCTGTATTGGCTGTAAATGGACTTTTCCATCTATTATTTCAGTGGTTAAAAGCTTTCTAAATAAAACTTAATGTCTTAAATGCTTATGTGCTTAAAGGCCTTAAATGCTTGAACCCCGATAAATGCTGCTTGCAGCTTTAATTATTATTATTATTATTATTATTTTCCCCTAAAACGCATCGTGCAGACCAAACCGTAAGAGCTGGAACCTTGAAACTTGGCCAAATGGTAGTCCTCAATTTGGGGAGAACCTATCAAAGTATGACCCCGATTGGCCCATAGGTGGCGCTATAGCAACCAAAAGCGCGAAACTGCTCATAACTACTAGACCGTATGACGTAGACTCAAGTGTGTTATATCATTGGAAAGCTGGACGCCTGACGAACAAAACGTATATCTCCGATTTCATTTCCGCCATGATAGATTTTCCGCCATTTTGAATTTTGTCAAAAACATACTTTTGCGAACTAGTCCTAGGTTTTTCGCCCGATCGGAACCAAACCAGTGCAGAAATGTTCTCTAGAGTCTGATTATCAAAAACTATCGAAAAAAAGTTGAAATTTCGACTCACGGACGGTAAGGGGCGCCAAAACGTACGTTGTGGGAAGGGCCTATTTTACTAAAATGGCTATAACTCCAGAAGTAAATGAGGTATCTTCACCAAACTTGGTACACATGTGTAAGAGGTCAATCTGAGGTCACAGTAAAAAAACCGCGGCAATTGGCCACATGGTGGCGCTATAACATGAAAAAAACATAAAACAGGCTATAACCACCTGACCATTAGTCCGATTGACTTGAAAATTGGCATGCAGTGTCTTGGTCCAAGGTGCCATGTATGTGTATGAGGACATTGGCGTATCTCGAAAAACATGGCCGCCATCGGCCAATGAAGTTTGAGCACCTATTAGACAAGGTTAACGGAGGCCGATCGGAACGAAACTCGATGGGCATGTTCGACTCAAGGCCATAGAGGTCTGTAACAATTTTGAAAGAAATCGGCCACTAGTTGGTGCTAACGAGTTTTACAGCTCTGTAATCACGTGGTGTTACAAATATCCACACAATATGCATATCATTTGATAGATCTCCTCATCCTGAACAACTTTGCCTCAAGGACCATTGCTGTCAATCAAACCGTTCATTAAATATTCGCAAACATGTTAAAAACCTACTTTTGCGAACTAGTCCTAGGTTTTTCGCACGATTGGAACCAGACCAGTCTAGGACAATTCTCTGGACTCTCTAGATCAAAAACTATCAAAAAAAAGTTGAACTTTTGCATTTGGATGGCTGTAATAGGGTCATTTATAAAATGGGTGTGGCAAAATACACTAAAAAGCCTATAAATCCTAAATGAAAACTCAGAACTTCACAAAAATTGGTGAGCATATGTGACATAACATCATTAACAAGCATGCCAAATTTTATGGAGATCGGACTATAGGTGGCGCTATAACTGTTAAAAAGCTTTAAAACCATATATTTCCTATGGTACATTGCCTGTATTGGCTGTAAATGGTCTTTTCCATCTATTATGTCAGTGGTTACATGCTTGCTAAATAAAACCTGATAACTTTTGATGCTTTTGTGCTTAAAAACCCTTAAAGGCCTTAATAGCTTGAACCCCGATAAATGCTGCTTGCAGCTTTAATTATTATTATTATTTTCCCCTTAAACGCATCGTGCAGACCAAACCGTAAGAGCTGGAACCTTGAAACTTGGCCAAATGGTAGTCCTCAATTTGGGGAGAACCTATAAAAGTATGACCCCGATTGGCCCATAGGTGGCGCTATAGCAACCAAAAGCGCAAAACTGCTCATAACTACTAGACCGTATGTCGTAGACTCAAGTGTCTTATATCATTGGAAAGCTGGACGCCTGACGAACAAAACGTATATCTCCGATTTCATTTCCGCCATGATAGATTTTCCGCCATTTTGAATTTTGTCAAAAACCTACTTTTGCGAACTAGTCCTAGGTTTTTCGCCCGATCGGAACCAATCCAGTGCAGAAATGTTCTCTTGAGTCTGAATATCAAAAACTATCGAAAAAAAGTTGAAATTTCGATTCACGGACGCTAAGGGGCGCCAAAACGTACGTCGTGGGCAGGGCCTATTTTACTAAAATGGCTATAACTCCAGAAGTAAATGAGGTATCTTCACCAAACTTGGTACACATGTGTAAGAGGTCAATCTGAGGTCACAGTAAAAAAACCGCGGCGATTGGCCACATGGTGGCGCTATAACATGAAAAAAACATAAAACAGGCTATAACCACCTGACCGTTAGTCCGATTGACTTGAAAATTGGTATGCAGTGTCTTGGTCCAAGGTGCCATGTATGTGTATGAGGACATTGGCGTATCTCAAAAAACATGGCCGCCATCGGCCAATGAAATTTGAGCACCTATTAGACAAGGTTAACGGAGGCCGATCGGAACGAAACTCGATGGGCATGTTCGACTCAAGGCCCTAGAGGTCTGTAAGAATTTTGAAAGAAATCGGCCACTAGTTGGCGCTAACGAGTTTTATGGCTCTGTAATCACGTGGTGTTACAAATATCCACACAATATGCATATCATTTGATAGATCTCCTCATCCTGAACAACTTTGCCTCAAGAACCATTGCTGTCAATCAAACCGTTCATTAAATATTCGCAAACATGTTAAAAACCTACTTTTGCGAACTAGTCCTAGGTTTTTCGCCCGATCGGAACCAGACCAGTCTAGGACAATTCTCTGGACTCTCTAGATCAAAAACTATCAAAAAAAAGTTGAACTTTTGCATTTGGATGGCTCTAATAGGGTCATTTATAAAATGGGCGTGTCAAAATACATTAAAAAGCCTATAAATCCTAAATAAAAACTCAGAACTTCACAAAAAGTGGTCAGCATATGTGACATAACATCATTAACAAGCATGAAAAATTCTATGGAGATCGGACGATAGGTGGCGCTATAACTGTTAAAAAGCTTTAAAATCATATATTTCCTATGGTAAACTGCCTGTATTGGCTGTAAATGGTCTTTTCCATCTCTGATCATATAATTTTCATATCATAATGTTCAAAACTAGTGCAATACAATTCTCTGGACTCACTAGATCAATAATTGTCAGAAAAAGTTGAACTACTTCATTTGGATAGCTATAATAGGTTCACTTCAAAATCTGGCCTTTACCAAGTGTCCCCGAAAGCCTATATCTCTTTAATCAATGCTCAGACCTTCTTAAAAACAAGTCAGAACGTGTGAAATATCACCCTGAACAAGCATGAAAATTTTCAGACAGATCGGACAAAATTTGCCTCTATAACAGTTAAAAAGGTGAAAATGATATGAATTAATGGCATGTTAAGCCAATAAGTGGTATTTTACTGCCCCCCGCTGTTTAAAATAGTCATTTTCTCATATTGGTATTGGTATCAGCCATGGTAAATCATGATAAATGATGGTGTGTGTGTGTGTGTGTGTGTGTGTGTGTGTGTGTGGTACAAATATAACAAAGGTTTTATTTTCCAACATGAAAACAAACATAACAGAGTGCTAGTGCACAAACAATAACCGACAATGATAATGGATGAGAGGGGAACTTAAATACACAGATCAAGACAAGGACAACAGGTGACGGTTATGATGATGAGGAGCAGGTGATGATGAGGAGGGTGATGAGGAGCAGGTGCAGGTGATGACGACAGATAGTGAATGTGATGAAGACAGAAGGTGAATGTGATGAAGGTGAATGTGACACCAATATCACTAAAACATTTGTGTGTGTGTGTGTGTGTGTGTGTGTGTGTGTAGCATTATTGTGTGTAGCATATGTAGCAAGTATGCATTATTGAGTTAACATGGAAACACTGGTTTGCTTTAGTGCAGAAAACTGGTCAAAATCATGAGGTTTAAAGTGAAAGTGAGCCAATAAGTGGTCTTCTACTGCCCTCTGCTGGCCATTCTACTTATTAATTAAATTTTTCCACATGTGCTTGCATTTATACTTGAATACACACTAAAAATCACTTATATAGCAATAACTATTATAACACAATCATATTTTGTCAGTGTTAATCACTTTATTTGCACTGACACTTCAAATAATTGCTAGTAATGTGGTAAATCATGGTAAATCATGGTTAACTATGCTGTGTGTGTGTGTCTGTGTGTGTGTGTGTGTGTGTGTGTGTGTGTGTGTGTGTGTGTGTGTGTGTGTGTGTAAGCATGCATTGAGTTAACATGGATAAACTGGTTTGCTTTAGTGCAGAAAACTGGTTTAAAGTGAAAGTGAGCCAATAAGTGGTCTTCTACTGCCCTCTGCTGGCCATTCTACTTATTAATGAAATATTTCAACATGTGCTTGCATTCATACTTGAATACACACTAAAAAAATCACTTATATAGCAATAACTTTTATAACACAATCATATTTTGTCAGTGTTAATCACTTTATTTGCACTGACACTTCAAATAATTGCTAGTAATGTGATAAATCAGGCTAGAAACATGGTAAATCAAAGTAAATAATACTAGATTGTCGTTTATCTCCTGGTAAATAATACTAGAACGTGGTATATCATGGTAAATCATGGTTAACTAAACTGTGTGTGTATGTGTGTGTGTGTGTGTGTGTGTGTGTGTGTGTGTGTGTGTGTGTGTGTGTGTGTAAGCATGCATTGAGTTAACATGGAAAAACTGGTTTGCTTTAGTGCAGAAAACTGGTTTAAAGTGAAAGTGAGCCAATAAGTGGTCTTCTAGTGCCCTCTGCTGGCCATTCTACTCAATAATGAAATATTTTAAGTCAAGTCAAGTCAAGTCAAGTATATTTGTATAGCGCTTTTCACAATACAGATTGTATCAAAGCAGCTTCACAGTATTAAATTAAAATAATACAACAAGGTTTGTTTCTAGTGGAATTTATTGATAAAATCAAATTAGATATCCCCAGAATATCCCCAACTGAGCAAGCCAAAGGCAACAGTGGCAAGGAACCGAAAAACTCCATCAAGTGACCTAATAGTGTCCTAAAACTCCATCAGGTGACCCAATGGAGAAAAAAAAAACCTTGGGAGAACCCAGGCTCAGTCGGGGGCCAGTTCTCCTCTGGCGTTTATTAACTAGAGGCCGGATTGTAATTTGAACTGTAAGATTAAAAATATTATATGAATGCCTGGCTGAAGAGATGCGACTTTAATCTAGTTTTAAACTGGGAGAGCGAGTCTGAGCAACGAACAGTATCAGGAAGGCTATTCCAGAGTTTTGGAGCTTTTACATGTGCTTTTGCATTCATACTTGGACACACACTAAAAATCACGTATATAACTAACTATTATAACACAATAATATTTTGTCAGTGTTCATCACCTCATTTGCACTGACACTTCACATAATTGCTAGTAATGTGGTTAATCATGCTAGAAACATTGTAAATCATAGTAAATAATACTGAAATGAGGTGTATCAAGGTAAATCATGCTAGAATCCTAATAAATCATTCTGGAACATGGTATATGATAGTAAATCATGCTAGAATCATATTAAATAATTCTAGAATGTGGCAAATCGTTGTGGGAGGAGCCTATTTTACTCAAATGGCTATAACTCAAGAAGTAAATGAGATATCTTCACCAAACTCAGTACACATGTGTATGGGTTCAATTTGAGGTCACAGTAAACAATTTTATGGAGATCGGACCATAGGTGGCGCTATAACTGTTAAAAAGCTTTAAAACCATATATATCCCATGGCAAATTGCCTGTATTGGCTGTAAATGGTCTTTTCCATCTATTATGTCAGTGGTTACATGCTTGCTAAATAAATCTTAATAACTTTTGATGCTTTTGTGCTTAAATGCCTTAAAGGCCTTAACTGCTTGAACCCCGATAAATGCTGCTTGCAGCTTTAATTAGGGGTTCAAGCACGAAGTGCTGAAACCCTATTGTAATTGCCCTGATTTTTATTAGGGGTTCAAGCACGAAGTGCTGAAACCCTATTGTAATCGTCCTGATTTTTATTATTATTATTTTTCCGCCATAAAACGCATCGTGCAGCCCAAACCGTAAGACCTAGAGACTTGAAACTTTGCCAGATGGTAGTACTATTGCTCGCTACTCAGATACACGGACTCAGCCCAATCGGCCCATAGGTGGCGCTATAGCAATCAAAAGCGCAAAACTGCTCAGAACTCCCAGACCGTAAGGCGTAGCTTCAAGTGTCTTATATCATTGAAATCCAGAGCTCCTGAAGAAAAAAACGTATATCTCCGATTTCATTTCCGCCATGATAGATTTTTCGCCATTTTGAATTTTGTCAAAAACCTACTTTTGCGAACTAGTCCCTGGTTTTTCGCCCGATCGGAACCAAACCAGTGCGGAATTGTTCTCTGGAGTCTGAAGATCAATAATTATCGAAAAAAAGTTGAAATTTCGATTAATGGTCGCTAGGGGGTGCAAAATTAACGTTGTGGGAGGAGCCTATTTTACTAAAATGGCTATAACTCAAGAAGTAATTAAGTAAACTTCACCAAACTTGGAACACATGTGTAAGAGGTCAATCTGAGGTCACAGTAAAAAAATTGCGTCGATTGTCCACATGGTGGCGCTATAAAACAAATAAAAACATATAGACAACTGACCGTTTTTCCGAATGACTTGAAATTTGGTATGCAGTGTCTTGGCCCAAGGGGCCATGTATGTCTAAAAGGATATTGGCGTATCTCGAAAAACATGGCTGCCATTGGCCAATGAGGTTTGAGCATCGTTAACGAAGTCCGATCGGAGCGAAACTCGATGGGCATGTTCGGCTCAAGCCCCTAGAGGTCTGTAAGAATTTTGAAAGAAATCGGCCACTAGTTGGCGCTAACGAGTTTTAAGGCTCTGTAATCACGTGGTGTTACACTTATCATCACAAAATGCATATCATTTGATAGATCTGCTCATGCTGAACAACTTTGCCTCAAGAACCATCACTGTCAATCAAACTGTTCATTAAATATTCATGAATATGTTAAAAACCTACTTTTGCGAACTAGTCCCTGGTTTTTCGCCCGATCAGAACCAGACCAGTCTAGGACAATTCTCTGGACTCTCTAGATCAATAATTATCGAAAAAAAGTTGAACTTTTGCATTTTTCGCATGGGTATAATTGGGTCATAAAGAAAATGGGCGTGGCAAAATGCACTCAAAAGCCTATAAATCCTAAACGAAAACTCAGAACTTCACGAAAATTGGTGAGCATATGTGCCACAACATCATTAACAAGCATGCAAAATATCATGGAGATCGGACTATAGGTGGCGCTATAACTGTTAAAAAGCTTGCCTGTATTGGCTGTAAATGGACTTTTCCATCTATTATTTCAGTGGTTAAAAGCTTTCTAAACAAATCTTAATGTCTTAAATGCTTATGTGCTTAAAGGCCTTAAATGCTTGAACCCCGATAAATGCTGCTTGCAGCTTTAATTATTATTATTATTCTTCCCTAAAACGCATCGTGCAGCCAAAACCGTAAGGCCTAGAGACGTGATACTTGGTCAAATGGTAGTAGTATTGCTCGCTACTCAGATACACGGACTTAGCCAAATCGGCCCATAGGTGGCGCTACAGCGACCAAAAGCGCGAAACTGCTCATAACTCCTAGACTGTATGTCGTAGACTCAAGTGTCTTATATCAATGTAATCAAGACCTCATGGCAAACAAAACGTATATCTCCGATTTCATTTCCGGTATGCAAATTTTTCCGCCATTTTGAATTTTGTCAAAAACCTACTTTTGCGAACTAGTCCTAGGTTTTTTGCCCGATCGGAACCAAACCAGTGCAGAAATGTTCTCTGGAGTTTGAATATCAATAATTATCGAAAAAAAGTTGAAATTTCGATTCACGGTCGCTAAGGGGCGCCAAATTGTATGTTGTGGGAGGAGCCTATTTTACTAAAACGGCCATAACTCCAGAAGTAAATGAGGTATCTTCACCAAACTCGGTACAATTATTTAAGAGGTCAATCTGAGGTCACAGTAAAAAAATTGTGGCGATTGGCCACATGGTGACGCTATAACATGAAAAAAACATAAAACTGGCTATAACGACCTGACCATTAGTCCGATTGACTTGAAAATTGGTATGCAGTGTCTTGGTCCAAGGTGTCATGTATGTCTATGAGGACATTGGTGTATCTCAAAAAACATGGCCGCCATCGGCCAATGAAGTTTGAGCACCTATTAGACAAGGTTAACGGAGGCCGATCGGAACGAAACTCAGTGGGCATGTTCGACTCATGGCCCTAGAGGTCTGTAAGAATTTTGAAAGAAATCAGCCACTAGTTGGCACTAACGAGTTTTATGGCTCTGTAATCACGTGGTGTTACACTTATCGTAACAAAATGCATATCATTTGATAGATCTGCTCATGCTGAAAAACTTTGCCTCAAGAACCATTGCTGTCAATCAAACCGTTCATTAAATATTCACGAACATGTTAAAAACCTACTTTTGCGAACTAGTCCTAGGTTTTTCGCCCGATCGGAACCAGACCAGTCTAGGACAATTCTCTGGACTCTCTAGATCAATAATTATCAAAAAAAAGTTTAACTTTTGAATTTTTCGTATGGCTATAATTGGGTCATAAAGAAAAGGGGCGTGGCAAAATACACTAAAAAGCCTATAAATCCTAAATGAAAAAACACAACATCACAAAAATTGATGAGCATATGTGACATAACATTCTGAACAAGCATGTAAAATTTCATGAAGATCGGACGATAGGTGGCGCTATAACTGTTAAAAAGCTTTGAAAACCATATATTTCCTATGGTAAATTGCCTGTTTTGGCTGTAAATGGTCTTTTCCATCTATTATTTCAGTGGTTAGAAGCTTTCCAAATAAAACTTAATGTCTTAAATGCTTATGTGCTTAAAGGCCTTAAATGCTTGAACCCCGATAAATGCTGCTTGCAGCTTTAATTATTATTATTATTATTATTCCGCCGTAAAACGCATCGTGCAGCCCAAACCGTAAGAGCTGGAACTTTGAAACTTTGACAGATGGTAGTACAAAAATCGAGGAAAGGTTCAGAGATTATGACCCCGATTGGCCCATAGGTGGCGCTATAACAACCAAAAGCGCGAAACTGCTCATAACTCCTAGACCGTATGTCGTAGACTCAAGTGTCTTATATCATTGGAAAGCTGGACGCCTGACGAACAAAATGTATATCTCCGATTTCATTTCCGCCATGATAGATTTTCCGCCATTTTGAATTTTATCAAAAATCTACTTTTGCGAACTAGTCCCTGGTTTTTTGCCCGATTGGAACCAAACTAGTGCAGAAATGTTCTCTGGAGACTGAATATCAATAATTATCGAAAAAAAGTGGAAATTTCGATTCACGGTCGCTAAGGGGCGCCAAAACGTACGTTGTGGGAGGGGCCTATTTTACTAAAATGGCTATAACTCCCGATGTAAATGAGGTATCTTCACCAAACTTGGTACACATGTGTATGAGCTTACTCTGGGGTCACAGTAAAAAAATCGCGACGATTGGCCTCATGGTGGCGCTATAAAATGAAAAAAACATAAAACAGGCTATAACCACCTGACCGTTAGTCCGATTGACTTGAAAATTGGTATGCAGTGTCTTGGTCCAAGGTGCCATGTATGTGTATGAGGACATTGGCGTATCTCAAAAAACATGGCCGCCATCGGCCAACGAAGTTTGAGCACCTATTAGACAAGGTTAACGGAGGCCGATCGGAACGAAACTCAATGCGCATGTTCGGCTCATGGCCCTAAAGGTCTGTAAGAATTTTGAAAGAAATCGGCCACTAGTTGGCGCTAACGAGTTTTACGGCTCTGTAATCACGTGGTGTTACAAATATCCACACAATATGCATATCATTTGATAGATCTCCTCATCCTGAACAACTTTGCCTCAAGAACCATTGCTGTCAATCAAACTGTTCATTAATTATTCATTAATATGTTAAAAACCTACTTTTGCGAACTAGTCCTAGGTTTTTTGCCCGATCGGAACCAGACCAGTCTAGGACAATTCTCTGGACTCTCTAGATCAATAATTATCAAAAAAAAGTTGAACTTTTGCATTTGGATGGCTGTAATAGGGTAATTTATAAAATGGGCGTGTCAAAATACATTAAAAAGCCTATAAATCCTAAATAAAAACTCAGAACTTCACAAAAATTGGTCAGCATATGTGACATAACATCATTAACAAGCATGAAAAATTCTATGGAGATCGGACGATAGGTGGCGCTATAACTGTTAAAAAGCTTTAAAATCATATATTTCCTATGGTAAACTGCCTGTATTGGCTGTAAATGGTCTTTTCCATCTCTGATCATATAATTTTCATATCATAATGTTCAAAACTAGTGCAATACAATTCTCTGGACTCACTAGATCAATAATTGTCAGAAAAAGTTGAACTACTTCGTTTGGATAGCTATAATAGGTTCACTTCAAAATCTGGCCTTTACCAAGTGTCCCCGAAAGCCTATATCTCTTTAATCAATGCTCAGACCTTCTTAAAAACAAGTCAGAACGTGTGAAATATCACCCTGAACAAGCATGAAAATTTTCAGACAGATCGGACAAAATTTGCCTCTATAACAGTTAAAAAGGTGAAAATGATATGAATTAATGGCATGTTAAGCCAATAAGTGGTATTTTACTGCCCCCTGCTGTTTAAAATAGTCATTTTCTCATATTGGTATTGGTATCAGCCATGGTAAATCATGATAAATGATGGTGTGTGTGTGTGTGTGTGTGTGTGTGTGTGTGTGTGTGTGGTACAAATATAACAAAGGTTTTATTTTCCAACATGAAAACAAACATAACAGAGTGCTAGTGCACAAACAATAACCGACAATGATAATGGATGAGAGGGGAACTTAAATACACAGATCAAGACAAGGACAACAGGTGACGGTTATGATGATGAGGAGCAGGTGATGATGAGGAGGGTGATGAGGAGCAGGTGCAGGTGATGACGACAGATGGTGAATGTGATGAAGACAGAAGGTGAATGTGATGAAGGTGAATGTGACACCAATATCACTGAAACATTTGTGTGTGTGTGTGTGTGTGTGTGTGGCATTATTGTGTGTAGCATATGTAGCAAGTATGCATTATTGAGTTAACATGGAAACACTGGTTTGCTTTAGTGCAGAAAACTGGTCAAAATCATGAGGTTTAAAGTGAAAGTGAGCCAATAAGTGGTCTTCTAGTGCCCTCTGCTGGCCATTCTACTTATTAATTAAATATTTCCACATGTGCTTGCATTTATACTTGAATACACACTAAAAATATATAGCAATAACTATTATAACACAATCTTATTTTGTCAGTGTTAATCACTTTATTTGCACTGACACTTCAAATAATTGCTAGTAATGTGATAAATCAGGCTAGAAACATGGTAAATCAAAGTAAATAATACTAGATTGTCGTTTATCTCCTGGTAAATAATACTAGAACGTGGTATATCATGGTAAATCATGGTTAACTATGCTGTGTGTGTGTGTGTGTGTGTGTGTGTGTGTGTGTGTGTGTGTGTGTAAGCATGCATTGAGTTAACATGGAAAAACTGGTTTGCTTTAGTGCAGAAAACTGGTTTAAAGTGAAAGTGAGCCAATAAGTGGTCTTCTAGTGCCCTCTGCTGGCCATTCTACTTAATAATGAAATATTTTACATGTGCTTTTGCATTCATACTTGGACACACACTAAAAATCACGTATATAACTAACTATTATAACAAAATAATATTTTGTCAGTGTTCATCACCTCATTTGCACTGACACTTCACATAATTGCTAGTAATGTGGTTAATCATGCTAGAAACATTGTAAATCATAGTGAATAATACTGAAATGAGGTGTATCAAGGTAAATCATGCTAGAATCCTAATAAATCATTCTGGAACATGGTATATGATAGTAAATCATGCTAAAATCATATTAAATAATTCTTGAATGTGGCAAATCGTTGTGGGAGGAGCCTATTTTACTCAAATGGCTATAACTCAAGAAGTAAATGAGATATCTTCACCAAAATCAGTACACATGTGTATGGGTTCAATTTGAGGTCACAATAAACAATTTTATGGAGATCGGACCATAGGTGGCGCTATAACTGTTAAAAAGCTTTAAAACCATATATATCCCATGGCAATTTGCCTGTATTGGCTGTAAATGGTCTTTTCCATCTATTATGTCAGTGGTTACATGCTTGCTAAATAAATCTTAATGACTTTTGATGCTTTTGTGCTTAAATGCCTTAAAGGCCTTAACTGCTTGAACCCCGATAAATGCTGCTTGCAGCTTTAATTATTATTTTTCTTCTGCCGTAAAACGCATCGTGCAGCCCAAACCGTAAGTGCTAGAGACTTGAAACTTTGCCAGATGGTAGTACAAAAATCGAGGAGAGGTTATCAAAATATGACCCCGATTGGCCCATAGGTGGCGCTACAGTACAAAAAACAAAAAAAAATCATATTTTTGCTTAAATCTCATTAACCGTTTGTCACAGACTCAAGTGTCTTATATCATTGGAATCCTTGGGTCAAGCCGAACAAAAAAGGCCTCAAGGATTTCATTTCTGGTATGCAAATTTTCCGCCATTTTGAATTATGTCCAAAACCTACTTTTGCGAACTAGTCCCTGGTTTTGTGTCCGATTGGAACCAAACCAGTGCAGAAATGTTCTCTGGAGTCAGAATATCAATAATTATCGAAAAAAAGTTGAAATTTCGATTGACGGTCGCTAAGGGGCGCCAAAATGTTTAAAGAAGGAGGAGCCTATTTTACTAAAATGGCTATAACTCCAGAAGTAAATGAGGTATCTTCACCAAACTCGGTACACCTGTGTAAGAGGTCAATCTGAGGTCATAGTAAAAAGATTGCGGCGATTGGCCACATGGTGGCGCTATAACATTAAAAAAACATAAATCAGGCTGTAACCACCTGACCGTTAGTCCGATTGACTTGAAAATTGGTATGCAGTGTCTTGGTCCAAGCTGTCATGTATATCTATGAGGACATTGGTGTATCTCAAAAAACATGGCCGCCATCGGCCAATGAAGTTTGAGCACCTATTAGACAAGGTTAATGGAGGCCGATCGGAACAAAACTCGGTGGGCATGTTCGACTCATGGCCCTAGAGGTCTGTAAGAATTTTGAAAGAAATCGGCCACTAGTTGGCGCTAACGAGTTTTATGGCTCTGTAATCACGTGGTGTTACACTTATCATCACAAAATGCATTTCATTTGATAGACCTGCTCATGCTGAACAACTTTGCCTCTAGAACCATTGCTGTCAATCAAACAGTTTATTAATTATTCACGAATATGTTAAAAACCTACTTTTGCGAACTAGTCCCTGGTTTTTCGCCCGATCGGAACCAGACCAGTCTAGGACAATTCTCTGGACTCTCTAGATCAATAATTATCAAAAAAAAGTTAAAATTTTGCTTTTGGTTGGCTATAAGAGGATCATTTATAAAATAGGCGTGTCCAAATACACTCAAACGTCTATAAAGCCTAAATAAAAACTCAGAACTTCACAAAAATTGATGGGCATATGTGAAATAACATGCTAAAGAAGCATGGAAATTTTTATGGAGATCGGACCATAGGTGGCGCTATAACTGTTAAAAAGCTTTGAAAACCATATATTTCCTATGGTAAATTTCCTGTATTGGCTGTAAATGGACTTTTCCATCTATTTTTTCAGTGGTTAAAAGCTTTCTAAATAAATCTTAATGTCTTAAATGCTTATGTGCTTAAAGGCCTTAAATGCTTGAACCCCGATAAATGCTGCTTGCAGCTTTAATTATTATTATTATTATTATTATTTTCCCCTAAAACGCATCGTGCAGACCAAACCGTAAGAGCTGGAACCTTGAAACTTGGCCAAATGGTAGTCCTCAATTTGGGGAGAACCTATCAAAGTATGACCCCGATTGGCCCATAGGTGGCGCTATAGCAACCAAAAGCGCGAAACTGCTCATAACTACTAGACCGTATGACGTAGACTCAAGTGTGTTATATCATTGGAAAGCTGGACGCCTGACGAACAAAACGTATATCTCCGATTTCATTTCCGCCATGATAGATTTTCCGCCATTTTGAATTTTGTCAAAAACATACTTTTGCGAACTAGTCCTAGGTTTTTCGCCCGATCGGAACCAAACCAGTGCAGAAATGTTCTCTAGAGTCTGATTATCAAAAACTATCGAAAAAAAGTTGAAATTTCGACTCACGGACGGTAAGGGGCGCCAAAACGTACGTTGTGGGAAGGGCCTATTTTACTAAAATGGCTATAACTCCAGAAGTAAATGAGGTATCTTCACCAAACTTGGTACACATGTGTAAGAGGTCAATCTGAGGTCACAGTAAAAAAACCGCGGCAATTGGCCACATGGTGGCGCTATAACATGAAAAAAACATAAAACAGGCTATAACCACCTGACCATTAGTCCGATTGACTTGAAAATTGGCATGCAGTGTCTTGGTCCAAGGTGCCATGTATGTGTATGAGGACATTGGCGTATCTCGAAAAACATGGCCGCCATCGGCCAATGAAGTTTGAGCACCTATTAGACAAGGTTAACGGAGGCCGATCGGAACGAAACTCGATGGGCATGTTCGACTCAAGGCCATAGAGGTCTGTAACAATTTTGAAAGAAATCGGCCACTAGTTGGTGCTAACGAGTTTTACAGCTCTGTAATCACGTGGTGTTACAAATATCCACACAATATGCATATCATTTGATAGATCTCCTCATCCTGAACAACTTTGCCTCAAGGACCATTGCTGTCAATCAAACCGTTCATTAAATATTCGCAAACATGTTAAAAACCTACTTTTGCGAACTAGTCCTAGGTTTTTCGCACGATTGGAACCAGACCAGTCTAGGACAATTCTCTGGACTCTCTAGATCAAAAACTATCAAAAAAAAGTTGAACTTTTGCATTTGGATGGCTGTAATAGGGTCATTTATAAAATGGGTGTGGCAAAATACACTAAAAAGCCTATAAATCCTAAATGAAAACTCAGAACTTCACAAAAATTGGTGAGCATATGTGACATAACATCATTAACAAGCATGCCAAATTTTATGGAGATCGGACTATAGGTGGCGCTATAACTGTTAAAAAGCTTTAAAACCATATATTTCCTATGGTACATTGCCTGTATTGGCTGTAAATGGTCTTTTCCATCTATTATGTCAGTGGTTACATGCTTGCTAAATAAAACCTGATAACTTTTGATGCTTTTGTGCTTAAAAACCCTTAAAGGCCTTAATAGCTTGAACCCCGATAAATGCTGCTTGCAGCTTTAATTTATTTTGCTTCTCCTTTGTTAGACTGTGTATTCATACTCTTGTGTAACCTTTTGTCTGGTTTTAATTGAGCAAGGTGACTGTGGCCTTGTGGGCTGTGCTTTTGTTGTGACATTACATGTTTTCCGTCGTGTTTTCAGAGCTGTGAGCTCACTGTTGAGGTTTGGAAACATGTTACTCAGAACTCAGGTTGACCACATCGAGCACTGATCATCTCTGATTCATGTTTACACTGATGATGGCTGTGGATTCTGTTGGTAGTTCCTCTTCTCTCTTTTAGCTGGTTGCTCAGTTGAGTAGAAGCTGGTGCGGATCTGGACTCTCATGCTAGACTTTATGAGTCTCTACACATGAAGTCAAGGTATTGCTGAACCATTTTTACTGATTTTTACTGAGGGGCTGATGATGTTAAACTGAAGGGAAGACTGACAGAAACAGAAAATGGCTAAAAGGAGTGATTTGTATCTGCTGGGACTGATCATTCTCTGCTCACTTCTCACAGGTAAAAACACATTTCTACATGCTCTTTAAACTCACAGGAAAGGGTTAAATATTAATATACTTACATAAAAATGTTTATTCGTCCTCACATACATGTTCTGAATTCACAGTCACTGTCGCATTTGCAAATACGGTTTTATTCCTGAATAATAGGACTGGGTATTGGCTACACTTGTTGTGTACCACCTGATGTATTCTGGTGTGTGTATCACATTATATTGATAACTCAGCAGAAAAATAAAAACTTCCATTCCAATTTATTAGCAAAGCTATTTGTGTCACTGAACACTTAACTAAAAATGTAGATTCCACAACATGTATAGAACTGAAATAGTATTTTGTAAATAAAAATGTGTGTTAAATAAACATTCATAAAACTGAAATGGTCAGTATGCATAATTTACAACAATATTATTGATCTGTCTGCATTGACACCATTATATGAGAACTGAACTGAGCTGGACGATGACAGTCCTGCTGTATATATAAATGAACTAAATTAATAACTAATGATTTTTACAACCTAAATGACCTTGGAAAATATGGACAATGACACTATTTTCTTCTAGAGCTAAAGTAAAGCCTTTAATTAACTGTGTTGCATTATTTTCCTGTTATCTCTGTAAAGCTGCTTTGAAACGATCTATGTTTTGTAAAAAGCACTATATAAATAAACGTGACTTCGTTCAATTCTCAATTCTTCATTAATTATTATGACATTGCTGGATCTCATACTGTATAATCACGGGACTATTATAATTTAAAATATAAAATTAATAACACCTCACGAAGACTGCATACTAAAACTAAGTGATGATTTCATTTTTATCATCAATATCAAACCAACATCATCTGGATGTGTTCTCGTTTGGCTTTTCCTGTCAAATGAGTCTTACAAACACAGTTACAGCAGACAGAGAAAATATAATGTCTAAAAGTCAAGAGTCACGAGCTCAACTAAAGCAAACACTGATCTCCATGATGGTAATGTCAAACGAAATAATAAAACATCAACATCTAAACCTCCTATAAGAGCTTCTGTAGACGTCTGACAGAAATAAAGTCAGTCTGGTTAGTAATAAGTGAAGCTGGTAATGCTGTTTGTGGAGTTGTTTAATCCTCCTCTGCTGAGATCTTCACAGATTTAAATGTCTTCTTTTATTTCATCTAAGGCTGTGGCTGAAGTCAGTTGTGTGTTTGGAGAACGTTCTTAAGAAACATCTGTTATCTGGCTGTGCACTCATACTGTGAAATAATAAAAAATCTATATTTTTGCACAGCCCTAAAAAACTGACATTTGACACTGAGAATGTCCTGTTGTCAGTTTAGTTTAATTGTAGTTTAGTTGTAGTTTAATTTATTAATATCATAATGATCACTGAGATATACTGTGTTTCAGGAACCAGTGGAGTGGATGATGATCATGTGTTCATCAGATCTGGTGAAAATGTGCGTCTGTCCTGTAATAATGCTCTTCCTGACTGCAAATCTAAAACTACATGGACCTACTCTAACAATCATTCAGCAGCAGTTGAACTGATTACTTTAGGGATAAAGAAGACAGACACAGAGAGACATGAGAGACTGAGTCTGGAGTCTGACTGCTCTCTGAACATCAAGAAAGTCACAGAAGAAGATTATGGATTTTACAACTGCCAACAATATGTGAATGACAGACAAGAAGGACCTGATGCACGTGTTTATCTGCATGTTCTTCATGGTAAGTTTATGATTATGTAGTCAATATAAAAAGGGCAGATTCTCCCTTTAAACTCAGATGATGATTGAAGAGTCTGTGATTTGTTTCTTGTGTTCAGTTTCAGTGTCTCCATCATCATCATCATCATCTTCATCCTCACAGACTGAGATCAGTCCAGGCCGCTCTGTGACTCTCTCCTGTCAGTTGTATTCAGATACTGGATACTCCTGTGATGATTGGGTTCGTTCTGAGGGAATTGAGCTATTGTGGGTGAATCAGGCTGGTGTTGATCTGAAGACAGAATCCAGATATCAGATATTATCATCATCAGATCAATATCACTGTAACATCACTCTGACTACAACACTCCTGAATGAAGATGACAACAGAGAGTGGAGATGTCGGCTTACTCGCAGAAATCAACCCAAGACCTCAGTCAAATACACTGTCAAGTATTCAGGTGAGAAAACAATCTCATTAATCAGTGTTGGAATAATTTCTGTTAAATGTGCTATAATGATAGATAATTAGAGTTATCTTGTGAGTTAAGTCATTAAAATATGATTGAAATCTACAGGTATGAATCATCTGAGCTAACATTCATCCTGAACTAATCATTTACAAAACATGACTATATATTTATAAATTAATAAGTGGTATGCTAACGATTTACAAATGTGTTGTAACTATACTTTATTATTAAACACACATTAGACACTTAATTTCAACTCTTGGAATATTTTCTTAATTTTTATGGAAAATAAATGCCTTTTCGATTTGATATGCGATTGGAAAGTAGAGCGAGTTCTGCAAAATAAGGATTCGAATTTGCGTCAACTTTCTGCCACTGCCTTAACCCTACACTATTGCTACTGTGGACCATCCAGCGTCTAACGTCATTTTGTCTGGCCCAATCAGACGTCAGTGGACGGAGTTAGTGTAAATAGACACTTCACTGTGATTGGCTGAACTCAAAGTAGAAATGGTTTCATGTGTTTACATGTTTACAAATGTTTTCAAACCTGCCCTGTTATAATGCTGAATGAACACAAACCATTAAAGTACATAAATGTACACCAGTCACTTTATATTGATCCAGAATTCAAGGTCCATCATTTCTGTGATGTGCAGCTCAAGTATTATGTGATGATGATCTTGTTTATATGATGCATCATGTGTTGAACTGAACTAACAGACGTGATCCACAGATCCAGGAGAAACTGAAGTCAGTGTGACTGCTGGATTATTATACAGAGGTACGACACGTTCATTTATACTGACAGCTTTATAACATTAAACTATCAGTCAGTCTGTAAAAGCTTCATCAATAACTGTTGATAGTTGAATACCCTTGACTTCAGTCATGTACAGTTTCTCTTCTTCCTCTCATGTTTCCTGCAGTGATTGTGACTATTGTTGAGATCGCAGTGTTTGCTGCTCCTACTGTGATTCTTCTTCAGATCATCTGTGCAAGAAGAGCTGGTGAGTTTTGAGCCGCACACAATCTGATCATTCACACTCATCTGGAACATTTGCAATAATGATAATGATAAAAACACACAGACCTATGCAGCGCCAGACACAAATTCACGGACGGGCATTCAATTTTTCCAGGGGGCACAAATGAGATCAACCTCATTGCATAATAACATTAATCGATTATGAACATAATGGTCCAATGATAATGATCAATAGTGCATAATAATATATAATGTATAATGTACTGACGCTAAAGGTCCTTGCACACTGAGTCTGAAATTCTCTTCCGAAATTTTCGCACGTTAAAAAATAAATACGACCTCATATTGTGTAATTTAGCAGCGAAAATAGTATAATTCAAAGTATAAGGAGCATCTGCTCTCTAATCACTCTCACGGTACTTTGATGTCATTCACCGATCGGTCTGTGCAGCGCCGGTTCAAGTCGAACAAGCCTAGATGTTTATGAATGGGTCAGTGAATCTTTGACTCATATATATATATTTTATAAACAGACCAAACACATTTTTATTTTTATTCAGGAGTTATAAAACGATAACTTCTGATAACAGTAGCCTATTCATAAAAAAAAGTGACTCACAGGGCGGGGCGGGCCCCCAATGCCTGCCCATGGCGCCGGTACTGAAAACACATACGAGAGGACAGTGAATGTTTTATTTTGAATTAAACGAGAGGTCAGTCAATGGTTTTATTTTGAATTATTCGAGAGGTCAGTCAATGGTTTTATTTTGAATTATTCGAGAGGTCAGTCAATGGTTTTATTTTGCAGGGAGGAAGGACTCGCAGAAGGACTCCTCTTTTCTCCCAGAGGAAATAGAGATGCCTACAATATTACAATAAAATATGACAATAAAATATTGGTAAGTTTTGAGCAAATCTGCAACAATATTTAAAATAGCAAAAACTTCTTGAGGATTGTTCATTGTTTTATGTTTTATTTTTTTATTCTCAGAAAAAAGAGGAGGAAAAAACTCTGACCACCCTGAAGAAATAGTGACACCATTAAGTTTAGATTTAAATATTTTTACAATTTATTTTCATTTATATTGTAATAAATGTTGGCGAACAATTGATTATGATTTTTTTCTGATAAATATTCTTCTGAAAACTCCCCAGAAATAGAATATACACTCTCAGAAAATAAAGTACATAATTGTACCTTTAGGGGTACAATGGCTTGTCACTGGGGCTGTACCCTCAAGAGTACAATACTGTACCCTTGGCATAGGGTACATATTTGTACCCTTGTGATTTGTACCTTAAGAGACCAGTCTTGTACCTGTGGTGACAATTTTGTACCTTTATTTAACAGTACAAAAATGGACCCTTCAAAAATGGTACAAAATTGGCTTTGACAGGGTACAATCGTTGACTATAATGAGATATATATTACACACGCAGAAGTAAAATAAAAATGTATTAAATACTTTTCATTTTCACATTTTCCAACATTTCATATTACACTTAATGTCTAGCTGTGACATATAAATTATTATCATCTGAGTAAGTGTCATTTGCCTGAAAGTCCATTTCATATCCTTTCATCTCGACGTCGGTTACTTCTATGCCTGCTTCTGATATTTTCTGAAGGACCTCCTCGGTTGAAAGCCCTGTAAGAACCATGAGTAACCGTGCTATGACTTCTCCACCGATAGCTAAAAGAAAGAAAGGCCGCGAACTGGACGTCCTTTTAAATTGAGATTCAAGCAGCCAATCAGGGCTGGCTCTACATACACTCTCAGAAAATAAAGTACATAATTGTACCTTTAGGGGTACAATGGCTTGTCACTGGGGCTGTACCCTCAAGGGTACAATATTGTACCTTAACCTTTAAAAGAAACGGTACATGTAACTTTTAATGCTTTTTGATCCTCAAAAAGTTACATATGATCAAGGAGATACATACCTTGAGGTCCAACAGCAAACACTCCAGTGTTAATTGAACTCTCCTGGGAGTTTATATGACTCCAGACTCAAGAGTGTTAAAGTTAATGATATAATTAAGTGATTCATTGAGTGATGATTGAGCATTATTGAAGACACCTGATGTTAACAAGCAGAATCACGGAAGGAGAAAATATATTTTTTTAAGACACCGTTATTGTGATCAGTGTTTGCTTTAGTTGGGCTCTTGGCCCTTAAATCATTAACTTTAGATTTTGTTTGGCTGTTGTATCTGAGTTATAACGGCTGGTGAACAAAGAGAAAAGTTGATCAGGTGGTGCTGGTTATGTTTTGATATCATCATAATTTGACCTGAAACACTGAACTCATTTAAAGTCTAATCTCAGACTTAAATGTTTATTGTTGATTACAGCATCGCTGTGATTCTACAGCAAAAAAAAATCAGCATTTTCAATATAATCTAAATATTCATAAAAGTTGTTCTGATCAAAAGACTTTGAAAAGTCTTTTATGTAGACACACTGACATCAATAATCAGCCTGTGAATCTCAACAATGGTGACAATAATAAAGCATGTTGCAGTGGCTGCCACCAATCAAAACTCATTCATGGCTCCCATCATGCATTGCGGTATGAATAAATTATGATCTGAATTGTCTATGTTATTTCCTTTCCCTAATTGAATATTCTTTTTGTCACCATTGTTGAGATTCATACACTGAATCTTGATGTCTGTGTGTGCCTAAAAGAAAGATTTGTTTTATCAGAACAACTTTTAAGAAATCCTTTAGATTATTTCAAAACTTCTGGATCTTATGCTATAGTATCACAGTGATGCTATAATCAACAATAAACATTTAAGTCTGAGATTAGACTTTAAATGAGTTCAGTGATTCAGGCAATTTCTGATTATGTCAAAACATAACCAACACCACCTGATCAACTTTTCTCTTTGTTCATCTGAGAGTGATAACTCAGATACAGCAGCCAAGCAAAATCTAATGTTAACAGTTTACGGGTCAAGAGCCCAACTAAAGCAAACACTGATCACTATAACGGTGTCTTGAAAAATGATATTTTCTCCAGTGATTCCGCTTGTTAACATCAGGTGTCTTCAATAATGGTCAATCATCACTCAATTAATCACTTAATTAGATCATTAACTTTAACAATCTTGATTGTTAATTTAACATTCATATTTTAACACTTTAACACTCTTGAGTCTGGAGCCAAATAAACTCCCAGGAGAGTTCATTTAACACTGGAGTTTTTGCTGTGTTTAATATTTATCGGTATTTAATATCAGTAAATTGACTTACACAATTTTTATTTCCTTTATTTCAAGGCTACTCAAAATATAGTGATAAGTTAAAATATACCTTAAATGATTAAGGTATCATTAAAACCTTAAAAAAAAAAAATCTTTTGATATTGTACCGTAACCTTTAAAGGTCCCGTTGCATGCGATTCCATGTTTCAAAGTTTAGTTAGTGTGTAATGTTGTTGTTAGAGTATAAATAATATCTGTAAAATTATAACGCTCAAAGTTCAATGCCAAGCGAGATATTTTATTTAACAGAAGTTGACTACATAAAACGGCTCGATTGGACTACACCCCTCTACTTCCTTCATTAGTGACATCACCAGAACCGTGTTTAGACTAACCTCTGCCCACAGGAATGCTCCCTCAACTCTACTGGCTACTTGCGCACTTCTTATAACTTAGGCTACTGTGTTTACTCAGCTCTTACGGTGATTTTCTAAAGTAAAACTGACGCTTCATCTTTTGTGTGATGTACAATAAACTTTATTAAACTCATCAGTACATGTTTGATCATCATTCGGACCTGGTCCGAAACAGCAGACTTGTAGGCTGTTAATATATAATGATACACAGCAAAAACTCCAGTGTTAAATTAACACTCCTGGGAGTGTATATGAGTCCACACTCAAGAGTGTAAAGTGTTAAAATATGAGTGTTAAATTAACACTCAAGAGTGTTAAAGTTAATGAGCTAATTAAGTGATTAATTTAGTGATGATTGATCATTATTGAAGACACCTGATGTTAACAAGCAGAATCACTGAAGGAGAAAATCTCAAATTGTAAGCCACCGTTATGGTGATGGGTGTTTGCTTTAGTTGGGCTCTTGACCCTTATATTATTAACTTTAGATTTTGTTTGTATGCTGTATCTGAGTTATAACTGACAGATGAACACAGAAAAAAGTGATCTGATGATGCCGGTTATATTATGACAATCATCATTTGAACTTGATCACTGAACTCATATTTCTGACTTAGATTTATGTTGTTGGTTACAGCATAACTGTGATTCTGCATAAATATCCAGAATTTTAGATATAATACAAAGGATTTCTTAAAAGTTGTTTTGAAAAAAAAAAAACTTTCTTTTAGGCACACACAGACGTCAAGATTCAGTCTATGCATCTCAACAATGGTGACGAGCAGAATATTCAATTAGGAAAAGTAAATTACATAGACAATTCAGATCATAATTTATTCATACCGCAATGCATGATGGGAGCCATTAATGAGTTGTGATTGGTGGCAGCCACTGCAACATGCTTTATTATTGTCACCATTGTTGAGATTCACAGGCTGATTATTGATATCTGTGTTTCTAAATAAATTCATTTGAAAGTGTTTTGATCAGAACAATGAAATATTTTTGGATTATATGAAAAATACTGAAAAATCATATGCTGTAGATCACAGAGCTGCTGTAATTAACAACTTAAACCAAACTATCTCAATAAGTTTTGTTTTTCAGATCTCAACATGATTATGTCAAAACATAACCAACACTATCAGATCACATTTTTCTTTGTTCATCTGACTGTTATAAATCAATAACAGCAGACAAGCAAAATTTAAAGTAAACCTATAAGGGTCAAGAGCCCAACTAAAGTAAACACCCATCACCATAATGGTAACTTACAATTTGAGATTTTCTTCTTCAGTGATTCTGCTTGTTAACATCAGATGTCTTCAATAATGCTCAATCATCACTAAATTAATCACTTAATTAGCTCATTAACTTTAACACTCTTGAGTGTTAATTTAACACTCATATTTTAACACTTTACACTCTTGAGTGTGGACTCATATACACTCCCAGGAGTGTTAATTTAACACTGGAGTTTTTGCTGTGTACATACAAGCAGATGACAAATACGTTATAATAACCGTAATTAAACTACTAAACCATACCTGTTTCATCTCTATACAGCACTCTGACTCTGTAGGCATTATTGTCCGACTCGAAATGAACGCCGTTACTGAGAGTTTCTGATATTATCATCATTCCGTGAGATGAAATTGTCCTGACAGACTGAGAGCGAGCTCATGAAGCTCCGCCCCCTGGGTCGTCCAGCAGCAGCTCATTTGCATTTAAAGGGCACTCACTGAAACGGCTCGTTTTTCTGAGCCCCAAAAAATGTCAATTTAAACATGCTGTAAAAAATGATCTGTTGGGTATTTAGAGCTCAAACTTCACATACACACTCTGGGGACATCAGAGACTTATTTTACATCTTGTGAAAAGGGGCATATAACGGGACCTTTAAAAGAAACGGTATATATTTGTACCTTTTAATGCTTGGGGACATATATGTACCTTTTTGACCCTCAAAAAAGGTACATATATGTACCTTGGGGGACAGAAATGGACTCCTGCTGTACCCCTATTTCTGACAGTGTAGTGGCCCAGATCTGGATCAAAGACAAGGGCCACACAATGACCATTACTGGCCCAAGTCTCAGCCAATTAATAACCCACAACTGGCCCTGCACTGGGACAAAATAGGAATCAAATCCGTTTAATCTACTTGGGAAAACAATGTCAGAGAAAGTCAGAGTAAAATCAAATGTAACAATTTATTATGTCAGGTAAATATATCATGCCAATTTCATAATCAGTTCAAGGATAACAAATACAACAACAGATCAAATTTGCTATGTGGGAAAAAGCTTCAGAGCATTCCTTGATGGCCATAAGCTCACATTTAGCAAAATGTATTTACCAGATGCCCTTGAACATATCCAGATTAATTCAGTAGCCACAGAAAGAGTTTAGTGTCATTGACTATTGTTTTTTTTTTATTTCTCTATCAGTGATAGTGATACCTTTTATTGGACTTGATTTAATATGAGAAGAAAGAAGCTGACTCGCTTAAAAAAAAAAGAGGTATGGTATTTGAACACCCCATTTGTGGACACAGCTCATTTGTGGATCCATTCTGAAAATAAAATCTCAAAGTTCAAGTTCCTCCTCATTGAAACGCCACAGAAGACTCGACGGTGAAACTGAATGATGGAAAAGACGGCGCGAGCAGTGACGTCATCGGCCTCCAACGGTAGATGATCAAATACTGTTCAGAACGACAAAACACCTATAAACATCAACAAAATCAGGTACCACTTTAGAATACGGTTAATTCGTTAATGAATAACTACACAGGAACAAATGAGCAACACAATATTAGCAATCAAGTAACTACTATTAACTAACAAGAAACTCTTATTAACAAATTAGTAAGTAATAGCACACAGATGAAAGTGGTAGTTCACTATTAACTAATCAATAACTACTATTTTTTAATGCTTCCCAGAGAACTACTGAACAAGATTCATAATTCATACAAAACAAATCAATAACTAATGCAGGACAAATGACTAGCACTTGAACATTAACATTTGAACTGTTTTTGTAAACGAATTGTAAACGAATACACAAGGTTATTTACATTATCAATATTTAATAGCATAGCAGACTTAAGATTTGAGAAAGCTGTCAGTAATTAGCCTATGCTGTCATACAGCAATAATTAGCTAGCTCATCTATGCATATACTGTATGTGTGTGTGTGAATATCTTGTGTATGATTAGAAGATTTCTACACTTTAGGATTGGCTTTTCATTAGTAACTACTGTAAGAATCATGGTAACTAGCTAGTAATAACTCAGTTCTAGTTCTAGAAAAACAATCTAGTTCATCTAGTTCTCATCAGCATGTTCTTCGGCAAAAAAAAAAAATTATCAATAATTTTTTTTTTTTGTGCTTTAATTTGTTATGTTTTTATTCTCAGCCTGAAGCAATGTAAATCTACTGAGCATCAGCATGTTCTTCAGCATGATGAGTGAATGAAGAATAAACACCAACCTCTTTGTTCTTCAGTATCATGATGTTTCATTCTGCAGGCTCTGGATCACTGGCGTCCTCTCCGTCCTCTCCTTCCAGATGCTTTCTGGTACTCAGGCTAATCACATGATAAACAAACAAATAAACAAATAAATAAATAAATAAAATATCGGATTAGATCACATAATCCAGATTTGCTGACATACCGAATCTCTTGTTGCAGTGTGAACACTTGTAAGGTTTTTCTCCAGTGTGAATTGCCTGGTGCAGTTTTAAACTTGAATGCAATTTTTTTGTATTTTATTTTTATTTTTTATAACTAATTGTCAACCCCTAGTTTCAGGTGTTTTTGTTCACAAAATCTTGATGATAAGTTTTAGGTTAATATAACTATATATTACCAAGTTGACCAAAGAGGAGTTGTTGGCATTTAAATAGTTTATTTTTTACATTCATGTTAATATTACGTTGTCAGATTTGTGACATTATTTTTTACGTAATGCTAAAACCCTGCTGGTCACTTTCAGAAGTTGTAGTGAGGCTTTCTTTTCCAAAAAGAATGTGAAGCATTTATTCTATATTAGCAAAAGTTTTGAGACGTCTGCCTTTACATGCACATGAACATTAAGGATATCCCATTCTTAATCCATAGGGTTTAATATGGAGTTGGCCCGTCTCTGCCGCTATAACAGCTTTAACTCTTCTGGGAAGGCTTTCCACAAGATTTAGGAGTGTGTTTATGGGAATTTTTGACACTTCTTCTGAAAGTGCATTAGTGAGGTCAGGCACTGATGTTGGACGAGAAGGCCTGGCTCGCAGTCTTCACTGTAATTCATCCCAAAGGTGTTTTATCAGGTTGAGGTCAGGACTCTCTGCAGGCCAGTCCAGTTCCTCCACACCAAACTCGCTCATATATGTCTTTATAGACCTTGCTTTGTGCACTGGTGCGCAGTCATGTTGGAACAGGAACATCCCCAAACTGTTCCCACAAAGCTGGGGGCATGACATTGTCCGTAATATCTTTATATAATGAAGCATTAAGAGTTCCTTTCACTGGAACTAAGGGGCCAGGGCCAAGCCCAACCCCTGAAAAACAACCCCACAGCATAATCCCCCCTCCACCAAACTTTACACTTGGCACAATGCAGTCAGGCAAGTCCCGTTCTACTGGCAAACACCAAACCCAGACTTGTCCATCGGATATCCAGTCAGAAAAGCGTGATTCGTCATTATAGAGAACACATCTCCACTGCTCTAGAGTCCAGTGGCATCCCACACTTTTCATTGTGCTTGGTGATGTAAGGCTTGGATGCAGAGCTCGGCCATGGAAACCCAATCCATGAAGCTCTACACACTGTTCTTGAGCCAATCTAAAGGCCACACAAAGTTTGGAGGTCTGTAGCTATTGACTTTTTCGTGGCCTACCACTTCATGGCTGAGTTGCTATTGTTCCCAATTGCTTCCACTGTTATAATACCACCAGGTGGAAACCAATCACGGTCCCACGCTTGAATTCACTGAGCTCCTGAGAGCGACCCGTTCTTTCACAGATGTTTGTAGAAGCGTCTGCATGCCTAGTGCTTGATTTTATACAACTGTGGCCATGGGAGTGATTGGAACACCAGAATTCAATGATTTGGAGGGTGTCTCAATACTTTTGACAATATAGTGTATATGTTATATAATTTTCAGCTAGGGCTGCAGCTATCGATTCTTTTTGTAATCGATTAATCTAGCACTTAATCGATCGATTAATCGAGTAATGGGATATTTTACAAACAAAAATAACGACTTTATTCCACTATTCATTTCCTTCTCTCTCGACCTCTAGTTGGTTTGCGTAGTGTTTTTGTGCAGCGCGTCTGTGTTACACGTCACCACGTAGGCTCACTATTGGCCGACGCTGGTCATGTGTGTGATGCGTGATTACATATAACACAGACGCGCATCGCAAAAACACTACGAGGCCCAGAGAGAAGGAAATGAATAGTGGAATAAAGTCGTTATTTTTGTTTGTTTTTGCGCACAAAAAGTATTCTCGTCGCTTGATATACTTAAGATTGAACCACTGGAGTCACTTGGACTATATTAACGATCTCTTTAATAACTTTTCTGGGCCAGCAAGTTTGGGTCACATAGCAGCCTACGGAGGAGTGAGACAAGGCTCAGATTTTATCAAAAATATCTTAATTTGTGTTCCGAAGATGAACGAAGGTCTTGCGCGGTTGGAACAACATGAGGGTGAGTAATTACTGACAGAATTTTCATTTTTGGGTGAACTATCCCTTTAATACACAACATTAAAAAAAAAAAGGATTGCACCTTCTGCAAATTTAGTTTAGTTTACCTGAGAACAAAAAATGAAATGTTTAACCCTTGCGTGGTGTTTATATTTTTGTTACTCAGCCAGTGTTCGTAGGTCTGGTGGACCCGCTGCATTTTGGGGTTTTTAATTCAACACAATCAAAAAGGTTAAGTTAAAATACTCAACAGATGTTTACTTCATCCCAATTACAAGCAATATAAACAGCATAAATGGTTAATATTTTCTCTTTACCTTTGTCAGATCACATTTAAGAATTGCAACCTCGTGTGGGAATGGCAGGAGTAGAAACACAAAACTCACTCTTGCACTCTTTCACACACACACGCATGCACACACACACACCCACAACACACACACAGATACATACAAAATACCCCCACCACCAGTGTTGGGTGTAACGTAACTACTTTTTCGGGTAAAAAGTAGTGTAACGCGGTACTACTAAAAATTTGGTAACGAAACGTAGTTCCTTTTTCAATTCGGCGCAACGTTACTTTTCCCATGGATATATTTGACAGCGACACTGCCTCAGTTGCGCGCGATTGAGAGAAGAGAACTGTTGAGAACTGAAGAAAACGATTTAGTTTCATATTAATGTTTAAATTAAATTAAATAAAAATTTTGCGCAATATAGGCTATCGGGAGACAAATGGAGTGGGCAGACATGATTTAGACCACTTTATTAAGTTTGTTTTAGGAGAAAGACTTTCTTTAAAACGAATTTCGTTTAGTATTAATTGTATCTTAATTTTAATCAATGTTTTACCAACCAATTAATTGCCTGAATTTAAAAAATAAGTAAATATGGCATGCAAAATAATCATGACACGCGTGAACTGGAGCTCGTCTCCATACTGTAAATGAACCGACACTCAGATAAGCTACTTGTCTCACAGACCTGATAAATATATAGAAAGCTTGAATATGTGTACTTTTGAATATCGATACTAGGCTACTGTGTCCACCGTGGTCTCCTTTTTGATCAGCGGAAACGATTTTTGCTTGTTTGGGATCTGACTGGTCAGCGTATTTGAAAAAGTTAAGCAAACTTTCCTGTCTTTTTGAAAATTTTCCCCTGAGTGAAACGATCGAGGCTAACAGCAATCTCAACTCGTACAACAAGCGCGCAAGTCATGTGTCACAAACATTGAACACTACACAAAAAGTAATTTGATTTTTTTTTTTCATTTAGGCAATTAATTTTAGTGACACAGGAGGTGCCGGATCCAATAAAAAAGGTTCCGGATCCAATCTCGGAGGTGACGGAACATGTTCCGGCTCAAATTAAGCCATGATATTTAGGAACAGATATTGGGTTGTGCCCAAAGTCAAGCAACATAAAAGTAACGTAAAAGTAACGAGTAACGTAAAAAGTTACTTTCCAAATAGGGTAACTAAGTAAAGTAACTGATTACTTTTTTTAAAAGTAACGAGTAACGAGCAAACAATACTTTTTAAAAGTAACTTCCCCAACACTGCCCACCACCCACACACACACTCACTTGGATATGTGGTGTACGGTTACTCTCCATAGGCATAATGGTTTTTCTAATGTACAAACTGTATAATCTATCCCCCTACACTAACCCTACCCCTAAACCTACCAATCACAGAAAACATTTGCCATTTTTTGAATTTCAAAAAACACCATTTAGTATGTTTTAGTATTAGGACACAGATGTCGTCATAAACCATGTTTATGTTGTAATACCCATGTCATTATACACATTTGTGTCCTCATAAACCATATACAAAAACATACACACACTAACAGCAGGCCCTGACTGGAGGAGGACAGAGTAAAGGTACACAGGACCTACAATATCCACACTTTTATTAGCTCCGGGTCCAGTGGACCCGAACATCCTGTGTGTAATATAAATGTGTAGGGGGGGTGTACAGTGTGTTTTCATTGAAAATGTGTTCTGATATATGTTCTTCACAGAAAATGAGCCAAGGCCAATGAGTCTCAGTTTGAAAAAATAATTAATTGTATCATTTTTCTTTTGATAAAAAATGAAAACGGGTCCAACAGACCCAAACACCATACAAGGGTTAATGTAAATAAAACAATTATAAATAATAAGTTGTAATCTCAAAACAAACATCAAAATGTACCTAGATGAGTGAATGAGTGAGTGAGTGAGTGAGTGAGTGTGTGTGTGTGAGAGAGAGAGATTTCAGATTGATTTTACAACAGCTTATAGTTGCAATGGAGAAATGTCAACATATCCACATGCTCAGCATTTAGGCTTGCCCTACGTTTTGAGGCAATGTTCCCAGCAGCAGAAAACAGGCGCTCTGAGGGTGTTGATGTTGCTGGGATCCCCAAGAAAGACTTTGCCAGCTGTGCCAAGGTTGGATATCTTGCCTGATTTATTCTCCACCATGGCAGTGGATCCTCCTTCTTGGAAATAGGCTGTTCACCAAAATACTCCAAGACCTCCCTCTGCACCGCTCTGCTCATCTGCTCATCCTCATCATGATCCTCTCATTCATCCTCATCCTCTGATGATGATCCCAGGATAATTTTCTGATGTAATCTACCTGTGTGTGTAGCTGATGTGGTGGCAGTGTCTTTTTCTACCGTTACATGTGTCTGTTTTGAGTCCTTTCTGGCAGCTAGTGCCATTGATTGAATACTAGTTTGGACCTTCAACACTTCTACAGCAGGCAAGAACTTCAATTTTCTAAACCTGGGGTCCAAAGCAGCAGCCAGGAGGACAGGGTTGGGAGCACCAGATTCAGGTAGAAATTCATACAGCCCTTCCCACCTCTCTGTGATCTGCTCTGCAGCAGAAGCCTGAAATGCCTTCACTGGTGCAGTTTCAGGTTCACAGTCAGTGTGGACTTTTTAAGGTTTTGGACCAGCTGTGGAAGGGCAGAGAGGGTGACATACTGTTCTCCACTAAGAAACTCTGTAGCTCCTTCAAATGGCCCAAGGACCTGTGTCATTTCCTCACTGATGTGCCACTGCTCTGGCTTTAGATCCAGGTAGTGGTGTTTACCTCTCAGATTGACTGCTGGATCGGAGAGAGCTGCAGTCACAGGCCATCGCTGTTCCAGGAGTCTTGATAACATGTGATCCGTACTGTTCCACCGGGTACTGACATCCTGTATCAACATGAGTGGTGGCTTTCCCATCTTCTGTTGTTTTTCTTTGAGCTTAGTGTAGGCCAGTTCACTCTTTTTGAAGTGTTCCACTAGGCACCTAGCAGAACCCACACAACTAGCAATTGTTTTATTGTTTTTGAGTGTGCTCTGCACAAGTAAATTTAAAGTGTGCCCTGCAGATCTCACAGAAGCCCACCCATGCCTCTCTCTAAGAATTATTGCTGCTGCCACCACATTGGCCCCATTGTCATGGACAACTGCCTTTACCTTTTCAAGTGGAATCTCAAATTTGGCAGTTGTCTCCTAGCCAGTCTGCAATGTTGGCTGCAGTGTGTCTCTCTTCTAGGGGCATTGTGGTTAGGGAGAAGGACTTCATCTCCCAATCTTCCCCCAAGAAGTGGCATGTCACCCCCAGGTAGGCCTCTGTTGCCACACTGGTCCAAATGTCTGTTGTCAGGGCAACACACTCTGTTTGCTTTAGGACAGCTTTCAATTTCTCTGTAATGTCTCTGTGTTTCTTCTCCATCAGTTGTGTGAAATATGTTCTTGATGGCAGGCTGTATTTAGGATTGAAAGTTGAGATCATGTCTCTAAGGCCGTGTGTCCACCAAAGCGTTTTTAGCCAGCTGAAAACCCTAGGCGCTCTGCTAAAAACGCTCAGCTTGAGAGCGTTTTGGCAGCGCAGTGTTTTTTCAGTTGAGATGGTTGAGACCGAGACACTTTGCTTGTTATGATACGGAATATCCGCGAAAGTCTTACTAGTATCTCATTTCACACATATTTTGTTTCTGTGTTGATTCTATATTAAAATGTCAATACAATGTAATGTAGCTATTTTCTCTGGCTCTTGATTTTGTTCCGTTATTATGCTTGTTGTCATCTGTTGACGTTGTACAAGCAGAATCATGTGGTTGGTCGGTGTGGTATTAGTCCCGCCCCTCCTCACTGTGATTGGACGGTTGGGTAAAAAGTGACAGTGATGAGCGCTGCGTTTTACCAAAAGTTGAACATTCTTCAACTCTCGGCGACCAGTAAAAAACGGCGAACGCTCAGCGCTTCAGCGTGAAAAAGACGCTCAGCGCCTCGTTACGCTCATGGTGTTTTAAAAACGCGGCGCTCCCATTGAAAACAATTGAAAAAACACGCCAGCCGCGAGTAAAAACGCTTTGGTGGACACACGGCCTAAATCCCTTGTCCTCCACAATGGACATTGGCCTCATATCGGTCACGAGCATGTTCAAAATGCTCTCTGTAAAAAATTGCAGCCTCTTGAACAGTGCATGACTGAGCTGACAATTTCTGCCGTTTATTTACATATTTATTCTCCGCCATCGTGCCAACTAAATTCAAAATATATGGTGTGCTTCCTGAACAGGTCCGTGTGAATAAACGGTCCATGTGAAACAATTAAATCCCTGCGCTGCGCGTATAGTGCGCGTCATAGGAATTTAACGAGGCTTCGAGGCAGAGTTTTTGCCTCAAGGAATTTTTGTAGTCGAGTAACTCGAGGAATCGTTGCAGCCCTATTTTCAGCTTTTAAATATTTTTAAATAGCCTGGCAAGCCAGACCTACATCAGGATGTTAGGTCTGGCAACTCACCATAGACACGGCTCAATCCAAGGGGTGGGATAAACGGCTGTCTTTCAAATTCCCTCGGCACCCAATAGGACAGCGCTTTAACCAACCAGAGCGTTTTCCCAACAGCGGAGCTAACGTTAGTTGATAGATTCAACTTCTGAATCAGGCCGGCAAAACAAGGGAACACATTTTCCTTTTTTAAGAATGACTTAAGTGCCGTTCTTTGCTCTTTGCTCCAAGTCCTCCAGAGTCACGGCCAAAGCCGACTCGAAAGACTGTTCGCCAGAAGCAGCTCTTTTTGTTTTCAAGTAGCGCTAGCAGGGAACCGTCGCAACTCTGTCGTCATCATGTTAAGCCCGCCCCGCCTACTCCATACATGGCGTGATTGGCCTGACCCAATTTAGGTTTTTCCAGCACGAAAGTCAACGGAGAGTTGCTAGACTACCCTGGCTGCAAAATACATTTTTGCTGCCCCTAGGCTAAGGCTAATTTTTAAATATAATTTTAATTAATTTTACACACTTAAAGTAATACCATATAGCATATTGAATATCGCATTATTTAACAAAGTATTGTATATCGCACTTTTGTTTTAATATCACACAGCCCTACGTTAGATCAACCAACAAAATGTCATGATGCTCATCCTAGCTGATAAGAAACTAACTTGCACAGAACAGACTGTGTTTCTCAACACATAAAGATGAACTACTTACCGTGATCTCAGACTGTGGTGATGTGGTTTCTCCACTGTATGGATCTTCATGTGTTTCTTCAGTTGACTTATAAAAGAAAAACTCATTCCACACTGATCACACGTGTGCGGTTTCTCTCCAGTGTGGATCCTCTCATGGGTTTTCAGTTCTGCTGAGCGACTGAATCTCTTGTCACAGTGTGAACACTTGTAAGGTTTTTCTCCAGTGTGGATCCTATCATGTATTTTTAGATATGATGACTGATTGAATCTCTTGTCACAGTGTGAACACTTGTAAGGTTTCTCTCCAGTGTGGATCCTCTCATGGGTTTTCAGTTCTGCTGAGCGACTGAATCTCTTGTCACAGTGTGAACACTTGTAAGGTTTTTCTCCAGTGTGGATCCTATCATGTAGTTTTAGATATGATGACTGATTGAATCTCTTGTCACAGTGTGAACACTTGTAAGGTTTCTCTCCAGTGTGGATCCTCTCATGGGTTTTCAGTTCTGCTGAGCGAATGAATCTCTTGTCACAGTGTGAACACTTGTAAGGTTTTTCTCCAGTGTGGATCCTCTCATGTATTTTTAGATATGATGACTGATTGAATCTCTTGTCACAGTGTGAACACTTGTAAGGTTTTTCTCCAGTGTGAATTCTCTGGTGCAGTTTTAAATTTTCTGCTGTAGTAAAAGTCTTTTCACACTCAAAGCACATGTACTCTCTCACACCAGTATGAATTCTTTGATGTGTTTGTAAACTATACAGCAGTGAAAAACTCTTTCCACACTCAGGACATGAATGTGGCTTCTCCTTCGTATGAACCATCAGATGTGCCTTCAGGTTTGATGCCCTAAGAAATTTTTTTCCACATTGATCACATGTGAACGTTTTCTCTCCGATGTGGATCCTCATGTGAACCTTAAGGTGTCCTGATTGTGCGAAACTCTTCCCACATTGATCACATGTGTGAGGTTTCTCTCCAGTGTGGATCATCATATGTCGACTAAGATTTGGTTTTTGTGCGAAACTCTTCCCACACTGATCACATGAGAACGGCTTCTCTCCAGTGTGAACTCTCATGTGAAGCTCAAGATTACCTGTGCTTGTGAAACTCTTTCCACACTGAGTGCAGGGGAACGGCTGCTCTCCAGTGTGGATCCTCATGTGTAGTTTAAGATTACGTTTGTCTATGAAACTCTTCCCACTCTGAGTGCAGGGGAACGGTTTCTCTCCAGTGTGGATCCTCATGTGAATATCTAGACTATCTTTCCTTGAGTAACTCTTCCCGCACTGATCACATGAGAGCTTCTCTCCAGTGTGAACTCTCATGTGACGTTCAAGATTACGTGTGTTTAAGAAACTCTTTCCACACTGAGTGCAGGTGAAAGATTTCTTGGCTCTTCTTTTCTTTAAAAATGTCTTTTTAGTCTTTGAGCGACTCAGGGGTTTTCCTCCAGGTTTGACATGATGTTCCTCCTGCACTTCACTCAGTTCTTCACTCTCCTCCTTCACTTCACTTAGTTCTTCACTCTCCTCCTTCACTTCACTCAGTTCTTCAATCTCCTCCTTCACTTTTATCAGGTCTAAAATGAAAAAAAATGTTTTAATTTTTAGCACATCAAAATAATTAAAAGAGAGAAATATGAAGTGAAAGGACATAAAAGTCTAAGTGTTATTTTCGCTCATACCTTCATGAAACACACACAGATCGTAGAAAATGGCACATCATTATTTACAGCAGATTCTCACGATTAAAATATAATCTATTGCGTTGATCACGAGATATTCCTCACGGAGGAAGAGTTTAATAGATGCCCATTAGGGGTGTCAAGGGCTAAACAAAAAGGCTTCCTTTGTTCCAAATGCTGTAACTTTTGAATACTTTACGATATATCACCACAAAACCTGATCTGGACGCAGCTCACATGTAGGGGAACTTCACCAAAAAAAGAAATGTCCTCCCACCTTGTTTCCTTCCTGAGATATTGCATGTCAAATAAGAACGTAAAATAATAAGAAAAAATGTTTGTTTTTTCCTTTTATAAGCAGTTTCTCAGGATGAGAATGTCCAAATATGTTTTTTTTATATATATATATATATATATATGGTCTAAAGGTTTTAAAAGTGTCCTATCAAACGATACCTCCCTTTTGACTCTCCTTGCTTTAGTTTTATAGAGTTATGAGTCTGTACTTTAGTGTATATCACTCAGACAAAACAATTCTTAAAATGTCTTCAGGGCTTAAACGTCTAAATCATTACCGTTGTGTGGAGATTATGATCACAGACGTTCTGTGTAAACGCACAGGTAAAAATAGAGCTTTGTATGGTTGGAAAAATACACACTTTGTATTCTGTTTGTTTCACAGAAGAATAGTTGTACATGTTTTTGAACGCACAGTAAAGTGTAATGCAAAATTCTGTACTGTGCGTTTTACACAGAAATTAGTGCCGAGTCTTTATTATAACCAACAAGTAATTCATAATCTAGACAGACAAAAACATTATTAATTATTCTGATAACATGCCAGATGAGATGGACTCGGTAATTGGGATGATCTGTTTATTTTTCTGACAACGTATTAGGGCTGCACGATTATGACAAAAATCATAACTGTCGAAATATTCCCTTGAAATTGTTATTGCGTTTATTAATGAAGTTTATAATAATTTACATATTTGTATGTTTTGAATAGCTTTATACCAGTGGTTCTCAACTCGTTTGGCCATGGGACCCACATTTCCCCATAGTCATCAAGCTACAAACCACTTTTTTAGGAATTATATAGACCTATTATAATAAATTTGTTTACACAAAAAATTCACACACACACACTGCCCCCCCCCCCCCCCCCCCCTCCCCTTACTTAACATACACATACATTGTAAGATTATGAGTAATGCTGATAAACAAACAGTATCAAAGTTACTGTGAGAAGAGTAGACATGTGCCGGTAATGCGATAAATCGTGGTAATGAATAAGCACAATATTGTTATCGCAGGCTCTTCAAAATACCGTGAAAATATATATCAGAATTTATATTTATAGAATGCGCATTAGCTTATTTTCCATCAACCGCTTAAACAAACACTGCGTATATGCTGCGCGAAACACATGCGCACTCTGATGTAAACAATCCCCACATGTAGAAGCACTGTGTGCATGCGGCGCAGTGCATACTCTAGTCTAATGTAATGAATCCTCACATGGAGAAGCATGTCGGATGGAGGAACGCTGCCGATGTTTTATCCCCCTTCTAAAAGCAGGGCTGCCAACTCTACGCATTCAGTGTGAGACTCACGCAATTTACACTTTTCACACGCTCTCACGCCACACATCCATTTTCTCACGCAGAGATAAATCACGGCGCAAAGAGGACACTGACACTGAGGCCATCCTTAAAAATATTTTGGTTTGCAGTAACAGCAAAAAAAAAGAAAAAAAGGGTCGGTCGGTAGGTCTATATTTTTATATATATAAAAAAAATTATATAAAAAAGTATATATTTTTTTATTCGACTTCCTGTTTCGAATGCGCATGCGTCGCGTCTGAACGCGTTGTTGTCTTTGGAGCTCCATCGATTGATTTATAATTCTTGATTTCTCTTTAAACTCACTTACAACGAACATTTTCTATTTTTCCTCACCTCATAGTTACAACGCGGACTGTTGAGCAGACGTGTCTCAAGCCTAGTGATCCAACGCTGGATACTCTTATAGGTTACGTCCGTGGATCACGGCTGAACGCGTCTTCTCCGCACTCATTTATAAACAAACATTTTTTTTTTTTTGCCTATCGTGCGTCTACTCCACACCTGTACCACTAAAAAGACGGATTATATCCAAGACTTAAGCCATAAATTAGTATTAATATTGATAGCATCACTGGTAGCGTCGTTGCTAACTTAACTTACTGTCCATCTGTTAAAATGGCGAATATATCAGATGTAAGTAGTCTACCTTTTGGTGCAGGTGAGGACACATTTGAGCTACACGCGTTGCAGTCTGAGCTGGAAGCTGTTGAGAAACAGATCCACGACCTTTTAGTGAGAAAAGCCGAGCTGATAGACCGGCGGTTAGCTCTTGAAACATCACGCGCCGATGCACACAAATCAGTGATCAACGTTACTAACCCGCTGACTCCGACCTCGTCTACTCCGTGCGTTACTCAGCATCGGTCACGATCGTCGAGGCTGCGATCAGCTCTGGTCTCGTTTACGCCGGCTCCAACATGCCACCACGAAGCCTGGATATTTCCGCAGCGGAAGACGCGAGTCAGGGCTAGGCCAAGAAAACTCTCTCCGACCCTCCCGGTTTTCGAGATATCCACACAAAACCGCTTCTCCCCTCTTCGCGAAACAGAACGCGATGCTGTGATCATCGGTGATTCCATCGTTCGACACGTACAAGCTACGTTAAATAAAAGTAAGGTGCATAGTCACTGCTTTCCTGGTGCTCGTGTTTCTGAAATCGCTGCTCACGTTCCAGAGATTCTGAACGAGCGCGTCGGAACTGTGGTCCTGCACGCGGGAGGGGCCGACATCAGGCTGCGACAGACAGAGGTTCTGAAGAAAGACTTCAGGAATCTGATCGATACGGTACGCAGCACATCGCCTGATAAAACGATCATTGTGTCAGGACCGCTTCCCACGTACCGACTAGGTCATGAAAAGTTTAGTAGATTATTCGCGCTAAATGAATGGTTAATATCATGGTGCAATGAGCAGAAACTGCTCTTTGTAAATAATTGGAATCTGTTTTGGGAGCGTCCTAGGCTTTACCGTGCTGATGGCTTACACCCAAGCAGATTCGGATCGGATCTTCTGTCAGATAACATCTCCAAAATGTTAAATACCTTTTGACTAGTAACCAAAAGTTCAAATCATAGTCTCTGCTGCACCAAATTAACTGATATAAATAGTGTAGAACATTGCATAGAAACTGTGTCTATTCCTCGTTTAGTGAGATCAAATAATAAATCTACTGCAGGATCTAGAAAAAATCTAATTGTTATTAAACCAGAAAATGTTGCTATTAGTAACCAAAAACAATTTCTAAAGCTAGGTCTTCTAAACATTAGATCACTCACACCTAAGGCAGTTATTGTAAATGAAATAGTCACGGATAATAGCTTCGATGTACTTTGCCTTACTGAAACTTGGCTTAAACCTAATGATTATTTCGGTCTAAATGAGTCTACTCCATCAGGATACTCCTATAAGCACGAACCCCGTCTGATTGGTCGTGGCGGCGGTGTTGCAGCGGTCTATAGAGATATTCTCAATGTTACTCAGAAAACGGGTTATAAGTTTATTTCGTTTGAAATACTTGTACTAAATGTTACGCTCTTAGATGTTAGAAAAAAATCCATATTATCTCTAGCCTTGGCTACCGTATATAGACCGCCTGGGCCTTACGCTGATTTCCTAAAAGAGTTTGCAGATTTTCTCTCAGATCTATTGGTCAATGTAGATAAAGCATTAATTGTTGGAGATTTTAACATACACGTAGATAATCCAAATGATGCGTTAGGGGCTGCGTTTATAGATTTATTAAATTCCTTTGGGGTCAAACAAAACGTCACCGGACCAACTCATCGTCTTAATCACACACTCGATTTAATTATATCATATGGAACCGATCCAACCGATATAGATATCATTCCACAAAGTGATGATGTCACTGATCATTACTTGGTAACTTGCATATTACGTACTGCTGTAATATGTCATGCGGCGCCGCGTTTTCGACCAGGCAGAACAATCCTTCCATCCACCATAGATAATTTCTCGAGTTGCTTGTCTGATCTGTCTCAGCTGCTGCCTGAACCCAAACAAACAGATGAACTAGAAGAACTAACTAGCACTATGAGCACCATTCTCTCTAGAACATTGGATGTTGTTGCACCCGTTAGATTAAAAAAGGTCACAGAGAAAATTAAAGCACCATGGTACAATAATACTACGCATGTTCTAAAGAGAGAAACCCGTAATTTAGAGCGTAAATGGAAACAAACTAATTTAGAGGTCTTTAGAATCGCGTGGAAAGACAGTATGTCACGTTATAAAAAGGCCCTAAAAGCAGCCAGGGCTGAGCATCTCCGCAAACTAATAGAAAACAACCAAAACAATCCTAGGTTTTTATTTAACACCGTGGCTAGACTAACAAATAAACAGACGTCACCCGAACAAAATATCCCGTCACAGTTTAGTAGTAATGATTTCATTAACTTCTTCACTGAGAAAATAGAAAACATCAGAACCACAATTGTAAACGTTCAATCCTCAATCGCACCTTATAATTCAGCCTCAATTATCACCCCGCAAGAACAATTACAGTGCTTTACAACTATAGAACAAAAAGAGTTAAATAAACTTATCACTTCATCTAAAACAACAACATGTTTATTAGATCCTATACCAACTAAACTACTGAAGGAAGTGTTACCTGTAGTGGAAGAGCCTCTCCTCAATATTATTAACTCGTCTTTATCTTTAGGTCATGTTCCAAGAACATTTAAACTGGCAGTGATAAAACCTCTCATTAAGAAACCACAATTAGACCCGCATAATCTAGCAAATTATAGACCCATTTCAAATCTACCTTTTATGTCTAAATTACTAGAAAAAGTTGTGTCCACTCAACTGGGCTCTTTCTTGCAAGAAAATGATATCTATGAAAAGTTTCAGTCAGGATTCAGGCCGCATCATAGCACTGAAACTGCGCTCGTTAAAATCACAAATGATTTACTCTTAGCTTCTGACCAAGGCTGCATCTCAATACTAGTTTTACTTGATCTAAGTGCTGCGTTCGATACTATAGATCATACAATACTCTTAGATCGACTACAAAATTATACTGGTGTTCAGGGACAAGCATTAAGCTGGTTTAGATCATACTTATCAGACCGCTACCATTTTGTCTATTTAAATGGAGAAAAATCGATTATAATTCCAGTAAACTATGGAGTGCCGCAGGGATCTGTGTTGGGCCCTCTGTTATTCTCAATATATATGCTGCCACTTGGAAATATTATAAGGAAACATGGAATTAGTTTCCATTGTTATGCTGATGACACTCAAATATATATTTCATCACGGCCGGATGAAAACGCTAAATTATCCAAATTGACAGAGTGTGTTAAAGATATAAAAGATTGGATGACGCGTAATTTTCTTTTATTAAATCCAGACAAGACAGAGGTAATACTTATCGGTTCAAAAAACCGCCCACAGAACCTCTCACAATACAACTTTGACATCGTAGGATGTCCTGTTACTTTATCCTCTACAGTAAAAGACCTGGGTGTTATACTCGATTGTAACCTGTCTTTTGAAAATCATATTTCGTATGTTACAAAAACAGCCTTTTTCCACCTTAGAAACATTGCTAAGCTACGTAATATGCTATCAGTTTCTGATGCAGAAAAGTTAGTTCATGCATTCATGACCTCGAGACTAGATTACTGTAATGCTTTATTAGCCGGTTGTCCTGCATCCTCAATAAACAAGCTACAGTTAGTCCAAAATGCAGCCGCTAGAGTTCTTACTAGATCAAGAAAATATGATCATATAACACCGATTTTATCATCACTACATTGGCTACCTATAAAGTTCCGTATTAATTATAAGGTATTGCTACTGACTTATAAAGCCCTAAACGGCTTAGCTCCAGTCTATTTAACGGATCTTCTATCGCCCTATAATCCATCGCGCTCTTTAAGATCAATAAATTCAAGGCTTTTGGTCATACCTAGGATATCCAGATCAACCAAAGGAGGGAGAGCATTTTCACATTTGGCTCCAAAACTCTGGAATAGCCTTCCTGATACTGTTCGTTGCTCGGACTCGCTCTCCCAGTTTAAAACTAGATTAAAGACGCATCTTTTCAGCCAGGCATTCATATAATATTGTTAATCTCACAGTTTCAAACTACAATCCGGCCTCTAGTTCATAAATGCCAGAGGAGAACTGGCCCCCGACTGAGCCTGGGTTCTCCCAAGGTTTTTTTTTTTTTTTCTCCATTAGGTCACCTGATGGAGTTTTAGGACACCATTAGGCCGCTTGATGGAGTTTTTTCGGTTCCTTGCCACTGTTGCCTTTGGCTTGCTCAGTTGGGGATATTTTGGGGATATTTAATTTTATTCTATCAATCAATAAATTCCACTAGAAACAAACTTTGTTGTATTATTTTATTTTAATACTGTGAAGCTGCTTTGATACAATCTGTATTGTGAAAAGCGCTATACAAATATACTTGATTTGATTTGATTTGATTTAAAAAAAAAAAATCGGAGTCGGAGGGGGGAGAGAGAGATAGAGAACATTTTTCACCTATGTCTAGGGGCTGTTTACACCAGGCCACTTCATGCGTTTTCTCAGATCGGATTGCAATCTGATTTATCAAAACGATTCCATTTACACCTGGTTACATAGGCTAAATGTGTTTTTTTTTTTTTTGCGGATATAAATCCGATCTTCAATTCCCGCTATATGCAGATTTAGGAGTGCACGTCACCGAAAGCAACAGTTATGAGACGCATTTTATTGATCATCAGCTAAAATTTCTGAATCAAAGCCCGCAATAAGAGAAAGCGGAAACAGCCCTGGTAAGATCATTTCGTTTCTTTGCATTTAATGAAGATGATTGTGTGTTAAGCGTCAGCGACTTACTTTCACTTTGATTTGCGATAGCACGTTGAAGCTCAGCTTCATCTGCGGCGATGCGTGTTGCAGTAGCGTCGTCATATCTGACTAAAACATGTGTTACGGTTGTGATTCTTTTGTTGTTGTTCCTGCTGTCTCCTTCTCCTTAGGATTGGTCCTGTACTTAATGAGAAGCCATTGGTGGTTGGACCAGAGCAAGAGGCTTGGACTATAAAATCCCCTGGAATTCCTCTGGAGGGAGCTCTCTGCCTCTTTGACTGCACTTGTTGTTGTACTGTGTGTTGGGTGTTAGCTGGTGAACATGTAGCACAACAGATTGTGATGGTTGTGCTCCTTTGTATGTTAACAGAGTGCTGTTAGCTACTTGTGATTTGTTCCTAAAAACATCAAGGCCTTAATGATTCCATCTGTAAAAGTGTACTTGTGAGAAGCAGTAGGGAGTGAGTGCCTTGTTTTTTCTTTGTAGGCCAAAAGGCCGTTACTTTTCTCCTGTTTTGGTTAGTTAAAGGGTTACTTCAGGATTTAGCATTAAGCTTTGTATTAGTAGAAAACCTGTAGTATTTTCGAATTACCATGCTTTCCACCCTCATATCCCCCTGAGACAAGAGATTTATGTATTTTTTGTCTGGAAAAAATCCTCCGATGACGCAAAAATCGTCATTTTGCGTCATCGGAGGATTTTCTGGCCAGAGGCTAAAGACTACAGCCAGTAGATGGCGTTGTTCCGCATGTTTTCAACCCGCCCATAGAGGGTGGGATCTCACTCACAGAATGTACACAGTGTCAGCCGTCTTTCTTTGGAAGCTAAGCTAGCAGGCTCTTGTTCTGTGGAGAAAGCTGAATAGTAGGAGAAAGCTGAGTAAGTAGGGGTTACCATCTTCCTTTTCCCGGACTTGTCCGGCAGGCAGGCGTTCAAAATGTCCGGGATTCAGCTTTTGCGTTCTGCGGTCGCCATTCATTGTGTACATGCACCCCTTTTGTTTCAATCTAACTGAATTCATTCCGATTGGTGAATCTGAATGTAGTGTTTACATGAACGCTAAACAAGTGATCGGTTGATGTGCGTTTTACCCTTGCTAAGAAAATTCCCGCTCCTCCGTGAGAGATGGGAGACCATCTCAGTAATGGGTCTCAGTAATGACGCCACCGGCCTCGCGCCGTTCTCCCGCGGCCGTCAGCCTCGTCCTGCTCGCCACAGTAAACATAATGAATGAATGGCGACTGTAGAACGCAAAAGCCGAATCCCGGACATTTTGGGCGATCTCTAGAGATCCCTGGCAAACTCATCACGTAGGCTAAGTTAGCCTTGTAAGCCTTGTTGTTTTCAACTGCGCACTCTTACCGGTAGGCGTGGTCTCCTAAGGCAGCGAAGCAAGTGCATTCTGGGAGTTGTTGTCTTTCATCCACATAAGCCAAAAATACATTTTCTGGCTTTTCTCAGTCTAGAAAGCTCCAAATTCAAAAATTTCTTCACATTTCTTCTACTTAAATGACCTATTTTAAATACACATTCATCTTCCCAGAGGTGAAGTATCCCTTTAAGGAGATAGGGTATGTTATTGTATGTTTTGTTTCTTTTATTTTATGATTCATAGGGAAGTTAGTTTCTTTGTGGGAGAGTTAGTTTCTGTTTGTTTATTGTTTTGGCATTAGCTTACCCCTGAAGATTTTTTTGCTTCTAATCTTTTCCTTGTTTGTTTGGTTTGTTTGATTTTCTCTTTCAAGAGATTGTTTTGTAAAAATTTGAAGTACACCGCTCTGAAGGCAAACAAAAGAGCCAGAAAAGACAATAAACAAGTTTAACTAAAAAGTATTGTTTTGTTGTTTATGTTGCACCCCTGACCTAGACCAGGGATCGTAACATAAATTGGGGGCTCGTCCATTGCATATCAATGAAGGTAGTTGATACTAGTTATACAAGCATTTGTTGCCTGGTATTTGTTCTTTGTTGCTTGACGAATTTGAGGAGTTTAAGCATGGAATTTGATTTAACATCGTTTACATTGTCTCCTACCACGGAGGAATTTAATAAGTGTCGTAAAGCTGATTTGTTACAAATTGCAGATTTCTTTAATATTGTTGTTCATAGGGAGGGGCCAAAACGATTGGTTAAAGAAGAGTTGCATAGCAAACTGGTGGAGGCTAGAATTTTGCCAGATGAATCTGTGGAAGGAGTAACTGGGAAGGGTGCTGAGGCAGCAGTAGATGAAGATACCTTTCCTTTTGTTAGCATAGATCCTAGTCATTCTCGATTTGATCCTATGCTAGCTATTAAACTGAAGGAGTTGGACCTCCAGTTAAAGAAACAGGATTATGACGCGCAGCTTCTTCATTTTCGGACTCTTGAGTTAGAGGCTGATAATAAATTTAAATTACGTAGTTTGGAATTGCAAGCTAGATCGTCACCTAATGTGCCTGTGCCTGTGCCCAGGTCTAGATCACCATCTCCTCGTTTGCAAGGGAATGTTCCAGTTTCACCTGCACAGAATCAAAGTTCACCCGCTACCTCTTTTGTTGGTGCGTCTGCGGCCAGCTTTGATGTGAGTAAATACGTTACGCTTATTCCTCCTTTTAGAGAGACGGAGGTAGACTCCTATTTCGTCGCTTTCGAACGCATAGCGGCTACATTACGTTGGCCAAAAGAGTTGTGGTCGCTGCTATTGCAGTGTAAATTAGTGGGTAAGGCTCAGGAAGTGTGTACAGCTTTACCTATTGAGCAAAGTTTGAATTACGATACAGTTAAAGCTGCTGTGTTGAGAGCGTACGAATTAGTACCTGAAGCTTATCGCCAGAAATTCAGGAACCATCAGAAAATTACCAGTCAAACATTCGGCGAGTTTGCTCGTGAGAAAACGGTGTTGTTTGATAAATGGTGTGCAGCAAGCAGAGTTACAACATTTGAGCAATTACGTGAACTCTTGTTGTTGGAGGATTTTAAAAGTTGTGTTTCAGAGAACATTGTTGTATACCTGAACGAACAGAAGGTCTTGTCTGTGACTAATGCTGCTGTTTTGGCAGATGAATTTGTGCTCACGCACAAAACAGTTTTTACTCCGTCTGTGTGTAGAGAGAAACATGGTTCATCTGTTGAGTTTCCTGTGAGAAACAGCTCAAGGGTTTTTTTTAAGGGTAAAGGAAAAGGAGAGAATAGAGAAGCAGCTTCGAATGTGTTTCGTAATACCAATGTGGCTCGTGAGGGAGAGAGGCGCGTTTGTTTTTTCTGTCGCGAGCCTGGACATTTGATTGCAGATTGTAAGCGCTGGAATCAGAGTAAACCACCTGAGAAACCAAAGGGAGTTGCTCTGGTTCATACTGCTCCCTCTGTGTTTAATTCTAGTAATCCGCATACAAACTTATACTGCCCATTTATTATGGATGGTTCAGTATCTCTCTCAGGAAAGCAGGGAAATTTGAAGCCGATTACGATCTTGCGAGATACTGGTTCGGTTCAGTCTTTTATTGTGGAAAGCGCACTAGATTTCTCAGAACAGTCTTATTGCGGATCAAGCGTGTTAATCCGTGGCATTGAGCTTGGCTGTGTTAAAGTTCCATTGCACTCCGTTTACCTCCAATCTGATTTGTTCACAGGAGTTGTAAGTTTGGGAGTACGTGCTCAGCTTCCGATAGAAGGAGTCGGTCTGGTATTGGGCAATGATATTGCTGGTGGTAAGGTGTTTCCTCAGCCTATTGTTGTGGACAGGCCAGATTTGTCTGGGTTTTGTGAAGAGGTTGATGTGGGTCAACAGTTTCCTTCTGTTTTTACTGCCTGTGCGGTAACCCGTGCTCAGACTAAAAAGTTTGATGAGGTTTTAGATGTGTCTGAAACATTTATGACTGATAAAGTTGATAGAAATGAAGTTATGCAGGATGTTTCTCTTAATGTGTCTGTTTCTGATCAGGATGTTGCAGTCCAGTTGGAATCTATGCTTGGGGTCGGAAAAGAACAGCTGGCGGCTGCACAGAAAGCTGACCCGTCTCTAGCCAAGTGTCTTGATGAGGCTGTACAAAAAGAGAAAGTAGTAGATAAAGATGTGGCTTATGTTTGGGAGGATGGAGTGCTTATGCGTACACTGTAAAATCCAACATTGGTTCTTAGTAAAACTTTTTTAGTTAACTTTACTTAATGTCTTAACTTAATTGTAAAAATCTAGTAATCTGTACTATTCACATACTATGTTTTATTTACTCAGAAAACCCAAGTTAAGAATAATTGATTGGTTTGAGTGTAGTTTTTGAGGCGGGGAAATTCTTAATGGACCTTTCACTCATTTCCTCTACTTCTGCAGTTATTTGTCTTTGTTTGCATTCACTCATTTCCCAAAGTAATCTTGAATGTTGAATTGTCAATACAACTGAAAAATTTGTGAGAACATACCATAAGTTGACTTCATAAATTGATTTTGATTTTCCTAAAATATTTATATTTATGGCGATTAGTGATCCCTTTGGTTGGGCACTTGGAACTATATTTTCTTTATTATGATTCTCTTTCTGTTGATGCAGTGATGCAACAATAAATCAGTTGTTTAGTGTCAAAGAAAGAGAAGTACACAGCAAAATCCCCAGTGTTAAATTAACATATATAAACATATGTGAATTATATCAACTCTGAGCAGAGTGTTAAATGAACACTGAAGCAGTGTTAAAGATAATGAGATAATTAAGTGATTAATTGAGTTATGATTGACCATTATTGAAGACACCTGATGTTAACAAGCAGAATCACTGAAGGAGAAAATCACAAATTGTAAGTTACCATTGTGGTGATGGGTGTTTGCTTTAGTTGGGCTCTAGACCATTATATGTTTACTTTAGATTTTGTTCGTCTGCTGTTATTGATTTATAACAGTCAGATGAACAAAAAACTAATGTGATCTGATGGTGTTGGTTATGTTTGGACATAATCATGTTGTGATCTGAAAAATCAAACTTATTGAGAAATGTGGTTTAACTTGATAATTACAGCAGCTATGTGATTCTACATTTGATTTTCAGTATTTTTAATATTATCCAAAATAATTAATAAACATTGTTCTAATCAAAAGCCTTTTAAATAAATTTATTTAGAAACACAGACATCAATAATCAGCCTGTGAATCTCAACAATGGTGACAATAATAGAGCATGTTGCAGTGGCCTCCACCAATCACAACTCATTAATGGCTCCCATCATGCATTGCAGTATGAATAAATTATGAACTGAATTATCTTAGTAATTTCCTTTTCCTAATTGAATATTCTGCTCGTCACCATTGTTGAGGTGCATAGACTGGATCTTGATGTCTGTGTGTGCCTAAACGAAAGATTTTTTTTTTTTTTTTTTTCAAACAGTAATCCTTTGTACTATATCTAAAATTCTAGATATGTAGAATCTCGGTTATTCTGTGATCAACAACATAAATCTAAGTCAGAAATAAGGGTCTCAATGAGTTCATTGAAGCTAATCAAGTTCAAATGATGATTGCCATAACATAATCATCAGATCACTTTTTTTTCTTTGTTCATCTGGCTGTTATAATTCACTAACAGCAGACAAGCAAAATCTAAAGTAAACATATAATGGTCAAGAGCCCAACTAAAGCAAACACCCATCACCATAATGGTAACTTACAATTTGTGATTTTCTCCTTCAGTGATTCTGTTTGTTAACATCAGGTGTCTTCAATAATGCTCAATCATCACTCAATTAATCACTTAATTAGCTCATTAAATTTAACACTGCTTCAGTGTTCATTTAACACTCTGCTCAGAGTTTATATAATTCACACTTTTCAGTGTTAATTTAACACTGGGGATTTTGCTGTATAATACTATACACACACACTCATATATATATATATATATATATATATATATATATATATATATATATATATATATATTGTGTGTGAGAGAGAAAATATGAATGGTGTATAATGTAACTTGTGTCAATTAGTGATCTTTTATAATTTTGTTGCTACTATTTATGCCTCACCTTCTGAAACAGTTAATTGGGTTGATATAATCCCTCTATATTTGTGAAAATCTTGTAATTGATCATGCTTGAGTCACACAGACTTCATCATTCAGCATGCAAAACACAACCATGGTGACAAATACATTTCATTTAAAGTAAATTATCAAGTACTCTCTACAGTTATTTTTTAGTTACTAGAACTCTTGTGTAAGTGAACTATACTAACTAAGCATTTGTCAGTACCACATAGTATTCCTATTTCACTTTACTTGCTTTTTTTAGTGCAATCGGTTTCCTGATATTTTCCTAGTAATATGAACTCTAATGAGAAGTTAACACAACTAATGATTTTGATTCAAGAGTGCTTGAGTATACTTGATTAAAGGAGAAGTTCACTTTTAAAATGAAAATTCTGTCATCATATACTCACCCTCATGTTGTTTCAAACCTGTATGAATTTCTTTCTTCTGCTGAACAGAAAAGAAGATATTTAGAAGATTATCAGTAACCAGACAGTTTTTGGGTCCCATTGACTTCCATAGTAGGAAAAAAATATACTATGGAAGTCAATGGGACCCAAAAACTGTCTGGTTACTGATAATCTTCTAAATATCTTCCTTTCTGTTCAGCAGAATAAAGAAATTCATACAGGTTTGAAACAACATGAGGGTGATTATATGATGACAGAATTTTCATTTTAAAAGTGAACTTCTCCTTTAACAAGTTTTCTATACAAATGTTATTAAGTTGTGCCAACTAAACATTAATACACTACTTTACTTGGACATTTTAAGGCAATCGGTTTCCTCACTTTTTCTAAGTAAAGTCAACGTATTACATTTTACAGTGTAAGTGGTCCCCGTCAGAGAAGGATCTGAGCTGGAAGACTGTGTTTCAGGTAGTGGTCCCTCGGAATTATCGTGAACAGATTTTGTGTTTAGCTCATGATCATGCTCTCTCTGCTCATCTGGGAGTAAACAAGACTTTTAGTCGCATCCTTCGCTATTTTTTTTGGCCTGGCTTGAAAAAAGCAGTTTCAGAGTACTGTCGATCGTGTCATGTGTGCCAGCTAGCTGGTAAACCTAATCAGGGAATTCCTAGTGCTCCTCTTCATCCTATTCCAATTGTGTCGGAGCCATTTGAGAGAATTATTATTGATTGCGTTGGGCCATTACCCAAGACGAAGTCTGGTTATCAGTTTTTGCTGACTCTAATGTGTGCTGCTACTCGGTACCCCGAGGCGATTCCTATGCATACCATTAGAGCTAAGAATGTGACTAAAGAACTGGTCAAATTTTTCTCTACATTTGGTATTCCCAGAGTTATACAGTCAGATCAAGGTACAAATTTTACCTCCAAGTTGTTTTCTCAGGTTCTGGACTGTTTGTCTGTAAAGCATAAACTTTCTAGTGCCTATCACCCAGAGTCACAGGGAGCACTAGAACGCTTTCATCAGACCTTGAAAAGTACGTTGCGTACGTACTGTTTTGAGACTGGGAAAGATTGGGATGAGGGCGTTCCCTTGGTCATGTTTGCTGTACGAGAGACCGTTCAGGAATCCTTAGGTTTTAGTCCTGCCGAATTAGTGTTCGGGCACACTGTGCGGGGCCCGTTAAAACTTTTTCGTGAACAGTTGCTGGCAGAGACAACCCCCCAAACGAGCGTACTTGAGTTTGTGAGTTCCTTCAGAGAACGCCTACACCGAGCTCGTGAAGTGGCACTTTCGGAGTTGGGACACACTCAAAGTAAAATGAAGACCCGCTTTGATAAAAAGAGTGTTTATCGAAGTTTTCAGGAAGGTGATTTGGTGCTTGTCTTCCTTCCTCTTCCAGGGTCCCCATTGCAGGCAAAGTTCTCGGGTCCTTATACTATAAAGCAGAAATTAAGTGACACGGATTATGTCATTAATACTCCTGATAGAAAGCGAAAGACCAGAGTGTGTCACATTAATATGCTTAAAGCCTATGTAAGTAGAGATGTAACTCAGAAGGATGTAGCTCAGAGTGTGCCAAAAGCCACTGACTCCATTTCTGCTGCTATGGCAGCTGTGTATTGTCCTGAGGAGGATGGGCTTAGGATGCGAGATGTATCGTGTGCTCTGTTGGATAATTCAAAGCTTTTAGTGGATTTAAAGTCCCATCTGTGTTACTTGAGTGAAGCGTGTCAAAGTGATGTTGTTACGCTTATTAACAAGTTTCCTGTTCTTTTTTCCGATGTGCCTAGTCTAACCACAATATTGGAGCATGATATTGATGTGGGTGATAGCTCGCCTATCAAGCAAAATTCCTATCGTGTAAACCCCATCAAGAGAGAAATTATGCAAGAAGAGTCTGCCTACTTGTTAGAACACGGTTTTGCTGTGCCAAGTTCCAGTCCATGGAGCTCACCCTGTCTGTTGGTGCCTAAGTCAGATGGAAAATTTCGATTTTGCACAGATTACCGCAAGGTAAATTCCATCACGAAACCTGACTCCTATCCTTTACCAAGGATGGATGATTGTATTGATAGGGTTGGCGCTGCAAAGTTTGTGACTAAGCTCGACCTGTTAAAAGGTTACTGGCAGGTTCCCTTGACCGCCAGGGCTTCAGAAATCTCTGCCTTTGTTACGCCTGATCACTTCCTGCAATACAAGAGGATGGCTTTCGGGATGAGAAATGCACCCGCCACTTTCCAACGCCTAATGAGAATAGTGCTGGCTGGGTTAGAGAATTGTGAGGCATATCTGGATGACATTGTCGTTTATTCATCTGACTGGGAACAGCATCTAACGAGTCTATATGCAGTTTTTCATCGACTAAGTGATGCATCTCTTACAACAAATAAAAAACAGCTATAATACAGATGAGCAAATGCTAAAGCTTGGGTTGCTGAATATTCGATCGCTTACTTCAAAAGCACTCATTGTTAATGATATGATTTCAGATAATAACCTAGATGTGCTGTGTTTGACAGAAACCTGGCTAAAACCAAACGATTACATTACTTTAAATGAATCAACCCCGCAAGATTACTGTTATAAACATGAGCCTCGTCTGAAACGCAAAGGGGGTGGTGTTGCTGTAATATATAGTAATAGTTTCAAAACCACTAAGAAATCAAGTTTTAAATATAATTCTTTTGAAGCATTGGTGCTTAATGTAAAAATATATAGTGTAAACAATAAATCATGTTTGAGATTTGTGCTGGCTACTGTATACAGGCCACCAGGGCACCATACAGACTTTATCAAAGAATTTGCGGACTTTCTATCAGAATTAATATTGACTGCAGATAAAGTACTAATTGTTGGTGATTTTAATATACACATCGATAATGAAAAAGATGCATTGGGATTGGCATTTAAAGACATTGTAAATTCAATTGGAGTTAGACAACACGTGTCAGGACCTACTCATCGTCGTAATCATACTCTAGATCTAATATTATCACACGGAATAGATGTTGATGCTGTTGAAATTCTGCAGCAGAGCGATGACATCTCAGATCATTATCTAGTCTCGTGTAATTTGCATTTAGCCAAGGCTGCAAAGCCAACTCCGTGTTTCAAATATGTGAGACCTATCACTTCTGCCACTAAAGATTGCTTTATTAATAATCTTCCTGATCAGTTTCATCATCTCAGCATCCCAGATAGCTTAGAAGAACTTGATATTACAACAGAAACGTTTAACTCTCTCTTTTCCAGCACTTTAGACACAGTTGCTCCGTTGCGCTTAAAGAAGATTAAAGAAAATAGTCCAACGCCGTGGTACAACGAGCACACTCAGGCACTTAAGAGAGCAGCCAGAAAAATGGAGCGCAACTGGAAGAAAACAAAACTAGAGGTATTTCGCATTTCATGGAAGGAGAGCTCGATTGCTTACAGAGAGGCTTTAAAAGCTGCTAGATCTGCTTATTTTTCAACCCTATTAGAAGAAAATAAACATAATCCTAGGTATTTATTTGAAACGGTGGCTAAACTAACGAAAAATAAAGCTTCAAGCCCAGAAGTTTCCAAGCAACACAGCAGTAATGATTTTATGAACTTCTTCACTTATAAGATTGATAATATCAGGGACAAAATTATAACTATGCAACCGTCTACTACAGTATTGCATCAGGCAGTGCATTGTAGTCTCCCTGAGGAAAAATTTGATTCATTCGTTGCTATAGGAGAGGAAGAATTTACTAAACTTGTTAAATCATCTAAATCGACAACATGTATGTTAGACCCTATACCGACTAAGCTACTGAAAGAGATGCTTCCAGAGGTCCTAGATCCTCTTCTTAATATCATTAATTCGTCTTTGTCTCTAGGATACGTACCAAAAAACTTTAAGCTGGCTATGATTAAACCGCTTGTTAAAAAAACGCAACTTGATCCTACAGAATTAGTCAATTACAGGCCGATCTCAAATCTACCTTTTCTGTCAAAGATATTAGAAAAGGCAGTATCCTCACAACTGTGTTCCTTTCTTGAAAGAAATGATATCTGCGAGGATTTCCAGTCCGGATTTAGACCGTACCATAGTACCGAGACAGCTCTCGTTAGAGTCACAAATGATTTGCTCTTATCATCCGATCGTGGTTGTATCTCGCTATTAGTGTTACTCGATCTTAGTGCTGCTTTTGACACCATTGACCACAACGTTCTTTTAAATAGATTAGAACATTATGTTGGCATTACGGGAAATGCACTAGCATGGTTTAAATCATACTTATCTGACCGTTATCAGTTTGTAGCAGTAAATGATGAGATGTCTCATCGATCACAAGTTCAGTATGGCGTACCACAAGGCTCAGTACTAGGACCGCTGCTGTTCACTCTGTACATGTTACCATTAGGAGATATCATTAGGAAACATGGAATTAGCTTTCACTGTTATGCTGACGATACTCAGCTGTATATTTCTTCAAAACCTAACGAAACTTATCAATTCACAAAATTAACGGAATGCATAGCGGATATAAAAAATTGGATGACTCGTAATTTCCTACTTCTAAATTCTGAAAAAACAGAGTTTCTAATTATTGGACAAAAAACTTCCTCACGTAATAATCTAGAATACTGTCTAACACTTGATGGCTGCTCTGTTAAGTCTTCGTCGTCGGTTAGGAACCTGGGTGTGCTCTTTGATACCAATCTTTCATTTGAAAGTCACGTGTCTAGTATCTGTAAAACTGCATTTTTCCATCTTAAAAATATATCTAAATTACGTCATATGCTCTCATTGACAAATGCGGAACAATTAGTTCATGCGTTCATGACCTCAAGGCTAGATTATTGTAATGCTCTACTGGGTGGTTGCCCTGCACGCTTAATAAATAAACTACAGCTAGTTCAAAACGCAGCAGCTCGAGTTCTTACCAGAACCAGGAAGTATGACCATATTAGCCCAGTTCTGTCAAAACTGCATTGGCTCCCTATTAAACATCGCATAAATTTTAAAATATTGCTGATTACTTGCAAAGCACTAAATGGTTTAGCTCCGCAGTACTTGAGCGAGCTCTTAACGCATTATAGTCCGTCACGTCTATTGCGATCTCAAAATTCCGGCCAGTTACTAATACCTAGAATATCAAAATCGACTGCTGGCGGTAGATCCTTTTCCTATTTAGCACCAAAACTCTGGAACAGTCTTCCTACCATTGTCCGGGAAGCAGACACACTCTGTCAGTTCAAAGCTAGACTAAAAACACATCTCTTTGACCTAGCATTCACATAATACATTATAGACTTCTGTAATTTAATGTTAGGCTGCATAGATTAGGTCAGCCGGAACCGGGAACACTTCCCATAAATCCTGATGTACTCGTTACATCATGAGAAGAATGGCATCTACGCTAATTTTAGTGTCTGTGTTTATCCCGAGGTTTTCCTGCAGCCTGCCGGATCCAGGCCGTATCCAGATCTGACGAAGGACCTTCGCCTGGACCGATGACAACGCAGTGCTGAAGTGCCAACTAGTCTCTCCCTATGGAGGATCCCTCTACCACTATACAGATAAAGCGTTGCCGGAAAATTAGTTTCGCGTTCCTACCCCAAAGCAACAAAATAAAAAAAAAATCTTTATCAAAATTTATAAGGAAAGACAAGTACTTTGTTTAGGCTTGGCTTGTAGGGAATTCCAAACCTGCGTATTTTCAAATGCACATAACTATAGAACCCATTCTAAATGCGCATGTGAACGCCATCAGCGTTTCTCACAGGTTCGCGTTTAAAGTCTGTGTAGAGGGAATGGTGTCGTCTTAGCGGCCCCTAATTTAATAACAAATGATCGTTGCGATGGAAGCAAATCAATCAAAACCAACTTTAGATGGAAAATAACTTAACTCTGCTATAAAGCCAAAACAATCTCTGTTACCTTAAATTATACGCTTAGCTCTGTGAAGCTGCTTTGAAACAATCTACGTTGTTAAAAGCGCTATATAAATGAAGATGACTTGACTTGACTTGACATTGAACCTTGCTAAATGTGAGTTCGGGAAAGCTGTGGTGACATATCTCGGGAAATGTGTGGGTCAAGGACAGGTACGCCCTGTTAATGTCAAAATTGAGTGCATAATTGATTTTCCAGCTCCCAAAACAAAACGAGAGTTGCGTCGTTTCTTGGGAATGACGGGATATTACCGTGCTTTCTGCAAGAATTTTGCTGAAGTTGCATCACCCCTTACTAACTTACTGAGTCAATCCAAAGTTTTTGAGTGGAGTTCAGAGTGTCAGTCAGCATTTGATGCCGTTAAAACGTTGTTGTGTAGTGCCCCAGTTCTATCAGCTCCGGATTTCTCGCGACCATTTAAATTGGAAGTGGATGCGAGTGAGGTGGGAGCAGGAGCAGTCCTTATTCAGGAGGATGATACAGGAATTGATCACCCAGTATCTTATTTTTCAAGGAAATTTACAAAATCGCAGCAACATTATAGTACAATCGAGAAAGAGGCTCTTGCGCTGTTGCTTGCACTCCAGCATTTTGAAATTTATCTTGATGCTTGTAATGTTCCCATCCTGGTGTATACGGATCATAATCCCCTGGTTTTTCTATTTCGAATGTCAAATTCAAATCAAAGACTGATGCGTTGGTCTCTTTTGATACAAGGTTTTAATTTGGAAATTCGGCACAAGAAGGGATGTGAAAATGTGCTTGCCGATGCCTTGTCACGTGCACCATGTAACCTTGAGGATTAAGAATTGTTTTGTGATTACAAATAATTATTTGTAATTTTAAGGGTGGGGGTGTTACGGTTGTGATTCTTTTGTTGTTGTTCCTGCTGTCTCCTTCTCCTTAGGATTGGTCCTGTACTTAATGAGAAGCCATTGGTGGTTGGACCAGAGCAAGAGGCTTGGACTATAAAATCCCCTGGAATTCCTCTGGAGGGAGCTCTCTGCCTCTTTGACTGCACTTGTTGTTGTACTGTGTGTTGGGTGTTAGCTGGTGAACATGTAGCACAACAGATTGTGATGGTTGTGCTCCTTTGTATGTTAACAGAGTGCTGTTAGCTACTTGTGATTTGTTCCTAAACACATCAAGGCCTTAATGATTCCATCTGTAAAAGTGTACTTGTGAGAAGCAGTAGGGGGTGAGTGCCTTGTTTTTTCTTTGTAGGCCAAAAGGCCGTTACTTTTCTCCTGTTTTGGTTAGTTAAGGAGATAGGGTATGTTATTGTATGTTTTGTTTCTTTTATTTTATGATTCATAGGGAAGTTAGTTTCTTTGTGGGAGAGTTAGTTTCTGTTTGTTTATTGTTTTGGCATTAGCTCACCCCTGAAGATTTTTTTGCTTCTAATCTTTTCCTTGTTTGTTTGGTTTGTTTGATTTTCTCTTTCAAGAGATTGTTTTGTAAAAATTTGAAGTACACCGCTCTGAAGGCAAACAAAAGAGCCAGAAAAGACAATAAACAAGTTTAACTAAAAAGTATTGTTTTGTTGTTTATGTTGCACCCCTGACCTAGACCAGGGATCGTAACACATGACATATAGCCTATAACACGCTCTCGCATGCTTATTTTTTAATAAACCATATCCAACAACATATAAAAATGAAATAATCTTTAGAGTAAAGCCGCAGCCATCATTACCAAGCGCGAACCATTGACAGTGAATGAAACGAAGCGAACTTAGCCTACAGGCCGTATGTGATGCGTAAACCAATGGTGTAAACATAATCATAGATGACGCGCCACGGGTTTTTATTTAAAAGAAAGAACGTAGCTTATGTTTGTATGTAGGTCTAGGCAATTTATATTCACAATACTTAATAACTAGGATTATTTTATTGCATTTGTATTAGTTGTTTGAAGAGTTAAAAAAAAATCGGTCGGTCTTAACGCAAGTTTACAACCGGCAAGTCGGTCGGACTAAAAGGGAAAAAAAATAAATAATTGGGTCGGTACTAAATTGACAGGGTCGGTCGGGTTACGGCAAACAAGAATATTTTTAAGGATGGCCTGACAGACTAGAAAGAGCAGGCTACTTTTGATATGAAAACAATTCTCAGCTCTCAGGTTCTGTCCATTTTATTACAAAATTCAGACAATAAATACCATTTTGGTAGCCTAGAAATCTAGACGCACCCTAGCGGCAGCAAAATGTATTTTGCAGCCAGGGCAGTCTAGCAACTCTCCATAGACTTTCGAGCTGCAAAAACCTAAATTGGGTCAGGCCAATCACGTTGTGTATAGAGTAGGCGGGGCGGGGTGGGCTTAACATGATGACGACAGAGTTGCGATGGTTCCCTGCCACTTGAAAACAAAGAATGGCTGCTGCTGCTGGAGAACAACGGTCTTTCGAATCGGCTTTGGCCGCGACTCTGGAGGACTTGGGAGTTACGCTTTTCTTTGAGAAAATAGCAAAGAACAGCACTGAAGTCATTCTTAAAAAAAGGAAGATGTGTTCGTAGTTTTGCTGGCCAGATATGGCAAAAGTTGAATCTATCAACTAACGTTAGCTCCGCTGTTGGGAAAACGCTCTGGTTGGTTGAAACGCTGTCCTATTGGGTGCCGAGGGAATTTGAAAGACAGCCGTTTATCCCACCCCTTGGACTGAGCCGTGTCTATGGTGTGTTGCCAGACCCAAAATCTTGATGTAGGTCTGGCTTGCCAGGCTACCATTTTGTCGAAATATTCATACATAATTTCGATCAATCTGTGTTTTTCAGCCACGGAAAGAGGTCAATAAAACTGCAGGAGAACAATTATGTCACAGAACGTTACATTTACCTCAGGAAAGCCATTTAATGACCAACACTTTAGTTGAATAGAAAAAAAATAGCCATAGATAGGAGTATTTTGCTAAATATGTGCACTATATTACATTTGAATTATATTTTTACTTGTGTCATAGTTGTTATTATAATGAAAACCAAATTATATTTAATTATAAATTCTCTGTATATTATCTCTCTGTATGTTATCAGCATTCTGCGAGAATTTTTTTTCTTTAAAAAAAACTATTTTTATTTTATTTAACCTTTATTTACCCAGGTAAGCACATTGATAACACTTTCTCATTTACAATGGCGACCTGGCCAAGATAAAAGAAAAACTAACATGTATGCTCTCTACTGTAGCCTACCTAATATTTATCCATAGTCAATATTGAATCAAGTTTGAAATCAAATCCCAATAATTGAATTGAAATTGTGAAAATTGTGTAAAATTCTGTTTAGTTACTAGGCCTAAATGTTTTGACAATCACAATTACACCTATTGTGATGCAAGTTTTATTTTTTTCTACATCCAATCAATTGACAATCAATGAACATTTCACAAACTTCACTTTACTGACCATTTTTGAAAACCAAAAATGACCATTTCATAGTTTAGGCCTAACTGTTTATCTAAAAGTGATGAAGTGCTTGAATGTTTCTAACATGAATGTTCTTCAGCATCATGAATGAATGAAGAATAAACACCAACCTCTTTGTTCTTCAGGATCTTCAGTGTGTTTCATTCTGCAGGGTTCTGGATCACTCATGTTCTCACTGTCCTCTTTAATAAACTCAGTCTTTACAGATTTCTGCTCTTCCTGATGCTCTGATACTCGTCTTCACTTGTAGCTGATGGGAATATTTCAGCATTTATTGGTGAATTACAGTGGGAGGAGCTTCACAGATGATGTGAGTGATGTGGGAGGAGCTTCACTGATGATGAATTAGTGGGAGGAGCTTCATTGATGATGAATTACAGTGGGAGGAGCTGGAACTAGCTAAATCAAAAAAATATCAGTTACTGAGTTTGTTTTTATGCTCATGGACAACAGAATATAAAAAGTGTAAACCATGTAAACAATGGTAAGAAAACAGTTATATGCATAAACAGAAGTAAATCTACAGATTTGTCACCATCAAATCCCCTCAGTCTGCTGACACCAATGAAATGAGCTTTAAGTGTCAATTTACAGGAGATCTGAAGACATCAGCATAATAAATGAGGTGAAAACAGGAACTATTGTCATGAAATAAAGAGTGTTTTCAGCAGAGCTGTTAATACTGATGAGCCGCAGACCATCAACACTCATTAAAAAAGCCATTCAGGATCATCAGCAGATCATCTCACTTTATTCTGAGTGTTTGCTGTTAGAAACACATTATTTGAGTCAGGATAGATGATAAAAGCCTGTAAAACAACTCTATTGAAAGAGGATACTGTTATTTCTCACAATATGACATGGATAAAACATCAATAATACAAAACAAACACCGCTGACACTCAGGTAAATAATTACCCTACTAAACCATAAAATGTCCATATGAATCTAAATATAGTTCAACATTCTAATAACTGCATTCATTGCAATAATGTAATTCATTAATGTTTTAAAGTTTTGTGCAGAAACTGACATTGATCATAAAACCTTTATTAAAATAAAGAGCACCACAAAACAATAACATTTACATTAACTATGCACAATGTCAAACTGTATGAGTTTGTTTTTATGCTCATGGATATTATTTTTTAAATGTATAGGTTTAAATTGTCTCACGTTGTCTCAATGTAAAGTATTTAGCAGTATCTTTTCCAGTCTATTTTAACAATGCAAAGTAAAGAAATACCTAATTTAATCCAAAGATGTTAAGAGTAAATAAAACGGCAGCAGCAACACTTGATATCGAGTCCCATTCCCAGAAATCTCAAACTTTGACTTTTGACTTGACATTCAGTAACACTTCTCACTCCAAACATCGAGACAATCACACAAACGAACACAAAATCGCTCAGGTCTGAATGAACTCAACATATTCTCCTCATGCTCGCTGCTGCTGCACTAAATGTTTATTTCAGTAGGAAGACGCCAGAAAAGACGCACAAGTATCGCTGCGATCGATGAAAACAATACAGAGCCTGTCGCTTAATCAAACTGTATAAAGTGTGTTTGAAAGTTGTGTAAATATGAGAAATACCGTAAACTGCTCTCCTCACCTCACGCTGAAACTGTGGCTGCGTTCGAAACCGCATACTTCCCTACTATTTAGTATGGGAAAAAGAGTAGGCGAGCGAAAAAGTATGTACGAATCCAAAAGAGTAGGCGAGAATTACCTGGGCGACGTACTAATTATCGCGAGATTCGGACTTAAGTGCGTTCGAATATGCCTACTTTCCTACTATATAGTAGGCGAAAACAGTACGTGAAGGAAGCAGTACGTTCGAAACATCGATATTCATAAAAGAGTAGGCGAGAAGTTCCCGGATGGCTTACTGATTCTGGACAGATTTTTGAGTGCTCAACCGATGGATACTCTTCTATCCCAGGAGGCCACGCGAGAGGATACGTCATAAAAAAGAAGAAGAAGGATAGGTCATACTCGAACGTGACGGAAAGGATGACGGACGAGACTGTTTTCAAATGTGAGTTTTACAAATCAAATGATCGCATGTGTTGAACTACTGTACAGTAAACTGTTGAATTGTTGAAGGTGTAAAGACGCTATATATTTGTGATTTTGCTGTAAATCACATTTTATTATGGGATAGGATGAGCAGCTTACATATAGCTAACAGAGAAGCTCCAGTAAGGACACATACGTCTCCAAAGTGGATTTGCATACATTTTAAACCGTATACATCTTAAATACAATTACTAAATGTCTATTTAATATCTGGCAAGAAACTCTTCTATAAGAATTGCAGATTACTACGTCTAATAGACATGAAATAGGCATCTGAGTGATGTGTGCTATTATGTAGAACCAATCTATAAAGTAACTAAACATAAGTTATCTATTTTATTTGTCCATTAGTACTGTTGATAAATTAAGGAACATTTATGTAGGATAAAAGGTTAAAACAACCTCAACATGTAAATGTAGTGTTGAGCTCATAAATCACAGAGGTATGTGAGTCTCATGAAGCTGAATGCTGCCATCAAAGGCTTTGTGACATTACAGAAATGAATAACCACAACTATTTAAATATTAAGTTGTAGTTTATTTAAATTATTGTAATTTCAAACTGAGCTACTACAGCACTTTTCTGATTCTTGATTTCTGTGCATTTGCTGCACAGCTGTTGTGGTGGAGCAGGACCTGCAAGGAAAGATGATGGCGGCATTTGTGGAAAAAAAGCATTTTTGTCTTCTAAAAATAATGACTGCTTTTGTGTTATGTTTGTGCATTTTTGCAGCATCTGAAATGTCAGCAGACTGGTGTGAGTACTGAGGATGAGGAGCCCAGAGCTGAATCCTGGAGATGGTGCCATGGATGAGACCCTCCATCACTCCACCTGCCCTCATGAGACCCTCCACCTGCCCTTACGAGACCCTCCACCTGCCCTCATGAGACCCTCCACCTGCCCTCATGAGACCCTCCATCACTCCACCTGCCCTTATTGCCTCAGATTGTGAAGCACAACACATCACGCAACAACCTCCGGCACGAGGGAACGGCTCACCTCGGGCGGTCAGCTGATTCATCAGAATAAAGCCGCAGAATGGGAACCACTGTGTTGAGACGGGAGAAGGATGTGGGGTTCAGCGCCTGTAGTCTACATACATGATTGTAGTTTGAATAAAGCTTTGTTTCATGTGTTGACTTGTATATGCATTTGTTTATTGTGTGATGGTGACTTTGATTCATTCTTTAACTAATTTATTAATATTTCTCATTGTTGTCAGTAAATAAAATACAATTAATTCATGCTTTATTTATTGTTTGAATGAAAATGTAGGTATGTTCGCTATATACACATCTAGAGTGTATTCATGCATAGCTATTTCAAATGACATACATTACATTTTGTTTGTTTTATTGAATTATATCATTTTCAGTAAAAAGTAATATAATTAATTGGTCAGCATTTATCGTTGTTATTATTGTATGTTTTAGGGTGGGATAGCAATGCAATTCGTTCTGGGGTAATATTAATTTTTAATAATGATACTTAAATTTTTCGAGTATAAAATCAACAGTTTTCTCCAATCTTCGCACAGCAGCCCTTTGTGCAGACATTACAAACGCTGAGGAAAACCGTTCTAGGTAGGGCTGTCGAGTTACTGATGTTATGAGGTATATGTGTATATATATCTATCTATCTATAGGCCTATATATATGTATATATATATATATATCATTCATGGGTTTGCAAACATGAGATTTTATACACAGGAAAAAACCTATAAGGTTGAATATCTAAATATATATTTTCTTAAATAATTAATTATATAATACATTTAAAAAATGCATTTTCTGTTATTTATAGGCCTGAGGGATGAAACGAGAGTTAAATTTAACAAGAAAAAGAGGAAAACATAAAGCAGTAAGCCACTTTTGCTTATGGATATAAAATAAAGAAATTAACAACATTTAAGAGATGACAATTTTGGGATTTCGTAATAAAAATAAATATCGTTAAGGATAAAACGGTGGGTCACATTTGTAGGGTATAAGAACTTAAATCAACCCTAAATGTACTCACAAAATAAATGGGCAGCAGTTTCTTCAAAAAGTCCACAAAAGGAGCAAGTTTAATCAATATTATGATATTTACAGACAGATTAATTAAACGTGTCGTTCAAATCTTTTAAGTTGTTGCGCTTGTGATAACGCGTCGTAGGTCACATGATAACGTCAACATGGCAGATGTCCGGTTCTCATTCATACTCAACGAGATCTGGCTATAAAGTACCTACTCTTTTAGCGCTCGTTAAGTAAGTACTTATTGAAATTAAGTACCTACTCATTGAGTATGCGGTTTCGAACGCAGCCTGTGTGTGTGTGTGTGTGTGTGTTTGCGCGCCTTGAAGTGCGATTGCGTCACAGCGGCGCGACGAAGGAAGTCCCAATTCAAAGGCTGAACCCTTCTTTTGGGGGTAGTTTTTTATTACTGTTAACAAAAAAGAAGAGTACGTTACAAATACTACAGTATAGGCCTACAATAAAACACAACAAATGTAACATTCATGTAGAACTAAAGACATTGACACACATTTATACATTTTCAATGTTTGAACTGCTTTTTTCTTCATAAAAATCGGATTGATCAATATAAAGCTAAATTACTTTCTTAAATGATGTAAAACATATTAAATGTAATGTATAAACCTGACTGTGCTTATCTCTGTAGTTCTCCAAAAGACCAAATAATAGAAGTTTCCAAAACAACACAAATTGGCCATCAATGTTCTGAGTGATAAAATCACACACATTTTGCCAGAATGGTCTTACAAATGGGCAGAGTCAAAATACATGAACCACAGTTTCAGCGCAACCGTCGCTAAAAAGTGCATTTTAAATTAGTCACAAAATTGGTTGTGAATTTCACAGTTTAACTGGGTAAATTCTATGTATAATTTTAAATGATACCTCGTTAACTTTGTTTGTAATTAAATATAGATTATATAAGCCAAACCTGTTTGAAATAACGCTCTTATGGATCTGTTTTGTGAGTTAAGGGGGAAATAAATATTACCTATTAGAATTTACTATAGTAGGTGGGGACCACTGCATACATACAAATTTCAGAAGATATTGCATCAAAACATTTGTATATTCCCCTGTAACAGGAATCTTATAATGTGCAAAAAACTCACTGTGAGTGAAAAAAAACAAAACATTTAAATTAAATAACTGATCTACTAATATGATGCAGCTGTCAAAACAATATTTCAAAAACAATGATTTGCATTTATAACATATCCTTTTTGTCCCATATACGTATGTGGTAAAAAGTTAAGCTTGAAAATTTAGGACCATGATAAAAATGCCTGGCGATGAAAGTCAGAAAATTTCACTGGTATTTTGTCAATGTTATAATTACAAACAAGAAGAAAATGTATATTACCAACTTTAGACAGCATATGGGTAGAGATTAAGTTAAAAATAGAATAAGGATTTCTGTCAATCTGACTAAGCCAATTTACTTAATATGTATTATTTAAAATTCACAATTTTCATATGAATTCACATGATTTCATTATGAACTGTATTTTGGTTTCCATATAAAGTCAAATAGTACTTTATCAATCTCTTTACAAATGTTTCTATTAAGATGCAAAGCCATTGCTGTATAAGTCAGTCTAGAAATATCCTCAGCCTTTGTAATTAGATCTCTGTCCCTTAAAGAAAGATCTCCCAAAAGCCCAAAGCCTGCGCTTTTCATCTGGTGTGCAACCCCCTTTAGACATACAGAAATATAGTAGGCAAATTCTTACAGTACATTAACTGATCTGTTAAACACAGATTTGGTAACCTCCTACTGTCATTCTCATCTCAACACTAAATTAAAGGCCTGTCTCATATAGACGCCTGTCTCAAATACAAGCCGGTGCAGTTCGGCAATTTGGAAAAATAAAAGCCTGGGCTATTATCTGAAGTTTTAAGGTACATCGCGAAAAGAGTAGCAAAAGTCAAGGTGCAAAATTTGAAGTTACAGTGACAGATTTGAGATTGCAATTGTCTAATTAAGGTTTTATACTGCAAGTGTGAATGTAAGAACAAGTGCAAATATATTACAATACTTTCTGCAGCTTCAAATTCAGAATACAAGTTTGTGACTATTGTCTGCCAGTGCAAATGTCAACATTAAACTTCAGATTTTTATTTTACAGGTTTTCACATCGGAGCTATGAGTGTATTTTCAAGTACAAGTACGAATATTTATTGTACAAGTTCTCAAATTCACATCTACATGCTCTCGAGTTTTGCTACTCCTTTACCTTCATATTCTTAACTGGGGCTTTTCGTTGGCTGGACCCTAGACTTTATGGTCCTGGATGGTTGATTTGGGCTGTGGAGTGTGGACTTTGTGTAGAATTATGTTTGAACGAACAATCTGGAAGATTTATTTGTGCTTTCTTTTCTTTAATAAAAGGATATTCTACACAAAAATACATTTTATTATTATGGTTAATCATAACTGTTAACTAAATACTTTAAAAAAATTTTTAAAAACTGTTAAAGCCCCAGCTTTAACATAGCGGGTAGCATTACTGGGGTTACACTACGCTCGCCTGCTAGCCATCTGTTTTGATATAGTGTTGTTTACTGTAGCTTCTGTAAGCTCTCACTTTTGTAAGACTGTTCACCACCCCTTAAGTTAATTAACTATGTTTTTGTGATCGATTACTGTTTGTATTACCATAGTTTTCCAACAAATATCATGATTTAAAACATACCCCTGTCAAATCCGTTGTGGATGATCCTCTTTCTTGTTAACAATAACATTGTCAGGGTCTGAATCGTAATATTTACACTAGAGCAGAACTCGGGACATTTCCCGAACTCAAGCTAAGCGCTGCCAATCACAGCGCATTTCAGATTTCGGAAGGAGGGGCTTCATCGAAACTGGAACTAAACAACGCATCCAAATACTGTTACTCAAAATACTCAAACAAATACTCTCTTTCTGCTGGTTGTGTAAAGCTGTGGTGAGATGGAGACAGTAATCATTTCAGTTTATTTAGTAAAAACTGTGTGTTGTTTAAAGTTCATAGTAATTGTTCTGACTTCATGAAGCCTCATGGTGTGAATGAAACATCAAACTGACTAGAACAAACTCTTTGAAATAGATACTGGATATCAAGGGTGAAACTGTTAATAATGTAGACAGACAGCAATCTCATTCAATGTCAGTCATGTGTGGGTGAAATATAATTTATTAGGTATTTTAAAGCTCTATTGAGAAATTAACAACATGGAAAGCTCAAAAAGCAATCATATCAGGATACTTCACGGCTTTCAGAACTAAAATTATTCCTGATTCAAGCAGAAAATAAAGATGGACAATAACAACGAGGTGTTGATATGGAGTAATGAGTTTAATCAATAATTACATGAAGCAAATACAAACATTAAGTAAAAGTGAAAGCGGATCTCTCTCTCTTTACTGACTTATAAGATCCAAAACATCTCAAGAGAAGAAGAGAAGAAAATTGTCCAGTTTCAAAGATACATGAAAGTAGCTGGACCCAGCCAGCACAGCCATGTGGGGCCCAAATGGGTTTGACCTGGGCTATCTAGCTGGGACCCAGACAGTTTTGTCCTCGGTTTCCATGTAGGCCCCACATGGGTTTGCCCAGATGAAATGAACACTGCTTAGTGTGCACAGTACAGGCTGTTTAATGTAACACTTAATCAGTGTTGGAGGTAATGAGATAATTAAGTGATTGAATAATGATTGTGCATTATTGACGAACACCTGCTGTTAACAAGCAGAATCACTGAAGGAAAGAGAAACCCAAGAACTACTTCCAGCCACTGCCTTGGATGAAATCAACTGAAGATAAAATACATTACATCTCTCAAGATCTGATTAAACAACTCCACAAACAGCATTACCAGCTTCACTTATTACTAACCAGACTGACTTTATTTCTGTCAGACATTGATTACTTATTTGAAAGTAATAGTTTGATTTGATGTTACCATTGTGGCGATCAGTGTGTGCTTTAGTCAGGCTCTTGAGTTTTTAACATTAGTTTTTCTCTGGCAGCTGTGTCTGTTTGTTATGGTGAGAACAGCAAGAGAAAATATAATCAGATGCTGTAAGCTGATTGATGATAAGAATATAATCATCATATAGTAGCTTAACTCATTGATTATTTGTGAGGTTTATACGGGTAGTATGTTATTCATTTTGTTTTATTGTTGTGATTCTATAGCAAGAGATCCAGTACAGTTTAATCAGAACATCAAATGATTTTTAAAACACCCTTTACACATGTTGGACTTCAGCAAGTTCTACTTGCAAACAGACATCAAGAATCAGCATATGAATCTCAACAATGGTGACATTCATGCTGCAATGCATTCTGGGTGTATCATACGAAACTTATCCATGGCTCCCAGAATGCATTGCACCATGAAGCATGTCACCATTGTTGAGTTTCATATGCTGATTCTTGATGTCTGTGTGTGAGTAAGATTAGGGGGAGCTCAAAATATGTAAATAGTGTGTTAAAAATAATAGACGTTCTAATTAAATCATATTATTCTCTCGTTGCAGAATCACAACAATAAAACAAAATGAATAACATAAACCTCACACATAATCAATGAGCTAAGCCACTATATGATGATTATACTCTTATCATCAATCAGCTTACAGCATCTGACTATGTTTTCTCTTGCTGTTCTCGCCATAACAAACAGACACAGCTGCCAGCGAAAAACTAATGTTAAAAAGTCAAGAGCCTGACTAAAGCACACACGGATCGCCACAATGGTAACATCAAATCAAACTATTACTTTCAAATAAATAATCAACATCTTAACCTCTTCTTAATTCTTTTCTGTAGACGTCTGACAGAAATAAAGTCAGTCTGGTTACTAATAAATTAAGTTGGTAATGTTGTTTGTGGAGTTGTTTAATCAGATCTTGAGAGATTTGATGTATTTTATCTTCAGTTGATTTCATCCAAGGTTGTGGCTGGGAGTAGTTCTTGTGTTTCTCTTTCCTTCAGTGATTCTGCTTGTTAACAGCAGGTGTTCGTCAATAATGCACAATCATTATTCAATCACCTAATTATCTCATTACCTCCAACAACGATTAAGTGTTACATTAAACAGCCTGTAGTGTGCACACTAAGCAGTGTTCATTTCATCTGGGCAAACCCATGTGGGGCCAACATGTAAACCGAGGACAAAACTGGCTGGGTCCCAGTTAGATAGCCCAGGTCAAACCCATTTGGGCCCCAGGTGACTGTGCTGGCTGGGAGGTAACACTTTACAATAAGGTTCATTAGTTAACTACCTTAGTTAACATGAACTAAGAATGAACAATACTTCTACAGCTTTTATAAATCTTAGTTAATATTAATTTCAACATTTACCAATACATTATTAAAATCAAAAGTTGTATTTGTTAACATTAGTTAATGCACTGTGAACTAACATGAACAAACAAACAGCTGTATTTTTATTAACTAACTTTATTAACTTATATAACAAATGTATTGGGTCATTATTAGTTCATGTGAGTTAATATATCAACTAATGTTAACTAATGTACCTTATTGTAAAGTGTTACCTGAAAGCATATCTTGCATTTGCATGGAAGAGTAGAGGTAGAAGAGAAACTAGATGTTCTAATGAAAAGCAATGAAGAATGAGTAAAAAATGTATATCAGATTCACGTCTCTCTTAAAAGTGTTATGGCATTCTTCTCCAGTGTGAATTTTCTGTTGCTCTTTCAGTTCATCTTCTGTAGTGAAGGACTTGAGCACAGAAACACACACCGATGTGTCTTTTCTGCTGTAATATTACTAATGAATCTTCTCCTTTGTGTGAATCTTCAGGTGTTTCTTCAGGACTGACGCCCAATGAAACAGTTTACCGCACTGATCAGTTAAATGGTCTTTCATCAGAATGAGAAGATGAAGTGATTTCAGAGAGAAAGCCTGAGCCGCTTCTTCCCGGTGTGAACTCTCATGTGAATCTTCAGACTTGATTTACATGTGAAGTGTTTTTTAGGACAGATTTACAGATGACATATTTTTTTGGCTTCTTTTTTTCCTTTCTCGTTCGCGTCCATCAGGTCTAAAAGAAACATTAAATCAAGTGAGATTTCAAAATAAGAGACAAACGTGAAATGAAAAGTCAAGATCACTGATGAGTTCAATAGTCATTTTAATCCCATAAAATATGGTCAACAACTGTTGTGCACGATTATGATCTATTTTAATGTCATGAAGATTTTATTAATCACTAGTTTGATCATGAAACTCTAGATGACGCAGGTCAGACATGTGATCTGTAAGAAATCACAGTTTCACTGATGCTCCAGAAGGAAACACGATGCATTACAAGCTGGGGGTGAAAACATTTGAACAATCAAGCAACAGAAGATACATGCATGTTTCCCAGAAGACAAATTAAGTCAAATTTAACGATCTTCACATGCAAAATGTTTTACCTAGGGGAAAAAAAAACCCGGAATAATTTCTGAAGAACATTGTTCGCATTTTTTTTTTTTTTTTTTTTTTTTGCAATGTGCTTATATAACTGTTGAACGTCAGATTGCTATGGCCACTTTTGTACAAACACAATTTTCTCCAAGCAGGTATTTTAGATGGAACAATGGAAATATAAACCTAACATAAACTTCTATAATAAACATTTCAATGGGTCATTTTTGTAAATGCAGCTATTTGTTTGTTTTGTGGACTATCTGTAAACATCTTTTATTTAAAATATCTTGTTCAGGACAGTACTAAATAAAAAATAACATGCATTTCGTATGATCTGGTAGTTCTGCCTATATGTTATCGCCACAGACCAATGATAGTACCAAGGTGTTTACCAAACCTTTCCGAATATTTCGCTTCGGCAAGCAGCTTCGAACTCTCAAAACGAATACAAAACGAACTTTGTTTTGGCCTGATTTTGTTTGAAATGTCACATCAGTTCGTTCTTTGTTTAGTTTGAAGTATATCAGGGCCTTTACACTGTTTCGACCTGAACTGAATCAACACCAAACTGACTTTAGAGGAACAATGAAACTATCTGACGGGAATTTAACTGAGCTGATCTTTGACGGCACTGTTTTCTGCAGAGCTGCTTTATAGCTGAACTGAACTAATATAATAATTGATGATCTTTCCCATGGACCTGAACTGACTTCAGCTGAACAATAACACCATTTTCTTTTTAGAGCTGCTCTACAGCAGAATTGAACTGTTTGCATCACTGAATTATTATTTTTGTCCTGCTGATCACTGTAAAGCTGCTTTTGTATCTGTACTGTATGAAGCGCTACAGAAATGAAGGTGACTTGACTTGTTTACTACACACTAAAAGCTGATTGGCCAAGGTTGTTTTCGTAGCCAATGAGCTTGCTTGCTCAATATTTAAATACATTGGTTCAATGTTTATGGTAAATTGGTCAAAAAAGGTGAAATACAGTTGAAATATTGACAGTTGATTTATTAACAGGTGATTATTCAGGAGAATAAAGTCTCATAGGAATCCACTGTTTCTATTCTAGTCTCAAATTTATATAAGATGTCAAAAATCGAAAAAGTTAAAGAAAAAAAATAATCAATGAACTTTTTTTTGTTTTTTTTGTATTTATCATGTTTTTATTCTCAGCCTGAAGCAATGTAAATCTAGTGAGCATCAGCATGTTCTTCGGCATGATGAATGAATGAGGAATAAAGAATAAACACAAACCTCTTTGTTCTTCAGTATCATGATGTTTCATTCTGCAGGTTCTGGATCACTGGCGTTCTCTACGGCCTCGCTTTCTTGATGCTTTCTGGTAATTCTGCCAAAAACGAACAAGTTTCATTTTTTGATGTTTTGATTCAGGCTAAACCTTCAGTTTGTGTTGTTCAAAACTTTTTGTAGGATTGGGATATCTTTCAGAAACATAATGTTATGAAACTTTAAAATTGGTGAAATAATACAATTTTATATGTAGTATAAACCATAAAACTTAAAATAATAGCCAAGTCCCAAATAGACGCCCGTCTCGTTTGCACGCCTGGTGTGGCTACAGGTCTGGATAAATAAAGGGTGGTTTCAAATAGAGGCCCGGTCTGTTTTTTAGTTTCGGGTTGTATTTGATCTTCTAAAACCCGTCAGATCGTCTGTTTAAGCCAGTTCTATGGAGCAGATTGCGCACACAAGAGAGCCCTGCGCATCTGGGCAGGAACTGTTAGCGCAAGCAAGGTAGGCAGAGTTAGCGGGGGAGGCGACGAGGAAGCGACGAGGAGGAGGAATTCGCCAACTTGTAGTTGAGGATCGCGGTGATGATGATAGTGATGAATAGGGTCCTTTTGTATCACATGATTGCAGTTGTTTTATAGGGTAGCCTTCATTCTTTCTTGTTGATGCGTTTCACTCGATGTTGTTTTAAGCCCCCAATGGCTCCTTAGAGGCAGCTAACCCAACCCTCAACCTTAAACCTACCCATCCCCTCGCTGCCTGGAAGGCGCCGTTGGGGGGCTTAAAACACCAAACACCATGTGTTTCGGGCAACTAGTTCATAAGCTTGATGGATATTACCGGTAACTTGTATTGTTCAGCCCATGGCTATCACATCATTTAGTTTTTTTATGCTGCCAATAATCTAAAGAGGGTCGCACACTGTACGAGAAGCACAGCGCCGCGTTGCGTCTATGACAATTTGAGGTATCGCACAATGGATGGTCAGTTTATGGCCAGCAATATTGTTGTTTAAGGATATTATGGAATTAAGATCATGTCTGTACTATGTTATGATTGTACTGTACAATTAAATACAATCGTTGCTTAGTCTGCAGTCTGAATTCACTTTACCTCTGAATGAATGAATTGGGAATATCACCGGAAAATCCGATAACATCAGCAATTTTCATTCAAGCAGCTGATTTCTGTGAATGAGTGTAAAACTGAATGTATATTGGAGCACAGGGTGAAGTCAGTACATACATTAACAACAGACAATGTACACTCATAGAGAATAATTTGTTGGAATTTTAAAGACTTGGCGCAGCGCTTCTCGCCTGGTATGCGACCACCTTTAGACTTTCGGAAATATAGTAGGCTAATTCTTACATTAACTGATCTGTTAAACACAAACACAGATTTGGTAACCTCCTATTGTCATGCTCATCTCAACACTAAATTAAAGGCCTGTCTCACATAGACGCCAGTCTCAAATACAAGCCGGTGCAGTTCGGCGATTTGGGAAAATAAAAGCCTGGGCTATTATTTCAAGTTTTACGGTATATTTTGCAATGGATTTGTTTACATTGTAGTGATCAAGTATATAAAGACAAGTGCACACTCTCCCTTTCATTTCTGCCGTGACCAGTATCGCTCCGGAGACTGTAAGCTGGATCACGAACAGTTAGCACAGATCCATCCTCGAGTAACAACGAGAGTAAATAAAGACTGCTATGTTCATTCTTACATCCAAAAACAAAAACCTCAATTGCTTGGGAGACATTCTTGTCTACAGCTTCTCTGACGTGGAAACAATGGGTCTCATTCATGAAACATTCGTAAATATACGAGTAAATATGTGAGTGATTTGCGCGTAAAGAGACATTCCCGAAAATTCTTCTCCTGATTCACAAATACTTCGTAAACGTCAGATTTGATAGTGATATGTGTGTGTGGGTTAATGAATTCCAATCACTCGTAAATGGGACGCGCGTGCACGCTCATTCTGAATTACCATAAATCCCGCCAATTAAAACCGACTGACAGCTATATATGGGCATCATATTATGACACGAAACGAAGGATTTCAACATGTCTTCTCAAAAGCGAATGCTATTGTATTATTACATGTATAATTTTGGAAGAAAAAAAAAAAAAAAGCGAATGAAGAAGAGAAATTTCTCAGATGCAGAAATTGAAGTTTTATTATCAGAAGTTCATTCAAAACGCCACATTTTATTTTCAAGCGTACATAGTGGCGTATCAGGTCCTAAAAAAAAAGGATTTTTTTAGGTAATAGGCTACATGCTTTAGGTAAAAATGCTTGGCAGCATATTACAGATGCAGTTAATGGAGTTTCATCTTTTAATCGAACAGTCCCAGAAGTGAAAAGAAAATGGTTCGACATGAAGCTTGACTGCAACACTTGTAACTTGCGGACTTGTAAAAAAACAAACAAAAAAAAAACAGCTTGAATATAAAAAAATAAAAAAAACTTGTGGACTTGTGTTCCGTTTGCAGATGCTATTACTGGCTCTCGTAATACAAGTAAAAAGAAAAAACGTATGTAATTACTATATATAATACTTTTTCAAAATGCTGTGTAAATATGTACCCGATTACGTTGAATTAAAATGCAGTTTATTAATGAGCAAAACGTTCGGATGTTAAACGTACTATTTACGCGTGGCTGGGAGCAGGTGTAGATTTCTTTCGTACCAACTAACATTTGGGAAATACGAACATTTTAATGAATCCGAAAATTTACGCCAGAACCACTTTACACACGATTTACACAAAAATTCGTTCTGCTCGTGTTTCATGAATGAGACCCAATGTGTTTAGCTCACTCGGGGTGGGTCTATGCTCAAACTGCAGTGTCAATCAACAGTTGTGGGAGGGGCTTGTGCAAATCTACTCACTTTGCCCCGAATCTGAGAACGGGTTGTTCTGAGACAGTACTTATGATTTATGGGGATTAAAAAAAAGTACTGGGTGGAACTTTATCAATATAGGGTAGTTGTGTACACACACTGCCAAGACACATTTATGTTCAAACACTATGTAAAAGTGAATTTTGCATAATAGGAGCCCTCTATTTAATATCACACAACTAGGGATGCTCATTTCGATTAATTTTCCCGACCGACAACCGCCGCTCGTTAATCGATTATTAACCGTTAACTGATAAGATTATAATATTGAATTGACAGCCGATCTCACCAATCATAATCCGCCATTTTGTCCGACAAAGCAGTCAGGAGAGATAACGTTAGTTAGCAGATTAACATGGGAGGATTTGAACTTGAAAAACGGAATGTACTGACCCCTTTCCACGGTTTAAAACAACATTCCTTCTTATGTTCATTCATAACTTATTTGATGCTATAGAAGGAAGAGATGATCGGTTCACGAGCAGCTTTAACGGATGCTCTACAACGATCTGTCAGACACATTTAAGAGCTACAAAACGGTATGTAGCCTATTGTATCGTTTAAATTTATTTTAAAAAATGACCAAATTTGAAAGGTGAGACTTTGTTTAATATGTTTAATATCAGAAGTAACCGAAAAGTAACCTGGTCTGTCCTGTCTGTCAGCATGTTGTCAGTCTCCTCTCTGCTCCGCGATGTATTTTTCACTGCGTGAGAACATGGTGTACGTGAGAGCAGCGTAGCTTGTCGGACATAGCAACAGTAACTAAGGGGGGCGGGTCTTTGCGAAGGGTCAATTGCATTAAAGGTCCCGTTCTTCGTGATCCCATGTTTCAAACTTTAGTTAGTGTGTAATGTTGCTGTTAGAGCATAAATAATATCTGTAAAATTATAAAGCTCAAAGTTCAATGCCAAGCGAGATATTTTATTTAACAGAAGTTGCCTATATCGAACGGCTCGTTTGGACTACACCCCTCTACTTCCTTCTTTAATGACGTCACTAGAACCGTTTTTTGACTAACCTCCGCCCACAGGAATGCTCCCTCAACCGAAAATCGTTTACGTACTTGCGCACTTCTAATAATTTACTGTGTTTACTCAGCTCTTACAGTGATTTTCTGAAGTAAAACTGACGCTTCATCTTTTGTGTGATGTACAATAAACTTTATTAAACTCATCAGTATATGTTTGATCATCATTCAGACAGCAGACTTGTAGGCTATTAATATATAATGGATACATACAAGCAGATGACAAATACGTTATAATAACCGTAATTAAACTACTAAACTATACCTGTTTCATCTCTATACAGCACTCTGACTCTGTAGGCATTATTGTCCGACTCGAAATGAATGACGTTACTGAGAGTTTCTGATATTATCATCATTCCGTGAGGTGATATTGTCCTGAGAGACTGTGAGGCTCCGCCCCCTGGGTCATCCAGCAGCAGCTTATTTATTTAAAGGGCACACAACTAAAATAGCACGTTTTTCTGTGACCCAAAAAATGACAATTTAAACATGCTGTAAAAAATGATCTGTTGGGTATTTTGAGCTGAAACTTAACATACACACTCTGGGGACATCAGAGACTTATTTTACATCTTGTGAAAAGGGGCATTACACGGGACCTTTAAATACAAATAAAATGGACGCGTATCTGTGACCCTTTAAAAAAAAAAGTTTTTATCAAAGGGTTTATTTTAACGTGCAAAGTGCAAACAGCAGCATACAGAACAGATCAACAACAGAACCTGGATTCAGTTTAAATTTTCACGCACCTGCAGCATTTCTGACAGCAAGAGAAAAACAGAATAAAATAATACAAATAAAAAACAAAAAGGCCTACACTAAATATATTTTTTAAACTTAAATAATTAACAAATTAAGATGACAATCCGTTTGAACAAAGCTTTAGAAAAAAAACGGCAATTTTTTTCCGTTTTTTTATTTTAAAAAAGCAACATCAACGTGATGTGGGGTCAAGTCTGGAGCGCAGCCTGTTGACAGTTAGACACGCGGCAGAAAACACCCTTTCCGATGGGATGGATGTCCCATCGGACGGAAATACACAGGTAACGTCTCGAGACGTGTGTGGTTGCGCGTGTCGACCATAGACTGTAAAAAAGGTGTCGACGCGCTCCGTGAGTTAATAAATATATAAGCTATAAATTATTTTATTTTTAAACCATGCAGCAAAAAAAAAAAAAAAAAGAAGATAAAAAAAAAAACGTTTTAAACCGTTTAACTGATAGTATTAATCGGTCAAATTTTTTACATTCGGTTAACGGTTAAACGGTCAATATGAGCATCCCTACACACAACCCTATGTGAGATCAACCAACAAACTGTGCAGTCGCTCATTCTGGCTGATAACAAACTAACGAGTCTGTTTCTCAACACATAAAGATGAACTACTCACTGTGATTTCAGACTGTGATTGTTTTTCATATGAGTGAATATAGAAGATAAATGAACAAACCTCTGCATGGATATTCATGTGTCGCTTCAGTTCACTTTTAAAGGCGAAACTCATTCCACACTGATCACACGTGTGCGGCTTCTCTCTGCTGTGGATCCTCTCATGGGCTTTCAGATGTCCTGACTGACTGAATCTCTTGTCACAGTGTGAACACTTGTAAGGTTTTTGTCCAGTGTGAATTCTCTGGTGCAGTTTTAAACATTGTGCTGTAGTAAAAGTCTTCTCACACTCAAAGCACATGTACTCTCTCACACCAGTGTGAACTCTTTGATGTACTTGTAAACTATACAGCAGTGAAAAACTCTTTCCACACACAGAACATGAATGTGGCTTCTCCTTCGTATGAACCATCAGGTGTCTCTTCAGGTTTGATGCCCAAATAAATGTTTTTCCACATTGATCACATGTGTGAGGCTTCTCTCCAGTGTGGATCCTCATGTGACCATTAAGGTGTCCTGAATATGCAAAACTCTTCCCACATTGATCACATGTGTGAGGCTTTTCTCCAGTGTGGATCATCATGTGACCATTAAGGTGTCCTGATTGTGTGAAACTCTTCCCGCACTGATCACAAGTGAACGGCTTCTCTCCAGTGTGAACTCTCATGTGTTGTTTAAGATTACGTTTGTCTATGAAACTCTTCCTACACTGAGCGCAGGGGAATGGCTTCTCTCCAGTGTGGATCCTCATGTGAATATCTAGACTATATTTCCTTGAGTAACTCTTCCCGCACTGAGTGCAGGTGAAAGATTTCTTGGCTCTTCTTTTCTTTAAAAATGTCTTTTTAGTCTTTGAGCGAGGTTTTTTTCCAGGTTTGACATGATGTTTCTCCTCCACTTTACTCAAGCCTGAAATGAAAGAAAATGTTTTAATTTTTACACAAACTGTTCAGTGTCGATCACATTTATAAACCCTGTTACCAAAGTTACTGTGAGAAGAATTATTAACTTCTAGAATTTATGAGAAATACAACTTTATCAGTAACTATAAATCAAATTTTGCTCAAGTTAAATTGCTTACAACCCTGTTAGACATTTTGGAAAGTTCACACAGTTTACTGTATAAATATACAGAGAGAGAGAGAGAGAGAGAGAGTGAGAGAGAGAGAGAGAGAGAGTGAAATGTCAAAAATTTTGATAACATGGATGCAGAAAATGTGAACCAGATTTAAATATCAATATCAATCAATATGAAAATTTCTCAATCTTCGCTTTAAATCACCATTTTTGAAAACCAAATATGAAACTGTTTGTACCATTTCATAGTTTAGGCTAACTGTTTATCTAAAAGTGTGAGCTCCCATTCGAATGGGAAATTCTGTTATTTATGACATACTATACAACATTACTTACAAATCTGGTTTTGCTCAAGTTTCTCAAACCTCCCTTCACTAACCATTTGTTGAAAACAAACAAAAAACATTTGTACCCATTTCACAGTTTACCTGTTTATCTAAAAGTGATGAAGTGCTTGAATGTTTCTAACATGAATGTTCTTCAGCATCATGAATGAATGAAGAATAAACACCAACCTCTTTGTTATTCGGGATCTTCAGTGTGTTTCATTCTGCAGGGTTCTGGATCACTCATGTTCCCACTGTCCTCTTTAATAAACTCAGTCTTTACAGATTTCAGCTCTTCCTGATGCTCGTCTTCACTTGCAGCTGATGGGAATTTACAGCATTTATTGGTGAATTACAGTGGGAGGAGCTTCACTGATGATGAATTACAGTGTGAGGAGATGATCTAGCAAAATCAAAAATATATCAGTTACTGAGTTTGTTTTTATGCTCATGGACAACAGAATATTTAGTAAAATCTTCCATGTATAAACAATGGTAAAAACAGTTATAAGCATAAACAGAATACCCATCAAATCCCCTCAGTCTGCTGACACCAATGAAATAAGCTGTAAGTGTCAATTTACAGGAGATCTGAAGACATCAGCATAATAAATGAGGTGAAAACAGGAACTATTGTCATGAAATAAAGAGTGTTTTCAGCAGATCTGTTAATATTGATGAGCCTCAGACTATCAACACTCATTCAACAAGCCATTCAGGATCATCAGCAGATCATCTCACTTTATTCTGAGTGTTTGCTGTTAGAAACACATTTTTTGAGTCAGGATAGATGATAAAAGCCTGTAAAACAACTCTATTGAAAGACAATACTGTTATTTTTCACAATATGACATGGATAAAACATCAATAACACAAAACAAACACCGCTGACACTCAGATAAATAACTAGGCCTACTAAACCATAAAATGTCCATTTGAATCTAAATAATAGATAATTAACATGTTACAGTTTTGTATATGCAGAGACTGACAATGATCCTAAAACCTTTATTAAAATAAAGAGCACCACAAAATAATAACGTTTACCATGTCAAACTGTAGGCCTATTCATATAATTATTTTATCTTTTACATGTAGGCTATAGGTTTAAATTGTCTCACGTCACGTGGCTCCCTATTAGGCTCAATGTAAAGTATTTAGTGGTATCTTCACCATTCTTTTTCTCCAGTCATTTTAACAATGCAAAGTAAAGAAATACCAAATTGAATCCAAAGATGTTAAGAGTACGTTAGAAATAAAACTGCGGTAAAGCCAGCCGCCATCCAGAAATGCACTGTCAAACTAGCCGCCGCTATATTTGGTAGTTCGCGCATACACTAGCTATTACGGTACGACCGTCAGACCGTCATCTGGATTGAAAACTATTGATCTTCCGGCGAAGGCTATTTCACATTATTTTATTATTTATTTTTGTCTGTCTGTATATAATTATCTATCTATCTATCTATCTATCTATCTATCTATCTATCCATGTCTGTCTGTATACAATTATCTATCTATCTATCTATCTATCTATCTATCTATCTATCTATCTTTTTAACTTATCTATCTATCTATCTATCTATCTATCTATCTATCTATCTATCTATCTATCTATCTGCCTGTCTGTCTGTCTGTCTGTCTATCTATCATGTATCTGTCTATTTATAATTATCTATCTATCGATCCATCCATCCATCCATCTATCCATCCTAAAATAATAATAAACTGTTGTGTCTATACATTCAGAAAATCATTTAAAAAAAAATCCTAGTTTACACAGCCCAATTTCACCTCAGATGAAGAGTACACCTTCTCACCGTGTCACCTGCACAGTTTCAGGACATTCTGATGTTGCATTACAAAATAAGAGCCCTCCAAAATTCATAAATACGCTGTTTTGGCTTTACATTCAGAAAATCATTTAAAAAAAAATCCTAGTTTACACAGCCCAATTTCACCTCAGATGGAGAGTACACCTTCTCACCGTGTCACCTGCACAGTTTCAGGACATTCTGATGTTGCATTACAAAATAAGAGCCCTCCAAAATTCATAAATACGCTGTTTTGGCTTTACATTCATTAAATCATTAAAAAAAAAATCCTAGTTTACACAGCCCAATTTCAACTCAGATGGAGAGTACACCTTCTCACCGTGTCACCTGCACAGTTTCAGGACATTCTGATGTTGCATTACAAAATAAAAGCCTTCCAAAATTCATAAATACGCTGTTGTGTCTACATTCAGAAAATCATTAAAAAAAAAATCCTAGTTTACACAGCCCAATTTCACCTCAGATGGAGAGTACACCTTCTCACCGTGTCACCTGCACAGTTTCAGGACATTCTGATGTTGCATTACAAAATAAGAGCCCTCCAAAATTCATAAATACGCTGTTGTGTCTATACATTCATTAAATCATTAAAAAAAAAATCCTAGTTTACACAGCCCAATTTCACCTCAGATGAAGAGTACACCTTCTCACCGTGTCACCTGCACAGTTTCAGGACATTCTGACGTTGCATTATAAAATAAAAGCCCTCCAAAATTCATAAATACGCTGTTGTGTCTATACATTTAGAAAATCATAAAAAAAAAATTTTGGAGGGCTCTTATTTTATAATTCAACATCAGAATGTCCTGAAACTGTGCAGGTGACACGGTGAGAAGGTGTACTCTCCATCTGAGGTGAAATTGGGCTGTGTAAACTAGGATTTTTTTTTTAATGATTTTCTAAATTTATAGACACAACAGCGTATTTACGAATTTTGGAGGGCTGTTATTTTGTAATGCAACATCAGAATGTCCTGAAACTGTGCAGATGACACGGTGAGAAGGTGTACTCTCCATCTGAGGTGAAATTGGGCTGTGTAAACTAGGATTTTTTTTTTAATGATTTAATGAATGTATAGACACAACAGCGTATTTATGAAATTTGGAGGGCTCTTATTTTGTAATGCAACATCAGAATGTCCTGAAACTGTGCAGGTGACACGGTGAGAAGGTGTACTCTCCATCTGAGGTGAAATTGGGCTGTGTAAACTAGGATTTTTTTTTTAATGATTTTCTGAATGTAGACACAACAGCGTATTTATGAATTTTGGAAGGCTTTTATTTTGTAATGCAACATCAGAATGTCCTGAAACTGTGCAGGTGACACGGTGAGAAGGTGTACTCTCCATCTGAGTTGAAATTGGGCTGTGTAAACTAGGATTTTTTTTTTTAATGATTTAATGAATGTATAGACACAACAGCGTATTTATGAAATTTGGAGGGCTCTTATTTTGTAATGCAACATCAGAATGTCCTGAAACTGTGCAGGTGACACGGTGAGAAGGTGTACTCTCCATCTGAGGTGAAATTGGGCTGTGTAAACTAGGATTTTTTTTTAAATGATTTTCTGAATGTAGACACAACAGCGTATTTATGAATTTTGGAGGGCTCTTATTTTATAATTCAACATCAGAATGTCCTGAAACTGTGCAGGTGACACGGTGAGAAGGTGTACTCTCCATCTGAGGTGAAATTGGGCTGTGTAAACTAGGATTTTTTTTTTTATGATTTTCTAAATTTATAGACACAACAGCGTATTTTCGAATTTTGGAGGGCTGTTATTTTGTAATGCAACATCAGAATGTCCTGAAACTGTGCAGATGACACGGTGAGAAGGTGTACTCTCCATCTGAGTTGAAATTGGGCTGTGTAAACTAGGATTTTTTTTTTTATGATTTAATGAATGTATAGACACAACAGCGTATTTATGAATTTTAGAAGGCTTTTATTTTGTAATGCAACATCAGAATGTCCTGAAACTGTGCAGGTGACACGGTGAGAAGGTGTACTCTCCATCTGAGTTGAAATTGGGCTGTGTAAACTAGGATTTTTTTTTAAATGATTTTCTGAATGTATAGACACAACAGCGTATTTATGAATTTTGGAGGGCTCTTATTTTGTAATGCAACATCAGAATGTCCTGAAACTGTGCAGGTGACACGGTGAGAAGGTGTACTCTTCATCTGAGGTGAAATTGGGCTGTGTAAACTAGGATTTTTTTTTAAATGATTTTCTGAATGTAAAGCCAAAACAGCGTATTTATGAATTTTGGAGGGCTGTTATTTTGTAATGCAACATCAGAATGTCCTGAAACTGTGCAGATGACACGGTGAGAAGGTGTACTCTCCATCTGAGTTGAAATTGGGCTGTGTTAACTAGGATTTTTTTTTTAATGATTTTCTGAATGTATAGACACAACAGCGTATTTATGAATTTTGGAAGGCTTTTATTTTGTAATGCAACATCAGAATGTCCTGAAACTGTGCAGGTGACACGGTGAGAAGGTGTACTCTCCATCTGAGGTGAAATTGGCCTGTGTAAACTAGGATTTTTTTTTAAATGATTTTCTGAATGTATAGACACAACAGCGTATTTATGAATTTTGGAAGGCTTTTATTTTGTAATGCAACATCAGAATGTCCTGAAACTGCGCAGGTGACACGGTGAGAAGGTGTACTCTCCATCTGAGTTGAAATTGGGCTGTGTAAACTAGGATTTTTTTTTTAATGATTTTCTGAATGTATAGACACAACAGCGTATTTATGAATTTTGGAGGGCTCTTATTTTGTAATGCAACATCAGAATGTCCTGAAACTGTGCAGGTGACACGGTGAGAAGGTGTACTCTTCATCTGAGGTGAAATTGGGCTGTGTAAACTAGGATTTTTTTTTAAATGATTTTCTGAATGTAAAGCCAAAACAGCGTATTTATGAATTTTGGAGGGCTCTTATTTTGTAATGCAACATCAGAATGTCCTGAAACTGCGCAGGTGACACGGTGAGAAGGTGTACTCTCCATCTGAGTTGAAATTGGGCTGTGTAAACTAGGATTTTTTTTTTTATGGATTTTCTGAATGTATAGACACAACAGCGTATTTATGAATTTTGGAGGGCTCTTATTTTATAATTCAACATCAGAATGTCCTGAAACTGTGCAGGTGACACGGTGAGAAGGTGTACTCTCCATCTGAGGTGAAATTGGGCTGTGTAAACTAGGATTTTTTTTTAAATGATTTTCTAAATTTATAGACACAACAGCGTATTTACGAATTTTGGAGGGCTGTTATTTTGTAATGCAACATCAGAATGTCCTGAAACTGTGCAGGTGACACGGTGAGAAGGTGTACTCTCCATCTGAGTTGAAATTGGGCTGTGTAAACTAGGATTTTTTTTTTAATGATTTAATGAATGTATAGACACAACAGCGTATTTATGAAATTTGGAGGGCTCTTATTTTGTAATGCAACATCAGAATGTCCTGAAACTGTGCAGGTGACACGGTGAGAAGGTGTACTCTCCATCTGAGGTGAAATTGGGCTGTGTAAACTAGGATTTTTTTTTTAATGATTTTCTGAATGTAGACACAACAGCGTATTTATGAATTTTGGAAGGCTTTTATTTTGTAATGCAACATCAGAATGTCCTGAAACTGTGCAGGTGACACGGTGAGAAGGTGTACTCTCCATCTGAGGTGAAATTGGGCTGTGTAAACTAGGATTTTTTTTTTTATGATTTTCTAAATTTATAGACACAACAGCGTATTTACGAATTTTGGAGGGCTGTTATTTTGTAATGCAACATCAGAATGTCCTGAAACTGTGCAGATGACACGGTGAGAAGGTGTACTCTCCATCTGAGTTGAAATTGGGCTGTGTAAACTAGGATTTTTTTTTTTATGATTTAATGAATGTATAGACACAACAGCGTATTTATGAATTTTAGAAGGCTTTTATTTTGTAATGCAACATCAGAATGTCCTGAAACTGCGCAGGTGACACGGTGAGAAGGTGTACTCTCCATCTGAGTTGAAATTGGGCTGTGTAAACTAGGATTTTTTTTTTTATGATTTAATGAATGTATAGACACAACAGCGTATTTATGAATTTTGGAAGGCTTTTATTTTGTAATGCAACATCAGAATGTCCTGAAACTGCGCAGGTGACACGGTGAGAAGGTGTACTCTCCATCTGAGTTGAAATTGGGCTGTGTAAACTAGGATTTTTTTTTTAATGATTTTCTGAATGTATAGACACAACAGCGTATTTATGAATTTTGGAGGGCTCTTATTTTGTAATGCAACATCAGAATGTCCTGAAACTGTGCAGGTGACACGGTGAGAAGGTGTACTCTTCATCTGAGGTGAAATTGGGCTGTGTAAACTAGGATTTTTTTTTTAATGATTTTCTGAATGTAAAGCCAAAACAGCGTATTTATGAATTTTGGAGGGCTCTTATTTTGTAATGCAACATCAGAATGTCCTGAAACTGTGCAGGTGACACGGTGAGAAGGTGTACTCTCCATCTGAGGTGAAATTGGGCTGTGTAAACTAGGATTTTTTTTTAAATGATTTTCTGAATGTAAAGCCAAAACAGCGTATTTATGAATTTTGGAGGGCTCTTATTTTGTAATGCAACATCAGAATGTCCTGAAACTGTGCAGGTGAAACGGTGAGAAGGTGTACTCTCCATCTGAGGTGAAATTGGGCTGTGTAAACTAGGATTTTTTTTTTAATGATTTTCTGAATGTAAAGCCAAAACAGCGTATTTATGAATTTTGGAGGGCTCTTATTTTGTAATGCAACATCAGAATGTCCTGAAACTGTGCAGGTGACAAGGTGAGAAGGTGTACTCTTTATCTGAGGTGAAATTGGGCTGTGTAAACTAGGATTTTTTTTAAAATGATTTTCTGAATGTATAGACACAACAGTATATTATTATTTTAGGATGGATAGATGGATGGATGGATGGATCGATAGATAGATAATTATAAATAGACAGATACATGATAGATAGACAGACAGACAGACAGACAGGCAGATAGATAGATAGATAGATAGATAGATAGATAGATAGATAGATAGATAGATAGATAGATAGATAGATAGATATCTATCTATCTATCTATCTATCTATCTATCTATCTTTTTAACTTATCTATCTAAGTTAAAAAGATAGATAGATAGATAGATAGATAGATAGATAGATAGATAGATAGATAGATAGATAGATAGATAGATAATTGTATACAGACAGACATGGATAGATAGGTAGATAGATAGATAGATAGATAGATAGATAGATAGATAGATAGATAGATAGATAGATAATTATATACAGACAGACAAAAATAAATAATAAAATAATGTGAAATAGCCTTCGCCGGAAGATCAATAGTTTTCAATCCAGATGACGGTCTGACGGTCGTACCGTAATAGCTAGTGTATGCGCGAACTACCAAATATAGCGGCGGCTAGTTTGACAGTGCATTTCTGGATGGCGGCTGGCTTTACCGCAGTGAAATAAAACAGCAGCAGCAACACTTGATATCGAGTCCCATTCCCCTCACAGATCTCAAACTTTAACGTAACATTCAGTAACAGTTCTCACTCCAAACATCGAGACAATCACACAAACGAACACAAAATCGCTCAGGTCTGAATGAACTCAACATATTCTCCTCATGCTCGCTGCTGCTGCTTTATTTCAGTAGGAAGACGCCAGAAAAGACGCACAAGTATCGCTGTGATCGATGAAAACAACACAGAAATGAGCCTGTCGCTTAATCAAACTGTATAAAGTGTGTTTGATAGTTGTGTAAATATGAGAAATACCGTAAACTGCTCTCCTCACCTCAGAAGACTCGACGCTGAAACTGTGGGTGCTTCTCATTTCTTATTTGTGCATCCTCGCTTCCTTTCCTCGCGTCTCAGCTCCGCCCCCTGTAGGATGCGAGGGAAGGCTGCAAGGAAAAGACGCGAGGACCGGGGATCGAATGTAACTTTTTTTATATACATTGGAATACTAGGCTTGTTTGAGATGCGCATTGCCTCGCCTGAAATGTATGCGAGAGTAGGCGACTGCATGGGGCGAGGAGTGAAAAAAGCGCAGGCAAGCCGGACAGTTCTCTCTTCTCGCAATGGATCTGACTGTGAGATCAAAGATGGATATCGCGGGATTCACGCTCGTGCACGGTGTTGCTAATAAACTGGATGTAATTTAAGTTCTGTTGCTTTTATATTAAAATAAATAAAATGAACAAGACACCCAAAGTAGGCTACTTGTTATTTAATTCCATTCCAAATACATGTTTATCAATATTTTTTTCTTTAATACAAACATATGTGTTTTTATTATTTGTTTTATTTATTTTTTAAATTAAATTGCATAACCCAAAGAGATCGCACTGTCAGATAGAATATTCACACATAAAATATACACATAAAACATGATATTAGAGTTTTAAAATCAAACATTTTAAAAGAGAACAATACATTCCAGGACTGCCAACATTTCCTCAGTCACATTATGCACAACCCGGCATACTGTGGATGTGGGCATTGCAAATGTTTGTGAGGTGACACGGTAAGAGGCTCCACATGCCAGCCAGTACAGTAGAACGAGCACCTCAATCTCGTGACTCCAACCATGATCTTTTATTCTTGGCAGCACCCGACACAACAGCCCAATTGTTACCCTGCAGAGTCTCAGTGAAGGCACTGTGTCCTCTTCAGAAAAATAAATTCTGAGAATTGGGACTTGATAGTTTAGCACTGCATAGTTTTGAATGTGTTGTTTTTCCTGGAAATAAAATGGTAATGTTTAATGACCTCCCCTTAAATATATCTTTATTGTTTTCACAGTTTCAAAAAATAAATCTATGGTTTTCTTTTACAATTTCAGTGCTTCTCTCTGTTTTTCACTTGAAACTAACACTTCATTGGTGTTGGGCAGTAACTAATTACTAGTAATTTAGTTACTGTAATACTATTACTTTTTGCAGTAACTAGTAGTGTAACTAATTACTAATAAGATTTTAGTAATAATATTACAGTTACTATCCATAAAACAGCTTAGTTACTTAGTTACTTTTGATGCCTCAACCCTGTTGATTTAAAACCTAACAATCAAATAATTTCCAGATGTATTTTCATAATTTTCACGACTGTGCATCAGGCAAGCGTGAAATATTGAAAAGCTTACATTCAGCAGATAGAAATATTGCATTATATTGATTTTGTCGGGAAAAAAGATGACCTGAACACTGTTGTGTAAGTTTTGGCTTTACTTTACTCTGGCATTACATCCCACCCACATCCCTCCCACATCCCTCCCACATCCCTCCCACATCCCTCGATCAACATGTACATTATATTACTATAATTAAAAATCTTTTTGGAAAATTAAGCAGTTTCTTACAAACTTATGTGATTTGATAAAATACATAACAAAATATAATTGTATATATGGGTAACGGAAAAATTACTTCAAGCTACACATGACAGTTAATGAGATTAATACAACACTTCTGCTTGAATGGCACTATCAGTCACTATTGAGTGTTTGTAATAACTTCTGACTACGATCCAATGTGGATTTTGGTCAAATGATGAGGCAGAAATATGTTGTTAGTAACATTCTAGAAGAATTGTATGTGGAAGATAGTTACAACTTCCCACTAAGCAAAATGATGTCCAAAACACGTCTTTTCAACGTCTTTGTCACAAAAGTCGGACGTTGAAAAGACGTCCACTGAGGAGCCAGAATGAAAGTTTTTATGACGTCTTTTTTTGACGTGTTCTGCACGTCTGATATAGACGTTCATCGAACCTTCGTACAAGCTTAAAACTAGTTCAGATGTGGCCATTGTGGACATATTTTCAGCATCATTTATGGTCTCATTTATACATAATTACTTTGACTATTGCTGTCAGATGATCTTAGTGAGAATTAACAGCGGTTTAGATGTTGATATTTGTTTAATTTGAAGTGTCACCATTGTGGTGATCAATGTTTGCTTTAGTTGGGCTCTTGGTCCCCTTTCTTTTACTTTAACTTTTATTTGACTGCTTTAACTGTGTGTTTGTAAAGCACAATTGTTGTGGCAGAGAAAGGCAATAATAAGTAAGATCAGCTGTTTTCAGCTTATTGATGATCATGAAATCCTTACAAAACAAGCATCTAATGTTGTCAGATGCTTTGGCGTTCATAACCACCAACCTTGTGAAACTGCAATATTGGTGTGAAAAGCATTAAAATGATCACTTATTTGAAGGTGTATAAAAAGCATGTGCACATGATGTTTTGAGCAAATGTATCATATAGTCACACACAGACATCAAGATTTTGCATATGATTCACAACAATGGTGACAAAAAAAACAAAAACAAAAAAACCTACATGCTGCAATGCATGATGGGTAGCTTTCATAGTACAAAACTCATCCTTAATTCCCAAGCTTTTTTGTTTTGATTGTCACCGTTGTTGTGATTCATATCCAAAATCTTGATGTCTATGTGTGACTAGATGTTACATTTGCTCAAAAACATCATGTGCACATGCTTTTTTTTATACACCTTCAAATAAGTGATCATTTTAATGCTTTAGGCACCAATATTGCAGTCCCACAAGGTTGGTGGTTATGAATGCCAAAGCATCTGACAACATTAGATGCTTGTTTTGTAATGATTTCATGATCATCAATAAGCTGAAAACACCTGATCTTACTTATTATTGGCTTTCTCTGCCACAACAAATGTGCTTTACAAACACACAGTTAAAGCAGTAAAATAAAAGTTAAAGTAAAAGAAAGGGGACCAAGAGCCCAACTAAAGCAAACATTGATCACCACAATGGTGACACTTCAAATTAAACAAATATCAACATCTAAACCGCTGTTAATTCTCACTAAGATCATCTGACAGCAATAGTCAAAGTAATTATGTATAAATGAGACCATAAATGATGCTGAAAATATGTCCACAATGGCCACATCTGAACTATAGTTTTAAGCTTGTACGAAGGTTCGATGAACGTCTATATCGGACGTGCAGAACACGTCAAAAAAAGACGTCATAAAAACTTTAATTCTGGCTCCTCAGTGGACGTCATTTCAACGTCCGACTTTTGTGACAAAGACGTTGAAAAGACGTGTTTTGGACATCATTTTGCTTAGTGGGTTGATGGCTGGTTCGCAGATGATGGTCCTGCAGAGTCAAGCAGAGGAAGCTGTAAAACAGAAGAAAATAACATAAATTAGTAACATTCCATGTTTTCTTTCTCTTTTTTTTTTTGTCTTTTACAGAAGAACATGATACAGGCGACCATGGGGAGGAACATTAGCCAATCACAAGCAGGACATCATTAATCTGAAGCTTCAACTCAAGGCAAAGGATGGCCAACTCCATCATCTTCAAAAGGAACTTCAGAATGCACACACCTCAGCTTTAAACCCAGAGATTTTAAACCAAAGCCATGTTCCTGATTATTTCCACTACTGCACAGGGTTTTCTTATGAGCAATTTAACAGCTTGTGTGAATTTTTTAACATTCCAACTGACCCAAGTGCACCACAAACACACATTCCTCTCTCATACATACGTGTCAATAATGAGATCAAACAACTTTCACTGCGTACTCAATTGTTACTGACCTTAATGAAATTAAGACAAAATTTGGACCACAAAGACCTAGCCTTCAGATTTAACATCCGTTTACAGAGTGTCAGCACACTGATCAACTCCTGGGTGGACTATATGTATGATAGTCTTGGCAAATTGTCTATTTGGCCACACAGGGATGTTATTTCTGAGAACATGCCAGCTAAATTTAAGGAAGAATTTCCAAATACTTTTGCCATCTTAGACTGCACTGAACTTAAAATTCAGAGACCAAGCTCACTAGTGTTTCAGAGTCAGACTTACTCCACCTACAAGTAACACCCTTAAGTCTCTAGTGGCCTGTGATCCACGCGGTGCAGTCATTTATGTGTCTGCCCTCTTCCGCGGAGCAATTTCTGACAAAGAGATTTTCAATGAGTGCATATCCTTGACATTTTGAAGGGGTACATTCAGTGTGGCTATCTCAATGTAGGAGATGGCTTGATGGTTGATAAAGGCTTTTTAATAGAGAAGGAAGTTGAGGAGATTGGTTTACAACTTAGCATTCCACCTTTTGCAAGAGCAAACAGACAGATGCCACATGGAGATGTTGAAATGACCAAAAGAATAGCCAAGCACAGGGTTCATGTTGAAAGAGCTATTGCAAAGATAAAAAAGTTTAAAATTGTGTCAGGCCAAATCCCGATTTCCCGGCTTGTGAACATAAATCAAATATGGTATGTAGTCAGCATGCTGTCTAACTTCCAGCCACATATCGTCAAAGATTAAGGTTGTCTGTGTGTAGAAGAGCTAAGTGGTTGAAGAAGATCACGCTGACGTGGTGCACTGTCCTGTCCTGCACTGCCCTGTACATTACATTGATTGTGTTGTTGATGGTGCATCTCTGGCTCTTGCCAGGTCCAAGGCGTAGATTAGACCCACGACGTGAGAGCAGTAACCTGGCGCGCTAAAAATATAAGCAGGAGAATGTTATTATTGCAAAGTGGTCAGGCTAATGTCTTGTGTTTATTCCACAAGACTTATGGATAAGCTATAAAATAAGTTTGATTTATAATTATTATTCTAAAATTTCACTTACCCTGCTGTGCATGAACATATCTGTTCCTCTATCTGTGTGTTTCCCACTTGAATTGTCAGCGTATGGGGCGGCTGCTGCTTGCGCTGGGACCTATAGGCTTTAGCTTCAATTTTTATTAAATTATTCTCTAATCGGTTGCAAATAATGTCGTGGATATATCCCTCGAATGCATACTGCAGTCCCTTTTGTCTCGCTCTCTCAGATATTTCACCTGTTCGCCAAAAATGAGTAAATATCTCCTTGGGAATGTCTGTCACCGGTGCATACATACTGTATTAGACGTGCCGGTCGCGAAAGCTTGACAGGCGTAGCAACAGTAACTAAGGAGGGCGGGGCTTAGCGAAGGGTCAATTGTGGTTTTAAACTACTCTTTATTGTCAGTCAGAACATATCATGACAAACACTTGCCAAACGGGTGAACATTTCACAAATCTGAGGTAGAACATTCAAACATTTGTCATTTTTTCTTAACAAAATAAATATCTTAATAGAAAAAATAATTTCTTAGTTTCTGCATGTGCTAATGGGGGATATTGTTTCCAATCTTGAAACAGGTTTGTGTCGCCCGACTTTGATGGCATGTATCTTCAGCACAGTTTGCAGTGCAGGCTGCAATATTAAAATTACATGTTTTGTCTCAAACGCATATTTGACAGAGAGTTGACAGTAGTATTAGCTTGAGTTAGGATGCAGATAATGTATGTTCATTAACAAAAACAGTGACATCTGTTAAAAAAAAAAATAACAACCTAATTTTTATTTGGTAAAATGTAATATTCTGACTGTTTGAGTTTTATTAAAATTAACCATTAACCATCATCCAGTATCATGCATTTAGATCATGATAACCACAGATAAAACCAGGCATAGCCTATCGCACCTCACTATCATGGCAAAATGTAACTTTATGGTTTCTATGGTATTTGTATGAAAAACTGTAGCCTAAATACATTATTAAATACTGTAATTATATTCCATTAGTCCTTTAATACATTGTCTATATTATTAATATAATACAATTCAATATGTATATACATTTCATGGTGCAATTAATATTACTACACAGTTAATTCCCCAGTGTTAAATTAACACTGCTCAGAGCACATATGGTCCCACTCTACATGGTGTTAAAGTAACACTGAAGCAGTGTTAAAGTTAATGAAACAATTAAGTGATTAATTGAGTGATGATTGAGCATTATTGAAGACACCTGATGATAACAAGCAGAATCACTGAAGGAGAAAATCACAAACTGTAAGCCACCGTTATGGTGATGGGTGTTTGCTTTAGTTGGGCTCTTGACCCTTAAATTATTAGCTTTAATTTTTGTTTGGCTGTTGTATCTGACTTACAACTGCCAGATGAACAAAGAAAAAAGTGATCTGATGGTGTTGGTTATGTTATGACAATCATCATTTGAACTTTATGTTTTTGATTTATGTTGTTGATTACAGCATAACTGTGATTCTGCATAAATATCCAGAATTTTAGATATAATATAAAGGATTTCTTAAAAGTTTTTTTTTTATTTTTTTAAATCTTTCTTTTAGGCACACACAGACATACAGATTCAGTCTATGCATCTCAACAATGGTGACGAGCAGAATATTCAATTAGGAAAAGAAAATTACATAGACAATTCAGATCATAATTTATTCATATCGCAATGCATGATGGGAGCCATTAATGAGTTGTGATTTGTGGCAGCCACTGCAACATGCTTTATTATTGTCACCATTGTTGAGATTCACAGGCTGATTATTGATGTCTGTGTTTCTAAATAAATTCGTTTGAAAGTGTTTTGATCCAAACAATGTTTATTAAATATTGGATTATAAGAAAAATGCTGATAATCATATGCTGTAGAATCACAAAGCTGCTGCTAACAAGTTACACCAAACTACCTCAATAAGTTTCATTTTTCAGATCACAGCATGATTATGTCAAAACATAACCAACACTATCAGATCACACCTTTTCTTTGTTCATTTGACTGTTATAAATCAATAACAGCAGACAAATAAAAGCCTAAAGTTAATAATATACAGTAAGGGTCAAGAGCCCAACTAAAGCAAACACTATTCTCCATAACGGTGGCTTACAATTTGTGATTTTCTCCTTCAGTGATTCTGCTTGTTATCATCAGGTGTCTTCAATAATGCTCAATCATCACTCAATTGATCACTTAATTGTCTCATTAACTTTAACACTCTTGAGTGTTACTTTAACACCATGTAGAGTGTGGACTCATATACACTCCCAGGAGTGTTAATTTAACACTGGAGTTTTTGCTGTGTACGGTTTCTCTTTCCTTCAGTGATTCTACAAACAACAACAGGTGTCTTCAATAATGCTCAATCATCATTCAATTGATCACTTAATTGTCTCATTAACTTTAACACTGCTTCAGTGTTACTTTAACACCATGTAGAGTGGGACCATATGTGCTCTGAGCAGTGTTAATTTAACACTGGGGATTTTACTGTGTAGACTAACGTTACAGTAAATCCATGGTAAATGATGGGAACTTGTAGACGGGAAAAGCCTTCGCACAGTGTTTCTCCTGTTTGTCAGCGCTGTTTCATCTGCCTTAAAACTGTTTAAATCACAAAGACATTTGTGTTCTCCGCTGAATTCAAGCGCTTCTCACTGGATCTCGTGTCCGAGACCGTTTAGAGTAAACTCATCTGCTCTAGTGAGCTCGCGCTGCCGTTTGGACTTTGAGCCGAGCGGATAAATGGTCCATGTGGCGCGCGGTTCAAAAAGTATGGTGGGGTACCTGCGTGAAGTTGGCCCCCCACCTAACGCAAAACGTCGTCAAAATATGCTCAATCGTTTGTGCTCCGTTTGTGCTGTAAAAAATTTTGTTTGTGCTGTTTCGGCTTTTTAGATATTAAAATAATATTTTTAGGTCATTCTGAGGTCACTCAGCCCCCCCACATGCTCCAAATTCACCCAAAATAGTCTCGTTCGTTTGTGATTCGTTTGTGCTGGTTTGTGCCGGTAAAATTTTCGTTTGTGCTGTGTTGCGTTTCGGTCTTACCTTGTTACTTCAACTAGCTACTGTAAAAAAAAGTCACCGTCTATAATTCGCTTTCATTCAGTGTATAATATTTTAAAGGCCGATGCAGCACAAACGAAAATTTTACCGGCACAAACCAGCACAAACGAATCACAAACGAACGAGACTATTTTGGGTGAATTTGGAGCATGTGGGGGGGCTGAGTGACCTCAGAATGACCTAAAAATATAATTTTAATATCTAAAAAACCGAAGCAGCACAAACGAAACTTTTTACAGCACAAACCGAGCACAAACGATTCAGCATATTTTGACAACGTTTTGCGTTGGGTGGGGGGCCAACTTATGACCTTACTTTGGATTCTACTCTAACTTTTAAAAGCCATGTAAAAAAGTTGTCTAATATTGTAAAATTTAATTTAAAGAATTTTAAGTACATTAGGCCATTCTTGACAGTTGGTGCTACAAGGTTGTATTTATATTCAGTGATTTTTTTCACATATCCAGTATTGTTTCAATAGTTGGTCATTCACAGGTGACACAACTCTAAAGTTCATAGAAACACTGCATAAGAAGGCGATACAAGTGTTGGATAAAAAACCCCTCTCATTTCATCACTGTAAAAAAAAAAAAAACATAATTTATTGAGTTATGAAAATTATAAAAATTTAAATTATGCATGTTTTATTTCTAAGGTCTGGCATGGGCTTGCCCCACCTCCATTGAAATAATTTATAAAACAGAGGACAGATTGTGGTATTGGTACCAGGTCTGTCATTAGAGGAGATTATGAAGTACCATATAGGCGAACATCTTTTGGCCAGGAAGTATTATCTGTGATAGGGAGCAAATATTATAATAGTTTAACGCAGACAATAAGACAATGGTCTACTTAACACACTTTTAAAGAACATCTAAAGAAGTGGCTTTTGACAAATCAGGTGTGTAAACATTTTTCTTAGTGATTTTAGTAATGTGTTTTGGGTTTTGTTTTTTTGTAGAGTTGTGTGTTGAGTATTTGTTTTTGTGTGTAATTGCCTAGGGACTGCGGACGTAAATTACCAATGTTGCTATATTCCGGCTTGTTCACATTGTGTATTTTGTGCAAATGTTCATTAACATGCTTTGTCCCTATCAAATAAAACAAACTGAAACTGAAACTGAAAGAAAGTAAATGGTATGCAAAAAAGTAAAAGCATTTGCTTTTATATTATTTGTAACAGAAAAGGCAAACAGTCGGTCCCTGCGAAGTGGAGACACCCCTCGCTGCAGCCTGTAGCACGATGACGTAGTTGGATGATTCAATACGTACTGGACGCACATGCTGCGTGCGTGGTGCGTTTTGGTCTGTACAAAAAAAAAAAAAAAAAAAAAAAACCTGAATTTAAGTTAAATATAAATGATCACTTGAGTGACAACTGCGTGATCTGACTGCTGTGATCAGTTTGTATATTAAACTTAAATTCAGGTTTTTTTTATTTTTTTATATAAAACTCCGTCGCTATAGAAACAAAGACGCTAAAATGCAATCATGCAATGAGCTTCTCTACTAATTGTGAAATTGATATTTTTATATTTGCTATTAGTATTATCCATACTGCAAAATCCTTATGTTTGTATTCAACTATGTGTGGGCCTAATCCGGGGCGCGGCTCTGCTCCGGCTCTGCTCCGGGGTGCGGCTCTGCTGCTGACCCAGTGCTTCACGTGCGTTCGTTCGTTGGTTTGTTTATTCCCGTGATTTAAGTATTTGCTGTTCTATTTTTTATTTTATTTTAGCCATTATGTCCACTATGAAAATTAGAGCCCGACCGATATATCGGCAGGCCGATATTATCGGCCGATATTAGGCATTTTCCTAACTATCGGTATCGGCATTTATAACGGCCGATAAATTAATATTTAAAAAAATGCAGCGTGCAGTGATTTATGTAAGGATGGCGCTGCCAATAAAGCACCTAAAAGCTGTTACAAAGAACTGGCAAAAGTGGCAAAAAAATAGCAGCCGCGTCCGGTGTACACAGCAAAAACTCCAGTGTTAAATTAACACTCCTGGGAGTGTATATGAGTCCACACTCCAGAGTGTAAAGTGTTAAAATATGAGTGTTAAATTAACACTCAAGAGTGTTAAAGTTAATGAGATAATTAAGTGATTAATTTAGTGAGGATTGATCATTATTGAAGACACCTGATGTTAACAAGCAGAATCACTGAAGGAGGAAATCTCAAATTGTAAGCTACCGTTATGGTGATCAGTGGTTGCTTTAGTTGGGCTCTAGACCCTTATATGTTTACTTTAAATTTTGTTTGGCTGTTGTATCTGAGTTATAACTGCCAGATGAACAAAGAGAAAAAGTGATCTGATGATGTCGGTTATATTATGACAATCATCATTTGAACTTGATTACTGAACTCTTATTTCTGACTTAGATTTATGTTGTTGGTTACAGCATAACCGTGATTCTGCATAAATATCCAGAATTTTAGATATAATACAAAGGACTCCTTAAAAGTTGTTTTGAAAAAAAAAAAAATCTTTCTTTTAGGCACACACAGACGTCAAGATTCAGTCTATGCATCTCAACAATGGTGACGAGCCGAATATTCAATTAGGAAAAGTAAATTACATAGACAATTCAGATCATAATTTATTCATACCGCAATGCATGATGGGAGCCATTAATGAGTTGTGATTGGTGGCAGCCACTGCAACATGCTTTATTATTGTCACCATTGTTGAGATTCACAGGATGATTATTGATGTCTATGTTTCTAAATAAATTCATTTGAAAGTCTTTTGATCAGAACAATGAAATATTTTTAGATTATATGAAAAATACTGAAAATCATATGCTGCAGAATCACAGAGCTGCTGTAATTGACAAGTTGAACCAAACTATCTCAATAAGTCTCGTTTTTCGGATCACAACATGATTATGTCTAAACATAACCAACACCATCAGATCACATTTTTACTTTGTTCATCTGACTGTTATAAATAACAATAACAGCAGACAAGCAAAACTTAAAGTAAATATATAAGGGTCAAGAGCCCAACTAAAGTAAACACCCATCACCGTAATGGTAACTTACAATTTGAGATTGTCTCCTTCAGTGATTCTGCTTGTTAACATCAGGTGTCTTCAATAATGCTCAAGCATCACTAAATTAATCACTTAATTAGCTCATTAACTTTAACACTCTTGAGTGTTAATTTAACACTCATATTTTAACACTTTACACTCTTGAGTGTGGACTCATATACACTCCCAGGAGTGTTAATTTAACACTGGAGTTTTTGCTGTGTAGACACAGTGTTAAAGCTCATTCTGCTACGTTACAACATAAAGCAATATTCCAATAATTTATGTAATTATAACACTTTATATAGGGCCATTTTGCATTAAAAGTAGCCAGATGGAGACGCAACACGTTCAGAATTAATACACTTTTAGTAAACTACAGAACAGCACGAGCGGGAAGCGGCGCACCTCATGCAGGCAGAGAACGCGTCCGAGAACGGACACTGTTAGTGATATAAAACGCACACACAGTTAAATTAAGGTCTGTTAAATTAAGCAATACTTTTAAGGTAGTCTAATATTTTTCTGACTAACAAAATTACTGACACAGTAAAGGGTAGATTTAAATAAAGAAAAACGAAATTTAAATAAAGAAAAATGAAATTTAAATAAAGAAATTAAACGAAATTTAAATAAAGAAATTAAAAGAAATTTAAATTAAGAAATTAAACGAAATTTAAATAAAGAAATTAAACGAAATTTAAATAAAGAAAAACGAAATTTAAATAAAGAAAAACGAAATTTAAATAAAGAAATTAAACGAAATTTAAATAAAGAAATTAAACGAAATTTAAATAAAGAAAAACGAAATTTAAATAAAGAAATTAAACGAAATTTAAATAAAGAAAAACGAAATTAAGTTAAATTAAAAAACGAGATTAATTTAGATTGATAATAAGGGGTAAAAAGTCTAATACATTTTGTTTCTATTATTCTATTTTCCACAATGTCAAAGCAACACAGCTTAATCCAAAACACAAGCTCAGGCATGCACTTCGGTCCATACAAACTCGGCTGTTCTGCGCTCTTGCCAGAGAAGACTTGCGCGTCGGTTCTATTTCTGGCATGCACGCGTTTTCCGCGTGGCTCGAGCCGCGCCAGGCAGTGTGCAAACTCCAACCTGTTAACATGGGAGCCGAAATAAAAACGGCCATGCCACGCAGTCAGTGTGTCGCCGGCCTTATTCAAGCGCGAATGAGAACCGTTTCGCGGGGGATCCCAGATGTGAAAAAAAAAAAAAAAAAAAATTCGAATGTCAAATTTTCAAATCGAATACCAACCCACCGAACGAATATTCGGGTCCAGCCCTGTAGCCTAGTTTCACGTTTAGTACATTTTGCTTACTACTTATTTAAAATAGTATAAAACTACTGTACATATGTAATTATAAACGTTTTCATTATGATATTATTAATTTTACTTTACTAAAAAGATCTGAGTTCTTTCTCCACTAAATTAAGATTAAAAATAGAAGAGTATTTAGAATATAATATAATATAAAATGCAATGCAAACTAGTTTGGTTACAGCTCAAATTCTCATTCTATCATTCACCCTGCCTCCATTGCATATCTTTGTCACACAAGTGTTTGATCACCACATTTGAGTGATCATTGCAAAACGTTTATATATTTATTTTGTTTATACTGTGTATTCTATATACAGTACCCATCAAAAGTTTGTACACACCAATTGGAAAGTGTGTCCAAACTTACTGTACTATAATACACATAAATAATATTGCTACTGTATTATAATATACACACAAATAATATCGGCCGATATATCGGTATCTGGCTTTTTTATCGGTATCGGCATCGGCGCCCAAAAATCCATATCGGTCGGGCTCTAATGAAAATGAGCTGCTTCGCATATTGGGCGATTGTATATCCGTTGAAGTTATTAGTGGCGATCGGTTCGGAGGTGAACGCCGTAAGCGGAGCTCACGTGTACACCCGGGAGGAACTCTTTTTATTAATCCCGCATCTTCCGAATGTTTGTCCTCAAGTGCAATTGCCTGAAGATTGCAAAGAGCTTTTAAGGAATTCTAGGACAAGGACATGGAACAGGATTTCATCGAAGAAACGAGGATCTAGAGGTGGGGTGCGACAGAGACTAAAAAGAAGAGGCCATAAACCTCCCAGCCAGCACAGCCATGTCGGGCCCAAATGGGTTTGACCTGGGCTATCTAACTGGGACCCAGCCAGTTTTGTCCTCGGTTTACATGTTGGCCCCACATGGGTTTGCCCAGATGAAATGAACACTGCTTAGTATGCACAGTACAGGCTGTTTAATGTAACACTTAATCAGTGTTGGAGGTAATGAGATAATTAAGTGATTGAATAATGATTGTGCATTAATGATGAACACCTGCTGTTAACAAGCAGAATCACTGAAGGAAAGAGAAACACAAGAACTACTTCCAGCCACAGCCTTGGATGAAATCAACTGAAGATAAAATACATTACATCTCTCAAGATCTGATTAAACAACTCCACAAACAGCATTACCAGCTTCACTTATTACAAACCAGACTGACTTTATTTATGTCAGACATCTAACGAAAAGAATTAAGAAGAGTTTTAGATGTTGATTACTTTTTTGAAAGTAATAGTTTGATTTGATGTTACCATTGTGGCGATCCGTGTGTGCTTTAGTCAGGCTCTTGACTTTTTAACATTAGTTGTTCTCTGGCAGCTGTGTCTGTTTGTTATGGCGAGAACAGCAAGAGAAAATATAATCAGATGCTGTAAGCTGATTGATGATATGAATATAATCATCATATAGTGGCTTAACTCATTGATTATTTTTGAGGTTCATACAGGTAGTATGTTATTCATTTTGTTTTATTGTTGTGATTCTACAGCAAGAGATCCAGCACAGTTTAATCAGAACATCAAATGATTTTTAAAACACCATTTACACATGTTGGACTACAGAAAGTTCCACTTGCACAGAGACATCAAGAATCAGCATATGAATCTCAACAATGGTGACATGCTTCATGCTGCAATGCATTCTGAGTGCATCATACAAAACTTATCCATGGCTCCCAGAATGCATTGCAGCATGAAGCATGTCACCATTGTTGAGATTCATATGTTGATTCTTGATGTCTGTGTGTGAGTAAGATTAGGAGGAGCCCAAAATATGTAAATGGAGTTTTAAAAATAATTTGACGTTCTGATTAAATTCTATTATTCTCTTGTTGTAGAATCACAACAATAAAACAAAATGAATAACATACTACCGTATGAACCTCACAAATAATCAATGAGTTAAGCCACTATATGACGATCATATTCATATCATCAATCAGCTTACAGCATCTGATCATATTTTCTCTTGCTGTTCTCGCCATAACAAACAGACACTGCTGCCAGAGAACAACTAATGTTAAAAAGTCAAGAGCCTGACTAAAGCACACACGGATCGCCACAATGGTAACATCAAATCAAACTATTACTTTCAAATAAGTAATCAACATCTAAACCTCTTCTTAATTCTTTTCTGTAGACGTCTGACAGAAATAAAGTCAGTCTGGTTAGTAATAAGTGAAGCTGGTAATGCTGTTTGTGGAGTTGTTTAATCAGATCTTGAGAGATTTAATGTATTTTATCTTCAGTTGATTTCATCCAAGGTAGTGGCTGGAAGTAGTTCTTGTGTTTCTCTTTCCTTCAGTGATTCTGCTTGTTAACAGCAGGTGTTCATCATTAATGCACAATCATTATTCAATCACTTAATTATCTCATTACCTCCAACACTGATTAAGTGTTACATTAAACAGCCTGTACTGTGCATACTAAGCAGTGTTCATTTCATCTGGGCAAACCCATGTGGGGCCAACATGTAAACCGAGGACAAAACTGGCTGGGTCCCAGTTAGATAGCCCAGGTCAAACCCATTTGGGCCCCACATGGCTGTGCTGGCTGGGCTCCTTTACCTGTAATCACCCTCTCAAATGTACGGTCCCTAAGAAGTAAAACCGATGAACTGTTATTGAAAGCGAAATATGACAGCGATTTCAGACAAAGTAACTTGATATGTTTTACTGAGACCTGGCTAAAGGATGGAATACAGGACATCGACATAAGTGGATATACAATGATAAGAGCGGACAGAAATGTAGCCGCATCTCAAAAAGCAGTTGGAGGAGGTCTGTGTATCTACGTGGATAATAGGTGGGCCACTCGATTTCGTATATGTGAACAGGTATGTACTCCGGATTATGAACTCTTGTCAGTGGCTTTTAGACCTTTCTATCTTCCCAGGGAGTTTGGGCAAATAACAATTATTTTAGTAGGCTATATGTTCCCGGACCGGATTATGTGAAAGCCGGGAACAAAATAGCAGAATGTTTTAATGAAGCATTGGCCCATTCACCTGAGCAACCAGTATTGATCCTGGGGGATATGAATTCATGTGATCTGTCAACTTTTTTACCTGCTTTACATCAATATGTTGATTGCCCGACCAGACTCTCGCGTATCTTGGATAAATGTTATGGCAATATTGCCGAAGGATACAAAGCCATCTGTCGCCCCCCTCTGGGGAAGTCGGATCACAATATTGTACATTTATCTCCCAGATATCGGGCTAAGATTAAACGAGAGAAACCGACTGTGAAACAAGTACAATTGTGGACTGAACGGAGCAAAGAACAACTGAGAGACTGTTTTGAACAGACGGACTTGCAATTGTTTTTTAATGCTAATGACAATCTTCATGATATCACTGAAAGTATTACGTCCTACGTAAATTTTTGTGAGAGCAACTGTGTTGAAACAAAAACTGTATGTATATACACAGCAAAATCCCCAGTGTTAAATTAACACTCCTCATTGTTTATATGTGTCCACACTAGGGCTGGGCGATTTAAATCGCGATATTCTTATGCGCATCTCATCAGTAAAGCCGGTTCCTTGATTAGTAGTAAATCACCATCACCTGCTTTCAGATGAAGCGGCATTTAGGGCTGATGAGATAATTAAGTGATTAATTTAGTGATGATTGAGCATTATTGAAGACACCTGATGTTAACAAGCAGAATCACTGAAGAAGAAAATCACAAATTGTAAGTTACCATTAAGGTGATGGGTGTTTGCTTTAGTTGGGCTCTAGACCATTATATGTTTACTTTAATATTTACTGTTGTTTGTCTGCTGTTATTGATTTATAACAGTTAAATCAACAAAGTTAAATGTTATCTTATAGTGTTGGTTATGTTTTGACATAATCATGCTGTGATCTGAAAAAGGAAACTTATTGAGATAGTTTGATTTAACTTGTTAGCAGCAGTTTTGTGATTCTTCAGCCTACGATTATCAGTACTTATAATTCAATATATTTAATAAACATTGTTCTGATCAAAAGATATTCAGATAAATTCATTTAAAACACAGACATAATCAGCCTGTGAATCTCAACAATGGTGACAATAATAAAGCATGTTGCAGTGGCTGCCACCAATCACAACTCATTAATGGCTCCCATCATGCATTGCGGTATGAATAAATTATGATCTGAATTGTCTATGTAATTTACTTTTCCTAATTTAATATTCTGCTCCTCACCATTGTTGAGATGCATAGGCTGAATCTTGACATCTGTGTGTGCCTAAAAGAATGATTTTTTTTTAAACAACTTTTAAGAAATCCTTTATATTATATATCAAAAATTCTGGGCATTTATGCAGATTCACAGTTATGCAGTAACCAACAACATAAATCGAAGTCAGAAAGAAGGATCTTTATGAGTTCAGTGATCAAGTTCAAATGATGATTGTCATAATATAACCAACACCATCAGATCACTTTTTTCTTTGTTCAACTGGCGATTATAAGCCAGATACAACAGCCAAACAAAATCTAAAGTTAATAATATATGGGTCAAGAGTCCAACTAAAGTAACCATTGATCGCCATAACGGTGGCTTACAATTTGAGATTTTCTCCTTCAGTGATTCTGCTTGTTAACATCAGGTGTCTTCAATAATGTTCAATCATCACTAAATTAATCACTTAATTATCTCATTAACTTAAACACTCTTGAGTGTGGACTCATACACTCCCAGGAGTGTTAATTTAACACAGGAGTGTTTGCTGTGTACAAAGAGCCGTAGTTAACTGACAAGCTGAGCCATATCGCATTAAATATCGCTGGCGATACGTCCGCGATATTGATGTGATTTGGCTCAGCTTGTCAGTTAACTACGGCTCTTTGTAGTAAATGCCGCTCCATCTGAAAGCAGGTGATGGCGATTTACTACTAATCAAGGAACCGGCTTTACTGACGAGATGCGCATAAGAATATCGCGATTTAAATCGCCCAGCCCTAGTCCACACTACAGGGTGTTAAAAATTAACACTGAAGCAGTGTTGAAGTTAATGAGTTAATTAAGTTAACACTGAAGCAGTGTTGAAGGTAATGAGATAATTAAGTGATTAATTAAGTGATGATTGGCCATTAGTGGTGACACCTGATGATAACAAGCAGACTCACTGAAGGAAAGAGAAACACAAGAACTACTGACTTTGAACCATTATTGCACTTATTATTTTACCAGTTTGACTTTATTTCTGTCATACATCTACACACGGTCTTATTTAGATTTAACAGAAGTTTAGATGGTAATGTTTTATGGAATGTTTCGTTTCATGTCACCATTATGGTGGTCAGTGTTTGCTTTAGTTGGGCTCTTGACCCTTTACTTTTTAACATTAGTATTTCTCTGGCTGCTCCAACTCTGTGCTTATAGAGCATATGTGTTGTGGCAAGAGAAACTATGATTTGGGCTGTGTTTCCTGAAAACATCGCAAGCCTAATTTGATCGTATAGACCATTTGTTGCAGTTGATCTGCAATCAAGTTAGGCTTAAGATGCTTTTGGAAATTCTTTCACTACAGTAGTTACTTCCAGCAATGTTTTAAAGATCTGAAGGATTTAAAATCACACACAGACATCAAGAATCTACATATGAATCTCAACAATGGTGACAATCAAACAAATGCTTAATGTTGCAGTGCATGATGGGAGCCACCAATCAGAACGCATCAATGGCTGACATCATGCATTGCAGCATGAATAAATTATGCAGATGAATTGTCCTGTAATTTTCATTGTTTTTTCTGTTGGCTTTTATTTTGCTATTGTTTTGTTCTGACTTTAGTAGCTTGTTTTGTGATGTTCAGAGTTGATCTGTTTGTCACTAGTTTGTTTATTGTCACCATTGTTGAGACTCATATGCTGATTCTTGATGTCTGTGCGTTTAAACACAATAACTTCTTTGCTCAAAGTATTTTCAAATTTTTTGATATTGCTGTTGGATCTCAAACTGTAGAATCTCAGAGCTACAATCACCAATACTAAAACAAGACATCAAGCATATAGTCAAAGATTTAGACTCTCACATCAGTGAATCAGGACACTACATGATAATGTTTTTATCATCAAAACATATTGTGAGCAGGTCATGTTTTCTCTTGCAATAACAAATGTGCTTTATAAACACAGAGTTGTAGCAACCAGAGAAAAACTAATATTAAAAAATGAAAAGATTTTGCTGTGTACCCAAACAATAAGAAATGGCTTACAAAAGATTTAAAAGTATGCCTTAATGAGAGGAAGGTAGCCTTTACGACGGGGGATAAGGAACTAGTTAGAGAGAAAAATAGAGAACTTAGGGGGAAAATTAAAAGTGCTAAACTAGAATATAAAAATAAAATTGAAAGTAAATTCCATAAGGGTAATGTAAAGCAAGCTTGGGAGGGACTGAATGTGATGATGGGAAGGAAGGGAAAGAAAACAAACCCCACTCAATCTCATAATGTATCTTTTGCTGATGAACTAAATGTATTTTTTGGCAGATTTGACACTGGTGAATGTAGCACTGAGGTTGATAGGATCTGTTCTGATATCCCCTTATATGAAAACATTACCCTGGAAGAATATGAAATTGCATACTGCTTGTCCCGCACAAAATCAAATAAGGCACCTGGACCTGATGGGTTGAATGGGCGTGTACTAAAGGATTGTGTTTATCAATTGACCGGGGTCTTTACACAGTTATTCCAGCTTTTGTTAAATACACGAATAGTACCAAACCTATGGAAGGTATCCACAGTTGTCCCAGTACCCAAAATTAAAGGAGCAAAAGGGTTAAATGATTTTAGACCAATATCATTAACATCTGTTTTGGGGAAATGTATGGAAAGAGTAATTATGCGGCACTTAATGTATTTTGTGAGTGATGTCTTGGATCCATTGCAATTCGCATATAAAAAAGCAAGAGGTACTGATGATGCAGTTTTAACATTATATAATTCAGTTGCTGAGCATGTACAATTAACTTCAAATTATGCTAGAATTTTGTTTTTAGATTTCACATCAGCTTTTAACACGATGAAGATTCACATTTTAATTCAGCGACTGATTGATTTGGGGGTAAATGGTGGACTTATCTGGTGGATTAAAGATTTTCTATCTAATCGCCCGCAAAGAGTGGCTATTAATGGCAAACTGTCTGGAATTATCACATTAAATACAGGAGCCCCTCAGGGAGCAATTCTATCACCAATACTATTTTCTTTGTACATTAATGAGTATAGGATAAAAAATGAGGGGTTTAGTCTCCTTAAATATGCCGATGATATGGCACTTGTGGGTCTTATGAAAGTGGGAGATGTTGGTAGTGCTTCTGTATATTATGAACATGCTGAGGCACTTTTTGAGTGGTGCCAGTCGAGTGCACTGGTGATAAACACAAATAAGACAAAGGAGTTGGTAATAACTGGAGACAAGCGTAATATTTTGGGGTTGGAACCTGAAGTACTAAATGGAAATCCAATAGAATTTGTCAGTAATTTTAAGTATTTGGGGACATATATTGATGCCCAACTTAATTTTTTAGAAAATACTGATAGCATTTGTAAGAAGGCTCACCAGAGGTTACATCTAATTAGGAGGTTGAATCACTTTGGTGTGAGCAAGATTATACTCGAAATTGTTTATAAAAATTTTGTGGAAAGTATTCTGGTTTTTAATATGACATCATGGTATGGTAACCTGACTGTTGTGAATAAAGCTAGACTGTCCAAGATTGTGAATGAGGCAAGCAAAATAATTGGTAAGACACAGAGACACTTGAATGATCTTTATCGTGGAAAAAGTAAGGAAAAGGCTTTAAAGATAGTAGGGGATGTTTCTCATCCTCTACATAGCAAGTTTCAACTGCTGCCGTCTGGAAGACGTTATAGGCAACCACGAGTAATTAGGAAGGTTTACCAATTATCCTTTGTGTTAAATGCTGTCAAGATTTTAAATGGTAATGATTGATGTGTGCTTTGTTTATTATACTTTTACATTTATATTTATTACATTATTACATTGTATTGTATTTTATGTGTTATGTGTTGTTGTATTGATGTATGTGAAGCCAGAGACAAATTTCCACTACGTGGACAATAAAGTAAAGTAAAGTAAAAGTAATGAAAAATACGGGACAAATCCCGTCCCTTATTGATTTGATACGGGACGCATCATCTTACTTGTAAATACGGGACGATTCCGTATTTTAAGGGACCTTATAGAGCACTGTGGAAAAAAATATCATTAAGAACTGTGTGGTAGTGCTGCATTCACCACAGGCAGGGAGATGAAAAGGGGTCCTCAGGGATATAGCTGACAATGCTATTTCCTGATTTAAAGAGCTTTATGAAAAAATCTGACGGAGTTGACAGAAACTGAGGACACAACTTTAATAGGCAGATTTTTATGGAAAATATTGTTTGATGTTCACTTCATGCATTGTTTTTTATATTTATACCCCTTATTTTTTATATATGTTTTCACAATTGTAGAGCTTTTTTAATTGTTTTTGGGATGGTTAATATTGTGACCTCTTTCTGAGGACAAGTGCAATAACATGGACCTTCTAACCACAGACCATACATTTAAACAAATTTTCCCCAAAAAGATAAAGTTTATTCTAAAAATCAGAAAGGTATATACAATTCCTTTAGATTTAACTTTGTAAGTATGTCAATCATGATGAATTTCTTAATTTTTGCTATAAATTAGACTTTTCTATGTGGGAAAAGGATCAGTCTCAAGAATCAGTGACATTATATATTTTTGTATCACTATATGGCTGTATATTATTGTATCATGTTTGTTGAGATGTGAACATTCATATTAGGTGCAGCAATATATATATATATATATATATATATATATATATATATATATATATATATATATATATACAGAATATTTATATGTATTATTATTATTATTTTTCTCTGTATTATTATTATTTTATCACTTGTCTCAGATAATGTTCCGTTTGTTTTGTTCTGTGAAAAATATAAATAAGTTCTAAAAAAAAAAGTCTTGCTGGGAACACAAACGTCCTCACAGAAGCTGATGTAGGATGTCAAGGTGTCAGTGAGCTCATCCAGGGGTGTGTTTCCTGAAACGATCGTTCCAACGAACATTCGCAAACAGCATCACAGAGTTGTGTGTTTGGAACGACAGATCTCGACCTGTGGTTAGAAGCAGAGTTTCTTGTTTACATGACATGTGGACTTAATACATCCTTGTCTTGAGCAAAAGAAGCAAGCTGACTCGCTTACAATCTGTGTCTTTTATTTAGAATACATACAAATGTCATTTACGTCTTTTAGTTTGTCAAGAGATTTAACCCCCAGAGGTCGACGGTATCGCCGGCGATACCAGCTCGCTTTTTTTTTATCAGTGTAAAAGAAACTCATAAATACTCTGTTGACTTTGATTTTCCATAGGAGTTTCATACATCAATCGATTCTGTTAAATGTGTATTATTTTTGTGTATACTCACAATAAAAACAAAGTGTTGTGCTTTTTCGCTTTCGGATTTCGCTTGCCTGTTTGCAAGATGTAAAATAACCAATAAAAAAAAAAACAAAAAAAAAACAAACAAACCTTGAAGTCATTACAGGTGTGTTCTACTGAAGAAAATAATTACACTATGAATGGCCTGAGGGTTAATAAATTAACAGCAAATTTCCATTTTTGTGGTCAGATATCCCTTCCATCACAAATTTAAAATTCATCTCAGTTAATCATAATCCATAGCAAGTTGATTTGTACAGACCTAAATTTACCTGTGGCTAATATTTAAATAAAACAAAACTATTGTTCTTCATTGATTGAGATAACCTAAGTAAAACCTCTGTTTGTTTCTATTTTAACTCTATTGTCATTTACAGATATCCACACTGTCTGCTGCTGTAAATAAAGTTGACAGTTCAACGGACACTGAACCTCAACAACATTGACTGTGAAGTCAAGTACTGCCACCTAGCTGACACAGCAGATACAATCCTGCTTGCCCTATAGGACTCCTTAGTTGAATTAGTTGAAAGTAACCACTCATACAACTCCACCGATCTTGCAACAAGACTGTATAAAAATAAAATAAATAAAAAAAACTTTTTGTGTGGTGATAGGAGAGACAGCATTATGTTTTGATTTTTCTGCTGATGTGTGGTTTTGTATATGTGTGATGCTTTTGGCAGATGGGCATGCCGGATCAGTGGACGTCTTTTCTGTAGCAGTTGAGGTCTTCTCGCATTGGTTGACTTCGTGCAGTTGTGGACAGACAGTGCTAGGCTTTTGAAGTGAGTTGATGTGAAAATCAGATGTTAAAGTGATATCTAAGGTAGGCTACCACATTTGATCAGAAACTCTTCCATGTCTTGCGCATCCATATTGGAAATGTCACATTAACGCGAGTTCAAGTTCAGAATTAAGTCAGAGAGCGTGTGCAACCCTCGTGACACCGGCAATCTGTGCAGTGACGAATCAAAACGCCTCTGTTTTAAACTGTATATTAAACTAACCATGTTTCTAACATCTAACCTTACTTCCCTTTCAGGCCAAATAAAACTAACACTCTGAAACACGATGTCTGAATGTATGTGTGTCTTTTGGAGGAAAAGTCAAGTCAAGTCAAGTTTATTTATATAGCGCTTTTCACAATACAGATTGTATCAAAGCAGCTTCACAGTATTAAATTAAAATAATACATCAATGTTTGTTTCTAGTGGAAAACGTCCACGTTTGGTAATGCTGATCAATAGTATTGTTGATTGATTAATTAAATTAAATATCCCCAAATATCCCCAACTGAGCAAGCCAAAGGCAAAGGAAAACTCATGTGTGTGCGTGTGTGTGTATAAATAACAAAAAGGGGAAATTAAACTAGACAGATGACTAGTTCTCAAACCTTGTGATAAGTAATCACAAAAACAGAGTTTGCTTGTGCCAGTGACAGAGGGAAAAGGTTGGGGCTTTTGAAACAATTGAACCAAATTGATGGTGACATGTTAGTCACGATAATATTATTTGTTTTCTCGATTCTATAAAAACTGTTGTATCTGTGTTTTCTGGTGGGATTCTCAATGGAATTTGTCTGAGATCCTCCGGCCTTGCTTCTTGGGAGAGATTCCCTGAGAACTGCTTGGGAAGATCTGGTCGTGATTAAAGCATTTGAAGGACATTTGCTGAAGTCTGTTTGTCGATTTTTCCTGCGCAGGAAATGAGCTAGTTTAGGGAAGCAAGTTAGTTACAGTAAGACTCAGCCAGTTGTCGACTGAAGACGCAAGAGCTAGAGTATAAAGGTATTGGGTGTCGATTAGTAGACGCCCCAGTTTAAGGAATTGGGAGTCGATTTGGAGACGCCTCAGGTAATAAGATCAATTGGGTGTCGATTTGGAGACGCCCCAGATAAAGGTATTGGTGTCGATTTGGAGACACCCCAGGTAAGATCAATTGGGTGTCGATTTGGAGACGCCCCAGATAAAGATATTGGTGTTGATTTGGAGACGCCCCAGATAAAGCTGTTGGTGTCGATTTGGAGACGCCTCAGGTAATAAGATCAATTGGGTGTCGATTTGGAGATACCCCAGATAGTTAAAAAAAAAATGGTGGTGGGAAAATCTACCACATTGGACATTGCATTCTTAAGGGGTCATGAAAGCTCAAAATGCATTTTTTTGAGATATGCTTTCACCCAATCATATTTAGTAGCCTATATATACACAAACAAATACATTGAGAACAATAACCCTCATGTCCATCACCATCATCATAACCTTCACATTCGTAGGAAATAAGGTTTACACACTAGTGTTACAATGAACCACATTGAAACTTTTCTCCTTCAATTGTTTGTTTGTTTATTTAATATACAGTATGTTATAAACAGAACATCTGTCAGGACCACTATTGTCAAATACGATTGATAATTAGCATAGTTTGGATTGGCGGTATGGTTCTGTTCTGGTCAAGCATGCTGCCTAGCGTGGATAAGAGCAATGATATCTGCAACACATTCATGTTGGTTCTGTTCTCTTTACCCAAAGGGGGGTTTCCTTAGAGTAAACAGAACAGACCCAACGTGAATGTATTTAGTTTGTATTCAATCGTAATTAAGCCCCAGGGCCCATTTAATACCAGTTCCAGTACCCATCCCCTACTAACAAGAGAAGCAAAGAAGGATCAGTTGCAAAGCTACATGACAGTATATCTTGCATCTGGGTTTTCTAAATAAATCATAAGTGGAAGAATAACTAGTCGTTTTTAAAACAGCAGTGAAGAACACATTGAAAAATCTCAGCTTCCTGAACAGTTAAGCTTTTACTTTCCTTCATGAAAGAGTAAGCAAACTATAAGAGATACACAAGTGACTATAATATAAAACTCATAAGCATGCACAATGATATAATTTATATCATGAAGCAAAATGATACACAAGAATACATTTTTTGACATTGTTCTTTGGAGAGGAACTCCACCTTAGAGTTGATCTGAATCTTCCAAGTTCTCAAAGATTAACTTTATTCACAGTGAAAACTTCTGATAATGTTTCTTTGTCATGTCAGTTATGGCTGGTTAAGACAGATTTATCCACATATTTTATTGCTTGATGCATTTTTGTGTTGCATTTGGTGAAGACGCGGCATCAAACCTGAAAATGCTGGACCTGTAGAGGATCTACTTACTGTGAATGGTTTTTGAATGTCTGTAAAGAGAAGATAAATGATTGAAACGCTTCCCACATGCAGTGCAGTGATGCGATTTTTCTCCAGTGTGGATCCCCTCATGTGTTTTCAGATTTGATAACTGACTGAATCTCTTGTCACAGTGTGAACACTTGTAAGGTTTTTCTCCAGTGTGGATCCTCTTATGTGTTTTCAGGATTCCTGACATACTGAATCTCTTGTCACAGAGTGAACACTTGTAAGGTTTTTCTCCAGTGTGAATTCTCTGGTGCACTTTTAAATCGCCACTTCTAGTAAAAATCTTTTCACACTCAAAGCACATGTACTCTCTCACACCAGTATGTATTTTATGATGAACTTTTAAATGTTCTAGACGTGAAAAACTCTTTCCACATAAATTACATGAATGGGGCTTTACTTTTGTATGCGATTTCAGGTGCATCTTCAGGACTGTATACCACAAAAATGTTTTTCCACATTGATCACACATGAACGGATTCTCTCTAGTGTGGATGTTCATGTGAATCTTAAGGTTTGCTGATTGTGTAAAACTCTTTCCACACTGATCACATGTGAACGGCTTCTCTCCAGTGTGGATCATCATATGCTTTGTAAGGTGTGCTTTTTGTCCGAAACTTTTCCCGCACTGATCACATGTGTATGGTTTTTCCTCAGTGTGGATTATTGTATGGGCTTTCAGATGTGTTGTCCGATTGAATCTCTTGTCACAGTGTGAACACTTGTAAGGTTTTTCTCCAGTGTGGATCCTCTCATGTTTTTTCAGGATTGTTGACTGATTGAATCTCTTGTCGCAGTGTGAACACTTGTAAGGTTTCTCTCCAGGGTGGATGTTCATGTGTTCTTTAAGGTGTCCTGATTGTGCAAAACTCTTCCCGCATTGATCACATGTGTACGGTTTCTCTCCAGTGTGAACTCTCATGTGAACCTCTAGACCAGGGATAGGCAACTCCGGTCCTGGAGGGCCACTGTCCTGCAGAGTTTAGCTACAACCCTAATTAAACACAGCTGAACAAGGCAATCAGTGTTTTCAGGATTACTAGATAGATACAGGCAGGTGAGTTTTTATCAGGGCTGAAGCTAAACTCTGCAGGACAGTGGCCCTCCAGGACCGGAGTTGCCTATCCCTGCTCTAGACTATCTTTCCTTGAGTAACTTTTCTCGCACTGATCACATGTGAACGGCTTCTCTCCAGTGTGAACTCTCATGTGACGCTCAAGACTTTGTTTGTTTGTGTAACTCTTTCCACACTGAGTGCAGGTTAAAGATTTCTTGTCTCTTCTTTTCTTTAGATCTTTCTGTTTGGTTTGAGAGCAACTCAAAGGTTTTTCTCCAGTTATGACTTGCTTTTTCTCCTCAACTTCACTCAATTCTTCATTCTCCTCTGAAATACAAGTAAAAACAATTCATTTTCAGTAACTCGTAATAAAACAGAGAAATGTGAAGGCCATAAAAGTGAACCCTGATGTAACAGTGGACAGTAAACAATTGGCATAAAAAATTTGACCCTGAAATTTTTCGTGAATGAGGTATATTGATCTTCAAATTAGGGGTGGGCGATCTTCCCAAAATTTCATATAACAATCTTAATATATATCAAATATATATACACACACACACACACACATGTTTTTATTTTTTTTAAATATATTTTTGTAAATATATTTTAGGGCTGTCAACGTTAACACATGCAATTAAACTCGTTAAAATATTTAAATTAATTAACGCAGCATTCGTGTCATTTTTATCCAGACATCAATAGCTGTATTAGTATCAGTGATACTGGCATTCATTCCTAAAAAGATGCAGTTAAAGTATTTATAATATACAGTCTTTATGTTGTCTCTACATTAATTTGGAGATTAATTGTAAAATTATTACATTACAAAATATATAAACAAAATATAAACCTATAATCATGATTAAATCACAGAAAAAATGTGTGAATCGAGCTGAACAGATAGATAAGTTTAAGTAATAAGAAGTGAACAACACAAGCTTCTCCAATCAGTGCAACTATAATTTAAATAAAAATATGCTAAATATTAAATACACAAAACAGGTAATCAAAAACCTAGACTTTGTCATATAAACTTTTGGAAGAAAAATATAAATATGTAGTACACTAAATTGGCCGTCGGTCCTCTTTTCAGCATGGAAAATTAGTTTCAAGAGTGCTCAAAACAAAAAGCAAAACAGTAATAACGTGAGTTAGCCAGTTAAAACACAAAACGATACTTGGTTACTCACGTAACCTCGGTTCTCTCTAGAGAGGGAACGAGTATTGCGTAAGCTCTGCTTACGCAGCGGGAAAAGCCTTCTTTTCTCGAGATACTGAAACCAAAAATTATCCTTAATTTCATGTATTGTCAACGCAGTGCAGCTGCAGGCAGCTGAGCTAGAGCGGCATACTGCGCGCTCATTGGCTGCCGCGCGGCAACTGCTTAAGCCTACCAGTGAGCCTGGCGTGACGTCACGCCCAATGAGGGCGCGCGCGACCTCGCGCGTCACAGCCCGCCAGAATGGGCGGCGTCAGAGCGTATATAAGGAAGGCTCGTAGGCTATATTCTCTGTTTTCTGTCGACTGAAGCGACACGAGCGATAGGCTCAGCACGATCAGGGAACGCAATACTCGTTCCCTCTCTAGAGAGAACCGAGGTTACGTGAGTAACCAAGTATCGTTCTCTTACGAGAGGTTCTCTCGTATTGCGTAAGCTCTGCTTACGCAGCGGGAACCCTTTGTCCACGCCGTGCGAGCCTAACAATCACATATGACTCATAGAAAAACATAGAGGTGATCAAAACAGGTGGCCAGCGGTGCGGGCCAGCGCATGTTCATAAGCACACATAGGGAAAAAACACAGAACGGCACTGCCGGTTCATGTAACTGATACCCTGAGCGTGCAGCTCAACAGACAAGCTAATCGGTAATACAGCCTGACCCTTGGGCAGGACACGAAACACGACTAGACTGACAGAAGTTTAGCCTGCATAGCGGGAACTTCCAGGTTATAAAACCTAACAAATGTGGAGGGGGACGCCCAGCCCACCGCCCTACAAATGTCGTCAATGGAAATCCCACTGGACCATGCCCACGATGAGGCCATGCCTCTGGTGGAATGAGCCCGTATGCCTAACGGACATTGCAGGTCTTTGGACGCATAAGCTGCTGCAATCGCGTCTACTATCCATCTGGACAGTGTCTGTTTCGAAGCGGCGCGACCCTTGGTGCGCCCGCCAAACGAAACGAAAAGCTGCTCTGAGAACCTGAAGGCTGCAGAGCGCGTCACATAACACCTTAACGCCCTGACCGGGCAAAGGCGGTTAACCCCTTCCTCACTGCTGGAGGACGGCAGGGCCGATAGGGTAACGACCTGAGTCCTGAAGGGAGTGCCTAACACTTTGGGGACATAGCCGTGCTTCGGTTTGAGAATGGCTAACGAGTCGTTAGGTCCAAACTCGAGGCACGACGCGCTGATGGACAGCGCATGTAAATCTCCCACACGTTTAACTGAAGCCAGAGCTAGCAGAAAAACGGTCTTAAGCGTTAAGTATTTCAACTCCACAGAGTCCAAAGGCTCAAAGGGATGCGCTTTTAAGGACTCCAGGACCAGGGACAGGTCCCAAATAGGAACCGACGGGGGCCGCGGAGGGTTCATTCTCCTGGCCCCGCGTAGAAAGCGGGTAATGAGTCCATTTCTGCCCAGTGCACGGCCGCGCGCCGACTCAGCGAACGCTGCTATGGCCGCGACATAAACCTTGAGCGTGGAGGGGGACCTGCCCGCGTCCAACATCTCTTGGAGAAATTTCAATACCTGTGGAACTCCACAGGTCCGAGCATTAGAACCCATATTCACACACCACTTGTTAAACACTGACCATTTAGACGCATAGAGCCGCCTCGTCGAGGGGGCTCTGGACTGCGTGATCGTGTTAATTACCCCTTCTGGCAGGCCAACGAGTAATCGTTGATTATCCACGCATGCAGAGACCAGTGCTCTGGATGGGGATGCAGAATCGAGCCTCGGGCTTGAGAGAGGAGATCTCTCCTCACCGGAATCGGCCATGGGGCTGTGTCTGCCAGTCTCATTAGCTCGGGGAACCATGGTTGGTTTTCCCAGCGCGGGGCTATGAGGAGCACTGCGCAGTTCGCCTCCCTGATCCTCGCTAGCACTTGAGGTAGCATCGAGATCGGTGGGAACGCGTACAACGGAGTGCTGGGCCAGGTCTGGGCCAGCGCGTCCTCCTGTTTCGAGAAAAAACCTCTGGCACTGAGCGTTCTCGCTCGTGGCGAAGAGGTCGATCTTCGCTTCGCCGAAACGACGCCAATGCGTCTGTATCGTCTGGCGGTGTAGAGACCATTCCCCTGGGGGAACGTTGTCCCTGGACAGTCTGTCCGGGCCGTCGTTCAAACGACCGGGTACATGAGCTGCCCTTAGGGAGCGCAACGGGCCTTGAGCCCAGGATAGGAGGCGCTCTGCGAGCGCGCACAGGGTTCTGGATTTGATTCCGCCCTGGCGGTTCACGTACGACACCACTGACATGTTGTCCGAGCGAACTAGCACATGGTGTCCCCGTAGAAGCGGTAGAAAGTGCTTCAGCGCTTTCTCGACCGCCAGCATCTCTAGACAGTTTATGTGAAGGTCTTTCTCCGTATTCGACCACGGGCCGCAAATCGGACTGCCTTCGTGAGTCGCTCCCCAACCCATGTTGGACGCGTCTGTCGAGATCACTTTGCGGTGTGCGATGGTTCCCATCGACACTCCCCGCTGATACCATTCGGCCGCCAGCCAGGGCTGCAGGGCTGTAACACAGCGCTGAGTCACTCTGATTGGAGCACGGCCCGAAATCCATGCTTTGCGGGGCATTTCCGTTTTTAGCCAGCGTTGAAGCGGACGCATTCGGAGTAAACCCAGCTGCAGGACGGCTGCTGCTGATGCCATGTGGCCCAGCAACCTCTGAAAAGTTTTCAATGGAAAAACTTTTCCCTCCTGAAAGGAGGCGGCGAGGTGTCGAACACAGCGCGCGCGCTGTGCGGACAGTCTGGCCGTCATCGCCGCCGAGTCCAGATCTATACCCAGAAAAGTGATAGACTGGCTGGGGGCTAAAGAGCTCTTGTCCCAGTTCACGGAAAGACCCAAGCTTTGCAGGTGACCGAGAAGCGCTTCTCTGTGGGAAACTAGTTCCTCCGCCGAGTGCGCTATAATGAGCCAATCGTCCAGATAGTTCAGGATTCGCATTCCCCTCGATCTCAGGGGTGCGAGAGCCGCATCCATGCACTTTGTAAATGTACGGAGTGCCAGGGATAGGCCGAACGGCAGGACGGTGTACTGATATACCTGGCCGTCGAAGGCGAATCTCAAGAATGGCCTGTGACGGGGTATAATCTGAATCTGAAAGTACGCGTCTTTCAGGTCGAGAGATATGAACCAGTCCCCCGGGCGAATCTGCGCGAGGATTTGACTGGTTGTGAGCATTTTGAACGGCCGTTTCATAAGCGTTTTTGTTCAAATATCTCAGATCCAATATAGGTCTGAGTGCTCCGCCCTTCTTGGGAACGAGGAAATAGCGGCTGTATACGCCTGCCTCGGAACCCGGAGGGAGAACCCGTTCTATCGCCCCCTTTGTGCAGCAAATTCGCTATTTCTGTGTGAAGCAGATGCGCTGCATCCGCTTTCACTATAGTCTCGGCCCGAGCGCGATAGCGCGGAGGGCGGCGAGCGAATTGAAGCGAATAGCCCTTTTATCACTGTGTTCAGTACCCACTTCGACACTCCCTGAATAGCTTTCCATGCATTCGCACTCATAGCTAGGGGTCGAATCGCCTCTGAGTCTCGCCCGCCGCACAGCGCGGGACGGGGGATCTGTGGCGGTGTAAACGCGAGTCGCGCAGTGGCAGTGAGAGGGAACGGGGGTTCGCTGATGGCGGCAGCCGGCTGAACGGCACTGTGAGAGAGCGTTGTGTGTGACGGCTCGCGGCGCGGAAGCGGGGCGGGCTCGTGCATGTTTATCGGAGAGTGTGCGTGCTGTAAAGCGGGCACAGAGCTCTTTATTATCACACAGCCGGTGGCTGACTCGTACGTGTTTACATGAGAGTGTGCGCGCTGTGTAGCGGGCACAGGGCTCTTTATTAACACACAGCCGGTGGCTGGCTCGTGCGTGTTTACATGAGAGTGTGCGTGCTGTGTAGCGGGCACAGGGCTCTTTATTAACACACAGCCGGTGGCTGGCTCGTGCGTGTTTACATGAGAGTGTGCGTGCTGTGTAGCGGGCACAGGGCTCTTTATTAACACGCGGCCAGTGGCAGAGTGTTCTGGTCCCCAAGCGTGTGAGACAGAGCGAACACTGTGTAGGTGTGAGCACTGAAGTGTGGGCGCGTGACCTACAGTTATCACTCGAGCGGCCGTAGCGCGCTTCATGCGAGTGCACTCTGTGGGGTACACAGGGGAAATTGTGCTTGTGTGTAGCGATGAACACTGGGACGTGGGCATGTTTACTACACTCATAACACTGACGGCTTGAGCCGCACCGTCGGCGTGAGCCGAATAACCAGAATTAACACTCTTTTCCAGATTTTCTGGGCCGCTGTATGAACAGCGTTTGTGTGCAGGCGAGCGAGTTGTGTAACTGACTCATTGGCTGCAATACACATCTGCGGTCATCTTCTTAAGTGACTGACAGCGCGAAACGCTTGAAGGCTCAAATGTTTAAACTCTCATAATTCCTCGCGCACCATCAGAGGGAGGATGCGAGGGGCGGGTTCACTTTCTGCGTGTGAGAAGCTGGCCGCGAGCTCGGATCAGCGAACAGCATAAAAAATGTTTGCTGCCAGAGCCGGGATCGAACACGGGTCTCTGGTGTGAAAGCCTGTTATTCTGCCACTGAGCCACAGGGGAAGAGTGCATAGGCAATCGGTTCGCTCGAGCATAAGAGAGTGTGGGTCATGCTTTTCGTCGGCGATAGCGTGCAGACGTGCGTGTATTATAACAGGCTCGTTGCTGCAACATTAACATTTTCAGCCGCCTAAACTCAGAGGGGGCTGAGAAACGTACGGGAATTGGAGAATGGCCCGGCCTCAGCGGGGCTACAAACATCTCCCTCCTCCTTCCGCCGGTGAGTGAGGCACGCGGGGTGCTGAGCATTACTCGTGACCGTCCGCTCTGACATCCCTGAGAACGGCGCAGTTTGCGCGGGAAGCGGGGCGAGTAGCCGGAGCGTCATCATGTTTTGCAGGCGAGCGTGTAAGGTAACAGGCTCGTTTACTGCAATATTAATATTTCCAGCCGCCTGAACTTAGAGGGGACTGAGAAATATGTGAGAAGGCGGTAGCCAAGCCTCGGTGGGATTCGAACACTCTCTTTCCTTCTATCACCGGCGAGTGACGGACGCGGGGACAGTAGCTTTCTTGTAACGTAAAGAAAACTAACCCCGCGACTGTCAGCTTCTGCAATCCCTTGTGAGCGGCGCAGTGTGCGCGGCTCGAACAGAGGGAGAGAGTGCGGGGAGAGCGAGTAGCCAGAGAGCGTTATCATGTTTGCAGGCGTGCGTGTACTGTAACAGGCTCGTTTACTGCAGTATAGATATTCCCAGTAGCCTGAACTAGGAGGGGACTGAGAAATATGTTAGAGATGGAGGTTAAACCAGCCTTGGCGGGTCTAGAACACTCTTTTCTCCTTTCGCCGGGAGACGGCGGGCGGGGGGGGGTAGCTTTCTTGTAACGTAAAGAAAGCTAGCCCCGTGACCGTACGCGTCTGCGATCCCTTGTGAGCGGCACGTTTTGCGCGGCTCGAACAGAGGGAGAGAGCGAGCCCCGTAATCATCCGCATCTCTAACACACCTTGTGAGAGGCGCAGTTGCGCGGCTCGACAGAGGGAGAGAGAGAGCGGGGAGTGCGAGGCATTTGAAACAACGCCTCGTGTAAAATTCAGTAAAACACATAATGTAAATAGACATAGTGAGAAAGGATATGTATCGCCGGATAGCTGAGCTGGCACGGCAGGCTGAAGGCGGCGAAGAGATCGTCCGGCTTCCTCAGGCTGTCCTAAGCTGGCTCGTTAGCTTGATCCAAGAAGGCCACGGCGACGGTTTCCTCTCAGAGATCAGCGATGCGAGTGCTTCGCTGAAAAGACAGAAATCAGAGAATATAGCCTACGAGCCTTCCTCTGACGCCGCCCATTCTGGCGGGCTGTGACGCGCGAGGTCGCGCGCGCCCTCATTGGGCGTGACGTCACGCCAGGCTCACTGGTAGGCTTAAGCAGTTGCCGCGCGGCAGCCAATGAGCGCGCAGTATGCCGCTCTAGCTCAGCTGCCTGCAGCTGCACTGCGTTGACAATACATGAAATTAAGGATAATTTTTGGTTTCAGTATCTCGAGAAAAGAAGGCTTTTCCCGCTGCGTAAGCAGAGCTTACGCAATACGAGAGAACCTCTCGTAAGAGAACTATGTATTTTGAACACCCTTTAGAAAATACACCAATAATTATTCATACAGGTAGTGATTCTGAGGGCAAGTTGCTCCAAATAAAGTGGGTATCGTCCCATCTTTAATGGATAAGCATGTTGTACCACTTAGATCTGCTGTTGTATGGCTGTGGTAGTTTTAACCATTGACTCTTCACATCCTCATCTTTTGGAAGGGTTTACAAAGAGAATTGGTTTTGCAGAGCAGAAACTGTCTTCTTCATGTATCGAACACAAACTAGCTACAGTATTTTGAGGGCGGGTCAAACATTGTTTGCTTCACGGGCAGAGAACGCAGAACATTGGCAGGCATTTGCAAATGTGTTACCCTTTGACGTCAAGACGTTACAAAATAAGATTCTGATCCCTAACGACTCGTCGATTCTGTCCTTTGGGAGACAATAACTTTATCGTGCACTTTCAACTTTACAACTTTGCAGAACCGTTATATTCACAGACAGCTGTATTACACACTGCATGAAAGGGAATATTCGGAAAAACCATAATGGGGTATAATAGGAGTAACCTTAATAATTAAAATTATTTAAAAAATAAATCTCCAAATTAAACAGACTTACTTTAGATTGTAACAACTTGATTCTGTAATCATATTACAGTATTCTTCACAAATACATAAATTGTTTGAGAAACTATGATTAAAAAGGACCAACAGGGCACTCAGTAATCCAAGTTTGTGTTCATATTTTTTCAAATAAAGACAAGCTAACACTAATTTTACTTACAGCACAGTGAAAAGGACTAGGGATTCACCGATATGAAACTTTTGGTTGATACCGATAATAGAATCGGGCATTTATATAGAATCGGGCATTTATATAGCGCTTTCATATGTACTACTGTACACCCAAAGCGCTTTACAATCATGTCAGGGGATCTCTCCTCAACCACCACCAGTGTGCAGCATCCACTTGGATGATGCGACGGCAGCCACAGTACAACGGCGCCAGTGCGCTCACCACACACCGGATATAGGTGGAGAGAGGAAAGAGAGTGATAGAGCCAATTCAATGTAAGGGGATTATTAGGAGGCCATGATTGGTAAGGGCCAATGGTGTGTGGCCATGACACCGGGGTTACACCCCTACTCTTTACGAGAAATGCCATGGGATTTTTAATGACCACAGAGAGTCAGGACCTCGGTTTAACGTCTCATCCGAAGGACGGTGCTCTTTGACAGTATAGTGTCCCCGTCACTACACTGGGGCGTTAGGACCCACACAGACCACAGGGTGAGCACCCCCTGCTGGCCTCACTAACACCTCTTCCAGCAGCAACCTGGTTTTCTCAGGAGGTCTCCCATCCAGGTATTAACCAGGCTCAGCCCTGCTTAGCTTCAGTGGGCAACCAGTCTTGGGCTACAGGGAGATATGGGTTATATAGAATTATAGAGTTATATAGAATTATAAGAATATATAATTCTTAATATGTGAAAGCCGATAACCGATATATTGGCCAATAAATCTAAATCCAAGTTTTTATATCATTTTTGAGAGCCTGATTACAAAAATAAAAGTCTCACCATTAAAATCCATGTCCCAAACACACAATTATAATGTTCTCTGGATAATTTTGTGTAGCCGATATGACAGACTTGCACTGCACGTTGCACTTCACTGTATGTTCCTTTTTGAAGTGATTTCAATCATATTTCAAGCAATTCAAAACAATCATGGCTGAGACTGAAGTGTGTTTGGGTACCGAAACCTGTCACTAATATGGAACCGGTACCCAAGTAACCGGTATGGAACCGGACCGAATCAAAACACAGATTTCAGTGCCTCATTTCAGTGCCACTTCAGCTGTCGGTTGAAATATCTGCCCTCTGGTTCTCCGAAACGGACATAAGAAACATCATCACCGCATGTTCAGATCATGTGATCATCAACTTATAAATTCAAATCTGCGTTGGCTGGCGCTGAGCCAGAGAAACAGACGCGGTCAGCAGTCACAGTGTGTTGTTAGTTCCGCGTCACGTTTAGTGTGAAAATGTTAAGTCGATGTCCATGCGATAACAGACCAGTGTACATCTAATAAATTATTCATTCAAGAACGTTGTGCAAGTTTACCGAAAGAATAGAGCCGCGAACCTCACATACTTTTGAAAATCCAGCCTTCAGTTGATCCTGATGAAAATTGTATTTTATTGTAGAGCTGCACGCAGCTTGTCCCTCCCTCCCTCTCTCACAAACTGACAACGGAGGCACGAATAGCCCCTTCTCTTCGAGCACGATCTGAATCAAAACATGAGCATGTAGAGGACGGATTGTTGCCGGTGCTTAATGCTTATTCCCCCAGCGAAGATTCCAGAATCAATCCGGAGTTGAATGGTTAGCATAATGAACACTGTTGCAAACATAACTCTGAGAAGTTAGTCTATGTTAAGCGCTGTCGCGTTTCCATTACAGATTTGCGCAAAACTTTTGCGATTTTTTTCTAAATATTGATAAAAAAACTATTGCGAAATGACGCCGTTTCCATTAACTGATGTTATGCGACTAAAACGTCATTTTTTCCTCTCTCGATCAGTCATTCCAAAAATCATGGCAATGGACGTTGGCAGGTTTATATATATATCACAGCCACTAGACTAGCCATTATTATTATTATCTCCAGGTTTAGGTTGGTGTGTGTTGGTTTTTGTCTACCTCAATCTCCAGGTTTGTGTGTGTGTGTGTGTGTGTGTGTGTGTGTGTGTGTGTGTGTGTGTGTGTGTGTGTAAGTCTGTGTGTGTCTGAGTCTGTGTGTGTGTCCACCTCCAGGTCCAGGTTGGTGTGTGTGTGTGTGTGTGTGTGTGTGTGTGTGTGTGTGTGTGTGTGTGTGTGTTTTAATGAGCAAAATTTGCAACAAGAAGTCTGTGGAGCAGTCATAGAAAGTGTAGCAATGGCATAGCAATGTAGCAATAGCAATGTCTTTAAGTTATCTGACACTAAGTGTTGGCAATGGAAATGTGTACTTGTCAATCAAAATATATGATATATTTAACCCTTTTGTTGTGCCTTAATCACCCCTCCCCCAAACGCCATACACAGTGGCGCGAAGAGTGTCAATGTTACTTCAGGTTATTTATAACATGTTAAAATTTCAAAGAACTACGAGGCTGATACGAGAAACGGATATAAATCAGATCTTCAATTCCTGCGCTATATGCAGATTTAACGGAGTGCACATCACCGAAAGCAACAGATATGAGCTGCATTTTATTGATCATCAGCTAAAATTTCAAAAATCAAAGAGAGAGCAGCAACAGCCTTGGTAAGATCATTTCGTTTCTTTACTTTCAAAGGTGAACTAAGTAACTTTTTTACCTTAACCGAACAGCTTTGGAGTCATTGGAATAGTTATATGACTTTTTTCGGGTTGAATGGTGGTCGTCTCGCACCCCCCCGAAAAACCACCCTTGCAACTTTGGGCCGGCGGGCCAATATCAGGTCTCGCGATGTAACAAATTGCTTTACGGCAAAAAAATCTGCTAAAATTCTGTCATTATTGCGCTCCCTCACGCTGTTCGAACCCGAATGAAGAAGATGTTTTAAAGAATGTCCCATCTGACAGTAGCGTCGTCATATCTGGCTATAATATGCTTATAACACGCTCTCACATGTTTATTTTTTAACATTTTTGGTAAGCTGAGGGAGAAAAGGGAGGGGCTAAATGGAAGAAAGGAGGAAAAGTGGAATCTCTTAGTAAAATGGATTCCTGTGAAAACCACATTCTCTCCGTGTTGGCGAGCCTATGTTTATTGCAGGAAAAATTATATATATATACTGCAATAACCATTCATAGTTACAATGACAATTTGGTTATTTTTGCAAGTCTCCAGGGGCTCTCTCTTAATTCCTGTACTCCCTTTGCTGTATTAATCCTAATGTAGACAATAAATACAGTTTAATGGAAAAGTGATTTTCCTTATATTTCTTTCAGGGCCAGTAAAAATATAGAAGGGACCAGCAAAACTCTGATCTACTGGCCCCGGGGGCTAGTGGGGAATTTTTTTTTATGTTGAGCCCTGATCTGACAGCTGGATTCGACTAAGTCTGCAAGGTTTGTGAAATTAAATGTTTATTAGATATTCAAAGATTTGTTTAAATGATATAAATGCATTTCAGCATTTGCTGAATGTTGACGGTAAATGAGAAAGTATTAATAGTGTTTGCCTTTCTGTTACTAATAATATAAAGCATACATTATAATAATTTTTAGTATCTAGTTTACTCTCTTTGTTTAACAGTTCTGCCTAGTAACGTATTAGACAAAACTGTTAAACGGAGAATGAAGACGGAGAATAAAGCTGCTGTCTCAGCGCCTTCAAAATAAAAGTCTGGATATTACGAGGACACAAAAGATCACGATCTCCACGATTCGCTTGAAAAGTAGATCGTGGACGTCTTGAAGATCGATAACGATATAAAATCATCAGATCACCCACCCCTACTTCAAATGATTAATTTTAAAACATTATATGCACAAATCCCATGTTTCTATTGGGATGACTATTAAATATGTTTGATTTTGTTGAAAAAACTAAATGTACCCAGTTGTTCATAGAAAGTGTCCCTAAGCCTATTATTTTATGCTTCAGCTATATAATTGCAAAGCTTTAAAGATTTATCCTAATACAACAAACCAAAATCTAAATATTGAAGCTTTATAACCTTCAGCATCATGAATGAATGAAGAATAAACACCAACCTCTTTGTTCTTCAGGATCTTCAGTGTGTTTCATTCTGCAGGGTTCTGGATCACTCATGTTCTCACTGTCCTCTTTAATAAACTCAGTCTTTGCAGATTTCAGCTCTTCCTGATGCTCGTCTTCACTTGATGGGAATATTCCAGCATTTATTGGAGAAGTCAGTCACTAAAGGCAGGATTGTCGTGGGGGGAGTTTCACTGAACATGAATTTCTGTGTCCAAAATCAACAAATCAGTTACTGAGTTTTTTTTGGGGGAAAAATAACAATAATTTATACATTTAAGCATTTATGTAAGTGAAGCAGATGTCCTCATGTCTATCATTGAACATACCAGCCTTACAAATATAAATTGTTGCCTCTTTGTAAACCATTATATTACTATAATAAAAATAACAGTATCAACACAAAGAGCACATCAGTTTTGGAAAATTCACACATTTTATGCATTTGTTTTGTCTCTTTCCATCTTTCCCTAACATTTCTATCCATATTATTTCATTCTGCCTCCTTACATTAACACACAAGATGATTTCTGTCAAGAAATATAGAAAATAATGTAATGTTAACTATAAATAACAGTAAGAATGAAAAAAATAAGCATTCACTATCTAAATGTAGTTTGGTTTTCTAATAACTACATTCAGAGCAATGAACTAATGAAATGATTAACATGATGTAGCCTAGTATGCATAAACTGACAGTGTTAAAAATCATCTTTAAACAGAAATAGTAGCAGAAAGCAATTTTTTTTATGTTTTCAGTGTCTATAATTTTGTTCATATTTATGTGTAGATTTTAAATGTCAACATGGCTCATTATATAGACTCAGTATTGAGTAATTAGCAGTATGTCCTGACTTGTATCCATCTACTGCCAAAGATAAACGTCTGAGAAACAACATTAGAAATAAAAAACTTGATATGGGTTTGCATCCATTCCCATCACAGATCGCGAGAGTAGCAGAAGCATTATCGCCCAAACATCGAAACAATCATTCACACGAACACACACAATTCATTCAATTATTTAAGTCGGCAAACACACAAACAGCGCTGTACCCGATTCAAACGAGGCAGAAACGACCTCTTATATTGTTGCATAAACAAACTGTGTAAAATGTGTTTTACAATAGTTTAAATATACGAAATATGCTGTGACCTGCTCACCTCTCCTCTGAAGACTCTCACTCTGAATGAAGTTAGCGCGCGCGCCAGTGATGACGTCATCGCCGCGAGCCGAGTTCAGATCATCAAAAAGCGTTCTAAACGTTCTAAAAAGTTCTAAACGACAAAACATCATAAACAAACACATCAAACAAAAGTAAAAGGTATACTAATGTAGACAAAGAGCCGTCTAATTCAATATTAGTCATATGTGTGGAGTAAAATATAGTTTATTAGGCAATTAAAAGCTTTATTGATAAATTTAAAACAGAAGGCCCAAAAAGCAAACATACTTCATGGCTTTCAGATATTAAAACTAAATTTATAAAATTACATTTTCCTGACACTAATACAATCAGCAGAGGGTAAAAGTTGTTGATAAAATATAAAAAGATAACAATATATTAATTACGACATTAACCAATAATTACTCAAAGCAAATACAAAAATTAGTTAAAAAAGTGAAAACTAATGAGATGAGTTAAAAAATAATAATAATTTGGGCTGGTTAACAGCAGAATTGATCTCTTTTTGCAATGCTGAGTCATTATTTGCCTGTTTATCACTGTAAAGCTGCTACTGTAAAGCGCTATAGAAATAAAGGTGACTTGACTTGATTAGGCTGTGTTCAGACTGCAGGTGTAACAGGATTGTCTCTGTGTTGTGTTGTGTTTAACTCACGATGGACACCAATGTGCGCTTAAGGATAGATTTCTGTTGACAAAACAGAACAGCGGTGATTAAATTCGCAAATCACACTTGCACTTGTTCGCAGCCATTCACTCTCTCGGCTGGTACGAATCTAAATGGCTTCCAATTAAACTGACTACATAAACAATTATACAACAACAGATTTGAAACACATGGTCTGTACATGTTGGCAAGACAATGATCAGAATCGGGAATCACACTCGCATACACAGGGTTTCCACGGATCCTTAAAAAGTCTTAAATTAGAAATTTGTTAAATTGAAGGCCATAAAAAGTCTTATTTTTACTAATGAAAGGTCTTAAATTTTCGATGGCAATTTGATTTAGACATATCTAAATGTTTTCCAAATTAAAACTATCGAATTTAATAGCGTACTTTTTTTATTTATTATTCTTTCTTTGTGGATTTGCTTGTTCACGTGACATTTCATGTATCACATAATATGTAACATTATCGTTCCAAAAACGGTTTGATTAGAAAAAATAACTGAATGTTATGTCTGCATCAATATACAACACTGATTATATATATATATATATATATATATATATATATATATATATATATATATATATATATATATATTGTTACGACCGTCTAGGGGTCTGTGTCGTAACTAAAAAAAAAAGTGAAATGAGTCTCACTACCAGAGAGATTAGGAAAAACGTATTTACTTTTATTTACGGGCAAAAGGAAACAAATTCCAACTTCAGAGGATGACAAGGCCAAAATAATAAACAAAACCCCCCTTCGTGTTAGATAAACTAAATTCCTAAACCAAAAGAAAAGAAAATGAAATACACAATCCTTCCCTAACTCCCTAAATAAAAAACAGAGTGCAAAATATGTACATATAAAGAAATGGCGTCAAACCTCCTACAGCCCTTAATACGTTGACAGTACAAATCACCCAATATTTACATAAGGTAATTTAGACAATACAGATTCATATCAATAGCAGGACATAGCATTAAACAAACTCTTTCTCTCTGGCAAGATACTCGATCCCACGAAGAGCGAATTAAAAGGCAGCGACGCAAGCACGCGGTGGCACAAAGGGCCTCTGGAAGGTGTTTGGGGTGGTCCTTTTATTCTGGTTGGTTGTGGAGACGAACCAATCGCCGCGTCCGGTGAATTATCTGGAGGAACACCCATCTGAAAAGCAAGCAAAATACCCAGAAGGGACACCAGAGGGCAAAATAACACACAAACTCCTAACACCCCCATCCATAAAATAAAACATGTTTTAACTACTAATTAACACGGGATAGAGAATCAGCTACCACATTGTCGGTACCCTTTTTATGACAAATGTTCAAACTGTAACCTTGACAAATTAACGACCAGCGCATGAGACGATGGTTGGCATTGGACATGCGTTGGAGAAATATTAATGGGTTATGGTCAGTGTAAACGTTCACTGGTTGTACAGTGGAACCGATGTACACTTCAAAGTGTTGCAAAGCAAAAATTAAAGCAAGGGCCTCCTTTTCAATGGTACTATAGCTTAGCTGATGTCTCAGGAACTTCTTTGAAAAAAAACTAATAGGATGATTTAGACCATCATTCCCAACCTGTAATAATACGGCACCAGCACCACTACCACTAGCGTCAACTTCCAACAAAAATGGTTTTTCAAAGTCAGGGGCAATAAGCACAGGGTTTGTACACAGCAACATTTTCAGAGCGTTAAATGCAGCTTCACATTCAGCAGACCATTTAAATGAGACTGCTTTCCGGAGTAGTCCTGTTAGGGGACCCGCGACTATGGAGAAATTCCTACAGAAACAGCGGTAATACCCGATCATTCCTAGAAATCGTCGCAGCTCTCTTTTGTTCTCAGGAACCGGGAAATGAAGGATTGCTTCCACCTTCGAATTCAAAGGATGAACTTTACCACTTCCAACCTCTTTCCCTAAATAGGTGACGGTAGCACACCCAAATTCACACTTGGCTAAGTTCAGAGTGAGATTAGCAGCTTTAAGTCGCTCAAAGACTCCACGCAAGGTTTTCAGATGATCTTCCCATGTATCTCCATAACACACAACATCGTCTAAATAAGCCTCACAATTAGACATGTTGGACAACACGACAGACATAAGCCGTTGAAAAGTGGCACCCGAGTTTCGAAGTCCGAAAGGCATTACCCGATATTGTAAGAACACATCAGGGGTGGCGAACGCCGAAATCTCAGACGCACGAGCCGAAAGGGGCACTTGCCAATATCCTTTTAGCAAGTCTAATTTCGTCACAAACTTTGCGTTCCCGACACGGTCAACACAATCCTCCATGCGTGGCATGGGGAAAGAATCAGCTTTTGTCACTGAATTTACCTTCCTGTAATCGGTACAAAAACGTGACAACCCGTCTGATTTGGGCACTATAAGACATGGAGAACACCAAGGACTGGAACTTGGGACAGCTAAACTATGTTCAAGTAAATACAGTGTTTCTTGTCTCATAAGTTCCCTCTTAACTGGATTTACCCGATAAGCATTTTGTTTAATAGGCGCATGTGAACTAACATCAATGTCATGCGTTAACACTTGTGTCATCGAAGGAAAATCACCGAACAAGGTTTGATAACTCTGAATCAAGGTTCTAATATCAGCTTGATTAGAAACTGATAAGTGAGATAACTTAGAAGAAAGATTCGACAAGGTTTCTGAGTTAGACAAACGGGCAGTAGTGAAAGCGGCGCTACTCATCATCAAATCATCACTTTCTGGAGAGTATTCTGCAAGGGACTCCACTGCTGGTGCAACAGTGACAACAGGAGACTTCTTCACAGAATCATGCCGGGTCACATATGTTTTAAGCATATTGACATGACAAACCCGTGACTTCTTCCTACGCTCAGGAGTGGAAACAACATAGTTAGTATCACTCAATTTTTCGCTAATTTCATAGGGACCCGTGAATTTAGCTCTCAGTACTGCACCAGGCACAGGTAGTAAGACTAAAACTTTATCTCCGACACAAAATGAACGTTGGACAGCTTTTTGATCATAACGACACTTCATGTGGTCTTGTGCCGAGTCAAGCGATCGTTTTGCCAGCTTCCACATCTCGTGTAGCCTTTCGCGAAAAGAACTGACATATTCTGGGACATTTTTCACGGGGGCTTGGAGAGTAGGAGACAAAAACTGCTCCTGCAAAATTTTCAAAGGACCACGCACCGTGTGTCCAAAGATCAGCTCTGACGGACTAAATCCGAGCGACGCTTGAGTTGTAGTTCGAATGGCAAACAACAAAAGGGGAATTTCCTCATCCCATTCCTTTGGTTGTTCAACGCAAAAGGTTCGGAGCATAGACTTAAGTGTTTGGTGAAACCTTTCAAGAGCACCTTGCGACTGTGGATGAAATGCACTAGATACCTGATGCCTGATGTTCAACTTTTTTATTGCCTTAGCAAACACTTTAGACATGAAGTTGGTTCCTTGGTCCGACTGAATACATTTAGGTACCCCAAAAGTCGTAAAGAATTTAATAATTGCCTTAACAACTGCATGAGCTTTAAGTGAACGGAGAGGAATCGCCTCAGGATATCTAGTCGATGCACACATTAAAGTTAACAGATACAAATTTCCGGATTTTGTTTTAGGCAATGGCCCAACACAGTCGATTATAATCCGCTCAAACGGTTCACCAATCACTGGTATCGGTTTCAATGGGGCTGGGGGAATCACCTGGTTGGGCTTGCCAGCCATTTGACAGGCATGGCACGATTTACAGAATTTTGCCACGTCCGATTTCATTGATGGCCAAAAGAAATACTTCAATAGATAATCATAGGTCTTTCGAATACCTAGGTGGCCGGACAGTTCATGGTCATGTGCCACACTCAACACCTGTTCTCTAAAAGTTCCTGGAATCACCACCTGAAAAACAGTGCCCCAGTCATCTCTGACACGATTTGGTGACCACTTTCGCATCAGCACGCCTTCTTCAACAAAATAGGCAACGGGGTGTTCTGGCAAAACGGACTGCTCGACAGCTGCTGCAAAACAGTGAGAAAGAGTTTGATCGGTACATTGTGCCTCAATTAACGTAGACCGCTCACACGGTAAATCAACATTAGGAATTGCGTACATTTCCAGCTCTACTACATCAGATTCCTCGGAATTACCCTGACTCAAAAAGGTTTCCGACAGGTCAACAGTGTCTTTACACTTTTGAGCCTGTGCTCGGGTTACTACACACGTGCTAAACACATTCGGAAATTCTTCCTGCAAATCATCATAATCATCGTACGCAACCGGAACATCTACCACTTCTGGTAAACAGAAAACTTTGTCACCCGCCAAGTCATTTCCTAATATGAGCGATACACCTTTAACTGGTAACTCTGCACGCACAGCCAGTTTAACTTTCCCAGACACAATACCAGAGCGCATATGTACATGGTGCAGAGGAACTCTAACAACTGACAAACCAAGACCTTGCAGCAATACACTCGAACCGCAGCTTGACTGCTCTGAAAACGGTAACACACTTTCTAAGATTAAGGATTGGCTCGCACCAGTATCACGAAGGATATGAACATTTCTCATTTCCGAGTCTTCCGTAAGTGACACAACACCGTCAACAATAAACGGCTCAAACCCTGCGTCAGTATCTGCTGACCCAATAGTAACTAGAGAACGTTCAACCAAAGCAACGCCCTTCGGCGCGTATGTTTTCCTGCCCGCTTTACGCTTGAGAGAGGGACAGACAGCGATGAGATGTCCCACTTCATGACAGTAAAAACACTCACGAATTTCATCATTAACAGCCCCTAACGCCTTCTTTGATACAGCTGTGGTATCTTTAGGACTAACGTTACGAACACGATCGGAAACATTTCGTCTCGTGGGAGACGAATACACGACTCTATGAGTCAGCACAAACTCATCCGCAAACACCGCTGCTTCGGAAAGAAAAGAAACTTTCTGCTCATTTAGGTAAATCACGATTTTCTCGGGAAGACAATTCTTAAATTCTTCCAACAGCATCAATTCTTTTAACTGCTCAAACGTAGTAACTTTGCTCGCTGCGCACCACTTCTCAAATAAATTTGCTTTATCACGTGCGAATTCTACAAACGTTTGACTAGTGGTTTTCACTTGATGACGAAATCTCTGCCGGTAGGCTTCGGGCACCAACTCATAAGCGCGTAAGACAGCATTCTTCATCTCATCATAATTTAGACTCTGTTCGAGCGTTAAAGCAGAACAGACTTCTTGCGCTTTTCCAACCAATTTACATTGTAACAAAAGTGGCCAGACAGTACGCGGCCATTTCAACGTAGCTGCGATACGCTCAAATACATTAAAATATGTATCAACCTCGCTCTCACGGAACAACGGGACTAAAGCAATTTGTCTACTAATATCAAATTCACTTACTTGAAAAGGCGATTGTGGTGCAGGAACGGTACTCGGAATGGAAGCATCTACAGGAGCTGAAACTGGCACATTCACGCTGGGCGCCCCATCAGCGGGGAAGTGAGCTGGTTGTTGTTGGGCTTTTAGATCCAGATCTAGCTCCTTGAGCCTGATTGCTCGCTGGGTCTCAATTTCAACTGCCCGCACCTGCAACAGCTGATTCTGATACTGTTGTCTACTCAGCTCTATCTCCAGCTCTTTCAATCTGATTGCCAGCAAAGGATCTCTAGGAGCCGGAAAATTAGCAGGATCTATGCTAATCAGCTCCGTGGGTTTGGGTTCCTCCGCCCCCTCGCCCCCGGAAGCCGGATGTCAAATGCAACACCTGCTTCACGTTCCTGAGATAAAACCCCCTGCTCGATCAAATGCTTGTGAATCACTCCTTTTATTTCTGCTTTCCTTGCACCACGAATAACCTGAATCTGATACAAATCCGCAATAGCCAGCAAATCATCTTTGCGACCAATATCTAGTTGCTGTACTGATGGCTGAATGGCAAAGTGATCTAATTCGAATTTAGAAGTCATTTCCAATTCCCTCCTCAAAATGAAAACCACTAGAAAAACGCAAACATACAAAGCCAATTTCATTAGTTTTCTCTTCCCTTAAAAAATAGGACGAGCCCCCATTTGTTACGACCGTCTAGGGGTCTGTGTCGTAACTAAAAAAAAAAGTGAAATGAGTCTCACTACCAGAGAGATTAGGAAAAACGTATTTACTTTTATTTACGGGCAAAAGGAAACAAATTCCAACTTCAGAGGATGACAAGGCCAAAATAATAAACAAAACCCCCCTTCGTGTTAGATAAACTAAATTCCTAAACCAAAAGAAAAGAAAATGAAATACACAATCCTTCCCTAACTCCCTAAATAAAAAACAGAGTGCAAAATATGTACATCAAAAGAAATGGCGTCAAACCTCCTACAGCCCTTAATACGTTGACAGTACAAATCACCCAATATTTACATAAGGTAATTTAGACAATACAGATTCATATCAATAGCAGGACATAGCATTAAACAAACTCTTTCTCTCTGGCAAGATACTCGATCCCACGAAGAGCGAATTAAAAGGCAGCGACGCAAGCACGCGGTGGCACAAAGGGCCTCTGGAAGGTGTTTGGGGTGGTCCTTTTATTCTGGTTGGTTGTGGAGACGAACCAATCGCCGCGTCCGGTGAATTATCTGGAGGAACACCCATCTGAAAAGCAAGCAAAATACCCAGAAGGGACACCAGAGGGCAAAATAACACACAAACTCCTAACAATATATATATATATATATATATATATATATATATATATATATATTCTTTTGCAGGAACAGATGCAACACCATGCACGAAAATGGGGAAAATAACTGGTTCTTCTTTTATTACTTGTCAGCATCTGCCCTTCATAGGGCCCTATAAGTGTGAGGGCAGATCGGCAGATGAGTTGACAACACTGAAGCAGTGTTGAAGTTAATGAGATAATTAAGTGATTAATTAAGTGATGATTGAGCATTATTGAAGATACCTGATGTTAATAAGCAGAATCACTGAAGGAAAGAGAAACAAGAACAGAAAAAAGAGAAACACAAGAACTACTGACTTTGAGCCACTTACACATTATTTATAAAGCACATTTGTTGTGGAAAGAGAAATTATGAACTGAACTCAAAGACAAGCTCGTTCAGAATCAGTTACATATAGCAGGTCGGCTGACTCGATTTCCTTCTCATTCATTCCTGTAGCGTCACAGTGCATTTCCCTGTTGAAGCCCAGCTTCCATTGACTTCAATGGGGCTGTTTCGAACAGTTTTTTTCAGCGCTTCGAAACTAGATGGTCATTGGATAAATGCTGCAATTATGTCCCGCCCATGGAAGCTCAGCTTCTCTGGGGGTGAACGGGGAAGTGGGCTGGCCTGGACTCCGGGCTTCCGCGTGATGATTGGAGGGTCTGTCGAAAGGCTGGGTCTCCTTTTGATTGACAGCGATTTCATACAATAAAAAGTCGCTGATTTTGAAGCTGTTCGAGCTCAGTCCCATCGCGGATTTTTCAAAGACAATAAACTGCTGCAACCTATTTCTTGGTATTTGCTTGTCGAAATTGCTAACCAATTTTTATAATACATTTCACACAATTATACATTTATACCTTTATTATATTATTGCTTATTATATATTTTTATATTATTTATATTATCAAAAATAATTATTAAAATAATAAAAAAATATCTTATTATTATTTGCATTATTATTATACTTTATTATATTATTATTTATACCTTTATTATATTATTACATACATTTTTCACAGAGCATTTTCTTGAAAAGGAATGTAGAATTTACGTATAAATAAATGAATAATTTGTATGATGTAGGCCGAAAATGAGCTTCCCCTCTTTGAAAGACCAGCAGCCGCCACTGCCATGGATTTGTTTAGTTTATAATACGTTTTATTTTTAACTTAAACAAATGCAACATATAACATTCAAAACTCATCGGCTAAGACTGCATTTGAAGAAAAATAAACACAACAGTTTTCCCTCACGCATTCCAGCCACGGGTAGTCATTTTTCCATTCAATTATATTTTTGTGCTCTTTTTTTTTCGCCGGCTGCTCGGAGGTAGTCATTTTTACATTTCCCGCTGTTGTCACTTGTCGTCATCGTTGCTACGATACGTGACTCACAATGACTGAAACGACCAATTAAAAGGGCATTCTCTGATGATGTTCCAAGATGTTAAAAATGTAATACTTGATTAGCTGGTTCAGGTGTGTTTGATTAGGGTCCCAGATAGATAGATAGATGTTAATGTGTAAATTTGACTCAACATCACTTTTGCTCCTACAATTAATGCAGATTTTTTTATTTAAGATTTCATCCAAAAATCAATGGTAATGGCACTGAATCATTGTTACAATATGATGTTGGTTCAACATCATGTTTGCACTCTCAGAAAATGAAACACAACACTTAAAGCCACACAGCCTGAAATCAACTGGAAATAAGACAACAAATCTCTCAAGATCTCAACAGAAGGTCTTTTTGACAACTAACAGAGGTTTAGATGTTGATGTTTTATTGAAAATGTTTGGTCACCATTATGGTGATCAGTGTTTCCTTTAGTTGGACAGTTTGACTCTTGGCTTTTATGTGAGTGTGTGATCTTTGCAACAGTGTGCACTGAAATACATATATTTTTTTGCAAAGAAAGCCAGAAACAAAGATAATCAGTTGAAATAGTTTTTAGCATCATAATTCACTAATTTAACACTAACCAAAAGTGGTAATTTGTTTTTAAAAAGTTACATTCACAAACAATACTTACTTGCCACAGATCAGAGAATCTGAATTTTGATTTTTAAAATACATTAAAAGAAAAATATATTTAGATACACATCAAGAATCAGCATATGGATCTCAACAATGGTGATATGCTGCAATGCATGTTGGGAGCCACCATAATATAAAACCAGCATGCATTGTCATGCATGTCACCATTGCTGAGATTCGTATGCTGATTCTTGATGTCTGTGTGTCTAAAGACTAAAAATAATTCCTACTATTATATGTATTTAAAAATCAAAATTCTGAACATGATCTGTTGCAAGAAAACTATATCCACTTTTATTGAGGTGGAAAATTAGTAAACTATTCTGGTTCTAATTATGCTGAAAATGCTAATTATTCTTGTTTCTTGCAACAAATTATGTTTTGGTAAAAACTGCTGCAAAGACCAGAAACACGCATAAAAGCCAAGAGTCAAACTGTCCAACTAAAGCAAACACTGATCACAACAATGGTGACCAAACATTTTAAAACATCAGCTACTACACCTCTGTTAAAAAATAAATAAATAAATAATAATAATAATAATAAAAAAACTTCTGCTTAGATCTTGAGAGATGTATTGTCTTTTTTTATTTGCAGTTGATTTCAGGCTGTGTGGCTTTAAGTCGTTTGTAATGGTTGTGTTTCATTTTCTGAGAGTGCAAGAACCAACAGTGTTGAACCAACATCACATTGTAACACTGACTCAATGTCATCACCATTGATTTATGGATGAAAAACAAAACAAAAAAAAAAAAACATTAATTGCTGGAGATTTGAAAGAGATGTTGATTCAGTACAGTTAACATTGACACATTAACATTATTTTGATGGTTGCTTGCTTTCTGGGACCCTCATCAAACACACCTGAAGCAGCTAATCACTGTCTTCAGGATTACTAGAAAGATACAGACAGGAGAGTTTATCAGGGTTGGAGCTAAACTCTGCAGGACAGTGGCCCTCCAGGACCGCAGTTGCCCATCCCTGGTCTAAAATATGTTCCTTAAACACGTGTGTCCATGCAATCTATAGTCTAACTCATGCATTTTAAACTTAATAAGATAATACAACTGATTATGAATATTAATAAAGAATAATAATACAGATACATAATATTAAATAATGAAATTATATTAAAAGATTAAATTTTAAGTCTTAAACAACATTTTTAGGTCGGGAACTTTAGTCTGGACTTGGTCTGTTGTGGAGCAACTATGCCCGAACCAGAGCTGCTCGGACCAATCAAATTGTCAGGGCGGGCTTTGTTTATGTTTATTCTTTGTTTATGAAACATCATAGATTCTGCCATTGCGTCTGTTATAGAAGATATCGACAGCACATTCATTTTAAAAGAGGAACAGAGAACCACGATCAAGACATTTGTCGATCGGAAAGATGAATGAAGAACATACGTCACTTACTCAGTCGCTCTGATTGGATGTAGGTCTATCCAATTGAGTGCAGAGGCATTTTCTCTCCTGGTTCGGTTGAAACACGCCCCATAATCACAGCCCAATGGAGCAGTTTCAGACTCACATTCTGACTAGAGTCTGAGTACGACGACGTCAGGCTAATTAAATGTACTTTTACTTAAGTAAATTAAAAAAACTGAAGTAATGTTTTATTGGGTATCTAATCAAGTACATGATTTGTGAGCTTCGTCCACCATTTCCACTTCAGACCAATGACTTGATAACAAACGAAATACATGATAACAAACAGAATGAGAAGGTATTAACATGAACACATCAGAAGTGTGTGATATCAATATCCATAATATAAGAACATACAGTAAATTATAAAATGAAACGGACATCATGAAAGCAGTTTATATATGATTAAATGAGCTTACAGGGTTTTAAAAGGCAGGAATCTTAATGATTTTGCAATTTTATGCCATAAAATATTAAAAGTAAATGCATGACAAGATAAGACGAACCCTTTTATTCACAAAGAACTTTCATCTGCTCTGAGCATGGGATATCATTCCAGTTTAACAGGTCGAGTTGTGGATTCATTATAACACAGTCCTCATTTCCACCACTGTTAGTTGGCTCACCTTTCTTCCAAAACCTGAATAAAATGTATTAGATTTTCAGTTATTCACAACCCCAAATTCATTAGTCAACAATACTCAAGAATAAACTAAAGTAGTACAGAAAGAAGACTAAAAGAACAGAGATGAAGAGATGTGTTCTAATATTGGAAGTATTGTGTATTCAGCTGTTTTCTGAAGGTTGTGATCGTCTCTTTTTTAAAATGAGACTGAAAAAAAAATACTCTGTGTTTTTTGTGAATGTTTCAGCACTTACCCTTTATTCAGTTTTGAACCATCCAGCCATGTCATGTTGCCCTCACTCTCTGTGTCAGACAAACCAATCCACACAGGGAAACCTATCCTCTCCACGACAAATGAAGATACAAGCATCTGTGTGTGAATAAAAACATGACCAGTCAACACTTTGCTCTCACACTGATCTCACCATGTGGTCACAACGTTGTCATTCTGAGTTCACAGTGAGCTAAAAGTGTAACTCACAGCGCACTCACTGTGTGCTCATACAATGATCTCAATGAGCTCATCCCAGCTAGAAATGTTATTGTTCTATGAATGTTTTGAGAGCATTATGACTTTTACTTGCCCAGTCAACACTTTAATCTAACAGTGATCTCACCATGTGGGCAAAAAGTCATCAATGTGAGTCACAGTGAGCTAAAAGTGTAACTCTAAAAGTGTAACTCACAGCGCACTCTCTGTGGCCACAATATGAGCTCATCCCAGATAGAAATGTTGTTGTTCCATCAATGTTGTTATGTTCTTGTAATGGTTTCTGTAGATAATTTTATTTTTGGTTCCAGAATGTTCTCCTAAAGCAAGGATAACACTCTCTAAAAACATTTTAAACATGTTTAGTGATAACATTGATAGAAACATTATCCCCTAACATTCTTATAAAGTTTTAGCGGGAAGTTTTCCAGCAGACACAGAACTGAACCTAGGTTGACCCCTTCAGTGAGACAAACACAAACCTCAAGAATAAAATATTTGTATCATTGTAACAGTGAAATTTCTCTCACAGTTTTCCATATCCAAAGAGGGATGGAGTTAACAATTCCATGTCTAGTAATGCTACGATCCACTAGAGGGCGCTCGTTAGATCACAGGGTTTGTATATAAGGTGAGCACTTGCCTGAAGAAATAGTTCAGTTGGGGTAGAGAGAACACATGGTTTTTATGGCTACCTTGAACTGGTTATTAAAAAGTCCTAGTTGGTAAACTTTGGGTTTTAAGCTCGACATGTGAATATATCTAAATATTGTCTTCCTTCTTATTTTAGAATGTGGGAGGAATACCTATGTTTGTTTTTGGTATTTTCTATTTTTTAGAAGGACTTTTCCTTTTTCATCACTTTGTTGCCTTTGGTGCAGTGGTCTCAAACCGGTTCCATGGAGGGCCTAGTGTATGCAGGTTTTCTCTTTTACCTTGAACCAAACTGATTGAGTAGGTCACTAATTGGTTAAGATCTCCCCTCACCTGGTAGTCTAGGTCTTAATTGGGCACTAATTGAAGGAAAGACCAAAAACCTGCATACACTAGGCCCTCCGTGGAACCGGTTTGAGAACTCTGCTTTGGTGAGTTTGGATCAGAGTTGTATAGTCCAGGGGTCAGAAAGTAGAAGTCCTGCCATATGTTTATTCCACCCATGAACTCTGTCAGCTGATTTCTATCTCCTGGCTGAAAAACTGCTAATTAGCAAATCCAGGTGATTGGAACAAAATTCTGAGCCTGACTTTTACTTTCTGAACCTGGACTTTACACCTCTGGAGAGAACAGAAAAAAGAGACGAGCAGAAACACAAGAACTACAACTGACTTCAGACACAGTCTTAGATGAAATCCACTGAAGAGAAAAGAAGACATTAAATCTGTGAAGATCTCAGCAGAGGAGGATTAAACAACTCCACAAACAGCATTACCAGCTTCACTTATTACTAACCAGACTGACTTTATTTCTGTTAGAACTCCTAATTGAGATGTGTGTAATTTGAAGTTACCATAACAGTGATTAGCATTTCCATTAGTTGGGCTCTTAACTCTTATTATGTTGCTTGTCTTTTATGGCTGCTGTGACAGTGTGTTTGTTAAACACATTTGCAGCAAAGAAAGCTCAGTTTAATCAGGGCAGGTGATGTTGGTTACCTGTTGATGGCTTTTTAATCATGATGTTATTGCCTGAATCACTGATATAATTTGTGTAATACAATTGTTTTGCTCAATTAATATATCAATATCATAAGCCCTGTGTTGCTGCAGCATGAGATCAAGCAGTATTATACCTATCAGTTAAAATATTTTAACAAACATGAGAACAAAAAATTTACCTTCTGTGTGACACACACACTTATCAACAATCAGCGTATGAATCTCAACAATGGTGACAATCAAAAATATTCAGATAAACTGATCAACTCTGAACATTACAAAAAAGCTACTAAATGTCACTACAAAAACAACAGCAAAAAATAAAAGCAAATATTTAAAATTAAACAAAATAATAGGACAATTCAGCTGCATAATTTATTCATGTTGCAATGCGTGCTGGGAGTTTTGTACTATGCTGGTACCCAGCATGCATTGCAGCAAGGTACTTTTGATTGTCACCATTGTTGAGATTAATACGCTGATTATTGATGTTTGTCATAGTAGATTTAGCTTTAGCACTCAAGTTTATAAAATTCTTTTAACTGATTCCTATATTACTTCTGTATCACATACTGCAATAACTCAGGATTTGTGAAGTGAAAATATTAATGGAACACAATTGTTAGATTTGAAAAGCATCAGTGGAGCACGATACTTCATGATGATTATAAAACCATCAACAGTTAACCAACATCACCTGCCCTAATTAAACTGAGCTTTCTTTGCTGCTGCAAATGTGTTTAACAAACACACTGTCACAGCAGCCAGAAAACACAAAAGATATAATCAGAGTTTAGAGCCCAACTAATGGAAATGCTAATCACTGTTATGGTAACTTCAAATTAAACACATCTCAATAAGGAGTTCTAACAGAAATAAAGTCAGTCTGGTTAGTAATAAGTGAAGCTGGTAATGCTGTTTGTGGAGATGTTTAATCCTCCTCTGCTGAGATCTTCAGAGATTTACTTTACACCTCTGTTCTTTTCTCTTCAGTGGATTTCATCTAAGACTGTGGCTGAAGTCAGTTGTAGTTCTTGTGTTTCTGCTCGTCTCTTTTTCTGTTCTCTCCAGAGGTGTAAAGTCCAGGTTCAGAAAGTAAAAGTCCTGCTCAGAATTTTGTTCCAATCACCTGGATTTGCTAATTCAGACAGGAGAGAGAACTAATTAGTGAAATCAGCTGACTGAGTTCATGGGTGGAATAAACTATGGCAGGACTTCTACTTTCTGACCCCTGGACTATACAACTCTGGTTTGGATACATGCCTAAGGTTGGCTGTGTTCAATCGAACTCTGTTCGGTGTAAATTTGCCCTCTCATTGGATTCCTCTAAGGAGTTTTGTTCATCTGTCAGTCTGAATGGTCTACGCCAGTGGTTCTCAACTCCAGTCCTCGGGACCCACTGCTCTACACATTTTGTATGTCTCTTATCTGACACACTCAGTTCAGTTCATGGAGTCTCTCTTAACGAGCTGATGATCTGATTCAGGTGTGTTAAATAAGGGAGACATACAAAATGTGCAGAGCAGTGGGTCCCGAGGACTGGAGTTGAGAACCACTGGTCTACTCTAAAGCAGAGCAACCTACACCAGGGGTGTCAAACTCAGTTCCTGGAGGGCCACAACCCTGCAGAGTTTAGCTTCAACCCTAATTAAACACACCTGATCCAGCTAATCAAGGTCTTCAGGATTACTAGAAACTTCCAGGCAGGTGTTTTTGGAGCTGGTTGGAGATAAACTCTGCAGGACAGTGGCCCTCCAGGACTGGAGTTTGACACATGTGACCTACACAGTAAAATCCCCAGTGTTCAATTAACACTGCTCAGTGTTTATATGAGTCCACATGTAGAGTGTTTTAAGTAACTCTGAAGCAGTGTCAAAGTTAATGAGATTAAAAAAAAAAAAAAAAAAAAAAGGAAAGAAAGTTTGTTATTTGTTTTTAGTGGTAAACCCTCATTTGTGTCTAATCTAAAAAGAAAAAAAAATGAAAAGTTACATCATCATTATCAAGTAGCTGACATATTCTGATCACATTTTCTCTTACTGTTCTTGCCATAACAAAAAGTTCCAGCAGCCAGAGAAAAACTAACATCAAGAGTCAAACTGCCCAACTAAAGCAAACACTGATCACCATAATGGTGATATTATGTCCAAACTATTATTTTCCAAACTATAAATCATCAACATCTAAACCTCTGTTAATCTCAATAAGGACTTTGTACACATATGACAGAAGTAAATCTGGTTTGTAATAAGTGAAGCTGGTAATACTGTTTGTGGAGATGTTTAATGATGTTGGAGTCTGACGTTAAACAAATGTTTAGACGTAAACCCTAAAGAGCGGTGTCGGAGTCCACATCCAATAACATTTCTAGCTGGGATGAGCTCATATTGTGGCCATAATATAAGCACACAGTTAGTGCACTGTTAGGTTACACTTTTAGCTCACTGTGACTCATATTGTGATCATATGGAGAGATCACTGCGAGATCAATGTGTTGACTGGGGAATAAGTGTGATTCCTCTCATTCATTAACAGACACTCACCCTTACAAACTCACCTGCTTCTCTTCACTCTTGATAATGACCAGATCTCCACCATTATCTCTGCAAAACTGTCTGCTGTCAGACCAGTTCTTATTTCCCATGGTGGTGAAAAACCCATCTAAAGCAATCAAAGTTCCTAAAAGATACACACACACTTTATAAAACAGCAAGGATAAAGAAAACTAGGAAAAGACACAACTGACACTGAAATGGATTCGTATTAACCATGTTTGAAAGTTGTCTTCTCTAGTTGATCACTCAAAGATGCAACTTTGCTATCAACATCCAGTGTAATTACCACTTATGCAGTATCTAATTTGACCAGCTGCCTTCTTGTAATTCTTCATCTCTTCTCTCTCTGCTGTGATCATGAAGTGCTGCAGCATGATGATGATCATTAGAACAAAACAAACAAGCCAGAGACTCACGGTTATCAGCACCAAACATCTGCTTCCTCCTGCCAAACACACAGATATCTGTTAATAACTATTCACTTCTTAATCATTGCTTAATGAGCCCATTGTTTCTGCCAGTTCAGTATGATCTTGAACGGAACATTTCTGAAGACATTACTTGGACAGTGTCTCCTCTGATGTGACCCTGATCTGGCCCACATGCAGTGTGGAATGATGGCACTTGGGCAGACCGCTCCTGTTTGCCAGATCTGGGCCACAAGCAGGCCATAGCAGTGTCACATGTCAGCCAAGAGCAAAGAAATAAACCATAACTGGACCTTATCTGAGCCACAAAGTCTGTGTAAATTAAATATGGAGTCATCTCAGCCTTAATAAGCCTGTTAACAAAAATAATCACTGAAGGAAAGAAGAGAACAGAAAAAGAGACGAGCAGAAACACAAGAACTACAACTGACTTCAGACACAGTCTCAGATGAAATCAACTGAAGAGAAAAGAAGACATTAAATCTGTGAAGATCTCAGCAGAGGAGGATTAAACAACTCCACAAACAGCATTACCAGCTTCACTTATTACTAACTTTAGACTTTATTTTTTGTCAGACGTCTACACAAATTTTTATTGAGAATAAACAGTGGTTTAACTCTAATGTGTTTCATTTGAAGTCACAATAACAGTGATTTGTGTTTCCATTAGTTGGGCTCTTAACTCTGATTATAAATTCTAAAGCCAAGATCTGTCCTCTAGTGCTCTCTTCCACTAGTGGCGGCTGCCTGAAATACACACATTTTCCATCTTACTAATTGGAGCATACCATTTTTAAGATTAACTCTTGCCTCATGTGACCAACAACTATATAGACAAGATGATGTGCTCTCTTTAGGGCCACACATACTCAGCTAAAACAGGAAATATGAAACAGCAAACCCCACGTAAGTATGGTAAAATTCATAAGAACAGTAAGAACACAGTTAAAATAGCAATAAAAGACAACTTCAAGGTATCTCCATCCCACAAACATTTTCTGTAAATCTGCTTTAAAACTATATATAACTAATTTAATTTAATTCTTATTAAATAAAAATACTCAACCCTTTGTATGTAAATGAGAGGGCTTTTTTAAAGTCTAAGTTTATATATATATATAGCAAACATCTGAAATTGCTATTTGTTAAAAATATGCTAACAAGAATATATGCTAAAGGAGCCTGGTTTCTCTCAAGGTTTTTTTTTTTTCTCCATATCTGTCCCTGATGGAGTTTTGGTTCTTTAGCACTGTCGCATTTTTTGCCTTTGTCTTTTGGCTTGCTTAGTCGGGGACATTTAATATAATATTCAACAATATTGTTGATCTGCCTGAATTGACACCATTATATGAGAACTGAACTGAGCTGGACGATGACATCACGATTTTCTCCAGAGCATATATATATATATATACACATACACATACACACATACATACATACATATGAACTAAATATTTTTTACAACTAAAATGAGTCATCACTGTATTTATTTAAGCTGGACTGTGACGCTGTTTTCTTCTGGAAACAAACTGAAAGCTGCTTTGAAACAATATGTGTTGTAAAAAGTGGTGTATAAATAAAGCTGACTTGACACTTGACAACAGGAAAATTATTCTGATAATACATTTCATGTAAATGCAAAACTGTAGACACATTTATCACATAATTAATGAAATTGTAAAATTTCTCATCTCTTCAAACACCATTTGAACTTTCTGCTTACTTTGCTTTTGAGCTTTTCCTTCATCCTCGCTGTGACTCTGTGTTTGAGGTCCAGATGTGTTATTAATATTTCTGAAGGCCTCTGATTCCATGTTGTGCTCTAACTGAACGTCTTGCAGGATGTCTTCACAGAGGAGTTGTGGTTAAATGAAAAGTACATGGTTTTTACACTGCACATAACACAGGAAAGGGTTTTTAGCTCAGACACAGAAACACCGCAAACATAAAAGCAACAAGAGCAATCTTACACCATCCAAACAGAGTTGTACAGCGTAAAACAGGCCTAAATGTACAAAAATAAGAAAATAAGAATAAAATAACAAATTGCAAATTATAGAACCAATAAATGCAATAATAAAGAGAGAAATCTAATAAAAATGTTTTTTCAGGTGGGTCTAACTGTAGAATTCAGGTAAGAAATAATACAGAAATTAAAGTGATCAATTGTAAAATAATACTGGATATACTTCATTGTAAAAAATTTAAAATTAAATACTCACAACATACCTTGACTTTCTCAACTATTCATGAGCCATTTAAAAAATCTCATTCTCAGCACGCAAGTTCATTTCTCTTATAAAGAACTGTATGAAAGAATTTATGTTTGCTGCTCCAACCCTATCTCACAGCAAACTCGTACTAATGCGCACAAATTAGCCAAGTGGCTAAATCATACGAAATTATACGATTTGTCCATCGCATTTAACACACCTCTGTAACGGCAAATTTTTACTAATTCATACGAATGGATTAAATCGTACTATATTGTTGTATTTTTATACCGCTGTAACCCCTAAATCATTCTAAAACATTCCCACAATCTGCTGTTATAATCAAACATTGCCCTTACCAGTTGATTAAAGATGATAGATGTTGATTCAGTGTCCTCGGCGAAGCCTCTAACCAGCTCAATCTAGGATTCAGATGCACTGGGTGTTTGCTAATATTAATATATTTCACTATAATAATCATGACATATTGCTAGGGAAAAATCACTCTGAGACTTGTTTAAAAAGTTTTACGAATCACCACCATATGATTTCGTTTTATTTAAAAAGATTCAGAATAATACAAAGGCAAAAAGGAATCCAAAGGCAAAAATAACATAAATGTGTATAAGTCTTCACCCGAAATGCGGCCTGAGAAACCACACACAAAGCCTTTTATACCCCTCTCGTTCTGGCCGTCTTTTAGACTATGGGCTGTCATTATAGTTCAGCCATTCCCTCATACTCATACTGGTCCTGAGTTAACATAAGCTTGCATAAGCACATATTAAACTATCTATTTTTCTTCCTCACACTTATTTGATGCAGCACATATATAATAGCTTATCTGGTAAGTTTTCCATTAAAGTTGTTGAGACTCTACCCAGTGTTTCACACATTTTCTCTGTCAGAAGCAGATGTTCACAGTTTCTTTCAAAAATGCATAGGGCCTCAATAACTGAAGCACTGTGAAACCACACACACCCACACATTTTGAAAAAAGCAGTCATAACACATTTACAGCAGCCAAACTAAATATACAGTTAAAATTGTAAGGGTCAAGAGCCCAACTAAAGCAGACACTGATCACCATAATGGTGACTTAAAATTTGAAGTGCTTTTCTCCTTCAGTGATTCTGCTTATTAACATCAGGTGTCTTCAATAATGTTCACTCAATTAATCACTGAATTATCTCATTAACTTTAACACTGCTTCAGTGTTAGTTAAAACACTTTATAGATTATATAAACACTGAGCAGTGTTAATTTAACACTGGGGAGTTTGCTGTGTAAACAGCTTCTTGTCAAGAACTGCTATATGCAGCAAATACACGACCAAAAGAGGTAAGTGTGTGCTCCAAACATACAGTACAATACAAAGTTACCAAATATAAGTTAAAGTTACACACAAAATACATTACATACTTTTGCCTGATCCTGTATCCATGCCCAGAGGTGTTAACGCAAGTCCAAGATCATTTTCATATTTGCAAAAAGTGCTGCAAAACCTTGCGAAAGTGCTGTCCCGATGATTATTTAAGGTATATGTCTAAATTGCCCTTCTCTTTTACAGATGAAAGCTATTTTTTAGTGTTTAATTATGCCTATCGCAGTTTGTAGTGCAAACAAGTAGCTAAGTGGTATAGAACAAACACTACAAAGTCAAAACTGTGAATTATTACTTATAAAATTGGTTTATGCTGTTTTCCATGTTCATTAATCATATATGCATGTCAGTACTTTTTATGTTTTAATAAATGCACTTATTGGTGTTTTGTTATTCATTAGACAAAAGCAAAACTTCAGGTGGAGTCCTTTAACCTTCATGCAATGAAGACAGATTTGGCAGTAACAGATGATGAGCTTCAAGGCTGGATCAATGAAATCAAGCAGTGAGCTGATACAAGTGGTCATGTTTTAGATCACCTTAGCACTTAGTACTTATTGTTTTTATATTTTTTATGTATGATTTTTCTGTTTATACTTGAATTTAAGCTTCATCCTTATACCTCTCATGTAATCATTGATGTACATTGTTATTTCTATTGTTAAAAGCATTAAGACGCTTTATGTGAGCATCAGGCAGAGGAAGCGATACCTTTAACGTCAAACAGGTCAGATCACTTTAAACATTAAAGCAACACTAAGGAAATTTTTTTACCTTAAAATAATGTTTCCAAAATCGTATCAGTGGTTCATCAAGTCGTAACAGGGTGAACGGCACTTCTGGATTTGCTTTGCAGCCCTATATCTGCTATAACCAAACTATGCAAGTTTGCCAAACCGGGTCGCGTTTCTGTAGTTCGAATGAGACATAAGAAAACGTACTCAGTTACTAACGTAACCTCGGTTCTCTCTAGTAGAGGGAACGAGTACTGCGTAAGATATCTTACGCTAGGGAAAAATCCTTTTTCCGCGAGATATTGAAGCCAAAAATTATCCTTAATCTTTCAATAATGCAAAACGCGTTGCGGCAGCATACAGACATATGCGAGGCAGCTTGCGGGCCTATTGGCTGTTCTGCAGCAACTGCAGCAGCCTATCGAGCGAGGCCTGGCGTGACACCAGACCCAATGAGGGTGCTTCGGGCCCGCTGCGTCACATCCCGCCGAAACGGGCGTGGTCTAGGCCTATAAATACTTCTCGCAGGCAGCTATAATCTGGTTTTTCATCATCGAAGCAACCAGAGCGTGTGCATGCACGGCAAGATACGCAGTACTCGTTCCCTCTACTAGAGAGAACCGAGGTTATGTTAGTAACCAAGTATGTTCTCTTATGAGAGGTCTCTCGTACTGCGTAAGATATCTTACGCTAGGGGACCCAATGCAAGACGCAGTGCATGCTGGGATCTGACACCAAAAACCCAAGGGCGAAAGCCCGGGGTTCATATAGTGCACAATCACCCAGGGAACTCACAGGGAGTCCGGGAAGAGGGAGGGGCGAAGCCGCACTCTTCCACGTATAGCAGCGTCGCTTAGACGTGAATTACATCATACAGACAGGGTGGGGTACGGCCTGAACTGATGGGGAAATGTGGATCTTACACAGTTGGCCCAAAACACATCTTTGTGCTATTGCTTTACACTGTCGATCATTGAGCTGTGCTCAGTAGACGCAGCATTTTGAGCTGATAGCATCAGGACAGACAATACTGGTTAACTAGACCGACAGCAGCCTGGCCTGCAGGGCGGGAACCTCTAGGTTGTAAAACCTTATAAATGTAGACGGGGAGGCCCAGCCTGCCGCCGTACAAATATCTTGCAAGGCAATCCCACTCGACCAGGCCCACGAAGAGGCCATGCCTCTCATGGAGTGCGCTCTGACACCCAACGGGCACTGCATGCCCTTGGAGGCGTATGCTAGCGCAATAGCATCAACTATCCATCTGGATAGGCTCTATTTCGACGCGGCTAGTCCCTTAGAGCACCCGCTGAACGAAAAAAAAGAGCTGCTCTGTCTGTCTGAAAACAGACGAGCGAGACACATAAGCTCGTAATGCCCTGACTGGGCAAAGGAGGCTCGCGTCTCTTTCCTCATCAGGGACCGGTAGGGCTGACAGGGAAATGACCTGCGCCCTAAACAGTGTGTTGAGGGATTTTGGAACATAACCGTGCTTAGGTTTGAGTATAACCCTTGAGTCATTAAGCCCAAATTCCATGCACGTTGCGCTCACTGAGAGCGCGTGTAAGTCCCCTATGCGCTTCACTGAAGCGAGAGCCAGCAGAAACACAGTCTTGAAAGACAGATGTTTCAGATCAATCGTCTGTAAAGGCTCGAATGGGCCACCTTTCATGGCTTCCAGCACCGTAGAAAGGTCCCATACGGGGACTGAGGGAGGTCTGGGAGGATTCAGTCTCAGCCCCTCTAAGGAAGCGGATGATCCTTCCTTCCTATTGACTGACCAAGCGTTTTTCTCGAGAACGCTGTTATAGCCGCCACATAAACTTTGAGCGTGGCCTTATCCAACAGCTCTTGTAGGAAGGAAAACACCTCCGTCACTCCACAGTCTGTGGGTGACACACCACGGGCTGTGCACCAGCCCGAAAACACTGACCATTTTGAGGAGTAGAGACGTCTCGTAGACGGAGCTCTAGCCTGCGTGATCGTGTTTATCACTCGCTTAGGGAGTTCAACATGTACCCGTTGATGGCCCAGACATGAAGGGACCACAATTCCGGGTGAGGATGCCAGATCGAGCCGTGGGCCTGAGAGAGGAGGTCTCTCCTCACTGGCACTGGCCACAGGGCAGTGCTCGCTAGCTGCATCACAACTGGGAACCAAGGTTGGTTTTTCCAGAACGGTGCTACGAGCAGTACTGAGCATCCTTCTTCCCTGATCCGCTCTATCACCTGAGGCAGGAGAGAGACGGGGGGAAAAGCATAGAGCGGGCGGCGGAGCCATACATGAGCCAGCGCGTCCCTGCTCTTGGAGAAAAATTCCGGACAGTGAGCGATTTTCTTGAGACGCGAAGAGGTCTACTTCCGCTCTGCTGAATTTCTTCCACAGCAATTGGACTGTCTGTGGGTGTAGAGACCATTCGCCTGCCGGAACATTGTTCCTGGACAGTCTGTCTGGTCCTATGTTTATGAGCCCTGGCACGTGCGCTGCTCTTAGCGAGCGCAGGTTGCGCTGAGCCCATACCAGGAGGCGTTCTGCTAGCCTGTGCAGGTTCCGGGACCTGAGGCCGCCCTGGCGATTTATGTAGGACACCACAGACATGTTGTCCGAGCGGACCAGGACGTGGTGTCCTTTTATTTGGGGACAGAAACGCGTCAGCGCGTTGTCTACTGCCAACATTTCGAGGCAGTTTATGTGCAGAAGCTTCTCCCGTTATGAACATTGGCCGAAGAATGGTCTGCCCTCGAGCATCCCGAGGTGGATGCGTCCGTAGACACCACCCTCACCCTCGAGGAAGTCCCCAGGCTTACACCTGATTGATACCAGTCGTTTGCCTTCCAAGGTTTCAGAGCTGCGATGCACTTCTGATTGACCTTGAGATGAAGCAGACCGGAGGTCCATGCTCTGCGTGGCACTTGCGCTTTCAGCCAGAACTGCAGTGGGCGCATGCGGAGCAAGCCCAGCTGAAGCACTGATGATGCTGAGCTGAATGTCTACTGTGCGCTGTGGTGATAGCTGTGCTATCATGGACAGCGAGTCCAGCTGTGTGCCCAGGAAAGATATCATCTGACTGGGGGACAGAGAGCTCTTCGCCCAATTGACTCTGAGACCCAAATTCTCGAGGTGATCGAGTAAAATGGTCGTGTGCTTTGTGAGCTCTGAGCGAGATTGAGCTAGAATCAGCCAATCGTCCAAATAGTTCAGTAATCGCATGCCCTGCAGTCTGAGGGGTGCGAGCGCTGCATCCATGCACATCGTAAATGTACGGGGTGCTAGGGATAAGCAGAACGGCAGGACTGTGTACTGATATGCCTGGCCCTCGAAGGCGAATCTCAAAAATTGCCTGTGACGTGACGCTATCTGTATTTGAAAATACGCGTCTTTCAGATCTATTGACACAAACCAATCTCCTCGGCGAATCTGCGCAAGGATTTTTCTGGTCGTGAGCATTCTGAACTGTCACTTCACAAGCACTCTGTTCAGTTGCCTTAGATAGAATTCACTTCCTGCTCAGCTACTGTTCGGACGCTCTCGCTTACTGCTCCGCGCTTTGCTCTATCGCTTTTACATTTTATCTCCTATTTTCTAATATTTTATTTCCTTTATTTTATTTCCTTTTATCACCTAATTTTAACTTCAGCAAATCAGCACAGTGCTCAGACGACAAAGTTTGGATTACTACAAAAACTGAGAATTCTTTTACCCGACCAGCTTACATTCCGGGAAAGGAAAACACAACTGCCTACAAGGATAAGAGAAAATGCCTCTTCTGAAATCTACTTGCTGCACCAACTGCCACAGACTTTTACAAAGGATTGCAGTTCTTGAAACAAAGTTACTTACGGGACCACCAAACCAGACGGAGCACACAACAGAGCTTCATCATGGACACCCTCAGCATACCGGTGAGTCCCATGAAACTAGTGCTCCTCGACAGGTAGAGAAACAAGCCGATCGACTTACTAATCGATGGCACAAACAGGGAGGGAGACCCAAAGGCACTCGAGACATCAGAGTGTCACGAGCATCACATATTGCCGCAGTAGCATCCTCTACCCCAGATACAGCTCTGACAAGGATTGCAAACACTGGTCTACTACCACCGCCTATACATCTTGAGAACAGATTTGAAGTGCTAATGAATGTAAATGAGGAATCCCCAAATGTGATGAATGTGATCGAACACAGACTGAATGGGCCAGTGGCTAACACTGATGCTAACTGGCGCTCAAGGTCGAGCAGACAGCGGCACTCAGCTCAGAGCGCAGCCGAGCCCAGGACTCTGATAGTGGGGGACTCCATAATCAGAAACATTAGCGGCAGGGATACAACTACGTGCTGCCTTCCACAAGCAACAACTTCTGATGTAAACAGGGAACTTCATAACATTCTGATGAAACATAAGACTGCAAATCGACTCATCATTCATGTGGGGAAGAATGATATTCATAAAGAGCAGTCAGAACTCCTTAAAAAGGATTTCAATGAACTTTTTGAAACACTTAAAAGACTGAAAGTGCAAACATTCATCAGTGGACCACTCCCAGCAAGAGGAACAAACCGGTTTTCACGGTTGCTTGGGCTTAATACGTGGCTGCAAAAAACCTGCAATATAAAAGGAGTGAACTTTATTGACAATTTCAATCTTTTCTGGAGTCAGAGACAACTTTTTCATCGGGATGGCCATCACCCAAACAAACTTGGTTCAAGAGTGTTAAAGGACAATATCTACTTCTCCCTCAATCATCCTTCTGCAGTGTGTGCCAATCCACTCAATCTGAACGGCACACACACATCTGGACACAGTATGAATGACCACGGGACTTCACTTCAACAGCAAAATGGACATGATAACACCACTCCGCCACAACAACCTCTGCTCACGGACACAATATCAGCTGAGCCCTGTCCACACAGCTCACCACAGACAGACATATCAGAACTGCTCCAAGATTCACCACCCAAGGACGACTTCCTGGAAAACAGCCAGGGAATCCAGGACAGCATATCACAACCTCCGATAACACCAGAGCAACAGCCCCTTTCACCAGACACTTTCTCCCTCTCCCCAGCAACTCCACTCCTGTGCTTCTCACAGAAAATGGAAGAACTGGTGTATGCTGGAACCAGACTATCCCACTCTTTTGCTGCAAGCCCCCAAATACCAACCAAAAAAAGACAGGCACCATTACCACCAAAGCCTGCGGGCCCAGCTCGCCCTCCCCCTCCTGTGAGAGCTCTTCGGCCTCTGCCACAACGCCAGGGCCCACACCCTCCTCCATCTGCTCGAGGTGAACCGAAAACAACTGATACCAGCTCTCAGTGATATGTGTTGGGTCCCCGTTTTGATAACAGTAACTTTCTCAAATGTTTACAGAACAAACGGGAACCCAGTGTGCCTGTATCTTCCTCTATTGCTGTTCTATTACAAGATATAAAGTCTAAGGCCTTCAATAGCCGTACAGCAAACCTAACTAATCTGGTGCCTCTTACACGTCAAACTAATATTGCTGTGGGGAAAAGTAAGTCTGTTAAGTTAGCACTCCTTAACATTCGCTCACTTAAAAATAAATCACTTCTAGTCAACGACTTAATAACCACAAACAATCTGGATTTTATGCTTCTAAATGAAACCTGGCTAGAAGACAGCTGCAGTGCAACAATCCTCAATGAAGCAGCCCCCCCGAACTTTACTTTTATGAGTGTCTGCAGAGCTGTTAAGAGAGGTGGGGGTCTAGCTGCTCTTTTTAAAGATATCTATCAATGTAAGCAAAAATCATTTGGGAATTACTTGTCTTTCGAATATCTGGGCATTGTGTTAAAAGGTGCTCCACGCATTTTACTTATCATTATTTACAGGCCTCCAAAATACTCTCCAGCCTTTGCTGAGGACTTTACAGAACTGTTATCAACAATTACATCAGAGTTTGACTGTTTTGCCATTGCTGGAGATTTAAACATCCACATAGATAATGCAGAAACCAATATGGCAAAATAAATCAATACTGTTTTAAAAACTTTTGATCTGACTCAGCATGTTCATGGACCCACACACAATCGTGGACACACTCTAGATTTACTTATCAGTAAGGGTCTAAACATTTCATCGATTGTTATTAAGGATGTAGCACTGTCTGATCATTTCTGTATTTTCTTTGATATATTGATCTCTCCTGCCACTGAAGCTAGATCTGTGTCTGTCAAGAAGAGATGCTTAAATGAGAACACTAGTGTACTATTTATGAAGGCTATATCCTTAACACCAAGCATATCTGCAGACTCTGTTGATTTTCTCCTTGATTCCTTTAACTCAAAAGTTAAAAGTGTAATTGATGATATTGCTCCTGTTAAAGTCAGGAAGAAGAGTGGCAGACAAAAAGCACCTTGGAGAAACTCAACAGCAGTGCAAAATATGAAAAGACAATGCAGAAAAGTAGAGCGCATATGGCGGAAGACAAAACTTGTAGTCCATTATAACATCTACAAAGACTGCATCCATGCTTTTAATATGGAACTAGGCAACGCTAGACAGACTTTCTTCTCAAATATTATAAACAGTAATTTAAACAACACACGCACTCTTTTTGCTACTGTAGAGAGACTGACAAACCCCCCAAGCCAGATTCCCAGTGAAATGCTCTCAGACAACAAGTGCAGTGAGTTTGCCTCTTTCTTCTCTGAGAAAATCAATAATATCAGAAAGGCGATCAGCACATCTTTGAGTTGCCCTGGGGTTAGACAGACCATCAAACCACCTGAGAAAGTAGTTACTATGTCTGACTTCAAAGAAATTGATGGCAAAATTTTGGAAGAAACCGTACAGCACCTTAAAACATCAACCTGTGCTCTTGACACACTTCCCACATCATTTTTCAAAAGTGTGTTAAATAGTTTAGAAGCAGATCTTCTAGAAGTGGTAAATGCCTCACTTCTCTCTGGGAGTTTTCCAAACTCCCTGAAAACTGCAGTTGTCAAGCCCCTCCTGAAAAAGAACAATATGGATAAGACCATATTAAGCAACTATAGGCCGATCTCAAATCTTCCTTTCATAGGCAAGATCATTGAAAAAGTTGTCTTCAATCAGCTGAACAAATTCTTATGCTCGAATGGATACTTTGACAATTTTCAATCTGGTTTCCGACCGCACCACAGCACAGAGACAGCGCTCATAAAGATAATAAACGATATTCGCTTAAATACTGATTCAGGCAAATTATCAGTGCTGGTACTACTCGACCTCAGTGCTGCATTTGACACTGTCGATCATAACATACTTCTTGACAGGCTGGAAAACTGGGTGGGGCTTTCTGGGAAAGTCCTAAAATGGTTCAGGTCATACTTAGATGGGAGAGGTTATTATGTGAGTATAGGAGATCATAAGTCTGAGTGGACATCCATGACATGCGGAGTCCCTCAAGGCTCAATTCTTGCGCCACTCCTGTTCAACCTGTATATGCTCCCAATGAGCCAAATAATGAGAAAGAACCAAATTGCTTACCACAGCTATGCAGACGACACACAGCTCTACTTAGCCCTATCGCCTAACGATTACAGCCCCATTGACTCCCTGTGCCAATGCATCGATGAAGTCAACAGTTGGATGTGTCAAAACTTTCTTCAGTTAAACAAAGACAAAACTGAAGTCATTGCATTTGGAAACAAAGATGAAGTTCTCAAGGTGAACGCATACCTTCACTCTAGGGGTCAAACAACTAAACATCAAGTCAGGAATCTTGGTGTGACACTAGAGTCAGACCTTAGTTTCAGTAGTCATGTCAAAGCAATAACTAAATCAGCATACTATCATCTAAAAAATATTGCAAGAATTAGATGCTTTGTTTCCAGACAAGACTTAGAGAAACTTGTTCATGCTTTCATCACCAGCAGGGTGGATTATTGTAATGGACTCCTCACTGGCCTTCCCAAAAAGACCATAAGACAGTTGCAGCTCATACAGAACGCTGCCGCCAGGATTCTGAGCAGAACCAGAAAATATGAACATATCACACCAGTCCTCAGGTCTTTACACTGGCTCCCAGTTAAATTTAGGATTGATTTTAAAGTATTATTACTGGTATATAAATCATTTAATGGCCTAGGACCTCAATACATTGCAGATATGCTCACTGAATATAAACCCAACAGATCACTCAGATCACTAGGATCATATCAGCTAGAAATACCAAGGGTTCACTCTAAGCATGGCGAGTCCGCTTTTAGCTATTATGCCAGCCGCAGCTGGAACCAGCTTCCAGAAGAGATCAGATGTGCTCCTACAGTAGTGACTTTCAAATCCAGACTCAAAACACATCTGTTTAGCTATGCATTTAATGAATGAGCACTGTGCCAATGTTCGTCCGACTGTTTGTACTGTACTGTATTTTATTTTTTATTTTTCTAAACTGTTTTAATTATTCTTATTTCTTTTTATTATTTTAATTTCTTCTATGTAAAGCACTTTGAATTGCCACTGTGTATGAAAAGTGCTATATAAATAAACTTGCCTTGCCTTGCCTAGATCTAGTATGGGTCTGAGACCCCCGTCTTTTGTCGGCACCAGGAAGTATCTGCTGTATAGCCCTCCTTCACTCTGAACTTGAGAGAGAGGCTCTATGGCCCCTTTGTTCAATAGTTTCGCAACTTCGGCTCGAAGTAAATGTGCTACTTCTGTTTTCACCGTGGTCTCGACGCGTGCCGTATAGCGGCGAGGGCGTCGGTGAAACTGCAGCGAATAGCCTCCTTTTATAATGTCTAGCACCCACTTCGAAACCCCGGGCAGCTTTGCCCATGCGTCTGCATGAATGGCTAGGGGTTGAATACGAAACGCGCTCCGTTCGCTCAGCGACAGAGAAGCTTCGGTGTGCTGTAACATAAGCATCGCGCTTATGACATTTGAGGCAGGGGGCGTGTTGATAACAGCGACGGTCAACCGAGAGGAGCAGTCTCGGAGAAGGATGCCAGGTGAGTCCTAGGAGTCACCATAGGCAGTAACTAGCTCGCAGCGAGGGCAGTCGCCGTCAGCGAGCGCGAGAGCTGCGTGATCCTCAGGAAAGGGGCGTCTTGAAAAAGTGCAATGAGAGTGTGTGTCGCGGCGGCGAGCACACACACCACCACAAAACACAGTAGCAGAGAAAGGATATAACACCGGATAGCGCAGCAGGAAGGCAAGGAAGGCGGCGCGGCCAGCGACTTCAGTGACTCGTCCCGCTGAAGGTGCTCTTTCAGACGGCGCGGCTTCTCTCCGGCTCCAGCAATGCGTGTGCTTTGCTTGAAGGATGAAAAATCAGATAATAGCTGTCTGCGAGCGGTATTTATAGGCCTAGACCACGCCCGTTTCGGCGGGATGTAACGCAGCGGGTGCGAAGCACCCTCATTGGGTCTGGCGTCACACCAGGCCTCGCTCGATAGGCTGCTGCAGTTGCCGCAGAACAGCCAATAGGCGCGCGAGCTGCCTCGCCTATGTCTGTATGCTGCCGCAACGCATTTTGCATTATTGAAAAATGAAGGATAATTTTTGGCTTCAATATCTCGCGGAAAAAAGGATTTTCCCCTAGCGTAAGATATCTTACGCAGTACGAGAGATCTCTCGTAAGAGAACTACAAATTTGACTTGCTTTACGTCAAGCGTTACAGTAGTCATTTCGTTTTTCTTCGTTTCTGATGTCGCAATACATCATGCTTTAATGAAATCATATTTAACATTCACATAATTTCACTTAAATGGCAATAAAAATTACCTATAAATTGGCATTTAAGTGAAATAACTGAACTTAAACAAGCTTGATAAAAATTAGCATTCTAGAAGAAAATTTCAGATGGCACTTAGAGGTTTTTGCATCTGAACTCTTATATTTATATATATATATATAAATGTGAAAAGGATTCAATAAATTCTGATTTTACTTCAGTGTGTGTGTGTAATATATATATATATATATATATATGTGTGTGTGTAACTGATGAATTTGATGCAGGTTCAGAATCCTGCACTGTCAGAAGACTGCCCTGGCGAGAACGTCGGTCTCCTCGGCTGTGAACCACTCCTGGTGTGCGCCTGACAAATCTGCCGTTATAATAGCAATCCGCCATGGAACAAGTGCACCTGCTCTTAAAGGGAATGTGAGATGTCGCTCTGATTGGTTTATTTCACGTTACGTCCAAACTACACCTATGAATAATGAAGCTACTTCAGACCAACCCATTTTAGATTTGCGTCGGGCGCAAGAGTCATTTATTCCGCCAGTATAATAGCAACAGCGAGACCCGCCCACAAAGTTACTTGCGTTTCGCACTTGATAATTGTGTTTCAGATCGTTAAAATAGGGCCCATTGTGTTTAAAATGAAATGTTGGAAAATGTGAAAATGTGAAAAGGATTCAATAAATTCTGATTTTACTTCAGTGTGTGTGTGTAATATATATATATATCTACCTATGTAATATCATTATAGTCAACGATTTTATGCTGTCAAAGCCAATTTTTTACCCTTTTTGAAGGGTCCATTTTTGTACTGTTAAATAAAGGTACAAAATTGTCACTACAGGTACAAGACTGGTCTCTTACACTCTCAGAAAATAAAGTACATAATTGTACCTTTAGGGGTACAATGGCTTGTCACTGGGGCTGTACCTTCAAGGGTACAGCTTTTATAATTGGCATAGGGTACATATTTGTACCATTGTGATTTGTACCTTAAGAGACCAGTCTTGTACCTGTGGTACGTGACTCTCTCCAAACCTCAAAACTTAACCACATTACTCACATCCTCTTTTGCTAACACTAAAGATAACTTTTTTACTAACAAGCATCAAGCATATCTTAAACCTTGCATATTAAATCTCCTCAGTGAATCAGTCTATTTCATGATGATTATAAATCCATCATCAGAAAACCATCATCACCTGATCTCATTTCACTTTAGCTTTCTTTGCTGCTGCAAATGTGTTTAACAAACACACTGTCACAGCAGGCAAAAAAACACAATATGTATGTTAAGAGTTAAGAGCCCAACGAATGGAAACACTAATCACTCTTATGGTGACTTCAAATGAAACACGTTAGAGTTAAACCTCTGTTAATTCTCAATCAAACCTTTGTAGACAGAAATAAAGTCAGTCTGGTTAGTAATAAGTGAAGCTGGTAATGCTGTTTGTGGAGTTGTTAAATCCTCCTCTGCTGAGATCTTCACAGATTTAATGTCTTCTTTTCTCTTCAGTTGATTTCATCTGAGACTGTGGCTGAAATTACTATTTTTTGGCTTCGATAAGGTCCAGTTCTGGTTTATTTCTTTGCTCTTGGCTGACATGTGGCATTGCTATGCAGAGGTGTAAAGTCCAGGTTCAGAAAGTAAAAGTCCTCCTCAGTATTTTGTTCCAATCACCTGGATTTGCTAATTCAGACAGGAGAGAGAACTAATTAGTGAAATCAGCTGACTGAGTTTATGGGTGGAATAAACTATGGCAGGACTTCTACTCATTGGGCCCTGGATTTCCCACCTCTGCATATTACTGCAGTTTCTAAAAGAAATGAAGACTAGAGGCAGTAAAACAGCAAGCACTTTTAATCGTTTTCACACACATTTATGATAACTTATTAAGCTTGCTCAGTAGCTCATCTGGAAGACCTTGGGTTCGAATCCCGTGAAAGACAAGTCATGATATAAGAGCTCAAAGTTCATTAATAATCTTAAACACCATGGCTACTATTACGTTTTTATGTTGCATTTGCTTTTGTTAACACTATCGGGTAGGTTTAGGGTATAGTGTAGGTGTACGTTATTTTAAAGCGTGATGGTTAATCTTTTAGAGCCACTCACCGGACATTTCAACTCAGAACTGCGATGATGCGTACAAACTTCGGCGTAATAAAACGTTGCCATATTCACGTTCATCTGTTCCGGAAAAAAAGACTAAACACGCTTTTAACGCCACTCACTGGACATTTCACTTTGAAACTGTTGCGAAACGTGCACAACGCAACGTATTCTGCGTCTTGCAAAAATGTTGCCACAGGAACGTTTTTCACATGAGCCAGGGCAACATTGACTTTTACAGCAAATTAAATTCAAAATAGCCTTTATAGCAACTCTGAATCGCTTTAAACAGCTCCGTCTGTGTCACAGCACACAAAACCAGCTGACCGAGAATTATCCCCGTCAGAGCAGCTTGTGCCATTGCCAAATCCACCGGCCAAAGGGAAAATGACTGGCATTTGGTGTTTGTACTTTTAATAAAGGAGTCTGGATCTGATCTATTTTATCAAGGCTGGAGAGAGTAAAGCAGAACATTATAATCCATGTGTAGATAACAAAAGATATCTGCTTTACAGACGCTCATGAAGTGTGTGCAAATTCTTCCTGTTTCACCAAACTGGAGCTGACGTTAATCATTTCAAAATACCTTAAAACTGTTTTAGAATTCATTTTCTACAAGTTAGTCATGATAGTGGAAACTTTTTCAGTAGCAAACTCATTTTATTACTAATAATGCAATTATTTTATTTCTAGATTTAAACGGCATGTGCACTGAAAAAAATGATACTTTGGATTAACTTAAAAAAATTGATGTAATTTGTTACAGCTATTTTTTTTTTAGATTTTCTCAAATTGTATTTGTGATTTAGTTAAACCCATAAATTTTGATTTGATGTCAAACCAAAATTTTTATTTTTTCCAACTCAACTCAACTCAACTCAACTGTGTTAAAGTTAATGAGATAATTAAGTGATTAATTGAGTGATGATTGACTATTATTGAAGACACCTGATGTTAACAAGCAGAATCACTGAAGGAGAAAATCACAAATTGTAAGTTACCATTATGGTGATGGGTGTTTGCTTTAGTTGGACTCTTGACCCTTATATGTTTACTTTAAATTGTGCTTGTCTGCTGTTAGTGATTTATAACAGTCAGATGCACAAAGAGTCAATGTGATCTGATGGTGTTGTTTATGATTTGACATAATCATGTTGTGATCCAAAAAATGAAATTTATTGAGATAGTTTGGTTTAACTTGTTAATTACAGCAGCTCTGTGATTCTACAACATATGATTTTCAGTATTTTTCATATAGCCTAATCAAAAATATTTAATTAATATTGTTCTGTTCTACATCAATAATCAGCCTGTGAATCTCAACAATGGTGACAATAATAAAGCATGTTGCAGTGGCTGCCACCAATCACAACTCATTAATGGCTCCCATCATGCATTGCGGTATGAATAAATTATGATCTGAATTGTCTATGTCAGGGGTGCCCAATCCTGCTCCTGGCGATCGACTGTCCTGCACAGTTCATCTCCAACCCTAATCAAACACACCTGAAGCAACCAATTAAGGTCTTCAGAGCACGTCAGGATCACTTGAAAATTATAGGCAAGTGTGTTTGATTAGGGTTGGAGATGAACTGTGCAGGACAGTCGATCGCCAGGAGCAGGATTGGGCACCCCTGGTCTATGTAATTTACTTTTCCTAATTGAATATTCTGCTCGTCACCATTGTTGAGATGCATAGACTGAATCTTGACATCTGTGTGTGCCTAAAAGAAAGTTTTTTTTTTTTTTTTTTTTACTCAAAACAACTTGTATATTGAAATCCTTTGTATATTATCTAAAATTCTGGATATTTATGCAGAATCACAGTTATTCTGTAATAAACAACATAAACCTACGTTAAATAAGTGTCTTAATGAGTTCAATGATCAAGTTCAAATGATGATTGTCATAATATAACCAACACCATCAGATCACTTTTTTTTCTTTGTTCATCTGGCAGTTATAACTCAGATACAACAGCCAAACAAAATTTAAAGTAAACATATAAGGGGCAAGAGCCCAACTAAAGCAAACACTGATCACCATAATGGTAACTTGCAATTTGAGATTTTCTCCTTCAGTGATTCTGCTTGTTAACATCAGGGCCCGTATCCCTAAATAATTTTTGTGCAAAAAGTGTCTCCTAGCGGACAAATTCTAAGAAAATTAGTTTTCTAAGAATTTCCCCTAAAAGTGACATGAAAATCCCAGTTAATATAAAAGCTATTCCTCAAGATTCCTAGCGCTTAAAATGGCTCCTAAGGCGAGATCTGCTAAGAGCAGGGAAGAGGACTTTTAGTGGCATAGGAGTTCCCCTAAGCAGCTGCACAAAATGGCCAACAGAGGAGGCAGGAGAGATGTCCTGCAAACACTGGATGACAGGGAATTATTGAGACGCTACAGATTGGATCGTGCAGGAATCATGTTTGTGGTGGATCTCCTTAGAGATGCAATTACTTCACCAACTCGACGCCACAACGCTATTACACCGGAGAAGAAAGTAATCACAACCCTGAGGTATTTGGCAACAGGGAAAATGCAACAATGCTGCAGTGATGACTTGGGTCTGTCCCAATCCTCCGTCAGCAGAGTCATCACCCAAACACTGACAGCTTTGTCACAACCTAATATTGTGACACAATTTGTTTCATTCCCGCTGGATGCCCGCACTTTACACACACATAAAAGGGCATTTATGGACATTGCAGGATTCCCTGGCGTTGTGGGTGTAATTGATGGAACACATGTGAAAATAATTGCGCCATCAGAGGACGAGGCTGTCTTTGTTGACAGGAAGAATTTCCACAGCATCAATGTGCAAATAGTGTTCAATGCGGCCTGTAAGATTTTGGACATTGTGGCTAAATGGCCAGGCTCCACACATGATGCGAGAATGCTCTCCGAGAGTGGCATCAGACAGCTTTTTGAGAGATGCTATGTGCCAGCTAATTGCCACTTGTTAGGGGACAGTGGCTACCCATGCAAACCATGGCTCCTTACACCTTACCTCTAGCCACGCCAAGGGCCCCAACTAAACTATAACAGGTAAGCCAAACAATACAAAAATCATGGAAATGAAATGCAAGCAATATGTTAGAGCATCCAAGTAGTGCAATATTTCCATCAAATAATTAAAGGTCTGTATTCTATTGTAGGGCCCACAATACAACAAGAGCGGTGGTGGAGCGTGGCATAGGCCAGCTTAAGAGGCACTTTCATGTTCTCCATGGAGAGATGCGGCTAATGCCTGAAAAAGTCAGCAAAGTCATCATAGCCTGTGCAATATTACACAATATTTGCAAGGTTAGACAGATTGCAGAACCTCTGGAGGATGGCGATGAGGATGAGGATGAAGACAACGATGAGGATGGTGGTGAAGAAGATATTCACATTCCACAGGGGAACCTAGCCCAGAGTGGACTGCCTTACAAGGCAAACTTCACACATTTACATTTCAGGCAAGCTGTAGCCCCATGTCATTTGAGAACTAGTGATGGTATTAAGAACTACCACAGTTTTACTGCACATCACCTGCAATTGTTAAATGCAAGACACAGAACACAATCTGTAAATGGTTTATTTTTTAGGTGTTCAATTTTAAGGCGGTAGTACTCCTCCTGAAGGGAAAGGACTTTTTTTTGTTGTTCAAACACATCAATTGTGAGTTGCAATCTTCTCTCCTGCAGGGATGCTGACGGAGCAGGTGCTGCGGATGGGAATGGTGTTTGATCCGCCGGGCTATCCTGAGTAGCAGCTGCAGATGGTTCAGGCGGCAATCTTGTCGGCAAACTTGATGGGCCCGGTTCTTGTGATGGCTCCATGCTACAGAAATACATAGGCCTAGTTTAATTATTGTTTTGATTAAATTAATTTAATACAATGAGCATGGATAACACATGAAATGGCTTCTGCAATGAATAAACACTGTTGATATGAATAACCCTGTGTCCTACCTTTGCTGCATTTCAAGGGCCTGCATCATTGAAGTGTCAATGCCTGTTGGCAGCCCGGTGACACTGATCTCAGAGTGTCCCAGGACTTAAAAGACAGTGTCGGCCACCTGGGACAGCCGCTTTGCAGGTGGTCCACCCCCTAGAAAGAAAAAGTCAATGAACACAGTACTTAGGCATGTAAATTAACTTTGCCAGCAGGAGCAAGTTGCCAGATTATGTGGTAGGCTATAGTATTTTGCTCACCTGTGAGTGAGGATTCCCGCTTGTGTGCTGCAATCTCATCTTTTGCCTTGGACTGCAGCACATACCACCTTTTCTCACAATTGTCGCCTGTCCGCACCACCAGTGGAAAAGAGGCATTGATTGTTTGGGATATTGTGTCCCAGGCGCGCCTCTTGCCTTGGCTAGTGACAGTTGGGCCAAATTTTCCTCGTAACATACCTTTATGTTCGTTCACCAACTGGGCCAGCAACAAACCTTGCTCCTCAGTCCAGTTCGGCTTGCGATTCCTTTTTTTCTCCATTTTCTGTGTTTGTAGGATATTTGTTAACAAGCCTTCATAAATAGACCAGCCAGCAATCACAGACATTGATAAAAGCTGAGCCGTGTTAACCTCGTTAAGACCACACTGAGTTGTAACGTTGCAATTTCTACTTCATTAAGGACAGCCCCTTGAGATAGGCCATCTTGTTTTCAATGGGGTCCATATGGGAGTGAAAGTACAAAATATGCCAGCTAGGATATTAATATGAGCAAATAAGACACAAATCATTATTTGAACAGGGTGTAATGAGCTTAAGTTTTCACATATTTTAGATTCTAATGTTAGGCTATAACCCCTACAGTTTACTATTCATTTTCCAGATATTTTCTTGAATGTAAATTATTATTTACAATTACAGTCTGCATAAGATTAGAGTGTATAATTATGTTTATTGATTTGAGGGTACATCCTTTGCTCATTATCACCAAAAGTTCATTTTCATCAAACTTGTAGGATCAACCAATCACGGCTTTTGAAATGATGACTCATACCTAGCAACGGGGTCAACCACACCTCCTCACTAAGATAGGATTTTCCATCCATTCCTTGCTCAGAGTTCACTGAAAATGTTCTGGAATCACTTCTAAGCTAAAACTCCTGGCAATTTTTAGGTTAAGTTAGGATTCTCAGAATCTTTAGGGATACGGGCCCTGGTGTCTTCAATAATAGTCAGTCATCACTCAATTAATCACTTAATTATCTCATTAACTTTAACACTCTTGATTGTTAATTTAACACTGGAGTTTTTGCTGTGTACTTTGGGTTAAGGTAAAACGTTGAGTTGGAACATTGAATCAAAATTTATGGTTTTAACTAAATCATAAATACAATTTGAAAAAATCTAAAAAAATTAGCTGTAACAAAATTACATCAATTGTTTTAAGTTAATCCAAAGTATAATTTTTTTCAGTGATAGAGGGCATAACACTTACTTTGAGGCAAAGTGAAAACAGAAGGTATAAACTGAAAATCACAATTTTCCATTGGACCAATGTAAATATATACTTTGAATGAATTGCACTGATGTTTCACTTTTTTCAGTGTGGGAAACTGCTAAAAGAAAGAAGTTAATCTATCAGTAATTCTCTCGTGTGCAAAAGTAGCCAATAAACTGTTCAGAGCAGATGTGTGAGACAGTGTGGTTCACAGTATATGCACTTCTCACACGTTTCACACACACTTAAAGCAACACTTCACTGTGGCATCGTGTCACTAAACAGCAACTCTAGCAGAATTTAAACACTCGGTTGATGAGAACAGAGAAAGTTACCAACCAGAGGAGGAGCTGATGATGTTTAAAGGAAGAGCTGTAACTATATATAATGAAGAGAGAGACTGACAGAAACACAAAATGGCTGATAAGTGTGATCTGTGTCTGCTGGGACTGATCATTCTCTCTTCACTTCTCACAGGTAAAGAAATCTCTATTTTCTCTAAAGACATTTAGTGGAATTAGTCTGGAAAGAGTTAATTTGAACATGCTCAGTTTATTCTTGCACACATTCACATTGTGATCTCAGAGTTGTGTATTGATACACACAGATCATACTGTTTTATTCCTGATACTGGACGGTCCGTGTACTTTTTGTTCATTTCATTTCCTGTTTGGAATGGAATAATGAGAAATGAAAACCAGCTCGTTTATTCGTTTTTTAGTTTAGTTTAAAAAACGAAAAATGAGATTTTGGCTCGATTTTTCATTTTTTGTTTGTGGTTTACAAATCGGTTTATGGGTTCAATATTTCATTTGCACACGTGGGCGGTGCTGAAACGCCCCTTTTATCTGATTGGTCAAAACGCTCCGCCTTCAGTAGGCCTAAGCTACGAGCTTTTCTTTCTGTCAGGCAGAATAAGAGTCAGTATGAGTGCGGCACTGACAAATGCACTTTAATAAAATAATGTCTGAAACCACCACTCACTGTTAACTACGCTTAATATTTGAAGCAGAATTATGTTGCTGGTCACGTAATTCGTGCTGCTGCAAGCAACCCCAATAATGTGAGCCACAGTATAGCCTATGACAGATTATTTTAGCATGATGTATTTCCCATTGATAAATACAGCGCAAATAGATCCGTCTTTTTGGATAAAAGGGAAGTGGAAATAAAAATTAATAATAGGCTGAACTGTACCATGATAATATGTCCGTAACATGTAGCCTACCACTCTCGTCTTTTATATAGCCTAGGCTATACATAATTTTGAAAATTGAATAGAAATAAAATTTATATTTATGAATGTAAGCATGTGTAGCCTACTCAGTTCACATGAAAAGAAAGAGACAGAAAAGAGAGAAGCTCGAATCAGTGAACGTACATTAATACTGACAAAATTACCAGGTTTGGGATTAATTAAAATCATGTAAATTGAAGAGCACGGCATAGGCTACCTTTAAAATGTTATTAGTTTTATTATAAAACTAATACAATTTTATTACATACTGAGTTTTCTTTATTATGTTGGCTTAAGAAAGCCAGGATATTTGAACATTATTATTAGGGCTGGGCGATTTAAATCGCGATATTGTCATGCGCATCTCGTCAGTAAAGCCGGTTCCTTGATTAGTAGTAAATCACCATCACCTGCTTTCAGATGGAGCGGCATTTACTACAAAGAGCCGTAGTTAACTGACAAGCTGAGCCAAATCACATCAATATCGCGGACGTATCGCCAGCGATATTTAATGCGATATGGCTCAGCTTGTCAGTTAACTACGGCTCTTTGTACACAGCAAAAACTTCAGTGTTAAATTAACTCTCCTGGGAGTGTATGAGTCCACACTCAAGACTGTTGAAGTTAATGAGATAATTAAGTGATTCATTTAGTGATGCTTGAGCATTACTGAAGACACCTGGGGCCGGTTGCATAAACCTCTAAGACTAGTCTTACAAGTTAGACATCAATTTATTTTCTTTAAGACGGTTCATAGCTTTTTTAAATCAGTTACATAAAAACGTAGATAAGCCTACTTTGATACCGAAAACTAAGACTGACTGCCCCTGACTAACTGCTAGTAGGTCATACTAAAACTTAAGACACTGTCTTAACATTATGGCTATGTTTACGCAACCGGCCGCTGATGATAACAAGCAGAATCACTGAAGGAGAAAATCTCAAATTGTAAGTTACCATTATGATGATCAATGGTTGCTTTAGTTGGACTCTTGACCCATACATTATTAACTTTAGATTTTGTTTGTCTGAGATATCTGAATTATAATCGCCAGTTGAACAAAGAAAAAAGTGATCTGATGGTGTTGGTTATATTATGACAATCATCATTTGAACTTGATCACTGAACTCATTAAGATCCTTCTTTCTGACTTCGATTTATGTTGTTGTTTACAGCATAACTGTGATTCTGTGTAAATGCCCAGAATTTTTGATATAATATAAAGGATTTGTTTTTTAAAAAAAATCCTTCTTTTAGGCACACACAGATGTCAAGATTCAGTCTATGCATCTCAACAATGGTGAGGAGCAGAATATTCAATTAGGAAAAGTAAATTACATAGACAATTCAGATCATAATTTATTCATACCGCAATGCATGATGGGAGCCATTAATGAGTTGTGATTGGTGGCAGCCACTGCAACATATGCTTTATTATTGTCACCATTGTTGAGATTCACAGGCTGATTATTGATGTCTGTGTTTTAAATGAATTTATCTGAATGTCTTTTCATCAGAACAATGTTTATTAAATATTTTGAATTATAAGTAAAGTACTGATAATCATAGGCTGAAGAATCACAAAACTGCTGCTAACAAGTGAAACCAAACTATCTCAATAAGTTTCCTTTTTCAGATCACAGCATGATTATGTCATAACATAACCAACACGGGGTTTATGTAAATTTTAGGGTTGGTGATATCACTAACCTGAGAGGAATGTCGTGTAGTCCCTACCAGCCGTTTGTTGTAGTCCTTAAAAAACGATTTCTTTAAAAGCAAATATCTTCCTTTGCTTTGAACTTTGAGCTTCGTAACTTTGCAGATGTTGTTTATGCTCAAACAGCAACATTACACACTAACTAATTTAGAAAAGTGAAATCATATTTAACCACCGCTTAAAATTATTAACTTTAGATCTAGTTTGGCTGCTCTACCTGAGTTATAATGCAGATGGGAGTTTTACTTTTTCAAAAATGTTCTGAGGGCAGAAAGGAAAATGATTGGTTTACAGCCTCAACCAATGAAACTGATGCAAGGGCTGAGTCAAGACGTTTTGAACTTGCAGTGCCAAGTACACCGGGGCTGCGTTCAGCCCCGACAAAATGTTGCACAACGTTTTTTTAAACAGAAACGGTGATGCGTTGAACACACTGTTCTGATGACGCAAGAGTTGCAACTATGGCAGCTGAGAAGGCCATTCTTTGTGTTCTTTGTGAAGAATTTCCGGAGCCTGATGAAGTCGGTATAAATATGTGTTTAATACTACAAAATATGCCCGATGTTACTGCACTTGCCGCCCAGAACAAAAGAGGACATCCCAGTCGAGTGAAGGGATTTGTGGAAACTGAAATGGAAGCACACATCCTAATTCAGACTAAAACACATCTATTTAGCCTCACATACTGACTTTATTTGTAGTTCATACTGTTTTAATACCCCGTATTTTCTTTCTCATTTTTAGGAAAAGCACTTAATTACCATTTTTTATTTCTATACCAAATGTCATACACTTGCAATGAAGCTAAAAATATAAACAACTACATCATTAAGTTGATATCCTATATTTTTACAATAAAACTTACGACAAACATGTCTTCTAATATCCTCAGTTGTTGGGTATACCGAGCTGCATCGAACACATTTGTAAATTACTTTCCTTGAACCCATTGTGCGAGTTCACTTTAATACCACGTGCTTTATATACATGTTGCTGCTGATTGGACTGCAGTTCTGACACACCCACCAAACGAGAAAACGTATCTCAAACCCCGTTGCACACCGGTGCATGCCGTTTTCAGGAAACATGATGTTCAACCCGGAAACCGTAGCAAAACTTTGCGCACCATTTTGAACTTGAATGTGCCCCTGGCTGCAGCTTGCAGATCGGGTTGCAGATTGCAACGCTTCTCATTGGTTAGTGTCACAGTAATGACTTCGACGCCACGGTAAAATGCAGTTGAAAACAATGCTTATGACTTATACATACAAAACTTTTAATCTGTTAATTACTTATATCTGGTAATAATATATAGTATTATAAATATTGTTATTTTTTGGAAAACGTTTCATTGTGTACATTTCCAAGCAATAATCCAGTTACTTCTTTTGACACATTGCAATGTCAACGAACTTAGTTTCAAGTTATTTTTATTAATTTTAATGTTTAATGCAGGCTGGGGTGATTCTCACATGGAGCGTGGCGCTGTGCCATGCCCACCTCGGGACTCGGTCGCGAAGCCAGTGCTGAAGAGGTCTCTGAAAATGTTTCAGTGGAACCACTTCCCTGCTCTTGAGCGTACTCAGACAGGTCAGCGTCGACTGGACACGTTCCTCTGTGAGGCGTACCGTTTGTTGGACCGAGTCCAGCTCCATACCGAGAAAAGAGATCCTCTGCACGGGGGCGAGTTTGCTCTTTTCCTAGTTGACCTGAAGACCCAACTGGCTGATATGTTGGAGCAACAAATCCCTGAGTTCGCACAACTGTTCCCGAGACTGAGCTAGTATCAGCCAGTCGTCGAGATAGTTGAGGATGCGAAGGCCACGCTCTCTCATGGGAGCAATGGCTGCCTCCGCGACCTTCGTAAAGACGCGGAGTGACAGGGCCAGCCCGAAGGGTAGGACTTTGTACTGATAAGCTCGACCCTCGAACGCGAAACGCAGGAATGGCCTGTGTCGCGGCAGGATGGAGACATGAAAGTACGCGTCCTTCAGGTCGATCGCTGCAAACCAATCTCGGGGATGGATGCACTGAAAAATGCGTTTCTGCGTTAACATCTTGAACGGGAGCTTGTGAAGGGCCCGATTCAAGTGTTGCAGGTCCAAGATTGGCCGTAACCCACCTCCTTTCTTGGGTACAATGAAGTACGGGCTGTAGAAGCCCGACTCCATATCGGCTAGAGGAACTGGCTGTATTGTATCCTTCGCCAGTAGGACTGTGATCTCCGCACGCATGACGGGCACGTTCGGTCAACACCAAAGTGTACAGAACGCCGCTGAATTTGGGCGGATGCTGGATGAACTGAATCGTGTAGCCAAGTCTGATTGTACGGAGGAGCCAGCTGGACCAGCCGGGAAGCACTCTCCAGTCTCTTATTTTTCTGTCAACCTTTCGGGCACTTTTGTGCCGTGGCAAGGAAACAAATGTATGGCAAAAAAGGGACACAGGAAGTGTGTTATAACTTCTGCATATATTAACTGATCTTGATTAAACTTCAGCAGTGTGTTTGTTGTCACAGGCCAATCACATGGATGTGACTATTGTGAGTCAAAGTTATAGCGCCACCAACTGGCAGCAGGAAGTGTGTCACTTTCAAAATGCTTTGAAATCACCTTCTTATTCTTACCCGATTTGCTTAACTTTGTGTATAATGTAAACACACGGCAGATGTAGACCTGTGAAAGGATTCTTGATATCTTAGATACTGTTGCCGTGGCAACACATCAAACTTTAATATTCTTTTTTGATGCTTTTGAGACTCTTAGCATGCTTGAAATTGCATGAAACTCGACAGACACATCACATTTATTAGCCAGTAGACATGTGCAAAGTTTCAGAAACGGGCGTGTTGAGGGGCTCAGTAGCGACACCTTTTGACAAAAGTGGGGGTTAGTTTTATATACAGTAACAAAACTCAGTATGTATATTGTTCTCATCAAGCCATACAGTCATTAGCTCCGACCAACAGGAAGTCAGATATTTTGGTTTGAATGTGGATTTTTGGGAGAATTTTATCCCTCTCTGTCTCTGCGTCTCTGTGCGTGTGTTTGGGGGGATTTGTCTGTTCGGTGAGATTTGCTTTTATAATCGTTTTTCAAGGTTTTGGGGACTTTGGGGGGCCCTTAACGTGCTCAAACTCTTGAAACTTTGCACACAGGTCAGAACCCGTTGCCATCAGGGCCGGGCTGAAACTGGTACCCGGGCGTGGCAGGGGGGGCTCAACAGCGCCCCCTTGAATGGGGTCCAAAAACTTGGTCCATATATAAAACACGCTTGCATGTAATAATATGAAACTCGGTACACATATAGATCTCATCGGGCTGAACAACTTCCGCACTCTATGTTATTAGCTCCGCCCAACAGGAAGTCATCTATTATGGGTTGTTTGGAAAATGCATGCTTTAGAATTTGATATACTCCTCCTAGAGAATTCATCCGATCGCCACCAAACTCGGTCAGCTTGAGGACAAGACATTGAGGATGATAAATTGCAGACAGATTTTTGATATCTCGAACGGTTTGGCCGTGGCTTGGAAACAAATTTATGGCGAGAAAAGAGAAACACGAAGTGTTATAACTTCTGCATACATTAACTGATCTTGATGAAACTTGAGCAGTGTGTTCGTGGTAAGAGGCCGATCAGATGGATGCAACTACTGTGAGTCAAAGTTATAGTGCCACCAACTGGCAGCAGGAAGTGGGGGGGGTTAGTTTTACCTACTAGGGTGGAACGGGACACAGAAGTCACGGTTCGGTTCATACCACGGTTCAGACATTACAGTTCAGTACGAGTTAGGTACAATAGAGGGAAAAGGCAATTTATTTTTAATTGTGCATGTCTCAGGCTGTACCACCAAAGGAAAATAAATGTCTTAAGCCTTGGATTTTTTAAATTGGTTTTATTAATAAAGTAAAGGCATAGAACCAGTTTATTTGTAGTGCATTGACCATAGTTTTATATAATTAGTTTATTAATTAAATGATTAAAAAGACAAAAAGACCTTGAGATATGTTTGGTAATAGTACCTGAATGAATTTAAAATGAATTTGCTATATTTCAGATCAATGTATTTGTTTTCCTTAAAATTTTAATAAACACTAACTTTATTCTCATCTGAATTATAAATAATTTATTTCTGTATAATACTACCATTAAAAACATATTCGATTTTCTTTTTTAATCAATGTAGAATGTGTCACTTAAAAATGAACAGATTAGTGCTCTGTTTAAGGACAAGAAATGAAAACCAATGCAATATGATGAATGTTTGAACCCACAGTTTTTAAATGGGGTTGGATAAATATTTTTTTGCTTTTAAACTGTGTGTGTGTGTGTATGTGTATGTGTGTGTATGTGTGTGTGTAAAGCACAATGTTGGGTTTTATTGTGAGTGTACACAAATATAAGTAAACGCTTTGCAGTTTGAGTAATGTCCAGGACATTGAGTAATGTCCTGTCCTCTTTTTGCAACACTGAGTTGCCTGTTTATCACTGTAAAGCTGCTACTTTATAAAGTGCTATAGAAATAAAGGTGACTTGACTAGGCTGTGTTCAGACTGCGGGTGTAACAGGATTGTCTCTGCGTTGTGTTGTGTTTAACTCATGATGGACATAAATTCACACTTAAGGATAGATTACTGTTGACAAAACAGAACAGCAGTGATCAAATTCGCAAATCACACTTGCACTTGTTCGCAGCCATTCACTCTCTCGGCTGGTACTAATCTAAATTACTTCCACTACATAACTACATAAACAATTATACAACAACAGATTTGAAACACATGGTCTGTACTTGTTGGCAACACATATGATCAGAATCGGGAATCACATGTTCTAAAATGTCTTTGTATTATTTTAATCTAATGTTGCCAGTTTCTTTTAAAGGGATACTTCAGGATTTAGCATTAAGCTTTGTATTAGTAGAAAACCTGTAGTATTTTTGAATTACCATGCTTTCCACCCTCATATCCCCCTGAGACAAGAGATTTATGTATTTTTTGTCTGGAAAAAATCCTCCGATGACGCAAAAATCGTCATTTTGCGTCATCTGAGGATTTTCTGGCCAGAGACTAAAGACTACAGCCAGTAGATGGCGTTGTTTCGCATGTTTTCAACCCACCCATAGAGGGAGGGATCTCACTCCCAGAATGTACACAGTGTCAGCCGTCTTTCTTTGGAAGCTAAGCTAGCAGGCTCTTGTTCTGTGGAGAAAGCTGAATAGTAGGAGAAAGCTGAGTAAGTAGGGGTTACCATCCTCCTTTTCCCGGACTTGTCCGGCGGGCGAGATCGTTCAAAATGTCCGGGATTCGGCTTTTGCGTTCTGCGGTCGCCATTCATTGTTTACATGCACACCTTTTGTTTCAATCTAACTGAATTCATTCCGATTGGTGAATCTGAATGTAGTGTTTACATGAACGCTAAACAAGTGATCGGTTGATGTGCGTTTTACCATTGCTAAGAAAATTCCTGCTTCTCCGTGAGAGATGCGAGACCCGACGCGTCTCAGTAATGACGCCACCGGCCTCGCGCCGTTCTCCCGCGGCCGTCAGCCTCGTCCTGCTCGCCACAGTAAACATAATGAATGAATGGCGACTGTAGAACGCAAAAGCCGAATCCTGGACATTTAGGGCAATCTCTAAATCCCTGGCAAACTCATCACGTAGACTAGCCTTTTTATTTTCAACTGCAAACTCTTACCGGTAGGCGTGGCCTCCTAAGGCAGCGAAGCAAGTGCATTCTGGGAGTTGTTGTCTTTCATCCACATAAGCCAAAAATACATTTTCTGGCTTTTCTCAGTCTAGAAAGCTCCAAATTAAAAAATTTCTTCACATTTCTTCTACTTAAATGACCTATTTTAAATACACATTCATCTTCCCATAGGTGAAGTATCCCTTTAACTCCCCTCACACGAGTGCTTATCAATGTGGGCGGCTGTCAAACTGGATTGTCTTAAGTGAAGATGCTGAGATCTTGAGAGATTTGTTGTGTTTAATGTTCTGTTGGGATTTAAAAACTTTGTTATAGGTAAAGGATTTCGTTTTTTTTTCTTTTGAGTTCTAAAATAACTAAAAGAACTTCACTGCTCTATTTGCACGCGTTGTGTGATCCTTGAGATGCTTTCTTTTTACCACTTCGTGGTAATTCACACAAAACAATATATGAAACTTTATGTAATACTGTGACATGAATTATGTTAATAAGCATTAAAGGGATGTTTCGGAATAATTTCAACCTAGGGTCTTTTGGACCATGACCTCGAGCCAGATGTTGATGTTTCATTGAATGTTTCATTGAAAATTTCATTTGAGTTCACCAAAATCATGATTAGTGGCACCTTTATTTGGGACCCTTGACTCTTTAACATAATTTATTCTCTGGTTACACTAATTGTGTGTTTATTTTGCACATTTGAAGCAGCAAGAATAGTAATGAGATGATATGAAAAATATAATCATTCAATAATATTATCATCATGTAGTACTGTTAATGTCAGCAAGTGTGTAATATATGAAAAGTGATTTTTAAAAAGGTTTTTATTTTTGTGGTTCTACGGTACGAGATCAGCAATGTTGTCGTTATCTGCACATTTGTTTTTAAAGAGACGTTGCGTACAGAAACTTAAAGTCTACACACTGTAAAAATAGATGTACGGTGGCCGAGAGAGCTCAACGCGCTGCAACTGAAGAAAACACACGCACATTAAGAAAACATCATCAGTTTCACAACACACATGTGCTCCAAATACTCACAACACAACCAAATACAGAAACGCGCTACAAATAACACAGACCACAACAGAAATGTACTTGACATTTATTGAAGGTGTACAGAATAATAACCTGGTAGTGAGACACAAAATAAGAGTGCCTTTAATATATTTGGTGAGTGTGACTAACGTTTTCAAATTATAATTTTACTTGTTTAATTATTTATTTATTTGTGGGATTTATTCTAGCAATCTCCATGTGTTTTTTTGTTTTGTTTTTACTGTTGGTAGCCATTTTAGGATGCCAAATTACTTATTCTAATGTGTGTAAGGCTACGTCTACATTAATCCGGATACATTTGAAAATGGCGTTTTCGTTTATAAACGCTCTCCGTCCACACTAGCGTTTTCGGACGTTTCAGTGTGGATGAGAAACTTTTGAAAAATGCCTGAAAACGCTAAATTCACCTTTACTGCGCATGTGTAAAACCCCACAAAAGATCACTGATATGATTCAGATGGAAAAACAAATAATGAAGTTATCGCGCAATTCTTCTGACATGATCATTTTATTTAGTAAAATATCTCACCATTCACTGATGCGGTCCAGGTCGCACGCAGTCACCATATGTTTGGTCTAAAACACAACTGCTCTCATGTATTACCGCAGGACAGCAAATGTGAGTAAATTCTGTCATCTTTGCAGGACTGTGATATGAAGAGTGTGCAATGTAGAATATTTTTAGCAACAGTGTGAAAGTGAATAGCACATAACAGGCACAATACTGGTATAAACATGAATATCTATTGGTACAATATGCGTCACATGACTAAATTTACGTCATCGTTTTTAAATCCCTCTGGTAAATCCCTCACAGTCCACACTACAACGTGAAAACGGCGTTTTCAAAAAGCTTCGTTTTCATTAATAAAAACGCCGTCTCAGTGTGGATGGTTTACATATGAACAGTGTTAAATTTCACTGACAGTAGAAATGATGCACCCTCTCATAAACTACCCAGTTGGGTTATAATAACCAACTGCTGGTTTGACAAACTGGAATAAACTGGATTGGTAATTTTGTCTTCTGTCCTAAGAGAAAACTTCTTGAGGTGAGTTAAGGTTTCTGCAAATCATGCTTAATAAGCTGGATGTCCTTCCTCTGTCGTTTATGCTGTTGTCTTCTTCTAGCACTCTTGCTCTTCTTCACTGTAGTCTTCGTCTATCTCACCTCCGCAGGCGGTTTCAACACATTCTCTTCACGCCCATGTTATCCTCTTGATAATCTCTGTGGTTGATTACAAAACATTAAGTTCAAGAACCTAACTTTCAAAACTTTTGCTCATCTCATCCTGCTCTACAAAAAAGAGGAAGTCAAATGCATTTGTTTCTACACTCAAAAAAAAAAAAAAAAAATGTATGCCTAAACATAAGATTTATGTATTTGAATTGCATATAGAGTTTCCATCCATTTGGATTACATAGTTTTAACATAAACCAATTAATAATCTGAATGTGATTCATATTTTTAAGTCATATATAAATGAAACAAGTAAGATTTATGTAATTGTATTAATAAACTGAATGTGATTCATATTTGTCAGTCATATGTAAATGAAACGGGTAAGATTTATGTAATAGTACACAGAAAAACGCCCATGTTAAATTAACTGCTCAGTGTTCATATGTGTGCACACTACAGAGTTAAAGAACCATTGAAGCAGTGTTGAAGTTAATGAGATAATTAAGTGGTGATTGAGCATTAATTATGAACACCTGCTGTTAACAAGCAGAATCACTGAAGAACAGAGAAACACAAGAACTACAACTGACTTCAGCCACAGCCTTAGATGAAATCAACTGAAGAGAAAAGAAGACATTAAATCTGTGAAGATCTCAGCAGAGGAGGATTAAACAACTCCACAAACAGCATTACCAGCTTCACTTATTACTAACCAGACTGACTTTATTTAATTTCCGTTTGAATGAAACCAATAGTTGTATTTTAAAGTCACCATGATGGTGGTTAGCGTTTGCTTTAGTTGGGCTCTTGACCCTTGATTTTTTTAATATAAAATGTTCTCTGGCTGCTATAATTGTGTGTTTAATCCTGTGTTACTGCAGCATGAAATCCAGCAATATTATAACAATAAGTTAGAAGACTTTAACAAACATGAACATGAAAAAGTCAGTTTAATATGACACACACAGACATCAACAATCAGCGTATGAATCTCAACAATGGTGACAATCAAAAGTACCTTGCTGCAATGCATGCTGGGTACCAGCATGCATTGCAACATGAATAAATTATGCAGCTGAATTGTCCTATAATTTAGTTTGATTCTAAATATTTGCTTTTATTTTTTGCTGTTGTTTTTGTTGTGATTTAGTAGCTTTTCAGTGATGTTCTGAATTAATCTGTTTATCTAAATATTTTTGATTGTCACCATTGTTGAGATTCATACACTGATTGTTGATATCTGTGTGTGTCAGCATAGGCCAATTTTTTTTATTTTATGTTTGTTTAAAGATTTAAAAGGATTGTTATATTGCTGAATCTCATGCTGCAGTAACACAGGGTTTGTGATGTGAATATATTAGAGGAACAACGCAATTGTTAGATTATAAAAACCTCAGTGAATCAGTCTATTTCATGATGATTATAAATCCATCAACAGGAAACCATCATCACCTGATCTCATTTCACTTTAGCTTTCTTTGCTGCTGCAAATGTGTTTAACAAACACACTGTCACAGCAGGCAAAAAAACACAATATGTACATTAAGAGTTAAGAGCCCAACTAATGGAAGCACTAATCACTGATATGGTGACTTCAAATGACACACATTAGAGTTAAACCTCTGTTAATTCTCAATAAAACTTTTGTAGACGTCTGACAGAAATAAAGTCAGTCTGGTTAGTAATAAGTGAAGCTGGTAATGCTGTTTGTGGAGTTGTTTAATCCTCTGCTGAGATCTTCACAGATTTAATGTCTTCTTTTCTCTTCAGTTGATTTCATCTGAGGCTGTGGCTGAAATTACTATTTTTTGGCTACGATAAGGTCCAGTTCTGGTTTAGGCTATTTCTTTGCTCTTGGCTGACATGTGGCATTGCTATGCAGAGGTGTAAAGTCCAGGTTCAGAAAGTAAAAGTCCTCCTCAGTATTTTGTTCCAATCACCTGGATTTGCTAATTCAGACAGGAGAGAGAACTAATTAGTGAAATCAGCTGACTGAGTTCATGGGTGGAATAAACATATGGCAGGACTTCTACTCATTGGGCCCTGGATTTCCCACCTCTGTTCATATGTAAACCATCAGCAGGGTGTTAAATAAACAGACTCAGTGTTAGATTTAATTCGATACTTAAGTGATTAATTGTGTGATGATTGTTTGATTATTGAAGACACCTGATGTTAATGAGCAGAATCACTGAAGAAAAGAGAAACACAAGAACCTGAACTGACTTCAACCACAGCTTTAGATGAAATCAACTGAAAAGACATTAAATATTCTCTTATTACAAACCAGACTGACTTTATTTCTGTCATTTGTCTACAGTTCTTTTTGAGAATTAACAGAGGTTTATAACTTGATGTTTTATTGTAAATGTTTGGTCACCATTATTGGTAATCAGCGTTCCTTTAGTTGTGTAGTTTGACTCTTGGCTTTTTATGTGAGTTTGTGGTTTTTGTAAAAGTGTTACAAAACACTGTTAGTGAAAATCTTTTAACAATGAATAACCACACTGTTAACCCTTGCTGTAAAAAAAAAGTCAAATTCTGACAGTATCATACCATTTTCCATTAAACACGCAATCTACTGTAGAAAACAATGCATTCTGGGTTATAATTGTAGTTTAAAACTGTTCATATAGAAACCATCAGCAGGGTGTTAAAGAAACACAGACTCAGTTTTAGAGTTAATTCGATACTTAAGTGATTAATTGAGTGATGATTGGTTGATTATTGAAGACACCTGATGTTAATGAGCAGAATCACTGAAGAAAAGAGAAACCTTTATGGTGATCAGTGTTACCTTTAGTTGGACAGTTTGACTCTTGGCTTTTTATGTGAGTTTTTGGTTTTTGTAACAGTGTTGACTAAACACATAATTTGTTGCAAAGGATGCGTATACAAAAATGATCAGATGATATAGTTTTCATCATCATAAAGAAAAATGTTTGACTAAACTGACCAAACCTGCATTGTTAGACTTTACCAGTTTTTTTTATTACAGTAAAATAATGGCAACAGTAATGTTGTAAAAACTACTGTAAAAAAAAGAGAAAATTAAAACTAATTTCACTTGGAGAAACCGACTGCCTTAATCGTCCAACTGTCATTGTATTAACTATGTATTGTTGTATCTAATGTATTAAGTTTATGTTTATGTTTCATTAGCTACAGTCAGAATTATAAAGTAAATCTGGTTAGTAATAAGTGAAGCTGGTAATGCTGTTTGTGGAGTTGTTTAATCCTCCTCTGTTGTGAATATTTTCAATTTCCAACAAAACTTGTTAATTATTAAACTCAAGAAATAGGCAGAATTATTCATCATTGTGCAACACATTTTGGATACCACATGACAACTTACAGTGCTTGACTTTTTCGTGAAAAGGAGTGAAGAGTATTTTGCCGTTTTGAAATCATTGCAACCTCTATGAAAATGATGGATACAGCGTGGGTGCGAGCATGGGCGTGTCGTGATGCACGACTGACTGATTACCATTGAAATGTGAAAGTCATGTATAGACTATCTTGACTCTTTGAATTTTAAATCTGGATGTATGCACATTGGCCCGCGAAAACCTCAACTTGTCGTGAACACACTTGCACTAAGAAAAAGTGCGGGGGACGAATTTACATTTTTATAAAAAGTGGGGGGGACACGTCCCCCGCATAATCTACGTCCATGAACGAGAGTATAGCGTCATTTTACCAGTGTTGCCCAGCACGGCTATACACACCATGTTACAGCACAGTAGTGCTAATGCAAACAGAAACCAGTCAAGAGAAATTTCATGTCGGCATGTTTTTTTAGCGGACTTTGCCTTTCCGGTGAGCGCGAGCGACTGAGCAGAGCACGGAACACACACACAAAGGTTGCAGCGGAACATTGAGCAGAACGCGCTGCGAACACAGAGCGGAGAGCACAGCGCGTGCACACACACACACACACACACACACAGCGGAAACACGCTTCGAAGATGTGCATCTTCGGAAACTGAGCCACTCGCAAAGTCACAAAACATGCTGAGCCGGAGTGAAACCAGATCGCCGAACACGGAGAGGCGGGGCGGCGTCCCAAAAACCTAAAATGACAATCACAAGACAATTACATGCTCTCGCGTGTGAAAATAAAGTAGCAGGCCGGAATAGGCCCGCGGGCCTTGAGTTTGACACGTCCTGTACAGAAGTCACACAAGATCCACACAGTAAACAGAAGCGGTATCAGCTGGTTTTACCTTCTAGCCTCAAGGGGCAGGCTTTAAAGGGTGTACTTGATCTTGCGGGTCATCAGGGGCAAGCAAAAACCATTCGTCTAGCCCGCCAACACTTCTTCTGGCCGGGAATGGGAAATGATGTGTGTGAATACATCAAGTATTTTCAAAGATGCATCCTAGCCAAGGCTCCTGAACCATCTGCACGGGCACCTCTTGAAAGTATTAAGACCTCTATGTCCATGGAGCTGGTATGTCTGGACTTCTGGTCTGTGGAGGATGGGAAGAAATACTCAGTGGATGTGCTTGTTGTGACAGACCACTTCACAAAGTTGTCTCATGCTTTCCCTTGTGCGAATCAGTCTGCAAAACAAGGAAGCTGTGGGATTGTGTATTTTGTGTGTACGGATTCCTGAGTTGCATCCTCACCGACCAAGGAGCCAACTTCGAGAGTGCCTTTCTAACAGAGTTGTTGAAACTATTAGGAGTCACAAAGTCTCACACCACTGCGTACTACCCCATGGGAAACGGAGGAGTATAGAGGTTTAATTGGACTTTAGGAAGTATGCTCTGAACTCTGCCTCTAAAAGAGAAGCACAAATGGCCAGAGCAAATACAAACGCTGACTTTTGCCTATAATGCTACGTTCCATGAGATGACAGGGTACGCTCCGTTTTAGCTTATGTTCGGTCGATGTTATGTACAGACAGGTGCTACATGACCCTCTAGTTGTTGATCATGGTACTTACATGAAATCGTTGATGTCATACCTCGATGAGGTGGCTGAGATAGTGCAGCGGCATTCTGAAAAACAGCAGAGGAAACAGGCAATAGGTTACGTTTTCTGAATATTGGGGACTGTGTGCTGGTGGCAAATAAAGGAGAAAGAGGGAAGAGGAAACTAGCGGATAAGTGGGACCCTGTGGTGTACTCTGTAGTAGACAGGAACCTGCAGAAGCACAAGCTAGAGGACAAGAAAGGGAATGTGAAAATAGTTCACAGGAACCTGGTGTTACACATTAGTTTCCTACCAGTTGAATCGCCTGATTTGGAGGAAAGCATTCTGCTCTTTGCGGAAGATTCAGAGTGTGAGTCACGTAGCGTCAGAAGTGAGTCCTGTGCGGATGACTTGGAACCAACAGATCTGGAGGAGAGAACCAGGAGATGGGTGAATGGGGACTCTGAAAGCCCTGTAGTTCAAGACTCTGAAAGCCCTGTAGTTCCAGATTCTGATGTTGAGGAAGCTGTGGGAACAGACCATTTCAGTTCGAAGGGAAAAGAGTCCAGTGACTAGTTGCACATCAAAGAGAATAGTAGCAGGGATCTCCCTCAGAGTGGAGCTGAATCCATATCTTGATACCCAAGTTCCAGTTACTGCCGTTCAGGGTGTTAGGACACGAGCAGGTAGAGTTGTTAAGAAAGTGAACAGATTAACTGAGCACAATGGTGACCCAAAAAAATAAATCTTAAAGTAAACTACTGGCAACAGTGTTGCCAGCATATACCTTTTTTATAACTTAGTTTATTACTGTAAAAATACATTTTGTGGGTGTGTCTTTTTATCTTACACTGTTAACCCTTTCAACCCCACAGAAAAATACACACTACAAAGAGTAACTGTAACACGGAGTAAGAGACATTCGAATCCATCTGCAAGGCTTTATTAAGAATCGTCAACAGGCAGGAATAATCACCAGAAAACAGGAACAACGTAGGTAATCCGGGACACAGTTCAATAGACAGGCAATTGTCGCAATGGCAGGTAGCAGGAATCGTCAACGGGGTACACAGTCCAGAGTCATACACAGAAAATCCAACACAGAGATAAACGCTCAGAATTACGACCATAGGGAACGATAAGACTTCGCAATGAACAAGAGAAAGTCCGTGCCTTATAAAGGCGATAACTAATGGGATGATGAGCCACAGCTGAGACGGAAAAGTACTGGGTCCGTGTGAGAAAAGAGTCCGGGCGGAACTAATATTCGGGTGATGGTTCCCGCTGTGTTCGGTCGGAAAGGGCCACAGAGGCGCTATTAGTGACAGAGCCCCTCCCCTGCGAACGGCTCCCGACGTGAGCTCCTCCTCGGCGCCGAGGTCTACCACGAGGACGAGGAGCGGGTTTCTCCGAGTGTTCCCGGTGGAATGTAGCAGTAAGTTGGGGGTCGAGCATGTCCTTAGAACTGACCCAAGACCGCTCCTCGGGGCCGTATCCCTCCCAGTCCACGAGATACTGGAGGACCCCGCCTCGGCGCCGAGAGTCCAAGATCTGGTTGATCTGATAAATGCTCTCTTCTGCGTCCATTAGGGGAGGAGTCTCTGCCGGAGCGGCCTCGTCCTGGTCCCCCTCTCCTCCCGGTTCCACAGCGGGCTTGAGCAGGGAAACATGAAAAGTGGGTGAGATGCGGTAATGAGATGGGAGATCTAAACGGAAAGACACAGGAGTGATTTGTCTGAGGATTTTGAACGGACCCACGTACCTTGGGCTAAGCTTTCTGCAGGGGAGTCGGAGTCTCAGGTCCCGGGTGGAGAGCCAGACCCACTGTCCGACCTGGTATGGGGGAGCGGCTCTCCGGAGGCGATTGGCTTGGCGGGTAACTCGTTGGATTGCCTGTCGTAGGTTGGTGTGTGCTAGATCCCAGGTAGCTTCGCTCCTCCGTAGCCAGGTGTCCACTGCGGGGAGGTTAGTAGGTTCCCCGGACCACGGGAATAGTGGAGGTTGGAAGCCTAACACACATTGGAATGGGGTAAGTTGGGTGGAGGGCTTCCTTAGGGAATTCTGGGCGTATTCAGCCCACATGAGGTATTCGCTCCAGTCCTCCTGATGGAGGTGACAGTAAGCTTGTAGGAAGCGGGAGAGTTCCTGATTCAGCCTCTCCACTTGTCCATTGGATTGCGGGTGGTACCCTGACGTGAGGCTGACGTTGACATTTAACTGAGACCAGAGGGACCTCCACACACGGGACGTGAATTGGGGTCCTCGATCCGAGACTATGTCCTCGGGCAAACCATAGAATCTAAAGACCTGGTTGAGCAAGGCTTGAGCAGTCTCCCATGCAGTGGGAAGTTTGGGAAGCGGAATAAGGCGGCATGACTTGGAGAACCGGTCAATGATGGTGAGGATCACGGTGTTGTGGTGAGAAGGTGGCAAGTCGGTCATGAAGTCGACGGCCAGGTGGGACCATGGTCTCTCTGGGATGGGGAGAGGCTGGAGCAGACCGGCAGGGCGCTGGCGTAGGGATTTGGTTTGGTTGCATGTGACACACTCCTTGACGAAGGTTAGAATCTGTTGAGTCATGGAAGGCCACCAGAACTTATTGAGAACGAGTTCCCTGGTCGCCTGGACGCCGGGGTGGCCGGCGCTGGGATTTTCGTGGATCAGTGTCAGTACGCGATGCCGTAGGGGAGCGGGGACGTAGGTCAGTCCAGGAGGGCATTCCGGAGGTGCAGGATCTGTTTTTAGAGCCTCAGTGATCTCGGCCATGATGTCCCATTGCACGGGGGAGACGATCTGGGAGATGGGAATGATGGTGGCCGGAGAGGTGTCTGATTGGGACAAGTCGTATTGGCGGGAGAGTGCGTCCGCCTTACCGTTCTTGGACCCGGGCCGATAGGTTATGGTGAAGAGAAACCTGGAGAAGAATAACGACCATCTGGCCTGGCGGGCATTGAGACGTCTGGCGGTTCTCAAGTACTCCAAGTTCTTGTGGTCGGTTAGAATGAGAAAGGGTATGGTCGAGCCCTCCAACCAGTGTCTCCATTCCTCCAGGGCCGCTTTCATGGCCAACAGTTCTCTGTCCCCGACGTCATAATTACGTTCCGCGGGATTGAGTTTGCGAGAGTAGTAGGCACACGGGTACAATTTCTCTGGGGTTCCCTGGCGTTGTGACAGTATTGCTCCGATACCTGTGCTGGAGGCGTCCACCTCCACAGTGAACTGACGTCGGGGGTTTGGGTGTTTCAAGATGGGAGCCGAGGTGAAACGAGTCTTCAGATCTTGGAACGCTTTCTCGCAGAGCGTAGACCATGCCAGCTTGTTGGATCCACCTCCACTGCGAGTGAGGGAAGTTAGAGGAGCTGCCACTTGACTGAAACCCCGGATGAATCTTCGATAGAAGTTGGCAAACCCCAGGAAACGTTGGAGGTCTTTGACGGTTTGGGGACGGGGCCAGTGTAGCACGGCGGAAACCTTGCTGTCATCCATCGTGACTCCCTCAGCAGAGATGATGTATCCTAGGAAGGAGACGGTGGAGAGGTGGAAGGCACACTTAGAGAGTTTGGCGTACAGCTGATTCTGGATTAGTCTTTGGAGCACAGCCCGTACGTGTTGGACGTGTTCGGACAGGGTGTCGGAGTAGATCAGTATGTCATCAATGTAGACTATGACGCACTTGTTGAGCATATCTCGGAAAATATCGTTGATAAGGGCCTGAAAGACAGAGGGACTGTTGGACAGACCGAAGGGCATGACCAGATATTCATAGTGGCCAGTCGTCGTGGAGAAGGCCGTCTTCCACTCGTCACCTGCCCGGATGCGAATGAGATTGTAGGCGCATCTCAGGTCGAGCTTGGTAAAGATACGGGCAGTGCGGAGTTGTTCCAGGGCTGAGGGTACCAAGGGTAGGGGATAACGGTACTTGGTTGTTACTTCGTTGAGGGCTCGGTAGTCGATGCAGGGACGCAAGGATCCGTCCTTCTTTTTTACGAAGAAGAAGCCCGCCGAGGTAGGTGAGGTGGAGGGTCGGATGAACCCCTTGGCGAGTTCCTCGTCGATGTATTGCTGCATGCTCAGAGTCTCGGGTTGGGACAGGGGGTATACACGACCCTTGGGGAACGTGGCTCCAGGTAAGAGCTCGATGGCACAATCCGTGTCCCGATGAGGTGGAAGCTGGGTGGCCCGGGACTTGCTGAATGCAGAGTGGAAATCCCAGTAAACCTCGGGAAGGTCCTGCGGGGGTTGACTTCCAGGTTGGGGAACTGGGACCACGTGATGGTTCCTCTGTGGGGATTTGAGACACCTCTGGAGACAAGATTGGGACCACTGGGTGATGTCCTGATCCTTCCAGGAAATTTGTGGATCGTGGAGGGTGAGCCAGGGGTGGCCAAGAATAATGGCGTGGTGAGGTGATTGGGTGACATGGAGCTGGATGGTCTCGGTGTGCAGGGAGCTGGTGATCAGTGTGATGGCCTCAGTGATGTGGTAGATCTTTCCAGCACCTAGTGGTCTTCCATCCAGGGCTGCCACCGCCATAGGAGGGTCACATGGAACAAGAGATATGCGATGGCGATTAGCAAAGTCTTGGTCAATAAAGTTACCGGCCGCCCCTGAGTCAATAAAGGCTTTAGTCTTGATGTGGCGGCCGTGGACGATCAAGCACACATCCAACAAGAGAGAGGGTGACAAGGAATTGTGGCTTACCCGAGTACTGGTGGTTCTAGGAGGACGAGCGGAACATTGAGCTCGGAAGTGACCAGACTGACCACAGTAGAGGCATAGACGATTTCTCATCCTTCTCTCGCGCTCCTCATCAGAGAGGCGGGAAAATCCCACTTGCATGGGCTCCTCCAGGCGACTCCTGCGAGAGCGAAGCAGATGGTCCAGTTTGATCGCCATCTCCATATACTCCTCCAAAGTCTTGCTCTCATCCCGACAAGCGAGCTCAGCCTGCAGGTCCGTGCGAAGCCCTCGACGGAACATGGCCTTAAGGGGTTTTCCTTCCCAGCCCGCCTGGGCTGCTAGCGTGCGAAACGTGAGAGCGTAATCCGCAGCGGTGGAAGATCCCTGGCGAAGGTTTAATAGTTCCTCCTCCGCCTCCTTGCCATCCTCAGCGTGATCAAACACCTCCCGGAATTTGGTGAGAAAGCGCTGATATGACGGGAAAACCATCTGTTGGCCCTCCCACAAGGCCGTTGCCCAGCTCAAGGCCTTACCGGTGAGAAGGGTGCAGACGAGGGAAACCTTGCCATCCTCCGTCACAGAGCCCGGCGGCAGCGAGTTCACATAGATGGCACACTGCATAAGAAAGCCCCTGCACTTGCCTGGAGAGCCGTCATACTTCTCTGGAAGTCCCAAGCGGGGTGCGTGTATTCCCGTGGGGAAGACCGCGGAAGGCGGCGCGGTGGGGGCTGCAGTGGGAGGATTCGATGCAGTGGGGTCTTGTTGCACAGCCTGTGGGAGCGACCGCATAGACCGCACCAACTCCTCGGTCATGGTGGTCAGCCGATCCAACTGTTGGTGATGCACAGTCAACAGAGAGGCTTGCCGTGTCACTTCAGTAACCACTTGATCTAAAGCCGCTGGATCCTGAGGTGGCGAAGTCTTCTGTAACACGGAGTCAGAGACATTCGAATCCATCTGCAAGGCTTTATTAAGAATCGTCAACAGGCAGGAATAATCACCAGAAAACAGGAACAACGTAGGTAATCCGGGACACAGTTCAATAGACAGGCAATGGTCGCAATGGCAGGTAGCAGGAATCGTCAACGGGGTACACAGTCCAGAGTCATACACAGAAAATCCAACACAGAGATAAACGCTCAGAATTACGACCATAGGGAACGATAAGACTTCGCAATGAACAAGAGAAAGTCCGCGCCTTATAAAGGCGATAACTAATGGGATGATGAGCCACAGCTGAGACGGAAAAGTACTGGGTCCGTGTGAGAAAAGAGTCCGGGCGGAACTAATATTCGGGTGATGGTTCCCACTGTGTTCGGTCGGAAAGGGCCACAGAGGCGCTATTAGTGACAGTAACAAGTAACATTGATGCAGTGTTGCAGTGAGATAATTAAGTGAATATGTAAGTGATTGTTGAGCATTAGTGATGAACACCTGCTGTTAACAAGCAGAATTTAATCACTGAAGGAAAAGAGGAACACAGAACAGAAAATAGAGAAACACAAGAACTACAACTGACTTCCAGCCATTACACATTATTACACTTATAATTACCCAGTATGACTTTATTTCTGCCATACATCTACAGAAGTTGTTATTGAGATGTTTAATTGAAAATGTGTGGTTTGAAGTTACCAATAGCAACTTTATTTATATAGCACAATAAAAACAATACAAGTTGACCAAAGTGCTATACAATGTCACACAGAACACAAAAAGAGAAAAGAACATCACATAGGCAACACATATAATAATTGTCACTGATTAAAAGTAATTTAAAACAGATGTGTTTTGAGTTGCCCTTTAAAATCCTTTACAGCAGTACTCTAATATGTTTAGGCAAACTATTCCAAAGTTTAGGAATGCTACAGCAAAAGCGCATTCTCCTTTTGTTTTCGATGTGTCCTGGGTATTTTGAGTAGCTTCTGAGTCGCTGATCTCAAACTTCGTCCAGTCTGATATTCAGTTAACAGATCTGAGAGATAGGCCGGTGCGAGTCCATGCAAGGATTTGTACACCAATAACAGAAGTTTTAAAATCAATCCTATAGTAGACCGGAAGCCAGTGCAAGGAGATGAGGGTTGATCGCAGTTTCAAGGCCTTTAAACGTCAAGCATGATTTCATCTTTGCTAGATTGCGTGAGTGAAAGAAACTTAACTTTACAACAGAGTTTATCTGTTTGTCCCGTTTTAAAGAGCTGTCAGTATTTACACCTAGATTTCGAATTTGTTTAAAGTTAGGTGACAAAGAGCCAAAGTCTACGCAAAATCCCCATTGTTAAATTAACAATGCTCAGAGCACATATGGTCCCACTCTACAGAGTGTTAAAGTAACACTGAAGCAGTGTTTAAGTTAATGAGATAATTAAGTGATTAATTGAGTGATGAATGACCATTAGTGGTGACAACTGATGATAATGAGCAGAATCACGGAAGGAAAGAGGAATAACAAGAACAGAAAAAAGAGAAACACAAGAACTACAACTGACTTCCAGCTACAGCCTTCGCTGAGATCTTGAAAGATCTTCTTTTATCTTAAGTTGAATTCATCTGAGGAGAATTAAACAACTCCACAAACAGCATCACCAGCTTCACTTATTAATAACCAGATTTACTTTATTTTTGTCATTCATCTACAAAAGGTCTTATTAAGAATGAACAGAAGTTTAGATGTTGATGTTTATTTAAAATGTCAGGTCGGAACTTTGTTTGTTCTTATTTCATGTTTAAAATTTAATAAAGAGATTGATGAAAAAAAAAATGTCTGGCCACCATTATGGTGGTCAGTGTTTGCTTTAGTTGGACAGTTTGGCTCTTGGTTTGTTATGTTAGTGGTAGTTGTAACAGTATTTACCAAAACACATAATTTGTTACAAAGAAAGCCAGAAACAAAAATTATCAGGTGATATAGTTTACAGCATCATAATGTTAACCCTCTGAGGTCGACAAACGCGCAGGCGCGTTTTGCTGGATTTTCTCCACATTGTAGCACTATAAACTTAAATTACTCCGTCATTTATGGTCATACAGAAAAAAGAAATATAAAAAAAGAATCTGTGATATTTCTACTTTTGTATGTGTCCACTTACAATCAAATCAAAACACTGTGCTTTTGTAAAATAAAGAAAATAAACAGGGTGTGCGTTCTGCCTCTCCGTCGCGGTGAACTTTTTTTTCTTGAGCACATCTATAAACTGAAACAAAACTCAGCGAATACTTGTCACACATTTATGAACCATATACCTTTATAAACATTTAAGTGTGTACTTTTAAATGATTCAAACTGAAAACAAATATTCTCTGTTCAAGTAATTTGTATAAAACCAACAAGATGTCCAGCTTTTCAAACGCTTGCTCATTATTTTTTTAATTTACCACGCCCACTCGCGCAAAAGATATTCACATGCAAATCTCCACATGGAAATTCTTTCTTACCTTACATCTTTCTTGTCTTCAAATCGCGTTCTTCTTCTGATGTAAATCCAATGTAAGCTCAGGCGCGTCTAAAAGCAGAGACTTGTAAAGTGTTTTGGTGTTTTGTTTTTGAGGTAGGCCTAATGAGCGCGATCGCGTTCCATGTGGAGATTTGCATGTGAATATCTTTTGCGCGAGTGGGCGTGGTAAATTAAAAAAATAATGAGCAAGAGTTTGAGAAGCTGGACATCTTGTTGGTAATATTATTAGCTTGCTATTGTTGCATAAATTTCACATTGCAGTTGAACTGTTGCTAGATATATGGTGAATATTATAATATTTAGACCCGTGTTTACTGTTACTGTGTTTGTGGATATCTGCTCAAACGTAGATATGTATATGGTAACCATAATGTTTTATATTTGAGCGCGATCGCGCTTGAATGTATCATTTTGCAGCGCGATCGCGTTTGAATGTATCATATTTTGCAGCGCGATCGCGTTTGAATGTATCATATTTTGCAGCGCAATCGCGTTTGAATGTATCATATTTTGCAGCGCAATCGCATTTGAATGTATCATATTTTGCAGCGCAATCGCGTTTGAAAAGCAAACGGCTTCATGTTTTTACTATTATCTCATTTCATATCATCATAACGAATGGAAACATTTGAAGTAACATGATAATCAATATATTTTTCTCTAGCTTAGTTGTTACTGAAATCTTTTGGAAGATTTATACTGCTACAGGTTATTGTTATTTTATCCAGCACTGCGCATAGCTTATGCCTACAAGGCACAACAAACCTGGTGTTCATTATATTATATATTGTTGGAAACATTTGTGTGTGTGTGTGTGTGTGTGTGTGTGTGTGTGTGTGTATTCTGTGAATTTTAAAAAGCTATTTTAACCAGAAAAATCTAAAATTTATTCCCAAAATCGTGCAGGCCTTTCTCTTGATATCAGTATGTTCACTTTTTTTTTCAGGGCCCAGATGCCACTGAGGACTTCAGTGAACATGAACATGGTAAAGTGAAAATCAAACACCTTGGAAATGAAAGGTATGTACAATGTTTTTAGGAATGGCACAAAGGTCTCTGTCTTTGGATCATTGTTTTCAATAAGTGCTTTTTTGGCATTTGTTGTGTGTATCTTTGGACTATGTTGTGTTGTAAATAAATCCAAACAATTTAAAAGCCATTCTTTTTTAAATCTCCTCATTTACAGTATTGTGCAAGGTTGCTCAGAATGACAGGGCCTGATAGCTCCTAATAGGGCCGTTAGGGGAGGGTCTTTGTCTTTCTCAGGTGTGAAAACAATACATATTAATGACCTCCGCATAAAGCTTTTTCACACAAAACACGTTGTAAAAATTTTAAATCAATATATTGTCTTATCTGAATGAGCAGTCAGGGTGATTTTCACATAGTTTTAGAGCAAATATTCTAGGCTACGTGATACAATTTTCAAAAGTCTTGTGAAGAAATAATCAGTATGGGTTTCATGGCCTTATTTCAGTGAGAATTCTTTTTTGTGTTTTCACAAACCACGCATAAATGTCATTATCTCAAAACTACAAACTTGTACATACATGCTGCTGATATATTATCGTAGCAGAGTTTGTGCTGAATACAGTGTAATTAGACTTTAGCCAAGAAAATGTCACAAGTAACAGAAATAACCAGAAATGTCAGAGCATGTCAGAACACCTCCAGGGCCCAGAAAACAGCTCAGACCTCAGAGGGTTAAATAAATTACTAATCTTATCTCTGACCAAAAGTGGTTATTTGTTATTAAAATAGATGAGAAATTATTAATTATGATTTTTTTTTTAATCAAGATAAAAAAACATCTTTAGCCACACAAACACAGACATCAAGAATCAGCATATGAATCTCAACAATGGTGACATGCTTCATGCTGCAATGCATTCTGGTAGCTACTGGAGCCAGAGGTGGACAAAGTACACAACTTCCTTACTTGAGTGAAAGTACAGACACTACTGGTCAAATATTACTCCGTTACAAGTAAAAGTTGTAAAGATCGATTTTTACTTAAGTAAAAGTACAGAAGTACTCGTTTTTAAAAGTACTTAAGTATCAAAAGTAAAAAGTAAATGTCAATGCATTGTTTTATTATTGTTGCATTGTTGAATGCAATACTTACAGTACCTTATGCCTCTGAATCTATGCCTGCCTAACCCTCGTACCAAAATCACATTTATTTCTAGAACACAGTTCCAGTAGTGGGATTGAATATGAAATTGAATAAGTGCACTCAACAACGTCTACACTGGTTTCGGACACCCAAATGGCTGTTCCCTCAAATAGTGCCTTGGCTTAGTTTTTTGGCTTTGGCGTCAACCCGACTTTCATTTCCAACCAAAATCTAACGTCTGTCCGACGTCGGGTTCTGACGTAAATCTGACGTTCATTTCCAAACCAAAATCATCCCCTGACTGACGTTACTACTTTCTACTCAAGGACCTTGACAGAAATGTAGTGGAGTAAAAAGTGTGATATTTGTCTTTCAATTGTAGTGAAGTTAAAGTAAAAAGTTTCCAGAAAAGATGATACTCAAGTAAAGTACAGATACTCAAAAAGTGTACTTAAGTACAGTACTCAAGTAAATGTACTTTGTTACTGTCCACCTCTGACTGGAGCCTGTGCTTCAGTCCAGGAGAAGATCTAGAAACATAGATGATTTGCTGCATGTTGAATTAAGTATCAAATTATCTCTAACGGTGGTTTCCATATGAACACAGTGTTAAATTTCACTGACAGTATAAATGATGCACCCTCTCATTGGTAATTTTGTCTTCTGTCCTAAGAGAAAACTTCTTAAGGTGAGTTAAGGTTTCTGCAAATCATGCTTAATAAGCTGGATGTCCTTCCTCTGTCGTTTATGCTGTTGTCTTCTTCTAGCACTCTTGCTCTTCTTCACTGTAGTCTTCGTCTATCTCATCTCTTTCAACACGTTCTCTTCACGCCCATGTTATCCTCTTGATAATCTCTGTGGTTGATTACAAAACATTAAGTTCAAGAACCTAACTTTCAAAACTTTTGCTCATCTCATCCTGCTCTACAAAAAAGAGGAAGTCAAATACATTTGTTTCTACATTAACTCCATTTTAAGTAATGCAGGATCTTTCCAAGCCACATTCAAGCATCTTTATATGGCATTAACTTAAAAGTAAGCAAATAATATTTCTTTGAAACAGGTAAATAGCAATATCCAAAACACATTCATCAGCTGGAGAAATATCATTCTGAAAGTGATTCCAACAATATTGCTTCTCTATGCCTATTTTCATTGTGGTGTGAACGCTACTATCTTTAATATTTAGAACGATCTTAATAACTATATCTTTATCGTTATCTTAATAGTTATCGTCCTTGGTGTGAACGGGCCTAATACTGTTATTTCTCACAATATGACATCTATAAAACATCAGTAACACAAAAACAAACATTAATGACACTCATCTTCATCAACCAGTACAGATAAATAACAACAGCAGCATAATTGAGATTCATATTAGAAGAAGACATGATGATTCTTGATGTTTGTATCTAATGTTTTTTTTTGTTTGTTTTTTTTCTTACTATGTATTTAAAAATTAAATTCAGAATGTTTGATATCTGGCAAGAAAGCATTACTGGTGAAAATCTAATAATAACAAGCGATCACTTTTGATCACATTAGTCAATTTTTCTTTATGATGATGAGTGATGTATCACCTGACCATCTTTGATAGCTAATAGTGAACAGAGTTTCTTGCTAGTTAATAGTAGCCACTAAGCAAAATTATGTTCAAAATACATCTTTTCAATGTCTTTGTCACAAAAGCGTATGGTCAACATACCTTCATCATCCCGTCTATATCAGACGTGCAGAACACGTCAAAAAAAGACGTCATAAAAACGTTTATTCTGGCTCCTCAGTGGACGTCTCTTCAACGTATGCTTTTGTGACAAAGACGTAGAAAAGATGTCTTTTGAACATCATTTTGCTTAGGGTAGTTACTAGAATGTTAATAGTGCATTACTCGTTTGTTGCAGTGTAGTTATTCATTAATGAAGGAACAGTATTCAAAAGTGTTACCATTCACAGTATATTCCAGTAGGCTACTTTCTTGAAAACAACAAATATTACCCAGAATTCATTGTTTTCTAGGGTATCTATAGATACCCTATAGGGAGAATGGTATGTTACGGTCAGAATTTGCCGTTTTTTTGACAGCAAAATTTTACAGTGTGCATATTTGCTGATGACCGCAACAATCCTCCATTCATTCCAGGTGAACAAAGAGCATCTTATGAAGAGTGTGAGAAATGTATAAACCATGTACATAAAACATGCACACTAATGCAATTACAAAATTACACTACTGAGTAGATGAATAATAAACATTTATTCTGTATTCATAAAACACACATAAAACAATAATAGTGTTATAACAGAAGTGGCTCAAGCACAAACTATACAAAAACATTGTTTGTACTGGAAGTGAAAACATGAGCATGTGATGGATGATGCTGATAAACACACTCCCCTCCAGTATATAAAGATAAACCAGGGCTCCGGTCCACAACACAATATCCAGACGTTGATATTGATCTACTGAACTGGTTTGTGTCACAAAAATACAAAACTTTGTAATAATTAATTCTGAATATTTCTGTTTCAGTATTCTTTGAGGAAAAATGGCGGTCTGGACTGTCTACCTGTCTCTCTGTCTTCTCATAGCTTTGAGAGCTTCAGGTAAGAGCATTATTCAACGTCTCACATCATTACTGTTATTTTAACATGAATTGTAGCACACCTGTAATGACTAATCAGAAGAATGATCTAATACAGTATGTGCACTAAAGTAAACCTGAGTTTGTTTCTTAATTATTATGATAATATTTAGACAATAAAACAACAACAATCATATCAGCTAGAGTTATTAATTCATATTAATATATTGTATATTTTATTGTTGACAATAAAAAAACAACAACAAATATGCATGTTAAATCTGTAGTATATTTATTATTATTATTATTAGTAGTAGTAGTAGTAGTAGTAGTAGTAGTAGAATAGCAGTGCCACTACTACTGCTGCTGCTGCTATTAGCAGTTCTGTTTTAAAAATGTAGTATTTTTTTTTTTTTAAGTGGAAGCGAAACCTGTTCAACATAGACGTTCTACTGGAAGTAAAGTTTGTGGCGGTAAGGCTTCTCTTGTCTTCTACTTCTCTTGTCAGTGTGTATACAGTCCAAAAGTCCAAAACCTTTGCATTTATTTATCTTAACAAGTGTGTGTGATACCTGATGATCATGTTCTCCAGCATGCTTTAAAAATATCCTAAAGAGCATCTTGGAAACAAGAAAATTTAACTGAAAAACAGGTTTGCATGATTAATGTAAACAAAAACTAAAAAATACTTATTTGATTAGTGCAAAATCTTAAATGTCTTTTCACATCATGATGTTTCCTTGTTCATATATTTTTTTTAAATCTTTTTTTATTTATTTAAGGTAGCTTTTTTGTAATGAGTCAATACATCATCAATCTTTCTTACAAAACATGATTCACTGATTCACTATGGTAAGCCTGTTATAAGTGTTTATAAGTGTCGGAATGGTTTTCATGGGGAATTGTGTACATACATCACTCGCCCGTGCGTGTCTCGTCATATACGTAAATAGAGAAAAGTTGCTCCGGCTACTTTGCCGTGTGTCTGGTGTGTGAGTGGCAGGGGTTAGCTTTCACATGAGCAAGAAAGGAAGAGATGGAGCAGCAAAAACCCGTTCACTGTAAAGCATCTATTGTGAAGCGTCGCCTTCATCTGCACTGTCATGCAAAGCCGAAGCACGGTCAAAACAATGTTGCATTTTGTGTTTTAACCAGTAAAGGGACAAAAGTTACATACTGTACCTTAAAGTTCTTAATTTAATTACATGAAAGGTCATTAATGGTAAAAATTAAATAAAAAATAATAACACACAAAACTTCCCTTTAACAGTCTGTTTGTCAGGATGGACTGCCTATGGATGCAGATGCTTCAGGTTTTTCAATAACGCTCACACGTGGATTGATGCCGAGGTATGATACATTCATCTTCTAATATGACATAAAAATCATAAACGAATATTCTTGGTTAAATACAACTTAAGCTCTGTAAACATCTGTGACAACTGTCAGTTATCAGAGGAAAATAATTTCAACTTGTTCCTCAGTTTACAAACAAAAATATGTTAACAGTAAATAAATTACAATGAAGCTCTAGGAAAATACAGACACAACACATTTCATGTTATCATGAGACATATATATATATATATATATATATATATATATATATACACATACACATACATACAGTATAAGCAGAACCTTTTCTACAAAAGTAGTCCCACCTCAAAAGGATTAGGATTTAGATTTTAGACTTCATGGGTAAAATAATACATTTGAAAGCATGTCACAGATTTAAAAAAATAATAATAAAAAAAAAAATATATATATATATATATATGTTTGTTGTCTCCTCCTCTACAGAGATTCTGTTTTCACTTTGATGGGAATCTTGCTTCTGTGCACAGCCGTGAGGAGTACACTTTTATACAGCGCTTGGTTAGATCCGAAACTTACACCTCAACTCGTACCTGGATCGGAGGCAATGATGCTGTTCAGGTATGCAATTATTTTTTTGATCATACTTTTTGTGCTACTGGGCATTAACAGTTACATTTACATTAAAACAAATTTTCCATTAAAACATTTTTCAAAATGCATAAATGCATGGTCCTCTTATTATTATTTATTTATTTATTTGTTTTTTTTTTATTATTATTATTTTTTGGTCCTCCGAATAGTTAGTTTAGGGCATTGGCAACCATGAGATGGGCACCGCTCACCATGATCATGACATACTCGAGTGTTTGTATTGTGAAACTTGATGTGAAAAGTAATAGTGAAATAGATGGCTGATATAATAGTGGAGTAATTTAGCCCTGCCTTAATTATTTTTCACATGTTCTTTACTGATAACCTTTCTGTGAAATAATTTCTATTCATTTCTGTTTAGATTTCTGACATTTTTGAATAAAGATTAAATTAAGCTTTGTAAGCTGTGGACAAAAAAACAACTCTGTTCACAGGAGGGAGTTTGGCTCTGGAGTGATGGATCACAAATGAAATTTCAAATATGGTCGTCTGGAGAGCCCACTAACTATCTTGGAAAAGAGCACTGCCTTGAGATGAACCATGCCTGTAAGTTACTGCTGTTAATGCTCATAAACTATCTAAAAAAACTAAATAAACTTTTTTTTTCATAATGCACAAATGATTAAAACAAATATTTTGTTCTATCTTGCAACAGATGGCCACTGGAATGATGACTTTTGTTCTGAAAAGAAGCCGTTTGTGTGTGCGTACTGAACCAGCATGAGGAAAATCAATGCAGAAGAAACAATCTACTTTGACTCATTTACTTCCCTTTAGAAATGTTCAGGGGAGGTAATAAATGTGTTTTAAAGATGGTTAATTGTGTTTGTTTGATTGTGTTTTGTGAATGATAAGTTAATGACTCAGTGACACCTGTTAAACACCATTTTATAATTTGGGTATCACTCCACACACTCTCTCTCTTTTCACACTAACACACGTTAGAATAAGTAATTTGGCATCCTAAAATACCAACAGTAAAACAAAACCCCAAAACACATGGAGATTGCTAGAATAAATCCCACAAATAAATAAATAATTAAACAAGTAAAAGTATAATTTGAAAAAGTTAGTCACACTCACCAAATATATTAAAGCCACTCTTATTTTGTGTCTCACTACCAGGTTATTATCCTGTATACCTTCAATAAATGTCAAGTATTTACTCCACTTTCTCCAAAACCAAGTAGTCTATATGACATTTTTTTCGAATGCTGCAAATTTCCCCATTCTGTAACCCATGAAGGACGGTGACCATGGCAAATCCACAGACTAACTAGTGAAAGCTAGTTGAAAAAGACAAGAGGCATGACGTGATTGGCTGCCAAAAAACAAACAAACAAATAAACAAAAAAAAACGTTAAGGTTTTATAAATTTCAAATATATTTATTTGTTTATTTATTTATATGTATTGTTTTATTTATTTTATAGTTTTTATGGGATTCCAAATAATAATAATAAAAAAACTATTATTTTTCATAATAATGCCCTCCACACAGCAAAATCCCCAGTGTTAAATTAACACAGTTTATATAATCCACTCTCAGAGTGTTATAAGTAACACTGAAGTAGGGCTGGGCGATATGGCCAACAAAATTATCACGATAATTGTTTTATATCAATCGATATCGATAATTATCACAATAACTGTCAAATATTTATTTCTTTCAAGTTTAAAGGGGCTATATGCAACTTTTTCCCCAAAATAAACGTAACAATAGCCTTTTTATTTGACCATTTATGACTCAAACATCTCCTGATTAGCATACTGACACCTTGTCCGCTCACAGTGGGTGCACCTATAAGCCTGTATCCTATTTTTCCTATTTTCTGTCGGGTCGGATTTTTCCCGCGCTATCTGCGGATGTGACGTCAAGCGCGTTCATGTTAAACGTTTCAGATCACTCTGCCACCACCGCTAGTCAGCAAGTAGCCTACACTCGCAAGCAGTGCAATGGAGAAACTTACTCTTATCAGTGTAAGAGAACACTTATCTCAAACAATATATGTATACTGTTCTTACCTCTGTAAACATAATGTTGACCTCCTTGCAGCAGATGACTTGTGAAGTGTGCACGTACGAGAGCGAGCAGAAAGGAAGAGCAGTTCTGTTTTTTGGCCACAGGTGTCAGTCGCGAGTTTAAATTTCAGAAAAACGCATATAGCCCCTTTAAAGGCAGATTTTTGCTCCTAAGTGAAAGCTGTAGAAACCAGAGCGTTAATTGTGGTTTTAAACTACTCTTTATTGTCAGAACATATCATGACAAACACTTGCCAAACGGGTGAACATTTCACAAATCTGAGGTAGAACATTCAAACATTGTCATTTTTCCATAACAAAATAAATATCTTAATAGAAAACATAATTTCTTAGTTTCTGCATGTGTTAATGGGGGATATAGTTTCAAGTCTTGAAACAGGTTTGTGTCTGACTTTGATGGCATGTATCTTCAGCACAGTTTGCAGTGCAGGCTGCAGTATTAATATTACATGTTTTGTCTCGAACGCATATTTGACAGAGAGTTGACTAGTATTAGCTTGAGTTAGGATGCAGATAATTTATGTTCATTAACAAAAACAGTGACATCTGTTAAAAAAAATTAACGACCTAATTTTTATTTGGTAAAATGTAATATTCTGACTGTTTGAGTTTTATTAAAATTAACCATTAACCATCATCCAGTATCATGCATTTAGATCATGATAACCACAGATAAAACCAGGCATAGCCTATAGCACCTCACTATCATGGCAAAATGTAACTTTATGGTTTCTATGGTATTTGTATGAAAAACTGTAGCCTAAATACATTATTAAATACTGTAATTATATTCCATTACTCCTTTAATACATTGTCTATATTATTAATATAATACAATTCAATATGTATATACCACATTTCATGGTGCAGTTAATATTACTAGGCTAACGTTACAGTAAATCCATGGTAAACTAGATGTACCGCATGGCGGTACAAAATATGACCGCCGCTCAGGCCTGCACTGGCTTTCCACAAAAAGAAATGACGTGGAACAATTTGGCTGTATTGCGTGTTTATGTATATACCTAAAAAAAGTAGTAGTATGTGCATGTCTGTCTGTGTGTGTGTGTATGTGTGTGTGTTTGTGTATGTGTGTGTCTGTGTGTGTGTGTGTCTGTGCGTGTATGTATGCGTGCGTACATGTGTGTGCGCGTGTGTGTTTGTGTGTGTGTCTGTGCATGTGGATTTGTATGTGTGTGTGTATGGGTGTGTGTCTGTGCGTGTGGATGTCAGTGTGTGTGCATGCTTGCGTTTGTTTGTATTCCTGCATGTGTGTGTGTGACAGTTAGGGTTGCCAACTTCAGAAAAGGAAAATGCGGGACAATCGTGGTTATTTATAGGAAAATGAGGGACACTCAAAATATTTGTACTGTATCACACAGTGTACGTCATTTCAGTGTCTGCAGTTAAGTTTGTGTTTAAAAGGTTATCAGACATAAACACATTTGTATTGCTTAACCTATTTATGTATTTAATTCTAAAAATAATTTTAATGTCATACATGAAAAAAGTTACAAACAAACCATAGTTCAAAATAACAGCATTTATCTAAAATAGAAAGCTTTTTTAACATTATACACTAGGCTTACAGTTCAAAAGTTTGGGGTTAGTAAGGGGTTATTTTTTTTTCCCCAAAAAATAAAGAAAGTAATTGCCTACTTTTATTCAGCAAGGATGCATTACATTAATCAAAAGTGACAGTTAAGATAATGTTACAAAAGCTTTCTATGTACTTTCTAAAAGCTTTAAAACATTAATAATAATCAGAAATGTTTTTTGAGCATATTATTCCCTCAGGTAGATTACATGTTTTCTTGCGTGGCTGGATGTTAGACTCATGAACAATAATCACGTTGTTTGCATTCGCCAAAATTGATTAGCCGAAATCAAAACGTGGACAGTGAAAGGAAATTACCGTTAGCGCGAGACGAGTCCGGCTTGAAGCGGAAGCGACCAGACGGCAGAGGATGTTCGCAAATCAAACAATGATTTGTCTCAAAACAGTGATTAAAAAAAGCTGTGATTGGATGATGACCGGTGTCGGTGATCCAGGTGCTGTTGCTGTTGTATCAGTCAGTGGTTTATCAGCTTGTCAAAAAACGGGACACGGGAGGTCACGCAAGGGACAAATAAATTAGGCCCAAAATGCGGGACGTCCCGCCTAATTCGGGACAGTTGGCAACCTTAGTGACAGTATCATCCTAAACCAGCAACCCTTCGCTCAACACCACCATCTACAGGCCGATGAGTGTACAGTCACTAAATGTGCACATAAATGAATTTATTTTATACCCCCCCATGGATGAAATTCTACGAAACTTAGCATACCCCCAGAGGATGTCAAGTTAATCATACACATGAAATATGGTGCAGTTCTGAACATCTCAACTGAAGATAGGGGCGATTAAAGCAGAATAATATTGCATTTTCATTTTTTATGGGAGGGGCGCAAATCACAAATGAGTGATTATGGGCTAGGTTGATGTGGGCCCTTAAGACCAACATACCATAAAAATTTCTTCATCCTCGGTGCCACGGTTCAGGTAGTTATTTAGGAAAAACTGCATTTTTGGGGTTTGGGGGGGCCCAGCGCGGGGGGGGGGAGTGGCCCCCGGGGACCAAACTAAATTTTCCCGTAAAAGTCTAGTGGGGCTACATGCCCACCAAATTTCATGTTCCCTGGTGTTTCGGTGTCCCTGGTATCGTTGACGAAAAATTCAGTAGATGACGGGAAAAAAAAACAAAAAAAACTTTGACAATCCCTATATGACCGCTTTCGCTAGCTACGCTAGCGGCGGTCATAATGATTGGAACTTGTAGATGGAAAAGCCTTTGCACAGTGTTTCTCCTGTTTGTCAGCGCTGTTTCATCTGCCTTAAAACTGTTTAAATCACTGAGACATTTGTGTTCTCCGCTGAATTCAAGCGCTTCTCACTGGATCTCGTGTCCGAGACCGATCAGAGTAAACTCATCTGCTCTAGTGAGCTCGCGCTGTCGTTTGGACTTTGAGCCGAGCGGATAAATGGTCCGTGTGGCGCGCGGTTCAAAAAGTATGGTGGGGTACCTGCGTGAAGTTGGCCCCCCACCCAACGCAAAACGTCGTCAAAATATGCTCAATCGTTTGTGCTCCGTTTGTGCTGGTTTGTGCTGTAAAATTTTTCGTTTGTGCTGTTTCGGTTTTTAAGATATTAAAATAATATTTTTAGGTCATTCTGAGGTCACTCAGCCCCCCCACATGCTCCAAATTCACCCAAAATAGTCTCGTTCGTTTGTGATTCGTTTGTGCTGGTTTGTGCCGGTAAAATTTTCGTTTGTGCTGCGTTGCGTTTCGGTCTTACCTTGTTACTTCAACTGGTGACGTCATCGTCTATAATTCAATTTCTGATATTTTAAAACCCAAGGCAGCACAAATGAAAATTTTACCGGCACAAACCAGCACAAACGAAGCACAAACGAACGAGACTATTTTGGGTGAATTTGGAGCATGTGGGGGTCTGAGTGACCTCAGAATGACCTAAAAATATAATTTTAATATCTAAAAAACCGAAGCAGCACAAACGAAACTTTTTACAGCACAAACGATTCAGCATATTTTGACGACGTTTTGCGTTGGGTGGGGGGCCAACTTCACGCAGGTTCTTGACCTTACTTTGGATTCTACTCTAACTTTTAAAAGCCATGTAAAAAAGTTGTCTAATATTGTAAAATTTAATTTAAAGAATTTTAAGTACATTAGGCCATTCTTGACAGTTGGTGCTACAAGGTTGTATTTATATTCAGTGATTTTTTCACATATCCAGTATTGTTTCAATAGTTGGTCATTCACAGGTATCACAACTCTAAAGTTCATAGAAACACTGTATAAGGCGGCGATAAAAGTGTTGGATAAAAAACCCCTCTCATTTCATCACTGTAAAATTCTAAAAAAAAAAAAAAAAAAAAAAAAAAAAAAAACATAATTTATTGAGTTATGAAAATTATAAAAATGTAAATTATGCATGTTTTATTTATAAGGTCTGGCATGGGCTTGCCCCACCTCCATTGAAATAATTTATAAAACAGAGGACAGATTGTGGTATTGGTACCAGGTCTGTCATTAGAGGAGATTGTGAAGTACCATATAGGCGAACATCTTTTGGCCAGAAAGTATTATCTGTGATAGAGAGCAAATATTATAATAGTTTTCCGCAGACAATAAGACAATGGTCTACTTAACACACTTTTAAAGAACATCTAAAGAAGTGGCTTTTGACAAATCAGGTGTGTAAACATTTTTCTTAGTGATTTTAGTAATGTGTTTTGGGTTTTGTTTTTTTGTAGTGTTGTGTGCTGAGTATTTGTTTTTGTGTGTACCTGCCTAGGGACTGCAGACGTAAATTACCAATGTTGCTATATTCCGGCTTGTTCACATTGTGTATTTTGTGCAAATGTTCATTAACATGCTCCCTATCAAATAAAAACAAACTGAAACTGAAACTGAAAGAAAGTAAATGGCATGCAAAAAAGTAAAAGCATTTGCTTTTATATTATTTGTAACAGAAAAGGCAAACAGTCGGTCCCTCGAGGACTTCTTGGCGAAGTGAGTGAATGCGAACAGAAGATCAGCTTCACAGGAGACACGATCGAAAAACTTTAAATCCTTAATTTTAAAATATGCTGATATATAACCAGTTGCCCATTGTCATATTCATATCGTTTTCACTGTGTGCTGTATGTAATATTAGCGTTACCTATCTTTACCTGTCTTTATTTGAAAAAAATATGATTACCAGTGCGCACAATATTACCAGATTACTGAGTGCCGTTACAGTGTTTACTTCCTTTTTATTCACATATTCATATATTTTTAAACGATTACTTTATTTGTGAAAAATACTGTAATAGGATTGCAGAAGTTGCCATCTAAAGTAGAAGCATGTTTATTTTAAAGATTTGTTTTCTCATTTATTTCTAATTTATTAAATATTGATATATATATATATATATATATATATATATATATATATATATATATAAATCAAAAATAAATATTGGCTTTATATCGGCCATGGGCCACCCTGCTCTCTAAGATATCGGCATCGGCCATAAAAAAACCAGTATCGGTCGACCACTAATATGTATATATACTTACAGCAACGATTTTTGAACGACATTGGGAGCTGTTCTCAATCCGACACACTATCCGTCGATTGCAAGTGATGTCACAGGCGGCGGAAGCGCTGGTGTCTGAGTGTGCAAGTGCAAGTCTGCAGTCAGACCCTTCTCCTCTAGTTACCTCAGGATGGGCATCCCAGGATAAAACAGAGAAGCAAATAGAAAATAATTAGCATAGCTGATGTTCATATTATTAAGATGTCAAAGCAACAGGTCTGTAGTCAGTTAGTCCTGTGATCTTGGGTTTCTTGGGTACAGGGATGGTGGTGGTGCTCCAAGCACAGGACTGAATTGAAGCGCTTGCTTTAGTTGGGCTCTTGACCCTTATATGTTTACTTTAATTTTTACTGTTGTTTGTCTGCTGTTATTGATTTATAACAGTTAAATGAACAATGTAAAATGTGATCTGATAGTGTTGGTTATGTTTTGACATAATCATGCTGTGATCTGAAAATTGAAACTTATTGAGATAGTTTGGTTTAACTTGTTAACAGCAGTTTTGTGATTCTACAGTGTATGATTATCAGTACTTTACTTATAATCCAAAATATTTAATAAACATTGTTCTGATCAAAAGACTTTCAAATAAATTCATTTAAAACACAGACATCAATAATCAGCCTGTGAATCTCAACAATGGTGACAATAATAAAGCATGTTGCAGTGGCTGCCACCAATCACAACTCATTAATGGCTCCCATCATGCATTGCGGTATGAATAAATTATGATCTGAATTGTCTATGTAATTTACTTTTCCTAATTGAATATTCTGCTCGTCACCATTGTTGAGATACATAGACTGAATCTTGACATCTGTGTGTGCCTAAAAGAAAGATTAAAAAAAAAAAAAACTTTTTAAGAAATCATTTATATTATATCAAAAATTCTGGGCATTTATGCAGATTCACAGTTATGCTGTAACCAACAACATAAATCGAAGTCAGAAAGAAGGATCTTAATGAGTTCAGTGATCAAGTTCAAATGATGATTGTCATAATATAACCAACACCATCAGATCACTTTTTTCTTTGTTCATCTGGCGGTTATAACTCTGATACAAAAGCCAAACAAAATCTAAAGATAATAATATAAGGGTCAAGAGTCCAACTAAAGCAAACATTGATCGCCGTAACGGTGGCTTACAATTTTCTCCTTCAGTGATTCTGCTTGTTAACATCAGGTGTCTTCAATAATGTTCAATCGTCACTCAATTAATCACTTAATTATCTCATTAACTTCAACACTCTTGAGTGTTCATATACACTCCCAGGAGTGTAAATTTAATACTGGAGTTTTTGCTGTGTACAAAGAGCCATAGTTAACTGACAAGCTGAGCCATATCGCATTAATTATCGCTGGTCCGCGATATTAATGCGATATGGCTCAGCTTGTCAGTTAACTACGGCTCTTTGTAGTAAATGCCGCTCCATCTGAAAGCAGGTGATGGTGATTTACTACTAATCAAGGAACCGGCTTTACTGATGAGATGCGCATAACAATATCGTGCGATATATCGCCCAGCCCTAGTAAAGAGTACTTTAAAACCACAATTAATGCTCTGTTTTCTACAACTTTCACTTAGGAGCAAAATCTGCCTTTAAACTTGAAAGAAATAAAGATTTGACATTTATCGTGATAATTATCGATATCGACTGATATAAAAAAAATTATCGTGATAATTTTTTTTGGCTATATCGCCCAGCCCTACACTGGCTTCTCATTTCTCTATCTCTGTCTCTACATATATAAATATATATATTAAAGTGCTGGCAAAGTTACACGTTACACAATAAAAAGCAGACCACTGCCTGCCCATTATCTACAAGTCAGATGTGTATGGTTAAATAATGTAATGCATGCTATGTATGTGCATTTATGTGTAAATAAAACCCTGAAATAACAGTTTAACCCTTCACTATATTCACAAATAATATTATATTCGCACATTAAGAGGTTATTGGTGGATTTGTCAACTCCGTCAGCTTACAGGTCAACTCCGTCAGACATAGACGGAGTTGACGTAAGGGCATGTATTTTCCCGCCAAAACATGTATTGTACACTGCAGCTAGGTAGTTTTTCCTCAGTTGCTAGCTGTCCCAATAACCTCACTAAAATGCTTAAATTCAGTCCACTATGGTTTAAAAAAAGTATCTTAACAGAAAGATGGTATTGACATGGTGCAGCTGTGACCATAGGAATATTGACATTGTTTGTCTAAAACATTGTTTGTTTTAGACAAACAATTGACATTGTTTGTATATAAAAAAATGTAAAACGTACAAGAGCATGTGTGGTAGTGCTGCATTCACCACAGGCAGGGAGATGAAAAGGGGTCCTCAGGGATATAGCTGACAATGCTATTTCCTGATTTAAAGAGCTTTATGAAAAAATCTGACGGAGTTGACAGAAACTGAGGACACAACTTTAATAGGCAGATTTTTATGGAAAATATTGTTTGATGTTCACTTCATGCATTGTTTTTTATATTTATACCCCTTATTTTTTATTTTTTATATATGTTTTCACAATTGTAGAGCTTTTTTAATTTTTTTTGGGATGGTTAATATTGTGACCTCTTGCTGAGGACAAGTGCAATAACATGGACCTTCTAACCACAGACCATACATTTAAACAAATTTTCCCCAAAAAGATAAAAAAGTTTATTCTAAAAATCAGAAAGGTATATACAATTCCTTTAGATTTAACTTTGTAAGTATGTCAATCATGATGAATTTCTTAATTTTTGCTATAAATTAGACTTTTCTATGTGGGAAAAGAATCAGTCTCAAGAATCAGTGACATTATATATTTTTGTATCATTATATGGCCGTATATTATTGTATCATGTTTGTTGAGATGTGAACATTCATATTAGGTGCAGCAATATATATATATATATATACAGAATATTTATATTTATTATTATTATTATTTTTCTCTGTATTATTATTATTTTATCACTTGTCTCAGATAATGTTCCGTTTGTTTTGTTCTGTGAAAAATATAAATAAGTTCTAAAAAAAAAAGTCTTGCTGGGAACACAAACGTCCTCACAGAAGCTGATGTAGGATGTCAAGGTGTCAGTGAGCTCATCCAGGGGTGTGTTTCCTGAAACGATCGTTCCAACGAACATTCGCAAACAGCATCACAGAGTTGTGTGTTTGGAACGACAGATCTCGACCTGTGGTTAGAAGCAGAGTTTCTTGTTTACATGACATGTGGACTTAATACATCCTTGTCTTGAGCAAAAGAAGCAAGCTGACTCGCTTACAATCTGTGTCTTTTATTTAGAATACATACAAATGTCATTTACGTCTTTTAGTTTGTCAAGAGATTTAACCCCCAGAGGTCGACGGTATCGCCGGCGATACCAGCTCGCTTTTTTTTTATCAGTGTAAAAGAAACTCATAAATACTCTGTTGACTTTGATTTTCCATAGGAGTTTCATACATCAATCGATTCTGTTAAATGTGTATTATTTTTGTGTATACTCACAATAAAAACAAAGTGTTGTGCTTTTTCGCTTTCGGATTTCGCTTGCCTGTTTGCAAGATGTAAAATAACCAATAAAAAAAAAAAACAAAAAAAAAACAAACAAACCTTGAAGTCATTACAGGTGTGTTCTACTGAAGAAAATAATTACACTATGAATGGCCTGAGGGTTAATAAATTAACAGCAAATTTCCATTTTTGTGGTCAGATATCCCTTCCATCACAAATTTAAAATTCATCTCAGTTAATCATAATCCATAGCAAGTTGATTTGTACAGACCTAAATTTACCTGTGGCTAATATTTAAATAAAACAAAACTATTGTTCTTCATTGATTGAGATAACCTAAGTAAAACCTCTGTTTGTTTCTATTTTAACTCTATTGTCATTTACAGATATCCACACTGTCTGCTGCTGTAAATAAAGTTGACAGTTCAACGGACACTGAACCTCAACAACATTGACTGTGAAGTCAAGTACTGCCACCTAGCTGACACAGCAGATACAATCCTGCTTGCCCTATAGGACTCCTTAGTTGAATTAGTTGAAAGTAACCACTCATACAACTCCACCGATCTTGCAACAAGACTGTATAAAAATAAAATAAATAAAAAAAACTTTTTGTGTGGTGATAGGAGAGACAGCATTATGTTTTGATTTTTCTGCTGATGTGTGGTTTTGTATATGTGTGATGCTTTTGGCAGATGGGCATGCCGGATCAGTGGACGTCTTTTCTGTAGCAGTTGAGGTCTTCTCGCATTGGTTGACTTCGTGCAGTTGTGGACAGACAGTGCTAGGCTTTTGAAGTGAGTTGATGTGAAAATCAGATGTTAAAGTGATATCTAAGGTAGGCTACCACATTTGATCAGAAACTCTTCCATGTCTTGCGCATCCATATTGGAAATGTCACATTAACGCGAGTTCAAGTTCAGAATTAAGTCAGAGAGCGTGTGCAACCCTCGTGACACCGGCAATCTGTGCAGTGACGAATCAAAACGCCTCTGTTTTAAACTGTATATTAAACTAACCATGTTTCTAACATCTAACCTTACTTCCCTTTCAGGCCAAATAAAACTAACACTCTGAAACACGATGTCTGAATGTATGTGTGTCTTTTGGAGGAAAAGTCAAGTCAAGTCAAGTTTATTTATATAGCGCTTTTCACAATACAGATTGTATCAAAGCAGCTTCACAGTATTAAATTAAAATAATACATCAATGTTTGTTTCTAGTGGAAAACGTCCACATTTGGTAATGCTGATCAATAGTATTGTTAATTGATTAATTAAATTAAATATCCCCAAATATCCCCAACTGAGCAAGCCAAAGGCAAAGGAAAACTCATGACTTTGTGTGCGTGTGTGTGTGCGTGTATAAATAACAAAAAGGGGAAATTAAACTAGACAGATGACTAGTTCTCAAACCTTGTGATAAGTAATCACAAAAACAGAGTTTGCTTGTGCCAGTGACAGAGGGAAAAGGTTGGGGCTTTTGAAACAATTGAACCAAATTATATTGATGGTGACATGTTAATCACGATAATATTATTTGTTTTCTCGATTCTATAAAAACTGTTGTATCCGTGTTTTCTGGTGGGATTCTCAATGGAATTTGTCTGAGATCCTCCGGCCTTGCTTCTTTGGAGAGATTCCCTGAGAACTGCTTGGGAAGATCTGGTCGTGATTAAAGCATTTGAAGGACATTTGCTGAAGTCTGTTTGTCGATTTTTCCTGCGCAGGAAATGAGCTAGTTTAGGGAAGCAAGTTAGTTAGAGTAAGACTCGGCCAGTTGTCGACTGAAGACGCAAGAGCTAGAGTATAAAGGTATTGGGTGTCGATTAGTAGACGCCCCAGTTTAAGGAATTGGGAGTCGATTTGGAGACGCCTCAGGTAATAAGATCAATTGGGTGTCGATTTGGAGACGCCCCAGATAAAGGTATTGGTGTCGATTTGGAGACACCCCAGGTAATAATATCAATTGGGTGTCGATTTGGAGACGCCCCAGATAAAGATATTGGTGTCGATTTGGAGACACCCCAGATAAAGGTATTGGTGTCGATTTGGAGACACCCCAGATAAAGGTACTGGTGTTGATTTGGAGACGCCTCAGATAATAAGATCAATTGGGTGTCGATTTGGAGACGCCCCAGATAAAGGTATTGGTGTCGATTTGGAGACGCCTCAGGTAATAAGATCAATTGGGTGTCCATTTGGAGACGCCCCAGATAAAGGTATTGGTGTCGATTTGGAGACGCCCCAGATAAAGGTATTGGTGTCGATTTGGAGACGCCCCAGATAAAGCTGTTGGTGTCGATTTGGAGACGCCTCAGGTAATAAGATCAATTGGGTGTCGATTTGGAGATACCCCAGATAGTTCCAAAAAAAAAATGGTGGTGGGAAAATCTACCACATTGGACATCGCATTCTTAAGGGGTCATGAAAGCTCAAAATGCATTTTTTTGAGATATGCTTTCACCCAATCATATTTAGTAGCCTATATATACACAAACAAATACCTTGAGAACAATAACCCTCATGTCCATCACCGTCATCATAACCTTCACATTCGTAGGAAATAAGGTTTACACACTAGTGTTCCAATGAACCACATTGAAACTTTTCTCCTTCAATTGTTTGTTTGTTTATTTAATATACAGTATGTTATAAACAGAACGTCTGTCAGGACCACTATTGTCAAATACGATTGACAATTAGCATACAGTTTGGATTGGCGGTATGGTTCTGTTCTGGGCAAGCATGCAGCCTAGCGTGGATAAGAGCAATGATATCTGCAACACATTCATGTTGGTTCTGTTCTGTTTACCCAAAGGGGGTTTCCTTAGAGTAAACAGAACAGACCCAACGTGAATGTATTTAGTTTTTATTCAATCGTAATTAAGCCCCAGGGCCCATTTAATACCAGTTCCAGTACCCATCCCTACTAACAAGAGAAGCAAAGAAGGATCAGTTGCAAAGCTACATGACAGTATATCTTGCATCTGGGTTTTCTAAATAAATCATAAGTGGAAGAATAACTAGTCATTTTTAAAACAGCAGTGAAGAACACATTGAAAAATCTCAGCTTCCTGAACAGTTAAGCTTTTACTTTCCTTCATGAAAGAGTAAGCAAACTATAAGAGATACACAAGTGACCATAATATAAAACTCATAAGCATGCACAATGATATCATTTATATCATGAAGCAAAATGATATACAAGAATACATTTTTTTGACATTGTTCTTTGGAGAGGAACTCCACCTTAGAGTTGATCTGAATCTCACAAGTTCTCAAAGATGAACTTTATTCACAGTGAAAACTTTTGCTAATGTTTCTTTGTCATGTCGGTTATGGCTGGTTAAGACAGATTTTTTTCCAGATATTTTATCGCTCGATGCATTATTGTGTTGCATTGGGTGAAGACGCGGCATCAGACCTGAAGATGCTGGACCTGTAGAGGATCTACTTACTGTGAATGTTTTTTTAATGTCTGTATTTTGAATGTGAATCTTAAGGTTTGCTGATTGTGTGAAACTCTTTCCACACTGATCACATGTGAACGGCTTCTCTCCAGTATGAACTATGCATTGTAAGGTGTGCTTTTTGTCCGAAACTTTTCCCGCACTGATCACGTGTATGGTTTTTCCTTAGGGTAGATTATTTTATGGGCTTTCAGATATGCTGTCCGATGGAATCTCTTGTCACAGTGTGAACACTTGTAAGGTTTTTCTCCAGTGTGGATCCTCTCATGTTTTTTCAGGATTGTTGACTGATTGAATCTCTTGTTGCAGTGTGAACACTTGTAAGGTTTTTCTCCAGGGTGGATGTTCATGTGTTCTTTAAGGTGTCCTGATTGTGCAAAACTCTTCCCGCATTGATCACATGTGTACGGTTTCTCTCCAGTGTGAACTCTCATGTGAACCTCTAGACTATCTTTCCTTGAGTAACTTTTCTAGCATTGATCACATGAGAACGGCTTCTCTCCAGTGTGAACTCTCACGTGACGCTCAAGACTTTGTTTGTTTGTGTAACTCTTTCCACACTGAGTGCAGGTTAAAGATTTCTTGGCTCTTCTTTTCTTTACATCTTTCTGTTTGGTTTGAGAGCAACTCATTACACATTATTGCATTTAATATTACCAGTTTGACTTTATTTCTGTCATACATCTACACACTCTTATTTAGATTAAACAGAAGTTTAGACGGTAATGTTTTATGGAATGGTTTGTTTCATGTCACCATTATGGTGGTCAGTGTTTGCTTTAGTTGGGCTCTTGACCCTTTCCTTTTTAACATTAGTTTAACACTCTGTAGTTGGACCAAAATGTACACCGAGGAGTGTTAATTTAACACTGGGGAGTTTGCTGTGTGAAATTTTTCATGAATGAGGTACATTGATCTTCAAATTAGGGGTGGGCGATCTTCCCAAAATTTCATATAACAATATGTATGTATGTATGTATGTATGTATGTATGTATGTATGTATGTATATATATATATATATATATATATATATATATACATACATATACAATATATATATATATATATATATATATATATATATATTGTAATGTAAACGACTCTGGGTTAATGCGAATTAGCTCAAGGATATAGGGAATTTTGGAATTCATAACTCATAATCATAACTCATGGTCATAATTCATAAATCGCATATACATTTACTTTATCAATTATCGGTATTTACCTCTTAACTGGCCTTTCGCGTCTAATAAATCAGTCACTTGTCCAGCAAATGCATGTAAGATAGCTTATCTCAGATCAGCAAGGGCATTACCGTGTTTACAAAACTCCAAGAAAGTTTTATCTTCTGGCCACGAACATCAAACTTTCTGAGTTTATGAATTAAAAACTACTCAAGGTAGTCTATGATATCGAGCTTGTAGCTTAGATCTTTTATTTCATTCATTTTATTTCATTTTATTTCATTCATTTTCATTCATCAGAGACAGTCAAAGTATAAATGGATTTTAATAAATGCAAAACTAGAGAGATTATATGAGCTACAAATATAAATGTACGTAAAAATGCAAACAATAAAACAAACAAACATTTAACCAAACAAGAACATAACGTGATCAGAACAAGTGAAATGAAAGAAAGAAAGAAAGAAAGAAGGATATAGAGAGAAGAGAAAAGAGGGTAACTTAATTCACAGACCTAAGAGCTAGACACCTGAAATCAGTAGGGGTGTGACGAGACGCTTACTCCACGAGACGAGACGAGACACGAGATTGGGTTCACGAGAACGAGACAAGACGAGATTTTTACACAATTTTTAAGAAATCCTCAATGATGAAATATATGAATGGAAAATAGTCAACTGAAAATCACAAAATGCAAAACAATTTAGGTGCATTTTGAAATCAACTTGTAATGAATGTTATTATACTTCTATTTTAATGAATTATATGCGATAAAGGACATGCAAACACTGCAAAATGTTTTGCTATAAACTCTACCGTCTGGCTTCTCCCCTGTACGATTTCACATGAGAAATCTAACTCCTTTCCACAAATCGAACATAAAAAAAAATAAAACAGTATAAATAAAATAAATATAAATAACTGAAATAACACTTTAAATGCAAACAGTAAGTGTGTATCCATAATCAAAGTACTGCTCTCTCAAAACTAGTTCAAACAGAGACAAATTTTTTCTTCAAGCATGAAAAAGAGATAAATTAACTACACAGAACAACCTAAGATTATGGTCATGTTCTTTTTCAAGAATATAAGCATGTCGACGATTTCTGGCAGCAGTTGAGACCTTTGGGCAGTAACTAGGGCTGCAACGATATGAGGAAAAGCTGCGATGTGCGATAACATTGTTTAATATTGCGATGTCGATATGACTTGATATGTGAATGTTAGCTATACTGTTCCCATGTCTTAGTGCTTTAATAGGTTCTTTGCGTGATAGGTCAAATGTTTATTACCTGCCTGGTTCAGATTACACTATTTTAGCGCGATTTTGGCACGATCCGTTTCGTGGAGATTCGTAAAGGACAACGGGCGTCGGGACGCAAGATTCGATCGTTTCATTTCGTGTGTCATAGTGGGCGACAACCTACACGTCTGCGATGCTTCAGGACATCACGACAGAAAGACCAGCATGTTTAATTTTAACGGTCCTCCACGACGGGTTGAGTGTGTGCGAGAGTGAGTGTGCGCGAGTGAATGAGAGTGCGAGCAACAGTGAGTGTGCGTGTGTGCGCGCGCGAGTGAGCGAGGGACAGTGAGTGTGTGTGTGTGCGCGGAGTGTGTGTGTGATTGGCCCGGCACACAAATGATTTAAAAGTGGCAGGGGCATCTTCAATACTAATTTCACCCTCACATCACAACAACTCAGGAGACAAAGTTTCACCTCGACGAGAAATCTCGTCGCGTTTTAATCTCGCGAGATCTCGTAACACGAGATCTCGTCACACCCCTAGAAATCAGCTTTAGAGAGATCAAAAATACTTGCAAGTTTGTTCTCTGTTCGGGTGATGCTGAAAAGCAGGAAGCGCGGAAGGTGTCCTGTTTGTGCTGCGTCTTCCGGTGTCGCGGGAAGCTTAAAAGGCTCACTGAATGTAACGTTACCAGAAAATAAGATTCATCTCCCGTGAAGGAAGAGGCAAATATATATAACTTAGTTGCAAAGAACGGCAGCTACAACTCGAACATGTGTTTGTCCGAGGAGAAGGCCGGAGCCTTTCAGATGTTTCTTGGAGAAGCGTTGCGCCGGAGAAAAGAGGAGGAAGGGGTGAGAGAGCAGGGTGAGAGAGAGAGCAAGAGGAGAGGGTCTCTCCTCTTAAGGACATTTGTTTACGCCCTCTTTTTGGGACAACAGCGAATCGGATCTTCTGATCTGAAGCGGGAAGAGGTTTCTTTGTTTGTGAAGAAACGCCTACTTTGACTGTCATGTGAGAGATCGAAAATAACATTCATATTTAGAAATATGGTATTTCCTGGAATAAATGCATATTATTGTACTTTGCAGTCAAGATTCGACTCCGACATGTTTTTCCCATTACATTGACACCTCGAATGACGTTTTTGCATGAAAGAAATACAGGGTTACATAATTTCCTCATAATCACTAGCATAGTGATTTTGATTAACATAATAACGTTGCATAGATACCTCAGACATTATCTGGCCAATTATACACACATAAAAATACATATCAAAAACATTGCTATTGGATCACATGTGTGGAAATGTCTGTTTCAAAGTCCACGAGTGTTTGTGTGTGGAGTGGAATGTCTTTGAGGCTGGTCACGTGATTCAAAGGCATGTGGTTTTTACAGAGAGGGGGGATTTTAAACAACAAGGTGTCCTTCTGTTTACGGCAATGTGTGACTTAATGTCTCTCTGGAGAGCCACAAAGTTGCAATATTGACAGTTCATGCAGACTTAGAGACGCCAGTGCAGGAGTGAAAAAAGACCTCTTGTCTGCTCAGACAATGAAGGATGTGTTTGCGAGATCGGGATCCCCTAATTTGAAAAGCAGCTGACCGGATGTCATTGTCATTGTTGCTACACAGTATTCGAAATAGGCTTGGGCGATATCCAAATTTGACACCGTCAAACCTCCTCCCTATTTTACCGGGGTATACGGTATTATCGTGACTAATTAAAAATTATGACATAAGGCTCAGACAGCGTCACCAAACTGTTGGCTTGTGCCTACACCGTTCAGAAACTGAATACCAGATTGGGCAAAAAAAAAAGAAGAAAAAAATCAAGCCCAACAGTGCACCTTGTGTCCGAGCATTAAATGTTATTATGAGCCCGAGCCCGATTTAGACTTGACTATTTTTAATACGTGGGTCGTTATAAGGCGGCGACAAATATTTTTTTAACGCAGGTGCTGAGGGGGTGCTAGATCATATAAATACTATTAATAAATGATCAAAAATGGGACACTTAATATATGTATATTTTCATTCTGGGTTTAAAACTGCTCTTGTTGAATCTTAACTTGTTCCGTTGAGGTTTATTTGTGTACTCTATTACTCAGGTCTCTTATTTCACTACATTGTGGCTGCATTGTGACGCTCTTCATCGAGCGCTTACAGATAAACACGGGAGTGTTTGAAAGCGGGCGCCTATCAGCGGATCCGACTATCAGTGGATACATTAGGGATCCTGCTTTTAAACACTGCTCCCGTGTTTATCTGTGTAAGTGCTCAGTGAAGAGCGTAAACAATTTCATTGTTGATCATTGTAGCCAATCACAGACAGTCTATATGTTGAATGCGTCAACACGATGGCCAATTAGAGGCGCTTAAGAATCTGTTCAACAGCACTGAGAATGCTAGAGGGAAATGCTGGCATCGTCACATTTTTTAGATTTGTCACATTTTTTAAACGGGTGGTATAATGCCATTTTCACAAGATGTAAAATAAGTATCTGATGTTCCCAGAGTGTGTATGTGAAGTTTAGCTCAAAATACCCAACAGATATTTGTATATAACATGTTAAAATCAATATCAATTTTTGAGGGTGAGCAAAAACACACCATTGACTAGTCTTCACATCCTCATCTTTTGGAAGGGTTTACAAAGAGGATTGGTTTTGCAGAGCAGAAACTGTCTTCTACATGCATCGAACACAAACTAGCTACAGTATTTTGAGGGCGGGTCAAACATTGTTTGCTTCACGGGCGGGGAACGCAGAACATAGGCAGGCATTTGCAAATGTGTTACCCTTTGACGTCAAGACGTTACAAAATAAGATTCTGATCCCTAACGACTCGTCGATTCTGTCCTTTGGGAGACAATAACTTTATCATGCACTTTCGACTTTACAACTTTGCAGAACCGTTATATAAACACAGACAGCTGTATTAAACACTACATGAAAGGGAATTTTCAGAAAACCATAATAGGGGTATAACAGGGGTATCCATAATAATAAAAAAATAAATCTCTAAATTAAACAGACTTACTTTAGATTGTAACTTCTTGATTCTGTAATCATATTACAGTATTCTTCACAAATAAAGAAATTGTTTTGAGAAACTATGATTAGAAAGGACCAACAGGGCACTTAGTAATCCAAGTTTGTGTTCATATTTTTTCAAATAAAGACAAGCTAAGCTAACACTAATTTTACTTACAGCACAGTGAAAATGACTAGGGATTCACCGATATGAAAATTTTGGTCGATACTGATAATACTTAATATGTGAAAGCCAATAACCGATATATTGGCCAATAAATCTAAATCCAAGTTTTCACATCATTATTATGCACAAATCCCATGTTTCTATTGGGAGAACTATTAAATATGTTTGATTTTGTTGAAAAATAAAATAAAAAATGTACCCAGTTGTTCATAGAAAGTGTCCCTTAGCCGATTATTTGATGCTTCAGCTATATAATTGCACAGCTTTAAAGATTTATCCTAATACAACAAACCAAAATGTAAATCTTCTTGAAGCTTTATAACCTTCAGCATCATGAATGAGGAATAAACACCAACCTCTTTGTTCTTCAGGATCTTCAGTGTGTTTCATTCTGCAGGGTTCTGGATCACTCATGTTCTCACTGTCCTCTTTAATAAACTCAGTCTTTGCAGATTTCAGCTCTTCCTGATGCTCTGATGCTCGTCTTCACTTGTAGCTGATGGGAATTTACAGAATTTATTGAAGAAGTCAGTCACTAAAGGCAGGATTGTTGTAGGGGGAGTTTCACTGAACATGAATTTCTGTGTCCAAAATCAACAATAAATCAGTTACTGAGTTTTTTGTGGGGAAAGAACAATAATTTATACATTTAAGCATTTATGTAAGTGAAGCAGATATCCTCCAAATTCTATCGTTGACGATACCAGCCTTACAAATATAAATTGTTGCCTCTTTGTAAACCATTATATTACATAACTCATCAACACAAAAATTCACACTCATTCACACTGCACTCACAATGTCACAAATGTGGAAATTCACACATTTTAAGCATTTGTTTTGTCTCTTTCCATTGCTAACATTTCTATCCATATTATTTCATTCTGCCTCCTTACATTAACACACAAGATGATTTCTGTCAAGAAATATAGAAAAGAATGTAATGTTAACTATAAATAACAGTAAGAATGAAAAAATAAATAACTACACTTTCTAATAACTACATTCAGAGCAATTAACTAATGAAATGATTAACATGATGTAGCCTAGTAATATATGCAGAAACATTATATAGACTCAGTATTTGTTTTGAAGCAGGAGACTGAGACGGATCCATGTGCAACGTTTTATTAATGGTTTGAGTGAAGGTAAAGGGTTAAGGGGATATGAGGGCAGGGTAGCTGGTACAGTCCGTTCTCAGTGGTCAGGCAGGCTTAGTTCAGGGCTGGCAGCGAGAATCGAAGTCGGGTCACAGGCAGGGGTTCACTTGGCAGGCTGCACAGAATCAGAGTCGTTAGAACAAGCAGGGGTTTCAGTAATCAGAGATGGGTTATATAAATCATCCAGAGAATGCTCAGACATGCAACACAGTGGTGGAACAATACTTCGCAAGGAACACTGAGCTAACGAGCCAGATATACGCTAGAGCTCAGCGTTCATTGCGAACAGGTGCATCGATCATCAGCGCACAAATGATGCATACTAGGCCAAGTATGCATACTCAGTATTCAGGGGACGGCGCTCGAGACCGAATAACGGGCATGTCACTGGACGCCGTAACAGAGCCCCCTCCCTGGGAGCGACTCCTGGCGCGAAAACCCTGACGGCGGCGAGGTCTGCCGCGGGGACGAGGAGCGGGTTTGTCTGGGTGATCATGATGAAATACTTGAACGAGCAAAGGATCCAGAATGTCTTTTGAGTCCACCCAGGAGCGTTCTTCAGGACCAAAGCCCTCCCATTCTACAAGATACTGTAAACGCCCGCCACGACGTCTAGAATCCAGCAGATGGCGCACACGGTACGCCTCTTCGCCCACTATCAGGATGGGCTGAGAACGGGGATCCTCAGACTCTACATTTCTGACTGTGGAAGGTGCAGTGGCTGGCTTCAATAGAGAAACATGAAATGTGGGAGCAATGCGGAGCTGACGGGGCAGGGCAAGGCAGAAAGACACGGGGGTAATTTGCCGTATAATCCTGTAGGGACCCATGAATTTAGGGCTGAGTTTCTTGCTGGGCAGATTGAGTCGGAAATCCCGAGTGGATAACCACACCCACTGACCGGGCTGATAGACGGGACCAGCACGGCGGTGACGATCAGCTTGTCTCTTAGTGCGATTGACGGCACGTAAAAGATGGGTGTGAGCTAGATTCCATGTCTCCTCACTGCGCCTCATCCAGTCATCCACAGCCGGTACATTAGAGGGCTCGCCGGACCAGGGGAACAGAGGTGGCTGATAACCAAGTACGCACTTGAAAGGCGTTTGACCCGTGGAGTGCTTACAAATGGAATTTTGAGCGTATTCAGCCCACATGAGATACCGACTCCAATCCTCCTGGTGGAAATGACAGTAGGATCTCAAGAAACGAATAATCTCCTGATTGAGACGTTCAGCCTGCCCGTTAGACTGAGGGTGGTACCCAGATGTGAGGCTGACATTCACTTGAAGCATCCGGAAAAAGGCTGCCCAAACACGGGAGATAAACTGTGGTCCGCGATCAGAGACAATGTCATCAGGTAAACCATAGAAACGGAAGACCAGATTACAGAGGTGCTCAGCAGTTTGCAGGGCTGTGGGCAGTTTAGGCAGAGGAATAAGACGACAGGCTTTTGAGAAACGATCGACAACAGTAAGGATCATTGTATGTCCATCAGAAGGAGGGAGATCAGTAATGAAATCAACGGCTATGTGTGACCATGGGCGTTGGGGTACCGGTAGTGGCTGTAGAAGACCTGCAGGTAGGAGCCGTGAAGATTTTTGGGTATTGCAGTTCTGGCATTGCTGAACGAACTTAGTCGTGTCTTGAGGCAGTGTGGGCCACCAGTAACGGTTCCGGAGAATATGAATCGTAGCAGTAATGCCAGGGTGACCAGAGCTAGGCAGCGCATGGACGTGTTTAAGCACCTCCTCCCGGAGCGCTTCGGGCACGAACATTTTTCCTGGAGGACAGTCAGGCGGAGGTTCGGAGTTAGCGTTGGCTTGTTCTAATTCAGTCTCAATATCCCACTGGATGGGACCGATGACCAGGTCAGGACGGAGAATGTTTTCGGGAGTCTGACTGGTGAGTTCAGAGTCGTACTGACGAGACAGGGAGTCAGCTTTCGTGTTCTTTGATCCAGGGCGATACGTCAAAGTAAACTGGAAACGAGAAAAGAACAAAGACCACCGGGCTTGGCGTGGGTTCAATCTCTTGGCAGTTCGCAGATATTCAAGATTTTTGTGGTCGGTAAACACAGTAAATGGATGAGAGGACCCCTCGAGCCAGTGCCGCCACTCTTCAAATGCAGATTTCATGGCCAGTAACTCACGGTCTCCGACGTCGTAATTCCGTTCTGCAGAGTTCAGTTTTCTGGAGTAGAATGCGCACGGATGCAATTTAGCGGGATTTCCTTGGCGCTGAGAGAGAACGGCGCCCAAGCCTGTACTGGAAGCATCAACTTCTACGATGAAGGGCAACTCTGGATTGGGGTGACGTAAGATCGGGGCAGTAGTGAAGCAGAATTTGAGCTGATTGAAAGCTTGAGTGGCGCTCTCAGTCCAGGGAAGGCGGGTGGTACCTTTACGCACCAGCGCAGTCAGGGGAGCCGCCACAGAACTGAAGCCTCGGATGAACCGCCGATAAAAGTTTGCGAAGCCCAGGAAGCGCTGTAGCTCTTTGAGAGTGGTAGGCTGGGGCCAATCCATCACCGCTCTGACCTTTCCATCATCCATTGCCACGCCCTCAGGACTGATGACGTAACCCAGGAATGAAGTGGATGTCTGGTGGAACTCGCACTTTTCAAACTTGGCGTAAAGTTGATTTTGTATGAGTCTTTGAAGCACGGCCCGTACGTGCTGAACATGGTCCGACAAAGTGTCTGAGTACACAAGTATGTCGTCGATGTAGACAATTACATAGCGCTGAAGCATGTCTCGGAATACGTCATTCATGAATGACTGGAAAACAGCTGGACAGTTGGAAAGGTCGAACGGCATTACCAAATATTCGTAGTGGCCGGTGCTTGTGGAGAACGCTGTCTTCCATTCATCTCCCTCACGGATACGAACCAAGTTATAAGCTGAGCGCAGATCCAGTTTCGTGAAATACATTGCTGTGCGGAGGAGCTCGAGTGCCGCGGGAACTAACGGCAGAGGATAGCGGAATTTCACAGTGCAGTCGTTAAGGGCTCTGTAATCTATACATGGGCGTAGACCTCCATCCTTTTTCTTAACAAAGAAAAATCCAGCTGATACAGGAGAGGTGGAAGAACGAATGAAACCCTTGGCCAACTCTTCCTGGATGTAATTCTCCATGGCTTCCGTCTCGGGCTGTGAAAGGGGGAAAATGCGTCCCCTGGGAGGCGTGGACCCGGGCATGAGTTCAATGGCACAGTCGTACTCTCGATGTGGAGGTAACTGGGTGGCTTTAACTTTGCTGAACGCTTCCTGCAAATCGCTGTACTCCGCTGGGAGACTAGAAAGAGCGGCGCTTTCACTGAGTGCTGAGATGCTTCGGACGGACAATGGTTTCACTTGGCTTAAACACTTGAAAAAGCAATCTTCACCCCAGCGAACGATCTGACCCGTGGACCATTGCAGGTGAGGATTATGTTTCCTTAGCCAGGGAAGACCCAGTATGACAGGAGTATGTGGGGCTTGAAGAACGTAAAACTGAATATTTTCACAGTGCAGCAGTCCGGTGCGCATTCGCAGTTCCTGCGTCATATGAGTGATGCGCCCCATGCCAAGGGGCCGTCCGTCAACAGCTTCGACTGTGAGAGGAGAAGTGAAGGGAATTAGAGATATCTTGTGTTTATGAGCAAACTCTTGAGACATAAAATTCCCCGCCGCCCCAGAATCGATCAGTGCTGAAGTAAAAAATATTTGATCAATCTTTGTAAATTCAAGAGGCACAGAAACACAGGAGAGAGGATTTAGACTGTCAAGAGTTAGACTCACCGTTGTCTTTTCTTTGCGTGTGGATAGCTGGGGACAGTGCAAACGGAAGTGTCCATCTCCTCCACAGTACATGCACAGCTTTAACATCCTCCGGCATTCACGCTCCTCCTCCGTCAACCGTGTGGCGTTAATTTGCATAGGCTCTCCGGCCTCCGATGCCAAGGGACCCGGAGAGTGCAGACTGGAGATATGGTGAGTATAAGTCGAGGAGCGGATGCCGGAACGGCTTGATCGTATGAGGTTGTCAATCTGAATGGACAAGTGAATGAACTGATCCAGGTTCCTCCCCTCATCGCGACAGGCCAGCTCAGCTTGAAGGTCGTGGTTGAGTCCCCGTCGATACACCACCTTTAGGGCGCTATCAGTCCAGTCAGTCTGCGCTGAATAAGTGCGGAACTTGAGCGCGTAATCAGCAGCGGTACACTTCCCCTGGGTGAGCTCCAGTAGGCGGTCTTCCGATCCCTTCCCCTCCACAGAATGCTCGAAAACGGCCTTGAAGCGCTCGAGGAAGTCGGCATAAGAGGCGAAAGCGGTTCCATCCGGCCTCCAGACTGCGGTAATCCACTCCAAAGCCCGCCCCGTGAGCAGAGAACAGATAAACGTAATCTTGTCCATGTCCGTAGCGTGTTGAGCGGGCTGTCGGGCGAGATACATGGAACACTGAAGCATGAAACCCTTGCATTTACCTGGATCCCCTTCATATTTTTCAGGAAGAGAAATACGAGTGCTGGAGGATGCAGAGTCAGCGGCTGGCGTTTGAACTGGCGCGACTTGCACAGGGGTTTCCTCCGTGGGCTTCTGTAAACTCTGCACTGCCTTCACAAGTTCCTCTGTCAACGAGGTTAGATGGGTCAACTGACGATGGTGAGTAGCGAGTTGAGATGCTTGAGCTTTAAATGCAGTAGATAGAACGGACATTGTTGCTGGATCTTCAGTTGGCGAAGTATTCTGTTTTGAAGCAGGAGACTGAGACGGATCCATGTGCAACGTTTTATTAATGGTTTGAGTGAAGGTAAAGGGTTAAGGGGATATGAGGGCAGGGTAGCTGGTACAGTCCGTTCTCAGTGGTCAGGCAGGCTTAGTTCAGGGCTGGCAGCGAGAATCGAAGTCGTTAGAACAAGCAGGGGTTTCAGTAATCAGAGATGGGTTATATAAATAATCCAGAGAATGCTCAGACATGCAACACAGTGGTGGAACAATACTTCGCAAGGAACACTGAGCTAACGAGCCAGATATACGCTAGAGCTCAGCGTTCATTGCGAACAGGTGCATCGATCATCAGCGCACAAATGATGCATACTAGGCCAAGTATGCATACTCAGTATTCAGGGGACGGCGCTCGAGACCGAATAACGGGCATGTCACTGGACGCCGTAACAGTATTGAGTAATTAGCAGTATGTTCTGACTTTTATTCATATGACGTTAAAGTTCTGCCAAAGATAAACGTCTGAGAAACAACATTATAAATAAAAACTTGATATCGGTTTGCATCCATTCTCCTCACAGATCGCGAAAGTAGCAGAAGCATATCACTCCAAACATCGAAACAATCATTCACACGAACACACACACACAATTCATTCAATTGTTTAAGTCAGCAAACACACAATTTAAGTCTGCAAACACACAAACAGCGCTGTACCTGATTCAAACGAGGCAGAAACGACCTCTTATACTGTTGCATAAACAAACTGTGTAAAATGTGTTTTACAATAGTTTAAATACGCGAAATATACTGTGACCTGCTCACGTCCCCTCAGAAGACTCGCTCTGACTTAAGTTAATGCGCGCGCCAGTTATGACGTCATCGCTGCGAGCCGAGATCAACGGCAGATCATCAAAAACTCAGCTAACACAGTTACGTTGTGAAGACGTAACCGGACCGGACCATATTCGTCGTAGCGACGTACCACATAACGTTCCAGCGACGTAACTTTGTGATTCCCATAATCGTCGTGGCGACGTTATAGTGGTACGTCGCAAGAATGTGATGAGGACGTCTCAATGACCAAACTGGCATGTTGCGAGGACGTAACATCAAAGGACCATATTCGTCGTAGCGACGTACCACATAACGTTCCAGCAACGTAACTTTGTGATTCCCATAATCGTCGTGGCGACGTTATAACTGTACGTCGCTAGAACGTGACCAGTACGTCTCGATGACCAAACTGGCATGTTACGAGGACGTTTCCTCAAAGGACCACATTAGTCACAGCGACGTGCCAAATAATGTTCCAGCGACGTAACTTTATGATTCCTGTATTCGTCGTGGTGACGTTATAGTGGTACGTCGCTGGAACGTGGCTGGTACTTCCTAACGACCAAAATACAACGTCCACATTTATTTTTAATATACTTCTCACCTTTAGTCCTGGGAATTAAGATGTGCTTGATCCATAACCTCAAAATCCACGTAGAACTGATAAACTCAAACATTTCATTCTCTGCTGTAAAACCTTATAAATTCTAATAGGGAATTGTGTACTATCGTTTCCAGTTAATACATTTAGGGATCATATATGTAATGGAAACCAATACAAACCCCTATTAAATTCTAAATAGAAAATGGCCCAAAAACCACACTGTATTCATTTATTAATCAGAATTTATTCACTGCTACTTTGTACAATTACTAAGCCAATACATTTTGAACATTAACGATTTTTAACCATGTAAAGTGTTAACAAGTTATGAGTGCAGAAATGTAACATCAATTAATTAATCAAAAAACATAATCAATGAATAATGTAACCAACTATTAAAACATATTCTTTTTATTGAAAAAAGTGTTGTATCATCAGGGGTGTAGTTAAATAATAATCAATACTCTTATTTATACTACTCTTTATAATTTGGTGGAAAAACAATAAAGACCATAAAAAAAATAAAAGATTCAGCAGTTTCTTTATTATTAATTTTATTTGCAGAAATAGGTTAAATTGTTTCCTGAGTGTCCTGTGAGGCTCCTGCTACAAATGTCTGGTGGTAATGTGCTTCACTACCAGTAGCTAAACCTGAACAATGCAAATATTACCAAAGATCTATAGTCCTTGAGCTTCTCTGAAGCTTACAAATAAAAAAATATTGTTAGTAAAGAGTAAAGATATGTAAAAAATTTAAAGAATTCTCTCCAGTATTATTTCACCCACCCAAATATACATCAAGAGCAGTGTTTCCCCTAGGTTTACAGGTTTGGGGGGGGGGGGGGGGAATTGACACAGACACTATCTATCTATCTATCTATCTATCTATCTATCTATCTATCTATCTATCTATCTATGTGTCACATTAATTGGTTGTCTGGGAGGGTAATGCTTTGTAAAAGTTAACATAAAACACAAATGTTTAAAAAAAAAAAGTTAACATAAGATATCTCTTAAAAAAAAAAAAAAAAAAAAAAAAAACATATTTAAATCTTTTTAAAATTGACTTTTGCAAATAACCTTTGTTAAATTTATAGAAGTATTTGTTAATATTAATGGACCAGAGCTTAAATAGTTTTATTTTTTAACTAACAACTAAAAAAAAGATTTATAAATACTAACAAATATATTGCTCATTCATTGTTCGTTAATGTTAGTTAATACATTTATATGACAAACAAATTTTAAATGGGCTTTTTTTGTGAGAAGTGTTTATTTCTATGATGCATTTATTGGAGAGAATAATCCTGTCAGACGCAGCACTGCTGTGAACGCGCGTTCACGTTTAAACAATTTAAACAATGTATTATTCAATGCATTACTTCTATATAATTATATATTAAGTTGCTCAAGCAAGTGGTAAAATATTTAACCATGTATTTATATTAAAATCTTTTGCATTTAAATTTTAATACAATAAATCTTGCATGTCACAAAGAACTTGTTTTTCCACCTCCAGGAATGTCATTATGTCGCCTTGTTGAGGTAAATTGTAGTTTTCCTTGCTTTACCCCGGTTTTAAAGTGAAAAAAGTAGTATTTAATTAAATAAATTTATGGTGAGATTACTACATTTTATTTAATTAATCGCACTTATGGTGAAATGACTACATTTTCAGGTCAATCTGTGTTCACGTTGACCACGAAACATGCGCTGTCACTTTAATTCAGCGTTTGCAGCACAGCAAAAATCATAGACAGTAGTAGACTTGGTGCGGAAACGATCGCTGCACTGCTGTATAACGGTGCAGCGATCGCTGCGCAACTGGAACGGATCGATCATCGACGGACTGCATCCGCGTGCAGTGTGAAAGCTCTGTAAACATGGGTACGGAAAAAAATACTCACCGCACACGCACTGCAAACGAAATATGTGTGAAACGGGCGTAGACTTGGAGCAGGAGAGCTACTCCGGCTGCTACTCGCAGTAGAGCGAGTGTTGCCATCTTCAGTTCAGCGACATATTTCCCGCCGCGCGCTCTCTGTCTGCTAGTGCTCATCTGTATTTGACGCAAGTGTTTGTTTGTGTGTGAGTGTGCGCGCTTGCGCACTCATTGGGATAATTGTAAACGCGCAAACACAGACAGAAAAGACATGCCATCGTGGAAATAAGATAAATAACATATTACTTAAGGGCTATTTAGTTTTTTAAAATAAAATAACAAATTGTAATCTGGCGCTATAAAGAAAATCAAATCAAATTTACTTGACTTCAAGGGGGGCGGGGGGAGCCGTTAGGAGGGCGGGGCGCCCCCCTTATATAATGGTAGGGGAAACACTGAAGAGTTTTCTGTTCAAGTAAATGAGCATGATGACTTTCTGAGAGAATCTGAGACCTCTCATTCCTGACTGTGTCCCAGCTCGGCCAGCTGTGGTAAACGCTCCTTCAGACAGTGTTGAGGAGGCAGAGGGAGATGATGGAGAGCTGTGGGAGAAGAGGAGGAGTGTCTTTCTTACCCCACCAGCGGAGGGCAGGGTCGGATAGGCGGAGGGTCTCGCTCTATATATTCACTGGAAGCTGAAAAATAAATTGTACCATGCTATTGTAGTCAGGTTTATAGCTTTTTGTTAGAAAGGTATAAGAAAATTGTCTAACTTACGTGTTCCTCCTCCTCCTCCTCTTCCTTATCCCGTGCTGCACTGTCACCTCATCGTCCTTCTAGGCAGCTAAAACAGAGGAGAACTTTATTAATGTTGCTAATCTACAGCTTTTAATGCTTTTGAAAGTCATTTATGCTCACCAAGGCTGCATTTATTTGATCGAAAATACAGTAAAAACTGTAATATTGTGAACTTTTATTACAATTTAAATAACTGTTTTCTATGTGAATAAGAATATATGTTAAAATGTAATTTATTCCTTGTGATCAAAGCTACATTTTCAGCATAATTGTGTGAATAGTGAAGATCAGTCTTCAATGTCACATAATCCTTCAGAAATCATTCTAATATGATGATTTGATGCTCAAAAAAACATTTATATTATATATATATTATATATATATTAATATATATATATATATATTATATTATATTATATTATATTTCTAATACTATCCAGTCAAGTAAGTGACGTCATCGATTAACAGCAAATACATCAGTTGGTTAAATTAATTAGCCAACTTCCAATCACCCATTCAACTGCCAGCAAATCCTTTACAAAACTAACCAAAAATCTCACCTACACATAAAGATGTGATTAAAAGCCAGTAGTTTGTATTAAAGAACAGTAGTTTGTATTATTTGTGTGATTTTAGATTAAACTCACCTGAAAGTAGTGAAAACAACAGCGAGAGATGGATTTCTGCTTTTTGTCAGTTGCAGTGGTCCTGCGCCGTTTCCATGGCAACCGCTCCAGTGTTTGAAACATAGGTTTGAAAGCGACTCGCATGTTCAACGCGCACGCCCATATCAGAGCCATATAGAGAGAGAGTTGCGACAACTCCATTGACAACAATGGAACGCTTTTTTTACAGCAATGGCGGCTCGTAGAGCCTCTCAATAGTTCCTGGAAGTAACAACAGCGCGGTAGAACAGACCGTTTGTGATGCACTTTTAAAAGGTAAGACGTTTAAAGAATAAGATTGTATATTATCAGTACATCTGAATCAAATAAACTTGTGTTTTAAAGCATGCTAGTTGATTCCGAAGCACTTCCTGGAACTATCTGAGGTCTACGCGAATCACGTGACAACTAAGCATTTTGAACTTCCGTTGTCGCAACTCTCTCTCTCTATGGCTCTGGCCCATATCAGCCAAGCAGCATTTACATAAATAAACATCTAACACATTAGGCTACATTAATAAAATCTCATGAATTTAAAACTCATTTTGAAGCTCGACCCGCTCATATGTGCAAAATGCCGCCACTCCACGTCAAGTGTCACTTTTATTTAAGATTTTGTATTGTTGTTTTTACTAACACTCAACCTCCTTAATAATAATCAGGGGCGGACTGGCCATCGGGAGCACCGGGACATTTCCCGGTGGCCTGACGGTCGTTCTGGCCTGCCGGCTGCCGCTGTGCAGACCATCAGCCTGGCATGTGATAGGCTGGTGTGCAACTACGAATGCAGACGCAGCAAGCTGCTGCAAAATCCCAGCCATGTTCGCCAGTAAGGGAACAGGTCGGTCAAGATTACATTTACATTATATTTATAATAATTTGGCATTGGGGTGTGCGATATGACGATTTTTGATCGTGGACGATTAAAATGTCTCCATGATCTGCTTTTGAAGAAATATCGTAGAATCGTGGTGCATTCTATCAGTTGCTGTTCTGGCGCCTCTGTCCCAACATCCTGAACAACGCGACGTACACGCTGCGGAACGGGACACTGCAGTTTACAAAAGTTCATAATTTGCATGTGCTTTAATGCCTTGTCGGTTAAACATTTAATTCGCGTGCTGATGCGCTGTTCTAACGTGTGCGTTTCTCAGCGCGTACATGTGAAGTTCACATGCACTAAAAGCCTGTCTACCAGCGCCTGGATACTGGACAAAGTTATCCTTTGAGTCTTATTGTGCTAATACTGTCAAATACACACAAGGTTTACATAAACAAAGTCGGTTATGTCTAAAGTGAACGCAAACTTGAGAAAATTTAGAGAAAATCTGCTTGTCAAATGCGTGTATAATAGACGCGTCGCGCGCAACTCTTAAAGAGACAGTAGTAATAGTAAACACGATGCCGCTTCTCCTTAAAGGGATAGTTCACCCCAAAATAAAAATTCTCTCATTATTTACGCACTCTAATGTTATTCCAAACCTGTATTAATTTCCTTTTAATATTTTCTAATATTTTTCTAATATTAATATTTTGAAGAATGTGGCTATCCAAACAGTAGCTGGTCCCCATTGACTTCCATAGGAGAAAAATATACTATGGAAGTCTGGGGTACATCAACTGTTTGGTTACCCACATTCTTCCAAATAACTTTTATTTTCAACAAAAGAAAGAAACTTATTCGAGTTTAAAACAACTTGAGAGAGTAACTTATGACAAATAGCATTTTTAGGAGAACTATCCCTTTAATGTTAAAAAACAACAAAATGCAAAGAGAAAATCACTCACTGCTCCTGACTGATAATTTTTAATAGTAGCTTTAATAAGTATCAATGTATAATTTATACAGTGAAGTCTATGTTTTGTTTTATTTTCATATTTGTTATTTTTGTTATTTTAATTACTTTCTTCAATGCTACTGTTAAATACACCTACTGTAGCTGAAAACATAAAGCAAATGTTTATTTAATTTGTATATTAAGTTGTGTATGAGTAATGTGTATCTTTGATCTTAACATTTAATAACAAAGAAAATGACAAAAAAATATCTTCGCCCCTGTCTGCTATTCTTTTTTATTTTATATTTTGTTACCTAAGGCTTTGTTTTTAAAATATGGACATTAGTTTGGCTGTAATGCTCAGTCACAAAATAGTAAAACCAACATTAAAAAAAGAATCGTGATAAAATCGTGAATCGTGATTTTTCTGAAAAAAATTGTGATATTATATTTTTGCCATATCGCCCACCCCTTTTGAGCACTGAAAATACATAAAATGTAAATATTTCAACATGTGAATGTGTCTCTTATTATCTCTTTTAAAAAGCCAATTTTCTATTTGTCATTGGTTTGGTAGTATAAATGGTGTATTCCTAGTGAGTTTTTAAGGGTTATTTTTTTATTCATTTATATTGCATCTGGTAGTCTACCTGTTACATTAATAGGGTTAGCCTACAAGTTTATCAGTCCAGTAGATTACATGAATAGGGTGGTGGTGACTGCAGCAGCAGAGGTGGCCTGGCAGTGGAGTCAAATTCCCGGCCTGAATTATTGTCCCAGTCCGCCACTGATAATAATAATAAAAAATACATATATATATATATATATATATATATATATATATATATATATATATAACGTTGTATAACTACTACGATAGTACTTGTAATGCAATTTTCTGGAAAGTTATCTGCGGACCAGATGGGAAAAAATGGAACTTTACCACGACGTCCTCACAACGTTCTCCATGGGATAAACTAGCAACGTCTTTTGAGGACGTGCCCACAACCTTTCTGGAACGTTACCCAAGATTCTAAAAAATGGAACTTTACCACGACGTCCTCACAACGTTCTCCATGGGATAAACTAGCAACGTCTTTTGAGGACGTGCCCACAACGTTTCTGGAACGTTAGCCAAGATTCTAAAAAATGGAACTTTACCACGACGTCCTCACAACATTGTCATAAAGTAATGTCACGCTGACCAAATGACGACTAACTGACGACGTCGTCACAACGTACTGTGTTAGCTGGGAAGCACCAAGTTCTAAACGACAAAACATCATAAACAAACACATCAAACAAAAGATATACTAATGTAGACAAAGAGCCGTCTCATTCAATTTTAGTCATATGTGTGGAGTAAAACTGAGCTTTATTAATACATTTAAAGGTGCCTTCTGTCAAAAAAATAAATTCATACTCCACATTCCATACCAGATGGGGGCAGTATACCTCCAGAAAGTGAGTTGGTCTACTCTAGAGTATAAATATGACATCTTCAAGCTACTCCCCTTCACCTTTACCAGTGAATATGTTCATATTCGTTTTGTTCATATTACATTTTTATTGTTAGTTTGAATTACATTAATTTGACAGACAGCATTCGCTGATGTTGACCAAGCTAGCGCCAACATAAGAGCTGCCCAAAAAGCAAACGTACTTCATGGCTTTCAAACCAGATTTATAAAATTACATTTTCCTGACGGTAATACAATCAGCAGAGAGTAAAAGATGTTATTAAAATATAAAAAGATAACAATATATTAATTACAACATTTAACCAATAATTACTCAAAGCAAATACAAAAAAATTGTTAAAAAAGTGAAAACTAATGAGATGAGTTAAAAAAAAAAGAAATAATTTGGGTTGGTTAAGAGTAGAATTGATCTCTTTTTGCAACACTGAGTCATTATTTGCCTGTTTATCACTGTAACGCTGTTACTGTATAAAGCGCTATAGAAATAAAGGTGACTTGTCTTGATTAGGCTGTGTTCAGACTCCGGGTGTAACAGGATTGTCTCTGTGTTGTGTTGTGTTCAACTCATGATGGACATAATTTCACGCTTAAGGATAGATTTCTGTTGACAAAACATAGAACAGCAGTGATCAAATTCGGAAATCACAGTCTTGTTCACAGCCATTCACTCTCTCGGCTGGTACGAATCTAAATTACTTCCAGTTACACTGACTACATAAACAATTATGCAACAACACATTTGAAACACATGGTCTGTACTTGTTGCCAACACATATGATCAGAATCGGGAATCACACTCAGGGTTTCCGCGGATCCATAAAAAGTCTTAAAAATATCAAATTGATGAGATGGCAATTTGACTTAGACATATCTAAATGTTTTCCAAATTAAAACTATCTCATTTAATAGCGTACTTTTTTATTTATTATTCTTTCTTTGTGGATTTGCTTGTTCACGTGACATTTCGCGTCACATTCGCAGCAGCATTACGTCTGTCTCCTGCACGCGAAAGGAGGAGGAGTGAAGGAGAAGCAAGTTGGTAAATCTCAGTTCAATTGTAAGTTCATTCTTTGATGTGCGATGTGGTGTGCGAGTGTTACCTTTAACGTTTCTGTTCATGCGTTCTCCTGTAACATTATCGTTCCAAAAATGGTTTGATTAGAAAAATATAATTGAATGTGCTGTACCTTTAAGCAGAATATATAACCCTCTCAGCTACCCTCCTTTAGCCTGACTACGTCAGACTTCCTACTTCCGCTCAATTTCATTTCGCTTCTGTAGTCAGTCTGAGATAGCAGCTTATCTTTCAGTTCCCTTTCAAGGGAACTCCCGTTGCGTCGAGAATGACGCTATGGGGAACGCTTTGCGTGATGACGTCTTGAAGCACATGTAAAATCAGTCCAATGGTGTAGCGGGACGTCAGAGGCGGGTGACGTCACGTACCAGGAAGCTATAAAAGCCGGCCCGAAACAGAAAACGAAAGCTTTCTGAGTCTTCAGTCGCGCTCTGTGTTGAAATCTGTCCTTGTTATTTGGTGTTGTCTGTCTATATATATATATATTTATTCAGATATGGCGAGCAAGCAGCAGTATCGAGTGTGTGTCCATCCCTGCCCGCGTTATTTAACGGGAGGTGACACACACACTCTTTGTGTTGTTTGTTTGGGAGAGGAGCATGCCCAGTCAGCACTCGAGGGTGGTGACTGTGTGCATTGCTGTGCGCTTCCATTGCGGACGCTCCGATCCCGGTTGGCTCGGTTCAATCCCGACCACGTTCCCCAGGGCTCGGGTCCCGCCGCGGCTGAGGCTCGGCGGCGATCTCAGACCTGGGGTTCGCAAATGGATCTGTCAGTGGATGTTGAGACGGGCTCTGCCTTATCTCAGCCTCTTACTGACAGATCCAGTGCCTCTCATCAGGGTGTGGAAGCACGCGCTGCGGTTTCTTCCCCCCCGATAGAGGCACCAATACTGCAACTATCCAGCTCTGAGGAGTTGGATGTTGTAAGTATTGATGCTGAGTCTGAGGATTCGCCACCTCAGTCTCATGCTTTTGAAGAACTGCTCGATGTGATCACGAGAGCAGTTGACAGATTGTCTATTGAGTGGCCAGAGGATAGGCAGGACGTTCGTTCAAAAAGCAAACTCGACGAACGCTTCCTGCCATCTCGTGCTCAGCCCCAGCGTAGGAGCCTGCCGTTTTTCCCCGATCTCCACACCGAGGTGTCGAGATCGTGGGGGAGACCAGTCTCTTACAGAGTTTACACACCACACACCTCTCTATATTCCACTATTTCTCAATATAAAGAGCATGGTTATGGGGAGATGCCGAAGGTGGAAGAGACGCTCGCGGGCTATCTCTCTCCAGCAACGGCATCTTCCCTGAAGGCTCCTACACTTCCCTCAAAGCCAGTAAAGTTGACATCTTCCCTGATTAATAAATCGTATGCAGCCGCTGGTCAAGCTGCAGCGTGTCTGCATACGATGTCTATTTTACAAGCCTATCAGGCAGAATTATTGGGGGATTTAGAGGAGGGCGGGGGAATCGGTCCCGACACTGTGGCTGAACTGCGTAGAGCCACGGATGTTTCTCTCAGAGCCACCAAGGAGACCGCTAAATCTATCGGGCGGTCTATGGCAGCCCTGGTGGCTACTGAGAGGCATCTGTGGCTCAACCTGAGCGATATTAAGGACAAAGAGAAGCATGTTCTGTTAGACGCTCCGGTTTCCACTGCCGGGTTATTTGGGGATGCAGTAAATATTGCGGTTGCAAAATCACAAGAAGCCGCTAAACAAGCATCTGCTCTTCAAAAGCTTCTTCCCCGCCGTTCTTTCTATGAGGCTGCTGAGCGGGAGCAGCCTCACTCCTCTAAAAAGGGTGCTGAGCATCGTGCCACTCAGAAGCAGAGCGTGTCCTCCCGTGCTCCCCCACAAAAATCTCGGGGACACGGAGGGCGCGCTCAAACCCAGCAGTCTTCGAGGGGTAGAACGGATCTGCGGACCGTTATTACCGCCAAGAAGGCTGCTGGGAAGAAATCCTGACGTCCGAGGGCTCAGGATTAATGAGGGTAGTCCCCCCCGAAGCAGAGCGGTTAACACCTCTTTTTACGGTGCCCGTCTCTCTTCGGTACCCTCAGGGGACCGTTCTGCCAACCCTGCCGCCATCGGTGTTACAGGGCGCAGCGGTCTCCGGCGAGCACATATCTCAAGGACCACCCGGAAACGTAGTGGCCTCGGGATGCCCGCCCCCTCCGAGGAGGGTGTTAGAGCAGTCTGTTCGGTCGCTCCCTGCCGGTGCGCCGTTACAGGGCGTCGAATTGACTGCTCAACAACAACAAAATCCAGAAACCAGTCTCGAGAGGCTGGTACCTCTAGTAGAATCTTTGACAGCGTGGAAGCTACTGTCAAATGTTTCTCGTTGGGTCCTGCAGACCGTAGAAAAAGGGTATCAGATACAATTCAAGAAACGCCCACCTCGGTTTATGGGGGTCCTACCCACAGTGGTGGGCCCCGAGCAGGTTCTGGTTATGGAACAGGAAGTAAACACTCTGTTAGAGAAAGGGGCCATAGAATATGTACCTCCCTCCGACAGGGAAACCGGGTTTTACAGCCGGTACTTCATAGTTCCAAAAAAGGACGGGGGATTGCGTCCCATTTTGGATCTTCGAGTTCTGAACGAGTCAGTCATGCAGCTCAAGTTCAAAATGTTGACATTGAGACAGATCGTGCCACAGATCAGGTCCGAGGACTGGTTTGTCACGATAGATCTCAAGGACGCATATTTCCATATTTCCATCCGTCCGTGTCATTGGAAGTTCCTGAGGTTTGCTTTCGGGGGCAAAGCATACCAATATCGTGTTCTTCCATTCGGCCTAGCTTTATCACCCCGCACTTTCACGAAATGTATGGATGCAGCTCTGGCGCCTCTGCGCCTTCAGGGGATTCGCATCATGAACTACATCGACGATTGGTTGATTTTAGCTCAGTCGCATCAGTTGGCGGTTCAACATCGAGATGTTGTTCTCGCCCACATGAAAGAGCTGGGGTTACGGCTGAACGCCAAGAAGAGTGTGCTTTCTCCACTCCAGAGAACCACTTTCCTAGGCGTGGTTTGGGACTCAGTGTCGATGCAGGCGCGCCTGTCACCGCCACGTATAGAGTCCATCCTTGCAGCTGTGAAAAGTGTAAAGCTAGGCCAGCTACTCACTGTCAAACAGTTCCAGAGACTGTTGGGTCTCATGGCAGCAGCTTCCAACGTGATACCTTTTGGACTACTGCACATGAGGCCCCTGCAGTGGTGGCTCAGGACCAGGGGGTTTTCCCCGAGGGGCAACCCATTTCGCACAATCAAGGTCACGCGGCGATGCCTACGTGCCTTGGTTATGTGGAAGAAACCTTGGTTCCTGTCCCAGGGCCCAGTGTTGGGAGCTTCTTGTCGTCGCAGACTGCTAACGACGGATGCTTCCCTCACGGGTTGGGGAGCGATCCTGGAGGGTCGCTCAGCTCAAGGTCTGTGGGAAGACCATCATCGTTCCTGGCATATCAATCGCCTAGAGATGTTAGCTGTCTTCCGGGCTCTGAGGAGCTTTGTCACAGACCTCAGGGGACACCATGTGTTAGTGCATACGGACAACACGTCGGTAGTCGCCTACATCAACCACCAAGGGGGTTTGCGCTCGCGCCCATTATCAAATCTGGCACGCCATATCCTCTTGTGGTCCCAGGGGAAGTTGCTGTCACTCAGAGCAGCCTACATCCCCGGGGTTCAGAATATAGGAGCAGACACTCTGTCGAGGCAGGGGCCGAGGCCCGGGGAATGGAGGCTCCACCCCGAGGTGGTGGAGCTGATATGGAGGGAGTACGGCCAAGCACAAGTGGATTTGTTTGCGTCTCGAGAGACGTCTCACTGTCCACTTTGGTTCTCCCTCACGCATCCAGCTCCTCTGGGACTGGATGCTATGGTTCAGACGTGGCCGAGGCTACGTCTGTACGCCTTTCCCCCAGTTGCTCTGCTCCCGGGAGTTCTGGAGAGAGTTCGCAGGGACCGGGTTTGCCTGCTTCTAATAGCCCCGCGTTGGCCGGGCAGAGTATGGTTTCCCGATCTGGTCTCCCTCCTCGACGGGCATCCTCTGGAGTTACCCGTCAGGAGAGACCTTCTGTCCCAGGCAGGGGGCTCAATATTTCACCCCCGCCCAGAACTGTGGAACCTGTGGGCTTGGCCTCTGAGGGGGCCCAGCTCATAGAGTCAGGTCTCTCAACTGAGGTTGTTGAGACCATTCTACAGTCCAGAGCTCCCTCCACGAGGAAACTTTATGCCCTGAAGTGGAGAGTATTCACTTCTTGGTGTAGTGACCGTCGGTTGGACCCAGTCCACTGCCCAATTGGTACAGTGCTGGAGTTCCTGCAGGACCGGTTCACTGCAGGTCTGACCCCGTCCACTTTAAAGGTCTATGTGGCGGCCATAGGTGCTTACCACATTCCTTTGGGTGGAATGTCTGTGGGGAAGGACCCTCTGGTATCTCGTTTCCTTCGTGGCACTTGGAGGCTGAGGCCTGCAGTCCGCTCTAGGGTGCCGCCATGGGACTTGTCCATTGCTCTACAAGGCCTGTCCCTGGCCCCCTTTGAGCCCATTGAGGAGGTTTCGGAAAAGTTTCTGACTTTGAAAGCTATTTTCCTTCTTGCCATTTCTTCTCTTAAGAGAATTGGGGATATTCAAGCATTGTCGGTTGCTCCGTCCTGCTTAGAGTTTGCTCCGGGTATGGTGAAAGCTTTTCTCCATCCCAGACCGGGTTATGTCCCCAAGGTCCCCACTAATGTGGCCAGACCTATTATTCTGCAGGCCTTCTGTCCTCCTCCCTTCCAGAATGCGGACCAGGAGGCTAATAATTTGCTCTGCCCAGTTCGGGCGTTAGACGCCTACGTCCACAGAGCTGCCCTGTGGCGCAGAAGTGATCAGTTGTTTGTTTGCTTTGGCTCCCCTAACAAGGGAGGGCCGGTGTCTAAGCAAAGAATGAGCAAGTGGGTGGTCGAGGCTATCTCACTTGCTTATGAGGCGGCTGGGCAGCCTTCTCCTTTGGCTGTCCGGTCGCACTCTACAAGGAGTATGGCGGCCTCTAAGGCCCTTATTTCAGGAGTTTCACTACAGGATGTCTGTGGTGCGGCAGGCTGGTCCTCACCGCACACTTTCGTCAGGTTTTACTCTTTGGATCTAGACTCTGCTCCAGGGTCTCATGTTTTGTCATCCTAGTGCTGCTCTATTAGATTACACACAGGACAGACATTCGTAGCTATGGAGGCGTTGGTATAGACGTTCCCCATAGCGTCATTCTCGACGCAACGGGAGTTCCCTTGAAAGGGAACGCCTCGGTTACGACTGTAACCTCGGTTCCCTGAAGAGGGAACGAGCGTTGCGTCGCCTTGCCATATCTCCTTCATGCCTGTCAGCTCGACTTCAGACTTTTACGAAGCTTTCGTTTTCTGTTTCGGGCCGGCTTTTATAGCTTCCTGGTACGTGACGTCACCCGCCTCTGACGTCCCGCTACACCATTGGACTGATTTTACATGTGCTTCAAGACGTCATCACGCAAAGCGTTCCCCATAGCGTCATTCTCGACGCAACGCTCGTTCCCTCTTCAGGGAACCGAGGTTACAGTCGTAACCGAGGCGTTTTCCATCGGCCTTCGGACGGCCGGGCCAATCAACGAACAGAGGGCGGGCTGAGAGCCGTGACGTAGATGCTGATTGTACCGTGGATGCGTAGATTTACTTCACATAATCTGCAAAAGTCGTTCACAGCCATGTTTACTCCGGTATTTCGCTCGATGGTTTTGTTTTCGCATCATACATGTATTTACAGTGGAAGTTAGATGCGGCTGAGCATGCGCATAACACACGCCATAACCAAACGTCATGTGATTGGCTTATGGGTAACCAATGATTTTAAACTTCAGACAAGCGCCCCCCCGCGAGAAAGAAAACGCTTTTCAATTGTGCCATTCCAGACTCTGTCTACGAAGCAAAGTGAAGTAGCAGAGTTTGGTATTACCAGGCTAACCCTCCTTGTGTCTAAAACATGTTCCTTAAAAACATCTGTCCATGCAATCTATAGTCTAACTCATGCATTTTAAACTTCATAAGATAATACAACTAATTATGAATATTAATAAAGAATAATAATACAGATACATAATATTAAATTATTATATTAAAACATGAAATTTTAAGTCTTAAACAACATTTTTAGGTCGGGAAGTTCGGGTCTGGACTCGATCCGTTGTGGAGCTATTATGCCCGAACCAGAGCTGTTCGGACCAATCAAATTGTCAGGGCGGGGTTTATACGATGATGGACAGATGAGCAACGGTAACGTAATCATCCACATCACCACAGAGCGCTTGGGTTGAATTTGTTTACAACAAAGACGGCTGACGCTGGAGAATTGAGATTTCACGAGTTCACACTTACAAATAAGTCAGATAGAATAAATGCACATTTGGCGTGATGTCCGAGGAGAGGACGGGCTCGGTATTTGGCCCGAACCCAAAGTACTCCCCCCGTATTCCAGGCTGTGGAAAAACAAGCCGAGAGTGAGTGGGGGGATGCTGAAAACTGTCAAGGAATGTTAGGTGAGTTGACAGAGTGAATAAATATATGCTTCCTCTCATGCTGATAGGGTAGACATGGTAATTGTTTCATGACAAGTTGATTGGATTGATTATTTGAACGTGCTCCTCCCGAACTTTGTTTATGAAACATCATGTGTAGATTCCACCATTGCGTCTGTTATAGAAGATAACGACAGCGCATTAATTTTATAAGAGGAACAGAGAACCGCGATCAAGGCATTTGTTGATCGGAAAGATGAATGAAGAACATACGTCACTTACTCCGTTGCTCTGATTGGTTGAAGGTCTATCCAATTGAGTGCAGAGGCATTTTCATTCCTGGTTCGGTTGAAACACGCCCCATAATCACAGCTCAATGGAGCAGTTTCAGACTCACATTCTGACTAGAATCTGAGTATGACGACGTCAGGCTAATTAAATGTACTTTTACTCAAGTAAATTCAGAAAAGAGTTCTTTATATTTTTATTGAAGTAATGTTTTATTGGGTATCTAATCAAGTACATGATTTGTGAGCTTCGTCCACCGCTGAACACTTCAGACCAATGACTTGATAACAAAGGAAATACATGATAACAAACAGAATGAGAAGGTATTAACATGAACACATCAGAAGTGTGTGATATCAATATCCATAATATAAGAACATACAGTAAATTATAAAAATGAAATGGACATCATGAAAGCAGTTTATGATTAAATGAGCTTACAGGGATTTAAAAGGCAGGAATCTTAATGACTTTGCAATTTTATGCCTTAAAATAATAAAAGTAAATGCATGACAAGATAAGACGAACCCTTTTATTCACAAAGAACTTTGCTGTGCTCTGAGCATGGGATATCATTCCAGTTTAACAGGTCAAGTCGTGGATTCATTACAACACAGTCCTCAATTCCACCATTGTTACTCGGCTCACCTTTCCTCCAAAACCTGAATAACATGTATTAGATTTTCAGTTATTCACAACCCCAAATTCATGAGTCAACAATACTCAAGAATAAACTAAAGAAGTACAGAAAGAAGAATAAAAGAACAGAGATGTTGGAAGAGTCTTGTGTCTTCAGCTGTTTTCTGAAGGTTTTGATTGTCTCTTTTTTAAAATGAGACTGAAAAAAATTACTATGTGTTTTTTGTGAATGTTTCAGCACTTACCCTTTATTCAGTTTTGAATCATCCACCCATTTCATTTTGCCCTCACTCTCTGTGTCAGACAAACCAATCCACACAGGGAAACCTATCCTCTCCACGACAAATGAAGATACAAGCATCTGTGTGTGAATAAAAACATGACCAGTCAACACTTTGCTCTCACATTGATCTCACCATGTGGCCACCATGAGTTCACAGTGAACTAAAAGTGTAACTCACAGTGCACTCACTGTGTGCTCATACGATGATCTCGACGTGAGCTCATCCCAGCTAGAAATGTTATAGTTCTATGAATGTTTTGAGAGCATTATGTGGTTTCTGTAGATAATTTTATTTTTGGTTCCAGAATGTTCTCCTAAAAGGAAGGATAACACTCTCTAAAAACATTTTAAACATGTTTAGTGATAACATTGATAGAACATTATCCCCTAACATTCTTATAAAGTTTTAGCGCAAAGTTTCCCAGCAGACACAGGACTGAACCTCTTAAAAGAGGTTTAGATGTCGTTTGAAAGTAATAGTTTGGTTTGGTCACCATTATGGTGATCAGTGTTTGTTTAGTTGGACTCTTTGGCCTTGACTATTTGAGTTAGTTTTTCTCTGGTATCAATTTTGCATGAGCATAAAAGTCCTGGATTTATAAAGCATGAGATCTTACAGCATTTTAATCAAAACATCTTTGAATATTTAATATAATAAAAACAAAATATACAAATGTACAATACATTTTTAACCCTTACAGTTACAAACACAAAACCTCAAGAAACAGCGCGTGAATCTCAATAACGGTGATATGCTTCATGCTGCAAAAAAAAAAAAAAAAAAAAGTTTGTGCGTGTCTACGTGAAACAGTAGTTCACAGTGTTTAGTTAGTTTTTTTTTATTATCATACAGTTTTTCTTATTTAAATGCTGTTGGATGTCATGCTGTAGAAACATTACTATAATCAATTATATGAAATAATAACATATGTGATGGTCTAGAATAGATCAATTGATCAGAGTACTACATGATGATTATATTTTTACCATTGTAACAGAGTGAAATATCTGTCACAGTTTTCCATATCCAAAAAGGGATAACAATTCCATGTCTAGTAATGCTACGATCCACTAGAGGGCGCTCGTTAGATCACAGGGTTTGTATATAAGGTGAGTGCTTGCCTGAAGAAGTAGTTCAGTTTGGGTAGAGAGAACACATGGTTTTTATGGCTACCCTGAACTGGTTATTAAAAAAGTCCTAGTTGGTAAACTTTAAGTTTTAAGCTCGACATGTGAATATATCTAAATATTGTCTTCCTTCTTATTTTAGAATGTGGGAGGAATGCTTATGTTTGTTTTTGGTATTTTCTGGGGTTTTTTTTTTTAGAAGGACTTTTACTTTTTCATCACTTTGTTGCCTTTGGTGAGTTTGGATACATGCCTAAGGTTGGCTGTGTTCAGTCGAACTCTGTTCGGTGTAAATTTGCCCTCTCATTGGATTCCTCTAAGGAGTTTTGTTCATCTGTCAGTCTGAATGGTCTACGCTAAAGCAGAGCAACCTACACCGTAAAATCCCCAGTGTTCAATTAACACTGCTCAGTGTTTATATGAGTCCACACTCAGAGTGTTATAAGTAACACTGAAGCAAGTTAATGAGATTTTTTTTTAAAAAAGGGAAGAAAGTTTGCTGAAGTTCATAAATCACTTTATTTGGTTTTAGTGGTAAACCACTAAAAAATTTGTGGCTAATCTAAACAAAAAAAGAAAGAAAGGTTACATCATCATTATCAAGTAGCTGACATCATCTGATCACATTTTCTCTTACTGTTCTTGCCATAACAAACAGTTCCAGCTGCCCGAGAAAAACTAACATTAAAATATCGAGTCAAACTGACCAACTAAAGCAAACACTGGATGAGCTCACATTGTGGCCATAATATGAGCACACAGTGAGTGCACTGTTAGGTTACACTTTTAGCTCACTGTGACTCACATTGTGATCATATGGAGAGATCACTGCGAGATCAACGTGTTGACTGGGGAATAAGTGTGATTCCTCTCATTCATTAACAGACACTCACCCTTACAAACTCACCTGCTTCTCTTCACTCTTGATAATGACCAGATCTCCACCATTATCTCTGCAAAACTGTCTGCTGTCAGACCAGTTCTTACTTCCCATGGTGGTGAAAAACCCATCTAAAGCAATCACAGTTCCTAAAAGAAACACACACACTTTTTAAAACAGCAACGATAAAGAAAACTAGGAAAAGACCCCACATAGCAAACAGACTTGGCCCAAATGTGGCCTCATCATGGCACTGCTGGCCTGTTGCCGGCACTGGCATGCATCATGTCAGCCAACTGTGGGCCATGTGTGGCAATGATGGCACTGCATGCATGACGGCAGACAACATTTGGGTCGATTGTGGATGGGAGGTGTGTGGCCCAGATCAGTGTAGCGATTATGGGCCATACTTTGTGTACGGGACAATTATAAGTATTTAGGCCGCTACTATTATATTCAAGGATTGTCCCCCCCACCACCACACTTTTTCACGGGAGAAATAAAACAGTTTAAAGTGTTGTCCATGGATAGTGCAGTTATCAAAACTACGAAAGAGATGAAATGATTTTAATAATTAATAACAATAATAATATGAATTGACTTATGAGTCAGTGAAAAAAGCTATGTCCAGAAAAAATTATAAATAATTATAAATATAGCATTTAGTTTTCAGCAGTGTTCACAAAATTCAATAATCATTTAAAAATTCCCAAATCCATTTGACCTGAACAAAATATACATTTTCCTAACATGACAACTGAGTTACATGTTTTTAAATTATTTATTTTAATTTGTTTTTATGAATTTCTAATAAAAAAACTTAATTCACATACAAAATAGTCTAAAGTTTTCCATACTCTTTAGTTTAAGAACCACAAAATCATGTTAAAAACTTCCTATATATATATATATATATATATATATATATATATATATATATATATATATATACACACACAGTTGCATAAATATGTACAGTTAACTGTGCAGTGAACTATTGTTTATTTTGTGCGATCTCCACGGTAACAGCAGCTTTCTGGTTGGTGGATGAGGTTCACGTGATGCGTCGTTTGAAATTTCTCCCGCTGAAGGGTGAAGAAGACGTCTGACAAACCGACCCGCTGTTCAGGTAAGTGAAGCTATTTTGTGCACGACCCTATTTTTTTTACAGTCTATATATTGTGTACGACCTAACATTAAATGCAATACATACAGCAGATATGCAACCACATGGGTTCTCTTTTGCACTCATGCCGCAACAGATCAAGCCTGCGATGTGTTTACAGCTCTCTTATTTTTTTTAGTATTTTTATTTAACCTTAACCTCGATTAAAAATCGACAGTGGCGGGTACGAAGGTTATTTTGGCAGGTTATGTAATGGCAATCTTTAAAAAATAGAAGAACATCTCTTTTTTGGAGCTTTTTTAAATACCTGAATTTGTTGCCTATGAACTTTTGCCTATGTTTGCTGATTCACTGCCCTGAACTTGAGAATGCGAGTACAGACTGACGCGACCGGGGTGCTTTTGACCGGCCTGCAATGTAATGTAAAATTACATTATAATATGTTTAAATTTCAGTGCTAGATTCATTGATAGATTCATTTAGTTAGAATTGAAAAATGTTTTTTTTTTTTTTTTTTTTTTTTGCCTTGTGCGTTACTACAATAAGTAAACTACTGTTTAAGACAGACCAGAACATTTTGAAATTAAATGCACTGTGAGGTGGTAATAAGATGTTAAGCTTTGAATGTTCTAAAAAAAATAGAAAATAATAATAATTTATTATTATTGGCTTGTGCCTATTGTTAAATAAACTATTTTTGAGAATTGACTTTTCTTGTGCCTTATTTGTTCACATGGTTTGGGTAAGATTAGGCTGGGTTATGGCTCAGTTTTGGGGTTTCTGGTTAAAGGGTGGCGTTGATATGGTTAACTTATGGCTGAGAATTGGTACCAATAATAAAACCTGTTTTGGCCCAGTTCAGGGCCAGTTAAGGGTGACTAACTGGCTGAGATTCGGGCCAGTTATGGCCCATGTGTGACCCTTGTCTTTAATCCAGTTCTGGGCCACTTCAGGGCCGTCATTCTTTGCGGTACTTGGGCCGAGGGAAATGTGATAGTGTGGCCCGGAGCTGGGCCAGAAAAAAATTGCTATGTGGGACACTGCTGACACTGAAATGGATTCGTATTAACCATGTTTGAAAGCTGTCTTCTCTAGCTGATCACTCAAAGATGCAACATTGCTCTCTACATCCAGTGTAATTACCACTTATGCAGTATCTAATTTGACCAGCTGCGTTCTTGTAATTCTTCATCTCTTCTCTCTCTGCTGTGATCATGAAGTGCTGCAGCATGATGATGATCATTAGAACAAAACAAACCAGCCAGAGACTCACGGTTATCAGCACCAAACATCTGCTTCCTCCTGCCAAACACACAAATATCTGTTAATAACAATTCACTTCTTAATCATTGCTTAATGAACTCATTGTTTCTGCCTAAAATTAATTAATGTTGGATAACTGCATGATTTGTATGATCTTGAACAAAACATTTCTGAAACAGAGACATTACTTGGACAGTGTCTCCTCTGATGTGACCCAAGAGGTCACAAGGACAATCACACCAAGATGTAAATACGGAAGTGATACAGGCGTCCAAAAAACTTGTTTATTTTAGCGAATGTGCAAATAAATATGTTTAAGTGCGGATATAAGGTTATTAATAAGAACTGTTGAAAAGTGTCCCAGTCACCAGCTGGTGTGCTCAAGTTGCCCACTAGAGGGCACTCCTTCTGTGACCTTTGCCACTCAGCCATGAACATCAGTCCCCATAATTCTTTAGTCAGACTCATCATGAATTATTGCATTCACCGGTTTATCATTACATTGTTTGTCTCAACCTACTTATACCATGTTCTCTCTGTCATTTCTCATCGAGGTTTTGTAGTTGTCACACTGCATGTCTGAGCACTCTCCCTTGTCTCTTGTTTTTGTGGATTGTTTACAAGTGCTTGACCGATTAATTCTCAGAGCAATCCGTGGCGAAAAGATCTGCTAGGTACCAAAACAGCACCAACTCCCCTCTTCAACAATTGAGGCTGGAGTTTCACTGCACTCAGACACTGCTCCAATAACCTTGTTCAACATCATCACTCTAAAGCCAAGATCCATCCTCCAGTGCTCTCTTCCACTAGTGGCGGCTGCCTGAAATACACACATTTTCCATCTTACTAATTGGAGCATACCATTTTTAAGATTAACTCTTGCCTCATGTGACAAATAACTATATAGACAAGATGATGTGCTCTCCTTAGGGCCACACCCACTCAACTAAAACAGGAAATATGAAACAGCAAAGCCCACGTAAATATGGTAAAATTTTTAAGAACAGTAAGAACACAGTTAAAATAGCGATGAAAGACAATTTCAAGGTCTCTCCATCCCACAAACATTTTCTGTAAAGCTGCTTTAAAAATATATATATAACAAACTTAATTTAATTCTTATTAAATAAAAATTCTCAAGTCAACCCTTTGTATGTAAATGAGAGGGCTTTTTTAAAGTCTAAGTTTTTTTTTTTTATGGCAAACATCTGAAATTGCTATTTGTTAAAAAATATGCTAACAAGAACATATGGTAAAGGAGCCTGTTTTTTTTTTCTCCATTCTGTCTCTGATGGAGTTTTGGTTCTTTGCCATTGTCGCCTTTTTTGCCTTTTGTCTTGCTTAGTCGGGGAAATTTAATATAATATTCAACAATATTATTGATCTGCCTGAATTGACACCATTATATGATAACTGAACTGAGTTTTATATATATATATATATATATATATATATATATATATGTGTGTGTGTGTGTGTGTGTGTGTGTGTGTGTGTGTGTGAACTAAATATTTTTTACAACTAAAATTAATCATCACTGAATTTACTTAAGCTGGACTGTGACGCTGTTTTCTTCTAGAAACAAACTTTGTTGCATTATTTTCATGTTATCACTGTAAAGCTGCTTTGAAACAATATGTGTTGTAAAAAGTGGTGTATAAATAAAGATGACTTGACTTGACAACAGGACAATTATTCTGATAATACATTTCATGTAAATGCAAAACTGTAGACACATTTATCACATAATTAATGAAATTGTAAAATTTCTCATCTCTTCTAACACCATTTGAACTTTCTGCTTACTTTGCTTTTGAGCTTTTCCTTCATCCTCGCTGTGACTCTGTGTTTGAGGTCCAGATGTGTTATTAATATTTCTGAAGGCCTCTGATTCCATGTTGTGCTCTAACTTAACGTTTTGCAGGATGTCTTCACAGAGGAATTGTGTTTAAATGAAAAGTACATGTTTTTTAACATTGTACATAACACAGGAAAGGGTTTTTAGCTCAGACACAGAAACACCGCATGTACCTCAAAGCAATATCTAGATTTTCCCACGTTCATGTTGGCAGTTACAAAACCAACCAGAGCAATCTTTCACCATCCAAACAGAGTTGTACAGCGTAAAACAAATTTACAAAAAGCTGTTGATTCAGGGGCCTCGGCGAAGCCTCTAACCAGCTCAATCTAGGATTCAGATACACTGGGTGTTTGCTAATATTAATATTTCACTATACACTCTCAGAAATAGGGGTACAGCAGGAGTCCATTTCTGTCCCCCAAGGTACATATATGTACCTTTTTGAGGGTCAAAAAGGTACATATATGTCCCCAAGCATTAAAAGGTACAAATATATACCGTTTCTTTTAAAGGTTAAGGTACAATATCAAAAGACAGCCTCTGCTAAGTAATTTTTTATTTTATTTTAGTTATTTTTTTTAAAAGTTTTTTTTTAAGGTTTTATAATGATACCTTAATCATTTAAGGTATATTTTAACTTATCACTATATTTGAGTAGCCTTGAAAAAAGGAAATAAACATTTTGTAAGTCAATTTACTGATATTAAATACTGATAAATATTAAACACAGCAAAAACTCCAGTGTTAAATGAACTCTCCTGGGAGTTTATTTGGCTCCAGACACAAGAGTGTTAAAGTGTTAAAATATGAATGTTAAATTAACAATCAAGATTGTTAAAGTTAATGATCTAATTAAGTAATTAATTGAGTGATGATTGACCATTATTGAAGACAAGTACCTTATAAAGATATTATTAGCAGCCAGCAAGAAAGCTGTAACACGAAAGTGGCTAGTAATCATGAAATATTGCTAGGGAAAAATCACCCTGAGACTTGTTTAAAAAGTTTTACGAATCACCACAATATGATTTCGTTTTATTTAAAAAGATTCAGAATAATCCAAAGGCAAAAAGGAATCCAAAGGCAAAAATATCATAAATGTGTACAAGTCTTCACCCGAAACGCGACCTGAGAAACCGCACACAAAGCCTTTTATACCCCTCTTGTTCTAGGCCGTCTTGAAGACTATGGTCTGTCATTATAGTTCAGCCATTCCCTCATATTCATACTGGTCCTGAGTTAACATAAGCTTGCATAAGCACATATTAAACTATCTATTTTTCTTCCTCACACTCATTTTATGCAGCACATATATAATAGCTTATCTGGTAAGTTTTCCAGTATAGTTGTTGAGACCCCACCCAGTGCTTCACACATTTTCTCTGTCAGAAGCAGAAGATGTTCACAGTTTCTTTCAAAAATAACTGAAGCACTGTGAAACCACACACACCCACCCACACATTTTGAAAATGGCAGTTATAACTCAGTTACAGCTGCCAAACTAAATCTAAAGTTAAAAATGTAAGGGTCAATAGCCCAACTAACCCCTAAACACTGATCAACATAATGGTGACTTAAAATGAGTGATTTTCTCCTTCAGTGATTCTGCTTGTTAACATCAGGTGTCTTCAATGCTCAATCATCACTCAGTTAATCACTGAATTATCTCATTAACTTTAACACTGCTTCAGTGTTAGTTAAAACACTCTGAGTGTGGATTGTATAAACACTGAGCAGTGTTCATTTAACAATAGGGAATGAGAACCTTGCGAAAGTGCTGTCCCGATGATTAATGAAGGTATATTTCTAAATCGCCCTTCTCTTTTGTGGTGAAAGCTATTTTTTTGTGTTTTTAATTATGCCTATCGCAGTTTGTAGTGCAAACAAGTAGCTAAGTGGTATAGAACAAACACTAGAAAGTCAAAACTGTGAATTATTACTTATAAAATTGGTTTATGCTGTTTTCCATGCCCATGTTCATTAATCATATATGCATCTGTCAGTACTTTTTATGTTTTAATAAATGCACTTAATGGTGTTTTGTTATTCATTAGACAAAAGCAAAACTCCAGGTGGAGTCCTTAAACCTTCATGCAATGAAGACAGATTTGGCAGTAACAGATGATGAGCTTTAAGGCTGGATCAATGAAATCAAGCAGTGAGCTGATACAGGTGGTCATTTTTTAGATTACCTTAGCACTATACTTATTGTTTTTATATTTTTTTATGTATGATTTTTCTGTTTATACTTGAATTTAAGCTTCATCCTTATACCTCTTATGTAATCATAGATGTACATTGTTATTTCTATTGTTGAAAGCATATCTTATCAATAATTTAGCAACAAGTGAGGAGAACGCAGGCAGTCAACAGAGGCTGCAGAAGGGGATTGAGACGCTTTATGTGAGCATCAGGCAGAGGAAGCGAAACCTTTACCGTCAAACAGGTCAGATCACTTTAAACATTAAAGCAACACTAAGGAACATTTTTTACCTTAAAATAATGTTTCCAAAATCGTATCAGTGGTTTATCAAGTCGTAACAGGGTGAAAGGCACTTCTGGATTCGCTTTGCAGCCCTATATCTGCTATAACCACAGTATACAAGTTAGCCAGATCGGGTCGCGTTTCTGTAGTTGGAATGAGACATAAGAAAACTACAAATTTGACTTGCTTTACATCAAGCATTACAATAGTCATTATTTAGTTTTTCTTCGTTTCTGATGTCGCAATACATCATACTTTCATGAAATCATGCAAAATACTCGACCTTGTCAAATCAAATCAAATCAAATCAAATCAAGTATATTTGTATAGCGCTTTTCACAATACAGATTGTATCAAAGCAGCTTCACAGTATTAAATTAAAATAAAATAAAATACAACAAGGTTTGTTTCTAGTGGAATTTATTGATTGATAGAATAAAATTAAATATCCCCAAAATATCCCCAACTGAGTAAGCCAAAGGCAACAGTGGCAAGGAACCGAAAAAAACTCCATCAAGTGACCTAATGGTGTCCTAAAACTCCATCAGGTGACCTAATGGAGAGAAAAAAACCTTGGGAGAACCCAGGCTCAGTCGGGGGCCAGTTCTCCTCTGGCATTTATGAACTAGAGGCCGGATTGTAGTTTTAACTGTAAGATTAACAATATTATATGAATGCCTGGCCGAAAAGATGCGTCTTTAATCTAGTTTTAAACTGGGAGAGCGAGTCCGAGCAACGAACAGTATCAGGAAGACTATTCCAGAGTTTCGGAGCCAAATGTGAAAATGCTCTCCCTCCTTTGGTTGATCTGGATATCCTAGGTATGACCAAAAGCCTCGAATTTATTGATCTTAAAGAGTGCAATGGATTATAGGGCGATAGAAGATCCGTTAAATAGACTGGAGCTAAGCCGTTTAGGGCTTTATAAGTCAGTAGCAATACCTTATAATTAATACGGAACTTTATAGGTAACCAATGTAGTGATGATAAAATCGGTGTTATATGATCATATTTTCTTGATCTAGTAAGAACTCTAGCAGCTGCATTTTGGACTAACTGTAGCTTGTTTATTGAGGATGCAGGACAACCAGCTAATAAAGCATTACAGTAATCTAGTCTCGAGGTCATGAATGCATGAACTAACTTTTCTGCATCAGAAACTGATAGCATATTACGTAGCTTAGCAATGTTTCTAAGGTGGAAAAATTCTGTTCTTGTAACATATGAAATATGATTTTCAAAAGACAGGTTACAATCGAGTATAACACCCAGGTCTTTTACTGTAGAGGATAAAGTAACAGGACATCCTACGATGTCAAAGTTGTATTGTGAGAGGTTCTGTGGGCGGTTTTTTGAACCGATAAGTATTACCTCTGTCTTGTCTGGATTTAATAAAAGAAAATTGCGCGTCATCCAATCTTTTATATCTTTAACACACTCTGTCAATTTGGATAATTTAGCGTTTTCTTCCGGCCATGATGAAATATATATTTGAGTGTCATCAGCATAACAATGGAAACTAATTCCATGTTTCCTTATAATATTTCCAAGTGGCATCATATATATTGAGAATAATAGAGGGCCTAACACAGATCCCTGCGGCACTCCATAGTTTACTGGAGTTATGATGATGATTTTTCTCCATTTAAATAGACAAAATGGTAGCGGTCAGATAAGTATGATCTAAACCAGCTTAATGCTTGTCCTTGAACACCAGTATAATTTTGTAGTCGATCTAAGAGTATTGTGTGATCTATAGTATCGAACGCAGCACTTAGATCAAGTAAAACTACTATTGAGATACAGCCGTGGTCAGAAGCTAAAAGTAAATCATTTGTGATTTTAACGAGCGCAGTTTCAGTGCTATGATGCGGCCTGAATCCTGACTGAAACTTTTAATAGATATCATTTTCTTGCAAGAAAGAGCCCAGTTGAGTGGAGACAACTTTTTCTAGTATTTTAGACATAAATGGAAGATTTGAAATGGGTCTATAATTTGCTAGATTATTATGATCTAATTGTGGTTTCTTAATGAGAGGTTTTATAACTGCCAGTTTAAATGTTCTTGGAACATGACCTAAAGATAAAGGTGAGTTAATAATATTGAGGAGAGGCTCTTCCACTACAGGTAACACTTCTTTCAGTAGTTTAGTTGGTATAGGATCTAATAAACATGTTGTTGTTTTAGATGAAGTGATAAGTTTATTTAACTCTTTTTGTTCTATAGTTGTAAAGCACTGTAATTGTTCTTGCGGGGTGATAATTGAGGCTGAATTATAAGGCGCGATTGAGGATTGAACGTTTACAATTGTGGTTCTGATGTTTTCTATTTTCTCAGTGAAGAAGTTAATGAAATCATTACTACTAAACTGTAACGGGATATTTTGTTTGGGTGACTTCTGTTTATTTGTTAGTCTAGCCACGGTGTTAAATAAAAACCTAGGATTGTTTTGGTTATTTTCTATTAGTTTGCGGAGATGCTCAGCCCTGGCCGCTTTTAGGGCCTTTTTATAACGTGACATACTGTCTTTCCACGCGATTCTAAAGACCTCTAAATTAGTTTGTTTCCATTTACGCTCTAAATTACGGGTTTCTCTCTTTAGAACATGCGTAGTATTATTGTACCATGGTGCTTTAATTTTCTCTCTGACCCTTTTTAATTTAATGGGTGCAACAACATCCAATGTTCTAGAGAGAATGGTGCTCATAGTGCTAGTTAGTTCTTCTAGTTCATCTGTTTTTTTGGGTTCAGGCAGCAGATTAGATAAGCAATTTGAGAAATGATCTATGGTGGATGGAAGGATTGTTCTGCCTGGTCGATAACGCGGCGCAGCATGACATATTACAGCAGTACGTAATATGCAAGTTACCAAGTAATGGTCAGTGACATCATCACTTTGTGGAATGATATCTATATCGGTTGGATCGGTTCCATATGATATAATCAAATCGAGTGTGTGATTAAGACGATGAGTTGGTCCGGTGACGTTTTGCTTGACCCCAAAGGAATTTAATAAATCTATAAACGCAGCCCCTAACGCATCATTTGAATTATCTACGTGTGTGTTAAAATCTCCAACAATTAATGCTTTATCTACATTGACAAATAGATCTGAGAGAAAATCTGCAAACTCTTTTAGGAAATCAGCGTAAGGCCCAGGTGGTCTATATACGGTAGCCAAGGCTAGAGAGAATATGGATTTTTTTCTAACATCTAAGAGCGTAACATTTAGTACAAGTACTTCAAACGAAATAAACTTATAACCCGTTTTCTGAGTAACATTGAGAATATCTCTATAGATTGTTGCAACACCGCCGCCACGACCAATCAGACGGGGTTCATGCTTATAGGAGTATCCAGATGGAGTAGACTCATTTAGACTGAAATAATCATTTGGTTTAAGCCAGGTTTCAGTAAGGCAAAGTACATCGAAGCTATTATCTGTGACTATTTCATTTACAATAACTCGTGAGCTTAGAATTATAAGGTTCTATCTCCGTTTAGGGTAGTTATATTGAGCATCAAAGTTTTTACATCCCAGCTGGCAAAACTGTTATGTAGTATAATCTACTATTATAGCTCAACAAGACCATCACCCTACAGGTACTTTGAGGATAGAATATCAAAATCCTGGCACATTTGGAAATGGGATTTTTTAAGATGGCCCAAATGGAGATAGAACCTTATAATTCTGAGAGCTCTGATTCTGTTTGGAATTATAAGGTTCTATCTCCACTTTTACCAATAAAACCCCACATTTCAAAGAATAAATGTATATAACCATTGATTTTAATCAATTTATATATTTATAATACAAGCACACAGCTTGTAGTATATAATATAATATAATATATAATAGTATAGTATACATCAAAGCCAAGCAAGTTTGTAAGAAAAATGTTATTTTTATTTTCAAAGATCATGGAGTTGGAAAAATTACAGCTAAACAAAAAATGTTTTCTTCACATACTACACCCCACTCCTCTGTACTGTAAAAACATTTAGGAAGCATCTTACATACATTAAAACGGTTCATTTAGTAGATTAAAACATACAAAATATTGTGTAACATCATGAAAGTTATGTTTTCATCCCTTTCCACCCCCACCCCCTCTGTGCTCTGAAACATTTAAAAAAATGAAAGATGGATTAGTTAGAAAGAAAGATAGATTAGTTAGAAAGATAGAAAGATGGATTAGTTAGAAAGAAAGAAAGAAAGAAAGAAAGATTGATTAGTTAGAAAGAAAGATAGATTATTTAGAAAGAAAGAAATATTAGTTTGAAAGAAAGAAAGAAAGAAAGAAAGAAAGAAAGATGGATTAGTTAGAAAGAAAGAAAGAAAGAAAGAAAGAAAGAACGAAAGAAAGAAAGAAAGATGGATGGATTAGTTAGAAAGAAAGAAAGAAAGAAAGAAAGATAGATAGATTAGTTAGAAAGAAAGAAAGAAAGATGGATTAGTTTGAAAGAAAGAAAGAAAGAAAAAAAGAAAGAAAGAACGAAAGAAAGAAAGAAAGAAAGATGGATGGATTAGTTAGAAAGAAAGAAAGAAAGATAGATAGATAGATAGATAGATAGATTAGTTAGAAAGAAAGAAAGAAAGATGGATTAGTTTGAAAGAAAGAAATAAAGAAAGAAAGAAAGAAAGAAAGAAAGAAAGAAAGAAAGATGGATTAGTTAGAAATTAAGATATATTAGAAAGAAAGATAGATTAGTTAGAAAGAAAGAAAGATGGATTAGTTTGAAAGAAAGATATATTATTTAGAAAGAAAGAAATATTAGTTTGAAAGAAAGAAAGATGGATTAGTAAAAAAAGAAAGAAAGAATGATTAGTTAAGGATAGATATATAGATAGATAAAGTTTGAAGATAGATAGATAGATAGATAGATAGATAGATAGATAGATAGATAGATTAGTAAGAGAGAAAGAAAGTACGACTGATTCGTCATAAAAAAAAGATAGAAAGATGGAAATGCCATCTTTCGTCAGCTTCATATGTCCAGGCTAATGTCCAGCCCTTAGGTCTGTGTCCAGGCTACAGAGCTAAGAGGTGGGTTTTGATTGGTCCGTCCGTGTTCATTCAGGGTTTTGATTGGATATTGAATCTACTGGAGATAGAACCTTATAATCCCAACTCGGTTTATGTTTTGTGAGATGGAACCTTTTTATTTTATTAATAACTACTAACAATTTTTTTTTTTTTTACAAAAATAACACCACACAGGCATTAATAAACACCTAATGGATCAGATTATGTCAAAAACTCAATTTCGAGCAAAAGTGGAGATAGAACCTTATAATTCTAAGCTCACAAACTGCCTTAGGTGTGAGTGATCTAATGTTTAGAAGACCTAGCTTTAAAAATTGTTTTTGTTTACTAATAGCAACATTTTCTGTTTTAATAACAATTAGATTTTTCCTAGATCCTGCAGTAGAATTATTATTTGATCTCACTAAACGAGGAATAGACACAGTTTCTATGCAATGTTCTACACTAGTATTTATATCATTTAAATTGGTGCAGGAGAGACTATGATTTGGACTTTTGGTTACTAGTCATGTAATGATATTTAACATTTTGGAGATGTTATCCGACAGAAGATCCACTCCGAATCTGCTTGGGTGTAAGCCATCGGCACGGAAAAGCCTAGGACGCTCCCAAAACAGATTCCAATTATTTACAAAGAGCAGTTTCTGCTCATTGCATCATGACATTAACCATTCATTTAGCGCGAATAGTCTACTAAACTTTTCATGTCCTAGTCGGTACGTGGGAAGCGGTCCTGACACAATGATCGTTATTTCAGGCGATGTGCTGCGTACCGTATCGATCAGAGTCCTGAAGTCTTTCTTCAGAACCTCCGTCTGGCGCAGCCTGATGTCGTTCACTCCCGCGTGCAGGACCACAGTTCCGACGCGCTCGTCATCGTTCAGAATCTCGGGAACGCGAGCAGCAATTTCAGAAACACGAGCACCAGGAAAGCAGTGACTGTGCACCTTACTTTTACCTAACGTAGCGTGTACGTGCTGAACGATGGAATCGCCGATGATCACAGCATCGCGTTCGGTTTCGCGAAGAGGGGAGAAGCGGTTTTGTGTGGATAACTCGAAAACCGGGAGGGGCGGAGAGAGTCTTCTTGGTCTAGACCTGACTCGTGTCTTCCGCTGCGGAACCATCCAGGCTTCGTGGTGGCGTGTTGGAGCCGGAGTGAACGAGACCATGGCTGATCGCGACCTCGGCGCTCGGGACCGATGCTGAGTAACGCACGGAGTAGACGAGGTTGGAGTCAGCGGGTTAGTAACGTTAATCACTGATTTGTGTGCATCGGCGCGTGATGTTTCGAGAGCTAACCACCGGTCTATCAGCTCGGCCTGTCTCACTAAAAGGTCGTGGATCTGTTTCTCAACAGCTTCCAGCTCAGACTGCAACGCGTGCAGCTCAAATGTGTCCTCACCTGCACCAAGAGGTAGACTACTTACATCTGATATATTCGCCATGTTTGTTTGTAAGTGAGTGTGGAGAAGACGCGTTCAGCCGTGATCCACGGACGTAACCTATAAGAGTATCCAGCGTTGGATCACTAATAGGCTTGAGACGCGTCTGCTCAACAGTCCGCGTTGTAACTATGAGGTTTGAGCAGTAGTGCTTCTCAGTGAGGAAAAGTAGAAAATGTTCGTTGTAAGTGAGTTTAAAGGGAAAAATCAAGAATTATAAATCAAATCGATAGAGCTCCAAAGACAACAACGCGTTCAGACGCGACGCATCCACCTTCTCTGTGGACATCGTTCACTCCAAAGCCGGTGCTGGATAAACAGCGAGCGTGCGACAGTCGGCTGCGGGCGGCGAAATTATTATTTACGACAGCGGTAATGGACAATTCCGCTTCCAACCTGTAGGGCGACCGAAGAGGAAAAGTTCCTTAGTGTTGCTTTAAATCATTTTAAAGCTTTTAACAATTTCAACATTAGGTTGCATTGTTTTATAATAGTGAGACCCTGGTTGGCACTAAGAACGGTGGGCAAAAAAAATGTGTTATGTACTTCAAACATTTAGTATGAGAAAGCAGTGTGCAAAATACATATTTAAAAAAAATGGTATTTATTTATATAACTTATTTTAGAAAAGTCTTAAATATAACATATTATTGCATGCTTTTGTCTTTTTAGATGGAAACAAGAGAAGACACAAACTCCACATTCAAATGTTGTAAGAAAACATAAAGTGCCATTTTTAAGTTCATCACTGTGCCACAACCCATATATATATATATATATATATATATACGTTTGTGTGTGTGTGTGTGTGTGTGTGTGTGTGTATACACAGCAAAAACTCCAGTGTTAAATGAACTCTCCTGGGAGTTTATATGGCTCCAGACTCAAGAGTGTTAAAGTGTTAAAATATGAGTGTTAAATTAACACTCAAGAGTGTTAAAGTTAATGAGCTAATTAAGTGATTCATTGAGTCATGATTGAGCATTATTGAAGACACCTGATGTTAACAAGCAGAATCACTGAAGGAGAAAATCTATTTTTTTAAGACACCGTTATGGTGATCAGTGTTTGTTTTAGTTGGGCTCTTGACTCTTAAACTGTTAACATTAGATTTAGTTTGGCTGTTGTATCTGAGTTATAACTGCCAGATGAATAAAGAGAAAAGTTAATCAGGTGGTGTTGGTTATGTTTTGACATAATCATAATTTGACCTGAATCACAAATCTCATTTAGAGAGTTATGTCTACCTTGTTGATTACAGCAGCCCTGTGACTCTACAGCAAATGATTTTCAGCATTTTCAATATAATCCAAAATATTTCTTGTTACTGGAGAGCGGGAACGGAGACTGCCAGCTCACTACTTTTGATTGGTGGAAAGATGTGTCAGATAGAGCCAGCCCTGACTGGCTGCTTGAATCTCCATTTAAAAGAACGTCCAGTTCACAGTCTTTCTTTCTTTTGGCCATCGGTGGAGAAGAAGTCATAGCACAGTTACTCATGGTTCTTACAGGGCTTTCAACCAAGGAGGTCCTTCAGAAAATATCAGAAGCAGGCATAGAAGTAACCGACGTCGAGATGAAAGGAGATGAAATGGACTTTCAGGCAAATGACTCTTACTCAGATGATAATAATTTATATGTCACAGATGGACATTGTGTTTAAAATGAAATGTTGGAAAATGTGAAAATGAAAAGGATTGAATAAATTCTGATTTTACTTCAGTGTGTGTGTGTGTGTGTGTGTGTGTGTGTGTAATATATATTACACACGAATGGAAATATTATTACACAACTGGAAATTGAAGGCTACATACTGTTTAAACATAAATATTGCTTATAGTTCAAAAAATTTCATATTGTATTCTTAATGATTAAATTTGGATAGTTTTCTTCTAGAAAGACAAAAAGTTCAGGTGGAGAAAAAACTTTTTCTTTACCTTGACATGTTTCGACTGCAACCTGCAGTCTTCCTCAGAAGCGTCATCTGACAGCTGTGACGTGTCGTTTATCAGCTGTTATTTTCCTATAATCAGTACCGAAGTACCGGTACTTTTGACAACACTAATATATATATATATATATATATATATATATATATATATATATATATATATATATATGTGTATATATATATATATATATATATATATATATATATATATATATATATATATTAGTGCTGTCAATCGATTAAAAAAATTAATCAAGTTAATCACAGTCATAGCCTGTGATTAATCATTGATTAAACGCAAATTGACTTGTAAACGTGCAGTGTTGAAATATGCATGGCAATCTGGTTTAAGGAAACAGATTCTTCAGTTTTATTTTCTCAAACATTAACATTTATTCAACAAATGTTCAATAACAATTTGTTGAAGCATCCATATGAACTGCAGACATATTTAGCAGACAACTGTTACAAGGTCATGTCTACCACAAAGTGACAAATTGCTTTCCTGTAAAATGTCTGGATGGCAACATCAACTCAAATGACGGCAACAAAAAGCAGGCCTATTTTAGAAATGGGATGCCATAATGTCTTAAGAGACAGAGTGAACAGTCTCTATATTCTTGGTTAAAGATTCACTTCAAACAGTGTGGATCTGTGCTACATTCCTTCTGTCAACCAATCATACAGTCAACTCTACTTTCAACCAGTTGCTCAGGCAGACTAGCTTGTTCACATTTTCAGACGATAGAGCTGACCTCTTCTTCTGCAGACTGTGGTCTGCCAAAGAGAACAGTCTCTCACATGGCACTGTTGAGGCAGGTGTAGCCGAGTACCTTTTTGCAAAATGGGCCAGCTTACCATATGCACCTGATTGTGATGACCACCACAGTAGTTGACATGTTTCTATGCTGACACAGGGCTCTGCCTTGTACCTCTCCAGAGATTTATCTGTGGACAGTACATCATCATCACCATCAGACTCTGACTCTGATCCCATCAGTAGGAGAGCCATCTTCTTCGGTGGCTCTGGCTCCACTTTTTCTCCAGAGGTCTGTGGTGCAGGTTCTCTGTCCTTCAGCATCTCACTCAGCTTTTGCCACACCTCTCCCCTCTCTGCTCTGGGCAAGCATCTAAGGTCCTTGAACCGAGGATCAAGAGCGGTTGCTACCTTTAACCATGGCATGTTTGACTTCTCCTTTTGCACAGTGAGGTCTTTTGTGAATGCAGCCTTGAAGCGCGCTATGTAAGCAGGATCAACATCTGACACCTCCATCGTACGCAGGAGATGACAAAGTGCAGGCAGCACCACGGAGCAGGACACGTACTTTTCACCACCTAGGAGCTCAGTGATGTACCTACAGTGAAAACACAGCACCACACAATTGACTTAATGACTAGTTTTCATTCAGATGGCATCTGTTTAAGGTACAGGCCTTAAATTATGATAAATAATTTACCACAACTAAATAACTTAAATAGATTTTTTGTATCAGTAAAATTGAAAGAAATCACATTAACGTTACCTGCAGGGCTCCAGCAACGTTTCCAACTTTGACAGCCTGTCGTATTCAGCTTAAGTTAGCATGGCTAAGTTGTGCTTCTGCTGTTCCAGGGTTGCTTTCAGTGGATCTTTGTTGTGTTGAATCCGCCTTATCATTTCAAGAGTTGAATTCCAGCGGATCGGTACATCCTGGACAAGGGGGGACTCTATTAGTCCGTGAGAGGCTTGCTGAGCTTTGAGCTCAGCTGTGTTTGCGGGACTGTGTCTGAAGTGCCCGACTATTTTACGCCACTTTGCTAAAACGCTGTCAAATCCGCTGTCCCGTAAAGCCACGGTGATCACCCTTTGTATCATGTGCGCCACACACGGCAAATACTCGAATGGTAGATTTCTTGCAGCGGCAATCATATTGCGAGCGCTGTCTGTTCCTATAGTTGTGACCTTGCCGGTTATCTCCCACTCATTTGCAACTTTGAGAAACTGGCTAGTGCATGCTTCGGCAAAATGTCTTTCTTCTGTTTTTAACACTCCTAAAGTGAATGAGTGCAGCTGCCAGTTGTCATCGATTAGGTGTGCTGTTACACCGAGGTAGTTGTGGTTACTTACTGAAGTCCAGTGGTCTCCAGTAAGTGCAATAAAAGTACCTTCTGCCAACTGCTTTATTTATGTAGCTTTTTCAGTGTCGTACAGTTCATGTATTCTCGTACCGACAGTTCCCCTCGAAGGTAGCTTGTATAACGGGTCGTCTTGAAGCCCCCCCTGGTCCTGAACTATGTTGATAGTAGAGCTGCACGATTCTGGCTAAAATGAGAATCACGATTTTTTTTGCTTGGAATAAAGATCACGATTCTGAAAAGCTTTATTATTTTAAAGATCTACCAACCCTGAACATTAGGTTACCAAACAAGATAGAAACAAAATAAGACATAATACTCTTGCTTCAGTCAAATTTAAATAAATGCAGTTAACAAAAATAATGTAATATTTAAATAAATAAAAAATGACAATTAAACACTGACAACATTCAAAGACCCCTTGTCACTGGGGGTACAGGTTTTGTACCCTTGGCATAGGGTACATATTTGTACCCTTGTGATTTGTACCTTAAGAGACCAGTCTTGTACCTGTGGTACGTGACTCTCTCCAACCTCAAAACTTAACCACATTACACATTAACTGGACAGGAACTGAGAGTGTCTTTACGGATCTGGATTACGGACGGAGCCCACGCCAAAGAATTTTAACATTGCATTTTGCATAGAACTGTTAAATAAATCTTATTCATACGTTATCTTGCCTCCTGAGTCTTTCTGGTAGAAATAAAGTCAGTCTGGTTAGTAATAAGTGAAGCTGGTAATGCTGTTTGTGGAGTTGTTTAATCCTCCTCTGCTGAGATCTTCACAGATTTAATGTCTTCTTTTCTCTTCAGTTGATTTCATCTAAGGCTGTGGCTGAAGTCAGTTGTAGTTCTTGTGTTTCTCTTTTCTTCAGAAACCCACTTTAAGAAAGAAGAGGAAATGTTTTCTGAATGTGTGAGAATTCACACCGGTCTGCCTAAACTGGGTTCAGAGATGATCGCAGTTGTGTGTGGGTTAAACCAGTGCGGTCAAACTAACTGAGTTCTCACAGAACCAAAGCCACAACACAAAGAGACCGTCACGCGGGTGTAGAAACACACATGAAGATGAAGATGAAGATTAATATTTAATAAATCCAACAGGTAATCCAAACAGGAACAGAATAACATGCAACACACCTACTAAAGACGACACCAGACACTGAATGAACCAGAACTGAACACAAATACAGGTGATGATGATGGTGATTGATGAGTGTAAAGCTGAAAATCATTGTTGTGTCCGTGACAACAAAAGAGTGATTAAGGCAGACGATGATGAAACACAATGAGTCCAAACAAACCTGACTGTGACCGACACAAAAGACAACCATTACTGTGGACAGCAAGTTCGGTCCGACTACGCCATTGTTCTCAGTGTGACTCAAGAAATCTGTCAAGACCTATTTCATTACAAAAGGAAACAATAAAAGATATTATCTTATTATATTATATAATGATATTATTATTATATTTTTACAAGGAAGAAATATCTTGAGTATCTTCAGAGCATGGTGCCGATGACACATACTGACTCTCATAATGACACACCAAGGTATTCATAAAATATAGCCAACACTGGCTCGTTGGAAAACCATTGCAAAACGCAAAATACGTACCAATATGTACATATGTGGTGAGCAGGATGAGGCCGAGGGCCGTGGGAGAGCGGCACGAGGCCGGTGGCGTGATTACTGATGAGCGACACCTGCGCGACGCACCGGTCTCGTATCTCTCACGGAGGAGCGCAAGCATAAAGGGGGAGTGACGACAGTGGAGAGCGAGAGAGGACAGGCCTGAACTTGTGTTGTGTTTTGTTTTATTGTGACAGCAGTCGTCCGTGAGGGCGAGGTTCTTCCCACAACATTTAACCTTGTTACACTGATGCCGACACCCGGGAAGAAGGAGGAACGCGAGGTCAAAGAGCCGCTGTGGGTAATCCGCGGTGCCATCGAGCATGGTGAGTCCGTCGCCATGGACGCTCAAGGAGGTGCGCTCGAGTGAGTTGCCGGGGGGACGGACGAGCCCGCTGCCGGCCACCTGGATGCTGGAGGGACGGCTGCCGTCCGTGAGGGAGCGGAGGAGTCGCCACTGTGGGCCGGAGCCTGCTGTAGTCCGCCATGATGGGGAGGAGCAGGGAACCAGGGACTCCTGCCATCTGCCCGTATCCATAAGAGCCATCGCCGTCCACCAGGCGGCAGAGGAGTTTCGTGCCGTCCACCGAGGGCTATCCAGCACCACCGCCAGGCACCGCGGAGAAGATCGCCCAGCTGGTGTAAGGCCAGATGGCAGCGTGTTGTGTGAACCGGACCAGGATTTTTTTTTTTTCTCTCTCCCCTATCCCGTCTCTGTCGCTCCTCATGCTTCCATCTCCTTTTCTCTCGCCTCGCCTCGTCTGTCCAGACCCCCAGATACTGCAGTCGCCGTGTCTGGTCGCCCCAGAGGAGGGGGAGAGTAGAGTGCAGTCTCGTGGGTACCCCCCGTCCTGCGAGGGGCGATGGGGGTATGTGGCGAGCAGGACGATGCCGAGGGCCGTGGGAGAGCGACACAAGGCCGGTGGCGTGATTACTGATGAGCAACACCTGCGCGACGCACCGGTCTCGTATCTCTCACGGAGGAGCGGAAGCATAAAGGGGGAGCGATGACAGTGGAGATCGAGAGAGGACAGGCCTGAACTTGTGTTGTGTTGTGTTTTGTTTTATTGTGACAGCAGTCGTCCGTGAGGGGCTGCTGTCTTTTACTTTCGTTTTGTATTTGTTTTATTTTTATCATTAAAATGTGTTTGAATGTTCGCCGGTTCCTGCCTCCTTCTTCCCACAACATTTAACCTCGTTACAACAATTACTGCAGTATCTAAAAGAAATGAAACCTGCACAACACAACGTATTCTGCGTCTTGCAAAAATGTTGCCACAGGAACGTTTTTCACATGAGCCAGGGTTGCAACATCGCATTTTACAGCAAATTAAATTCAAAACAGACATTAAAGCATCTCTGAATCGCTTTAAACAGCTCGTCTGTGTCACAGCACACAAAACCAGCTGACCGAGAATTATCCCTTCTTCACTGTAACACTTCATTAAAGAGAGCCTAAGTCCCTCCCCTCCGCTTCCGGCTCATGGGACCTTATTTCGGAAAAAATATGTATGGTAGTCAATGGCGAGAGACAACTTATCTTTTTATTCCGTCTGAACTGTGCCCTGAATTACACATGATGTTTGTCAATTTAAAAGATAATTATGAAAGTCAAGAAAGTCGCAATTTGTCATAAAACAGAAGAGAAACATTTAGTTTTATGTGAAAATCGCTCAATGAACTACATCTCTCGTCTCGCACTATATGTACGTCACCAACAGTCTGTGTGCAGTCTGGTACAAAACACTCAGGCATGACGGCGTAACGTTACGATTATAAGGTAAGACTATAGAAAAAAATGACAGACGTTAGCTTCAGTAAAGTTAGCTTCATTCATTGAGAGAAAAGGTATGACGTCACATGTGCGCCTTTTGGGTTTGTAGTCTTTGTAATTATGTATTTTCACAGTCTTATACCTCAACAGTTTTACATCAAACTGCGACTTTCTTGACTTTAAAATGTATATTTTAAATTGACAAACATCATATGTGTAATTCAGGGCACAATTCAAACGAGATCAAAATATTTGTTGTCTCTCGCCATTGACTACCATACAATATTTTTCTGAAATAAGGTCCCATGGTGGTCCACCGGAAGGGGAGGGACTTAGGCTCTCTATAACACTTCACTGTGACATCATGTCACTAACCAGCAACTCTAGCAGTATTTAAACACTCATTTGATCAGAACAGAGGAAGTGAATAACCAGAGGAGGAGCTGATGATGTTTAAAGGAAGAGCTGTAACTATATATAATGAAGAGGAAGACTGACATAAACAGAAAATGGCTGATACGTGTGATCTGTGTCTGCTGGGACTGATCATTCTCTCTTCACTTCTCACAGGTAAAGAAATCTGTATTTTCTCTAAAGACATTTAGTGGAATTAGTCTGGAAAGAGTTCATTTGAACATGCTCAGTTTATTCTTGCACACATTCACGTTGTGATCTCTGAGTTGTGTATTGATACACACAGATCATACTGTATTATTCCTGATACTGGACATAGTGTCACTCAAACATCTGATGATGAAGAATTATCTTCATATTAAGAGTGTGTCAGTGATTTGAACAGCTCTCTGATAAAGACTAATAGTTTATTCTGGAGAGTGTGTTGTTTGCTTTAAGTGAGGAAAAAAGGGTAACACTTTACAATAAGGGTATATGAATAATCATGTACTAATAGCTGGATTAATACTTAATTCAACATGAACTACTGATAATTGAAAGCATGAACTAATCATGAACCACTGAAGAGTTATCCTGAACTACGATGGAGTCATTATGGATTCACGCATGAATAACGGCAGCCTTAACTACATGTTAGTACATGTTTGATAGTTAATGCATTCATTAACATTTATGGATAAGCCAAATCAAACTGCTGCTTTAAAGACCTTAAAAGGTCTTTATTTGTTTTGTGTTGCTCTCTTTCCCTTACAAAAAAAAAAAAAAAAGATAAAGGTTATTTGTAGTTATTTTATTATTTATTTACATCATTCAACAGATATGGACTCAAAAGGAAGCCCAAACATACCTGTAAAAACACACGAGGCACTTTTACAATCAAATATGGAGCGCAAGCTAATCGAAGCATAAACAAATAAAACAATACAGTTACAGTACTGTACAAAACTACCTGGAAAAATCCCAATATAAAACACATGCAAACATGACTTTAATTATCAATTTGGCTTACCAAAGCAATCAATATATTAGATTAAAATGCCAGCATTATCGTAGCAACACAACTCGCACATATTCACACACCTAACACAACAATATCTACACAACGAGTGTTCAGCTCAGTGAAGTGATGTTGTGTGGTCAGAGAACAGAAGTACAGTATCATCACGACTGTGTCTGGATGGAGAGTGAACTACTGATCCCAGCAAACCTTCCCTGAGTTTTGCTCCTTCCTTTGGGAACTGTTCCACAAATATTCTTTGTGGGTTTTGAATTGTTATTTTGTATTTAGCTGTGCATAAGTCACAGTAGGGTGAGTTTGAAGGAAAGAGAGAAACACAGAACAGATAAAGAGCTTTTAAGGGCAGTTATTAGTGTATTTTCTACGCTTGAAGAGGAGGATCAACTAATCCTGTGCCGTCCAGTAATGATTATGACAAAGCTGAAATCAAGAGTTCAAGATATGATGATATTACATTATTTCTTATTCCTATTATTATAAAAGACTGTATGATTTGAATCTTCTGCTTTTTATGCTGGTATGGTTTATTGTTTTCATTTATTAATATCATAATGATCACTGAGATATACTGTGTTTCAGGTATCAGTGGAGTGGATAATGTGTTCATCAGTTCTGGTGAAAATGTGCGTCTGCCCTGTAATAAAGCTCTTTCTGACTGCAAATCTAAAACTACATGGAACTTCAGTCATTCAGCAGGAGTTGAACTGATTGCTTTAGGGATAAAGAAGAAAGACACAGAGAGACATGAGAGACTGAGTCTGGAGTCTGACTGCTCTCTGAACATCAAGAATGTCACAGAAGAAGATTGTGGATTATACAGATGCAGACAATTTGTGAATGGCAGACAACGGGGAACTGATGTTAATGTTTATCTGCATGTTCTTCATGGTAAGTTTATGATTATGTGGTCAATTTAAAAAGGTCAGATTCTCCCTTTAAACTCAGATGATGATTGAAGAGTCTGTGATTTGTGTCTTGTGTTCAGTTTCCGTGTCTTCATCATCATCATCATCATCTTCATCCTCACAGACTGAGATCAGTCCAGGCCGCTCTGTGACTCTCTCCTGTCAGTTGTATTATGCTGGACACTCCTGTGATTATTGGGTCAATTATGAGGGATTAGAGCTGTTGTGGGTGAATCAGGCTGGTGTTGATCTGAAGACAGACTCCAGATATCAGATATTATCATCATCAGATCAATATCGCTGTATCATCATCACTCTGACTACAACACTCCTGAATGAAGATAACAACAGAGAGTGGAGATGTCAGCTTACTCACAGAAATCAACTCAAGACCTCAGTCAGATACACTGTCAAGTATTCAGGTGAGAAGACAGTGTTAGAAGACCCTCATAATGTCAGGAACACTAAGGTCTATCAGTATCACTGAACCAGAACAAACTGAGGGAACAAAAGCTTCTTTGACTCTCACAGAAGAGTAACTCAAAGCATTGCTTCAAACTAATGAACTGCAGTGAAGTAACAGTCCAAAACCTGATGCTGGAAATAATAAAGGAATTGAAACTTGACAGCAAAAATATTAACTTTTTATGTAATGTGATGATCAAAGTTAAAATATGAATGTCATATTGTACATTATTAATCATCTGAACTAACATTCATCTTCACAGCTCAAGCTGATTCAACGACAGCAGTGAATCCAGTCCACATCACACACTCTCAGGATCCCTCAACTATAAACACACACGTTTCTAAAGGTACATCATCACTGTCTTTCTCACATCAGTGCTTTTCAGTGCATAATACATAAAGTTATCTTCAGTTTTAGTTTCATTTCATGGACTTTTATGGTGCGTCCCAATTAGCGTACTTATGCATATTCTATGACATGTTTAGTATAAACAGTGAGAGTAGTGTGTTTATATAACACTCCGGTTCTTTCACTCGATTCTCCCAGAAAGCGTCACATGAAGACGATATGTTGAGCTCATCCATGCAGCGCATTCACTGTAGATCCATGAAAAACACCAAACAGACATAAAATACTGCTCATCCACTCACACAATTATCAAAAAAACATACATGTAAAAGTAAACAAAACAAATATACAAAATAAGAGAGAAACACAAAATAAGCCATACACTCGTTTAACATATAAAACTTCAGTTATTCATCAAGTCTGGGTGTCTTATGACCCCAATATGAAATAAACTGATTTAAATATCTTTTTTTTAAAGATTATTTTTGACCTTAAAGAAAAATAGTTATCTCTGCCAATATTTTGTTTCTGTCTGACCGGAGAAAGTTTGTCCTGCCATTCACCTCAACAACTCAGATGAAACTGAAGAGGCCGACTTCACTTATTTTTAACTCTAATGCTCAATTCGCCTTCTTATACTACGCCCTAAAAGTATGTACTCTTTTTGGGAAGAAAAAGTAGAAACTTTTGAGTGTGTAGCAGAAGAGTAGACAAGCTTTGGGACAAACTATCATGTCATGCAACTGCGTCTTTAACAGTTGCTCTCTGTTCATTCTGCCACAGTAAACTGACCTGTCAATCATCTTGACAAAGATAAAATCCTCCACATTTAATTTCCTACCGTATCGGAGAGAAATGCAGAATCACGTTGATCTGCAGTCGCGGGTCTTTCATGACAAGACTCTCCTCATATTAATGAATAATGATGCATTTAAAATTTATTGGCTAAACCGATCTTTATAAAAGTCCACATTGTTATTGCAGATGAAATATAACTCGGATAACATGGAATAAATATTTTTCTATCAGGTTAAACTTTTATTAGTCACTCAAACCTTTATCTAAACCTCTCACCATCGGTTGCGGTGGGAAATAGTAGACCATCCAGGGACTTCTGGCACACTCTTCAACATACTATGCTTTGGGACACTTATTCTAATCTCACTGTTTAGGAAAGATAGTATGGACATTGAGGCTACGTCTACCTTAACCCGGATACATTTGAAAACGGCGTTTTCGTTTATAAACGCTCTCCGTCCACACTAGCGTTTTCAGGCGTTTTCGGACGTTTCAGTGTGGATGAGAAACTTTTGAAAAACGCCTGAAAACGCTAAATTCACCTTTACTGCGCATGCATAAAACCCCACAAAAGATCACTGATATGATTCAGATGGAAAAATAAATAATGAAGTTATCATGCAATTCTTCTGACAGGATAATTTTATTTAGTGAAATGTGAGTAAATTCTGTCATCTTTGCAGGACTGTGATATGAAGAGTGTGCAATGTAGAATATTTTTAGCAACAGTGTGAAAGTGAATAGCACATAACAGGCACAATACTGGTATAAACATGAATATCTATTGGTACAATATGCGTCACATGACTAAATTTACGTCATCGTTTTTAAATACCACCGGTTTCACAGTCCACACTACAACGTGAAACCGGCGTTTTCAAATGTATCCACTTTGGAGTGAGTTTTCAAAAAAGCTTCGTTTTCATTAATAAAAACGCCGTCTCAGTGCGGATGGAAGGCCAAAACGGAGAGAAAAATATACGTTTTCAAACGAAACCGTATTAGTGTGGACATGGCCTGAGACGCAGGGCGAGGCTGTGTTTATGTCCACTTTTTGTGCTCATCCCTCGCTAATGTTGCACGAGTGTCCACTACTGCTGAACAATGAAATGAGTTTGAATGAAATGCTCTAAGCCCTTGATCACTTGGAATCCAATATGAAGCTGATTATAAATTATAAATTTGTTTTACACACCATTATATAGGCCTGTATGTATGCTTGGGCTGTTGGAGAAAAAAAATAATATATATATAAATAAATAAATAAGTCTAATATCATACTCCATAGCAGAGGTGCCCAATCCTGCTCCTGCCGATCGACTGTCCTGCCATCTCCAACCCTAATCAAAAACTATATCACCTGATCATCTTTGTTTTAGTAAACACTATTACAAAGTCACAAACTCACATAAAAAGCCGAGGGTCAAACTGCCCAACTAAATGAAACACTGATCACCATAATGAAAAAAACATTTCAAAACAATCACCAAAACGTTTTCAATAAATCATCATCATCTAAACCTCTGTTAATTCTCAATAAGAACTTCTGTAGATGTCTGACAGAAATAAAGTCAGTCTGGTTAGTAATAAGTGAAGCTGGTAATGCTGTTTGTGGAGTTGTTTAATCCTCCTCTGCTGAGATCTTCACAGATTTAATGTCTTCTTTTCTCTTCAGTTGATTTCATCTAAGGCTGTGGCTGAAGTCAGTTGTCGTTGTTGTGTTTCTCCTTTTTCTTGTTCTTGTTGTTTATCTATTCTTCTGCTTGTTAACAGCAGGTGTTCATCACTAATGCTCAATCATCACTTAATTAATCTCTTAATTATCTCATTAACTTTAACTCTGATTCAGAGTTACTTTAACACTTTTTAAATGAAATCTGGGGATTTTGCTGTGTGGGTTCTCATGTTGGATTTCTCTCTTTAGTTTGGTAAAATAAAGTTTAAGCTGCTAGGATTGCTACGCCTCACCTCGTGTCCTCCTCATATTATTATTCTGGATATTATTATGATGCATCTCAACTAACATTCATCCTTTTCAGCTCAAGCTGATACAACAACACCAGTCACAGACTCTCAGGATCATTGGAATACAAACACACAAGGTACATAATCACAGTCTTTTGTCTTTGTCTATAATTGTCCCCAATCTGCTCAAGTGCGAAATAAGATGTAAGTAGCTAACTAAACATTTCACATGTGACAGCTCTTTTTGGTCATAATTGTTAGACGAATTACAGAAATAATCAGGCAAACTAATAAACTTTTGTCTAATTAGGCACAAGGTTAATATAAATGTGTATTAAGAATGGATATTATATTAGTACATTTGTAGCCTTCAGCAAATTAAAAAAGCCCAGCTTTAGGAAGGGAAGAGACAGGGCAAGATAAGGAGACTGAGAGAAAAAGAAAGAGTGATGGATAAGAGGAGAGAGCATTTTTTGACAAATAATATAACATGGTTTTAAAGCTATTTCGGTAACACTTTAGAATAATGGTCCGTAGTTAACAAGTAACTATGCAGGAAGTAATAGGTAGTACTGCATTAACACCGAACTTAATACTATTAACTAATATGGAAGCAATATTAACTAAGCAGTAAGTAATATCTAAATTAGTACAAAGGTAGTTCCTTGGTAGGTATTTGATTATTACTAAAGAAATGTATCCTCACTGAGAACTACTTGTGAACTAAGAAAGAATAACCAATTAATTACTAATCACAAAAGTAACATGTCTAAAAAGTGAACAATTGTGGGTTTTTTTTTTACTCTTAACATGGTCATAACATTTCAGAAGCTTGTGCCTCAAATGGGTTCTTAGTGGAAACCAGTTTATGAATATTATATTCCCCCAAATACATTAGCTACAGGTTGAGATTGTGACTACTACTCTTGCCAAAGGATGGACGCATGTTCTCTGTTTATTTCAAACTTAAACATAGAATAATACTAATAATGATAATTTGTTTAAAATTTTAAACAATTAGGAAGTGATGCTGACACTCATGATTGGATTAGTTCACTATTATGAGCTCTTGAGTGTCAGTTCAATATGTCTCAGACTCCAAAGACCTACCTTTATGTTACAGTAGCCGCCAGAGGAGGACTTCTCTTTAGGATATGAATATAAACATTGATGTTCTCTTGTCAAAAACAATTTGCATCCTTAATGAAGAAATTGGCTGCATTTATGTTGCGATAATCGCAAAACCACATCTTCCAGATTACAATGTTTGTTAGAATATTACTAGTGCCTGTACAGTATGTGTTAAATATAAAATTAAATAACTTGTATTACTTGTGAAAACAGGGACGTGCGGTCAGGGTAGGCAGTGCCTCACCAAAGGAAATGTTGACATTACATTTATTAATTCCAAGAACTTTATTAATTCACCACATTATTAATTGCATTTATTTTATTCCAAATATTAATTTTTGTAACAAAAATTTTCAGGAATACACATATAATATACTCAATTTACCATTGTTTGCTCCTAAAACAATTGTTTCATGCAGGAAATTCAAGGCCATGGCCATTGAGGCAGAGGTTAGCAGTGCCTCTTTGGTCCATAGAACGTAGTTTACGTAGGTTTGCGCATGCGCAGTCAGTTCTCATGCTGTCTTGAATCATCAACATTGAGGCAGAGACCGAGCTTGCTTCATGTCACGTGATCCACTCGCTCTCACTCAATCCGCACTTCCCGATCTAGCGGCGCCTAGCGTTGGCTGTCAACAGGCCCGGGGTGGGTAATCGGGAGAATTCCCGGTGGGCCGCTTCACTTTTGGGCCGGTCGAGGATTTTTGTTTTTTCACATTTGTCACGTTAGTTACATTAGGCTACACACGTTCCGCATTCTGACACCGCAGCGCGCAGCCTCTGCATAGGTTGTACCATGTGAGGGAGTTCTCCCCTCCCCTCCTATAGAGTTGGTTGGGTCCATAGCCCGTGTTTTCCAAAACGTTTTCTCAGGTAACTACCACGGCACCGCCGGCGCCTACCGATAGCTGGGCCGGCCCGGTAGCTATGCGTCAGGGAGGATGGATGGGAGGAAGAGGCCAGGAGGTATGGAAGCTTGTTTCCGCCACAGAATAAAACATTTTAAAAGATAATTGCGACTTTTTATCTCACAATTGCGAGTTTACATCTCGCAATTCTGTCATTATTTCTCAGAATTGCGTGAAATAAAGTCGCAATTGCGTGTTATAAAGTCAGAATTGCGAGATATAAAGTCAGAATTGCGTGAAATAAAGTCGCAATTGCATGTTATAAAGTCAGAATTGCAAGATATAAAGTCAGAATTGTGTGAAATAAAGTCGCAATTGCTTCTTATAAAGTCTAAGTGAATTATTATTTAACCTTTACATTATTTTTTGAACCATGGCATTAATACAAACTGCACAATAGTGACTAGGCTGCTTGTCGGTTCGCTGACACCGCGCCGCCTCCCTCTCTTACTGTGTCCCGCACAAAACATTTGTTTGTTGTATAATATATCTATCATTAGATGTGTCCATTAATTTGATTATTAGATTTGATTGTGCATTAGCCTCACATATGACTTTGCTGTATGCAGGCAGCGATGTGATGATGCCTGATATGAACTTGGGTTGCTTCATTAACTGAATGAATATGAACATATGCCACATTGATAGGTCACAGCCTACCCATGACAAGATTTCACCGCACGTTACTGTGTGAAAAACATGCTAATTCCTCACTAATTACTCAAGCGTTACCTTGTTATCCCGCAGGAACTACTAGTGATGTGGCCCATTATCAGGGTTCTCAAGTCTCACGCATTGGCCGTGAGACACACGCAATTCAACCAGTTCACACGCTCACACGCCACACCATGTATTTCTCACGCTGAAAAGGCCATGCCAACCAAGTTGTCCTGCAAGCTTTATATATAACGTTGTGTACGAGGCGCACGCACACGCACCATACGTTCGTTGCTAGGTAACCAACAACATCGCGCGAACGCGCTGGGTTTGTGCTGGTGTAATGCATTGGTCAAAAAAAGTCAGCGTTAGTTTTTTTTTCTTTCTGACAGACCAGCCCATGAAACACGTAGATCAGCGGCCCATTGGTTCTTTTCTTGATTGACACTGGGCTGGCCCAATCACAACTTTAAACGAGTGAGCGAGTGTGCAGCAGTGTCAGTGTGTATCTGTCAAAATAGTCAGCGAGATGGAGAAGAAACGCAAGGAATGTGCAGAGAAATAGCGTGAAACAATAGAAACAGGCCCTTAAAGCAGACGCTGTAAACTGTGTCAAAATATACAGTATGTTTTCTGCCCTTCATCAGCTCCTGTGATGATGATGATAGTGAGGAGGATCTGGATCAGGAGAGAGATGAGAGAGTGTAGAGCCTGCGGTAAGCAGAACTACTTTCAAAACACTTAGGCCATGTCATGAGTGTAGGAACCCATAACCCAGTTACAGATTATTTCCACATCTGCATAGTTGACGATTACCGCAATACACTAGAAATTTAATGAGAGGCGTTTGTAAACCATGTTTTCCGCCAAAATAAAAGCTTGATGCAGTTTGCGTCAAAATAAAAGATCATGTGCTTATCTCTTTCAAGTATAGAAATAGGTACAAATCTAATTATGAAAGTTTCCTTTATTTTTTAGTGCATTTGTTTTTACAAAATATGGCTATTACTGTCATTGGATTAATATTATAACATTATTATGTAGTGTAATGTAAATAGACACTGTAACTAAAAGAGGCTTACATTTTTATTTTTTTAATTGGCACACTGAATATGGTTTGGAGCTTTTAATTTTGAACTCTCAAAGTGCACCAGATTGATGAATTTAACATTAAAATGCACAAAATTTTCTTACTGCCCCCAACCCCCCCTAGAAGGACAGAGGTCCACCCACCACAATTTTACCAAAAATCCTGTAAGAAACACGGGTATTGCTATGCCAATGCAGCTTATAGCTTGTTTTAGGATTCATCACTGGAGTATAGTTCAACTGTATTAAAAAATGTCAAATTTTTACTTATTTCATCTGTTAACTCACATTCGTTCCTATACTCACTCATTACATGGCATTAGTGGTTTTAATGAATAGGAGATGGTATGCATATATTTAAGGGCGTGCAAAGATGGGTGGTGTTTATGATCATACACTGTAAAATGTAATTAGTTGACCTTACTTAAAAAAAGTATGCAAACTCGTTGCCTCAAAAAAATTAAGCAAAGTAAGCTTAAGATTAGTGAGTTAGAAAAGCTTGTTTATTTTAAGTGTGCAGTACTAAATCAAGTAGTACCACTAGCACGTTTTTTTTATGTTCATGTAACTTAATAGTCATAATTAGTGTTAACTTAGTTTTTTCATTTTGTGTGGATTGCTTGATATAAATTTAACCCCACTTAGAATTACTAAATACCTACAACTTAACACTTTTAGTTCTGCTCACTCATTTTTCAAGTTCACTTAAATTAAAGAAACCAATTTCTGAGTTAGGTTTACTTTATTAATTATAGCACTGTCCTTGTACAGCATAATATTTAGAATTTCTTAAAAGTTTCCATTATACAAAAAAAAAAAAAAAACATTTTGTTTAATTTAGTTTTTAGACACATTGACATCAAGAATCAGCCTGTGAATCTCAACAATGGTGACAATTATAAAGCATGTTGCAGTGCATTCTGGGTGCAACCAATCAAAACTCATTCATGGCTCCCATCATGCATTGCTGCATGAATAAATAATGAGCTTATGATCAGGGGTGATCTGTTTGTCACCATTGTTGAGATTCATATGCTAATTCTTGATGTCTGTGTGCCTACATAAAAAATGTAGGCACATTTTTTTTTGATTATTTGGATTTCATTGAAATTGCTAAAAAAAATATCCTGTACCAGGACAGTGCTGCTATAATTAATAAAGTAAACCTAACTCAGAAATTAACTCTGAACTATATGAGTTCAGTGAATCAGGTCAAATGATTGTGAAATAACGATTATATTAAAACACAACCATCAACATCAGATCACCTTTTCTGTTTGTTCATCTGGCTGTTTTAACTCAGATACAGCAGTCAAACAAAAGGTTAAATTAATGATATAATGGTCAAGAGCCCAACTAAAACAAACACTAATCACCACAATGGTGGCTTAAAATTACGGTTTTCACCTTCAGCCAATAGTAGCTATTGAAGGGCGAGTCTTGGCGTGGCCATATATCGCCGTCTAGCGTAGAGAGGACTGATCTGCGCATGCCCTCAAGTCATAAACTTACTTTTTCTAAATGAATCCAGCTCAAGTAGACTAAGCTGGTACAATTTTTCAACCTCAAAGTACAAGTAACTTACTAAAAGTGAGTGTTAATAGCAGGTTGAAAAAAAATGATTAAGGTCAATTTACTATTTTTAATTAAATACGATGTTTGCATTTACAGTGTATAGTGGGCCAGTCTGGGCCAAAATGCCAGGGCCGATTTTTTTGTCCCAGTCCAGCCCTGCTCTTGTGTACACACACACACAAACACACACCTTAATACTCTAATATGTCATTTGTTCACAATGTCCCACCACACAATAAATCATTATACCATTTCGACTAGACACATTCAAAATGCAAAAAGATTTGTTTTTCCAAACTGTTTGGAGCAATTTGTTATATTTTTGTATATTTGTAATTTGAAATATAACATTAAATAGTATATTTGATGTGATGAATTGCTCTGTCATTTATCAGATTTACCAATTGTTATAATTTCAATTTGTGCTGGTTAATTATGAACAATGGGTAAAATTGGGGGGCGGGGACAGGCGGGGGCGGGGCTTCATTAGGGCTCCTCCCCTAACCGCATGTGATCTCACTCCAAGCTTTTGATAAAACTTGAGAACCCTGCATTATTTTAAAGTGAAAAACATGCTAACTCCTCACTAATTACTCAAGCGTTACCTTGTTATTCCGCAGGAACTACTAGTGATGTGGCCCATTATTTTAAAGTGAAAAACATGCTAACTCCTCACTAATTACTCAAGCGTTACCTTGGTATCCCTTGTTAACTACTAGTGCAGCCTGGTCTCATTGTAATACGTAGGTATTAATACGTAATTTTCTCAAAGATAGAAAACATACTTTTTTGTACGTTTCGATGCTGAAACGTATAACGTTAATATGGACGTATCTGCAACGTTTAAACGTAACATTATTACGATTTTACAGCTAAAAAATGTAAACTATTTACTAATATTTCATATCATAACGATATCTGTATAATTTCCCTTTTACCATTTTATAGATTATAAATGTAAGATCTCTTAACCCTACTCCCACACCTAAACATACCCATTTTATTGACAAAATTAAAAGGATAAAACTTAATGGACAGATATGTGTAGGGAAATGGCAGTTTTATTAACAATATAGCATTAAAACATAGTAAAACTAATCCTACCCCTAACAATTTCTGTAAACTAAGTTACGTAGGCTAGAATTATAAAGAAAAACAACAGACAGGTATAATCACAATCATTTATTTATTGAGAAAATATCAAAACCGGTACCAAAAGTTGTTCACATGACGATATGTCGCAGTCCTCTCTGGCAGTATTGTATGAGGTAACGTTACAGAGCAGAATATAAATTATTAATCCATGAAAATGTTAATCTGGTTTCGGTTCGCTGTTCGCTCTGTGAAGGCGCGTGCGCTTCTCCAATTCAAATATAGTACACCAATTTAAACACAGCATGTCGTAATCTGTGACGAAGCATGCGAGAGCCAATAAGCGTCTGATATCACTGCCGTAAAACATGTCGTAACGCTTCGGGAGAAGCGGAAATGGAGATGAAGATCACTGGATAAAGGGCTGAATTTGGATCTGTTTCTTGCAAACAACGTATGGATTCTAAAGATTTGGATTACATCAAGCTAATAAAATTGATATATTTTGTGAATTTATGTTGTGTTTTAGTGTATTATGGGTCTTGAATGCAATAGAGTCAAAACATTAATTTAGATTAATTAGTGAGGAGTTGGCATGTTTTTCACTTTAAAATAATGGGGCACGCACATCACTAGTAGTTCCTGCGGGATAACAAGGTAACGCTTGAGTAATTAGTGAGGAGTTAGCATGTTTTTCACAAGTAATACAAGTTATTTAATTTTATATTTAACACATAACTTACTGTACAGGCACTAGTAATATTCTAACAAACATTGTAATCTGGAAGATGTGGTTTTGCGATTATCGCAACATAAATGCAGCCAATTTCTTCATTAAGGATGCAAATTGTTTTTGACAAGAGAACATCAATGTTTATATTCATATCCTAAAGAGAAGTCCTCCTCTGGCGGCTACTGTAACATAAAGGTAGGTCTTTGGAGTCTGAGACATATTGAACTGACACTCAAGAGCTCATAATAGTGAACTAATCCAATCATGAGTGTCAGCATCACTTCCTAATTGTTTAAAATTTTAAACAAATTATCATTATTAGTATTATTCTATGTTTAAGTTTGAAATAAACAGAACATGCGTCCATCCTTTGGCAAGAGTAGTAGTCACAATCTCAACCTGTAGCTAATGTATTTGGGGAAATATAAACTGGTTTCCACTAAGAACCCATTTGAGGCACAAGCTTCTGAAATGTTATGACCATGTTAAGAGTAAAAAAACCCCCCACAATTGTTCACTTTTTAGACATGTTACTTTTGTGATTAGTAATTAATTGGTTATTCTTTCTTAGTTCACAAGTAGTTCTCAGTGAGGATACATTTCTTTAGTAATAATCAAATACCTACCAAGGAACTACCTTTGTACTAAATTAGATATTACTTACTGCTTAGTTAATATTGCTTCCATATTAGTTAATAGTATTAAGTTCGGTGTTAATGCAGTACTACCTATTACTTCCTGCATAGTTACTTGTTAACTACGGACCATTATTCTAAAGTGTTACCGCTATTTCTTATCCTTTTTTGGCCTTCAAAAGTCTTATATTGCATGCACATATGTAGATCAGAGAAATAAAATTAAAAAAACCTCACAACCTCAAATTTAGGACCTCAGTGATTATAAAGCCCTGCCTATGGCCCTGTATTAGGCATAAGATCAATAATGAATGTGTACATATTGTGAATGAATTTAATGAACTTAGTTACCTATCTTTCCTGGTAGCCTTCAGTAAATGAACGTGTCTGAGACCCTATGATTACTTTCTTCTCTGACAGAGACAAACATGAAAGGCCTATATCAGTCAAAGCTCAGCTTTAGGAGGTGTTGTATTTGTATCCCGCTGTAACCTCTAGATCCTTCTAAAACATTCCCATAATCTGCTGCAATCAAACATTGCCCTTACCTGTAGATTAAAGATGTAAGATGTGGATTCAGGGTCCTCGGCGGAGCCTCTAACAGCTCAATCTTGAATTCGGATGCATTGGGCGTTTGCCAATATTAATATATAATTACAAAAATCATGAAATATTGATAGGGAAAAATTACTCTTAGACTTGCTTAAAACATTTGCTTAAAACAAACACCACAATATGATTTCATTTTATTTTTTAGAAAAGATTCAGAATAATACAAAGACAAAAAATTCTGAAGGCAAAAATAACATAAACACGTAAAAGTCCAAAAAAAAACATTCAATGCTTTTTAAACCAACACTCAAAAAAAAAATTGTGTCTAAAAATAAGATTTATGTATTTGAATTGCATAACAAATTCCCATGCATTTGTATTACATAGTTTTAACATAAACCAATCAATAATCTGAATGTGATTCATATTTTTAAGTCATATCTAAATGAAACAGATAAGATGTATGTAATTGTATTAATAAACTGAATGTGATTTATATTTGTCAGTCGTATGTAAATGAAACAGGTAAGATTTATGTAATAGTACACAGAAAAACACCCATGTTAAATTAACACTGCTCAGTGTTCATATGTGTGCACACTACAGAGGTAAAGCTGTGTTGAAGTTAATGAGATAATTAAGTGATGATTGAGCATTAATTATGAACACCTGCTGTTAACAAGCAGAATCACTGAAGGAAAGAGAAACACAAGAACTACAACTGACTTCAGCCACAGCCTTAGATGAAATCAACTGAAGAGAAAAGAAGACATTAAATCTGTGAAGATCTCAGCAGAGGAGGATTAAACAACTCCACAAACAACATTACCAGCTTCACTTATTACTAACCAGACTGACTTTATTTCATTTCCGTTTTAATGAAATCAATAGTTGTATTTTAAAGTCACCATGATGGTGGTTAGCGTTTGCTTTAGTTGGGCTCTTGACCATTGACTCTTTAATATAACATTTTCTCTGGCTGCTATAATTATGTGTTTATAAAACACATTTGTTGCAGCGAAAAAGCCAAGAGAAAAAGAGATCAAGTGATATTGGCTGTTTATTGATGAAGGTATAATCATCATATTGTGGCCTGAGTCACTTGTCTTTTTCAGTGTCTAATGCTTTGATTATTGGGCTTATGTGATTTTGTTTTATTTATTATAGTAGCTGTGTGACCTGACAGCATTAGATCCAACAGTTAATCAAATAATATAAAGAATTTTAAAAACATTTAGTGCATTAAACTTTCTCTTCTACATTATTACTTAGACATCAAGAATCAGTGTATGACTCTCAACAATGGTGACAATCAATGAAATGCTTCATGCTGCAGTGCATGCTGGGTACCACCAATCAAAACTCACCCATATCTCCCAGCATGCATTGCGGCATTAATAAATTATGCATCAGGATTTTTTGTATCTTTTGTCACCATTGTTGAGATTCATATGCTGTTTCTTGATGTCTGTGTGAGTCGAAGTAATGCCATAGATGAAAGGTTTTTGTGCACTAACTATAAAAAAAAATTATATATATATATATATTGTTTGATAATCAACACTGTTAGATTTCCTGCTGTAAAAACAAATGGCTTCTGTTATGAATAAAATGCATTAGACACTGAACAAGATCAGCGAATGAGGCAATTACATGATGATGACTTTGTCGTCATCATCATCATCAATAAACAGCCAATATCACTTGATCTCTTTTTCGCTTGGCTTTTTTGCTGCAACAAACGTGTTTTATAAACACATAATTATAGCAGCCAGAGAAAATGTTATATTAAAGAGTCAATGGTCAAGAGCCCAACTAAAGCAAACGCTAACCACCATCATGGTGACTTTAAAATACAACTATTGATTTCATTAAAACGGAAATGAAATAAAGTCAGTCTGGTTAGTAATAAGTGAAGCTGGTAATGCTGTTTGTGGAGTTGTTTAATCCTCCTCTGCTGAGATCTTCACAGATTTAATGTCTTCTTTTCTCTTCAGTTGATTTCATCTAAGGCTGTGTCTGAAGTCAGTTGTAGTTCTTGTGTTTCTCTTTCCTTCAGTGATTCTGCTTGTTAACAGCAGGTGTTCATAATTAATGCTAAATCATCAGTTAATTATCTCATTAACTTCAACACCGCTTTACCTCTGTAGTGTGCACACATATGAACACTGAGCAGTGTTAATTTAACATGGGTGTTTTTCTGTGTACTATTACATAAATCTTACCTGTTTCATTTACATACGACTGACAAATATAAATCACATTCAGTTTATTAATACAATTACATAAATCTTATCTGTTTCATTTATGTATGACTTAAACATATGAATCACATTCAGGAGTATTGATTGGTTTATGTTAAAACTATGTAAACCAAATGCATGGGAATTTGTTATGCAATTCAAATACATAAATCTTATGTTTAGACACAATTTTTTTTTTGAGTGAACCCTGTTCTGGGCCGCCTCTATGGGCTGTCATTATAGTACAGCCAATTCCCTTATAAGGTCAAGCTTTGGACTTATCCTAGTCCTTCATTAACATACGCTTGCAGAAGCACATATTCAAAATATCTTTTTTCTTTTCACACCTATTTTATGCAGCACACACACAAAAGCTTTATTTGGTATGTTTTTCTATCACAGCCTTTTGACCTCTCTCTAGTTTCACACATTTTCTATGTCTGAGGCAAACGATGTTCACAGTTATCCTTTAAAAATACATGTGGCCCTAACAACCTAAACATGTTGCGACCACACACACACACACACACACACACACACACACACACACACACACACACACACACACACACACACACACACACACAACACCTCTAACAATGACCCTTAAGTTTGCAGGTCAAGCTCAAACTTGGCTTTAAGTAATTTAAGCTTGTCCTGCAAATTCAACACATCCTCATTTGAGCCATCTATTTCATTTTCAACCATAAAACTGTTCTCAATGTGGATTATTTTCTTATTTAATCATCCGACTCGTCTGATAATTTTTATTAACTGCTGTGCACGATGAATCAGTCTGTTCTTAGGGAGTTGAGCGTTAGTGGAAGATCTTCTCCAGCGCCTTTCTCTCCTTCTTCTTCTTGAGAGCTCTTCTTGCGTTGTCCCTCCGGAGGTGTTCAACTATAAGATTCGTCCATAAAAATCTCAACCTTGTCTGTTACATTAACATTTCTTATTTCTGGGTCATCTCCATCCGTTACATTCAAAGCATGCAGATAGTGTTTAATATATACCATTTCTGGGGATTTATCAGAAGAATTCATAATAATTTGTTCTCCAGTTCCAACATTTATTACAGAGGGGAAGAGACAGGGCAAGAGAAAAACAAAGAGAAAAAGAGAGTGATGGAGATGAGGAGAGAACTGAAATGATTTTAAAGCTATTGTTATCCAATTTTTTGGCCTTCAAAACATCTTAAAATGCACATATGTAGATCAGAAAAATCTAAACCGAACCCCCCTAACTGCCTCACATTTGGGACCTCAGTGATTATAAGACTCTGCCTTTATACTAATAAACAGCCGATATCCTAGTAATATGCATGTTAATAAGCAACTAGTTAATAGTGAGAATTAGATCCTAAAGTTTTACCGTTTTTAAATCATACACTCACTGGGAGCTGAGCCCCGCTAAAATGAAAATCCTGTGTGAAGCTCGAGCATTATGTGATGATGATGTTGTGTATATGTGGCATTATGTGTTGAACTGAACTAACAGATGTGATCCACAGATCCAGGAGAAACTTTAGTCTGTGTGACTGCTGGATCATTATACAGAGGTAAGACAAACATACACTGTTAGACCTTACCGGGTTTTTTTACAGTAAAATACTGGCAACACTGTTGCCAGTAAAATACTGTTAATTGTACAGTTCTTTACTGTAATCTAGTTTGTTTCTGTAAAAATGCACTAAATTATAGTTAACTAATTACACTTGCAGAAACCGACTGCCTTAAATTGACCAACTGTCATTTAAATGTATTAACTAAAATTTATAATGCATTAATAATGTGAGCAAAGTATTACTGTGAACTTCTTTCATTTGAGACCACTAAAAAACTATTGAACATAAAAAGATTTTCACTGGATCAGCAACTACACAGTCACCGTCTGTTAAATAAAGCAACATGCAGCGTATCATCAATGTTTGTAGATCTTCTCCTGGACTGAAGCACAGGCTCTACTCTTCAGCACAATGGTGACCCAAAAAATTTATTTTACAGTAAACTACTGGCAACAGTGTTGCCAGTATAAACCTGTTTTATAACTTACAGTTTATTACTGTTAAAATACATTTTGTGGGTGTGTCTTTTTTATCTTACACAGTTAACCCTTTCAACCCCTCAGGGAAATCCACACTACGAGTAAAAAGTAACAATGCAGTGAGATAATTAAGGGAATATGTAAGTGACTGTAAGCAGAATCACTGAAGAAAAGAGAAACACAAGAACAGAAAATAGAGAAACACAATAACTATGACTGACTTCCAGCCATTACACATTATTACACTTATTATTAACCAGTATGACTTTATTTCTGTCATACAGAAGTTGTTATTGAGATGTTTAATTGAAAATGTTTGGTTTGAAGTTACCATTATAGAGATCAGTGCTTGCTTTAGTTGGGATGCTGATGCTAAAACATTAGTTTTTCTTTTGCTGCTTGAGCTGTGTTTTTGCAAGTCACTTGTGCACACACAGTTTATGAATGACTGCAGTTATAATGATTATGATGACAAAATCATCATATTGCTTGTTCATTCACTAAGAAATTCATTCTCACTTATTCAGAGTTTAATCCTCAATCAAAAGTGTTACATTAGCACCACTGTGAAAACGCAGCAATAAGATACAATGACTCTTTTTTTTTAACACATGATGCATAACCAGAGAAACAGAGCTACACTGTGTTTTAGAAACACGAGATATCACAATTTAGCACATGAATCTCAACAATGGTGGCAATATTTCTTTATTATTATTATTATTATTCATGCCGCAGTGCATGCTGGGAGTTTTATATTATCCTGGAACCCAGCATGCATTGCGACATGAAACTTTTCACCATTGTTGAGATTCATGTGCTGATTGTTGATATCTGTGTGGGTCTCAGTCAAGCAGGAGTAAAATAAAATTGAATGCACTATATGATTACAATATTCTTTAGAAGACCTGATTACAGAAATATTGATTTCATTTTGTAGATTCACAGATATATGCTAAATATGAAATACCCATAAATTCAAAGAATAAATACAGAAAAGATCAGAGAATCAGACATGTCCAGGATGATTGTGACATCATCACAAAAGCCAAAAACACCTGATCATCTTCCTCTTGGCTCTTTCTTACCATAACAAAAGTGTTTTAGAAACTCACTGTTACAGCAGTCAGAGGGAGATGAATGGTAAGAAGTCAAGGGACAAGAGACCAACTAAAGCAAATACTGATCTCCATCATGGTGACAACAAATTTTATTAATAACTAAATCTCTGTTAATTCTCAACAAGAACTTTTGTACATGTATGAAAGAAATAATCGTAAACTGGTTTGTAAACTGGTTTCACACTCAGTGTGGCTGGAAGTCAGTTGTAGTTTTTGTGTTTCTCTTTTTTCTGTTCTTGTTTCTCTGTCCTTCAGTGATTCTGCTTATCCGGTGTTCATCAGTGTCTCAATTCACTCTTCTTTTCATTCAAGTGGACTATATTAGTGAACTAATGTAGGGAATAGTGAATGAGGGTATAGGGTGTGATTGGGAAAACAGCCTCTGAGTTTCGACTTTGAGCACTGTTAATTCACAGTATATTCCTGTAGGCTACTTTTATTTTCTACGGTATATTACTGTTTTAATGGAAAATGGTATAATATTGTCAGAATTTTACAGCAAGGGTTAACAGTGTATATAAGCAGCACTGGCACACACACACACATATATATATATACGCACATACATACTGACCTCATTCATCAACCTAACCTATATTCATTCCCCGGTCATTTCATACACTTACACTGCACTGTCTTGTCGTTTCGTCTGTGTTGTTTGTCTGTGTAGGGAATGGATTATTATGGATAATCAAATAGATGAAGTATTTGTATGTGTATTAACTGTTGTAGGTTCCTGGAATTGGTGTGGCCCAAAAAGGGGCAGGGTTTGGCCTATTTAAGCCAAGGCCAAACCTGAGGTCAGGACTTGTTAACCAAGTTGGAAGCGAGAGTGCAACTGTGGTGCCTCAAGCAAAACAAACCTTTGTGTACTGTGGAAGAGTTTTTCGTCTTTATTTATTTTTTTATTTTTTAGGGTTTTTCTTTTCTTTTTGTGTGCACCTGTATATATACTTCACTGTGGACATTAGCACTGTAAATAAATTCCATCCTTTCTACATCCTTATACGGACTCACATTTTTCCCCGAAGGCGAGCTGGTGGGCTTGTCTTCATCACAGACACGTTCATTTATACTGACAGCTTTATAACATTAAACTATCAGTCAGTCTGTAAAAGCTTCATCAATAACTGTTGATAGTTGAATACCCTTGACTTCAGTCATGTACAGTTTCTCTTCTTCCTCTCATGTTTCCTGCAGTGATTGTGACTATTGTTGAGATCGCAGTGTTTGCTGCTCCTACTGTGATTCTTCTTCAGATCATCTGTGCAAGAAGAGCTGGTGAGTTTTGAGCCGCACACAATCTGATGATTCACACTCATCTGATCTGGAACATCTGCAATCATGATAAAAACACATACGAGAGGTCAGTCAATGCTTTTATTTTGCAGGGAGGAAGGACTCGAAGCACCCCGAGGAAATAGAGATGCCGACAATATTAGAATAAAATACTGATGAGTTTAGAGCAAATCTGCAGCAATATTTACAATAGCAAAAACTTACAGAGGATTGTTCATTGTTTTATTTTCTTCTTCTCAGAAAACAGAGAAAAAACTCTGATCACCCTGAAGAAATAGTGACACCAAGTTTAGATAAAATTTTCTTGTGCTTCATATGTTAACTGCTTTAAATATAATATTAAATACAGTAATGGACAGATTCAGACTGTATATCCTCTCTGTTCTGTGTGATGGAGCTGATTTGGTAATTCTTATATCTTGTCTGTTCATTCCTTTTTTTTAGCATATATTTTCTAAAATTTTGAATGATTAATGCTAATTTTCTTAATAAAACCTCTGCAATTGTGTTTAATATGTCTCCTTTCCTGAGATGTTTGTTACAAATATGGTGATTCCCCCTCATGAGCTCGTAATGTATTGTAATATAGAATAGTAAGTGTGAGTATTAATGGGTCAATTGTTGATGTAAAAGAAGCGTTTCAGTCGTTTCTTGAAAGTGGCTTAAGTCTCTGCAGTTCTGAGAAAATTGGTTTGTTACTGAAATGCTACTCTTGAAATGCATATATCTTCAACAGTAATATATCTTATATATAAATATATATATATATATATAAATATATCTTCGGACACTAGAAGACTGAAACTAGTGTTATCTTGACCTGCTAGATACACTTTTCACAGCAAAGCCTTTGTCTGTCATCCTGAGTCCTCTAGTCAGGAATGTGTAAAATAGGCATTCTTCATGTTTAACAGCTGTTTGTAAAAACACAGTCTGTGTCAAATCAAAATCATTTGTTTTTCATAGTGCCTGGTTTGTTAACTTTCACAATCCTTTTTTGTTTCATGTTTTCATGCTCTGTCCACTTTGTCTTGTGTTATAATGATATACAGGCTGTGCTGATGAATAATGGTCCAAGCAATTAGATAAATCAGCTTTAGGAAACGTAAAAGAGGAATTGGTTTCGTTGTTCAAGCGCTATCTGAAACCCGCCTTTCTCACTCTCTCTCTCTGCATGTCTTCGCCTCTTCTTCTGCGTTTAAAATTGTTTGAATAAAATTGGCAAGACAAAACAAGACTTTCACTCTATGATGGTTAAATTCAGCACTTAATTTGCGAATCACATGCGTGCCGAACCATGGGCCAGCTGGTCCGTACGGATCACGGATTAACTGCGATCCGTTGCACCCCTAATGTATAGGCAATTCATTACCCCAAATTACATAGTAAAAATCTGACCCTGTCAAAAAAGGTGTAGTGCTTTCTGCAATTGGGTTGGGTCATGTTCACACCTTAAACAAACCGTACCAGAGTTCGTTTGGATCCGGACCGAGACTACCTCTTCAGCTGAGTCTCGGTACGGTTGTTCGGTCCGCACCCGAGTGCGATTGCTGTATTCACACCTGCCCAAAAGATCCGTACCAAGGGGTGAAACGAACTTGAGTTCAATTTAATCGAGCCAAACAAGACAGGTGTGAATACACCCTTAATGATATTAAGAAGAGGATCTATGACCTCTGGAAGCATCTCTTTCAGTAGCTTAGTCGGTATAGGGTCTAACATACATGCTGTCGATTTAGATGATTTAACGAGTTTAGAAAATTCTTCCTCTTCTATAGAAATGAATGAATAAAATTTTTCCTTAGGGAGATTACAATGCACTGCCTGATGCGATACTGTAGTAGACGGTTGCACTGTTATAATTTTCTCTCTAATATTATCAATCTTGTAAGTAAATAAGCTCATAAAGTTATTACTGCTGTAATGCTTGGAAACTTTTGGGCTTGAAGCTTTATTTTTCGTTAGTTTAGCCACTGTTTTAAATAAATACCTAGGGTTTTGTTTATTTTCTTCTAAGAGGGTTGTAAGCAGATCTAGCAGCTTTTAAGGCATTTCTGTACGCAATTGTGCTCAGGCACTGCCATGCCAGGGGGCAAGTGTAAGACGTAGCGTCCCTGAGACAGGCCACCCAGGGATGGGGGGACGAGCTCTTCAGATGGTTACTGTTCTGCCACTGGCTCCCCGGAGTCCAGTGGTACCCGAATTGTTAAGAGAGCAAATTTCTCTGTCCCTGGGTCCCAAGAGGGTGAGGCTGGCGGTGTGCGACCCTGTAGGACAGCCTTGCACCCCTCAGCCCCCCTTGTTCGCCAGCCGGCAGCATGGTGCGTTCAAGGACCCGGTCATCCGCCTTCTCACGCATCTCCTGTTGCCCCGTGGAGACAGGTAAGTGTTGCACCTCACACTCAGACCCCGCTTTTGGCCTTCCGAGCCGGGTCCCTGTCCTCCACCTCGCTGCTCCACCTCGGGTACGTCTGTGGTCTTCTGGGCCTGGGCCTGTTTCGTAGAAGCGGAAAGAGCTTCCCAACCGGTCCGGACCAGACTGTGACCATCAGACTCGGCTATGCGATTCATTATCGCTCGGCGCTCACTCAAGTTCAGTGATAATCATCACACTAGATGTTGAGCTGAAATGCTCCTGAAAGCTCAGTGATATTCATCACACCTAGAGTTGAGCAGTGGTCCTGTCTTGTGCGAGCATGTCGCTGTCCTACTGGTGAAGGACGCGATATGGCCACTCCCTCCAGCCGATATGAAGGCCAGTTTTTATAAACTCGTTCTTCATGTACCTAGTATGTGGTGGGTCGTGACCATCTTGGCCCTGTGTCACTTGAAACGGGCCCTTTCTCGAAAGCCTCCGTCCAAGTTGCTACACAGAGAGGCATTTTTCAGAATGCCCCGCCCCCAAGCTTGGTCTGCAGCGTTTGACCTGAATGACATGTACTTCAGATCTCTAGCCTTCCGCACCACAGGCTATCCTGCATGTTGCGTTTGAGGGCTCAAATTATCAGGACAGAGTCCTACCCTTCGAGTGCTCCATAGCCAGTTGGGTCTTCAGGTCAACTGGGAGAGAGTAATCAATCGCCCACGGGCTGAGTATCTCTTTTCCGGTATGGAGATGGACTCGGTCCAACATGCCTCTTCAAGAAGAGCGTGTCCGGTCGGTGCTATACAGAAGTGAGAAAGGGTCCCACTGAAAGAACTTTCAGAGGCTCCTGGGGCATATGCAGATGCAGCCGTATGGCTTCCTCCATATGAAGACCGCTTCAGCACTGGCTTCATGGTCGAGTCCCGAGGTGACAGTGGCAGAGCTGCATGCCCTGTGTGACAACAGATCACCCCGGCCTGCCGCCAAACCCTCAGCCCGTGATCACACTTTTCGTTTCTCCGAGCCAACCGCTCCTAGAATGAGGTTCACTAACACCGACTGAGGGGCCATGCACAAAGGGCATGCTTTAACGGAGGCCTGGACGACCTCCGACTGCTTTGGAATTCATTGCCTCGAGTTGTTGCAGTTGACAGATATTCTAGAGTTGGGGGCTGGGCGATACCTATAGTCGAACCGCTGCTTCTTGTGGCCTCCCTTCTTCAATTTCCAAGGCTTTTCAATTTTCAAAAGTCTTGTGAAGAAATAATCAGTATGGGTTTCATGGCCTTATTTCAGTGAGAATTTTTTTTTGTATTTTCACAAACCACGCATAAATGTCATTATCTCAAAACTACAAACTTTTACATACATGCTGCTGATATATTATTGTAGCAGAGTTTGTGCTGAATACAGTGTAATTAGACTTTAGCCATGAAAATGTCACAAGTAACAGAAATAACCAGAAATGTCAGAGCATGTCAGAACACCTCCAGGGCCCAGAAAACAGCTCAGACCTCAGAGGGTTAATGTATTTTACAGTGAGTGAATGCAAGCGAAGATGGAAGTTGTTGAGAGATGCTTTTGTCAGAAACAAGAAACAAAAAAAATATTGTGCCCAGTGGTTCTGCAGGTGTCACAGTCAGGGAATGGAAGTACGACAGAGTAATGTAATTTCTGTTGCCGTACATGCAGCCTAGAAGGTTAGTATGGCATTGTTGTTGACCTTATGTTTTACCTTGCTATTTGTCTCATAGAAATGTGGATTATATGAAATTCTCAAAGAGAAGTTTATTCCTGCTGAGAAATCCTTGAGTTATCAAGTCAACAATCATTTGTATTCATTTTAATGCTTCAACAACATTTTTTTGTTGAAAATCTCAATGCTTAACATTGTGTTTTTCATGTGTGTTTGATCATAAATACTTCATATTTCATGAGGCTCTTGTTTTCAGATAATAAAAGAGGGACTGACGACTCCGCGGTGAGTTCAGTAATGCAGTGATTTAGATTTGATTACTGTCTTTAAAGCTCAATAAAGTGTCATTCATGCAGTTTAACTGTTTTATCTGAAGGTCAAAGATGGGAATGATAATAAAGGGACGAATGAGACGATCAACATGTCCATTCCTCCCGCTGCAAGAGCCGATGTGAGTCCACTAAATCATCAAACATTACGTTCACTGTCTGTTCAATAATGTGATTTAAAAGCTTTTGTGTTATTCTACATATTATAGTGAGAGATATGTCTGTTCTGTGTGTTAAACTTGACTCTCTGCACGTCTACATTGATGTTTAGGAGCAGACAGATGATGTGACTTATTCTGAGGTCACTTCTTCCAATACAAAGCCAGTAAAATCACTCAATGTGAGTAGATACAGCACATGAGTTTGACTCAGATAAATGAAGCTCATGCTCTGATAATAATAATAATAATAATCGCTGAGGTTCAAACATTGATGGACAGAATCTGTTCTTTCAGGATCATGATGATACAGTGACTTATGCTGCCATCAGAGGAAGAGAAGATCAACCGCAGGATCAACTTTACGCCTCTGTGAACAAGAACAAGACCAATAAACATTAATGATACAGATCATGAGCTCATCATATCAGCAGCAGAAGGGAAGTTTTCATCTCTCTGGGGTTTTGTTGGAATTATATATTCGTGTGTGAACGAGCAGATATTTGTTGAATGTCCTGTGAATATGAATGAGATTTATTGTGAATCATCATCTGCCCAGTGGGCATTTGATGTCAATTTAACATCAATATGACATAACATTGATGTCAAAATTACATCACGAAATAGGTCAAAAATGAAAGTCATATTGACGTCAAAGTGTCAATGTCAATTTGATGTCAAAATTTTGACCTCTGCTGATGTCATTTTGATGTTATTTTGATGTCATGCTTTGTTGGTATTTGATGTCAATTCAACATTTATTTGACGTCAAGATGTCATGATGTTGATCCCAGCAGGCGCAGGATATAGACTACAGCGTCGGTCAGTCGTTGGATTTTGGTTGAAAATGAAAGTCGGGTTGATGTCTAAATCCAGTGTTTGTTTGACGTCAAGCTCCAACATTGGGCAGTCATTGAATTTTGGTTGGAATAAACCAAACAAAAGTGAAATGCATGGCCGTACACTTATTACCAGCTTCACTTAAAACTAACCAGATTTACTTTATTTAATTTCCAGTTTAATGAAATCATATTTTGTATTTTAAAGTCACCATGATGGTGGTTAGCGTTTGCTTTAGTTGTGCTCTTGACCCTTGACTCTTTAAATTAAACTTTTCTCTGGCTGCTGTAATTGTGTGTTTATAAAACACAATTGTTGTAGCTAAAAAAGCCAAGTGAAAATTAGATCAGGTGATGTTGGCTCTTTATTGATGATGATGATATCATCATGTAATTGCCTGAATCCCTGATCTTATTCAGTGTCTAATGCTTTGATTATGTAGGACTTGTGGTTTTAAAACTGTTTTATTCACAATAGAAGTCATTTGATTTTACAGCATGTAGCAGTTTTATCAAATAATATACTTGGTTTTTAAAAACTATTTAGTGCACAAAAACCTTTCATCTATGGCATTACTTAGACGCACAGACATCAAGAAACAGCATATGAATCTCAACAATGGTGACAATCAAACTAAATATCCAGATAATCAGATCAACTCCAGCTGCATAATTTATTAAAGCCGCAATGCATGCTGGGAGATAAGGGTGAGTTTTGATTGGTGGTACCCAGCATGCACTGCAGCATGAAGCTTTTCATTGATTGTCACCATTGTTGAGAGTCATACACTGATTCTTGATGACTAAGTAATAATGTAGAGGAAAAAGTTTAATGTACTAAATGTTTTAAAAATCCTTTATATTAATGTAATAAACAATATTGCTCTCATGCTGTAAAATTAAATGGCTTCTATTATAAAACAATATTAAAAACACAAGTCCTATATAATCAAAGCATTAGACACTGAATAAGATCAGAGATTCAGGCAATTACATGATGATCTCTCCGTCATCATCATCTATAGACAGCCAACATCACCTGATCTAATTTTTTCATGGCTTTTTTAACTACAACAATTGTGCTTTATAAACACAATTACAGCAGTCAGTGAAAATTTTATATTAAAGAGTCAAGAGTCCAACTAAAGCAAACGCTAACCACCATCATGGTGACATTAAAATGCAAAATACCATTTCATTAAACCGGAAATTAAATAAAGTAAATCTGGTTAGTTTTAAGTGAAGCTGGTAATAAGTGCAGGGCCATGCATTTCACCTTTTTGTTTGGCAAAATGACATCAGCAGAGGTCAAAATCTTGACATCAAATTGACATCGACACTTTGACGTCAATATGACTTTCATTTTTTACCTATTTCGTGACGTATTTTTGACATCAAGGTGCCCGCTGGGTGGTCAGAGCACAGAATCTCATCTATATCATCACAGCTACAGTAAAGTTAGAGATTGAAGCCCTGATGTGTTTTCATACAGGCCAGACTCAATCTAGTGTCTCACAAGCCTCTTCCATGACTGGAGTCTGTTTATCCGCTGGATTTCTGTCTGAAAACCTTCATCTTCATGCAGAAGCTCATGCTGAAATGATCCTCTTGCTTCAGCTTGTATATCAGCTGTTTCTTCTACAGAGAGACGTCCGTCTGAGAATTACATCAGTGTCTGCTCACATTATATTGTCATAAAATATTCTAAAATTTGGCTTTGCAGTGTGTATATGTCACGAAATTAAATGTCAGTTATTTCTTTATTTTTTTCACGTGACAATAAATAGCACGAAAAATCACGAGTTAAAAGAAAATTTGTTGTCTCTTCCATTCCTGTAAAAACAGACGTAACTAAACTTGCTCCTTTTAAATCCCTCTGTTTTAAAACCCACCAGCCGCCACTGGAAAACAGAAGTACGTTTGGCAGTAACTACAAAGCTATTTGAAGAAAAAAATATTTGTGATTTTAAATTTTCAAAAAAAGAAAGAAAAATATAAAATAGGGGGGACCTAGGATGATAAGAGCACTAAACACTGGACAAGAGAGTCCATTACCACCCTCTGAGCTACAAGGAAACGCTGAACATTTGGACACCATTTTTCACAGTCTCTAGACACTTCCTCAAATCTGCTTCACAGCTTTATCAGCGCTTTAACCTATTCTGAGAACAGAGCTATTCTCTGAACGTGTTCAAATGCATCCTGCAAAATCTCCATCATCTGAGATCAAAGATGGATATCACGGGATTCACGGGATTCACAGGATTCACGCTCGTGCACAGTGTTGCTAATAAACTGGATGTAATTTAAGTTCTGTTGCTTTTATATGAAAATAACTATAATGAAGACACCCAAAGTACTTATTTAATTCCATTCCAAATACATGTTTATCAATATTTTTTTCTTTAATACAGACAAATGGTTTTTTTTAAAATAAAAATTACAATGCATAACCCATAGAGATTGCACTGTCAGATAGTTTGGGAATATTCACACAAACACATCATGATATCAGATAAAACATGATATCAGAGTTTTAAAATCAAACATTTTAAAAGAGAACAATACATCACGGTTGTTTAAACCAATGAGCATTAAGCTGTGTCGTCAGCAAATCGTTTCCCATCATGATTTTGATCAGTGCAGTCGGTGGAGAGAAACTGTGCTTGACTGCAGAAGTCGACACGTCCGCCTTGCGCTCGCGAGAGGTTTTTGATATACGTCAGCATAACATCGGACCGCATTTCTAACCGGCATGCGTCTCGCGGTGATCACCAGTGATCGGTTCTGCGCAGGGCTGGACTGGGACAAAAAAAGGGCCCTGGCATTTTGCTCAGACTGGCCCACCACAATCGGTCGGACACAACCAACCAGTACACCATCCTTGCGGTCCCTGTAGATATGCATATCTACTGTTCCATTCCCAAAAAGCCCTACAAAGCTGAGAACTAAGTGACATGGACCAGTGGACCAGTGTACCAGTGCAAGTGGACCAGTGTACTCACTCTCTCTTGACTGACTCCCTGGTGATCAAAGGTGGCAGTGGAGTAGGTTCTCAAAGTGTGGGGCGCGCCCCACTGGTGGGGAATAGAGACGTGACAGGTGGGGCGCGCCAAACGGGAGGAAATTTTCCTTTTTATGCCTTTATATCTTTATCCAGACATCCCAACTGTTCCGGGAGTCTCCCGCATATTGATAGCGGCTCCTTGACGCCCGCAAATGAGATCCAATCTCCCGGAATCGCGCACTAGACTAGAGAGTGACTGCGCGCACGTGTGTGTGTGTTTGTGTGACTATAAATGCAGCGCGTGTGAGAGCAAACCGTTCCCACCCCCAAAATAATGATTGACGTGACGTCAGCATATTAATATTACAGAACAAACTTTCGCGCCCATAGATATATGTGTAGCTATATCTATGTTTCGCGCCGATGGGTAGCAGGCTAGTGTGGGCAATAAATAAATTGTGCAATGCAAAACAGGCTCATTGCAGCCACTAATGCAGGGATAAATAGACCTGACTTGCCAAATGGATTTATCTTCTTTTCTTTTTTTAACAGATTGCAAAGTGGCACTTTTATTGCTTTTCTCTTTTTGAACTTGATACAAATTTTGACACAGCTGCACTTTTATTTTTATTTATATAACTTGTTACTATACTGATACTACTTGTTAATTCAATAAATTTGAACATTTTATTTCTTTAGCATGTTGGGGTGATGGGGGCAGGTGGGGCTTGAAAATTCCCCCTTGTCCAAAGTGGGGAATTACCGAAAAAGTTTGAGAACCACTGGCCTACACAAAGAGAGAGAGAGGGATTAAAGGGAATAATGAGTCACATTTTCAGTCTACAATACTACAATATTATGAATATTTTTATAATAATATCAATAATCTCATCTCACCTTACAATAACAGCAGTTTCCTCAGTAGCTTGCTCTTCTCTGCAACTCTGTCTATTACAGTGTCGGTGTCCAAAGCCACAAGGATGTCCTTTTCAGTGGCCTTCAACATGAAGGCTTCCAATTTGCTGGCAGACAGGCTGCTCCTCAGTTGGCTTTTGATATATTTTAGGGTTGAAAATGATCGTTCGCAGGCCATCTGGGTTATTGAAAGTGTTAGCAAAAACTTGTACGCATGTCTAAGCAGGGGATATGCATCAGTGAGCTTGTTGAATCTCTGGAGAATCTGATAGCAGCACAGTGGGCAGTCTTTGCAGGAGGCACAGCTTTTGTTGATGATTTCCATGTCCTCTTCCTTTCCATCAGGTCCATCCTCCACTGTCCTGGTCACATATTCATCCAGTGGTGACTCTTTCAGCTTGTCCCACTGTCCCGCTAAGCTTTTCAGCTCATACTGCAGGTTGTCAACTGTTGCCCTGCTATCAAATTTAACCAGGCATTTGCTGAGGTCTTCAAGTGCAGATTTAGGGAGAGCATGGTTTCGGATCAGGGAGAAGTTTTTGGGATCCAGAAATGACAAATCTGCATAAAGAGTGCCATGTGTCAGAAATCTTTGGTGGATGGCCTCAATAGCTGTATCAACAATTTGGTTATGAAGCTTTACCTCATAGGCTCTCTCAGCATCAATTATGGTGTCATCCTGAGACATCTCACCCGGCATGGCTTTCTTCTTCTTTCTTCTTTTCTGTGGCAGTGCAGCCTCCACTTCCATGTCGGTCTCCTCATCTTGCTGCTCAAGTTTTTAATTTGCCCATTTCACAAAGTCATCAGCAGCAGCCTTGACAGCCTGGAAATCTCTAGCCATCTTTTTTAGGGCATCTTGTGTTGACATGACCATCCTATGGGCAGAGAGGATGTCCATCCCTTCCGTCTGCAGGTACTTTGACAATGGTGATGTATGCTCAAATATCCTAAGGAATAATTGAGCTGTCAGTATTGTCTCATATATAGGCCCTCTTTGTATCCTCTGGCTTTGGTGCGTACATTTCCTTTCACAGTCTTCAGTTCCTGTATGGCTGTGAGCGTGGACAACACATCAATGTACAAACTGTCTTGAGGCTTTCCAAATTATCCAAATATTTTGTTCAGAGCATCGTGCTTAGCCCACCAACGTGTCTCTCCAATTGGAGCAATGCATCTGTGTCTCTTGTCATGGCTCTCCTTCTCCCAAATGTTCCCTCTCTGATATGACTCCCTGATGAACACTGCTGTGTCATTGAGGAGATCAAACAGTGATCCACTCTCTATCACTATTTGAGTGGTATCAGACAGCACAAGATTGAGGACATGTGAACAGCACCATACGTGTACATGGTTGGGGGACTGTGATGCCAGCAGTGCAGAGAAGCCTCTGTACTGCTCCTGCATATTTGAAGCTCCATCTGTTGCATTTCCAATGCACAGACTTGAATCCAGTTTTAGATGCTCAAGGACCTCTGTTAACAAGTTGACAAAGGACTGTCCAGTGGACGCGCTGCACAAGTGACAAGCCTCTCATTGACAACATCAGTCACATACCTCAAAATGACTGAGCATTGGTCTTGCGCTGTTATGTCCTGCGTTGTAACCAAGACAGAAAACATTCCAGCTTTCCGGATCTCAGTGGAGATATTTTGGTGAATTAAGTTCCGGATCGTATCAGTCTCAGAGTTGACGGTCGTTTTAGACAGTAGAGAGATGAGGGAACCTCTGCCTCTTGATCCTGGTGACACATGCAATTTTTTGCTCTTATCAGTCACATTACTTAGATCAGGGGTGCCCAACCCTGCTCCTACCGATCGACTGTCCTGCACAGTTCATCTCAAACCCTAATCAAACACACCTGCCTTTAATTTTCAAGTGATCCTGAAGACCTTAATTGGTTGCTTCAGGTGTGTTTGATTAGGGTTTGAGATAAACTGTGCGGGACAGTCGACAGGAGCAGGGATGGGCACCCCTGACTTAGATGCTCTTTTAAACACACATCATATTTTCCCAATGAAATGATCAGCTCCAAAAAATGTCCATGGTCGATGCTATCGTTGTCCAGGGTATACGCAGCCTCATTCTCCACCTGTCTGTAGCTTAGGCCCCTCTTTCCTATCACTTTTACGACCTCCACTACCCGTTCCAAAACCTGACGCCTCTTCTTGACCTGATTTCTGTGCTCTGTCAGCTGTCTGCCCCCCAGTAGGTTTTTGATGTCAGCTTTTGAGCAGTTAAAAAAATAAGCTTCGGCACAATTTCTGTGTGCCATGCTTTTTTTCACGCTCTTCCGCTCTCTGGTGCACATGTCTCCAGTCTGACATTCCATTTATGAAAATGTTGGAGTCAGTTGGCTTGCTGAAGGCCAGACATAAAGAACTAAATAAACGATTTGTGAATCTTTTGAAAATTTCTTTATATTAACTAGTTTACATAACACTGCTGTATCTCAACTTGTAGAATAACAGGGCAAGTATAATCAAAAATATAATAATTAATTGTATATTAATCATAGTTAAACAAAAATTACCAACACATTGCCATATTTTAACAAATTAGACATGAGATCAGAGATTCAGGCCACTAGATCAACAGTTACCCAAATTCACCTGATCATATTTTTCCTTGGCCTTTTTCCCCAAAACAAATGTCCCTTATTAACACACAGTTACAGCAGCCAGAGAACAGTAAATGTTGAAAAGTCAGGTCAAGAGGCCAAATAAAGCAAACACTGAAACATTTTCAATAAGATGTGATGGCATCAGGTGATTGACAGCAGTGTCATCCTATCAGCAAGTAGTACCTTGCATTTAAGTCTGATTGGCTGTTACCTGGGATGCGTCACGTCCGATTTCCCCGTTTGGTTTGCTAGTGTCGACGGTGGTTGTAGGTAAGCGAGCTGTGTTTTAATGGGTGATCATTTTTGGAGTTTTCCTATGCATAACATTTTAAATCATTTTTATCAATTAGTGCAGCTTTGGTGCGGTGCCCTTCGTGCTGCTTAGTGGGTCTGATGACTGTTCACCTCACAGGTAATGTGTATTGTTAAGAGCTCGTGATATGGTGCTGAAATGGCTGTGTGGGTTTAACATTCTTTTCGGATATCAAATAGACGTGATTCCCTGTATTCCATTGTGTAACCGGTGGGCATGACTGACCAATCCGTGTCTATTAAGCGTGCTATCTAGCGTGATCTCCTGATGGTAAGTGTTTATACGTTACTATGACTGGGAGTGGGGATATTATTATGATTGGTAACATCTCCGTTTGTTATAGGATTCTCCCTCTCGTTCTATGCCGTGATTGTTGCTACTGTCTTCGCACTATTAAAGTGCTGCGGTTAATACGGCCGCGCTGACGCGATCATCACTAAAGAAGGGGACTGCTCGTTTGGTTCTTATCGTGGCGTTATATTTGACCTCCCTGCTGAAAAATCCAGCTAAAACCAGCCTAAGCTGGTTGGCTGGTTTTAGCTGCACTGTTAACCCTTGCTGTAAAATTCTGACAATATTATAGCATTTTCCATTAAAACAGTAATATACCGTAGAAAATAAAAGTAGCCTACAGGAATATACTGTGAATTAACAGTGCTCAAAGTCGACACTCAGAGGCTGTTTTCCCAATCACACCCTATACCCTCATTCACTATTCTCTACATTAGTTCACTAATATAGTCCACTTGAATGAAAAGAAGTGAGTGAATTGAGACACTGATGAACACCTGATAAGCAGAATCACTGAAGGACAGAGAAAAAAGAACAGAAAAAAGAGAAACACAAGAACTACAACTGACTTCCAGCCACACTGAGTGTGAAACCAGTTTACAAACCAGTTTACGATTATTTCATTCATACATGTACAAAAGTTCTTGTTGAGAATTAACAGAGATTTAGTTATTAATAAAATTTGTTGTCACCATGATGGAGATCAGTATTTGCTTTAGTTGGTCTCTTGTCCCTGGACTTCTTACCATTCATCTCCCTCTGACTGCTGTAACGGTGAGTTTATAAAACACATTTGATATGGCAAGAAAAAGTCAAGAGGAAGATGATCAGGTGTTTATATTCTTTTGTGATGATGTCACAATCATCCTGGACATGCCTGATTTTCAGATTTTTCCTGTATATAGTCATTGAAATTATAGTTATCTCATATTTAGCAAATATCTGTGAATCTACAAAATGAAATCAATATTTCTGTAATCAGGTCTTCTGAAGAATATTGTAATCATATAGTGCATTCAATTTTATTTTACTCCTGCTTGACTGAGACCCACACAGATATCAACAATCAGCGTATGAATCTCAACAATGGTGAAAAGTTTCATGTCGCAATGCATGCTGGGTTCCAGGATAATATAAAACTCCCAGCATGCACTGCTGCATGAATAATAATAATAATAATAATAATAATAAAGAAATATTGCCACCATTGTTGAGATTCATGTGCTAAATTGTGATATCTCAGTGTTTCTAAAACACAGTGTAGCTCTGTTTCTCTGGCTATGCATCATGTGTTAAAAAAAAGAGTCATTGTATCTTATTGCTGCGTTTTCACAGTGGTGGTAATGCAACACTTTTGATTGAGGATTAAACTCTGAATAAGTGAGAATGAATTCCTTAGTGAATGAACAGGCAACATGATGATTTTGTCATCATAATCATTATAACTGCAGTCATTCATAAACTGTGTGTGCGTAAGTGTGACTTGCAAAAACACAGCTCAAGCAGCAAAAGAAAAACTGACGTTTTAGCATCAGCATCCCAACTAAAGCAAACACTGATCTCTATAATGGTAACTTCAAACCAAACATTTTCAATTAAACATCTCAATAACAACTTCTGTATGACAGAAATAAAGTCATACTGGTTAATAAAAAGTGTAATAATGTGTAATGGCTGGAAGTCAGTCGTAGTTATTGTGTTCCTCTATTTTCTGTTCTTGTGTTTCTCTTTTCTTCAGTGATTCTGCTTACAATCACTTACATATTCCCTTAATTATCTCACTGCATCGCTACTTTTTACTCGTAGTGTGGATTTCCCTGAGGGGTTGAAAGGGTTAACTGTGTAAGATAAAAAAGACACACCCACAAAATGTATTTTAACAGTAATAAACTGTAAGTTATGAAACAGGTTTATACTGGCAACACTGTTGCCAGTAGTTTACTGTAAAATAAATTTTTTGGGTCACCATTGTGCTGAAGAGTAGAGCCTGTGCTTCAGTCCAGGAGAAGATCTACAAACATTGATGATACGCTGCATGTTGCTTTATTTAACAGACGGTGACTGTGTAGTTGTTGGTCCAGTGAAAATCTTTTTATGTACAATAGTTTTTTAGTGGTCTCAAATGAAAGAAGTTCACAGTAATACTTTGCTCACATTATTAATGCATTATACATTTTAGTTAATACATTTAAATGACAGTTGGTCAATTTAAGGCAGTCGGTTTCTGCAAGTGTAATTAGTTAACTATAATTTAGTGCATTTTTACAGAAACAAACTAGATTACAGTAAAGAACTGTACAATTAACAGTATTTTACTGGCAACAGTGTTGCCAGTATTTTACTGTAAAAAAACCCGGTAAGGTCTAACAGTGTGGTTTAAGCTGGAAGTAGCTGGTTTTAGCTGATCTCCCAGCCTGACCAGCTAAAAAAGTGTTCAAAACCCCTCTAAAACCAGCCTGATAAACCAGCTATGACCAGGCTGGGAGACCAGCCAAAACCAGCCTGACCATCTAAGGCTGGTTTAAGCTGGATTTTTCAGCAGGGCTGCTTCATATTCCTGGATTGTGTGGGGGACTAGTTGGTTCCTTCCACTTGTAGGGGAGCTAGCTGCCCTCTTGTGTCTTTGTTTGATTTGAAACCTCTTTTTTTTTTTGTTTCCTGTTAACTAACTTCTAATCTTTTGGAAGTATAGTTTGTTTAGTTAACTTGATTTTTATTTTATTTTCATTTCATCTTTATTATTGTAAAGCCATTGAACTGCGTGAAATATTGAATCAAGCCATTTAATTGCTTGGTTCATGTGATCAACCATCTATCAGTACAATTCTATTTGTGTGTGTGTGAACCTCTACTGAGCTAAAATTGTCTTGTATTAACCAGGTGACCAACTAATTGACTTTTCTGCGCTTGAATGTTTTTTTTCTTTATTTTTGTCATTGCCATTTATTGTTGTGAGGATTTGCTTTATTGATGTCCATCTGGTCATTTTTATGAACATTGTTATAGTTTCTTATCTTTATTTTGCAGGCGCTGGGGTCCCACGGGTGGATTGCTCTTCCTCCTCCTGGTGGTGGTCTTCTATCGTGTGCAGTGTACACTGTTGAGTGTGTGATTGTGTGATTAAGTGACACGGGGGTGTGTGTGCGTGTGGAAGTGTGCTCCGTAAAATCAAACTCCACGCTGCTTCCTGCCGTTGGGAGCCTCAGGCCTGCCGGTATTTAGTTTCTGTTTTTGCATGTTTTTCTTATTGTTTAGTTTAAAGTGGGTTTCAGTGCCTCTTGTCATTTTTAGTGTCCAACATTTTAATCATTGTATCAATAAACATTTGTATTTTTGTACTCCCGTCTCGTGTCTAATTATATGAGGGAACCGAACCTGTGTGCTTTGCTCAATGTTTGAGTATTTTCCCTGGGGTTAACTCCTAGGGTGGCGTAGTCGGACTTTCTTATTAGTAAACAACTTGGGCTTGTGTCTCAAATTGCACCGCCGCGCCACAAAGACATAATGAGAATTGGCAGAAATATAGTCAAACTGGTTTGTGAAGTGAAGATGGCAAAGCTGTTTTTGGAGTTGTTTAATAGACAGTTTTGGAGAAGATTTTTTGCCATGTTAATTTCAGCCCTTCATGGCCTCTTTTGAAAGAAGTCAAGTACATGATTTTACTTTATTAAAAAATATGGGGTTAGCAGTGTTGATTCACAGTGGGGTAATTCAAAGTTTGTCATGTGTGTCTGATCCAGAGCATGTTAGCAGAGTGGGGCGGGAGCGAGCGGGGAGCGTGAGCGGGACATCTTGGACAGAACGCAAAGCGGCATTTTTAAAAGGACGTATCGTCGCCCTATTTCCCGCTCCAATTTCGCTCCACACCCCAAGTCTGAAGCATGCTCAGTCAAGCCTGACCCAGAATCCATCTGTCTTGCACACTCATCAACAGTAGACTATTTTCAGTCAAAACTCGGCTCAATAATGGAGTTCAAAAAGTACTTCAAAAAGGAAAATGAGAAGTCATACAGGTGTACTATTAATATAAAACTAACTAACAATGATAATGTGGTACAAGAAAACGAATGTGGAGACATCGTTTCAGTCAGTAAAGATTCATTTTGGAATCTAAAAAGACACATCTCTCGAAAGCTACGCTCTGTGCTACGCGAACACGCTGGGAAGAAAGCAAAAGGTTAGCAAATTGAATACGGTAACTTGTAACAAAGTGTAAATTAAATATAGCGTAATATTCAAACAAATTCGCTTTGTCATTCAATTAGGCCTAATGGTTTGTTTTATTTAATTTGTGTCATCCGTAATAATATTTATATTATAGGCCCATTTATTCGTTTAATTTTACAGCAGTTTGTGTGTACAATGGATATAAGCCAATTTACATTTTAATCGTGCGCATTGCGCAAAAGTTCACTTATCAAAATTCTGGCCTAATAGTTAATTTACTTTTAAAACTTTAATGTATATTTTTGTTTATGTAATTTTTATTTATATTATTAGGCCCATTTATTCGTTTAATTTTACAGGACTTTTGTGTAGGCTATATTCCTTCTTACATAGGCCTAGTTTGTAATTTGAAATAAAACATTTCTATTGGAAAAATGTTGTTGTTGCTCATTAGTTCTTTAGGAGGTAAGGCTGTGGTCTAAGCTAAAAGTGATATACATGTAGATTTTTTTCATTTTTTGGAGCGAGCGGGGGGCGATTTGAGTGGAGCACGAAGCAAACTGCGTTGAGCGGTTAGCGATAATGAGCGGAGCGGCCTGATGTAGCTTTGAGCGGGGGAGCGGAGGGGTGAACAGTTACGTGAGAGATGAGCTGAGATTCTCACCGCTCATATGCTATGGCCTGATCATTACTGAGTTTCTCACTGAACTGTACACATTTTCTGTTTAGCTAGTTTCCGTGTGGCATTGATTGCAAGGTGAACGGCCTCTACATGCCTGAATCCTTTGCTCTCAGCCTCCTTTATGGTGCTCTCCTTCTCCTCAAGGGTCACCACATTCTTCAGTGCTCTGCGTATATCTGATCCTTTTACAAGAGGATACATAAGAAGTTCTGCCATGAACGTGTCAGAAAAAGACTTCTTAGCTTCATGTCGTGACTCCTCTGCTAAACGCCAGAACATTTCCTGCCATTCTGTTAGAGGGAGCCGTTTGTGCTTCTGTTTGAGATGCTTCACTTTCTCATCCAAGTTCTGCTTCTGGATCTCCTGAATGCATTTCTCTGTTCCTTTGAACATGTCATTTGTAAAGTGTCCATTTTCTAACATCATCTTCTCTATTTTACTGATCAGATCTTTGAACTGTGGGAAACTGGCAGAATCATTGTCTAAACAAAATAATCGATTTCCACAGTTCCGTACAAGGGTTAGAAGATCTTGATCACCATTCTGTAGATACTCTTCAATGGTTGTATTTTTCTTCTCTAACTGATCTTTGTGTGTGAAGAGGATCATGGAATATTTTTCCATCTGTTCTCCAAACACTTCTTTGAGCTCCTTTATTGTATTCTTCTCTTCCTCAGTGAATCGACCCACTTTAATGACGATAATAAAAGCGTGTGGTCCAGGAGATGTGTAAGTTATGCATTTCATTATTTCGGTTTTAACCTCCTTTTCGTTGAGTTTATTATCATAAAGTCCAGGTGTGTCGATCACTGAGATCTCTTTACCGATTCTCTTTGTAGTTTCTGACTGACACCGTTTCGTCAGAGAGTTTGAACTGACTGAAGATTCAAAGACGTTTCTGCCGATGATGGTGTTTCCAGTGGCACTTTTCCCAGATCCAGTTTTTCCCAGCAGAACCAGCCTGGGGTGCGTTTCCCGAAAGCATCGTTGGCCAACTATGGTCGCAAGTTCATCGCAATGTCCATTGAACTCTATTGGTAACGAGGGAACTTGCGACCATAGTTGGCTAACGATGCTTTCGGGAAACGCATCCCTGATCTGGTCTTTCCTTTCAGGATCTTCTGCTGGAGACTCTCCTGAAACTACAACAGAACGATCAAAACACTCATCAACATCAATGTGCTGTTTATTTAAAGCTTAATATTCTCAGTAAACTCTCTTTTTAGGTCAGTCGTACAAGTTTTTAGAGTTTTAGTTTTTAGAATTTAGTTTTTTTTTTTTTTCATTTTAAGACAATTTGAAATGCCCTTAATTAATTTTAGCATGAAAAATCATATATTGTTGAAGTAATTTAAAACATAACAATAATAACTGTTTCCTTGCTGTCAATCCTTTTGATTGTTCTTTTTTTTTTTTTTTTTTTTTTAACTCAGATTCGACATCAGGATCATCTTTGCTTGATCTCCTTTTCATTTTTTCCATGACAAATTTCCCTCCATTTTCTCCCATTAAAACTTCAATCTTCTGCAGTAGACCTTTTACGGTCTTCTTTTTTTTTAAACAATGAAACTTTCCTCCACATTCTGTCACCAGTTGCTGGAGATCTGCATGATCTTTATCTTGTAGATGTTTATCAATGGTCTGATTCTTGTCCAGTTTATCTACATGTGTAAACAGAATCATGATGTACTTCTGAACTCCAGGACAATCCAGGATCTCCTCCTCATTTTGCACATGTTTATCTAGAGGAACGGTGCAATAAACATTGATTGAAATGTCACTTAAGGGGGTCGTACACCGGACGCGCAGCTCAGCGCCGCGCAGCGCAGCGCCACGTCTTTTAAATTCGAACACATTATTCTCTATGAAAGTACACACACCGGCGGCGCCTTTCGGCGTCTGTCCGCGGCGCCCAGCAACGGCTCAGGACCGTGTTCAAAATCCTGCCGCGCCACAGAGTGCCATTTACATAGTTTTATATTAGATTTACATTTATGTGTCTCAAATCGTAGTTCATGTATATGGACTTCACCCTGTGCTGCAATATACATTTAGTTTTATATTTATTTACAGAAATCAGAAAATTGTTGATGTTATCGGATTTTCAGGTGAGAGAGTTGTCCTAGACGTGGCGCGGCGCGGCGCTGAGCTGCGCGTCCGGTGTGCGACCCGCTTTAGGCTATCTTAAGCAGCGTTGATAAACACTTTCACTTTAAACCAGGCTACTGTAAACTCAAAATTATCTTGCTTTAAGTATCAAAATGATTAATATCATAAACCCAATGTAATGAAAATCTTCAACAGAAATACGTTTAAACTATTTACTGAAAAAAAATATAGTATTTACATATATACAGTTCAAATATCAAAAGTGCAATTCAAATGAAACACAGTTCAGTCAAATGACCAATTATACAAAACACTCAATTCCCCACAATTAAAGCTAAGCCGGCAAATGACTAAGTGGCCACTAAATGAAATAAAATAAATACCCAGCCAGTCAAAGGAGGACACGTTGCAGGCCTGTAGCGTGGCTTGGGAGCGGAGAGACCTTAAACACAATGGAGTAATGTTTGCAGGACAGCAGCAACAGCCCTGGATTTTCTCCTTCTGCACACTTTCTCTTTCTGCTTTGTCATGTGATTACAAAGAAATCCTGTGTCATGTGACTTCATAGTATCCATATAAATACCAGCAGAGAGCTTTCACTTCCTCTTTGGACCTCTGGGGTGGACAGAAGACACACACAGAATCAATACTCAGGTTTGTCTTTATTTCCTTAATATGATCAGTTTTATCACTTTAATATATAACTGTTATATATTACAATTTTACTAATTGTATTTCATTTAATTTTTAATTATTTGATTATATTATTTATTTTATGTTTGACTAAGTCACAATGCACTCTTGGTGCAGTACACATTGACATTCATAGCAGAAGCTCCAGAGGGACTGATGTTAGTCGGTGTGAGGAGGAGTGAACATAAGCCTCCATGAATGTGCATATCCATGCATGAACAATATTCGGGTTTGCGTATGAAGGAGAGTCACTAGTAATAATCCCATCTGCAGATATTGCCTCGTTTGGCTAAATGGGCTCTATTTTAAGGATCTAAGTGCATGATCTAAGGCGTGTGCAAGTGCACTTAGGTCGTGTCCGAATCCACTTTTGCTAGTTTTACGACGGGAAAAATGGTCGGCGCTCCCAACGCATGGTTTAAAAGGGTTGTCCCTATTCTCTAAATGAGTAATGGGTGTGTTTTGGGCTTTACATGCAATGAATGTATTTATTGCAGATTGCTATTTACATGACCGAATTTAATAAGCAGAGAATGCTTCTCCAGAGTGCAAACGGATCTGCTCGAGCCTGAGGTTAAATAGCAAGCAGAACATCTACAGGACAAAAGTGTATGCACGTTGTGGACCCGCCTATAGGCACACAATACTAACTAATCTTCATATCTAATATACTAAAGCAAACTGTTCATTTGAGTTGCGCATTCTGGCGGGTGAAATGTTCCTGACTTTTTTTTCCAAATTTGCATTAACATGATTCACAGTTACAAATACACAAACAAAGCATGCCTGCACATTTCTGAATGTTTCTACAGATTGATTGTCCTATCTGCATTTGGAAATTATATATGTGAATGGCTTGGGTTGGTGAGCGTGTATTTTGAGACTGTCCTGTCGAGCTCTTTAATTAAATCACATTTGAGCTTAGCAGTCGACCAACATATTGAGCGTATGAGGAGCACGGGCGTGTCTCTGCAGTGGCATTACGTCGTCAGCTTGCAAATAAAGTTTAAGGGGATAGACCAATGTAAGCCTAAAGGATACAGATAGTTTTGTCAATTTGTCAATTTTCACAAGCACACAATGTTTAAGGGTGACATTGTGTTTGTACTCGGCATTTGTGCAACAGGATTCAGTGTTAAATTAATACATACTAATTGTTTTTCCTGAATCTTCAGCAATAAACACCTTTGGCCTGACAACTGGATGGAAGTCACAAATATCCTTATTCATGATGTTTCTTTCTTTTTATATACATTATCTTTCCTTATGTACTAATTTCTTAAAATATTCAATGTTATTTTACTCATTACTTTTCATTTTATTTTATTGTTACTTTTTGTTTACTTATTTATATGTAGGCATATGCATATTGAGTGCTGTATTGTAATCTCAACTTCACAGTTGTGACTCGTTCATTTTCCTTTTTGTTGTTGTAAAAAAACAGTTATAGAATTTATGCTGGTCAGATAAAGATGGAAATTCAAGAGAAATTCAAGATAATTTAATAAAATCTATTCATTTTTTTTTTCATTTATTTAATCTGCTTTCTGTTCTTTGTCTGTCTGCACATCTTTTGTAGAAGAGTTAAAGGGATACTCCACCGTTTTTTCATACTAAACTATGCTATTCCCTTAAAGGGGACCTATTATGCAAAATTGCATGGTGTTTGGACATAAATGTGTGTTGGCAATGTGTGTACACAACCACCCTACAGTGATAAAAATCCACCCACTAGTTTTTGTTTAATCCCCATAAATCGTAATCACTGTCTTCAAACGACCTGTTTTCAGAAAGTGGCTTTAGTGACATCACTAAAGCCACAGGCCCCACCCACGAGTGTTGACTGACACGTCCGTTTTAACATACACACGCCCTCATCGAGTTAACTGCGAGCTGTACACACCCGCCATTACTGCACTCACGAGAATGTCTCCCAAGCGTTGTCGGTGTTCTGTAGCTGAATGTATTGAAACTAACGTTAGTGCTATCTATTTACTCCCGAAATCTGAGCCACTGAAGACGAGGTGGATTAATTTTGTTTTTGAAGGAAATGCTCCATCAAATCTACCAAAATTCGTGTATGTGTGCTCGAATCATTTTACACCGGATCAGTTTTTGAACGAGGCTCAGTATAAAGCAGGTTTTGCAAAGAAGTTGCTCCTGATGGATGTAGCAGTGCCAACACTTCGTGATCCAGCTAACGTTACACGTCCAGAAGAAGTAAGTAATGCGATTGTTTTTCAAATCGCCTTTGTATTTGTCAAGCTCATACACTGAAAAAAATGATACTTTGGATTAACTTAAAAAAATTGATGTAATTTGTTACAGCTAATTTTTTTAGATTTTCTCAAATTGTATTTATGATTTAGTTATAACCATGAATTTTTATTTAATGTCAAACCAAAATTGTAATTTTTTCCAACTCAACTCAACTCAAGAGTGTTAAAGTTAATGAGACAATTAAGTGATTAATTGAGTGATGATTGACTATTATTGAAGACACCTGATGTTAACAAGCAGAATCACTGAAGGAGAAAATCACAACACCATTATGGTGATCAGTGTTTGCTTTAGTTGGGCTCTTGACCCTTATATGTTTACTTTAGATTTTGCTTGTCTGCTGTTGTTGATTTATAACAGTCAGATGAACAAAGAGACAATGTGATCTGATGGTGTTGGTTATGTTTTGACATAATCATGTTGTGATCCAAAAAATGAAACTTATAGCGATAGTTTGGTTTAACTTGTTAATTACAGCAGCTCTGTGACATACAGCATATGATTTTCAGTATTTTTCATATAATCCAAAATATTTAATAAACATTGTTCTGATCAAAAGTCTTTCAATTGAATTTATATAGAAACACAGACATCAATAATCAGCCTGTGAATCTCAACAATGGTGACAATAATAAAGCATGTTGCAGTGGCTGCCACCAATCACAACTCATTAATGGCTCCCATCATGCATTGCGGTATGAATAAATTATGATCTGAATTGTCTATGTAATTTACTTTTCCTAATTGAATATTCTGCTCGTCACCATTGTTGAGATGCATAGACTGAATCTTGACATCTGTGTGTGCCTAAAAGAAAGATTTTTTTTTTTTTTTTAAAACAACTTTTAAGAAATCCTTTATATTATATCAAAAATTCTGGATATTTATGCAGAATCACAGCTATTCTGTGATCAACAACATAAATCTACGTCAAATAAGGGTCTTAATGAGTTCAGTGATCAAGTTCAAATGATGATTGTCATAATATAACCAACACCATCAGATCACATTGTCTCTTTGTTCATCTGGCAGTTATAACTCAGATACAACAGCCAAACAAAATCTAAAGTAAACATATAATGGTCTAGAGCCCAACTAAAGCAAACACCCATCACCATAATGGTAACTAACAATTTGTGATTTTCTCCTTCAGTGATTCTGCTTGTTAACATCAGGTGTCTTCAATAATAGTCAATCATCACTCAATTAATCACTTAATTATCTCATTAACTTTAACACTCTTGAGTGTTAATTTAACACTGGAGTTTTTGCTGTGTACTTTGGGTTAAGGTAAAACGTTGAGTTGGAAAAAATTAAAATTTTGGATTGACATTAAATCAAAATTTATGGTTTTAACTAAATCATAAATACAATTTGAGAAAATCTAAAAAAAAATAGCTGTAACAAAATTACATCAATTGTTTTAAGTTAATCCAAAGTATAATTTTTTTCAGTGATACACTTTGAGGCAAAGTGAAAACAGAAGGTATAAACTGGGACCAATGGAAATGTATACTTTGAATGAATTGCACTGATGTTTCACTTTTTTCAGTGTGGTTAAGTAGAGAGGTTTAGATAAAGAGAAAAAAGAAAAATATGTATTTAATGTTATCCATGTTATATTTAATATGCAACAACAATGTTAACTTTTATAAAGCTCTGTTTGGCCATTAACTTTTAAATGCATCACTGTGCAAACATAGTGAAAGACCCATGACTGGCAGATCAGTGTGCCTCTGCTTTTCTCTCTGATACCGTTGAAAATAAAATGAAATTAAATGTGGAGGAAAGACACTCAAAAGTATCTACTTTTTCTTCAAAAGTATCTACTTTTTCTTCAAAAGTATCTACTTTTTCTTCAAAAGTATCTACTTTTTCTTCACAAAAAGAGTACATACTTTTAGGGCGTGGAATAAGTAGGAAAATTGGGATGCAGTACGTGTGTTATGTTCGACCTCTTCCCAGAACCATTGCGCACACACATTGTTTTTTTTGTTTTTTTTTTTGTGATTTTTTTTTTTGTTGTCGTCTGGCTTGATGCCTTTTCTGATCCTCTCCTCTCATCTTTGCTCCTGAGCTCCTGAATAACCTCATAAAAAGACAACAGTAATCCCAGATTATTAGGAGGATAAAAGATTAACATAACAGGTACATCAGTAGGGTAACATCAGGTTTAACATCAGGTCTCCCTTCCTCTTAAAGGTTTTTGTTGTTTTGTTGGGTTTATCTTGCCTTATGTCTTGTTTGCTGTTTTTCAGTTTCTGAGCTGCAGATGGTCTGGATCATCTGAGGGATTCGACTGAATCAAGATGCTGCTGATCATTGAAACTCTTCTTCTCATTTCAGCTGCTGTAGGACACACTGTTAACCCTTGCTGTAAAAAAAGGCGTAATTCAGACAGTATCATACCATTTTCCATTAAAACAGTAATATACCGTAGAAAACAAAACTAGCCTACAGGAATATACTGTAAATTAACAGCGCTCAAAGTCGACACTCAGAGGCTGTTTTCCCAATCACACCCTATACCCTCATTCACTATTCCCTACACTAGTTCACTAATATAGTCCACTTGAATGAAAATAAGTGAGTGAATTGAGAAACTGATGAACACTTATAAGCAGAATCACTGAAGGACAGACAAACAAGAACAGAAAAAAGAGAAACACAGAAACTACAACTGACTTCCAGTAACACTGAGTGTGAAACCAGTTTACAAACCAGTTTACGATTATTTCTTTCATCCATGTACAAAAGTTCTTGTTGAGAATTAACAGAGATTGAGTTAATAATAAAGTTTGTTGTCACCATGATGGAGATCAGTATTTGCTTTAGTTGGTCTCTTATCCCATGACTTTTAACCATTCATCTCCCTCTGATCTTTCCTGTATATATTCTTTGAATTTATGGGTATTTCTTATTTATCTGTGAATCTACAACATGAAATCAATATCTTTGTAATCATGTCTTCTGAACAATATTGTAATCATAGAGTGCATTAATACATTTTTAACTTCTGCTTGACACACACAGACACCAACAATCATCATATGAATCTCAGCAATGGTGACAATCAAAAGTTTCATGTCGCAATGCATGCTGGGTTCCAGGATAATATAAAACTCCCAGCATGCACTGCTGCATGAATAATAAAAAAATATTGCCACCATTGTTGAGATTCATGTGCTAAATTGTGATATCTCTGTGTTTCTAAAAGACAGCATAGCTCTGTTTTTTTTGTTTTTTTGGTTTATGCATGATGTGTTAAAAAAAATAAGTCATTGTATGTATTGCTGTGGTTTCACAGTGGTGCTAATGTAACACTTTTGATTGACGATTAAACTCTGAACGAGTAGGAATGAGCTCCTTAGTGAATGAACAGGCTATATGATGATTTTATCACCATAATCAACATAACCACAATCATTCATAAACTGTGCGTGTGCACAAGTGTGATTTACAAAAACGCAGCAAAAGAAACACTAATGTTTTAGCATCAGCATCCCAACTAAAGCAAGCACTGATCTCTATAATGGTAACTTCACACCAAACATTTTCAATTAAACATCTCAACAACAACTTCTGTAGATGTATGACAGAAATAAAGTCATACTGGTTAATAATAAGTGTAATAATGTGTAATGGCTTGAAGTCAGTTGTAGGTCTTGTGTTTCTCTATTTTCTGTTCTAACAGCAGGTGTTCATCACTAATACTCAACAATCACTTACATATTCTCTTAATTATCTCACTGCAACACTGCGTCAATGTAACTTTTTACTCTTTGTAGTGTGGATTTCCCTGTGGGGTTGAAAGGGTTAACAGTGTAAGATAAAAAGTCACACCCACAACATGTATTTTAACAGTAATAAACTGTAAGTTATAAAACAGGTTTATACTGGCAACACTGTTGCCAGTAGTTTACTGTAAAATCTTGTTTTTTGGGTCACCATTGTGCAGAAGAGTAGAGCCTGTGCTTCAGTCCAGGAGAAGATCTAGAGACATTGATGATACGCTGCATGTTGCTTTATTTAAAAGGCAGTGACTGTGTAGTTGCTGGTCCAGTGGAAATCTCTTTATTTACCAAAATTTTTTTGTGGTTTCAAATGAAATAAGTTCACAGTAATCCTTTGCTCACTTTATTAATGCATTATAAATTTTAGTTAATACTTTTAAATGACAGTTGGTTAATTTAAGACAGTCGGTTTCTGCAAGTGAAATTAGTTAACTCGAGTTTTAGTGCATTTTTACAGTAACATACTGTACAATTAACAGTAAATTACTGGCAACAGTGTTGCCAGTATTTTACTGTAAAAAACCCCGGTAAGGTCTAACAGTGCAGGTGAGCTTGTGTTTGAGTATGAATATTACAGACATGAATACTGATGATTGATCATTATGATTCCTGTTACTGCAGGATCACAGAACTGCTGATTATGATGGACAGATATTTCCACTGGATATGGCACTGGATTCTGTTGATGACCTTTATGTCGGTTGCAAAAAGACCATGAAATGTCTGGTTGAGGGAGAATTGCTACAGCATGAACTCAATATCTCGCCTAAATTCAATAGGTCCTGGCAAATTGCTGTACATAATTTTACGCCTCCAGCAGATAACTTGATGGAGATTCATTCAATCGCCATTTATGTCTACACTAAATTACTACATTATTGAGGAACAAATGGTACATTTGATGAGAATGTTCTGAACACAGAGGTTCGTTTCGATTCTCCCAAGGTTTTTTTTTCTCCATTAGGTCACTTGATGGAGTTTTTCGGTTCCTTGCCACTGTTGCCTTTGGCTTGCTCAGTTGGGGATATTTTGGGGATATTTCATTTTAATTTTATCAATCAATAAATTCCACTAGAAACAAACCTTGTTGTATTATTTTAATTTAATACTGTGAAGCTGCTTTGATACAATCTATATTGTGAAAAGCGCTATACAAATATACTTGACTTGACTTGACTATTGCTGTTTAATCTTAAATTGTATGATATGTCTTCACAAATGAGTTAGAGACCAGTCAATGTATCCATATTAATGTTTTCAGTGTCATAAGATGATATTGTGAAACAATAATTAAAACTTTAATTAAATAAACATTTATTCAATAAACTCTGCTTTAAATTATTCAATAAATTCTGCTTTTTTTTCTGCTTTGTCTCCTGCTTTCTGTTCTCCCCCTTTGTTAGTCTCTGTTGTTGATGGAACGCTTGATGAACACTTTTATTTTTTTAATATGTTTTTTACAGAGAAAATGCAGTATAATTTCACAAAATTTATATTTTTACCAGAATAAAAATGCATGCATTTACACAAAATTTACATTTTCCAGTTAGGTGACGGAATGTGTGTTGGAGGAAAAAATCCTTCAAAATAAAGGCAATTTTCATGATTTTCATTTGCATAAATATAATGTTAACCTGTCCATTAATGTCCATTAAAAAAAAAAAAAAAAAATTCCAATACTAAGAAAAACTACAATTTTCTTAGTATTGGAATATATATATATATATATATATATATATATATATATATATATATATATATATATATATATATATATATATATATATAATTTTTTTTTTTTTATTTTATTTTTTTTTACAGGGAACATGTTGTTTCATTTCAACTTTTTCTTTCTTCATAAAACTGCTAAACTCTTCTAGAAATGAAGATATTCAGACCACTGAAAAAAACAGACCTTCTTCCTTACAAGTAAACATTATGAAGTTTAACCTGGGATGTGCATAAATAGGCCTTTAATTAAGTGATAATGCTGTTAACAAGCAGAATCACTGAAGGAAAGAAGAGAACAGAAAAAAAGAGACAAGCAGAAACACAAGTTACAGGATGCCCTCTTGTGGGGAATGTTACTTCACAGAGAGAGTATTTGTCATCACCATGAAGCTCACCCACAGAACAGGAGGAAAAAATAAATGAAAGGAATAGACAGGAGAAAACAGCCAGAGCAATAGTAAGACATGATTGTAAGACTTCCTGCATAGATGGTGTTTGTTCATTGTCATTCATTGCGCCTATTAGTGAATTAACATGTAACCAAATGAAGCAATTTATGAAAGTGACGTGTAGCATACCCATCCAAGTGCACACACACAGTACATTGCGCAACTTTTAAGAAAACCTTTGGATTCCATTGAAAATGGTAAAAATATTATGCTGTACAAGGACAGTGCTGCTAAAATCAATAAAATTAGGCTCTAAATGAGTTCAGTGACAAAACATTATTATGTTATAACATAACCAAAACCATCAGATCACCTTTTCTCTTTCTTACAGCAGCCAAACTAAATCTAATGTTAATAATTTAAGGGTCAAGAGCCCAACTAAAGCAAACACTGATCATCACAATGGTGACTTAAAATATTGATGTTCTCCTTCAGTGATTCTGCTTGTTAACATCAGGTGTCTTCAATAATGGTCAACCATCACTCAATTAATCACTTATTTATCTCATTAACTTTAACACTGCTTCAGTGTTCATTTAACTCACATGTTTTAACACTTTAACACTCTTGAGTGTGGAGTCAAATAAACTCCCAGGAGAGTTAATTTAATGCTCGAGTTTTTGCTGTGCACAACTTTCCTAAGATGAGAATCACTCATCACGATTTCCCACTTACTTTTTATAATTTTCTGAATTCTGTTTGCCTCTGAAGACGTTCATGCCTCCGTTCAGGGTTAAAAACTAGTTCAAATGTGGTCATTGTGGACATATTTTCGACGTCATTTAAGGTACCATTTATACATAATTTATACTATTGCAGATAATATAACAAATAAATAATTATTGAAAGGCCTTTTTGTTAAAAGCTGTTTCTGGATCTAGTCTACTCTAATGGTGCGTTCACACCGGAGGCAAATAGCGCGTCAGGCGCGAGTGATTTCAATGTTAAGTCAATGCAAAGACGCGTTACGCGCGTAAAAAAATACCTGCGGCACGAATGAGGCGTAGAGCGCGGTGCGAATTGAGCGCCTGGCGCGTTAAGCGCGAATGATTTTATGTAGTGCTTTTTGTGCATTCATGCGTTTGACGCGAATTCGCGTCTGCTGCCCGAGTTAAAAAATCTGAACTTCTGCGTCAATTCGTGCCGCGTTAACCAATCAGGAGCCTGCTTGCTGCTGTCACGTGGTGAAGTAAAAACGAAGTAAATCTTTTATCACATAAAAACTTGATTTCAACATACGAGACATGTTCATTTTGCATTGAATGCTATTTATTCCATATCTAAATCCAGATTATATGAAACATTATTATTCTAATGTAAAGACAACAAATATACTTTAGTGTATAAGAATAGTTTGTGTCTGGACAGTGTTACCAAAAAAAAAAAAAAAACACAGGACAGGTTAATTACTTTTGGAGGCTGGCTGCATTTATCATCAATACAAAAATAAATTACAGATTATGTGGGTGAGGGGGAGGGTGATCCTCGCTCCGATGCGGGACAACAGGTCATTAAACTGGGTGCGAGACAGGCGGAAGCACCGCTGATAGTGGCCGTCAGCCAGGCGCAGCTCCTGGAGCAAATGGTGAAACTCGCCAAACTGGGTTCGCCTCCGAAGGGTCTGGTGGACCCAAATACGGCGACGATGATTCCTACGCCGCTGTTCTGCTCTCCAGAGCAAATACAGACCGGTGACTCTCTCGATAAAAGATCTTGACCGCATTACAGTTTCACATCACTTTGCGTAGTTGACTGTAATAACGGAAAATAGGATACAATTCATAACAAGAAAAAAACATGCAGCCCCACGCGCTGTCGTCAATTATTCCTTACATATCTAACAAATCACAGCAGAGCAGAAAAAGCATGTGACCAAACTGGGATCAACACAGTTCTATCTAATCTCATCTAAAGTAATCTGTGCCAATGAGACCACAACTTGTGTGATGTGTGTCAACGGATTCACATATTGATCAATACACTCTCAGAAAATAAAGTACACAATTGTACCTTTAGGGGTACAATGGCTTGTCACTGGGGCCGTACCCTCAAGGGTACAGCTTTTGTACCCTTGGCATAGGGTACATATTTGTACCCTTGTGACAAAACTTTTATTTCCTTTATTTCAAGGCTACTTATTTCAAGGCTACTCAAAAATAGTGATAAGTTAAAATCTACCTTAAATAATTAAGGTATCATTAAAACCTTTAAACAACAACTTTTACAAAAAAAATTGGCTTAGCAGAGGCTGTCTCTTGATATTGCACACAGCAAAAACTCCAGTGTATGGCTCCAGACTCAAGAGTGTTATAGTGCTAAAATATGAGTGTTAAATTAACACTCAAGAGTGTTAAAGTTAATGAGCTCATTAAGTGATTAATTGAGTGATGGTTGACCATTATTGAAGACAGCTGATGTTAACAAGCAGAATCACTGAAGGAGAAAATCTATTTTTAAGACACCATTATGGTGATTAGTGTTTGCTTTAGTTGGGCTCTTGACCCTTAAACTGTTAACATTAGATTTTGTTTGGCTGTTGTATCTGAGTTATAACTCTCAGATGAACAAAGAGAAAAGTTGATCAGGTGGTGTTGGTTATGTTTTGACATAATCATAATTTGACTTGAATCACTGAACTCATTGCTGAAAATATTGCTTAAAAGTTGTTCTGATTAAAAACCTTTATTATTTAATTTCATTATTTATTTAATACCTTTATTATTTAATACCTTTATTATTTAAAGGGATAGTTCACTTTGAAATTAAATTTTGGTATGTTTTAGCTTACCTCAAGGGCATCCAAGATGTAGGTGTCTTTTTTTCCGCAGTAGTTTCAATTTTGATATTTTTAGGTCAAACCGTTCTTGTCTGTCAGTCATTTCATGCAGGTCTATGGTCATTGTCTCAAAGAGCGTGCACAAAGTCCAAATTAAAACAATTCCCCATCGTCCAAATTAAACAATTCCCCATCGTAAGTACACATTGATGGCCTAAGACACGAAACGAGTGGTTTGTGTGAGAAAACGAACAGTATTTATATCGTTATTACCTCTTGAACACAGCCGCGTCCAAATGATCTGAGGGCGCGGGTGGGTATAGATATATACACTAGACGTCGCCTTGGCTACTGCAGTTCATTGGAACGAAACCGTAGACCTAAAAATATCAAAATTGAAACTACTGCGGAAAAAAAGACACCTACATCTTGGATGCCCTTGAGGTAAGCTAAAACATACCAAAATTTTATTTCAAAGTGAACTATCCCTTTAATTATGCAACTGCATACTCATTTGAGTCATTTGAACTATGGCCGTTGATCTTGTGGAGTAGAAAATACAGAGCAGACTCCCCAGACTAATGTTTAAACTTAAAAGATTGAGCTTTGTCTGGTGATAGCCAGACTAGAGATTACTAAGACAATTCAGATCATAATTTATTCATACTGCAATGCATGATGGGAGCCATGAATGAGTTTTGATTGGTGGTACCCAGAATGCACTGCAGATTGGTACCACCAATCAAAACTCATTCATGGCTCCCATCATGCATTGCAGTATGAATAAATTATCATCTGAATTGTTTTAGTAATCTCTAGTCTGGCTATCACCAGACAAAGCTCAATCTTTTAAGTTTAAACATTAGTCTGGGGAGTCTGCTCTGTATTTTCTACTCCACAAGATCAACGGCCATAGTTCAAATGACTCAAATGAGTACGCAATTGGATAATCCTTCAACCAATCAGACCAACGATCCAGGTGAAGTACTTTGCTGAGCTATGCAAAAACTCTTTATTAACACCCACTCGAGCAATTTGTTTACTAAAAAGAAGCCATTGAGCATCGGCGAGAGGTTAAAAGGAATTGAACAGAGCCGTAACGGCTCTGGAATTGGATTGGATTAAACCCGCCAATAGCGCGCCAGGTGGATAAGCCAGTTTGTGATTGGTTCCCGCAAATTTGTAAAGGAAGCAGCAGAGATAAATGTACAGGTTTCCAGCCTGAGCTGCAGGACGAAATCAAATCGCCGGAAGAACAGGCTGGGTTTACCCAGTCTAAGTAATCTCCTTTTCTTAATTGAATATTTTGTTTGTCGCCATTGTTAAAATTCATACACTGATTCTTGATGTCTGTTTGTGCCTAAAATAAATTTAGTTTTTTAGCAGAGCAAATTTTAAGAAATCCTTTGGATTATTTCTAAAATTCTGGATCTTATGCTGAGGAATTACTGTGATGCTGTTAAGCAATTAAGATCTAAATGTGTTCAGTGATTCAGGTCTAAAAATGATTATGTTAAAACATAACTAACACCATCAGATCATCTATTCTCTTTGATCAGCTGGCTGTTATAATTCAGTTACAGCAGCCAAACATAATCTAAAGTTAAAAATGTAAGGGTCAAAAGCCCAACTAAAGAAAACACTGATCACAATAATGGTGAATACAAATAGTGATTCTGCTTGTCTAATTATCAGGTGTCTTTAAAAATGCTCAATCATCACTCAATTAATCACTTAATTATCTCATTAACCTCAACACTGCTTCAGTGTTAATGTAACACTCTGAGTGTGGAGTGAAATAAACCCCAGGAGAGTTAATTTAACACAAGTTTTTGCTGTGTAGGTGTCAGAATTGGGGTGTCATTTTTTGTGATGCCTTGTTCTTTCAGACTTTTAACCAGCCAAACAGGCGGGACGAGTGTTGCTCCACAGGTAGGGAAGGAAGGAAGGGAGGATGAGAGGAAGGATGATTTAGCCTCTTACCAGTGTAGAGGTGTCAGAATGAACACATTTTGGGACTCGGAGCCAGACCGCATTTCTTCAGATCCCCGTGAAAGGAGACAAATGTCTGATGCTTTTGATCACTCAATAAAAAAATAAAAAAAATAAAGTTGTTATATCCCACCATATGAATCTACCAAAAACACACCACCACAGACAGGATGCCCAACATAAGGGAAACAGCTCGTCTGGGTCTTTGATCATTCAATAAAAGCTTTAGAGGTGTACATCCTATCTTTTTATTAGCTTGATGCTTCCTGAAACAAATTGCAAATGCAAATACACAACAACAACATCACAGAGAGTAAAGGGGCCGGGCCCATGCCTGGATGGAAACATTCTTCATTTTTAATTTATTTTGTTTATTTTGTATTTTGTTTTTTAGCATTCTGAAAAACAAAAACCACTGGCATATTTCATCTGATCAGACAAAATTTAAGGATCTGTGATTTTAACCAGATAGACGCATAAAATACCACTTCATTATGGTAAGTTCACTTCATCCATGTTTAAAAGATTAAAACTTACTTTAAAATACTTATACACAATAAAATGTCATCCTTATTTCATATAATATGAACTATTATTCACTATTTTATGTTTTATTTGTCAGTGTAAGGTAGTATATTGTGTTGTCCAGAAGATGGCCCTATATCACTGTTGTATTAGGATACCTATTCAAGTGCCTTTAGCGCTGATTGAGCATCTTGGTGTACCGTAGTGTTGATATGCGAGTAGTGGGTCACCTTTTCTTCAGTTCATGTTATCAACTCTATAGATGCAGTGCTGTGGAATAAACGGAGATACGCATGTCCCCAGTTTCATCCTCACACAGACATTATATGGACCGGTGTAATCTGCAAAACAATTAAAAGAGCGCGCTGTGGACGCTAACCAGATAACGCATAAATACCACCTCATTTCACCGATGGTAAGTGCCCTTCGACACGTTTAAAGATTAAAACTACCTTTAAAATACTTATGTTTAATAATTGTATTTAATAAAAGTCTTATTTCATATATTTATACATCATCTGAAAGCTGAATAAATGAGCTTTCCATTGATGTATGGTTTGTTATGATAGGACAATATTTGGTTGATATACAACTATTTGAAAATCTGGAATCTGAGGGTGCAAAAAAAATCAAAACATTGAGAAAATGGCCTTTAAAGTTGTCCAATTATGTTGGCTATTGTGCTGCATTCACTCACAAAAATAAATGTTTTATATATTTACAGTAGGAAATTTACAAAATATCTTCATGGAACATGATCTTTACTTAATATCCAAATGATTTATGGCACAAAAGAAAAATCGATAATTTTGACCCATACAATGTGTCACAGAGAGCCTGTGACCTAAGACTAAAAGGACTTTTATTTTGAAAGGACTGCTGAAGTACTTGTACCCCATAAACAGTTTACACCAATATACACACACAATCTACATGCCGGCAAATTAACATCGTATACTAGATGTGTGGTTATTTTTCTGTTTAGGTGGTGTGATAGGCTCTCTGCTTAGTTCAATGTTTTTTATATAATTTTCTTTTCTTTTGTTGGTTGTTTGTTTTGTCTCAATGCTAAATGTTTTGTTTTGTTATATGATTTAACCTTCAAAGAAACCACACCAAACTCTTTTGCAAATGTTAACAGTTTATTTCCCCTGTAACAAACTAACATGTACACATAAAATACTGTTATACTCACATTGTGGGTCACCTCTCTACTGGCAAACCCATGTGCAGCGACAGCTGCCATTTTAAAGCTTCTAATTGCCCAATTGGAAGGGCACTTTCATTGTCAGTGACATTACAGGGGGAAATCAGGGAAATTATCATTTCTCAGACATTTTCTTTGTAATGTGGAGACATAATTTTGCAATTAATATAGTGATGCATAGGTTGCATGTTAATACCATTTGTTTAATATATTTGTATAGTTTTATCTTGCTTTAAAATTATCATTTATTTATACATGGTATGTTCCAGAAGTGGGAGGAGCCTAACTCTATAAAAGGGCTCCTGGTAGCCATTTTTCAGGAGAGTGTTTGGAGTGTGGGATCACTCCTTGTATTTTTGGGCCTGGATATTGGCATAGCCAGAATACATGTGAACCTCTTATGGATTTATATATATTTCTTTTGCCTTAGTTTTTGTTACTGTATATATTTTTGCTTGGGAATCACTTTGGCACCAAAATAAACACCCTGGACTGAAAATTGTTCTCCATCATCATTGATTTTACACCTTCACCGACGGTACACCCTAACACAATGTATTGTTGGCTATTGCCACAAATATACCTGTGCGACTTATGACTGGTTTTGTGGTTCAGGGTCACATATCTGTTATTTTATATGTTTTATTTAACAGCTATGCTTCTCTCTTTTTAAACTCAACTGTACCGTTTCATTCACAGACATTATGGACTCTGCAACGCATTCTGAAAACCACACCTCCGACCCTCTGGCAGGGCTCTTTATAATCATAAATTCACCGACCTAGGGGCTTTAACCTGCAATAATAAAAAGACATCCTGAAAAAAACATTTTCTTTCTGATCACACAACAGATGGGGGTCATAAACACACAAACATAAACACTCCAGAAACGGATGGTCATAAGGTCACAAACGAAACACCTGCTGGTGTCCACCTGCTGGTGACCTTTTATAAGGTCATAAAAAGCCATAAAGGAAACCGTGTGTTGCTTTTTGTCATAGTAGTGTTTCTTTTTTTTTTATGGCTCGTACTTAGAGCAGCCCTGGCATGATTGTGAGCATCCTGCAGGGAAGCTCTCAAACTCTCAGGATCATCTACTCCCAAATAATTTGGTTGTTATCAAATCAGGCGTTGTCTCCAACTCACGGCCATATAACAACATTGCTGGAGATAGACCTGTTCTCTCATGGCAAGCAGTTCAAAGAGCGAAAACAGATTTGTGGAAGATACTTATCCCATGAAGTGTGCTTGTCCTCCACGTATGCACGTATGGCAGCTTTAAGTGCGCGGTTTACCCTCTCAGTGGCGTTCGTTTGCGGGTGGTATGCCGTTGTCAGCCGGTGTTCAGTACAGGGCAGCAACCACATGCTCAAAAAGATTGCTCACAAACGGGGTCCCACGATCTGATATGAGGTAGGTTGGCGCACCATGTTGAGAAAATGTCTCAGAAACTTACTCGCTGCCACTTGAGCTGTCGCTGACCGCACTGCACTCACTTCATGAAGTTTTATGTAACAAAGTTCGGGAGGAGCATGTTCAGGTAATCATCCAATCAGCGCAAGAAGAAGCCAGTATAAATAAAGCCTTCCCTTACCTCCTCTCTCATGACAAATCTCATTTCACTTTAGCTTTCTTTGCTACCGCAAATGTGTTTGACAAACACACTGTCACAGCAGCCAAAAAAAGACAAAATATATAGTACGAGTTAAGAGCCCAACTAATGGAAACACTAATCACTCTTATGGTAACTTAAAATGAAACACAGAGTTAAACCTCTGTTAATTCTCAATAAAAACTTCTGTAGACGTCTGACAGAAATAAAGTCAGTCTGGTTAGTAATAAGTGAAGCTGGTAATGCTGTTTGTGGAGTTGTTTAATCCTCCTCTGCTGAGATCTTCACAGATTTAATGTCTTCTTTTCTCTTCAGTTGATAATCTAAGGCTGTGTCTGAAGTCAGTTGTAGTTCTTGTGTTTCTGCTCGTCTCTTTTTTTGTTCTCTTCTTTCCTTCAGTGATTCTGCTTGTTAACAGTGACTCTATATGTAATATACACAGACTTTGTGGCTCAGATAAGGTCCAGTTCTGGTTTATTTCTTTGCTCTTGGCTGACATGTGGCATTGCTATGGCCTGCTTGTGGCTGAGATCTGGTAAACAGGAGTGGGCCACCCAAGGGCCGTCATTCTCTGCTGCATGTGGGCCAGATCCGCATTCCACAAGTGCCAGATGTGGGCCGGATCTGGCCCGAAACAATGCTGCTATGTGGGCAGGACATAGCAGTGCCACATGTCAGCCAAGAGCAAATAAATAAATCAGAACTAGACCTTATCTGCCCAGTGGGCATTTGATGTCAATTTAACATCAATATGACATCAAATTGATGTCAAAATTACGTCAAGAAATAGGTCAAAAATGAAAGTCAAATTGACATCAAGTGTTGATGTCAATTTGATGTCAAGATTTTGACCTCTGCTGATGTCATTTTGCCAAACAAAAAGGTGAAATGCATGGCCGTACACTTATCACCAGCTTCACTTCAAACTAACCAGATTTACTTTCTTTAATTTCCAGTTTAATGAAATCATATTTTGTATTTTAAAGTCACCATGATGGTGGTTAGCGTTTGCTTTAGTTGGGCTCTTGACCCTTTACTCTTTAATATAAACATTTCTCTGGCTGCTTTAACTGTGTGTTTATAAAGCACAATTGTTGTAGCTAAAAAAAGCCATCAGAAACTGAGATCAGGAGATGTTGGCTGTTTATTGATGATATCATCATGTAACTGCCTGAATCCCTGAGCTTATTCAGTGTCTAATGCTTTGATTATATAGGACTTGTGGTATAAAAGTGATTTTATTCATGATAAAAGTAATTTGATTCTACAGCATGTCTAGCAATGTTATCAAATAATATTCTTGGTTTTTAATAACTATTTAGTGCACAAAAACGTTTCATCTATGGCATTACTGAGACGCACACAGACATCAAGAAACAGCATATGAATCTCAACAATGGTGACAATCAAACAAAATATCCAGATAATCAGATCAACTCCAGCTGCATAATTTATTAAAGCCGCAATGCATGCTGGGAGATGTGGGTGAGTTTTGATTGGTGGTTCCCAGCATGCACTGCAGCATGAAGCATTTCACTGATTGTCACCATTGTTGAGAGTCATACACTGATTCTTGATAGCTGAGTAATAATGTTGAGTTTAATGCATTAAATGTTTTTAAAATCCTTTATTAATTAAAAAAATTATTCTCATGCTGTAAAATTAAATGGCTTCTATTATAATACAACATTAAAATCACAAGTCCTATATAACCAAACATCAGACACTGAATAAGATCAGAGATTCAGGCAATTACATGATGGTAATATCATCATTTTCAATAAACCGCCAACATCTCCTGATCTCATGGCTTTTTTAGCTACAACAGTTGTGCTTTATAAACACACAGTTAAAGCAGCCAGAGAAAATTTTATATTAAAGAATCAAGGGCCAAGAGCACAACTAAAGCAAACGCTAACCACCATCATGGTGTCATCAAAATATGTTTAATTATTTTAAACTATTTAAATATTATATTTATTTAAACCGGAAATTAAATAAAGTAAATCTGGTTAGTTTTAAGTGAAGCTGGTGATAAGTGTACGGCCATGCATTTCACCTTTTTGTTTGGCAAAATGACATCAGCAGAGGTCAAATCTTGACATCAAATTGACATCAACACTTTGACGTCAATTTGACTTTCATTTTTGACCTATTTCTTGACGTAATTTTGACATCAAGATGCCCGCTGGGTGAGCCACAAAGTCTGTGTATATTAAATATGGAGTCATCTCATCCTTAATAAGCCTGTTAACAAGCAGAATCACTGAAGGAAAGAAGAGAACAGAAAAAGAGACGAGCAGAAACACAAGAACTACAACTGACTTCAGACACAGTTTTAGATGAAATCAACTGAAGAGAAAAGAAGACATTAAATCTGTGAAGATCTCAGCAGAGGAGGATTAAACAACTCCACAAACAGCATTACCAGCTTCACTTATTACTAACCAGACTGCAGTGCATTCTGGGTACCACCAATCAAAACTCATTCATGGCTCCCATCATGCATTGTAGTATGAATAAATTATGATCTGAATTGTCTTAGTAATCTCTAGTCTGGCTATCACCAGACAAAGCTCAATCTTTTAAGTTTAAACATTAGTCTGGGGAGTCTGCTCTGTATTTTCTACTCCACAAGATCAACGGCCATAGTTCAAATGACTCAAATGAGTATGCAATTGGATAATTAAATAATAAAGGTATTAAATAATAAAGGCATTAAATAAAAAATGAAATTAAATAATAAAGTTTTTTAATCAGAACAACTTTTAAGCAATATTTTCAGCAATGAGTTCAGTGATTCAAGTCAAATTATGATTATGTCAAAACATAACCAACACCACCTGATCAACTTTTCTCTTTGTTCATCTGAGAGTGATAACTCAGATACAACAGCCAAACAAAATCTAAAGTTAACAGTTTAAGGGTCTAGAGCCCAACTAAAACAAACACTAATCACCATAATGGTGTCTTAAAAATAGATTTTCTCCTTCAGTGATTCTGCTTGTTAACATCAGCTGTCTTCAATAATGGTCAACCATCACTCAATTAATCACTTAATGAGCTCATTAACTTTAACACTCTTGAGTGTTAATTGAACACTCATATTTTAGCACTATAACACTCTTGAGTCTGGAGCCATACACTGGAGTTTTTGCTGTGTGCAATATCAAGAGACAGCCTCTGCTAAGCCAATTATTTTTGTAAAAGTTGTTGTTTAAAGGTTTTAATGATACCTTAATTATTTAAGGTAGATTTTAACTTATCACTATTTTTGAGTAGCCTTGAAATAAGTAGCCTTGAAATAAAGGAAATAAAAGTTTTGTCACAAGGGTACAAATATGTACCCTATGCCAAGGGTACAAAAGCTGTACCCTTGAGGGTACGGCCCCAGTGACAAGCCATTGTACCCCTAAAGGTACAATTATGTACTTTATTTTCTGAGAGTGTATTGATCAATATGTGAATCCGTTGACCTACACATCACACAAGTTGTGGTCTCATTGGCACAGATTACTTTAGATGAGATTAGATAGAACTGTGTTGATCCCAGTTTGGTCACATGCTTTTTCTGCTCTGCTGTGATTTGTTAGATATGTAAGGAAGAATTGACGACAGCGCGTGGGGCTGCATGTTTTTTTCTTGTTATGAATTGTATCCTATTTTCCGTTATTAGTCAACTACGCAAAGTGATGTGAAACTGTAATGCGGTCAAGATCTTTTATCGAGAGAGTCACCGGTCTGTATTTGCTCTGGAGAGCAGAACAGCGGCGTAGGAATCATCGTCGCCGTATTTGGGTCCACCAGACCCTTCGGAGGCGAACCCAGTTTGGCGAGTTTCACCATTTGCTCCGGTATTTCTGCGCCTGGCTGACGGCCACTATCAGCGGTGCTTCCGCCTGTCTCGCACCCAGTTTAATGACCTGTTGTCCCGCATCAGAGCGAGGATCACCCTCCCCCTCACCCACATAATCTGTCATTTATTTTTGTATTGATGATAAATGCAGCCAGCCTCCAAAAGTAATTAACCTGTCCTGTGTTTTTTTTTTTTTTCTCACACAACACTGTCCAGACACAAACTATTCTTATACACTAAAGTATATTTGTTGTCTTTACATTAGAATAATAATGTTTCATATAATCTGGATTTAGATATGGAATAAATAGCATTCAATACAAAATGAACATGTCTCGTATGTTGAAATCAAGTTTTTATGTGATAAAAGATTTACTTCGTTTTTACTTCACCACGTGACAGCAGCAAGAAGGCTCCTGATTGTTTAACGCGGCGCGAATTGACGCAGAAGTGACGCGTCAAACGCGTGAATGCACAAAAAGCACTACATAAAATCATTCGCGCTTAACGCGCCAGGCGCTCAATTCGCACCGCGGTCTACGCCTCATTCGCGCCGCAGGTATTTTTTTACGCGCGTAACGCGTCTTTGCATTGACTTAACACTGAAATCACTCGCGCCTGACGCGCTATTTGCCTCCGGTGTGAACGCACCATTAGAGTAGACTAGATCCAGAAACAGCTTTTAACAAAAAGGCCTTTCAATAATTATTTATTTGTTATATTATCTGCAATAGTATAAATTATGTATAAATGGTACCTTAAATGACGTCGAAAATATGTCCACAATGACCACATTTGAACTAGTTTTTAACCCTGAACAGAGGCATGAACGTCTTCAGAGGCAAACAGAATTCAGAAAATTATAAAAAGTAAGTGGGAAATCGTGATGAGTGATTCTCATCTTAGGAAAGTTGTGCACAGCAAAAACTCGAGCATTAAATTAACTCTCCTGGGAGTTTATTTGACTCCACACTCAAGAGTGTTAAAGTGTTAAAACATGTGAGTTAAATGAACACTGAAGCAGTGTTAAAGTTAATGAGATAAATAAGTGATTAATTGAGTGATGGTTGACCATTATTGAAGACACCTGATGTTAACAAGCAGAATCACTGAAGGAGAACATCAATATTTTAAGTCACCATTGTGATGATCAGTGTTTGCTTTAGTTGGGCTCTTGACCCTTAAATTATTAACATTAGATTTAGTTTGGCTGCTGTAAGAAAGAGAAAAGGTGATCTGATGGTTTTGGTTATGTTATAACATAATAATGTTTTGTCACTGAACTCATTTAAAGGCTAATTTTATTGATTTTAGCAGCACTGTCTTTGTACAGCATAATATTTTTACCATTTTCAATGGAATCCAAAGGTTTTCTTAAAAGTTGTGCAATGTACTGTGTGTGTGCACACTGTGTAGGCGCAATGAATGACAATGAACAAACACCATCTATGCAGGAAGTCTTACAATCATGTCTTACTATTGCTCTGGCTGTTTTGTCCTCTCTATTCCTTTCATTTATTTGTTCCTCCTGTTGTGTGGGTGAGCTTCATGATGATGACAAATACTCTCTCTGTGTAGTAACATTCACCACAAGAGGGCATCCTGTAACTTGTGTTCCTGCTTGTCTCTTTTTTTCTGTTCTCTTCTTTCCTACAGTGATTCTGCTTGTTAACAGCATTATCACTAAATTATAGGCCTATTTATGTAGCCTGACTACGTCAGACTTCGTACTTCCGCTCAATTTCATTTCGCTTCTGTACTCAGTCTGAGATAGCGACCTATCTTTCCGTTTTCCTCCGGCCTGAAAACAGCTGGGCCAATCAACGAACAGAGAGCCGTGACGTAGACGCTGATTGTACCGTGGATGCGTAGATTTACTTCACATAATCTGCAAAAGTTGTTCACAGCCATGTTCACTCCGGTATTTCGCTCGATGGTTTTTGTTTGCGCATCATACGTGTGTTTACAGTGGAAGTTAGATGCGGCTGAGCATTCGCATAACACACGCCATAACCAAACGTTATGTGATTGGCTTACGGGTAACCAATGATTTTAAACTTCAGACAAGCGACCCCCCCCCAGCCAGCAATGACATGTGGGGCCCAGATGAGGGCTTCATGGGCGGCAAATGTGGGCCCCATTATGGGCTTGCACCCGGGATCCACATTGGGGCAAGCCGTGGAAGCCCAGATGTACTAAAAGTGGGACCTGTCAGACCCATTTGGGCCCCACATGTCATTGCTGGCTGGGTGGTGACTAGCGTGACTTGAAATGTATTGAGTTACAATTACACTGTAAAAAATAAAATCGTAAAAAAACGGTCAATGACTGTCAGCTGCGGCTGCCAAACAAAAAACGTAAAAATAAAGTAAAATATCCTAATTTAAATAAGTGCAAAATACTTTCACAGAAATCTTCATAAATCTTTTTTTAACAGAAACACACAGTTAAAACACAGTTATTTCACATTTATTTTCTGATTTTTTTTTACTGAAAAACATGCAGTTAATTATATGCATGATTTGTTGTGACTATACGTCACTACATCAGCAACTACACAGTTACTGTCAGTTAAATAAAGCAACATGCAGCATTTCATCAGTGTTTCTCTGCTCATCCTGGACTGAGGCTCAGGCTCTACTCTTCAACACAATGGTGACACACGAAACACACCATACAGAAACACTTTAAACCCCAACAGAACATTAAACACTAACAGATCTCTCAGGATCTCAGCATCTTCACTTATTACAATCCAGACTTTATTTCTTTCATACTAACATATATATATATATATATATATATATATATTTTTTTTTTTTTTCAATACTAAGAAAATTGTAGTTTTTCTTAGTATTGGAATTTTTTTTTTTTTTTTTTGTAATGGACATTAATGGACAGGTTAACATTATATTTATGCAAATGAAAATCATGAAAATTGCCTTTATTTTGAAGGATTTTTTCCTCCAACACACATTCCGTCACCTAACTGGAAAATGTAAATTTTGTGTAAATGCATGCATTTTTATTCTGGTAAAAATATATATTTTGTGAAATTATACTGCATTTTCTCTGTAAAAAACATATTAAAAAAATAAAAGTGTTCATCAAGCGTTCCATCAACACCAGAGACCAACAAAGGGGGAGAACAGAAAGCAGGAGACAAAGCAGAAAAAAAAGCAGAATTTATTGAATAATTTAAAGCAGAGTTTATTGAATAAATGTTTATTTAATTAAAGTTTTAATTATTGTTTCACAATATCATCTTATGACACTGAAAACATTAATATGGATACATTGACTGGTCTCTAACTTATTTGTGAAGACATATCATACAATTTAAGATTAAACAGCAATAGTCAAGTCAAGTCAAGTATATTTGTATAGCGCTTTTCACAATATAGATTGTATCAAAGCAGCTTCACAGTATTAAATTAAAATAATACAACAGGGTTTGTTTCTAGTGGAATTTATTGATTGATAAAATTAAAATGAAATATCCCCAAAATATCCCCAACTGAGCAAGCCAAAGGCAACAGTGGCAAGGAACCGAAAAACTCCATCAAGTGACCTAATGGTGTCCTAAAACTCCATCAGGTGACCTAATGGAGAAAAAAAAACCTTGGGAGAATCGAAACGAACATCTGTGTTCAGAACATTCTCATCAAATGTACCATTTGTTCCTCAATAATGTAGTAATCTAGTGTAGACATAAATGGCGATTGAATGAATCTCTATCAAGTTATCTGCTGGAGGCTTAAAATTATTTACAGCAATTTGCCAGGACACACTGAATTCATGCTGTAGCAATTCTCTCTCAACCAGACATTTCATGGTCTTTTTGCAACCGACATAAAGGTCATCAACAGAATCCAGTGCCATATCCAGTGGAAATATCTGTCCGTCATCATCATCATATTTACACCTGTTGTCAATCTTGTAAACCTGATTGCTGTGTATCGCAGATCATTGAACTTCACATACCCCAGCCAGCACAGCCATGTGGGGCCCAAATGGGTTTGACCTGGGCTATCTAACTGGGACCCAGCCAGTTTTGTCCTCGGTTTACATGTTGGCCCCACATGGGTTTGCCCAGATGAAATGAACACTGCTTAGTATGCACAGTACAGGCTGTTTAATGTAACACTTAATCAGTGTTGGAGGTAATGAGATAATTAAGTGATTGAATAATGATTGTGCATTAATGATGAACACCTGCTGTTAACAAGCAGATTCACTGAAGGAAAGAGAAACACAAGAACTACTTCCAGCCACTGCCTTGGATGAAATCAACTGAAGATAAAATACATTAAATCTCTCAAGATCTGATTAAACAACTCCACAAACAGCATTACCAGCTTCATGTATTACTAACCAGACTGACTTTATTTCTGTCAGACGTCTACAGAAAAGAATTAAGAAGAGGTTTAGATGTTGATTACTTATTTGAAAGTAATAGTTTGATTTGATGTTACCATTGTGGCGATCCGTGTGTGCTTTAGTCAGGCTCTTGACTTTTTAACATTAGTTGTTCTCTGGCAGCTGTGTCTGTTTGTTATGGCGAGAACAGCAAGAGAAAATATGATCAGATGCTGTAAGCTGATTGATGATATGAATATGATCGTCATATAGTGGCTTAACTCATTGATTATTTGTGAGGTTCATACGGTAGTATGTTATTCATTTTGTTTTATTGTTGTGATTCTACAACAAGAGAATAATAGAATTTAATCAGAACGTCAAATTATTTTTAAAACTCCATTTACATATTTTGGGCTCCTCCTAATCTTACTCACACACAGACATCAAGAATCAACATATGAATCTCAACAATGGTGACATGCTTCATGCTGCAATGCATTCTGGGAGCCATGGATAAGTTTTGTATGATGCACTCAGAATGCATTGCAGCATGAAGCATGTCACCATTGTTGAGATTCATATGCTGATTCTTGATGTCTCTGTGCAAGTGGAACTTTCTGTAGTCCAACATGTGTAAATGGTGTTTTAAAAATCATTTGATGTTCTGATTAAACTGTGCTGGATCTCTTGCTGTAGAATCACAACAATAAAACAAAATGAATAACATACTACCTGTATGAACCTCAAAAATAATCAATGAGTTAAGCCACTATATGATGATTATATTCGTATCATCAATCAGCTTACAGCATCTGATTATATTTTCTCTTGCTGTTCTCGCCATAACAAACAGACACAGCTGCCAGAGAACAACTAATGTTAAAAAGTCAAGAGCCTGACTAAAGCACACACGGATCGCCACAATGGTAACATCAAATCAAACTATTACTTTCAAAAAAGTAATCAACATCTAAACCTCTTCTTAATTCTTTTCGTTAGATGTCTGACATAAATAAAGTCAGTCTGGTTTGTAATAAGTGAAGCTGGTAATGCTGTTTGTGGAGTTGTTTAATCAGATCTTGAGAGATGTAATGTATTTTATCTTCAGTTGATTTCATCCAAGGCTGTGGCTGGAAGTAGTTCTTGTGTTTCTCTTTCCTTCAGTGATTCTGCTTGTTAACAGCAGGTGTTCATCATTAATGCACAATCATTATTCAATCACTTAATTATCTCATTACCTCCAACACTGATTAAGTGTTACATTAAACAGCCTGTACTGTGCATACTAAGCAGTGTTCATTTCATCTGGGCAAACCCATGTGGGGCCAACATGTAAACCGAGGACAAAACTGGCTGGGTCCCAGTTAGATAGCCCAGGTCAAACCCATTTGGGCCCCACATGGCTGTGCTGGCTGGGACTTTCTTGATCTTGAGTTTTGTTCTGAATGTGTTCAGGTTATCACTGTAACCCTTACAAATAACATTATTTATGGTTCCTTGCCACTGTTGCCTTTGGCTTGCTCAGTCGGGGATATTTTTTCTATTTTTCTATTTTTCATTAGAAAAAAATCGGAACATTTAAAGTCATTAAATGAATATATGTTAAATGAGTAGATAGATAGACAGATAAATGTGAAGTACGACATTGATTTGTGTGGAACTAATGTGATGCAATCATGTAAATCAGCACTCAATATATGTTTATTAATATATAAGCATTATACAGCTCAAACTGAAGAGCAGAATTGCAGTGCCAAGGTCATGGGGTCCTCATAAACTCCTCGTAAACTGGATAACGCATGGCCTCTATACCTTGAATGCGATGTTAATCGATGTCTTCCTAAGCGTCTACCAAACCGATACTTCCTAAATCTTGATCTTATTGTTCGATCACAGTTCAGATCACTTCTTACTCCAATGCTTTCCAACACAAACACAGTGTCACACCAGAGACCTGCATGATCTCTTATTTTCTTGACATCAGTAACTTTAAACATCTCATACGGAGGAATCAGCACCTCTTCCTCCTCAGGAAACCTTGAATATTTTGCCACATAAGCACCTTCACAAGTTTTGATTTCAAAACAAGATGTATTTCCATATGCTTCTGTTTCTCTACGATCAAGAGAGGATGAAGAAAATAAGCCGAAACGAACCTCTGTGTTCAGAACATTCTCATCAAATGTAATATTTGTTCCTCGATAAGTTGACTTGCATCCATTTTGTGTTTCCTTCAGAATCTGTATTGCTTCTGTCAGCAAAAACTGAAGTGAATACCATGTGTATGTTCTGTCTTTGTATTTTTGTTTATCACTACCAACAGCATCATTAAAATCCTGATATAGATCAAAATCCGAGTTAGTGTAGACATGAATGGCGATTGAATGAATCTCCATCAAGTTATCTGCTGGAGGCGTAAAATTATGTACAGCAATTTGCCAGGACCTATTGAATTTAGGCGAGATATTGAGTTCATGCTGTAGCAATTCTCCCTCAACCAGACATTTCATGGTCTTTCTGCAACCGACATAAAGGTCATCAACAGAATCCAGTGCCATATCCAGTGGAAATATCTGTCCATCATAATCAGCAGTTCTGTGATCCTGCAGTAACAGGAATCATAATGATCAGTCATCAGTATTCATGTCTGTAATATTCGTACTCAAACACAAGCTCACCTGTCCTAGAACAGCTGAAATGAGAAGAAGACCTTTAATGATCAACAGCATCTTGATTCAGTCGAATTCCTCAGATGATCCAGACCATCTGAATCTCAGATACTGAAAAACAGCAAACAAGACATAAGGCAAGATAAACCCAACAAAACAACAAAAACCTTTAAGAGGAAGGGAGAAATCACCATACTGTGTTTAAACCTGATGTTACCCTATACTGATGTACCTGTTATGTTAATCTTTTACTCTATCCTCCTAATAATCTGGGATTACTGTTGTCTTTTTATGAGGTTCTTCAGGAGCTCAGGAGCAATGATGAGAGGAGAGGATCAGAAAAGGCATCAACCCAGCCAGCACAGCCATGTGGGGCCCAAATGGGTTTGACCTGGGCTATCTAACTGGGACCCAGCCAGTTTTGTCCTCGGTTTCCATGTAGGCCCCACATGGGTTTGCCCAGATGAAATGAACACTGCTTAGTGTGCACACTACAGGCTGTTTAATGTAACACTGAATCAGTGTTGGAGGTAATGAGATAATTAAGTGATTGAATAATGATTAACCTGCTGTTAACAAGCAGAATCACTGAAGGAAAGAGAAACACAAGAACTAGGCCTACTTCCAGCCACTGCCTTGGATGAAATCAACTGAAGATAAAATACATTACATCTCTCAAGATCTGATTAAACAACTCCACAAACAGCATTACCAGCTTCATGTATTACTAACCAGACTGACTTTATTTCTGCCAGACGTCTACAGAAGTTCTTATTGAGAATTAACAGAGGTTTAGATGTTGATTACTTATTTGAAAGTAATAGTTTGATTTGATGTTACCATTGTGGCGATCAGTGTGTGCTTTAGTCAGGCTCTTGACTTTTTAAACATTAGTTTTTCTCAGGCAGCTGTGTCTGCTTGTTATGGTGAGAGAAAATATAATCAGATGCTGTAAGCTGATTGATGATAAGAATATAGTCATCGTCATGTAGTGGCTTAACTCACTGATATTATGTGTGAGGTTTATACAGGTAGTATGTCATTCATTTTGTTTTATTGTTGTGATTCTACAGCAAGAGATCCAGCACAGTTTAATCAGAACATCAAATGATTTTTAAAACCCCATTTACACATGTTAGACTACCGAAAGTTCTACTTGCACACAGACATCAAGAATCAGCAGGGCCGTGCACAGGGGGGTGGCCCGGTGGCTAGAGCCACTGCCCTTCTGCCCTCATCAGCTGAGGTGCCCCTCTCGCCCCCCTCCCTAACCCTCCAGAGGATTCCCATAAAAACGTTCTGTTATCGCCCCACTAAAGATCCACTGATTCCGCTAATCCGCTCCATGTTTTCCTGCTTGCTCCGCAGCATCACTCGCAGACAAGCATGTGCCCGCTCTCCGACGACAGTTTCACAATAGAATGTCATCCCATTGACAGGTCGATTACAAATTACAATCCCCCTTACAGACAGTGGTTGATCCACGAAATTAGTATTTTGGTCATTTGTTTTTGTATTTCTGTCTGTAATGTTTTGCTCCTGGTCTTCAAATAGTGCTAACAGCCTGTGCAAAATATCCATGTTCTTGGAAGAAAATTAGAATTCTTGTTCAATCAAATTATTTTACCTGATCTAATCTAATCTAAATAACACTAATAAATAAATAAAACACTAATAAATAAATAACATTTTCTGTTGTCGGCAGATTTTGTAGACAAAAAACAATGCCTTCACAAAATTAGAAGACAGAGTGAGAAAGAGCAAAGACAGGTTAAAGCCCATTCAACATTGCAAACATTGATTCAAAGTTCTAGAAAGCCAGCGGGTAAATTATTATATATAGAATATTTAGCAGACAGTTTTTCACACTTTAACTCCTGTAAATATATTTCCCATTATAATCAATTGCCTTAGTTGATACTAGTATCTAGCCTATGTATAACATACATCATATTTCTAATATTTTAATAAAACCATATTAACATTATGCATAATAAAAAGGTAATATACTATAAATTATATAAATGAATAGTACCTTAGTACAAGGTGGCTAAAGGCACACCCTAAGAAACATTTGATTTTCACTACTCCCATAGTGTATGATTGCAGAAAAGTATATGTTTGAAAATTGATGAGCAACAGATTTTGTGTGAAAATAAATCATAAAGGTGGTTTGTTAGTTTAAAACTCTTGTTAATGTATGAGGTGGCAAGGAGGTACACACGGGGTAAAACCAGCACGGTACAGAAGACACAGTATTGATACTTTAGCTAAATTAAAATGCTTTTAATAATGCATAAGTTGATACTTGTTCAAAACAATCACTTTAGTAAAGTTTATACTATTTTTGGGGTTATTTTGATCAATTAAATAAATAATGTTTGTTCAATAAATATACTGTCATCAAAATTTACTTGAAAAATACAGAAACAAAAATATTTTAAAAACTAAAAGATTTTTGGGATCTTTGTATTTAAATCGCTACATAAGTTTAAAACATTTTTAAAAAAAAAACATAAAATATTAGATCAAATTAGAACAGAATCAACTTTGCCGCGATCAAGTCAAGGATCAGCCAAATTTTCAAGTCCATCATCAAAAGCGTTTATGAAAAAAAGTGCTGAGCTGAATTTGTGCCATGGAGTGGTCTAAAAGAGAATTAAGTCAAATGTGCATTTTACCCCGGTGTGACTTTATAACTGTTGTAACCTAATATCATTTCAATTTATACTGTAACTGTATAATATTAAATTAAATGGCTAATACTTCCATTTAAGATGAGGCAGCTCAGAGAGTGCGGGAGAGCCCACTGAGCATCAGCCAAATCAGACAGTTAAACTGGCTGACAGTAAGTAAATATCCTAGAGTGTGATAAGAAAGACAGACATTTAATTATTTAATTGGAAGAATAATTCTAACAACATAAATTGATTTAGCACTAAATCCTAATTGTAATCTAACTGCCCATGATTATAAAAGAGTTGTTATTAATTCTCTATATTAAGATGATACTGCCTCAGAGTCAAACTCCTTATAGTGCCCCCTTTTTTGGTTTAAGCCACTGCCCCTCAAAATGTCTGTGCACGGCCCTGAGAATCAGCATATGAATCTCAACAATGGTGACATGCTTCATGCTGCAATGCATTCTGAGTGCATCATATGAAACTTATCCATAGCTCCCAGAATGCATTGCACCATGAAGCATGTCACCATTGTTGAGATTCATATGCTGATTCTTGATATCTGTGTGCAAGTAAATCTTACAGGAGCCCAAAATATGTAAATGGTGTGTTAAAAATCATTTGACGTTCTGATTAAATTCTATTATTCTCTTGCTGTAGAATCACAACAATAAAACAAAATGAATGACATACTACCTGTATAAACCTCACACATAATATCAGTGAGTTAAGCCACTACATGACGATGACTATATTCTTATCATCAATCAGCTTACAGCATCTGATTATATTTTCTCTCACCATAACAAGCAGACACAGCTGCCTGAGAAAAACTAATGTTTAAAAAGTCAAGAGCCTGACTAAAGCACACACTGATCGCCACAATGGTAACATCAAATCAAACTATTACTTTCAAATAAGTAATCAACATCTAAACCTCTGTTAATTCTCAATAAGAACTTCTGTAGACGTCTGGCAGAAATAAAGTCAGTCTGGTTAGTAATACATGAAGCTGGTAATGCTGTTTGTGGAGTTGTTTAATCAGATCTTGAGAGATGTAATGTATTTTATCTTCAGTTGATTTCATCCAAGGCAGTGGCTGGAAGTAGGCCTAGTTCTTGTGTTTCTCTTTCCTTCAGTGATTCTGCTTGTTAACAGCAGGTTAATCATTATTCAATCACTTAATTATCTCATTACCTCCAACACTGATTCAGTGTTACATTAAACAGCCTGTAGTGTGCACACTAAGCAGTGTTCATTTCATCTGGGCAAACCCATGTGGGGCCTACATGGAAACCGAGGACAAAACTGGCTGGGTCCCAGTTAGATAGCCCAGGTCAAACCCATTTGGGCCCCACATGGCTGTGCTGGCTGGGAAGCCACCCAGCGGGCATCTTGATGTCAAAATTACGTCAAGAAATAGGTCAAAAATGAAAGTCAAATTGACGTCAAAGTGTTGATGTCAATTTGATGTCAAGATTTGACCTCTGCTGATGTCATTTTGCCAAACAAAAAGGTGAAATGCATGGCCGTACACTTATTACCAGCTTCACTTAAAACTAACCAGATTTACTTTATTTAATTTTCCCGAAAACTGTTCATGCATGGATATGCACACTCATGGAGGCTTATGTTCACTCCTCACACCGACTAACATCAGTCCCTCTGGAGCTTCTGCTATGAATGTCAATGTGTACTGCACCAAGAGTGCGTTGTGACTTAGTCAAACATAAAATAAATAATATAATCAAATAATTAAAAATTAAATGAAATACAATTAGTAAAATTGTAATATATAACAGTTATATATTAAAGTGATAAAACTGATCATATTAAGGAAATAAAGACAAACCTGAGTACTGATTTCTTTGTGTCTTCTGTCCACCCCAGAGGTCCAAAGAGGAAGTGAAAGCTCTCTGCTGGTATTTATATGGATACTATGAAGTCACGACACAGGATTTCTTTGTAATCACATGACAAAGCAGAAAGAGAAAGTGTGCAGAAGGAGAAAATCCGGGGGCTGTTGCTGCTGTCCTGCAAACATTACTCCAAGAGCACAATGGGCATTGTTTCATAAAAACAAAAACACTTTCACTTCCTTACTTGTCATGTAACTTAAATTCATTCTTACTTAAAGTAACAGATACATTTTATCTCTGTAAAGCTGCTTTGAAACAATCTACATTGTTAAAAGCGCTATAAATGAGGATGATTTGACTTGTATGTGTAGCCCTATGGAAATTTTGGGTATCTCCTAAATTTTAATTTTGGTTATTTTCATTAAAATGTACATTTCATGTTGTTAAAAATGTTTAAATAATGTTTATGTGTGTTAAAAAAAAAAAGTTAGTTAAAATTCACTTACCTAGAAGAAAGATCCAATCAGGGGTCAGGGTGAGAGGTCGCGAGGAAGCAGGAAGATAACGTTGGGAGAACGACACGAAAAAAAAAGAGAGAGAGACATGAGTGAGAACGGCGCTGTGACTGCCACGTTAAAAAATTGGTAAAACACCAAGTTAATGCGTGTGATGGTAAATGAAATGTAATTGTATACTGCAAGTTTACAGTGTAATAGTTAAAGGTGCATTAAGCAACTTTTCATGTTAAAAATACCCGTTTTCTAATCCATACATGCTTAAACAATTGCCTGATGGGCTGAATGAGCCCTTCTCTGATCACTGAGATTGTCTCTATAAACCTGTAAAGTAAAATAAATAAGAGGGATTCGGGCCGGAATTTTAGACTGGGCGTGACGTCATGCACGTTCACGGCACGCTCACATAGCTATGCCTGGCAGGTTTGTGTATTCGCCGGCATTCTCCGTAGAAGATGGATTGTAAGAGACCTGCTTGTAGTTCATTTCAAACACCAACGCAAACTCCACGTAAGATAAAAAAAAGAAAACTTTTGTCTAGTGCAACCAAAAGGGCCAAATTGGACTCAGACAGGCGTCGGAATAAGACGAGAGTAAACATAGGGAAGGCTGATATACTAAGTTAGATAATTAGACACAAATTTTGAGCAAATTACTGCTTAATTAGGATGTATTGCTATTGGAATATGCTACTTAGCAGATCAATAAAACAGGCTAAACCCCCGCAAATCTTCGGCGGATTAGCCTGTTTGGCTTTTATGGTAACGTCATAGTGCCATTTAATTGTTTATTACCTTGAGAGTGTACTTTTTTGACCGACTGTGTAGCTTTGAGCTTTTACAAAGTAACAACTTATATTGTTCATGAACGTGTTTCCATAATAATACAATCATAAGTGGATACAGTAAACACATAACATTGTTCAACATGGAGATAGATGGAAATAAAAAACGAAGTTTTCTACTACCCCCGTTTTTCCCTCACACATAAGTGTGTAATTTACTCAATTGCCTTTCCTTTCACATATTTAAAATGACTTGCAGATTTATAACTTTATTACCTCTGAAGACATTATGATTGTAAACAAAAGATTTGCGGCTGATGCTCCTTTGGTTATGAATAGCTCGTGCTCGTGCAAGCGTGCGTGTGCGTGTGGTCCATGAGCGACGCGTGCACATCTCTGGCTGCAGTTTCGCTTGCCGCCAGAGGTGGCATAGTTCTGCAAAAACTCAGAAAGCTGCTTAATGCACCTTTAATGGTTGTGAAGGACTCGGTTAGAGTTTTCAACGAGGAGAGAGAGTGGACGGCTAGTCAGCACGATTCAGCTATAAAGACTATGCCAGCGAGTAGCCTGCTCGGTTGCCCTTTTGTGCATCGTCTGAAAAAACACTTATCTCCAGAGCCATTCCCTGCTTAGCTGTCGGACGACGTCTTCAACCACCAGCATCGCCAGCACCGCGTTGCCGTGGCGTGGACGACGACAACGACCAGCATTACTACAGCAGTGAGTTTTTGTTTTGTTTGCTGCGCCACGGCGCGAAGCGACCATTGTGTTTAAAGGGCACCTATTATGCAAAATTCACTTTTACATGGTGTTTGAACATAAATGTGTGTTGGCAGTGTGTGAGCAAAACCACCCTAGAATGATAAAAATCCACCCAGTAGTTTTTTTACTATCTCAATAAATCACAAGCACTGTCTCAGAACAAGCTGTTCTAGATTTCCCTCACTGTGACGTAGAATTGAGCTAAGCCCCACCGACGCGGTTTGATTGACATCTGGTTTTGGCATAGACCCCGCCCTCGGTGATCTGTTCTGCACACCATCGCCATTGTTTCAACGATAGCCGGTAATGTCTCCTAAGAAGTGTAGGTGTTCTGTTGTGGGATGTAAGAATGGACATACTAGTCTTCACTGACATCAGAGCCACTGAAAACGCAGCGGATGGATTTTATTTATGAAGAAAAGGCACCACTTAAACTTCCTAAATACAAGAATCATTTTCTGACTGACTGTTTAGTGAACGAGGGTCAAAGTTAATCCTCAAGTGTGAATCGTTGCCTACTGTTCGCGATCCAACGGCACCTCCAGAAGAAGTAAGTGTATTTTATCATTTTTGAGCAAATAGTCATTTCAATCGATGTCATGTCAGCCAGTTCAATAACAAATGCGTCTAAAGCTATTTATTGTCGTCGTCATAGGATGTCTCAACAAACAACGTCAGACAGTTTTATGTCACGTAAGTTACATTATTTTTTGCAGCAATAAAAAATGTAAAATGAATACCTCTATCTCCATAGACAGTATAAACGTCTATCTCCCTGCAGCATTTGTTTTCTGGTTCTGTAACGTTAGCCATCTTCTCATATTTGCCACATAAGCGTGTGTATAAGTTAGTTTCAAAAAATTGCGCGAAACCCAGATAGCATGTATAATCGGCCCGAGCTCGGCTGCCCCGCGGCGCCTGCGGCTCAGACTCGGCATCGGCGTGTGTTAACCGGGCCGATTGTGGCCCGCAGCTCGCTCTGGCACATGCATTTTTGTTACGGCTGTAAAGCACTGGGCCGATTCATGTTCACCGTAACTGGTAACTCGGCTCTGCTGTATGATCTGGACCACTTCTGGAAATGACTCGGCTTAGGTTAAATCAAGGATGGTTTTAATGTAGCAATAATTAACATAAAAATTATTTTAAAATTGACGTAAATTCCTGACTGTATCTTAGGATGTTATACTCGTCGAATGTCGTTGTCCAAAACAAAATATCTGCGGTAAATAATAATAATAATAATAATAATAATAATAATAGAGTCATTTTGTACAGAGCAATTTTTAATATTTATAACCATAGCAAAAATGTTTAGTTGTCATGAAGAATCTTTACGTGTTTTTTAAACATGCATGGGCGCTTGACATCACTCGCACAGTCACGGTGATTGCAGTCGCGCATCGGCTGAGTAGTTGGGTAGTCTAAAATTAACACTGAGTCTAAAATTAATTTTACTGGCTATTTCAAATGTTTACCAGCAGTGACGGTTAAACTCTGGGCGCTCGGCTCAGATGCGTTTACCAGTATGAAGCCGATTTCAACAGTTGCTGCAGCGAGCGTCAGCAGTCAGCACGCAAGACGTGTGCACAACTTTCTGTGAGATAAAACTCAACGCCTGACTTAAAATCATCCCTTTTCGATCCTGCGTCATTACAGTGAACTTGAGGTAAGTCTTGTGTTCAATTTCCTTAAAAAGCATCAACATTTCACGCCGAGCATAGTTTCAATCGAGTTACGTCGACCTACATATTTTGAACTGTTGCTGATTAAATGTTGATTATTATCGAACCGTTTAAACCTTGTTCGTGTTCATTTGACAGTGATCCCTGGATGAAACGAAAAGAAAGAATTCAGAACTCGAATTCTATTAATTCTATTAATATGAAAGCTACTGGCGCGAACGAAGCTAACATAACGTTAGCTGCGCTGTTTTTGCGCTAGCAGCTCATATTTTCGTTCTGCTAGTTGGCAAAGAATTAGTTGCTAGGCTAGACACCATTTTTATTGAATGCAATTTACGTGAATAATATTTACGAGCACAGTCTTTGATCTGTGGAAGAAAATAAAGTGGAACAAATGTTAGCCAGCTTAAGGCCAATTCATACCGGACAAACGCCAACAAACACGTTTTGTCCTAAAGTATGTGCACATTTTGATCCTGTAAGAAAATATTTATTTGACTTGTAAATAGAGGAATGATGTGGGACTTTGGTCTGCTGAAAGCTGGGTCATGTCTGTTGCTGAGTGAGATCGGGACTCTTATTATGAAAATGAACTGAGGACTCTTATAACGGTAACTTAGAGGAGCAGCTGCGCCGGCGACCTCACAGTTGCTAGGGATTATGATGACGCTGACACGTTTGCTCCTGGTTTTACAGTATGATACAACATATGTTCATGCTGCAAATATTTTGTGTATTAATGTTCTCGGTTGTTAAGATCTATGTGCAGACCGTCCGCCATTTTGTGAACGCTGTGTATGACGTCGTGAAGTGCATTTAATGGCCTTTTGCACAGGGGCCTGTAACAGCACTCTCGACATTTAACAAAATATAAAACGAGAAGAAAGTTGTGTCTGAAAGCTGCAATCTTTTACTTGTATTGGTTAAAATGAATGAATATCTCGTGTTTTTCCTTGGGTGCTTGAGTTTGTCGGTGTCTGTTGGGGCAGTGTGAACATGACACTTATTTTTCATAACATTCTGAATACAACGACCAACTTTTGTTGGTGACTTTTTTTTGTTGGTGTTTGCTGGCGTTTGTCTGTGGTGTGAATTGGCCTCTAGTTGTACTTTTATGGCGCAAACTGAAATCGCACTTTATAGCTAACATCAACATTACCTTTGGCTAAATGCGGTACAGACAGGTTTGAAAAGTTTATTAGCTACCCTAGGGCTGGGCGATATGACTGAAAACTGTATCATGATGTAAGCGTTTCATATCGGTCGATAATATTGATATTTTTTATGACCTATTTAAAATAAGGACCAGGAGAAAAATATATTACATTCAACATTTTTATTTTAAACTTAACCTTCCTCTGATTATAACCCCCTCAGTTATAAAGGCAGAAATGTCAACACAACCATGGAAAGCAACACCATGGAAGACACAAAAAACAGGTCTTCTCGGGAGGCTGTGCCCACAGGTAGGAATTCTACAAAGTGATCTCTCTCGGTTTACTCTGACATATCTACGTACAATGTTTTGCTACTAATCTGTTATGCCTGCTTTTTCTTGTGTCTTACAGCAATTGCTAAGGAGATCCTCATCCAGCTTGATTCTATCAGAGAGCAGCAGTTGCTCATCCTGATGCAGCTCCTACAAATCTCCAGCAGTTCCAGACTTCACGCCAGACCCAACACATTTTGGGCTCCCACTTTCAACTATTGAGGAGCTACAATGTTTGGAGGAGACGTTAAAGAATCCAGAGGAGAAGAAGAATTTGGTGAGTTAAATTATGCATTAATCAGATCATTCCTAAAAGTCAGTCCCCACTCTCACTCATGCTATATTCCTTAAATAACTAATGAGGTACATGTCTTTGTTTCAGACTGTTCTCCTTGGAATGGTCGGAGGCATGACTCTTAAAGACACTGTGGGGCGGGTCCTGAAAAGAGCAATGAACACTTCGCTGGCGAGACTCATTAAAAGTGTGGTTCTGGGTGAGTGTCAGTGCTGGATAACTGCACTGTGGTGACATCCCAGGGCTCTACAGTGCAACCTATTTATTTATTTATTTATTTATTTATTTATTTATTTAACTGGCTGTGACAGTGACAAAGTATTTAAGAGCACCAGTGCGACTGACCTGAGCAGGTTCTATGGGTGCACCCTCCATTGAAACTAGAGCTAAATACCAGAAGTGGCGCATTCCACAGACGAGAATCCATGAATAACATTATTACACCGTTTTCTAAGGCTACGCGATCTATTTAAAACCATTTACAATCATAATATAGCATAGTGCTATCATGAAATCACAAAGGCTGTGATTTAGTTAAGAATATGCGCTTTTTAAAAAAAAAAAAAAAGCCCCGGCAAGTAATTTTATCAAATATCGCCTTTTAATGGGTAGGTTAATTTGTCATTGATCAGAAGGTGCTCCTAAATTTTTCACTGTGCTCCTAAACTTTTTAAATTAAAAAGAAATGTAAGTGTAGAGCCCTGCATCCGAATTAAGTTTTGGTGGTTGCTGAGTAACATCACGTGGTCATGCTGCCCTCTTCTATCTTGTGTTTTTCTCAGATGCAGTCCACCGCAATGCCCTGACCAAACATTCTACAGAAGAGGAAACCGAGCTGCTCATCACCAGGTGTCTGCAGTTAGCCTCTGATAGGGATGCTGGCCGAAGCCAGAGGGCGAACAGGCAGACAACGTAGACAACTCAAACGCGGTGGGCCAGAATTAAATGTTTCAAAGTTAAAAATGTTGATATTGGAAAATGGTATTTGAACTCCTTGATTCTACATTAATCAGGGTTCGTACGGGTGCTTGAAATCCTTGAAAGTGCTTGAATTTTGATGTTGTGTTTTCAAGGTTTGAAAAGTGCTTGAATTTTGGAAACAATGCTTGAAAATGCTTGAATTTGTAACTGTATTTCTTTCACAAGAAATATCTTTCTGACGAAATAGTTCTTTATTAAATGGAGAAAAAAAATGTAGACCTTCAGAATCAGATACAGATTGATTTGTGTTACGCTGGCCAGAGCAAAAGTAGGCGGAGTTTTCATTTTGATTTCCGCGGTTGTTTGGACGCACTGTTTTTATTGGCCACGCAGCGGCAACAGTTGAACTATTTTAAACTTTGACCGCGGCGTGCGCGCGAGCTCGCTGAGGTGCGCTTTGAGTTGCGCGGCGCAAGCCATTGAAATATATCGGTTTCATTTCATAGCGCAGCGCGGTCCGCGTCCTATCTGAATGGGCCATTAGTGACTGAGAGTACTTGGTGTGATAATGTAATGTAAGTATTGCATGTCCGTTATGTCACGTTCATTTGTGGAATATGCAGTGAACATTGCCAAAATTACAGAACTGTAACATGCAAATTAACCTGCAAACGTTAGTCCAGTGCATAACAACAGTCGTTAATTGCTGAACTGAAATCAGTCAGTGTCATAAGTAGTATACTGTTACTGTAAGGTTTAGGATGGCCCTATGAAATATTTGCACTGCTCTATTCCAGTAAATGTATTAGCTAATGTTATGTCTTGGCCCAAGACATCTTGGCAATGAAATACATTTATCAGGCAGGTGCCTGTGCACTCAGATATTGTTCAAACCTTGTCTATATCAAGAATGTGTCCCAAAACGGGAAGGCCTGTCAAATATTTCTAAGTCTTCATATTTGAAATTAATTCAGTTTTACAACCTATAAATCACATTATCTGGTAAGCAATATTTGGACATTAATATAATGAAAAGTACATTATTCATATGCTTTAGGCTATATACTTAGTGATACATTTTGAAGAATAAAACTTGTGATTGACTTAAATATTAGGGCTGCACAATATATCGAAATATTGCAAATGTATATATTACAATATGCATAATTGCATATCGCAACGGCTTGCAATAACTGGGGTCATGAACAAAAGACAAAGAAAATCACTCACTGCTTTTGGCTGAATAGGCTAGCTTTTGTAGCTTTAATAAGAATCAGTATATTTAATTCATGCAGTGAAAACTAAGCAGTGTTTATTTTTACATTTGAATAATCAGTTTCTGTTGTTATATAAACCTAATGTAGATAACCTGAACCCCTAAACCCCAGTGATGTTAAAATAACACTTCTTATGCTACAGAACACTGATGTTCACTGTCTTGAAGTTGTAGGGATATTTTCTTAACACAAAAAGAATGTGAAACACTTATGTGTAGGTTATATCATTTCATATTTTAAAGATAATTTAAGTTAATTTGACACACTTTAAGCATTATCGTATCGCATATTGAATATCGCATTATTTAATGAGTTATCGCATACCATGTTTCTTCAATATCGTGCAGCCCTCTGCTATTATGAAACATTTGGCTGTTTATCTCTTTTGATGTGATAAAAACACTAAATAATAATTTTAACTATGTATTGGTAATTTACGGTAGTGTAAGGTGCTGGAAAAAGCTTTAAAATGGACCTGGAAAGTGCTTGAAAAGTGCTTGAATTTGACCTTGGAAAAAGTGTACGAACCCTGATTAATGCTGTGATATTATTTTTATTCTATTCTGTTCTATTCTATTCTTTTCAATTCAAATCTGTTATTAAAAAGTGTGTGTGCGTAGACAACTCAAACGCAGTGGGCCAGAATTAAATGTTTCAAAGTTCAAAATGTTGATATTGGAAAATGGTATTTGAACTCCTTGATTCTACATTAATGCTGTGATATTATTTCTATTATATTCTTTTCTATTCAAATCTGTTATTAAAAAGTGTGTGTGCGTAGACGACTCAAAAACGCAGTGGGCCAGAATTAAATGTTTCAAAGTTAAAAATGTTGATATTGGCAAGTTGTATTTCAGACCTGCCAACCTGTACGCATTTTGCGTAGCGGATACACATTTTGACTTCAAAGTACGCTGGTACGATTTGTTACTCTAAACTACGCAAAAACCTGGTGACGCCTCTGCACGCGCAGTCCTCAAATCAAGCAACAGCAAAAGAAGAAGAGTTCGGCCAATCATAGCGCTGGATTCATTCCCCAAATAGCAAGCGGGGATGATTGACAGATACGTAAGACCTATCATTAAAAAGAGACTGAAAATCGACACCAATAAAGAATCCCGCTCGATCCGCCTTCCACTCCCGCGGCCGCCGTCTGACTGATTTCATAAACGAGGACAGTACAGTCGTCAATGTACATCTGACTCCTGAAGGTAAACGGGCTGGGCTGGGCTCGATATGGAAAGTTGAAATATTGTACTGAGTAAACCTAATCGATGATCACACGGATTGCATGGATTATTTTAAAATACTCCGTTCTTCATGGTCACTCAGAAAAGAGGAAGCCATCATTCAGCCATGCAAATAATAAAATGCTCAAGAAATGCTGAACAATAAATCTTAATAAACTTGAAATCGCTATGGCTTAGTGATTATGAAAGTGATGTGATTTGTGGATTAAGTGCGAGTCTGGAGAAACAAGCGTTTATTAATTAATTCTCAGTGCTAAGAAACGTAGCCTTCATGTGTTACGTTATTGTGTTAATAATAAAAGTACCTAATTATGTTACATATTTATTTTGTATGAAAACTAGCGCGTTAGTTATGGATTAAAAAGTACGCTACCGTTGTATCAGTGCTGCGCGAGCTCTCTCACAAACACGGACGCGCGCACAAAGAGAGAGAAGGTAATTGTAAAATTAAATTTGACGGGCTAAGTTTAAATTTTGTTCTTGCTTGTTTTTGGTTTTTTTCTGTCAAAATGCCAGAAAGCATTTTGTATTATCCATTATTTATTTTTTAAATTCGTTAAATGACGAACGTTTTACTGTTAACAGCCCTTATATGTCGGATTCGTCTAACTTACCGGTATACTTGATATTCTTTTTAGAATAAGTGATTCGTTATGCTATTATTGGACACCTGTCTAATCATTGTCAACTGTTTTCTATAAATATGTTTGTATTGGCTAACATTCAGCTAATGCGTTTCCTGTTTAAAATGCGCAATGTTCAAATGCAAAGACAGCACGTCACAAATAGAAGCCCTTTTCCCTGTGGTATTATCATATTTGGATATGGGAATAATACATTAAGTAGTCTATCTTAATTGTACTTTTTTATTTTATTTTATTTTTTTACAGTTTTATAGGGGTTTCTTAATTTTAGACTAGTTGACCAGCACACATTTTATGCAATGCAATATAATGCATGTGTCGTCGTCGTCGTAGTAAGTCGTCGTCCCCCCCCCGTCGGTACGCAAAAAATAATTTCAAGGTTGGCAGGTATGGTATTTGAACTCCTTGATTCTACATTAATGCTGTGATATTATTTCTATTCTATTCAAATCTGTTATTAAAAAGTGTGTTTATCCTATTTTTGTAGTGTGGTCCAATAAAAAATGCATTAAACATGAAACCTGTCTTCCTTGTGCTGTTTTACTTTGTTTATCTTGCATAAATAACGGCTGCTAAGCAATTTTAGTATTAACCTGATATGAATGGAAATCATAGTTCAAAGTTCAAATAAGGAACGGGATTGGAGGCGAGCTAACGTCCTCTCACTCGGGGTTCCGCAATCGGGCCGCGTTAAAACTGAGCGCTCGGCCGAGTGTCTTTAGCCTTAATCGGGCCGCGTTAAAACCGAGCGCTCGGCCGAGTGTCTTTAGCCTTAATCGGGCCGCGTTAAAACCGAGCGCTCGCAGAGCAATCGGACCTAGATTCATGCCGAGGATTGGCCGAGTGTTTTAGCCTTAAGCGGGCCGCTTTCGGCCCGCACATTTTTTGCTAGCTGGGAAGTTATCACAATTTATGTGTGTGTGTGTGTGTGTGCGTGTGTGTGTGTGTGTGTGTGTGTTGCACATCCATAATTGCAAAGGGTACGCGATTACTCTATAAGTACATAAATGTATCAAATAACCTTTCCGAGACGTTTAGTCCATTCTCATTCGTGTTTATTCTGTGCCGGAGTCTCTTCATCATCTGGGTCCAGCAGGGCGGGGATATGCAGCTCATTTACATTTAAGGTGGTATAGACCAAAAACAGCTCTTTTTAAAAAAGGCCCCAAAAATGACATTTTCAAATGGTTATAATAAATTAACTGTGGGGAATTTTGTGCTGAAACTTCACAAATACATTCTGGGGACACCCAAGACCAATATTACATCTTGTAAAAAGGGGCATAATAGGTGCCCTTTAAGGTCTCTCCGCTCCCAAGCCACGCTACAGGCCCGCAACGTGTCCTCCTCTGACTGTCTGGGTATTTATTTTATTTCATTTAGTGGCCACTTAGTCATTTGTCGGCTTAGCTTTAATTGTGGGGAATTGAGTGTTTTGTATAATTGGTCATTTGACTGAACTGTGTTTCATTTGAATTGCACTTTTGATATTTGAACTGTATATATGTAAATACTATATATTTTTTCGGTAAATAGTTTATTTCTGTTGAAGATTTTCATTACATTGGGTTTATGATATTAATCATTTTGATACTTAAAGCAAGATAATTTTGAGTTTACAGTAGCCTGGTTTAAAGTGAAAGTGTTTATCAACGCTGCTTAAGATAGCCTAAGTGACATTTCAATCAATGTTTATTGCACTTATAGTATTGATAGCCATTTAAAACGGGTAGAATATTGATGTAATTTAAGAAGTTAATGCTTATTTAACCAAGCACTTGAGACAGCTGCATACAATTAGTGTTTCACTTCCATTTAACTATAAAGACACTGTATTGCCATTTTTGTGTTAAGTTAAAAGCTACCCTTAAAGTAACTGCTAACAACTAAATAATAATTAGGGAAATATAGTAAAGCATTAATTCATATTAGAGAGAGCGATCTCTCGCCACATAAGAATTCGGGGAGCGCACTCCACACTAATAGCTAGACACGCTAGGGGGCGCTACATATGTATAACTTTTTCTAAAAATAACTTAACTCTGATTTTATAAGTCTAAATTAGTGGTGCAACAGATCACAAAACGCACGGTTCGGATCATATTATGGTTTTCAAGTCACGGATCAGATCATTTTTCGGATCAGCAAAAAAAAAAAAAGAATAAATAAATAAAAATAAAAATGGGGAGTTTCGAGACAAATGTAACTGCTTCACATTTCTTATTTAATAAAGAACACTTTAAGTACTTTGATGTCACAGCAAAAACTCCTAGCTAATAAAGTTCAAACATTATTAAAGACAAATGAACATCCAGTAAAAATAAGAATTCTCAAATTAAAACAGATAAATACTATAGAACAGTTATAAATAGTTAGGTCTAACAGTAGTATTCAGGTACAGAAATGTAATAATATAAAAATAATTGTAATTACACTGCATAGTGTTCACTGTATAAATTAAATACCGATTAATCATTGTTAAAGTTGTTTTGTTGTTTGATAAAATTAATGACATAGCAGTTATTTTAAGGCTGCTGTCACTAAATGAACGTAACTAATGTTCGAATGCACAGAACTAATATGATGAAACACATCCCATTTCTTTCTCAAGTTATCTCCACTGTTTAGGTTCACTTAAGACTTTATAACTGACAGTATACAAGAATAGTTGTCGATACGGGTATTTTGAGATCATTTTGTGTGTATGTGTCCATACTGAAGGAGCTGAAGGAGTCGTGAAACAAAGCTCGATTATGTGTCACATTAACGAATCACATGCGTTCCAAACCGTGGGACCTGGTTCATACAGATCACGGATCAACTATACCCACATAGCAATGTTTTTGTGGCCCATGCAGGTCCGGTCCTCACAGACCCTTTTTCCTCGGCCCACATGCCCCAAAAAATAATGGCCCTATAGTGGCCCAGATCTGGATTAAAGACAAGGGCCACACATGGGCCATAACTGGTCCGAGTCTCAGACAATTACTCAACTGTTAATCAACAATTAATCTACTGTGAAATTTCACATTAAGTGTTTTCTAGGCTCTAAGGGGGGGAAATGCCCTTAACGTGAAATTTGCACGTCGCATTCATATTCTATAGGCTCTTGTCTATATAAAGGTTTCCTCCCATAGAGCCTGTTATAAAGAAACCACTTACTGTACACTTCAAAATCCCCAGTGTTAAATTAACACTGCTCAGTGTTTATATAATCCACACTCAGAGAGTTATAAGTAACACTGAAGCAGTGTTAAAGTTAATGAGATAATTCAGTGATTAATTGAGTGATGATTGAGCATTATTGAAGACACCTGATGTTAACAAGCAGAATCACTGAAGGAGAAAAATCACAAATTTTAAGTCACCATTATGGAGATCAGTGTCTGCTTTTGTTGGGCTCTTGACCCTTACATTTTTAGCTTTAGATTTAATTTGGCTGCTGTAATTCAGTTATAACAGCCAGATAAACAAAGAGAAAATGTGATCTGATGGTGTTGGTTGTGTTTTAACAATCACTTTTGACCTGAATCACTGCACTGATTTAGAGCCTATCTCTGAGTCTGACTGGATTAAGGTAATCAGTAATCGCTGTTTCAGGGTATTGTCTTAATCGAGTTAATATCGGATTATTGTGGTCCATGTGACTGTCAGTGCTGTTATTAGTTCCACACTCATTTTGATCATCAGTGTTTAACGGCATTAACTACAATCATTAAATGTGTGATTCAGACATTTGTGTTCCGTCAACTGATACTTTGGGAAAGTTAAATAACAATAAATCACTGAGATCTATTGAGATTTCTGCTGCAGATGAAAAACTGTAAGTGTGTGTCTGATCTTCAGAAGCATCTGATCATCTTCATTTCATTGCCTCTTATAGTCTGTGTCTGTGCAAGATAGGGCCCAGGGTGTTATGGACTTAACGTAATCTACTAGAATCAATCATTTCAGAGTAAGTTGGAATGAATCCAAATGTAACAATTTATTATTAGTCAGGTAAATGTATCATGCCAATTACAAAATCAATTCAAAGTAAATCAATACAATTGTACAAATGTACCTGACTCAGGAAATACATAATTCTGAGTGTCCTCCAGACACTCGGCATTATGGGTCGATCTCATTACAAATCGCCCCGAGCCTCTGGAGACATTTCTTTATATACTCAGACCAAGACAAAACATCCCCCAAAGTGGGGAATGAACTTACAATAGGAATTTGCATTGACTAGAGTTATAGACAAATGTGGACTAAAGTGAAAAGCATGATAACTCTTTAATATTGACTAAAGTCATTGTAAACATTGTAGATTTTTGTAAGGTTTTGGATAGTAATGACTCAAGTGTTACTCCATCCTTCTAAAGAGATTATTACCTCTTTACTTTAAGAATTTTTCTTAGACAATTGAAATGAAATAACTTCACAGTTTTAATATGCTCATGTTATTAGCACATTAATTTATAATCCTAAATGTAATTTGGACATTTTTATAGTCAGTTTCTGCCAATAATGTGAATTAACTTGAGTTTTAATTTAGTGCAACTGTGCTGCCAGCATTTTACAGACAAATTACAGGACCATTTTTTACAGTAAAAAAACTGTAAAAACAGTACTTTGTAGGTGAAGCTGCTGCCAGTTAATTACTGCAAATTTACACTGCAAAGTTTTAGTGTGTTTCAGCTCTGTAATTTTGCAGTCATGAAGGCGTTCTTACCAGGAAATGGATCAGGGTCTACTGCCATTTTCAATGTCTCTGTGGCAGAACACAAATGCATTAAAATACTAATAAATAAAGAGTATTAAAGGTCCACTATAATTACCGAAAGCTATACTGTAAAATGGCTTTAATTACACAGTATTGTCCAGGCTGTAATCTAAAGCTTTACAGAGTGAAGTTTCTTCTTCTTACAGAGTGCAGCAAAAACTGCCCCCTCGAGGACTGAGCGAGTATGATCCGCACCCATGGAAAAGAAAACATTGACACGGATGCAAACACTACCTGAAAGACCAGTGCTAGCTTCCATTGATCGCCTTGTTTAGATATGGTAAACTAAACTCCTTGAGTACTTAAATGTCCACCACTGCGATTACAGCAAAGATCATTCAAAACCGGTTCTGTCTGATGAACAATGCGAACACTGTTTTCTCTTTCTTTTTTCAATTACATTATAATTCAATTTCCTGAATTTCCATATGTCAGTATTTCTAAATGAATGAGGTTTTTATACAACAGAATACACAATGTTTTATCAAGTATCCTAAATGTTTTTTATGTGTCTTATGTGTTTTATGTGTCAACATAAAATAAATAATTAAAATAACTCTTTGTATTTAAGACATAAACAATATTTAGTATGTTTAAGGCTGAGCATCTACATACTATACACTGCTTTTTACATTTTATATATCTGTAATGCCCCCAATGGCTTTTTATTATCAATTTAATCGGTTAAACAAGATATTTTTCTAAAAGATTTATCAAAAACATAAAAAGAATAATTAAGTGTTTGGTTCGGTTTGCTATAGAGTAGACAAAATATGTAGAATCTATTGAAAAATGTAAAAACTTACCTAACTTTTCTCAGCAGACAATTTTGTTGGTTAGTTGTACAGTATAAAATCTATGAGTAGTTACAAGAAGAAAAAAAAGTACCTTGGAGGTGTGGTTGTTTTCCAGCCAGTTTTCATGAAGGTGGAGCTCCCGAAAGGTGAGGTGCGCATGTGTTGTTATTTCTCCATCCAGAAAATTACATTGATGTCACATATCTGAACAGAACAGGAAGAATGTCCTACACCCAACATAAACATCAATTGAAAATTAATAACTGGTTTTGTCAAATTTCAAAAATGCTATGCATGCCATGAACACAAAGACTGAATAATTGAGCATTTAACCCTCTGAGGTCTGAGCTGTTTTCTGGGCCCTGGAGGTGTTCTGACATGCTCTGACATTTCTGGTTATTTCTGTTACTTGTGACATTTTCATGGCTAAAGTCTAATTACACTGTATTCAGCACAAACTCTGCTACAATAATATATCAGCAGCATGTATGTAAAAGTTTGTAGTTTTGAGATAATGACATTTATGCGTGGTTTGTGAAAATACAAAAAAAAATCTCACTGAAATAAGGCCATGAAACCCATACTGATTATTTCTTCACAAGACTTTTGAAAATTGTATGACGTAGCCTAGAATATTTGCTGCAAAACTATGTGAAAATCACCCTGACTGCTCATTCAGATAAGACAATATATTGATTTAAAAATTTTACGACGTGTTTTGTGTTAGAAAGCTTTATGCGCAAGCTCATTAATATGTAAGCTTTTCTCACCTGAGAAAGACAAAGAACCTCCCCTAACGGCCCTATTAGGAGCTATCAGGCCCTGCCATTCTGAGCAACCTTGCACAATACTGTAAATGAGGGGATTTAAAAAAGATTTGGATTTATTTACAACACAACATAATCCAAAGATACACAACAAATGCCAAAAAAGCACTTCAAAGACAGAGACCTTTGTGCCATGCCTAAAAACATTGTACATACCTTTCATTTCCAAGATTTTCACTTTACCGTGTTCACGTACAGAGACTCATGTGAATGTTGAAGTCCTCAGTGGCATCTGGGCCCTGAAAAAAAAAAAGTGAACATACTGATATCAAGAGAAAGGCCTGCACGATTTTGGAAATAAATATTAGATTTTTCTGGTTAAAATTGCTTTTTAAAATTCCTTTTTAAAATTCAAAGAATACACACACACACACACACACACACAAATGTTTCCAACAATATATAATATAATGATGAACACCAGGTTTGTTGTGCCTGTAGGCATAAGGTATATGCGCAGTGCCAGATAAAATAATAATAACAATAAATAACCTATAGCAGTATAAATCTTCCAAAAGATTTCAGTAACAACTAAGCTAGAGAAAAATATATTGATTATCATGTTACTTCAAATGTTTCCATCCGTTATGATGATATGAAATGAGATAATAATAAAAACATGAAGCCGTTTGGTGCGTTTTGCTTTCATCCAAAATATTATGTGTACATTCAAACGCGATCGCGCAGGAAAATATGATACATTCAAACGCGATCGCTATCAAAAATATGATACATTCAAACGCGATCGCGCTCAAATATAAAACATTATGGTTACCATATACATATCTACGTTTGAGCAGATATCCACAAACACAGTAACAGTAAACACGGGTCTAAATATTATAATATTCCCCATATATCTAGCAACAGTTCAACTGCAACGTGACATTTATGCAACAATAACAAACTAATATGTAAGAATTTCTTACCTTACACCTTTCTTGTCTTCAAATCGCGTTCTTTTTCTTCTGAGGTAGCCTAAATCCAATGTAAGCTCAGGCACGTCTTTCAAACTCGACGAAAAGTGAAGTGAAGTGTTTTGTTGTTGAGGTAATGAGCGAGACGCGGTCCATGTGGAGATTTGCATGTGAATATCTTTTGCGCGAGTGGGCGTGGCCAAATTAACTGTAATGAGGAAGCGTTTGAGAAGCTGGACATCTTGTTGGTTTTATACAAATTACTTAAACAGAGAATATTTGTTTTCGTTTTGAATCCGATCATTTAAAAGTACACACTTAAATGTTTATAAAGGTATATGGCTCATAAATGTGTGACAAGTATTCACTGAGTTTTGTTTCAGTTTATAGACGTGCTCAAGAAAAAAAAAGTTCACCGCGACGGAGAGGCAGAACGCACACCCTGTTTATTTTCTTTATTTTACAAAAGCACAATGTTTTGGTTTGATTGTAAGTGGACACATACAAAAGGAGAAATATCACAGATTCTTTTTTTATATTTCTTTTTTCTGTATGACTATAAATGACTGAGTAATTTAAGTTTATAGTGCTACAATGTGGAGAAAATCCAGCAAAACGCGCCCGCGCGTTTGTCGACCTCAGAGGGTTAATTGATGTAATAATTGCAATATTTGAGCTGTTTGTTTGCTTGTTTACAGTTTTATCATTGTCTAGTCAAGTTTATCCATATTATTATTTTTTTTTTTTTTCAGTTACAGCAGACAACTAAATATAGATGTAAAAAATGTAAGGGTCAAGAGCCCAACTAAATCAAACACTGATCACCACAATGGTGACTTAAAATGTCTCCTTCAGTGATTCTGCTTGTTATCATCAGGTGTCTTCAATGATGCTCAATCATCACTCAATTAATCACTTAATTATCTCATTAACTTCAACACTGCTTCAGTGTTACTTATGACACTCTGAGTGTGGACTCATATAAACACTGAGCGGTGTTAATTTAACACTGGGGATTTTGCTGTGTACTCTACTGTAAAATAAAGGCAAAAAAACACACTTGTATATATTAAACAGAGTACTCTATTTTGTTAGCAGTAACATCTTATTTTTACAATTATACAATAGATCGTAGAATATTATTAACCATATCCAATGATATGGAAAATACATTGTATGTAAAGTATTAGAGCTTAAATGAAAGGGAATGACATTCAGACATTGTTTAACCGGAAAACCCAGGTATGGCTTGTACTGTAAAACATTTGCAAGGTAAACTAAGAAAAATGTATGGTATGCTCTGTCAACAAGATCACAATGCACGCCATTTACCAGTTTATGATATATTAGCATATAAATGTTAATTTGCAGTTTAATACGTTGCTTATACAAAGACATTTTATTTCAACATATTCAGTCGATTTTTACTCATCTCAGTATAGCAATATAGTTTGATAAAAGCTAAACTAGTAGATGTGTTCATGTAAAAATAACATGTTTACTAATGTAAGTTAAGTGCGCGTGTGAATGAATGGCACAGATGCGTGCTGTTGTTTACTACAGCTGTTTTTCTGTTTACGTCATCATGTTTATTTTTCTTTATTTGGCAAAAAGCACAACACTTTGTTTTTATTGTGAGTATACACAATAAATCAGACACTTAACAGGATCGAATGATGTACAACACTTATATGTAAGATCAAAATCAATAGAGTATTTGTAGTCTCTTTTGCACGCCGGCGCGACAGCAAACCACAGAGGGTTAACAAGCAGAATCACCAAAGGAGAAAATCACAATTTGTAAGTCGCCATTGTGGTGATCAGTGTTTGCTTTCCTGACCCTTAAATTATTAAGATTAGATTTAGTCTGGCTGCTGTAACTGAGTTATAACAGCTAGATGAACAAAGAGAAAAAGTGATCTGATGGTGCTGATTGTGTTTTAACATAATCATTAGTGATGTGACGTTCGGCACCGAGGCTTCGAAGCTTGTATCAAAAAAACGAAACATCTAACATTGAAGCAGTGTATCGGAGCTTGATTCGTTTAGCCATAACCATGTGATCTGTGACGTCCGAAGCTTCGTTTCCACACACGGTCACGTGACTGCTTCGTATTCAGAATCAGAAATATCGCGAACCCCTTGAGCAGGTTTCGAGTGTCATGCCTTTCGGTAGTAGTAAATAAAAAAAGAAATAGACTTAGAAACAGTTCACACTGTTGAACAAGTCCTGTTCCTTAATAAAAAACTTTAATTTATTAAATTACCCACAAAATAAAATGTCAGCTCCCCAGTTCACAAGCACTTTCACTACCCAGTTCACAAGCACTTCACCATTCCACAACAATTTTCTTTTATTTTGATTATATATGTATATATATATTAGGACTGAGGCTAAAGTTTATGTGAATAAGGCTGCATTTGTTGATCAAAGCAGATTCATAAGAATTGTTTCTGTACACGTTAATTTGTCCCATTTATTTTTATTTTATTTTTTCATATGTTTGTTCATACATAACTACATCAACACTAACACATGAATTATGAGGATTATTTTATTGCTTTGCGGTTTACAGAGCACAAAGTGTTTTATTACATGAAAAAATGGATGTGTCTTCTGGGACAGAAAGACAGCATTTCCACCTTTTGACCACAAGATGTCGTAGCTTGCAACCGTTTACAACGTGTTGAAAAGCTTTGAGTAATGAAACATTTTACTTTACAGTTGAGGGGGAAAGCCCCAGTGCTTCACAAAGCTTCATTTCACCATCACTAATAATCATTATTTGACCTGAAGAACTGTCCTTGCACAGCATAAAGTTTTTCAATGTAATCCAAAGGATTTCTTAAAAGTTGTTCTGATACAAAAACTTTGAACTTATTTTTTAATTTGGACACACAGACATCAAGAGTCAGCCTGTGAATCTCAACAATGGTGAACATTATAAAGCATGTTGCAGTGCATTCTGGGTGCCACAAAACCAAAACTCATTTGTGGCTCCAATCATACATTGCGGTATGAATATGTTTTCTAATATCTAGAGTTGATCTATTTATCTGAATATGCTGTTTGTCACCATTGATGAGTTTTATTTTCAGAACTAAGACATGTTTAAGAAATCCTTTGGATTATTTTGAAAAAGCTTGACCTTATGCTGTAGAATCACAGTGGTGCTGTAATCAACAATAGAATTCTAACTCAGTGATTTGGGTCTATAGGAGTTAGTGATGGGAAGTTCGTATAATTTTATTGACTCTCTTGTTCGATCTCGCTCATCAAAATGAACAAATCTTTTTTCGAGTTGTTTCGTTTATTTAAGGGGCTTTAAATGTTATACTTTTAACAGGCAAATTCCCCGAACACATCCACCTACGCAATCTTGATCATATTCTGAATTAAGAAATCATTATAATGCAGTCAAAAATAATTTACAGGGAACATAAATAATTACTTTAACTTCCGAGTCTTTCATTCATTTGTCATGTGACAGACGCAATGAACGGATCGTTCAAGAGATGACTCATCACTAATAGGAGTTCAATGATTCAATGAAAAGTCAAATGATGATTATGTCAAAACATAACCAACACCACCAGATCACCTTTTCTCTTTGTTCATTTAGCTGTTAATAGATGATTCAGTTATAACAGCCAAACAAAATCTGATTTTAATAGCTGTTCATTCATTCACACACAGAAACGCGATTCATATTTAAACAGTCTTTTTGCCAGCTGTAGCTACATAACAGCGCGCATCTGTGCGTTCATTCATTCATGAATGAATGAACGCACAGATGCGCGCTGTTATGTAGCTACAGCTGGCAAAAAGACTGTTTAAATATGAATCGCGTTTCTGTGTGTGAATGAATGAACAGCTTTTACCAAACTCTATTGCTATACTGAGATGAGTAAAAATCAGATAGATTATAACGTTTTTACTGTTAAATACTGCCACATCAAATAAGCTTATAATGTTGCCAATTTCTGCTCATATAAATTGAATTACGTATGATAAAATGTATACTTTAGTTTTTACAAAGAAAGATTACACTGGAAATATTGTTAAAAAATAAAGTATAAAGTCGGCAACACCTAAGCTCCAAAATTATCAAAAATATTTATTTTCAAGACAACTATCGCATAGCGTATGTGACGTTTCGAGCACGCAGGCTCTTCATCAGACAAATTGACTACAGATGTGCAACCCTTTATATCTCCAGATGATCACATGTCCAAACATCATGTTACTAACCAATACAACAACTACAAAACACAAAAAAAGAAAAAAGAAAAAAATATATACACACAAAAATATCTAAAAAACTATGCAAAATACAACAGTATCATTATTAATATGCACTTCAAAAAACACTTTTCTTGATACCTGCAAATATACATCAAAATAATTAAATCAAAGTAATCACTCCAAAACCTTTGATGTATTATATACAAAAAGAAAAAAGAAAAACACTCTGTGACGACCCCTGCTGTTGATTCTGTGAATTGCGGTTGGCACCTGAGCCCATTAATCACCTAAATTGCCAGTCTACTGGAAACACCTGTGTTCGTGCCTTGGATGCTGTTTAAGAGATCACCAATTGACCGGACAAGTCATTCTTTGGTTTTGACGCTTTGGTTTTGGACTCTTTGGTTGTGTTGTATTTTGTTACTCTTTTCATTTTCACTTCAACACTACATTACATTTCAAACCTGCACCTTGCCTTACACACTGACTTTACTGATGTATACAGAAACACTGTTATTTTCTTTAATTGATTTTCATTTTATTATTTAGTGTTGCCTTACTTTGTAATTAAATAAATTTTATTTTTGAGCCTATTATTTGGTTTTCGTGTGTCCCTTGTTTTTGTTGCTTCCCTTGAGCCAAGGGTCGTAACAAATTGGGGGCTCGTCCTTGCTTAGGTTATTTGATTGCGCTAAAGTTTTGTTTTCGTATAGTTTGATAATTGATTTATAAATTTTTTTTTTTGGACATGCGAAAATTAGTTTGTACCGAAGTCAATTAGTTCACCGTGTGAAATCACCAGTTGGTAAGTACATGTGCAATATTGTTTTTTTGAACGTGAGTTTTCTCTGATAGGTATAGCGGCATGTTTCTTTTGAGACGTGTCGGATTTGTTATTTTTCTGTAGTGTTGCGGTGAAAGTGGGTAGAAGTAATTATCTCGGGAGCACATCCGTGGTGTTGAAGGCGTCGCTGGTTTGACCAGTTGCGTTTTTCACCCAGCGGGCTACAGTGCATAAATACCCCCCACCGGTAATCGCATGAAGACTAGGGTTGAGTTAGGTAGAGGTATTGGAAAAGTAGGTAGAGGGAAAACTCTCGTTATTTGATTGCACTGTACTGATTAAATTATTCTGGTGATTTTTAGCATGGCTGATATTGATGAGTTTGTTAGTTCACCGTCGCATGAATTTTTGGACAGGTGTACGAAAGAGCAATTATTAAGTATTGCCGAACGTTATGAAATTGTGATTAAAGATAAAAGGCTCAAAGAAAATGTTAAAATAGCTTTGAAAATTGAGTTAATCGAAAAAGGTTTATTAGACACTGAGATGAAGGAATATGTACCAGTTGCATCTGAATTAAAAAGTAATTTGTCTTTTGAACAACAAAAAGAGCTGCTACTTTTACAGATGGATCACGAGAGGTTAAAACTGCGTTCTGAGGAGGGTAAAGTGGAATTAGAAAAGGCAAAATTGGATTTGGAATTTCTCAAGCTCAACCTGATGAAAGAAGGTAAGCTTTCTAGTTCTGGTCAGGAGCAGAGTGTGTTTTTTTCGATCACTTCTAATCTAAAACTTGTTCCCAAATTCAATGAGGAAGATCCTGATACTTTCTTTACCCTATTTGAACGCATGGCAGAATTAAAGGAGAAGTTCACTTTTAAAATGAAAATTCTGTCATCATATAATCACCCTCATGTTGTTTCAAACCTGTATGAATTTCTTTCTTCTGCTGAACAGAAAGGAAGATATTTAGAAGAATATCAGTAACCAGGCAGTTTTTGGGTCCCATTGACTTCCATAGTAGGAAAAAAATATACTATGGAACTTCCTAACATTTTAAAAGTGAACTTCTACTTTAAGGAACTGGTCAGATGAGAATCGTGTTGCACTGCTGCAGTGTGTGTTAACTGGGAAAGCACAAGTAGCGTTCACTTCGTTGTCGGTTGATGATTGTAAAGATTATGGTACAGTTAAATCTCTCATATTAAAGGCATATGAATGTGTACCCGAAGCATACAGACAGCACTTTCGATTGCAGAAAAAAGACGAGTTGCAAACAAACTTAGAATTTGTGCGTGATCTGAGAAAACACTTTAATCATTGGTGTAAAGCATTAGACATTAAAACATTGGAGGATTTAATTCATTTGATGGTGTTGGAACAATTTAAAAATTCAGTTCCGAGCCGTATTGCTATGTTTATCAGTGAGCATAATGTTAAAACGCCAGAGGAAGCGGCTATGTTGGCTGATAATTTTGTACTGACGCACAAAACCGCTTTTGTTGATTGGCATGCTCGTGATGTTCAGTATGCAAAGTCTCCGTCTACGTATAATCGTGTTTTCACAGGAAAATTTGATCCAAGCAAGATTTGCAATTACTGTCATGAGAAAGGACATTGGAAAGTAGATTGTCCCGTCCTTAAAGATAAATCCAAAAGTAATGCACAAAGTTCACAAGCTAAGCCTTCTGCTCTTGCAGCACCAGCCCTGTTGGCAGGGAGTGAAATCGTTGAAAGTCAAAAACTTGATGTTGATTTCTCTTCTTACTCACCTTTTATTACAGAAGGGCGTGTATCTCTGGTTGGAGAGAAAGAGGAAATTCCCATTAAAATCTTGCGGGATACTGGCGCAATGGATTAATTTATTTTGGAATCAGTTTTGCCTTTTTCTTCGCAGTCTCATACTGGTGAGAGTGTTTTAATTCGTGGAATAGGATTGAATACTCTGTCTGTGCCTCTTCATAAGGTAAGGCTTCAGTCCGATTTGATTCAGGGTGAGGTTGTAGTGGGAGTACGACCAGCTTTGCCAGTTGAGGGGGTCCATATTATTTTGGGTAATGGACTGGTAGGTGAGCATGTGTGGGCTGATACTTCACTGTTTCCCATAGTGACCACTGATAATAAAATTGAGACTGAACTGAGTGTTTTGTGCCAGGATTCATCATGTGTCGTGACTCGTGCAATGAAACGTGCCAATGAGGATGAAGTGTGTGATCAAAAAGAGATTCAATCTGATAAAGGCTGTTCTAAGTTGTTTATGCCTGACTTGTCTGCCTTGTCTTTTCCTGTTTCTGCAGAGGATTTAGGAAGGGAACAGTGAACTGACTCCTCTTTGGATGAACTCTTCCAGAGTGCTGTTCTTCCGGTAGAAGAGTGTAACGTTGCCCGTGGATATTTCGTTCACAATGGAGTGTTGTTGAGAAAATGGAGCCCTCACAAAGATTTCGTTGGGGATCCTGTTTTTCAAGTAGTTGTTCCTACTAATTTTCGACAAATGATGATCGAAATTGCGCATGATCAATTAGGTCACCAGGGGGTGCGTAAGAGTTACGATCGCCTGTTGCGATATTTTTTTTGGCCGCGTTTAAAACGAGATGTCTCTGCTTATATTAAGAGATGTAAAACCTGCCAGTTAACCAGTAAGCCGAACCAGGTGTTGAAACCTGCTCCGTTGAAACCAATTCAGGCTACTGGTGAACCATTCGAGCATCTTGTTGTTGATTGTGTAGGGCCACTTCCCCGTTCGAAGTCTGGTAGTAGTTATTTGTTTACTGTGATGTGTTTGAACACGCGTTTTCCTGCGGCATATCCACTACGTACAATTACATCTCGTTCTGTTGTGAAAGCTCTAACCCAGTTTATATCTGTTTTCGGAATTCCGAAAATCATCCAGAGTGATCAAGGTTCAAATCTTACTTCGCATCTCTTCCAGCAAGTGTTAAAACAGCTGCACATTAAGCATAATCAATCTACTGCGTTTCATGCACAAAGTCAGGGTGCATTAGAGAGATTCCATCAGTCGTTAAAGTCACTTCTCTGTGCGTACTGTGTGCAGCTGGATAGAGATTGGGAAGAGGGTTTACCATGGATGATGCTAGCCGCACGTGAAGTAGTGCAGGAAAGTATGGGTTTCAGCCCTAACGACTTGGTCTTTGGCCATAATGTTCGTGGACTGTTGTCTGTTTTTCAGCAGGTTGGTAAAGCTGTAGAGCCTCCTAAAAACTTGGTGTCATATGTTTTGGGGTTTAAAAACAGACTCATCCAGGCTAGAGAACTAGCAAAATTAAGTCTCGAAAAACATCAGAAAAACATGAAACGATTGTATGATCGTACGGTTGAACGTCGAGTGTTTGCACCAGGCGATCAAGTCCTTGTCTTACGACCTATGGTATCTTCTCCTTTTGAAGCCAAATTTGATGGCCCATTTGTTGTAAAACGAAAATTGACTGATAAAAATTATGAAGTTTCAATGCCATCGCGGAAAAAGTCAGTTAAACGGTGCCATGTAAATTTATTAAAACCCTATTATGAAAAAGAAAATTCAACATCTTTACATCCAGCACTTTCGGCCGTTTCCATCAGTGGGGGTAATGTGAGTTTGGTGGGTGAGGAAGAGGAGACCATTTCGCCCGATGATTGTGTTTTCCGGGGTCGTTTGAATAATTCTGAGTCATTGCACAACTTAGAGTTTACTCTCCGTCATTTATCTCATGTAAGATGTCAGGAGTTATGTGACTTATTACGTAGTTTTCCTGAATTATTCGGTGACGCACCATCACGTACTGATTGGGTTGAACATGATATCGATGTGGGGGACGCAAAGCCTATTAAGCAGTGTTTTTATCGTGTTGCACCTGAGAAACGGGAATTGATGGAGAGGGAAATTAAGTATATGCAGGACCACAATATTGCAGTACCTTCATTTTCTGATTGGGCTTCCCCATGTATTTTAGTTGGAAAGTCGGATGGTACTGTGAGATTTTGTACGGATTTTCGCAAAGTTAACGCTTTAACAAAACCAGACTGCTTCCCTCTGCCCCGCGTCGAAGACTGTGTGGACCAGGTTGGTTCAGCTAAGTTTGTCAGCAAGTTTGACTTGTTGAAGGGCTATTGGCAAGTGCCTTTAACCAAGAGAGCGCAAGAAATTTCATCTTTTGTCACTCCATCAGGGTTACATTCTTACCAGGTCATGAGTTTTGGCCTACGAAACGCTCCGGCGACTTTTCAACGCCTCATGAACCGAGTAATTTGGGGTCTTGAGGGTTGTGCCGTCTATTTGGACGACTTGGTAGTTTTTAGTGACAGTTTGGAGTCTCATTTAAAACGTTTGCGTTCGGTGTTGGGACGTTTGGCTGATGCTCGACTTACAGTGAACTTGGCCAAATGCGAGTTTGCGAAGGCGACAGTGACATATCTCGGGAAGGTGGTGGGGAACGGTGAAGTGCGTCCAATACAGGCTAAAGTGCAGGCTGTTCAGAACTTTCCTTCCCCAACAACAAAGAAAGAGCTTATGAGGTTTTTAGGATTGGTCGGATACTATCGGTCTTTTTGTCGAAATTTCTCTACTGTGGTGGCACTGCTTACAGACTTGTTAAAGGGAAAGACAAAGTTTATCTGGTCCAACACTTGCTAATTGGTTTTTGAGAATGTGAAATCATTGCTGTGTTCAGCGCCCGTGCTTATGGCTCCGTGCTTTGATAAACCTTTCACGTTGCACGTTGATGCCAGTAATGTGGGAGCTGGAGCTGTCCTGCAGCAGTCTGATGTGGGCGGAGTATACCATCCAGTCAGTTTCTTTTCACGAAAGTTTAACACCTACCAGTGTAACTATTCTGTTGTTGAGAAGGAAGCATTAGCCCTTATTTGGGCATTGCAGCATTTTGCGGTTTACCTTAACTCGAGTGCACCTATTGTGATCTACACGGATCATAATCCATTAACTTTTTTGAATTCTTTGCAGTGTCCGAATCAGAGGTTGGTTCGGTGGTCCTTGTTCCTGCAGTACTTCTGTTTAGATATTCGACATATTCGAGGATCGGAAAATGTGGTAGCTGATGCGCTGTCACGCATCCCAGATGCAGTTTAATCTACTGGATTTGACGTCATTCCTTTTTGGTGTCTTTGGGAGCTGTCTGTGGTTCTGAACTTGAGTGTACCCTATGACTGAATTTTGTTTTGTTACAGGGATCTTTGTGGGAGTCCCTGTCTTATGGGGAGGGGTGTGACGACCCCTGCTGTTGATTCTGTGAATTGCGGTTGGCACCTGAGCCCATTAATCACCTAAATTGCCAGTCTACTGGAAACACCTGTGTTCGTGCCTTGGATGCTGTTTAAGAGATCACCAATTGACCGGACAAGTCATTCTTTGGTTTTGATGCTTTGGTTTTGGACTCTTTGGTTGTGTTGTATTTTGTTACTCTTTTCATTTTCACTTCAACACTACATTACATTTCAAACCTGCACCTTGCCTTACACACTGACTTTACTGATGTATACAGAAACACTGTTATTTTCTTTAATTGATTTTCATTTTATTATTTAGTGATGCCTTACTTTGTAATTAAATAAATTTTATTTTTGAGCCTATTATTTGGTTTTCGTGTGTCCCTTGTTTTTGTTGCTTCCCTTGAGCCAAGGGTCGTAACAACACACACATCTGTATAACAATTCAAAGAAATGGACGAATATCAAAATCTTCATTAAGTCCTCTAAGGGACAACGTGTCTAATGTGAAAATCCAAAAAGCCTCACGCTGTAAAAGCAATTTATCAATGTCACCTCCACGACGTGGATACTTAACTACCTCGATGCCTATGTATTGAAGGGTAGAAACTGAATGTCTAAAAGCTGCAAAATGCTGTGCAACTGGACTTTTTGGATCATGGTGTCTAATTGCACATCGATGTTCAGAAATGCGATTCTTCAAAGGTCTACTAGTCTTACCAATGTAACATAAGCCACAAGGGCAACGCAGCATATAAATAACATTGGCCGTCTTACACGAAATGGTGCCTCGAATTTTAAAAGTTTTTGCCGTGTAAGAAAAGATACATTGATGATGTTTTTCTATTATGGAGTGGCACTGAAGCTGAGCTATTAGAGTTTCACAATTTGGTAAATAATAAATGTACTGCGTTAACATTTACCATTGATTTCCATCAAGAGAAAATGAATTTTTTGGATGTGCTTGTTCTTCATACCACGTCGGGCATTGAGACCACTTTGTATCGAAAACCTACTGATCGTAACACTATCTTGCACGGACAATCCTATCATCCGGTGTCATTAAAGCGTTCGTTACCAATTTCTCAATTTAGTCGGATTCGCCGTATCTGTAGCAGTGATGATGATTTCCAACAGCAGTCACATATTTTATCAGAGAGATTCAGACATCGATCGTATAAAGAAGAGTGGATTCAGTCTGCAGCGAGTCGTTTTAAAGATGTGTCACAAAAAGAGAGTCTAGTTAAAAAATATAAAAAAACGGAATGTCGTGTTAATTGTTATATGCAATATTCGCCTGTTACCAAGGATGTTAATAATGTTTTATCTAAACACTGGCATATTGTAGAGAGTGATCCCAATCTTAAAAATGTTTCGATAAACCACCTCGTTTAGTGTATAAAAAAACACCTAACCTTCGAAATATTTTAGTTAGAGCGGATTTGAAACCGGCTCCTCACTTCTTGAATAAAATACCTCATGGTAATTATAGATGTGGTAACTGTCAACAGTGTAATTTTACATACAAGACATCAACTTTTACACATCCTTACACGGCAAAAACTTTTAAAATTCGAGGCACCATTTCGTGTAAGACGGCCAATGTTATTTATATGCTGCGTTGCCCTTGTGGCTTATGTTACATTGGTAAGACTAGTAGACCTTTGAAGAATCGCATTTCTGAACATCGATGTGCAATTAGACACCATGATCCAAAAAGTCCAGTTGCACAGCATTTTGCAGCTTTTAGACATTCAGTTTCTACCCTTCAATACATAGGCATCGAGGTAGTTAAGTATCCACGTCGTGGAGGTGACATTGATAAATTGCTTTTACAGCGTGAGGCTTTTTGGATTTTCACATTAGACACGTTGTCCCCTAGAGGACTTAATGAAAATTTTGATATTCGTCCATTTCTTTGAATTGTTATACAGATGTGTGTGTGTGTTTTTCTTTTTTCTTTTTGTATATAATACATCAAAGGTTTTGGAGTGATTACTTTGATTTAATTATTTTGATGTATATTTGCAGGTATCAAGAAAAGTGTTTTTTGAAGTGCATATTAATAATGATACTGTTGTATTTTGCATAGTTTTTTAGATATTTTTGTGTGTATATATTTTTTTCTTTTTTCTTTTTTTGTGTTTTGTAGTTGTTGTATTGGTTAGTAACATGATGTTTGGACGTGATCATCTGGAGATATAAAGGGTTGCACATCTGTAGTCAATTTGTCTGATGAAGAGCCTGCGTGCTCGAAACGTCACATACGCTATGCGATAGTTGTCTTGAAAATAAATATTTTTGATAATTTTGGAGCTTAGGTGTTGCCGACTTTATACTTTATTTTTTACTTGTTGTTTTTTAGTCGAGCACCTTTTTGAGACTGATGTGCGTGCTTTTGTTTCATTTTTCTCCACTGGAAATATTGTTACAATTTTAATTGTTGTTGTAATTGTATAACCTTTTTAATAAAATAGCAAAATATATATATATATATATATATATATATATATATATATATAATATATATTATATATATTATATATATTATATATATATTATATATATATATATATATATATACATACAAGGATAGATGTAAACAAAATCTTAAAAGGTCATTATAAGCCTTCTCTTTAAATAATTTTATTATGCTTTATTAGTGACACATTTGGGTAGAGAATATATTCCAAATCTGAAAATACAGTATGAGAACAATTAACTGCACAATTACTAGAAATGTTTACCTTGGATATTATACAATTTGCAAGCCCAATTTGTGGAAAAAACAACAACAACTGTGAACCAATTATATATATATATATATATATATATATATATATATATATATATATATATATATATATATATATTAGGGCTGGGCGATATATCGCATGACATTGTTAGGCGCATCTCGTCAGTAAAGCCGGTTCCTTGATTAGTAGTAAATCGCCTTCACCTGCTTTCAGAAGGAGCGGCATTTACTACACAGCAAAAACTCCAGTGTTAAATTAACACTCAAGAGTGTTAAAGTTAATGAGATAATTAAGTGATTCATTTAGTGATGATTGAGCATTATTGAAGACACCTAATGTTAACAAGCAGAATCACTGAAGGAGAAAATCACAAATTGTAAGCCACCGTTATGGCGATCAATGTTTGCTTTAGTTGGGCTATTGACCCTTATATTATTAACTTTAGATTTTGTTTGGCTGCTGTATCTGAGTTATAACTGCCAGATGAACAAAGTGATATGAAGTGATAAGTAAGAATGTAATCATCATATAGTGGCTTAACTCACTGATATTATGTGTGAGGTTTATAAGGGGAGTACGTCATTAATTTTGTTTTATTGTTGTGATTTTTACAGCAAGAGATCCAGCACAGTTTAATCAGAACATCAAATGATTTTTAACACACCATTTACATATTTTGGACTCCTGTGAGTTTTACTCGCACACAGACATCAAGAATCAGCATATGAATCTCAACAATGGTGACATGCGTCATGTGGCGATGCATTCTGAGTGCATCATACGAAACTTATCCATGGCTCCCAGAATGCATTGCACCATGAAGCATGTCACCATTGTTGAGATTCATATGCTGATTCTTGATGTCTGTGTGCGAGTAAATCTCACAAGGGCCCAAAATATGTAAATGGTGTGTTAAAAATCATTTGATGTTCTGATTAAATTCTATTATTCTCTTGCTGTAGAATCACAACAATAAAACAAAATGAATAACATACTACCTGTATAAACCTCACACATAATATCAGTGAGTTAAGCCACTATATGACGATTATATTCTTATCATCAATCAGCTTAAAGCATCTGATTATATTTTCTCTTGCTGTTCTCACCGTAACAAACAGACACAGCTGCCTGAGAAAAACTAATGTTAAAAAGTCAAGAGCCTGACTAAAGCACACACTGATCGCCACAATGGTAGCATCAAATCAAACTATTACTTTCAAATAAATAATCAACATCTAAACCTCTGTTAATTCTCAATAAGAATTTCTGTAGATGTCTGACAGAAATAAAGTCAGTCTGGTTAATAATAAGTGAAGCTGGTAATGCTGTTTGTGGAGTTGTTTAATCAGATCTTGAGAGATGTAATGTATTTTATCTTCAGTTGATTTCATCCAAGGCAGTGGCTGGAAGTAGTTCTTGTGTTTCTCTTTCCTTCAGTGATTCTGCTTGTTAAAGGTCCCGTATTATGCCCCTTTTCACAAGATGTAAAATAAGTCTCTGATGTCCCCAGAGTGTGTATGTGAAGTTTCAGCTCAAAATACCCAACAGATCATTTTTTACAGCATGTTTAAATTGTTTAAATTTTTTGGGGCTCAGAAAAACGCGCTGTTTTAGTGTGTGCCCTTTAAATGCAAATGAACTGCTGCTGGACGACCCAGGGGGCGGAGCTTCACAAGCTCGCGCTCAGTCTCTCAGGACAAATTCATCTCACGGAATGATGATAATATCAGAAACTCTCAGTAACGGTGTTCAGTTCGAGTCGGACAATAATGCCTACAGAGTCAGAGTGCTGTATAGAGATGAAACAGGTATAGTTTAGTAGTTTAATTACGGTTATTATAACGTATTTGTCATCTGCTTGTATGTATCCATTATTTATTAATAGCCTACAAGTCTGCTGTCTGAATCATTCAATCAAATATACAGGCTATCAGTATCTGTGTGATTGTGCTGGTTGACTCTTTTCGCTTTCCATACTAACAATAAATGATTGCTACAACAAATATACAGGCTATCAGTATCTGTGTGATTGTGCTGGTTGATCACTGGTTATTGACAGGCTATTGTACAACCAAGTCATCCAAGATGACATCTGCTGCCATCGCATAGATGGACACATCAGTGTCATGTGCATCGCATTCATACCCCTCCCCGCTCATGGCCCAATAGCCAACAGTGTATGTTTTTTTTTTTTAACATGGAAAGTTTCAATTTTCCCATTGAAAATTACTCTGTTGCCACCCAAATCCCACGCATGACATATAAATGCCCCCACCCCTCTGCCACCCAACAACTCCTTGATCAAGCAAATTTTTTCTTCTGGGAGTTCTGGAAATGCTTCCTCGATCTTGTCTGCACCTAATTCTTCAATCTTTTTCTCTAACACTTTCCGGTCTTGTTCACTTCTCTTCCTTTCTTTTGTGGCTTGACGTTTGTGCAATTCCTCCTGTAGCTCTCCTTGCTTCTTCCTCCTCTTTCATCTTTGTATTACCCCCAGCCTCACTGCTTTCCTGATGACCAGCTCTTGTTTTTCCTTGTCTAAACTGTCCAAATAGTCCACAGTGTTGTTTTTCCGTGCTCTCATTTTACAGGACAAGTAGCAGATGGTGGCATTTGGAGCTTTCTTCTTCAGCGCACTAAACATCCCCATCAGCTCTTCAGCATCCATATTATGTGATCTTGCTGAGGTTGTCTCTTGTTTTAGTTTCTCCGTCACTGTCCATGTATCAACAAAGTATTGTTGATACTGCCTTTCAAGTACTAAAATGACCGCTCTCAGACAGCTTTCCATCATTTGAGTGAACATGGCTGTGTCTTTTGGTGGTTGTTGCAATTTCTCAAGGATTTTGTCTGAAGCATTCAGCTGATTTCCAAAGAGGTCTGTTGTGCGAGTCAGGAGTTCAGCAGGTGAGTGTAGTTGATCTTTCAGGTTCTGCACAGTCTCTTTGATAATTTCAATACATCTAATGTAATCAGTTTGGTCATCTGCACCAGTGTAGAATTTGGTCATCCAGGGTCCAGTCAGTAATTTCCCAAGCAAACCCAGAACTTGCATTTCAACCTGACCAGCTGTAGAGTTGAAGTCTTCCAGTATACTAGCACGCAGGCCTCCACAGGATGTTCCTCCACAGAGATATGACTTTAGTGCAGCGTGATGACTTGAGAATATCCCACATATATGGAAAAGAATGTGCAGTCGATTACCTCTGTAGCGTGGTATGAGGCCAAGAGGGAGATTGGTGTGATTCAGAAAGATCTTAAAGCCACGAGGGTCACCCTTGCCATCCATGTACCTCATTTTATTCATCTGAACCACAATATTGGCCCCAATGCAGTCTTTCCCCTTGATTTTCCCAGTAATCCCCATGGATTTCTCAATCTCCTTCAGAGCACTCTTTGTCTTTGAAGCGATTGTTTCCAGAGGATGAAGGTTGCAATTCAGCTCATTCAGGGCCTTGTTCCAAGACGCACAGACTAAACGAATGGCCGCATGATTGGCAGCACAGCGGTCAGTGAGTGTGTTTGATATATTCCCTATCATTTTTTGAAGAATGTTTTCGTAGTCTGCCTCAAAAAAATGACAGTAGACATTTGCAAGGTTACTGATGGAGTCACAAATATGGATCTGGTAATCCTCAGAAGAGCCTCCTGGAAGTTCATCTACAGCAACAACATAACAGTTCTCTTTGGTGGTGAAATGTATGCTGTTCAAATGGATTCCCTCTTGTGTGGTTGCATCAAAACCCAGGGTAGAGTGTGTGTTCGCTAAAAGTGCTTCAGCAGTCTGGAGGTCACTTATTGCCCCCAATTCTCTGGTCATGGCTTCCACAGTAGCCCTTTTTGGCACATCACTTAAACTAATGGTGAAGCGCAGCCCAAACTTTTTAATCAAATTGTGGATGTTAGCAGTGGGCACCTGATTGGCTATTGCGTCAAACACCATCAATCGCATTTCATTTGAGTATGACTTCGCGTCTGTTTTTGTAAGCTTTTTTCCACTTTCCAAATCCTGGATTTTTTCTCCTAAAAGAAGGTTTTCAACCTGAAGATCATGAATCTCACTGTTCATTGAATTAATTCTTTCTTTGAACTCGCAGCATCTTTGTTCCATATCATCAACAGAATTTGATTTGACCTCTCGCCTCATGCGTGTAAGGGATTTTTTCAGGTGCATATGACTTCTTGCTTTCACTTTGTATTGTTTTTTTAATTTAGCAATGGTTTCAGCCTCATGCGATTTTAACAGATTTTTCAAGTCGGATATTTGCTTTTCTTTCCTTTTCAGTTTCTGATTAAGTATTCTTATTGCTCCCTTCTTTTTCTGCTGTGCTATGAGTGTCTTAATTGCCAGGTACTTGCTTCTCTGCATCTGCAGATGTTTCTGCCTCATGTTTTTCAGAGCCTCCTTATATCTGGCACAAGAAGGACAATTGGCTCTAGCAACCTGTCTTGTCTTCAAAGGACTAAGCTTTGGAACTTGGTGTTCATCAGGAGACTTTGCGTGGGGAACTGTGGTGGTAGTGGAGATTCCACAAAATCTTTGGCTACATATCCCTTCAAACTGACTGAATTCTCGGTCATTAGTTAGCTTTCTGTATTTTGTTAAAGTTTTTTCAACAAGTAGTTTCACTTTATTTTTTGCCTGCTCTTCAGTCATTTCTGGTATGCATCTTATTATTTCTCTTGCAGTTGCAGCTCTGCTGGATTCTGCTGTGACATAAAGAAATAGAATGTGTCCATTTTGGATCAAATGAGGAGATGGTAGATCACTGTACTTGTCCAGGAGGTGCTGTCTGGCTAGACCTGGCTGTGTATTTGGCCCCTTTCTTCTTTTCATAATTAGCTGTAAAGACATAATGTCACGGTGTGACAAAAACAATTAGAAAAGAGATTAAAAACCCTCGTGAATAGTGTTATTTGGAGACCTCCTGTGGATACCCGTCTCATCACACCGCAAATCTGTTGCTATGGCAGCGAGGCCAATTGCCCGATTGACAGCAGGTGTGGAGAAATTAACAGAGAGCGTTGGGAGAGGAACACAGATTCAGATGGGGCTTTAAAAAGAGAGAGGAAACAGACTGTCGTGTGGTTCTCCTCCCGTGAGTGTGGTTTTCCTCCCGTGAGTGTGGTTCTCCTCCCGTGAGATACTGTGTTTTGTCGGCGGGTTGTTTATATTTGAAGCTGGACTGTGCAGCAGGGCGAAGATTGAAGCCGAGAAATGGAAAGGAGAGAGTGAAGTTTTGTCAACGAAAACCCAAGGGATATCGTCAGCAGTGGGAGAGAGGCAAAGTGATGAGTATTTGATCCGTTGTTTATATGCACTGACACTGAAGTGGTGTGGAGAGTCTGGAAAGCGTGTGGCACGAGTGAACTATTACACCGAGTGAATTATTGATCTGTCTCCAACCTTTGTTCTTCCTTCACTGAATGTGACGATTGCTACATCCGTTTTGGCTGTCTCTGAGAGAAGTTGAGCCCGTGTGAGAGACGAGAGTCGATCTGGTGGGAGAAAGACCGGTGGGTGAGTGCTGGCCCGAACGCACGGTGTGCGAGTGGAATGCAGTGCCTGAAGTGACGATTCACACGGTTTGTGTTATGGAGTGAAGTTTATCGTGTGGAGAAGTATTAATAGTCTGCTGTGCACTCTCTTCTATAGTCTTTCACCCGCTGTTTCTGAACAGGGTTTGTCACATCAAGCGCCCAACTTACCATTCGAGACAGCCCCGCTCTGTTACTGCTGCTGATCCATTAATTCCTGTTACATTGTTGCAGCGTACAGCTGAACTGGAGCGTCTTGCTTAAGCATCCTTCCCGTCTGGTGGTCACCACACGTCCCTATCGAAAGCCGCTGCCCTGGTTCGAACGAGAGAAGGTATTGCCGTTGAATGTTTCATCCACTGTTGAATGGTCAAATCCTGTTGCATTGTTACAGCGCACAGCTGAACTGGAGCGTCTTGCTTAAAGCATCCTTCCCGTCTGGTGGTCTCCACACGTCCCTATTAAAAGCCGCTGCCTGGTTGGAACGAGAGAAGGTATTGCAGCTGAATGTTTCATTACTGCTGAATGGTCAAATCCTGTTGCATCGATACAGTGTACAGCTGAAGTGGAGTGTCTTGCTTAGAGCATCCTTTCCGTCTGGTGGTCTCCACATGCTCCATCGAAAGTCGCTGTCCTGTTCGGAAAAGGAAAAGGTATTTGAAATGAACGTTTGATATGCTGTTGAATAGTTAAACCCTGCTACCTGGTTACAGTGCACAGTCGAAGTGGAGTGTCCCGCTCAAGTGTCCTCTCCGCTTGGTGGTCTCCACATGTCCCATTGAAGGTTTCCGCCCTGTTCAGAAAGAGAGAAGGTATTTCAATTGAACGTTCCATATGCTGTTGGGAAGTTAAATCCTGTTACCTGGTTACAGTGTACAGTCAAGTGGAGTGTCTCCCTCAAAGCGTCCTCTCCGCCTGGTGGTCCCCACCTGTCCCCACTGAAAGCCTCCGCCCTGTTCAGAAGGAGAGAAGGTATCACTGTTGAGCGTCGCATCTTGTTGAACCATTGAACCCTGTTGTATTGTTGCAGGGCACAGCCAAAGTGAAGTGTCCTCTTGCCGGGTGGCCCTCCGTGCCCGTGTTGCAAATTGTTGCCGCTGTTCAGAAGGAAGGAGAATAGCTGCGGCACGTGCCTCGATCAAAGTGTCGTCCTGCTGTCCACGGTCCCCTCCTGGCCCGGCCCGCTCGCCACCTGCGTCCCTGTGACCCGTCTGAGTTGAGGATCCCCGTCCTCTGGATACTTACCTCTGGGCAGCCTCCGGCACTTGTTCCATTCTCACCGCGAGTATTTACCTGGTTCCAGTCCGAATGGGGTCCGGGTAGCCAAGATTTCCTTGTGAGCCCTGTAAAGAGTACTTACCCAGTGACCTACCTGGATGGTGTGCGTCATCCTTTGATTCCTCTCCGACGAGCCGCAGGGTGTTCACGAACGTCCATCTCGCTCCGGTCCAGGGGGCCCATCGAATTGCTTCTGGCGACAAGAAGGAAGATTTTAATTAGGACTTTTCAAATTATCTGCTTTTAACTCAATAAAGAAATTGTTATTCCTTTATCCTCTGTCTGCTGTTTGGTTCCTTGACACGCTCCTCGAGGTGGTACCCGGTCTCCAGGGGTGGGTGCAGTCTGGCTTGGCCCACCCCGACCTGTGACAATAACATCAAATATTAGTCTACATTGGACATTGGAAATTGGACATAAATGGACTAATCAACATGGCTTATGTGTTGAAGAATACTTCGAATAAAATAGTAAATGAAATTGATACAGACAACATGCAAGCATAACTTTTTGATCACATGATTAATTTATTTGCAACTGAACTTGGAAGTACTAAGAATATTTACTTATCTTGGAAATTTCAAGAAGAAAATGCCTGATAATTAAATGTTCAAATTAAGGAGATTAAATAAAATGATTTTCATTTAATAAGTTGTATTATGTTCTACTTTTGAAGAATCATCAACATGTATGAGTGAGGGGTAGGACAAAAATGCTTAAAAGTTTGTTAGCATATTAATTTAGACAGAGTTACAGGTATGTAATGTAGTTGCCTTTGGCTTGCTCAGTTGGGGATATTTTGGGGATATTTAATTTTATTTTATCAATCAATAAATTCCACTAGAAACAAACCTTGTTGTATTATTTTAATTTAAAAACCCATTTAATCCCACCGGTCACAATAGTGACCGTAAAAAAATGTTTCATTTCTAAGGCTATAAAAATGTTACTGAATGATCTATCAATGCATTTCCAGCAGATATTGAAATAATAAAGGGTCTCAATGAAATATGTGCAGTGTCGCATGTTTACTGTAAATTGTCACATGACCAGAGCTGTTTATTTCCTGTTTGCGCCAAGAGAAAAGGATGGCAGCAAGAAAGCTCCCAAAGAAAAGGGTGGTAAAGTATGTTAACATAAAGATAGGACATAGATTTTTGGTACATATCATGTTTAAGGTGTCTAGTATTGATATATGCATTTGCAATTACTCAACTTTGTTTAATGTGGTCATAGCACTCACAAACATGTCAACGGCAACAATAGTGACCGGTGGGATAACCCATTGTATCTACATACTAATACACATAGGCTAACTGTTCTACCTTACTTTCTACCTAATTTTACACACACACACACACACACACACACACACACACACACACACACACGGTCACGTCTGATCTCCACACACACACACACACACACACAGACAGACACAGACACAGACACACAGACAGACACACACACACACACACACACACACACACACACACACACACACACACACACAGACACACACACACACAGACACACACACACACACACACGGTCACGTCTCCTCTGATGTCTGATCTCCACACACACAGACACACACACACACACACACACACACACATACACAGAAACACACACACCCACCCACACACACACACACACACACACACACACAAACACACACACACACACACACACACACATGGTCACGTCTTCTCTGATGTCTGATCTCCACACACACACAGACACACACAGAGAAACACACACAGAAACACACACACACACACACACACAAACACACATACACAAACACACACAGACACACACTCAGACATGGTCACGTCTCCTCTGATGTCTGATCTCCCCCCACACACACACACACACAGACACAAAAAAACACACAAAAAAAACCACACACACACACACGCACAAAAACACACACAAACACACTGCATAGGTCAAATAGACCTATATTAAATCAATACAATGTGACCGATCATAAAACACACTTTTTCACACACTTTTCCATGAAAATTTCAAAAAATTATGACTGATTGTTTCAAAGGGATACTGTTAGAAATAAAGTTTATTCCAACACGAAGTGCCTTTTCTTTCCGTCCTTTATTTAGGTAGTGAATGAATAAAACAAAAGAAAAGAAGAAACCAGCGCTGGGAAGCTCAGGAAAATAGCTCAGCTCCCAATATTCTAGACAAAGAATATATACTGAAAATGTATAGGGAGTATCACAATCTTAACCAATAAAATCATACATGACATCATAGGTATCATATGTGACCCTGCCTGTGAAAACCCAGCTAAAGTCATTTTTTTGTGATTCAGTGTTTTTTACATAAAATCATCCTACACAATGTAAAGAACATTCTGTGAAAATATAACCTTGATATCTTTAAAATTGACTGAGTTAGGCCATGTCAAAGATTTGCTCAAATTCGGCCTCAGAAAATCATATTTTTGAGAAATTCCAATTTAAAGATAAGTTATTTTTTAAAACTGCAACACATTTGATCCATAGTTATCCTGCATATGTGACTTATAACACATTAAAGCTGAGATTCTCCCCTTTTTAGTGATATATGACACATCAGTGGAAACATTCTTAAAGTTTTGTAAAACAGATCTATTTATTATGATGTACATGTCCAAAAAGCTAAAAGCATAAAAACATTGAAACGAATGGGGGTACCACAAGAGCTTGATCATAGCAACAATTACCATGTCAATTCAGTGGAATGATTTGTATAACTTTATTAGTAAAATGAAATATCAGTCAAATGTCAATAATATATCAATTAAATAACATACCATTTCTCATTCTCTGAAATTATCATTCTCTTACTGGCCTACGGTGTAACATTGAGTAAATCTGGAGTAAAAAATAAGGGATAGTTTACCCAAAAACTACAATTCTGTCATAATTTACTCACCCTGATGTTGTTCCAAACCTGTATGAGTTTCTTTCTTCTGCTGAACAAAAAATAAAGTATTTTAAAGAATGTTTGTAACCAGACAGTTGACAGCACCCATTGACTTCCATAGGTGCCGCCAACTGTCTGGTTACCAACATTCTTTAAAATATCTTAATTTTTGTTAAACAGAAGCAATAAACTTATACAGGTTTGGAACAACATCAGGGTGAGTATGAGTATGAGTAAATCATTTTTGGGTGAACTATCCCTTTAAAAGGTCAGTCTCAAACTTTGTACACATTCTAAAATTGTCTAGATGCAAAATAAAATCCTGAGTGACAGCAACTCTCCCTCCTTGAAAAATAAAGAACACTTTTCCCCATTGAAATACTTGCAGTTGCAAGAGAAACTGATTTTCAGTTTCACATCTGGACTTCCAGCATTCGAAGCAAATTCTTCTTGCTGGTGTTCCCTCTTCATGTTCGCCAGACAAATAGCTTGGGGTTCAATCACCAAAACTGGCTTGTCCTCCTCATCATGTTGGTCACTGCCTGAAAAAGCAAAGATCATTTTTTTTTTATTCAAAGCAAGATACCTAAAAACATGATTGTGTAACATGCAAGAATGGGAAGTGGGTTTAATTCCACATTTAAAATGGATAATGAAGCATTTTATATGAAAATATCAGAAAATATTTTTTAAGTTTAGTCAGACTGGATCTGATTAATTGAGGGGAGGGCATAGGAACAAGAAACAGCCTATAGGTGGTAAGCAGACTTCAATTCAGAGTGTAATGAAACAAATAAACATCATGCCATAAACGTAATTCATTTAAACTGACTAAATCCCAATCAACAAATGTAATAAACATTTAAATCCACTATTTTTGCATCACAGATATGTGTTAGCATTACATTGGCTGGACACTGACAGTATACATTTACATATTTAGCATAAAAAAATAATAACAAAAACTTACCGTCAAATTCCTCGTCAGTTTCGTCAAAGAAGTGTCCTGTTCATCATCACAATCATCCTCCAGAAAATAATCCGCAATAAAACCGGTTAAATCAAAATTTGGGTTCAATTCCACCGAGATTAATATCAAGCTAAGTTAGCTGTTTAAGCAAGCAGCTATTTTCCGTTCCTGCTCATACTTCGGTGTCGCCGGCGAAGCCATGGCCATGTCAGATGTCAAAACAACGCATTACGTTACCATCATCCAGCAAATAACACGTAGCAGGCCAAAAATGTCCTTAAAATAAGTTTAATATTATTGGCAGAATACTAAGCTACAAAACAAATAAGCAGTTCTTAAAATATTGGCTATGACAAGAAAAAATCACCACAGACATCTAAACGCGGCTGACATCTCTCTCTTTTTTGCATTGTGTTGACCTGATTACCGGCGCTCGCGGATTGATATTAAAGTCTGTTTTTACTCTTTCTAATAGAAAATACACAGAAAAGAAGTTCCTGAACCGATTGATATACGAATCAGCAGTGTTGTTGCGCGAAATAAACCCAGAGACGACTGAAATCAATGTTTAGGAAGCCCACGTCCGTTTGTTTTTTTGCGCAAAAGTATAACGTAGTGTCAATAAAATCATTAATTTCAGTATTTATCATGTTATAAATGAAAATGTAAGTATTGCATCTCAAAACCAATGGTATAATCTATCATTTACAGCAATAAACACACATGGACTATTTTTGTCATTTTTATGGCTATGACTACTTTGACGCTCGTTAACTCATAATTCGATTCTGCGACTTTAGCCGGGGTTTCACAGGCGGGGTCACATATACTGTTGTATAACATAACTATAAATGGTCAATATCCGATACAGTTTCCTTTAGGTCCTTTAGATCCGAAGGGCTTCTGCAACACACAATACATAGAAAACACACATCTCTCTCCCCCTCTCTACATTGGGGTGCATGAAACAGATGTATCCTTACGTACATACAAAAGGAATGTGCAGACCAAGCCTTTTCTTCTGGACCCAACTTAGGCTATGGACAAAGCTATTACATGGACAAAGCTGAGACAAAGAAAATACATTTCTAACAGATACTAATGACAAATGATTTGGATATTTTTGTGTCTGGGAAAAATTTGGGATTAAATGGGTTAATACTGTGAAGCTGCTTTGATACAATCTGTATTGTGAAAAGCGCTATACAAATATACTTGACTTGACTTGACTTAATTCGAAGTGATGTAAGCTTAAAACTATTACTAATATGTCAGGAAAACCATGAGATACATAAACTACATAGCATCAGTAATCATTTCAAGGAAAACATGGTGAGAATGAGTTAAAATCGAGACAATGTTTTTTTTTGAATTTTTAGAACGACGCCTGCAGTGCATCTGACAGGACGTTCGCTAATCTACCCACCACAAATGTGACTACCAAATTTCCGCGATTTAGTTAAATACATTCTCCTCCATGGATTTCGATGAAATTTCGTCAGTACCAAGATAAAAGGTATATATTCATGTCCACCTACCTTTCATACATGTCCAAAGCATAGATGAAGCCCGCCGACCGGTTGAAAGCCACTCAAATCTTCCGAGAGTTGTGGCGAACTGAAAACACCTCAGGGATGAAAGCTCTAAATGTTTAACGCTTCCCGGGGTTGTACATGACGTAGTTACTGTCGTATTCAGGCAAAACATACTCCCACCAGGCGGCGAGGAGTGGATATTGCATGACACACATATTAACAGTACCACGCAGTTTGGAACAAATTATAGAGACAGAATGTTCTTTATAACAGGCTCTATGGGAGGAAACCTTTATATAGACAAGAGCCTATAGAATATGAATGTGACGTGCAAAATTTCACGTTAAGGGCATTTCCTAGAGCCTAGAAAACACTTAACGTGAAATTTCGCAGTAGATTAATTGTTGATTAACAGTTGAGGAATTGTCCGAGACTCAGACCAGTTATGGCCCATGTGTGGCCCTTGTCTTTAATCCAGATCTGGGCCACTATAGGGCCATTATTTTTTGGGGCATGTGGGCCGAGGAAAAAGGGTCTGTGAGGACCGGACCTGCATGGGCCACAAAACCATTGCTATGTGGGTATAGTTGATCTGTGATCTGTATAAACCAGGTCCTCGGTTCGGAACGCATGTGATTCGTTAATGTGACACATAATCGAGCTTTGTTTCACAACTCCTTCAGCTTGAATGGACACATACACACAAAATGATCTCAAAATACCCGCCTCAACAAGTATTCTTGTATACAGTCGGTTATAAAGTCTTAAGTGAACCTAAACAGTGGAGATAACTTGAGAAAGAAATCAGATGTGTTTCATCATATTAGTTCTGTGCATTCGGACATGCATTCGGACATCGGTTCTGTGCATTTAGTGACAGCAGCCTTAAAATAACTGCTATGTCATTAATTTGATCAAACAACAAAACAACTTTACCAATGATTAATCGATATTTAATTTATACAGTGAACACTATGCAGTGTAATTACAATTATTTTTATATTAAATATTACATTTCTGTACCTGAATACTACTGGTAGACCTAACTATTTATTATTATATAGTATTTATCTGTTTTAATTTGAGTATTCTTATTTTTACTGGCTGTTCATTTGTCTTTAATAATGTTTGAACTTTATTAGTTAGGAGTTTTTGCTGTGGTATCAAAGTACTTAAAGTGTTCTTTATTAAAGTTACATTTGTCTCAAAACTCCCCATTTTTATTTGTATTTATTTATTTATTTATTTATTTATTTATTTATTTTTTTTTTTATTTTTTTTTTATTTTTTTAGCTGATCCGAAAAATGATCTGATCCGTGACTTGAAACCCGTAATATTGATCTGAACCGTGAGTTTTGAGATCTGTTGCACCACTAATTTAGACTGATTAAATCAGAGTTAAGTTATTTTTAGAAAAAGGTTATACATACATATATCTTTAGTAGAAAAATGTTTAATAATAATGTCTGCATAGTATTTTTAGAGGCTTAAAAGAGCAGATTAAAGTTCTCAGCTGGCATATAAGTAAAACATATATCTGTTACTTTAAGTAAGAATGAATTTAAGTCACATGACAAGTAAGGAAGTGAAAGTGTGTTTTTTTTTTTTTTAAACAATGCCCATTGTGCTCTTGGAGTAATGTTTGCAGGACAGCAGCAACAGCCCCCGGATTTTCTCTTTCTGCACACTTTCTCTTTCTGCTTTGTCATGTGATTACAAAGAAATCCTGTGTCATGTGACTTCATAGTATCCATATAAATACCAGCAGAGAGCTTTCACTTCCTCTTTGGACCTCTGGGGTGGACAGAAGACACACACAGAATCAATACTCAGGTTTGTCTTTATTCCCTTAATATGATTAATTTCATCACTTTAATATATAACTGTTATACATTACAATTTTACTAACTGTAATTCATTTCATTTTTAATTATTTGATTATATTATTAATTTTATGTTTGACTAAGTCACAATGCACTCTTGGTGCAGTACACATTGACATTCATAGCAGAAGCTCCAGTGGGACTGATGTTAGTCAGTGTGAGGAGTGAACATAAGCCTCCATGAGTGTGCATATCCATGCATGAACAGTTTTCGGGTTTGCGTATGAAGGAGAGTCACTTGTAATAATCCCATCTGCAGATATTGCCTCGTTTGGCTAAATGGGCCCTATTTTAAGGATCTAAGTGCATGATCTAAAGCGTGCGGTGCAAGTGCACTAAGGGCGTGTCCAAATCCACACAGCAAAAACTCCAGTGTTAAATGAACTCTCCTGGGAGTTTATATGGCTCCAGACTCAAGAGTGTTAAAGTGTTAAAATATGAGTGTTAAATTAACACTCAAGAGTGTTAAAGTTAATGAGCTAATTAAGTGATTCATTGAGTGATGATTGACCATTATTGAAGACACCTGATGTTAACAAGCAGAATCACTGAATGAGAAAATTTGTCTTCTTCAGCTCTGACTTCACGTGCAGCCGTGCACCAGCACAAAACCTCACAACACCCTCCCCCTGTCGGTGATTGGTTGGAACACTATTTGTTTTGGTTTTGAGTGGTTGGTGAAACCAATTGTTTTTTGTGCTTATGGGGCGGGCAGCTAGCGGATCGTTAGGAAAGATTAGATGAATGTGAATGCCTGAAATCACTGATACAACCTTTAAAGAGCAAGCAGACCATCTACAGGACAAAGTGTATGCGCATTGTGGACCTGCCTATAGGCGCACATTACTAACGCGCTCTTTAAATAACAAAAAAATACTGCGCCATTGACTTTAGAGCAGGTTTCAGTTGGTCAATGGCTTAGTCTATTTCAATTTTCTCAAAATGGCAAAGCTCCAGCAGTACGCCTGAACACACCTCGTTCTCAGACCAGCAGCCCATGGGCAAACTGATGGGCACAAATGCATTTGCTATTTAAACAACGTGGCGCAGGATGTGAAAATGAAAACTGCGTCGGGCTGAAACTAGCAAAACACACTTGCGTCGCACCTTCCGCTGCATTGCACTTGCACATTACACATATTATAAGTGTGAGGGCAGATCAGCAGATGAGTTGACTGACCGTGTATCCGCAAACTGGAGCGTCAGGAGAGTCGGAAGAAAAACATGCTTGTCCAGAGAGTAGTTAAGAACTTAAATCTTCATATCTAATATACTAAAGCATATTCATTTGAGTTGCGCATTCTGGCGGGTGTAATTTTTTTTTTTCCAAATTTGCATTAACATGATTCACAGTTACAAATACACAAACAAAGCATGCTTGCACATTTCTGGATGTTTCTACAGATTGATTGTCCTATCTGCACTTGCAAATTGTCATATATATGTGAATGGCTTGGGTTGGTGAGCCTGTATTTTGAGACTGTCCTGTTGAACTCTTTAATCAAATCACACTTGAGCTTAGCAGTCGACCAACATATTGAGCGTATGAGGAGCACGGGCGTGTCTCTGCAGTGGCATTATGTCGTCAGCTTGCGAATAAAGTTTAAGGGGACCAATGTAAGCCTAAAGGATACAGATAGTTTTGTCAATTTGTCAATTTTCACAAGCACACGATGTTTAAGGGTGACATTGTGTTTGTACTCAGCATTTGTGCAACAGGATTCAGTGTTAAATTAATACATGCTAATTGTTTTTCCTGCATTTTCAGCAATAAACACCTTTGGCCTGACAACTGGATGGAAGTCACAAATATCTTTATTCATGTTGTTTCTTTCTTTTATATACATTATCTTTCCTTATGTACTAATTTCTTAAAATATTCAATGCTCTTTTACTCATTACTTTTCATTTTATTTTATTGTTACTTTTTGTTTACTTATTTATATGTAGGCATATGCATATTGAGTGCTGTATTGTAATCTCAACTTCACAGTTGTGACTCATTCATTTTCCTTTTTGTTGTTGTAAAAAAAAAAAACAGTTGTAGAATTTATCTGGTCAGATAAAAACAGAAATTCAAGATAATTTAATAAAATCTATTCAATTATATATATTTTTTCCATTATTTAATCTGCTTTCTGTTGTTCGTCTGTCTGCATGTCTTTTGTAGAAAAGTTAACATGACAAGGTGTTGACTGCTTTGATCAGACCAAAATCTGATATGTCAGGTCTAGTGAAGACTGGATCTAACACATTTCATTTCTTAATTTTTCACCCGTTGTATAACACTGATAAAACATTTATCATTTGACATTAAACTTTATATTGTTTAAAAGAAAGCACAAGACTCAGACTGGGACAGCTAGTGATGTAGTCAAGACCACCTTAAAGGCATCAAGTCAAGACCAAGACCAGTGTTTCCAGACCAAGATTTGAGGGGTTGAGGCAGAGACCAAGGCCATACCAGCACTCCTCAAGTTCATCTGAGAGATCCACATTTACAAATCCAAAACTACAAATTAAAGAATTTGAAAAGTTTTAAATATACATTTTTCTATATAGAAATATGATGGCAAAATAAATAAAATTATACATTTTAATATGATACCGCCAAGAGGTAGCAGCAAATCATTCAATGAATGAGTCCAAAAATTATTTATTCAACCTTTTCTTTTCAAGCGGTATATTCATTCAGCACACTGTTAGACCATACAAGGCTCTTTTTTTTTTTACAGTAAAATCCTTCTTCTATTGTACTGAAGCACAGGTTCTACTCTTCAGAACAAAAAACTCAACAGAACATTAAACACTAACCGATCTATGTGCAAAGTCTGCAAAACATAAAATTTTATTGAGTTCACATACATTCTTTTTTCTACTAAGTGTAAGTACATTTAATATCTGAGTGAAATTAACTAAATTTAGACTTTTCACAGTGCATAACTATTTTTGTATTGTTTTTGGTGGTAAACCACTGGCAACAGTGTTGCCAATATATTACTGTTTTTCTAATGTACAGTTTATTTCTGTTCAAATACATTCCGTGGGTGTGTCGTTTTATATTGCACCTTAAACCCTTATAACCCCACATGAGTACCATGTAGTGTCCACACTACAAAGAGTAAAAGTAACATTGAGCATTGTGATAATCAAGTGAATATGTAAGTTGGGGGACCACGAGATACACTCCTGCAGAGTTTAGCTTCAACTCTAATCATACACACCTAAACAAGCTAATCAAGGTATTCATGATTACTACAAAGTTACAGGTACACAGCTTAATCCGTGTTAAATCAACACTGCTTAGAAAACATGTAGTCCCAATCTACAGAGTGTTAAAAGTGTTAAAGTTAATGAGATAATTAAGTGATTAATCAAGAGATGATTCAGCATTAGTGATGAACACCTGCTGTTAACAAGCAGAATCACTGAAGGAAAGAGAAACACAATAACTACAACTGACTTCAATCAAATTTGACTAGGGTTGGAGATGAACTGCAGGACAGTTGACCGGCAGGAGCTGGATTGGGCACCCCTGAGTTAAACTCTTCAGGAAAGTGGTCCAGAGTTGAGGACTGCTGAAGTGATTGTTGAGCATTAGTGATGAACACCTGCTGTTAATAAGCAGAATCACTTGGCACGTTTCCATTAAAGATTTGCGCAAAGCTTTTGCGATTCTTTTCTAAATATCGATAAAAAACTACGAATTGACGAATGTGAAATGACGGCGTTTCCATTAACCGATGTTATGTGACTAAAACGTCATTTTTTTCCTCTCGCGATAAGTCATTCCAAAAATCATGGCAACAGACGTTGGTAAGTTTATATATATCACAGCCACGTACCGCACTAGACATTATTATTATTAATGGAAGGAAACATAGGCGTGTTAGCCAAGCATTAATGGCAAGGAAAGACCCTTATACTGTGAGTAGCACATATGAGGTGTTTCTGGGTTTTTCTCACTCATTTCTGCTTCGAGGTCTTGATTGTGGCATTTCTTTGAGGTTTAGAATCCAGTATTTCTGTCATTCTTTTGTCTTTTATGAATTTAATAAAGAACTCTGTCTCGTATTCTGTCCAAACACACCGCGCCTTCTAAATCATGTGACTATAAATGCGCAAAAATTGTTTACATTGCAGTTTTGCCAAATATTCCTTTTTCAAATTGCCTGAAAAACCACCTCATGCAAGCATAAAAACTTTTTTGCGATAAATGGGAGTTTTTGCGAAATTGATGTGTTTCCATTGGGCGTATTTTCAATTCGCAATTTCAATTTGCGCAATTTGAAGGGTAATGGAAACGCGGCTACTGAAGGACAGAGAAACAACAAGAACAGAATAAAAGAGACAACAACTTCAACTGACCTCCATCCAGTACACATAATTACACTTATCACTAACTAGATTGACTTTATTTCTGTTATCCACTGAAGTTCTTGTTGAAAATTAACAGAGGTTTGGATCTTGATGTTTTATTGAAAATATTTGGTTTGAATGCCAGTGTTTCATTTAGTTGGTCTCTTGATATTAAGACCTAAAAATACATTTTTTTTCGAGCTGCTTTCACATTCATGGCAAACAAAAAAAAATATGATGATGATCAATGAGTGCTGATTATTATTCAATAATGATGACTGATACTGATCTCATCCAGTGTTCTATCCTTTATCAAATGTGTTATATAATTAAAATGCAACTCTCCATTACCAGCACTTAGAAACAACAGCAAGATTCCAGCAACAATCATTATGACAGATGTTTTAAACACAAGAAAAAATACTGTTACAACATCAGTTAGACACAGACATCGAAACTCGGCACATGAATCTCAAAAATGGCGACAATAAAAAGACCATCCAGCTGCATCATTTATTCAGTTTTGTACTATGCTGTCATCCAGCATGCTTGTTGATTGTCACAAAATCACAAAACTTTTGATTGTCACCATTGTTAAGATTCACATGCTGATAGTTGATCTCTGTGTGTGTCTGATTGATGATGGAACTCAAAATGTCTTATACTCTCTATGATTTAAATATTTTCTAAAATAACTGATTACTGAAAGATTGCTGGATGAATGATGTAGAATCACAGAGCTACCATGATCAATAAATGAAGAGTTCAGATGCAAAAACCTCTAAATGCCATCTGAAATTTCCTCCTAGAATGATCATTTTTATGAAGCTCGTATATATTTAAGTTCAGTAATTTCACTTAAATGGCAATAAAAATTACCTATTAATTGCCATTTAAGTGAAATTACTGAACTTATATATACGAGCTTGATAAAAATGATCATTCTAGAAGAAAATTTCAGATGGCATTTAGAGGTTTTTGCATCTGAACTCTTCAAATACAAAAATAATAGACATGAGATCAGCAGGTCAGACATGTACAAGATAATTATGGCATCCTCACAAAAGCCAAAAACACCTGATCAAATTCCTCTTGGCTTTTTCTTGCCATAACAAATGTATTTTATAAACAGTTACAGCAGCAAGAGAAAAAACAGATGTTATAAAGTCAAGGGTCAAGAGCGCAACTAAAGCAAACACAGATCACCATAATGGTAACCACAAACTGTATTATTTAAAAAAAAAAATCATCTAAAACTCTTAATAACTTCACTGTTAACCCTTGCTGTAAAATTCTGACAATATTATACCATTTTCCATTAAAACAGTAATATACCGTAGAAAATAAAAGTAGCCTACAGGAATATACTGTGAATTAACAGTGCTCAAAGTCGACACTCAGAGGCTGTTTTCCCAATCACACCCTATACCCTCATTCACTATTCCCTACATTAGTTCACTAATATAGTCCACTTGAATGAAAAGAAGTGAGTGAATTGAGACACTGATGAACACCTGATAAGCAGAATCACTGAAGGACAGAGAAAAAAGAGAAACACAAAAACTACAACTGACTTCCAGCCACACTGAGTGTGAAACCAGTTTACAAACCAGTTTACGATTATTTCTTTCATACATGTACAAAAGTTCTTGTTGAGAATTAACAGAGATTTAGTTATTAATAAAATTTGTTGTCACCATGATTGAGATCAGTATTTGCTTTAGTTGGTCTCTTGTCCCTTGACTTCTTACCATTCATCTCTCTCTGACTGCTGTAACGGTGAGTTTATAAAACACATTTGTTATGGCACGAAAAAGTCAAGAGGAAGATGATCAGGTGTTTTTTTTTTTTGTGTGATGATGTCACAATCATCCTGGACATGCCTGATTTTCAGATTTTTCCTGTATATAGTCATTGAAATTATAGTTATCTCATATTTAGCATATATCTGTGAATCTACAAAATGAAATCAATATTTCTGTAATCAGGTCTTCTGAAGAATATTGTAATCATATAGTGCATTCAATTTTATTTTACTCCTGCTTGACTGAGACCCACACAGATATCAACAATCAGCGTATGAATCTCAACAATGGTGAAAAGTTTCATGTCGCAATGCATGCTGGGTTCCAGGATAATATAAAACTCCCAGCATGCACTGCTGCATGAATAATAATAATAATAATAATAATAAAGAAATATTGCCACCATTGTTGAGATTCATGTGCTAAATTGTGATATCTCAGTGTTTCTAAAATACAGTGTAGCTCTGTTTCTCTGGCTATGCATCATGTGTTAAAAAAAAGAGTCATTGTATCTTATTGCTGCGTTTTCACAGTGGTGGTAATGCAACACTTTTGATTGAGGATTAAACTCTGAATAAGTGAGAATGAATTCCTTAGTGAATGAACAGGCAATATGATGATTTTGTCATCATAATCATTATAACTGCAGTCATTCATAAACTGTGTGTGCACAAGTGACTTGCAAAAACACAGCTCAAGCAGCAAAAGAAAAACTAACGTTTTAGCATCAGCATCCCAACTAAAGCAAGCACTGATCTCTATAATGGTAACTTCAAACCAAACATTTTCAATTAAACATCTCAATAACAACTTCTGTATGACAGAAATAAAGTCATACTGGTTAATAATAAGTGTAATAATGTGTAATGGCTGGAAGTCAGTCGTAGTTATTGTGTTCCTCTATTTTCTGTTCTTGTGTTTCTCTTTTCTTCAGTGATTCTGCTTACAATCACTTACATATTCCCTTAATTATCTCACTGCATCGCTACTTTTTACTCGTAGTGTGGATTTCCCTGAGGGGTTGAAAGGGTTAACTGTGTAAGATAAAAAAGACACACCCACAAAATGTATTTTAACAGTAATAAACTGTAAGTTACAAAACAGGTTTATACTGGCAACACTGTTGCCAGTAGTTTACTGTAAAATTATTTTTTTGGGTCACCATTGTGCAGAAGAGTAGAGCCTGTGCTTCAGTCCAGGAGAAGATCTACAAACATTGATGATACGCTGCATGTTGCTTTATTTAACAGACGATTACTGTGTAGTTGCTGATCCAGTGAAAATCTTTTTATGTACAATAGTTTTTTAGTGGTCTCAAATGAAAGAAGTTCACAGTAATACTTTGCTCACATTATTAATGCATTATAAATTTTAGTTAATACATTTAAATGACAGTTGGTCAATTTAAGGCAGTCGGTTTCTGCAAGTGTAATTAGTTAACTATAATTTAGTGCATTTTTACAGAAACAAACTAGATTACAGTAAAGAACTGTACAATTAACAGTATTTTACTGGCAACAGTGTTGCCAGTATTTTACTGTAAAAAAACCCGGTAAGGTCTAACAGTGTTCTTTACATGTATGAAAGAAACTGGTATGCAATCCAGATAGCAGCATTGTGTCACCCCACTTCTAGCACATGTGGAATGATAATCTGGCCCAAAAAAATAAACCAGAATTAAATCTTATCTGAGCTACATAATGTATGTACCCAGTATTGTTGCAGAAATCAGCTTTCAACTAACATGAACAGATAAACAATGGTGACACACACAGACATCAACAATCAGCGTATGAATTACAACAATGGTGACAATCAGAAGTACCATGCTGCAATGCATGCTGGGTACCAGCATAGTACAAAACTCCCAGCATGCATCACTGCGTGAATAAATAGTCATGTTATTGCCCTGTTATTTAGTTTAATTGAATGAATAACTCGAATGAATGAAGGTTTATTCGGTTACTAAAAACATAGGACAGAATATATTTACAGAAAATTCATTACAAACAAAGATAGTAACCGAAAAGGTGTAGGCTGAAGCCATGGCTTATAACGCCTACCCTATTTACAAAACAACATCTACCCATCAAAATTTAAGCATAAACAATATACATTCATAAACATATACATACATACACACATACATATATATACATATATACATATTCATTGCTTGTGTTGTTTCAATTTATGCACAACAATTATACATAAACTTATCTTAGACAATTTTTCTTAAGCATCCATATATTTGTCAAAAATTAAGATTTTAAGCTGTTTTTTAAAATAATGAATGGAATTGCTCCTCTTAAGATCATCGGTGAGACCATTCCACAAGTCGACCCCTTTTACCGAAATGGTGTTCATTTTAAGGTTTGTTCTGACCATTTGTTTTTTAAACATGTTCTTTCCTCTTAGGTTATATTTCTGTTCCCTATTTTCAAACAAACATAGTATATTTTCAGGCAATATTTTCCTATTGACTTTAAACATAAAGACAACAGTATTCAGACTGACTAGATCGGGAAATTTTAGTGCTTTGAATTTGCAGAATATTGAGTTTGTCGGTTCATTATACGGTGAATAATTGACTATCCTTATGGCTTTTTTTGGTAAAATAAAAATAGGTTTTGTGTTTGTGGTGTAAGCATGCCCCCATATTTCAACACAGTAAGAAAAGTATGGAACAATAAGAGAACAATACAGAATATACAGAGAGGGCGTATTTAGAAAATACTTGGTTTTATGTAATATAGCTATTGTTTTGGACAGTTTTGATTGAACATGAGCGATGTGAGGTTTCCAGGATAATTTATGGTCTAATATTATTCCAAGAAATGTATTTTCATACACCCTTTTTAGTACCACATCATTAATCTTTAAGCTCATGCTGGTTTTAATTTGTCGATTACTGAATATAATATATTTGGTTTTACTTAGATTAAAAGATAGTTTATATCGGTCAAACCATTGCTTGATTCTGGATAGTTCTCTAGTCACATCAGTAATTAGTTGGTGAAGATTATCCCCAGATACATACAGTGTTGTGTCATCTGCGAATAGAACACATTTTAACAAATCGTATTTTTGAAAATTGGAATAATAATGAAATTGGTCTATAATTTGAGTATACATGACTATCACCACTCTTATAAATTGGAATAATTTTTACAGTTTTCATCTGATCTGGAAACACGCCAGAATTAAAGGACAAATTGAAGATATAAGTCAAGGGTTCTAATATTAAATGGATTATATTTTTAACTAGTTTCATATCAATATATGTCCAATCGGTTGACCTTTTATTTTTAAAACCATTCACAATCTCCAATATTTCATTTTTGGTAATGTCAGACACATACATGAAGGAAGAGTTCCTACTGATATATTCACAACTCTTTATGTTTTTACTTTTTGAATCAGTAATTCCTTTTGCCAGATTGAAACCAACATTAACAAAATAATCATTGAATTCGTTTGCTATCTCCTTTGGATTTCTAATAAGGACTTCATTGTCATTTATGAAATAACTTGGACACTCTCGTTTGTTATTTGTTTTTTTAATAATTTTGTTTAGTACTTTCCAAGTTCCTTGCATATTTTGCTTTTGTTGTTCTAAGAGGGCGTAAAAATATTGCTTTTTACTATTTCGGATAATACTTACCAATTTATTTTTATATTTTTTGTATTTTTCTTCCGACTCAATAGTCCTGTTTTTAACAAATTTCGCATATAGTGTATTCTTCTTTTTGCATGCATTTTCAATGCCTTTAGTTATCCATGGCTTTTTTACTGATTTATTTTCTTGGTTATGAATCATCTTCATGGGGCAATTGATATTATACAGCTCAATAAATCTATACAGGAAAGTATCATATGCCACATTTGCATCACTTTCTGCGTAAACATCACACCAGTTTTGATTACTAAGTTCCTTTTGGAATTCTTCAATATTTTTTGCCGTACAGCTTCTTATAAATTTATTAATGGTCTGGGATTTCTTTTTTCGTGTAAAAAAAATTGGAAATATTGCAAACACTGGCAAATGATCACTAACATCCCTAATAAATAAGCCCCCAACAACTTTTTCCTCAAATCTGTTAGTAAAAATATGATCTATTAGTGTTGCTGTTTCTGTTGTAATTCTGCTTGGCTTATCAATGAGTGGACATAAATGATTGCTGTACATTATATTTATAAACTCAGAAGTTCCTTTGAAGACACGTTGATTAAGTATATCAATGTTGAAGTCTCCACACAAAACTTGTACTTTGTCAGTGGTCATGTTGTTAAGCAAATCTGCATTTTTTTCATTAAATGTTGACATACTTCCTGGTGGTCTGTACACACAGCTAATTATTATGTTTCTGAAGTGTTCTACTTCAATTTCCACTGTTACACAGTCCAGAACATTGTCTATGCTGTATGAAACATTTTTTACAATTTTACTTCTTAATGATTGATCTATATACAAAGCAACTCCTCCGCCCTTTTTGTTGTTCCTATTGGTGGTATACAGCTCATATCCCTCAAGACCCATCATCAAGCCAAGTCTCTGATATAGCTATTATAGTACATTTTTTGAAAGACTTAAGAAATTCTTTTATAGCGGAGTAATTTTTACATAGACTTCTGCTGTTGAAATGTATGACGGACAGAGCACCATACATTTCCACACTCTTGTTGAATTCTTGTACTGTGTAATAATTACAATTTATGTCAAGATTGTTATAATAATACATATCCGGATCAATTTCATTATCAAAATCATACCTCTTAAGTTCATCCCGGTCAGACATATCATCTATGGTTATATTCCCCAATTTCTTCACATGTTCATCCATAACAATACAAGGTCCTTTATCCTTTGTGTAAGGAGTAACAGTGTTCACATCAGATCCTTGTACCGCCATGTACACATCTTTTGTTGCAATTTCCAATGACATAGCACACATTTATCTGTCTCTCTCCAATTTAGCCCAAGCATTTCAGCTTTGGTTTCCACATACCTGCTGAAGTGGACCATCACTTGTAGCTGTCCAATTCTTGCAGTTTTCTTATTATAGTTGGCCTGTTTTGATCTTCTCCATTTGGTCGGATGTACACCTTCCCATTCCTTGTCCATGTTGCTTGTATTTTGTCTTGCTTCCTGAGTATACGGCTCCATTTTGCTATTTCAGCATTTTTCTTTGTTAAATGCTCGTTTATGTAGACTCCGGTGCCTTTTAATTTTCTGGTCTGTCGCAGTAGCGCAATCTTGTGCTTTTGTGAAACGAACTGTACAACTATGGATGGCTCCTCTTTACGATTCTTGTTTGGGATTGCATAGCAGCTAGAGATATTACTATCATCCAGATCGATATGTTTGGTGCTTAGATACAGCAAAACCTGTTGTTCCAGTGTCTGCAATTCTTCTGGAGGAGCATCCTCACCTTCATTTGCTCCAGCTGCCGCTCTAGCATAGCTGCAATACTTTGTCTCTAGTCCAGTAATGATGACATCTTTACTCCAAGTTTGTTGTTCCAATACGTCAATCCTTTGTTCAAGTTCGTCAATCTTTTTGTCTCTCAGATTTACTATTTCTCTAGGTTACGTATCTCCTCCATGAGGGCCAGGATGCTTTGTTGTTGAGTAGCAACTTTGCTGATCTCATCTGCCATAAACTTTAAGGATGCCTTTATTTCTTTCATCTCGGCTGCTTTTCTTGTTGCCATTGACTTTTGTGCACAGATATATTCTCAAAGATCCAAAATATCTGGGTAGATTTGTTATACTGCTGAGATCACAATCACAATGTGCTTAATAGGCCTGTAGGCCTATGGTCCTTTGCTTCACTTACAATATAGGTCCCAATATCCAACTGTTTTTCAAACATAATCCACAATACAGATCACATAATTATAAACACAAAAAGATATAAAAGAGTTGAGAGCCCAACTAATGGCTGTTGGATGTTTTTTTGTCAAACACATTTGCAGCAGCAAAGAAACGCTATAGTGAAATGAGATCATGTGATGCCTGCTTGTGGTCCACCCAAGGGCCACCACTGCAGTCCACGCTGCATGTGGACCAGATAATCATTCCACATGTGCCAGATGTGAGCCGTATCTGGGCCATCACAATGTTGTTATGTGGGTCGATGAATGAGTCAATTTCTGTGAACTTAGTCTAACAACACAATGAGTTAGAACAACTTTAACTTGAACAGAAATGAAAAGGCTGAAATAACATTTAACCATGCACAAAACATATCAACTTTTTGTTTTATGCACATGCGCTAAAAAAATACTACGTCATGAGTTTGAAAAATGCGCTGTCCTTCATGTTTCTGATAAATACAGGCTTCATAGAAAGTGTCACCGAATTTACTTTTTTCTCCAGTGAAATATTTACAGATCCAAATAAAGATGTTGTCCTGGCTAACCTCCTGCCTGAAGACACAGGTGACTAACCTGAATCAACCCAGTCCCAATGGTTCAGGACAACCAACTGAAAATCATCAACCCAGTCCAAATGGTTCAGGACAACCAACTGAAAATCATCAACCCAGTCCAAATGGTTCAGGACAACCAACTGAAAATCATCAACCCAGTCCAAATGGTTCAGGACAACCAACTGAAAATCATGCAGATGATTAACCCAAGGTAAATATGTGTTGTCTACAGCATTATACTGCAAATAAAAATCAGAGAGAATTGATAACATAATTATATTATAATAATTATCCATACTGTAGTGCATGCTGGGATTTCTGATACCCAGCATGCATTGCACATTGAATCATTTTGTTTATTGACACCATTGTTGAGATGAATATTTTATTCACTCTATAGTTTTAAAATTGCACACTATGAATGATTGGTGCGAAACTTAATACTCATGATATAGTTTCACAGGGTTGGTAACACAAAACCCTCAAATGGCAATGACATTGATCAGTGACTTTACATGCATTCAGGCCAGGTTATGATGATTATTTATATATATATATTAGGGATGCAACAATACAGTTAGCCCACGGTTCAATACATACCTCGGTTTTTTAACCACGGTTTTCGGTTCAGTTCTGATGGCTTGACACATAATAGTGTTTTTTTGTTATTCTGTGTTAGGCAATAGGAACAGTAAGAGGTTAAGGAGAAAAAAATAAAAACGATTTATTGCAATACTCCTTTATTTTACTTAAAAGCTAAGCAAAGTCCACTAGTTCTTAGTGTATTGTATAATATACAATTAACACTGACATCTCTTTACCTCAGAGCGTCCGTTAACTGAATGAACTGACAATATCACCTGAAAATCCAATATCACCTGACATTTTCATTCAAGCAGCTGATTTCTGTGAATGAATGTAAAACTAAATGTATATTGCAGCACAGGGTGAAGTCAGTAAATACATTAACGACGATTTGAGACAAATAAATGTACATTTAATGTAAAACTACATAGATGGCGCTCTGTGGCGCGGCAGGATTTTGAACACGGTCCTGAGCCGTTGCTGGGCGCCACAGACAGACGCCGAAAGGCGCCGACAGTGTGTGTAGCGCTACGTACACTCATAGAGAATAATGTGTTCGAATTTAAAAGACGTGGCGCTGCGCGTCCGGTGTGCGACCCCTTTAAATTGACCATTTCAAATAAACATATTTGTGCCTTCAGACAGTGATATTGCTGGGTGATGGCGCCGCAGATGTGCAGTCATGTTGGAAGTGTTTCCGTTTGAGTAGGCTACACGTGTAAAACAATGCTTGCACACAGTTATTTTTATTGTTTACCGTTTTTTCTTCCTCGGCACTATAGCCTACTCAACGGCAAAACCGAAATGTCCCCAGACCACGGATTTGAAAGACGCCGGCGCTTCCTCGTACTGCCTCACTTCACCGCCGCTCGCCATGTTAAAGTGTGGAATGATAGTTAAGTGCCCCCTAAATTTAGAACATAGTGATTGAATATTTACTCGCGGGGAATTTCCTTATCAGCTTGTAGACTTACAGGCACACACAAACAGTCAATTCGGAGAGAAATAAAACGCATATAAATTATTTAAACGTAAAACCGAAAAAAACGCAATTCACAAGCGCGTATTGAACCGTGGATGTCGTACCGAACGGTTCAATATTATATTGAGAATTGTGGCATCCCTAATATATATATATATATATATATATATATATATATATATATATATATATACACTGCTCAAAAAAATTAAAGGAACACTTTGAAAACACATCAGATCTCAATGGGGAAAAATATCATGCTGGATATCTATACTAATATGGACTGGGTAATGTGTTATGAATGAAAGGATGCCACATCGTTTGATGGAAATGAAAATAATCAACCTACAGAGGATTGAATTCAAAGACAACCCGGAAATCTAAGTGAAAAAATGATGCAGCAGGCTTGTCAATTTTGCTGAAATTTCATTGCAGCAACTCAAAATGGTTCTCAGTAGTTTCTATGGCCCCCACGTGCTTGTATGCATGCCTGACAACGTCGGGACATGCTCCTACTGAGACGACGGATGGTGTCCTGGGGTATTTCCTCCCAGATCTGGACCAGCGCATCACTGAGCTCCTGGACAATCTGAGGTGCAACCAGGTGATGTCAGATGGACCGAAACACAATGTCCCAGAGGTGTTCTATTGGATGTAGGTCAGGTGAGCGTGGTGGCCCTTCAATGGTATCATTCCTTCATCCTCGAGGAACTGCCTGCATGCTCTCGCCACATGAGGCCGGGCATTGTTGTGCACCAGGAGGAACCCAGGACCCACTGCACCAGCATAGGGTCTGACAATGGATCCAAGGATTTCATCCCGATACCTAATGGCAGTCAGGGTGCCATTGTCTAGCCTGCAGAGGTCTGTGCGTCCCTCCATGGATATGCCTCCCCAGACCCTCACTGACCCACCACCAAACCGGTCATGCTGAACGATGTTACAGGCAGCATAACATTCTCCACGGCTTCTCCAGACCCTTTCCTGTCTGTCACGTGCTCAGGGTGAACCTGCTCTCATTTGTGAAAACCACAGGGCACCAGTGGCGGACCTGCCAATTCTGGTGTTCAATGGGAAATGCCAATCGAGCTCCCTGGTGCTGGGCAGTGAGCACAGGGCCCACTAGAAGACGTCGGGCCCTCAGGCCACCCTCATGAAGTCTGTTTCTGATTGTTTGGTCAGAGACATTCACACCAGTGGCCTGCTGGAGGTCATTTTGTAGGGCTCTGGCAGTGCTCATCATGTTCCTCCTCGCACAAAGGAGCAGATACCGGTCCTGCTGATGGGTTAAGGACCTTCTACGGCCCTGTCCAGCTCTCCTAGAGTAGCTGTCTGTCTTCCTGAAATCTCCTCCATGCTCTTGAGACTGTGCTGGGAGACACAGCAAACCTTCTGGCAATGGCACGTATTGATGAGCCATCCTGAAGGAGCTGGACTGCCTGCGCAACCTCTGTAGGGTCCAGGTATCGCCTCATGCTACCAGTAGTGACACTGACCCTAGCCAAATGCAAAACTGGTGAAAAACGGTCTGAAAAGATGAGTAGGGAAAAAATGTCAGTGGCCTCCACCTGTAAAACCATTCCTGTTTTGGGGGTTGTCTCACTGTTGCCCATCTAGTGCACCTGCTGTTAATTTCATTAACACTAAAGCAGTTGAAACTGATTACCAACCCCCTCTGTTACTTAACTGACCAGATCAATATCCCAGGAGTTTAACTGACTTGATGCTATTCTCTGATTAAAAAGTGTTCCCTTTATTTTTTTGAGCAGTGTATATATATATATATATATATATATATATATATATATATATATATATATATATAAAGTTAACATCTCTTGATTTTACTGCTTTACAACATTATATATATTGTTCCAGAGAAAATCTACCATAGAAAGTGACTGGTCAACAGCCCAACTAAAGCAAACACTGATCTCCATAATGGTGGCATTGCATTTTTACCAATAAAACATCAACATCTAAACCTCTGTTAATTCTCAACAATAATTTATGTAGAAGCATGGCAGAAATAAAGTCAGTCTGGTTAGTAACAATTGAAGTGATCTTGAGAGATTTAATGTCTTATTTTATCTTCAGTTGATTTCATCTAAGGCTGTGGCTGAAGTCAGTTGTAGTTCTGTGTTTTTCTTTCTTTCAGTGAAGTTAACAGCAGGTGTTCATCACTAATGCTCAATAATCACTCTTAATTAATCACCTAATTTCTTGCCTGCAATTTATATCTTCTTTTAGTGAACTCAACTGAAATAATTTAAGAGCAATCACTATTGGTTTCTAAAATTAAAAGAATTAAGGTAGTCTGTGTCCTCAAATGTAATTAGTTATCTAAACTTGTTGGGTTTTTACAGTGTAGCAGGTTAAATCAACCTGATGTGTTTCAGTCAAGTCAGGTCAAGTCACCTTCATTTATATAGCGCTTTTAACAATATAGATTGTTTTAAAGCACTTTTACAGTGATAATAGGAAATTTAAGTAACAGAGATTGTTTTGGCTTTACAGCAGCTCTAAAATAAAGTTATTGTCCAGCTAAAGTTATTTTTGATTGATTCGCTTCCTTTGCAAATATCATTAGTTATTAACTTAGGGGCCGCTAACACAACACGGTTCTAACAAAAAACCTTAAAGGGATAGTTCACCCAAAAATGAAAATTCTGTCATCATTTACTCACCCTCAAGTTGTTTCAAACCTGTAAGAATGTATTTTTTATGCTGAACACAAAATAATATATTTTGAAGAATGTGGGTAACCAGACAGTTGATGGACCCCATTGACTTCCATAGTATTTTTTTTTTCCTACTATGGAAGTCAATGGGGTCCATCAACTGTTTGGTTACAGACATTTTTCAAAATATCTTCTTTTGTGTTCAGCAGAAAAAAGAAATTCTTACAGGTTGGAAACATCTTGAGGGTGAGTAAATGATGACAGAATTTTCATTTTTGGGTGAACTATCCCTTTAATGTTCCAAGGTGCAAGCAGTGAAAAAAACAAAACAACAATTGTTATCATCTCAGCGTGAGCTTCAAAACTGTGAATCTGTGAAAACGTTGATGGCGTGAACATGCGTATTATGTGTTGTTCAGTCTATATGTATGCACATTTGAATATATTTAAATATATATATATATATATATATACATATATGTGCGCAGACATGTAGTCATTCTTTACAAATTGACTTCACCAAATTACTTGTCCGGCCTAAAATAAAATCATAATACAGAATTATTTGTCGCTTCCGTGTATCCATGTGAACCGGAATCATTTTAACAATGTTTTATCTGTACAGAGGTAAAGGGAAGAGAAGGAGGCTCTCACAGGGGAGAGACTAGTTGACACTTCAGGACTGCGTTGTCGTCGTGTCCAGGCACAGGTCCTTCATCAGATCTGGATACAGCCTGGATTTGGCAGACTGCGGGAAGACCTCGGGATAAACAAAGAGACTAATATTAGTGTAGATGCCATTCTTCTTATGATATAATGAGTACATCAGGATTTATGGGAAGTGTTCCCGGTTCCGGCTGACCTAATCTATGCAGCCTAACATTGAATTATAGAAGTTCATAATGTGTGTTGTATGCTAAGTCAAATAGATGTTTGTAGTCTAGATTTAAACTGACAGAGTGTGTCTGCTTCCCGGACAATGTTAGGATGACTGTTCCAAAGTTTAGGTATAGGAAAAGGATCTACCGCCAGCAGTTGATTTTGATATTCTAGGTATATCAACTGGCCGGAATTTTGAGATCGCAATAGACGTGAAGGACTATAATGCGTTAAGAGCTCGCTCAAGTACTGGGGAGCTAAACTGTGACACTGCTATATTAGGGCTAAGAGAAATACACATACTTTATTTTACAAATGTGAAGGAGGATAAAATACTGTAAAAAGTTATAGTTATGATTCAATTGATTACAGCCCCTAGTTGAAGTTCTCTATCTTTTGTATGTGGGACTTTTATGTTTGGTGCCGAAACATCCGGTGTTTGGCAAAATTGACTTTTATTTTGACAGGAGAGTACCTTGGAAGAGAAAGGCCTTCTGTAGTTGAAAAGGCAAGCCAGGTTAGAGCACAGGAGCATGCATGTGAGGTGATCCTGTTTGAACCAAATAGATCTGTGTTTTTTTAGCCTGCTAAAGGGCAATACTTCTCACGCATGGACTATTTGATCAAGGACCCTCGGATAAGTGTTCATTTTTCTGATTTCACTATTGAGTTATCAATATACTTTGTTGGTTAACCTGCTTATGCTTATCTTTGTCTGCATTCAAGCATTGACACAGTTGTTCCCTTAACCATTCATGCCTTGTGAGTTCCCTGAACTTTTAAGTGACTACTGGTTTACCAAAGTTGCAAGCCAAGTTTGTTACAAAACCATTTAGTGCTCTGTAAGTTATCAGGAATTTTTTTAAATGTATACAGTGTTTAAGAGGGAGCCAATGCAGTGTTGACAGAACCGGGCTAATATGGTCATACTTCCTGGTTCTGGTAAAAACTCGAGCTGCTGCGTTTTGGACCAGCTGTAGTTTGTTTATTAAGCGTGCAGGGCAACCACCCAGTAGAGCATTACAATAATCTAGCCTTGAGGTCATGAACGCATGAACTAATTGTTCCGCATTTGTCAATGAGAGCATATGGCGTAATTTAGATATATTTTTAAGATGGAAAAATGCGGTTTTACAGATACTAGACACGTGACTTTCAAATGAAAAATTGGTATCAAAGAGAACACCCAGGTTCCTAACCGACGACGAAGACTTAACAGAGCAGCCATCGAGTGTTTGACAGTATTCTAGGTTATTACATGATGAAGTTTTTTGTACAATAATTAGAATCTCTCTTTTTTTCAGAATTAAGTAGTAGGAAATTACTAGTCATCAATTTTTTATATCAGCTATGCATTCTCTTAATTTTGTGAATTGGTAAGTTTCGTCAGGGCGTTAAGAAATATAGATCTGAGTATCATCAGCATAACAGTGAAAACTAATGCCATGCTTCCTAATGATATCTCCTAAGGGTAGCATGTACAGAGTGAACAGCAACGGTCCTAGTACTGAGCCTTGTGGTACGCCATACTGAACTTGTGATTGATAAGACATCTCTTCATTTACTGCTACAAACTGATAACGGTCAGATAAGTATGATTTAAACCATGCCAATTCAATTCCACTAATACCATCCTAATTTTTGAGTATATTTAAAATAATGTTGTGGTCAATGGTATCAAATGCAGCACTAAGATCGAGTAACACTAATAGAGGGATACAACAACGATCGGATGATAAGAGCAAATCATTTGTGACTCTGATGAGAGCAGTCTCAGTACTATGGTACGGTCTAAATCCTGACTGAAAATCCTCGCAGATATCATTTCTTTCTAAAAAGGAACATAGTTGTGAGGATAACGCCTTTTTTAGTATCTTTGATAGAAAAGGTAGATTCGAGATCGGCCTGTAATTGACTAATTCTATACCGAGATAGCAACATTGTTTCGGCACAGATCCGGCCCACATCTGGCACTTGTGGAATACTGATCTGGCCCACATGCAGTGGGGAATGATGGCACTTGGGCGGACCGCTCCTGTTTGCCAGATCTGGGCCACAAGGAGGCCATAGCGATGCCACATGTCAGCCAAGAGCAAAGAAATAAATCAGAACTAGACCTTATCTGAGCCACAAAGTCTGTGTATATTAAATATGGAGTGACCTCAGCCTTGATAAGCCTGTTAACAAGCAGAATCACTGAAGGAAAGAAGAGAACAGAAAAAGAGACGAGCAGAAACACAAGAACTACAACTGACTTCAGCCACAGTCTTAGATGAAATCAACTGAAGATAAAAGAAGACATTAAATCTGTGAAGATCTCAGCAGAGGAGGATTAAACAACTCCACAAACAGCATTACCAGCTTCACTTATTACTAACCAGACTGACTTTATTTCTGTCAGACGTCTACAAAAGTTTTATTGAGAATTAACAGAGGTTTAACTCTAATGTGTTTCATGTGAAGTCACCATAACAGTGATTAGTGTTTCCATTAGTTGGGATCTTAACTCTTATTTAATCTTTTATATGTTTTGGCTGCTATGACAGTGTGTTTGTTAAGCACATTTGCAGTAGCAAAGGAAGCTAAAGTGAAATGAGATCAGGTGATGGTGGTTAAATGAACAAAAAAAAAAGGTTTGTTTTCTTCCAGCAACGCTCCATTTTTCTGGCTGCTCTCTTAAGGGCCCGAGTGTGCTCGTTGTACCACGGCGTTGGACTATTTTCTTTAATCTTCTTTAAGCGCAACGGAGCAACTGTGTCTAAAGTGCTGGAAAAGAGAGAGTTAAAAGTTTCTGTCGCAATATCGAGTTCTTCTAAGATATCTGGGATGCTGAGATGATGAAACTGATCAGGAAGATTATTGATAAAGCAATCTTTAGTGGCAGAAGTGATAGGTCTAACATATTTGTAACACGGAGTCAGCTTTGCAGCCTTGGCTAAATGACGTTTACACGAGACAAGATAATGATCTGAGATGTCATCGCTCTGCTGCAGAATTCCATGTGATAATATTAGATCTAGGGTATGATTACGAGAATGAGTAGGTCCTGACACGTGCTGTCTAACTCCAATCGAGTTTAGAATGTCTTTAAATGATAATCCCATCTTTTTCGTTATCTACATGTATATTAAAATCACCAACAATTATGACTTTATCTGCAGCCAATACTAACTCTGATAGAAAATCAGCAAATTCTTAGATAAAGTTGGTATGGTGCCCTGGTGTCCTGTATACAGTAGCCAGAACAAATCTCAAACGTGATTTATCATTTACACTAGATAGTGTTACATTAAGCACCAACACTTCAAAATAATTATATTTTAAACTAGACTTATCAGTAATTCTGAAGATATTACTATAAATTACAGCAATACCTTTCCTTTCAGACGAGTTTTGTGTTTAAGTGGCAGAAATCTGTCAGCCTGACCACCGCGGGTCACTCCAGCCCAAATGTCAGGGATTCAAAGGTCCTGGTCATAAACACCGGAGGAACCATTGGTATGATGGAACATGAAAATGGTAAACACTATTAGCAGAACTCACACACCTGCCTGCATGAGGCTTCGCATATGATATACAAATTAATATGTTATGACACGGCTATGCTATGACATGTTTATGGGATTATTTGTTTGCTGATCTCGTATTCCAAAAAAAAAAAAAAAAAAAAAAAAAAACAGTGATTAAGAGGGGGTAGTTTAAATGGGGGTAGTTTATAAAAATTTTTATAACAAGGTTTTACAGTGTATCAATTTGGTGCATTTGTACATAACTTTTATAGGCTTTTCTTCTATATTTACAGTTTTGTCTCCAGAACCTAATGTTTTTGTTAAAACTCTACGCAATCTCTCGATTCTACATGATGAGCAGTACGCACAACAAAAGAGACTGAAAAAGGACATGCTGGTGCTGCCGTAAGTTCTTACGCAGTTTTTTAGATGACAAACAAAGAAGAATCATTTATTTTTTCATTTATTATTTAAGTCTATTCTCAGATAATGAAAGACATCATTCTCCATCCTCCAAGACAGTTTCAATAATTTATTTATTTTATTTTTAATTAATAATTAATTAATAATTATTAATTTTGAATTTTGCAGCTATTGTCTTGATCAATAAATAGGACAACACCTCCAAAATTAATGGCATATTTGTGTGTATGATTTCCACAATCATATAGGCTACTATATGATATCCACAATATGAGCTCATCCCAGCTAGAAATGTTATTGTTCTATGAATGTTTTGAGAGCATTATGTGATGTTCTTGTAATGTTTTCTGTAGCTAATTTTATTTTTGTTACCAGAATGTTCTTCTAAAAGGTAGGATAACACTCTCATTTTACATTTTAAACATGTTTAGTGATAACATTGATAGACCATTATCCCCAACATTCTTATAAAGTTTTAGCGGGAAGTTTCCCAGCAGACAACAGGACTGAACCTCTTAAAAGAGGTTTAGATTTTGAAGTTTGTTTGAAAGCAATAGTTTGGTTTGGTCACCATTGTGGAGGTCAGTGTTTGCTGTAGTTGGGCTCTTTGGCCTTGTTAGGTTTGCGACAACATGTCTAAATGAAACAGTAGTTCAAAATGTTTAGTGTTCTTTTTTTATTTATATATATATTTTTACTGATGTTTTTCTTAAAGGAACACTCCACCGTTATTTTCATATTAAACTATGTTATTCCCTTAACTAAGACGAGTTGATACATACCTCTCTCGTCTCAGTGCGTACACTCAATCGTTCTGGCGCACGGTGACACTTCGATAGCACTTAGCTTAGCCCAGTTAATTCATTAGGGACCAAACAGAGATGAAGTTAGAAGCGACCAAACACCTCCATGTTTTCCTTATTTAAATACAGTTACACGAGTAGTTACATGACCAAGTATGGTGACACAAAATAAAACGTGGCGCTTTTCTAAGCGGGTAAAAAGTATAACTATAATCTATGGCGGAATAGCACTTGGGAGCACTTCGACTCGGCGCAGTAAAAAGTCACGTTGGTTTTAAATAGGGAAAACATGGAGGTGTTTGGTCGCTTCTTACTTCATCTCTGTTTGGTCCCTAATGAATGAACTGGGCTAAGCTAAGTGCTATCAAAGTGTCGCCGCACAACAGAGCGATTGAGTGTACGCACTGAGACGAGAGAGGTATGTATCAACTCGTCTTAGTTAAGGGCATAACATAGTTTAATATGAAAAAACAGTGGAGTGTTCCTTTAAGGCGAGACACTACAGGTGAATATGGTAACATTTTAAAATAATAGATATCATCATGAAACTTCCTCAGTTGATTACTTAAACAAGTATATAAAAAAAAGTATTACAAGTTTTAGTAATTTGTATGTTTAATTATGCAAATTAGGCATTATCTCATTAAATATGCATGATTTTGCATATATTTTCGGTAGATAGAGCTGAACATATGATAAAGCCAGGTGCAAAATTATTTTTTCATTTTGTTTACACACAAGATGAAAAAAAATTCAGAGGGATTTTAGGATATATGCTTTCATTATCTAGGCAATCAAAATATACTGCCCATAGCCTAAAAAAATCGATTTTCGACATATTTTTTTTTATTACAATGTCACATAAATCAGGCCAGGAATGATTTATTAACAAATCCCTCTGAAAATATCTTCAGAATACTGCTAAGTGTATAACTGGAAAGTTTGGTGTACATAGGTGCTACATAGGCTGAGATGTTTGTACTGGAGAATGACAAAAAAAATCATTTTGAGAAAATGGCAGTTAAAGATTTAAATAGCTCTAAATGAGATCTTGTTGTTAGCTTTAAATCCCCCTTTGGACATTCAAGATTGGTTACGGATAGAAAGGAAATGCCCATATTTGGGTTACATACACAGCAAAAACTCCAGTGTTAAATTAACACTCCTGGGAGTACATATGAGACCACACTTGTAGAATGTAAAGTGTTAAAATATGAGTGTTAAATTAACACTCAAGAGTGTTAAAGTTAATGAGATAATTAAGTGATTAATTGAGTGATGATTGATCATTATTGAAGACACCTGATGTTAACAAGCAGAATCACTGAAGGAGAAAAATCTCAAATTGTAAGCCACCGTAATGGTGATTATTGTTTGCTTAAGTTGGGCTCTTGACCTTTACATGTTTCTTTACATTTAGCTTGTCTGCTGTTATTGATTTATAACAGTCAGATGAACATAGAAAAAATGTGATCTGATGGTGTTGGTTATGTTTTGACATAATCATGTTCTGATCTGAAAAACTAAACTTATTGAGATAGTTTGGATTTGTTAATTACAGCAGCTCTGTGATTCTACAACATATGATATTCAGTATTTTTCATGTAATCCAAAATATTTAATAAACATTGTTCTGATCAAAAGACTTTAAAATTAATTAATTTATTTATAAACACAGACATCAATAATCAGCCTGTGAATCTCAACAATGGTAACAATAATAAAGCATGTTGCAGTGGCTGCCACCAATCACAACTCATTAATGGCTCCCATCATGCATTGCGGTATGAATAAATTATGATATGAATTGTCTATGTAATTTACTTTTCCTAATTGAATATTTTGCTCGTCACCATTGTTGAGATGCATAGACTGAATCTTGAAATCTGTGTGTGCCTAAAAGAAAGATTTTTTTTTTTTCAAAACAACTTTTAAGAAATCCTTTGTATTATATCTAAAATTCTGGATATTTATGCAGAATCACAGTTATGCTGTAACTAACAACATAAATCTAAGTAAGAAATATGAGTTCAGTGATCAAGTTCAAATGATGATTGTCATAATATAACCAACACCATCAGATCACTTTTTTTCTTTGTTCATCTGGCAGTTATAACTCAGATACAACAGCCAAACAAAATCTAAAGTTAATAATATATGGTCAAGAGCCCAACTAAAGCAAACAATCATCGCCATAATGGTGGCTTACAATTTGTGATTTTCTCCTTCAGTGATTCTGCTTGTTATCATCAGGTGTCTTCAATAATGTTCAATCATCACTAAATTAATCACTTAATTATCTCATTAACTTTAACACTCTTGAGTGTTAATTTAACACTCATATTTTAACACTTGTCGCGTTGGAATGCTAACTTCTTGGTAAATTCGGGAGAAACTTACTGCCGCAAGTAAACAAAATGTAATAAAATGAACATCTTAATGTATATTTTCAATGTTTTCTTTATAGCAGCTTGAAAGAACACATATTGAAGGAGTAAACTAGCCCAAAATCTCAAAACTGACCACTGCATGAAAAAAACGATGTTTTTGCCTGCCGTGTCTCTCCTTAAAACACTGTTGGACGTAATGCTGTAGAAACATTACTGTAATCAATAATATTAAATTAATAACACACATGATAGTCTAAAAGAGAACAGATGATCAGAGCACTACATGATGATTATATCGTCATCATCATGTAGCTGACATATTCTGATCACATTTTCTCTTACTGTTCTTGCCGTAACAAACAGTTCCAGCAACCAGAGGAAACTAACATTAAAACATCAAGAGTCAAAATGGCCAGCTAAAACAAACACTGATCACCATAATGGTGACGACATCAACCCAAACTATTATTTTCAATTAAGCATCAATATATAAACCCCTGTTAATCTCAATAAGGATTTTTGTACACATATGACAGAAGTACATCTGGTTTGTAATAAGTGAAGCTGGTAATGCTGTTTGTGGAGTTCAATCAAAGGTTTAAACAAATCAAACAAATGTTTAGATGTCAACCCAATTTTCATTTTCAACCAAAATTTGATGTCTGAGTGATGTTGGAGTCCATGTCCAATAACATTTCTAGCTGGGATGAGCTCTTATTGGGGCCATAATATGAGCACACAGTGAGTGCGCTGTGAGGTTACACTTTTAGATCACTGTGACTCACATTGTGATCATTTGGAGAGATCATTGTGAGATCAACGTGTTGACTGGGGTGTAACTACATGGAACAAGATTATATTTCCCCAGTATATAAATATATATATATATACATAGTTTTAGTTTTCAGTGCACTTTTATTTAAAAAATATCAGTGTATGTTTTCGCTAAATTGCTCGCAAATGTAAGATTGTTGTATCATAATAGTATAATCAGTACCCCTTAGTTCTAAAATACTTACTGTATAAATTATTTGTTAATTCTTCTGGTTGTTACCCCTTTATTCCAAAAACTTTACATATTGTTCCCTTATACATACTTTATAGGTATAATTACCGAAAGTTACACTGTAAATTTGTTTTAATTATGCAGTACTGTAATCTAAAGCGTTACTGTCTTTACTATTACTTTTTATCAACTTAGGACATCCTTGCTGAATAAAAGCATTATGTATTTATTTATTTTAAAAAGAAAGTAAAATTACTGACCCCAAACTTTTGAATGGCAGTTTATATTGGTACAAAAGATTTCTATTTTAAATATATGCTGTTGTTTTTCAACTTTTTATTCATCAAAAAATAGAAACCCATTATTTTAAATTGTAGTAATATTTCACAAAATTATTATTTTTTTCTGTATTTTGATCAAGTAATTGCAGACTTGATGATCATAAGATACTTCTTTCAAAAACATAAAACATAGTAATTTGTCCAAACTTTTGACCGGTTTGTGCTGTTATGCAGGTGCCCATCTTTGAGAGGAGGAATGATGGGAGGGAGAACCTCTTGGGGGCGCTGTTGATAGCAGGAGAGTATGTCATTCCTGAGGTGAGTTTGAATTGTCAGAAGCAAATTCTTAAAATATGAAAACATACTTACAGGCCGTGTGAGTCAGAAGCGCCAGAATATACATGCAAATATGGAATTGCTTTCTAGAATCAGCCTTTTTTAGAACCAGTCAAATATTTGGGTTTTACTGTTCTGAAACAGTGTTGTAAATAAAGCTTAAGCATGGTTTTCTAATTGTGGCCTCTTTTGGAAGGCCAAACAAAGTAGTTGTCACGTTTGTCATGGACTTTTAGTTTGTTTTCATCTGTTCTGTCTAGTTTAGTCTTGTCTTATTAGTTCATTCTGTTCCCTTGGTTACCCCCATTAGTTCAGTTCTATCATCTGTGTCTTGTTAATTAGTTTATCAGTGTCTAGTTAGTCATTATCTTTATCACCTGTTTTGCATTCATTTTCTCTGTGTATTTAAGTTCCTGGTTTTCACTCTTTCAGTAGGCCGGTCATTGTTTGTGTAAAGAGCACTCTGTTTGTGCATAGCACACTGTTTCGTATATTCGCCTGTTGGAATCTGTTGTGAGAATTAAACCTTTGTTATAATTTGTATCTTCGTGTTTGCCTTCTTCTTCGTCTACCTGGAGAGTAGTTTGGCTTTTGCAAAGCAAATCACAGCGTCTCCACGACATGGCATGACATACAGCGAGAATAAAAGTTATGCCTTCTTTATTTGCGTTTACATTTGGGTGGTGTTATGAAACACTGCCCCCACAGACTGACGATATTGACTGAAAGTATGACAGACTGAAAATATGGAAGATAGTTTAATAAAATACAGGAAATAATATTTGATTAAATGTGGTTTTAAGTGTCCTTTGAGATGATTAAAAGTTTTGAAGTACATTTTGTTTCTGCTAATGAAGCACAATAAATATACTTTATTATACAATAATTGTAATAACAATTATTATTATTGTAATAATTGTATAATAATTATTATTGTATAAAAAAAATATCCCTTTGCGTCTTTCTTCACAGGTTTGTCTGTATTTTCATCATAAGCTGTACAGGGGCAATCGTGTCACCAAAGTGGACTCTGGAAGCTTTGACGCATTTACCTCACCAAACCTGCCGCCGTTAGCCATCGCTGAAGTCGACATCAAAAGTGATTCCTGTTCTGATAACATTTATACACAGTCTTAGTCCCATGTGGGTCTATTTATAGAATAGTTGCTCTTTTCAATGCAATTACGTACAATTATTTAGGACTGAGGCTTTTAAAGGGATAGTTTACCCAAAAATGGATTCATCATTTACTCACCCTCAAATTGTTCCAAACCTTTATGAAGTACTTTTTTCTACTGAACACAAAATAGAGATATTTTGAAGAATATGGGTGACAAAGCAGTTAATGGGCCCCATTGACTTCAGACATTCTTTAACATTTGTTTGTTTTCAGCGGAAGAAAGAAAATGATGACAGAATTTTCATTTTTGGGTGAACTATCCCTTTAAGCTCCAAAAAGGATGCGATAACATTATTGAAATATCCATAGTGGATTTTTTAAACATATATATATATATATATATATTCCAGTTACATTTTCTTTTATATTTTAGTTACATTTTCAGTACTTCTGTTGTGTTTTTGTCATTTGTATTATTTTTTTCCCCCCTTTTCCCCTCAAATATCTTTGTAGTTTTTAATAATCGTAAAAGTGGTCCATAGTGAATTTTTTATATATATATATATATATATATATATATACACAATGTATACATAGTATACACGTACTAACAATGCACAAATTATTAAGAAAAAAGTAAAAAATATATATATAATATATGAGGTCACATTGCAGGACACTGCATGAAATTAAATGTCAACTTCCTTGTTAGTGGTGATGCAGTGTTATTTATTTTATTCAGATGTGTTATTTTGAATATTATGTTTTATTTCTTTCTCTGTAGTTAACTGGGATGCTGTGGTGCGAGCCAATCCAACTGCCAAATTCACGGTCAACACACAGTGGAACAGTAACGTGGGTCTCCTGCGACTCTTCCCAGGAATCACCGCTGACACAGTAAGGCTGCGGCGTGTGGTAATATCTGCCTTTATCTGGACAAATATTTTTGGCAAATCTCTTCATTCAGTGCATGAACATGTTCCTTATTTTTAAATTATTAGTAAATAATGGCAGAAGTTTCATTTTTGGCTGAACTTTCTGGAGTTTCAGATGTTTAAATGAGATCCACTTTCTGATCAGGTCAAGAAGTTCTTGCAGAAGATGGACGGGATCGTATTGGAGACCTACGGCAGCGGTAACGCCCCCGACAACTGTCCTGACCTGCTGGATGCGATCCGTGAAGCGACCGAGAGAGGACTCATCATGATCAACTGCACCCAGTGCCTGCGGGGCACGGTCACGGCCACATACGCCACTGGACAGGTATGGGAGTTTGCTTGAAGGCACAATATGTACGATTTTTTGATAAAAACTATCCAAAAAAACCCACTAGAACAATTTTATATGTATTTTATATACTTGTGTACTTAATTTGAGTAATGATTGACCATTATTGAAGATACCTGATGTTAACAAGCAGAATCACTGAAGGAGAAAAAAAATAAAAATCAATGTTTGCTTTAGTTGGGCTCATGACCCTTAAAGTTTTAACTTTACACACTTTACCTCACGCAGTCAAGCACTGAAAATTTCAAAAACGTTTAGCCTTATGTTCAAACCACAGTCAGACTCAAGGTTTGGAAAGACTCAAGAAGAAGTGACAACATGTAGACAACATTTCTGAATGGTTAAGTTGGTGAATTTATGTAGGTTATGTGTAGTTATCTTCTAGTCATTGATTAGCATATTCTGTTTGGTAATCTATAAATCGTGTTCAGGGGGCGGGGTTTATGTAAATTGTAGGGTTAGTGATGTCACTAACCCGGGAGGAATGTCGTGTAGTCCCAACCACTCGTTTGTTGTAGTCCTTAAAGCTGCAGTCCGTAGTTTTTCCTCTTTGTCGCCATCTCTGTTCGAAATCTGCGATTGCATTTATTCGCGGAATTATCAACTTTACGTGCGTTGCGCGGATGAATCCAATGTTTTGAGGAGAATGTGCGGCTGTCAGTCGCCAAGAATGACCAACATAAGAATTTTCACCAGAAAATATCGTCTGAACAAGTAAGTAACATCCACTTTTATTCTGACCAACTATGGGGAAAAAAGCATTGCAGTAAATTGCGCCAATTAAATCTAACGATCGCTTATCATATCACGTCAAACCATGCAAATTATTGTTCTCAAATTGTTAATGATTTATCCTTGTTTTCGCATGGGCCGTCAGGGTTGCAGTCTCTTTATTTCCGAAGTCCGAAGTCTTTCGCGTTTTACAACGGGTGAATCTCCCGTTGTCACTGGTGATTGTCGTTTGAACCTTTCTGGATCCGCCATCAAACTGACAAGTTTAATTATATCAAGTGCTGCGAGAAAAGGCTAAAATCTCCACCACCAACATCCTCACACTCATAGCCTACTAGCCGAGACTCCTTCTTTATGTGGACAGATGTGACATAATGACACAAAGGCATGCTCGAATTTCCAGCAGAAATCCACCAGTACCACTGGAATTAAAAACATTATTACAAGCTTACCGTTTTGAATCGAGCTAAGGCAAGCAGATAGTTTTGAACACTGGCTGGTTATGTACTTGCTCAAACATTTATTTTGGATCATTTTTAACCCAAAAAAGCTACGGACTGCAGCTTAAAAAACGATTTCTTTAAAAGAAAATATCTCCCTTTGCTTTGAACTTTGAGCGTTGTAACTTTGCAGATGTTTTTATGCACTGTTAGCCCTTGCTGTAAAAAAAGGCCAAATTCTGACAATATAATACCATATTCCATTAAAACAGTAATATACCGTAGAAAACAAAACTAGCCTACAGGAATATACTGTGAATTAACAGCGCTCAAAGTCGACAATAAGAGGTTGTTTTCCCAATCACACCCTATACCCTCATTCACTATTCCCTACATTAGTTCACTAATATAGTCCACTTGAATGAAAAGAAGTGAGTGAATTGAGACACTGATGAACACCTGATAAGCAGAATTACTGAAGGACAGAGAAACAAGAACAAAAAAAAAGAGAAACACAAAAACTACAACTGACTTCCAGCAACACTGAGTGTGAAACCAGTTTACAAACCAGTTTACGATTATTTCTTTCATACATGTACAAAAGTTCTTGTTGAAAATTAACAGAGATTTAGTTAATAATAAAATTTGTTGTCACCATGATGGAGATCAGTATTTGCTTTAGTTGGTCTCTTGTCCCTGGACTTCTTAACTTTTATCTCTCTCTGACTGCTGTAACTGTGTTTATAAAGCACATTTGATATGGCAAGAAAAAGTCAAGAAGTAGCTGATCAGGTGTTTTTATTCTTCTGTGACGATGTCACAATCATCTTGGACTATCTGATTTTCAGATTTTTACTGTATATATTCATTGAAATTATGAGTATTTCATATTTAGCATAAATCTGTGTATCTACGAAATTAAATCAATATTTCTGTAATCAGCTCTTCTGAAAAATATCATAATCATATAGTGCATTCAATTTTATTTTACTCCTGCTTGACTCAGACACACACAGATATCAACAATCAGCATATGAATCTCAACAATGGTGAACAGTTTTATGTCGCAATGCATGCTGGGTTCCAGGATAATATAAAACTCCCAGCATGCACTGCTGCATGAATAATTAAAAAAAAGAAATATTGCCACCATTGTTGAGATTAATGTGCTAAATTGTGATATCTCTGTGTTTCAAAAACATAGTGTAGCTCTGTTTTTTTTTTTTTTTTTTTGGTTTATGCATGATGTGTTAAAAAAAATTAGTCATAGTAATTTATTGCTGTAGTTTCACAGGAGTGCTAATGTAACACTTTTGATTGAGAATAAAACTCTGAATTAATAAGAATTAATTCCTAAGTGAATGAACAGGCAATATGATGATTTTGTCATCATAAGCATTACAACCGCAATCATTCATAAACTGTGTGTGTGCACAAGTGTGACTTGCAAAAACACAGCTCAAGCAGCAACGGAAAAACTAATAGTTTAGCATCAGCATCCCAACTAAAGCAAGCACTGATCTCTATAATGGTAACTTCAAACAAACATTTTTAATAACAACTTCTGTATGACAGAAATAAAGTCATACTGGTTAATAAAAAGTGTAATAATGTGTAATGGCTGGAAGTCAGTTGTAGTTATTGTGTTCCTCTATTTTCTGTTCTTGTGTTTCTCTTTTCTTCAGTGATTCTGCTTATTAACAGCAGGTGTTCATCACTAATGCTCAACTATCACTTACATATTCACTTTATTATCTCACTGCAACACTGTCTCAATGTTACTTTTTACTCGTTGTAGTGTCGATTTCCCTGTGGGGTTGAAAGGGTTAACAGTGTAAGATAAAAAGTCACACCCACAAAATGTATTTTAACAGTAATAAACTGTAAGTTATAAAACAGGTTTATACTGGCAACACTGTTGCCAGTAGTTTACTGTAAAATTTATTTTTTGGGTCACCGTTGTGGTGAAGAGTAGAGCCTGTGCTTCAGTCCAGGAGAAGATCTACAAACATTGATGATATGCTGCATGTTGCTTTATTTAACAGGCAGTGACTGTGTAGTTGCTGGTCCAGTGGAAATCTCTTTATGTGCAATAGTTTTTTAGTGGTCTCAAATGAAAGAAGTTCACAGTAATACTTTGCTCACATTATTAAATTTTAGTTAATACATTTAAATGACAGTTGGTCAATTTAAGGCAGTCAGTTTCTGCAAGTGTAATTAGTTCATTTGAATTAGAATTTAGTGCATTTTTACAGAAACAAACTAGAATACAGTAAAGAACTGTACAATTAACAGTATTTTACTGGCAACAGTGTTGCCAGTATTTTACTGTAAAAAAACCCGGTAAGGTCTAACAGTGTGCTCAAACAGCAACATTACACACTAACTAAAGTTAGAAAAGCCTTATGTGTGTGTATTCCAGGAGTGTGTGATTTAATATTCTCTCTCAGGCTCTGCATGAAGCCGGTGTGATCGCTGGATGTGATATGACCGCAGAAGCTGCTCTTTCAAAACTCTCCTATGTGCTGGCAAAACAAGACCTCAGCACAGAAGAGAAGAAGCAGGTATGGAAAAACGTCTTTACATCACACATGTTAAAATATATCACAATTGAAAACTATTATTTTAAAATGTACTTATTAATATATAATAATTTATCACAATGTTCCTTTTTTATTGTATTCAATTTAAATACAGTAAGAGACTTCTTTGAAAAAATCATAATGACGCCAAACTTTTGAATGACAGTAAAAATAATTTTGAATATCAAATTTAAAATACAGATGCCAAGTTCTTAGCCATACTCCTTGTATTCATGTTTGGGTAACACTGTATTTTACAGTCCCGTTCCCCATGTACATATATGTACTTATAATAGTTATTACAATAACTGAGTAATAACCCTGTGCCTAGCCCTAAACCTAACCTTAACCCATGTAGTTACCCAATATTAACAAGTTCTTTCTTTGGTAAGTACACATGAAAGTGCACATTTTATTTTTGACATATTACATTTTCACATATTGTATTTAAGAAATGTCATTTGGTGTAACCCTTAAGAGTATTTAAAAAAAGTTTTCAATATATTTTTCAAGCTAATAAGTTGTTTTATTTTGTATTACATGATTTAATTAATGGGGGCATCACACAACATTTTGCAACCTGAACTAACTTTAGTTTGTTTAATGTATTGTTGTTGATATTTTAAGAGATCTATTGAATTGAATACAGTATTTTCTTTCTTTCTTTCTTTCTTTCTTTCTTTCTTTCTTTCTTTCTTTCTTTCTTTCTTTCTTTCTTTCTTTCTTTCTTTCTGCATGTTAGTTGTAGGCTACCACAAGAATTTGATTTGTATTTGAGTTTTTCAAATAACAAAAAGCAGTGTAATAATTTAATTTGTAAATATTAATAATTAGATAATAAGTATTACTTGTTTTAAATCACTTAATAATAAAACATGTTCTATGTCCATAAGATGCTGATGCGCAATCTGCGTGGTGAGATGACGGCTGACCCGGCTGACAATCGCTTTGTACAGGTCATCGCCAAGAACCTCACTATTAGCCGTAAAAAGGTAATGTAACCTGCACTTTCTCTGTTTCTAACTTTATTTTGCACTTTAAACAAAAAGGGGTGTGCGATTATTGATACAAAAAAAAAATGTATTCCAATTTTTCTGGGGATTTTGCTGATAAAAGTAATTAGATTATATTTAGCTGAGAGAAAATCCAAGAGAAATATATAAGAGAAAAGCCAAGAGAAGTAAATAAAAGTCTATACTTATGATGACATTATTATGATAATATTTATGAAATAAACCAGACTCTCTGAACTCATGAAGTCAAATTCCATATAGAAAGTGTGTTATACTACTTATTACAGCAATCAGTTATGAATGATTTGAGCGATGAGTGATGCACATACAAAAGTATTACAGCATATCAACAATCAGCATATGAATCTCAACAATGCTGACAATAAGTAAAATATTCAGATAAACAGATCAACTCTAAACATCCAAAAACAGGCTAAAAATCACAACAAAAGCACAAATAAAAGCAAATACATTTTTGCTGTGTGTGTGTGCGTGTGTGTGTGTGTGTGTGTGTGTGTGTGTGTGTGTGTGTGTGTGTGTGTGTGATAGCTGTGATGTGTGTTTATGTGTGTAACAGCTGTCCTTTGTTTATATGTGTGTAACATCTGTGTGTGTATATGTGTGCAACAGCTGTCCTGTGTGTTTATATGAGTGTAACATCTGTTCTGTGTGTTTATATGTGTGTAACAGCTGTCCTGTGTGTTTATATGAGTGTAACATCTGTTATGTGTGTTTATATGTGTGTAACAGCTGTCCTGTGTGTTTATATGAGTGTAACATCTGTTCTGTGTGTTTATATGTGTGTAACAGCTGTCCTGTGTGTTTATATGTGTGTAACAGCTGTGTGTTTATATGTGTGTAACAGCTGTGATGTGTGTTTATATATGTGTGTAACATCTGTGTGTTGATCTGTATAGGGTGTTCTGACCAGCATGGTTCCCACAGACGGTCTGGCCGAGGCCGACAGGTTGACTCTGGGTCTGGTGAAGGTGTGGGGTGTAACAGCGCCCGTCACTCGTGTTACCATGAGCGTGACTGGACAGCCTGACATCGACCTGCAATTCACATATAACGCTGAGGTCAGACGCTTCATGCAAACACATACTTCAGTTTCGCACTGTCAGAAACACCCATATAAGGACAACAAAATGGAATCTACACTGTAAAAAAGGGCCAGATTTTGACAGTAACATGCTGTTTTCCATTAAAACAGCAATATACAATAGAAAACAATGCATTCGGGGATATATATATTTTTTTTATCGAGAAAGTAGCCTACAGGAATATATTGTGAATTAACAGCGCTCAAAGTCGACACTCAGAGGTGTGTTCCAAATCACACTCTATACTCTCATTCACTATTCCCTACATTAGTTCACTAAATAGTCCACATGACAGAGTGAATAAAAACAAGTGAGTTAATTCAGACACTGATGAACACCTGCTGCTAACAATCAGAATCACTGAAGGAAAGAGAAACAAGAAGAACAGAAAAAAAAGATGAAATCAACTGAAGAGAAAAGAAGACAAATCTCTGAAGATCTTTAGGAGAGGAGGATTAAACAGCTCCACAAACCGCATAACCAGCTTCACTTATTACTAACCAGACTGACTTGATTTCTGTTAGATGTCTTGAGAAGTTCTTATTAAAAGGTGACAGAGGTTTAGATTTGATGTTACCATGATGGTGATCAGTGTTTGCTTTAGTTGGGCTCTTGACCCTTGACTTTTGAACATTAGTTTTTCTTTGGCTGCTGTAGTCAAGAGCCAGAACTCTGGCTGGAACACTGTTTGTTATGTTTCATGGTCCAGGTTGGCCCAGTTTGTTTTTGTTGCCGTTTGTGGAGCCTGGGCTGTCTACAGAGACCGTGTTTTTTTACAGTGTGTTCAGGGGACAGGCAGCTAGCGGATAGTGAGGAGATGTTTGCTGTATGTGACAAAAAATGTTTCAGCCTAAAAAACATGTGACATCGCTTAGAGCACCTTTAATTCACTATTATACATTAGGTGTTTGCAGTTTTACATTAAGAAATATTCCCTTTCAGTTCACAGTGCTATCTGCATAGATACTAGTTTTTAAACTCAAACTGTTTGAAGCAATCGGTTTCCCAAATGATATGAGTTACCTTCCATATGGTAACATACTGTAATAAAGAAAAAAGAGCTGTAAATTAACTGTAGAGGGCTGTAAATATAAAGTGCATTGCTGGCAACCACAGCTGCCAGTAGATTACTGTTATTTTACAGTACAAATTTTACAGTGTTTTTATTTAGTTTTAGTCATTTAAAAAATGTATCCAACGTCTTCCTGACATCACATTGACGTATTGTGGTTGTTGGGTAGTTTAGCTTTAATTTTGTCTGATAATCTGCATCTCTTCCTCTTCCTCAGATTCAAGAGTTGCAGTTTGATGCAACATCACAATCTCACCTCATTGAAAAGCCTTTCACAATCACCTGGAACGAGGCTTAGACTCGGACACCAGTCTATGGACAGAGCAATCGCATGATTATTTACCTTTTACTTACCAATGTTCAGTAGTAGTGATTATGCTCCAACATGTGTCAAAATGATTGATGGTGACCCTTTGACCTTACCCCAGAGAGCTAGTGGGATGGAGAGATGGTGGAAAGTCTGACTACGGCTCAGAGAAAACCGCATGAACATGTCAGTTAGACAGTAAGTTTCTTCATGAAAATATGGACTGGGTGAGAAGTGATTTTCTGATGAATAGTAACCGTGTATTTGGTTACATATTTCATAAACCGCCTCGAGTTGTTACGCTCTACACCACTGACGGCGCCGGCAAATTTATACCAGGAGAAGACCCCTGCCTGGTATTTCCTGATAAAGACTGGACTTTATTTTTCAGAGTGGTTATATATATTATATATCGCAGGATGAATGCGTTTACATATTCTGCTGCAAAGACAAGACAAAGCTCTGGAAGAAAACATGATGTGGACGTTGAAGATCTCAAACAATGAAGTTTATTACAGCATAGCAGTGGCAAAGTACACAAAGCACTTTAGGTCTGGGTCAAGAACACTAAACTAAACACTAAAATAGGAAGAGCCAGAACATGAAATTTCTTTTAATTCATTCATTAATACAGATTTAACTAATCATTTACCTCTCTAGTTCAGTTCTAGGTCTAAATGAACACAGATTGAGTAAAGCAGCTCTAAAAGAGTCATTATCAGATCAGTTTGATTCAGTTCAATTCAGTAACAGCACAGTTTTCGCAGGTAGAAAAACAAGTAAAAATGCATAGCTTTTTCATAAAATAAGAACATATTTTATATCTGATTTAAAAAAAAATTAAACTTATGTCAAGCAGAGTTGTATTATAATATGTTTGATATAAAAATTGTTCTTTAAAAAAAATAACGTAGCCTTCAAACACTAACAATGAAGAACCTGGTACCAGTTTTTCACTATTGAATGCAGAAAAGTGAGTTTAGGACTGAACATGCCTGGTATTTTTGAGTTTGTGATTTATACTGTAACAGATGTAGACGACAGAGACACTTCAGCCCAGAGTTTGAGTCATCAAAATGACCTGAGAATCATGTTGATTCATGATCATCCTCTGGACACTGAGCCGCTGAACTGATCAGATTCAGATTCAGTGAATCGGGAGCATCAGATCTGACATTTATTTGGTCACCAGATTCAAGATCCCTGTGAGAATTAGATTCATTTAAACATTAATATTCATAAAGGTCTGCCTCATCTGTACATTAAAACATCAACAGCCCTTAAATGTGATTCAGTCTCAGTTTGATTCACTCACCTGTTTCCTGAATCATTGCGCTGACAGACAGACGGTGCTGCCTTTGGAAAACATCTGAACACAGAATGACTCTTATTAATGTATTATTATATTCATCTTAGTATTACCATGTATTCAGACAGATTTTATAGTTTAGGCCAGATGTTTTCAAAGTGAAGTTATAAAGATTGTGCTGTATAATTATAAAGTGTGTATTTACAGATGAGGGCAATTTGTGTCAATAAACAAGCATATTGTGTTCATTACTGACACATTAATAACAATATTTTAGTTTACGTTTTCATGACTCTTTCTGACACAATTAAAGCTTCTGGACTCACTTGAAGATCCTTTTACGCAGCATAAAACAGATGAAGATGATGAAGATGACGATGATGAAGAGAGCAATCAGACACCAAAACTGATCTATTCAAGTGATGAAATATCAAATCAGCTGATGTGTAAGAATGATAAATCAATATTAGACTTTGGATTTAAAGCTCTTGATGTTTTACCTGAGGGCTGGAGAGTCACTTTATTCAGAACATCTTTAAAACACACAACGATCACAAATATCAGACAACATGACAGAAAACTTATCAGAAAAAAGTATCAGACACACGTTTATCAGCTGAAACTCACCTGGAGTCGCTGCAGTTTCATTCCTCACTGAAAACACATTGACAGTCACCAGAATTACAGAGGTAAATTTAAGGAGTAGTTCACTTTAAAATGAAAACTACCCCATGATTTACTCACTGTAATACCATCCTAGGTGTATATGACATTCTTCTTTCAGATGAATCAAATCAGAGTTATATTAATAAATGTCCTGGCTCTTCCAAGCTTTATAATAGCAGTAAATGGCAACCATCAGTTTGAAGCTCATAAAAGTGCATCTATCCATGAATAAAAGTCTATCTATCCATGATAAAAGTGCTCCACATGGCTCCGGGGGGTTAATAAAAGCAAAGCCATGAGTTTGTGTAAGAATAATAATCATATTTAACATGTTACAAAGTAAAATTCTAGCTTCTAGCCAAACGACTTAAGTCTAAAGTGCAGCTTATGCGATTAATGTGAGATTTGATATTGACAGCTGATATTGATGCTACGCTATTTCCGACATCACAAGTTGCGTTAGTTACGCTTTAGAAGTGATATTATGTTGTGCCGAGGCTTCGGAGCGTGTGTCGAGAAGTCCAGGGTACTTTCAGCGAATCAACAATTGATTTATATACATTTGATGCCCCATTCATTTCAAGCCAAATACATTTATTTCAAAGTTATGTTATACAACCATTATATACCACCAGAAAATACACATAATATTCATATAAATATGTGGAAATAGATTTTTTTTCTTCACTGTTATTTCTAAGCCTTAATTGGTGCAAAATACAGTGTATCACACATCACATCAGGTCATCTGTAATGTATCTGCTTGGTTTACACTCTTTGCACTTTTTTTCAGCTTCAAACTGTTGGTTGCCATTCACTGCCATTGTCAGCTTGGAAGAGCCAGGACATTTTTTTTAAATAACTCTGATTGTATTCGTCTGAAAGAAGAAAGTCATATACACCTAGACTTGAGGGTGAGTAAATCATGGGCTAATTTTAATTTTGGAGTGAACTATCCTTTAACACTGCTGTGTGTTTATACCACCAGTAAGTTAATTTGATAATTAAGTGATTCATTGAGTTGTTAATTGAATTGATTGTTTGGTTATTGAAGACAGCTGATGATAACAAGCAGAATAACTGATATGGAAGTAAAATAATGGCAAATGTTTTTGAAACAAAAAAGCCTGTTGAATTGCACTACTTGGAAAAAAAATATGCATTGCATATGCATGCTTGCATTTTAATGCATTGTATTTTTAGGGCTTGCTTTTATCCAAAGCGACTTTATATTTTTTATTTTTATTAACAATTCCAGTCTTGCGGGAGACTTCTGATCTCACTTGTGATCTTGCGTTACCGCGTGTGTTCGGTTGTGAAACGTAGTTTGCGAACCAGACAGAGTTGTCGGCATTTCTTCCTATTGTAAATCGTGCAGTGTGTAATCCCCTGTCGCCGATCCATTGTGCAGTGTGTGAACTCGGCATTAGAGGAAAATCTCTCTTATTACAAACCAGATTTACTTTATTTATGTCATTTGTCTACAGTTCTTTTTGAGAATTAACAGAGGTTTAGATGTTGATGTTTTAATGAAAATAGTTGGTCACCATTATGACGATCAGTGTGTCCTTTAGTTGGACAGTTTGACTCCGAAAAATTTTAACAGAAAATTTGTTACAAAGAAAGCCAGAAACAAAGATGATCAGGCGATATAGTTTCCATCATAATAAAGTAGAATGGTTCGTTAATTTCACAACTGAACAAAAGTGGTTATTCCGTTATTAAACTATTTTCACCAACAAATTTTTCTTACTGCAGATGAGACATTTTGATTTTTTTTTAAATATATTGTGGGGAAAAAATGTAGAGACACACAGACATCTTTTAACACTGAGCTGGTGGTTCCCATATAAACGCAGAGCAATGCTAAGTTAAAGCACAGAAGATTCGGTTCAACACAGTTTGAGCTGAATCTCTTAATATTCTCTGTTCATGCTGATAGTTGAAACGTTTCTCTCACCTCTGAACATGCTCACATGACTATAATGAAGCTGAAATAAAAGAATGAATCATTAAATCATCATTTATAATGTTCATGAAGGATTAATGCTTCTGATGCATTTGTACAGGTAAGAAAATAATCATCAGTTCTATGTGTTATGAGAATATAAATGTGTTGAGTTTTACAGATTTCACAGAATCGCAGACAATCTCATGATTCAGGTTCACACAGCGAGACGTGACGAGACGATCCGATGAGACTGAAATAACAGGATCCATCAGTGTTTCAGGAGTTGATGGATCTGCGATCTTAAGTCCATTCTGATCAAATCAAACACAAGACAATCAAACTGAGGTAACATTCACTGACAGATGTTTAATTTAAAGAAATGTGATGCAAGCAGGTTAGTAACTGAGTGGTCTCAAATGAAATAAGTTCACAGTAATACTTTGCTCACATTAATAGTGCATTATACATTTTAGTTAATACATTTAAATGACAGTTGGTCAATTTAAGTCAGTCGGTTTCTGCAAGTGAAATTAGTTAACTCAAGTTTTAATTTAGTGCATTTTTACAGTAACATACTGTAGATTACAGTAAAGAGCTGTACAATTAACAGTGTTGCCAATATTTTACTGTAAAAAAGCCTGGTAAGGCCTTACAGTGTAATTCATTGTATATCAGGCGTTGTCTGAGCCGTCTTTGTGCGCACGCATCGGATCTGTCACTCAGCGTGAGTAAGATCATTTTTCATGGACAAAGGAAAGGTGCTCCTCCCAGAAAACACACAAATGTAATGGTGTAGTTAGAGGAAAGAAACAAACACTTAACTCTGAATACCATCTCTGCTCACAGTTAGTGTGTGTGTGTGTGTGTGTGTGTGTGTGTGTGTGTGTGTGTGTGTGTGTGTGTGTGTGTGTGTGTGTGTGTGATTCACCTCTGAGAACCAGCTCTGCTCACAGTCTGCATTGAGTGTTTGATTGACGACAGCAAAGTAAACAACATACAGAAACCCCAGAGAGCTCTGAATGTCTCCACATGTCACTGTGATGTTATTCATGATTCAGTGCTGAGGGAAACAGGAAACTGTGTGGTTTTAATCTGCAAAACCAACACAAGTGTCAAGTATCAAGTGTAATATCACAGTATTAAAGAAGAAATAACAGAATCAGTGTTCAGACGCAGCACATAAATGAGGCAATTCCAGTTCAGTTCAGGTCATGTAGTTGAAAAGTTACTTATAGTTAGTAGAATGGCTAAAGTGGACTATCAAACTAAAGTGAAACTGAAATGGGTTTAAAAGAATTGTGGATGAGGTGTTACTGATCTGTGATAGAAAGCAGAACCTCATCTTCTGCAATTTCTTCATGTCTTTCAAATAACAGCATTAATTCAGGTCTGTTTCTTAGACAAACAGATTTAGTAGCTTATTTAGACAAACATTCAAAAACAAAAAGTCTAGATTTGATCAGAGTTCAACAACAAGCATCAGTCAAAGACTCACCAATTTAATTCAGTCACATTGTTTTCGCAAATATTTTACATTTGAAGCATTTCCCTGTAAGATGTTTATAATTTACTAATCATAAAAACTGTATTGAAAAGTATTTTTTACCTGAAGCGTGTCCTTGGTTAAGATGAATGAAGCCTGAATGATTGGAGCGAGCTTGTGCTAAACTAAACTCATTCAGAAAGCTGCATGGATTTGATTTTGCTTCACATGAGCGTCATTGACAGTCTGTGATGGGTGAAATAAGACAAAAGGAAGCGGCTGATGTAATAAACATGTAGGTAGACAGAACCGCAGAGAAACTTCCTCCAGCACGCCACTCATAACACCCCAAAACAATTTTTCCTTTAAAAAAGTGTCTGAAAAAATGTATGATGTTATATTATATGTATTATTTTATATAAAATCATGTATGTTATATTTCCTGTTGTTAGAAGTGTGGGCCTAACCTCTAGGTGTGTGTACACGCTGGGAAATGCTCATTTTAACTAATTTAGGAAATATCAGTTGTGCAAATTACCATATTTGTTTTTCTCTTGCCTGTATGTTTAATTTATTGATTGTTTTTAAACTCTTTGTCTTAACTATCATTTTATTAACTTTGCTGAAATGTATACACTGTAAAAATAAATACACTATATCTACTCAATACAATTGTTACAAGCAATATTATTAATTAAATTTAACAAATTAGAATTGAGTAATAATTAATCAAATTAATTCCTTAAAAGTTAACCATTTAAAATGAGTAAAATTTACAACATTTTTTTTTTATTATTGCCAACATTGAAGACACCTGATGTTAACAAGCAGAATCACTGAAGGAGAAAACCGTACTTTTAAGTCACCCTTATGGTGATCAGTGTTTGTTTTAGTTGGGCTCTTGACCCTTAAATCATTGACTTTAGATTTTGTTTGGTTGCTGTAACTGAGTTATAACAGCCAGATGAACAAAGAGAAAAGGTGATCTGATGGTGTTGGATATGTTTTAACATAATCATTATTTCACAATCATTTGACCTGAATCACTGAACTCATATAGATCCCAATTTACTTGGGAACCTAATTTACCAATTTATGTTTACTTTATTAATTATATCAGCACTGTTCTTGCAAGCATAATATTTTGAACTTTTACAATGTAATCCAAAGATTTCTTAAATGTGCCTCATATACAAAAAAAATATTTTTTTTGTTTTGATTTAGTTTTTAGACATAGCCTAGAGTTAGTTTTACAGAAAATGGTATGTTCCAATTAACTAAAGGCAGGAAAATTATGCATTTAAGTGTGATCAGGAGTGAGGCATGAGGAACAGAGAGTCGTTTGGAGGTTGATGTAATGGTTGTTAATGCTGCTTGAACATAAGGAATTTCGGTCTCCAACAGTTAGAGAGAGAAGCTGGTGCTAGTTTTAGTACCTAAACAGGAGCCGCGTATCCATTACCCTTCAAATTGCGCAAATTGAAATTGCAAATTGAAAAATATGCCCAATGGAAACAAGTCAATTTCGCAAAAACTCACATTTATTGCAAAAAAGGTTTTTACGCTCGCATGAGGTGGTTTTTCAGGCAATTCGAAAAAGAAAGATTTCGCAAAACTGCAATGGAAACAGTTTTTGCGCATTTACAGATCACCTGACGTAGATGATGCTGTATGTTTGGACAGAATACGAGACGGAGTTCTTTATTAAACTCATAAAACACACAGAAATTACAGGAATAATGGATTCTAAACATCAAATAAATGCCACAATCAAGACCTCAAAGCAGAAATGAGGGAGAAACACCCAGAAACACCTCATATGTGCCACTCACAAGTATAAGGGTCTTTCCTTGCCATTAATGCTTGGGAAACACACATACGTCTCCTTCCATTAATAATAATGGCCAGTGCGGTGGCTGGGATATAGTACATAAACCTACCAACGTCCGTTGCCATGGTTTATGGAATGATTTTACTTATTGCGAGAGGAAAAAATTAAGTTTTAGTCGCATAACATTGGTTAATGGAAACACCGTCATTTCGCGCCTACTGCCAGTTCATAAGGTCACCTGATGGAGTATTTCGGTCACTTGCCACTGTTGCCTTTGGCTTGCTCAGTTGGGGATATTTGGGGTAATTTAATTAATCAATTAACAATACTATTGATCAGCATTACCAAACGTGGACGTTTTCCACTAGAAACAAACATTGATGTATTTAATTTAATACTGTGAAGCTGCTTTGATACAATCTATGTTGTGAAAAGCGCTATATAAATAAACTTGACTTGACTTGACTTGACTTCATAGACTGTTTTCATGTAATCTTTATTTTTATTTTTGCTCATATCCACTGTTGTATGGACCTTTTGCATTTCCTTGCCTTTGAAAGCATTAAACTTCTTTTGGAATGACCTTTAAACGGATGCCTGGTGTGAATCTTCTTATGAACGCACGGGTCTCTATCACAGTCCCCCAACAGATATTACTGACTATAAGTAACTTGGCAACTACAAGTCAAATTATTCTCCAAACCCGAACACCTAACCATAACCAAACAGTCTACAGACAGTCTACTAATACTCTAAGTAAGGGTTAATGCCCTTCGAGGTGTCCATTGTCAGGTATTAATGGACGACGGCGAGGCGTGAACCATCCGACGTGCAGCGGAGCGCACCTTAAACTCCATTAAGGTGTTTTTAATGGACACCCTGCAGCCAATCAGAATCGAGTATTCACCCAGTCCCAGACCATGGTATAATGAGAGTTAGTTGACATTGCAAAGTCACTTATAGTTAGTAGAATGGCTAAAGTGGACTATTGAAATAAAGTGAAACTGAAATGGGTTTAAAAGAATTGTGGATGAGGTGTTACTGATCTGTGATAGAAAGCAGAACCTCATCTTCTGTAATTTCTTCATGTCTTTCAAATGTTTAAACAACATTAATTCAGGTCTGTTTCTTAGACAAACAGATTTAGTAGCTTATTTAGACAAACATTCAAAAACAAAAAGTCTAGATTTGATCAGAGTTCAACAACAAGCATCAGTCAAGGACTCACCAATTTAATTCAGTCACATTGTTTTTGCAAATATTTTACATTTGAAGCATTTCCCTGTAAGATGTTTATCATAAAAACTGTGATGAAAAGTATTTCTCACCTGAAGTTGATCCTTGGTTAAGATGAAGATCGATAAACTCCTCCAGAATGTGTGCGGATGTGTATTTGAAGCGCTTCACATGAGTGACTGTGGTGGGTGAAATCAGACAAAAGGAAGCAGCTGATGCAGTAAACATGTAGGTATAGACCGCAGAGAAACCTTCCTCAAGCACACCACTCATCTAACACCCAACCAATGCATGTACACTCACACACACAGTCATTCCTATCATTACGGGTCTCTCAATATGCGTAATGGTGTTTATACTGTACAAACTATATACATTCTCAAAAACATCTGAGAGAAATAAGTGTTTTAAAAAAGTGTCTGAAAAAAAACACACTAACTTTTAAATATCAATATATCTTAATATTTTACTTCAACCACAAAAGATGAAATACTTTCAGCTGCATCAGGACAGATTCGTGCCATTTCTCTCTTTTCATGGAAACACCATCATAAACCTACTTTAAAGTTCAATACACAGTAGTTGTTTAAAAGGACCATTGTAAATGTATTTAGAATTTGAAAATACTCGATGAAAGGACTCAATGCTTTATTAACATTTGATGTGTGCGTATATAATATGATCTAACCAAGTCAGTTGAGTTATGTACTTCAGCTCATGTTAACTGCTTGATGAAGTGAATGTATTATGTTTGCTTGATATTCATTGTTTACGGATGCTTTACATAGAAGTAGGGATTGATTTGTGTTCATGTATTCACATGATGTTGCTTATTGTTCAAGTGTTTCTGCTACATCTCATTGTTTGAGTCTATTTAGTTATTGAATTGTGTTTCTGTTATGTCATATTGATAATTTATTGAGTGTTTTGTTTTAGACCACATAACCGTGAAAACACCAATGTACTCATTTGCACATATGTGCTGAACCTTTATTGAAGCTGTATGGAATTAATGAGGAGAAAATAAAGCATGTCTCAAAGAGCTTATTCATGTCTTGTAACCCTCATTTCCTGATGCCGTATCGGCGATTACTCCAGTCTCTCCATCGTGGGTAACATAAATGAAACACGGGTTACGTCTCTAACTGGACATCTGTGGTGAACTAGTCCCCCACTGGCATAGATGTCATTATAAATGCTGGAAGACAATAGTTAATGTGATGATGTTCAACGGTGTTAATCTAATAAGAAGTGATTCTAGCTGATAGTCCCTTGTTCGAGAGGGATAGAGAGAATTGAGAGCTAGAAATGTGAGTTCAACAGCAAGATCAGCGAGCTATATTTGTTTCTTTCTGTTACGTACGGCGTGGGTTTGGGTCATAACAGTAACCCTGCGGTTCTTAAAGTCTCAGAAGGAGAAAGAACCCGTCTGGTTACTTCTAGCGAAACGCTGCAGTAGTTATAAAACAAACCTTGACTCATGTGTGTCTCTAGGTTTCACACTGTTATTGTGGTTTTTCTGGGTATTGTGTTTTTGGGTCGAGGAAATCTAAACCATGGGTTGATTCACATATCTTGTGGTAAACGGTGTTTGCATGCACGTTGACAGAGACAAGTTTCATAACCTGAACGGATGCTTGTGCAAATAGCGGTTGAATGGTCTGGTGTGTTCAAAGAGCCTTTTCACCAGGTTTATCAGATGAGTCAAAAATAAATCACTCTTCAGAATCATCATGACCAACAATATTCAATTCAACAGATGTGTGTGTCTCATTTAAAGAAAGTCTGTAAAAATGTAAAGGCAGATTCTTGAAATGAATGTATTTGAAGTGTATCAGAAGTGAAACTCGGTCATCATTTACTCTCCTTCATGTCAGTCCAAACATATATTACTTTACTTTCATGGACCAAAAGAAGGTTATCTTCAAACAAATCTGCTTTTGTGTTTGACAGAGGAAAGAAATTCATGTTTAGAATGATATGAGCCATAAAATCATGAAGAGAGTTGAAGTGTCTCTCTCACCTCTGAATATATGAACTCACCTCATGTATAATCTGAAATTAAAGAAAGAAGCATTTATAGTGTTCATGAATGATTCATTACTCTATGAGTTTATTGTGTTTGTAAGGGTATAATGAGTACCCCCCCCCCCCCATTTTTCATCTAAAATACGATTTTATTTAATTTCAATGTATTTAAACAAGTCATCTTTATTCCACAGTTGTTGTTTAATTTTGCTGTATTTTCTTGATGTCTTGTTATTGATATTCATTTATTTTTAATGTTTCTGTTCTTTTCATGCTCTATCTGCACAGTAGGATGTATGTATATTGTTTTGTCTGTGATTTTTAAGCTAAAAGCTTGGCAGACGAGATTTGGAGAAGGCAGATCTGAAAAGGTCGCGAGAATGGAAGAGAAGAGAGAGTATCGCGAGACGATTAAAGAAAAAGAAGAGCGTTGTTGTTGTTGTTGAGATGGTTACCGAGACTGTATCTGGGTGTTGCAAGTGTTCCTGAAATAAAAACCCGACCTTGAATCTTAAAAAACCGCACGTGTGGACCTCGTGTGTAACAAAATTGGTGGCCCGTACGGGGATATTTCAAGGAATGCGAAGAGCAGCGCGAGCGACAGAGAGATATACACGGAGCGCGTGCAACAGTGAGGGCGTGCGTGCAGCAGTGAGCGCGTGAGTGAGAAGGCAGCGCGAAAGCTAAAATGGATCTTCAGGAGTTGCAAGATAAACTCGGCGCGGACCTACATCATCTGACGTTCGATCAGCTGAGGGAATTGGCAGCGTTTGCAAAAGTTCCAGACGAGGAGGTAACAAAAAAACATGTTTTGATACATCGAATTAATGGAGGATGAGGATGTAGCACGTCAGTTTCTTGTCAGTGTGTTTGAATTGATGAAAGAAATGAAAGGGCAGGGTGTTCGTTCTGCCGCGATGAGCTTAAGGGAGGATGAAGATGAGCTGGAAAAGTTAAAAAAACAATATGCAGACCTCCGACTGAGTTTCCAGGATTCTACAAAAGCATTAGAGAGTGAAATTTTGAGGTTAAGTGATCAAGTACGGATCAAAGAGAACAGAGCAGCTCCAGCTGTATTAATGGATGCTCCGCCACAGCCATCACGAGTGCCAGAGGTGACAATCAGGCGTGATTTCAAAATTTGGGGACAAATTGGAGAGAGAGGTCAGAAAGATCGTCTTTCTTACACAAATTTAATACATCAGATTGAAAGTGGAGTGCAGAAAGGCCATACGGAGACAGAAATTGTGGATGCAGTGGTGAGGGCCATCAGTCCAGGTCTTAGCCTCCGGGATATGCTAGAAATTAAAAGTCATCTGACCCTTCTCCAATTAAAAACCATACTCAAGGGCCATTTTAAAGAGGATAGCCCCACAGATTTGTATCACAAGCTGGTGAACATCACACAAGACAGTCGTGAATCACCCCAAAATTTCTTGTTCAGAGCCATAGAACTAAAAGAGAGGCTACTAATCGCTTCCAGAGATGGAGAGGCTGAGGAACAGTACAGTGCTGAGCTCATCCAAAAGAAATTCTTGCGATCTGTCAGTACCGGACTTACAAGTGATCACATAAAATTCCAGTTAAAAGCTGATCTGGAAAATCAGTTCATCACTGATGAAGAGCTCATTGAGAAATTGAATGAGGCTGCAGGTATTGAAAATGAGAGACAACAGAAACAAAAGAAAAATACATATACAAAAGTGACTAAAGTAAATGAGCTCCATGCCGATGTCCAGGTACTTCAAAGACTGGGAGAAGCAGCAGATGGACAAAAACAAACGGAGGGTGCAACAGCCAGAGGGAAAGAGCCGAGGGTCCAGAGCTACACATCCAAACGTGAGGCTGAGTTGTTTGAACTGGTCAAACAGTTGAAAGAGGAGATAACGGAAATCAAAAACAGCATCCGGGAATCACAACCATCTTTCCGTCATAACCGCCCACCTGCCAAGAAGATATGTAAATCATGTCAAGACAGTGGTAATGGTGAGCAATGTAATCACTGTTTTAAATGTGGTCAGCTGGGACACTTTTCTAAGGGCTGTAGGGCACCTCGGCATACAGTGAATGTGGATCAAGTGATGACAATGGATCCAACAGCACTACACACCCAGAGTCAGAGAGAAAGTGGACCATGTGGCAACACCAGCGAGTTGTTCTGCCAAACTATAAATCATATGGTACCGCAAGACATGATACAGCAGCACTCTGCAAATTCAGACAAACTGGAGGGGTCCATCTATGCTGCCCACCTTTCCCTTAAGCGTAAAGCTCAACTGCTGACTTTGATAGGGAAGAAATGCACTGTCAATTGCTTCCTGGATGGTGTCCCCACGCAAGCATTATGGGATACGGGCTCACAGGTCTGCTTGATCAATGACAAGTGGCGCAAAGAACACCTACCTCATACAAAAGTAAGGGACACAGAGGAGATACTGGGACCAGGGACGTTAACTGGAAAGGCTGTAAATCAGACAGACATCCCCTTCAGAGGATGGATCGAAGTAAAATTCCAACTTGAGCCCTCTGGCTTATCCAGCACAGAGCTTATCGTGCCATTGCTGGTAGTGGAAACATCTGGTGTGGCGGAAGAGCCAATAATTGGATATAATGTGATTGAATACCTGATACACCAGGAGAAAGAACAACCATCTAAAGCTATGGTTAAAACCCTCACTGCAGCCTTCTCAGTAGATTGTAAGAGAGCAGAGGGACTCATGCGATTGGTCCAACAGGGAGATTCAAACTCTAGTGAGGGAACCGTAAAAGGGAGCAGGCAACGAACCAAAATATTACCTGGTGAGACAAAAGTAGTTAAGTGTTCAGTGCGGACTAATCATCTGATATGTAACCAGGAAATGCTGTTTGTTCCAAGTGAGACTCCTGACTGGCCTGAGGGACTGACAGTCACTGAGAATGTGGTCACGCTCCAGAAGGGTTCTCGATCAAAAGTCTTCATTCCAGTAAGTAATGACACCTGCCATGATATTACACTTCAGCCACGCACAGTGTTAGGCCAGGTACAGAGTGTAAAAGCTGTCTACCCTGCTGCTGCAAAACCTGTGGATATTGAAGAGGTAATGAGTCACAAAGGTAAAACACCAGGAGGAGACCAAGCTGAAACGATAACAGAAGTGAACTCGGAGTACATGGTACAACCTGATGGAGACCGATGGGATCCACCTGTTCCTGTGAGTCACTTGCTACCTAAACAGCAGGAGGATGTAAGAAAGTTACTGAGGGAGGAATGTGCTGCTTTCTCCAGAAATGATGAAGAGATTGGTTGTATCCCATCGCTGGAGTTGAAAATCAGACTGAAAGACACAACACCAGTAAGGCGAACATACATGTCGGTACCAAAACCACTTCATAAAGAAGTCAAAGAGTATCTAGAAGACCTCTTGAATCGTGGTTGGATTACAAAATCAAGGTCCGCTTATTCCTCGCCTATTGTATGTGTGCGGAAGAAAGATGGGAGTCTGCGATTGTGCTGTGACTATCGCGAACTGAACCAGAAATCTATCCCAGACCGTCATCCAATTCCCCGCATTCAAGACATGCTGGACAGTCTCAGTGGAAGTGCTTGGTTTTCCATCTTAGACCAAGGAAAAGCTTACCACCAAGGATTTTTAGAGGAGAATAGCCGACCCCTGACAGCTTTTATTACACCTTGGGGGCTCTATGAATGGGTCCGCATTCCGTTCGGCCTGTCTTCAGCACCCGCAGAGTTTCAATGCTGCATGGAGGAGTGTCTGATAGGGCTGAGGGATGAGATATGTCAGCCATACTTGGATGACAATCTAGTTCACAGCAAAACCTTTGAAGACCACCTCAGAGACCTGCGGAAAATCTTGCAGCGCTATCAACAACATGGGATTAAGCTGACAGCACGGAAATGTGAAGTCTTTAAGAATAAGGTGAGATTTCTGGGAAAGCTTGTGTCCAAAGATGGCCATACGATGGACCCTGCTGACCTAGCACCTGTCCAGGCCTTGTGGGAGCGTAAAGTAGCAACAGTAGGAGACCTTCGGAAGTTATTGGGGTTTATTTCATATTATCGCTCATACATACCAAATTTCTCCAGGATAGCTACTCCTCTCTATGACCTTCTGAGCCTGGAAAAGAATGCAAGTATGATAGCTCCTAAAAGAGGAAAAAAATCGGCTAAGAAAGGAAACAGCCAGGGACAACTCCCCTCAAACCATCCCATCGTCTGGATGCCGAAGCACCAGGAGGTGCTCTGTCAGTTGATTGATTTTCTTTCACAACCCCCTGTATTAGGTTATCCAAATTTTGAAGAGTCGTTCATCCTCCACTGCGACGCATCCCAGGAAGGGCTGGGATCCGTGTTATATCAAAGACAGGAAGGCAAGCTCCGGGTCATTGCTTACGGATCCAGAACTTTATCTGCTGCAGAAAAGAACTATCATCTGCATTCAGGAAAACTTGAGTTCCTGGCCATGAAGTGGGCCATCTGCGAGCGCTTCAGAGATTACCTCTACTATACTCCTTCTTTTGTTGTCTACACAGACAACAACCCATTGACATATGTGCTCACGACAGCCAAATTAAATGCCACTACACACCGCTGGGTTGCAGAGCTGGCTGATTTTAATTTCACTATTAAGTATCGTCCAGGAAAAACCAACGCTGATGCAGATGGCTTGTCGCGCATGCCATTGGGGATAGAGGAGTATCTGCAGAAGTGTTCGATGGAAGTGAGTCCAAATGTCATCAGCTGTGTGACCCAAGCTCTCAGTATTCAGTCGAAAGAACACACTCCGTGGATGTGTCCTGTGACCATCGAGACCGCACTAGCTGAAGACGAGAATACAGTGTTGAACTTTGACAAAAGAGTGCTGAGGGAAGCCCAGGAACAGGATCCAGTGATCAGCACAGTGATGAACTGCGTAAGAACAAATCGATGGCCTAGAGACAGGGATTGGAGTGGTCATGATGGCCGTACTGTACTGATGCGGGAGAGGAAAAGATTGTTCCTGGATGAGCATGGAGTCCTGTACAGGACCACAGCAACTCGATCGCAGCTGGTGCTGCCCAAGAAGTTCCATGGTTTAGCCTTCAAAGAGTTGCACGAAAATATGGGTCATCTAGGTGTAGAGCGGACGCTCCACCTAATGAGAGACAGGTTCTACTGGCCACATATGCAAAGGGACGTTGAACATCAGGTGTTAAGAGTATGTCGCTGTCTCAAGACAAAACGCCCCAACAAGCCAAACCGAGCACCACTGACCAATATTGACACAACACACCCCTTTGAATTAGTTTCAGTTGACTTTCTCCATCTGGAGAGATGCAAAGGCGGGTATGAATATATTTTAGTCATTATGGACCATTTTACTCGCTTTGCTCAAGCGTATGCATGCCTCAATAAGTCAGCTAAGACAGCAGCTCAAAAGATTTTCGGGGATTTTGTGTTGAAATTTGGTTTCCCCACAAGATTGCACCATGACCAGGGGAAGGAATTTGACAACCAGTTGTTCGCGCAACTCCAGCAGTACAGCGGTATTAAAGGCTCCAGAACAACGCCCTACCATCCGCAGGGAAACGGTCAGGTGGAGCGATTTAATAGGACGCTCTTGTCCATGTTAAGGAATCTGACTGACAGGGAAAAGTTGGATTGGAAGAACTCCCTGGCACAAGTAGTGCACGCATATAATTGCACACGCAATGAGGCAACAGGATTTGCTCCTTACTTTCTGCTGTTTGGACGCCATCCGAGGCTGCCTATTGATATAATGTTCAACCTTAGCCCCAGAGACCAATCATCATCTCATCAAGAGTATGCAAAAAATTGGAGAAAGCGGATGGATCAGGCATACAAGCTGGCTTCAGAATCTGTGAGTATGGCAAGTGGGAAGGCCAAGGACAGGTACGACAGTAAGATCCATGGAGTGGAGTTACAGCCAGGCTGTAGAGTTCTCATTAGGAACATGAGTGAAAGAGGAGGCTCAGGGAAACTGCGATCATATTGGGAGGAGCAGGTCTATGTGGTTCAGAAAAAGAGATCAGAGTGTCCAGTCTATGAGGTGCAGCCTGAAACTGGGCATGGGCGAGTCAGGGTCCTTCATCGTAACATGCTTCTGCCTTGTGAATTCTTGCCTGTAGAGCAAACCACAACACCTCTGAGAAAGGTAGTGAAAGGAAAACGCAGCAAAGCAAAGTTTGAGCAACAAGCCGTGGAAAGTAGCTCCGAGGATGAGAGCGAATGGACAGGATTTTGCAGACCTTTCAAACTAGGCCAGAGGGAAGAGCAGCTGCTGTCGGAGGCTGAAGAATTCGATCCACAAGTGACACAGAAGTCTGTAAAAGAAGACGGCCAATACAAGGAGATGGTGGAGTGCGACATGGAAGAAGTGGTTCCACAGCATGTGGAGGAAGTGATGATGAGGTGTGGAAATGGGGAAGAGGAGGCTTCAGAAGCAGAAGGACTGGCGACACTTGATAACGGACCAGTAGAGTTGGATACAGAGCCAGAAGATGGAGCCACTCCTGAGCAAGAGGGAAGTGGAATCCGGGGGCCAGAACCTGCACTACCACAGAGATTATATCCTTTGAGAAAACGAAAGCACAAACAGACATTCACTTACCATACCCTAGGAGAACCCACATTAGAATAAGACATACAAAAGATTAAGATACACACATAAGAATACATATACAGGAAAAAAAGGGGGGTTGACCTTTATAGGGTGGATAACACAGTGTAAGATAGTTAAAGATGAGTTGAGATACATTGTTGTGATGTAGAATTTGTATTTCCCATTGACCCTGTTCAATCAGATACGGTAATGACAGACCGGTAAAGAAGGGAATGAGGAACTGTGAACTGTGATAACGAGAATCCAAAGAAGCCGGTGATACTGATTGTTTCGTAGGTTATATTTGAGCTGATGGTACTGGAGACCAGCAGAAGGATACAGCGTCCGTATTAAAGATGGGGAGTGTAGTTGTTTTCATGGTGCACAATGATGTCAACTACAGAAACATTGCAATAACACGGGAGGTAGTTGTTAATGTGATTTTGGGTTTAAGCCATCATTGTATCCTTAAATAGTACTTACTATAACAGACTCCTATAGCTCAACGACTTATGTTGGAGACATGTAGAATACAGGGGATGTCGGGACGACATCATTTTTGGAGGGGAGAGTGTAAGGGTGTAATGAGTACCCCCCCCCCCCCCCCATTTTTCATCTAAAATACGATTTTATTTAATTTCAATGTATTTAAACAAGTCATCTTTATTCCACAGTTGTTGTTTAATTTTGCTGTATTTTCTTGATGTCTTGTTATTGATATTCATTTATTTTTAATGTTTCTGTTCTTTTCATGCTCTATCTGCACAGTAGGATGTATGTATATTGTTTTGTCTGTGATTTTTAAGCTAAAAGCTTGGCAGACGAGATTTGGAGAAGGCAGATCTGAAAAGGTCGCGAGAATGGAAGAGAAGAGAGAGTATCGCGAGACGATTAAAGAAAAAGAAGAGCGTTGTTGTTGTTGTTGAGATGGTTACCGAGACTGTATCTGGGTGTTGCAAGTGTTCCTGAAATAAAAACCCGACCTTGAATCTTAAAAAACCGCACGTGTGGACCTCGTGTGTAACATGTTCATGAATGACTCATTACTGTATGAGTCTATTGTGTTCATGATGGCCTGCAGCTCTAATGCTTTCACAGTCAAATCAAAGAACATGATCATTTCTGTGCTTAAATCTGAAAATGTATAAATGTTGAGAAAGACTGAGTTGACTGACTCTTTTAGAATGACACTGAATCTCATAATGAAGTTCATCCACGCAGTGAGACGTGACAAGAAGATCATGAGACTGCAGTGGATCTGTGTGGATTCGTCTCCTCATGAAGTCTGTATTCAAACCCGCTGTCAGTCTCTCCACGTGTCACAGTGATGTACAGTGTTACTATTGCATGACAAGGGTTTTATTGGAAAAAGCATTTAAACAATACTGGAAATGAACACTGACACAGTGAAAATGTTAAGGGGTGGTTGATTTTTGATTATGATTATGCTGTTTGAGCAAAGTCACGACACTCAAAGTTCAAAGCAAAGGGAGATATTTGCTTTTAAAGAAATTGTTTTTTAAGGACTACAACAAACGGCTGCACTCAAAAAATAAACTTTGGCATGTGTTGGATTAGCAAGCTAGTAGTTTGCTTAAATTACATGACTTAATGGTGTTTATCTTCACTAAATGATTCATTCTTGTCTGTAAAACGTGATTAAAAGAATATTCAGATGAATTATAAACATTCACATAAATCAAATGAGAAGTAGATGAATCAAATCAACGACCGCGTGGACTGTCAGCTATTGCGCATGCTCCACGACCTTGACAAGCAGCTGATTGGACGAATGCATCACGTAGGCTGGCTTCTCCCGAATTTCAAAACCGACCATAATGGCGGCTGAATCTGTCTTCTTTTCAGATCGACAAAGTTCAGTTTAAAAGATTAGAGCCGAGCCGAGCGCTCCTCATTTGCATTAAGTTGGCTAGATTCAACCGATTCAACTCGACGGTCGACGCCCCGCCTCTCCAAAATCCCCCGCGACGCTACCAGAATGCATTGCACGGCTGCTATGACGAGGGAATAACGGACTCTGCTGATGAACAGAACACATGCTGCAGGTGCATCCTTTATCATCCTTCATCTACATGTAAGTATTACATATTGTTAAACATAATTTTTATGTAATTTAACCTGGTGAGTTATAAATAATAGTTATTGGCCCTTGAGAGACATTTCTCAGTTCAATAGTTTTCTCTAGGCCTAACATTACAGTACTCGTTTCTCAGTTAGCTAATGTTAGCTAACGTTATTGCCGTTAGCTTATGCGCATTGGTAGGTTTCAGTAATTTAGCTACACCCCGGGTACATTATGTCTCATAATTGCTTTCTTGCTGCTTGAATGGTGATAAATAAATAAATAAAAACACAAAAGCAAGTTTGTCAGTTGCTCTTCAAACACGGTGTGGTGCGTGAGGGGAGTGCCAGTAGTCGTAAATTAGCTATAGTGAATGTATTTTGAACATGGTTTTGAGTGGTTAACGTTAAGTCAAGGCTTGTGTAGACTAACGTTACACGACTTTCAGCGTCGGCCCATGGCTTTGCTGTTTCTACACAATTTGCCGTCTTGTGAGGGAGTCTTTAAGTTGTTGTGGCGTTCACACTAACGTTACGCGACTGATCGATAACTACTCGGTTACTATCGTAATCTCGGTTCCCTGAGAATAAGGAACGAGTATTGCGTATCTATACGCAGTGGGAGAAACTCATTTCCCTCGATTTACTGAAACGCATTTTGCAGCTGCACAGCTAGCACGGTGAGTGTCTGGCTCACTCATTGGCTGTGCTGCGGCAACTACTGCAAATCCAATGGCGCGGGCGCCTTTAACGTGTGCTAGCATCACGCCATTACACGTCAGAGCCCGCCAAGAGGGCGGGGTCACACACTAACGTTACAGAAGCTGACAGCGGCTCTGTCACCCGACGCTGGTCTCCAAACCACGTTTTGTCAAGGTAACACACGGGAAATGAAGCGAACCTACACACGAAACAGCTTTTGTTTGTTATTAGATAGATAACGATTATAAAGACAAAGAATCTGGGTGAAAGAATTGATTAGCACACGCAGGTAGCAGAGATTGTCTGAGCTAGAGGGAGCTGGAGGTGAGTAAAAAGTAGCTGCCTGCTCTCATTGGCTGGATGTGGATGTCTAACGTTAGTCGGCTGACTCTTCCAGATATTTGGCATGCTAGATATCTGGCAGACATCAGCGATGTGTCAGGGAGTTGTTTTGATGCATCTTTGAGTAGTTCACAGTCACACATAATCACTTGTGACCGCTACTTATCATTGATTAACCCGATCACAGCCCCACAGTGACCGAGCTCGCTGACCGGCAAATCGGGCTTAAAATCGTGTAGTGTGAACTAGGCTTAAAGCAGAGATGATTTAGTAGTGTCTCTGGCTAAAGTGATTGTAATTTATTACAGCGTGTGACGAAAAACACGCTTCTCTAGAAGAGTGTGTGAGCCTAGATATTTGTTTAGGGGTCTGGCTAAATAATGTTACTTTACGATTAACACTGGAGGGAAACGGGTTTGTTGCAGAAGCTTTGGTAAGGTAATAACAAGAGGCAAGTTAAAGATAAATCTTTAGCGTCAATTAATTAAATGTAATTTTTCTGCCTCTAACTTAAGATTAAATCATAAGAATGATTGTTTCCTTGGTATCACATTTTCACTGGTCAGTTATGGAGATCATTTGGCCATTATAAAAACTATTGATTTAATTATCTATTAATATCTGTTTGTGTTAATATAATATTGCTTTTTTTAAATAAATATATGCTCGTGCATTAAACTGAGTAACATCTGTAATGTGTAACTAGATACTAAAATGCTTATTTGTGACATTTTAACATTTTGAAAGTTTATCATAAATGTTTTTATATAAATTTTTTTTATTTCCCCTTTTATTTCTACAGGCAAGTCAATTAGTACAGTTTCTGTCCCCGTGCTCTGAGACGTGTATGTACCTCATGCAATACATGGTAAGATTGATATATTTTTTTATACATTGTTTATCTGGTGCCACACATCAACATTTGAGAATTAGTGATTTAGCTGAAATGCAGTGTTAATTTTTGCAAACTGAAATTACTCTCATTCCATAGAGTGTGAGTCCTTTTAAATATATTTGGTCATATGTATAGCCTCCTTTAGTGTTGTCACGGTACCAAAATTTCAGTATTCGGTACCAATACCAGTGAAAATCCACGGTTCTCGGTACCAATTTCGGTACCAAAGGGCTAGAAATCAAATTCTTTGCTGATACTTCCTCGTCATCAAGGAGAGCGCAGTTCGCATCGTTTCAAAAATAGTCGATCTCCGAATGCGAATGAACTTACTCTGAATTTTAGTATTGTTTTTATATGAGGATCCTTTTTCAAATACAAGGTCAATATTGATTTTCACTAACGACAAAACAACAAATTATCCGTGAATTTATATAGAACTAATCTTTAAAAGCTTTCCATCTTTACTCTCCTCACGTTGCATTCGGAGATCGACAAGTTTCTCCTTTACACAAGCGCTTGCTCTACCATGGCGTCTGTCGTTGCTATGCAACCTTGAACATAGGCGCGACCTGGAAAAACCGAGCGCAATGAGCGCGCTTGCCGCGCCCCTACATTTGGAATAACGAATCTGCACGCACAAAAACGCGCTATGTGAACGGCCACTTATGGCAATGTGACATTAGCCTAATCCAAAATATTTCCATATGTGTCTCTTTCCTCCTTTCTTATCAACAAGTGGATTTACAGCCACCACATCAGCAGCACTGCCGGTCGCCATGTCTCAGCGCTTTAATAAAGAGGACGCGCAACTGTATGCGCTCAGTGCATGCATGCGCATCAAGGAACGTACTCGGTTACTAACGTAACCTCGGTTCTCTCTAGAAGAGGGAACGAGTACTGCGTTAGATATCTAACGCTAGGGGAAAATCCTTTTTCCGCAAGATATTGAAGCCAAAAATTATCCTTAATTTTGTAATAATGCAAAACGCGTTGCGGCAGCATACGAGGCAGCTCGCGTGCCTATTGGCTGTTCTGCGGCAACTGCAGCAGCCTATCGAGCGAGGCCTGGCGTGACGCCAGACTCAATGAGGGTGCTTTGCGCCCGCTGTGTCAGGTCCCGCCGAAACGGGCGTGGTCTAGGCCTATAAATACGCTCGCAGGCAGCTACCATCCGGTTTTTTCATCATAGAAGCAACCAGAGCGTGCACATGCACGGCAAGGAACGCAGTACTCGTTCCCTCTTCTAGAGAGAACCGAGGTTACGTTAGTAACCGAGTACGTTCTCTTACGAGAGGTCTCTCGTACTGCGTTAGATATCTAACGCTAGGGGACCCAATGCAAAACGCCGTGCATGCCGAGATCTGACACCAAAGACCCAAGGGTGAAAACCCGGGGTTCATATAGTGCACAATCACTCAGGGAACTCACAGGGAGTCCGGGAAGAGGGAGGGGCGAAGCCACACTCTTCCACATATGGCAGCGTCGCTTCAGACGCGAATTTCATCATACAGACAGGGCGGGGTACGGTGTGGGTCTTACACAGTTTGCCCAGGCACAACTTGCGCTGCTGCTTTTCGCAGTCGATCACCGAGCTGTGCTCAGTAGACGCAGCATTCCGAGCTGATAGCATCAGGTCAGATAATACTGGTTAACTAGACCGACAGCAGCCTGGCCTGCAGGGCGGGAACCTCTAGGTTGTAAAACCTTATAAATGTAGACGGGGTGGCCCAGCCCGCCGCCGTACAAATATCTTGCAAGGCAATCCCACTCGACCAGGCCCACGAAGAGGCCATGCCTCTCATGGAGTGCGCTCTGACACCCAACGGGCATTACATGCCCTTGGAGGCGTATGCTAGCGCTATAGCATCAACTATCCATCTGGATAGGCTCTGTTTCGACGCGGCTAGTCCCTTAGAATGCCCGCTGAACGAAACAAAGAGCTGCTCTGTCTGTCTGAAAACAGACGAGCGAGACACATAAGCTCGTAATGCCCTGACTGGGCAAAGGAGGCCCTCTTTCCTCATCAGGGACCGGTAGGGCTGACAGGGAGATGACCTGCGCCCTAAACGGTGTGTTGAGGGATTTTGGAACATAACCGTGCTTAGGTTTGAGTATAACTTTTGAGTCATTAGGCCCAAATTCCATGCACGTCGCGCTCACAGAGAGTGCGTGTAAGTCCCCTATGCGCTTCACTGAAGCGAGAGCCAGCAGAAACACAGTCTTGAAAGACAGATGTTTCAGATCAATCATCTGTAAAGGATCGAATGGTCCACCTTTCATGGCTTCCAGCACCGTAGAAAGGTCCCATACGGGGACTGAGGGAGGTCTGGGAGGATTCTCTTAGCCCCCCTAAGGAAGCGGATGACTAAATCGTTCCTTCCTATTGACTGACCACGCATCGTTCTTGAGAACGCTGCTATAGCCGCCACATAAACTTTGAGCGTGGAAGGGGTCCTGCCCTTATCCAACAGCTCTTGTAGGAAGGAAAGCACCTCCGTCACTCCACAGTCTGTGGGTGACACGCCACGGGCTGTGCACCTGCCCGAAAACACTGACCATTTCGAGGAGTAGAGCCGTCTCGTAGACGGAGCCCTAGCCTGCGTGATCGTGTTCAATACTCCCTTAGGGAGTTCAACATGTACCCGTTGATGGCCCAGACATGAAGGGACCACAATTCCGGGTGAGGATGCCAGATCGAGCCGTGGGCCTGAGAGAGGAGGTCTCTCCTCACTGGTACTGGCCACGGGGCAGTGCTCGCTAGCTGCATCACAGCTGGGAACCAGGGCTGGTTTTCCCAGAACGGTGCTACAAGCAGTACTGAGCATCCTTCTTCCCTGATCCGTTCTATCACCTGAGGCAGGAGAGAGACGGGGGAAAAGCATAGAGCAGGCGGCGTGGCCACACATGAGCCAACGCGTCCCTGCTCTTGGAGAAAAATTCCGGGCAGTGAGCGTTTTCTTGAGACGCGAACAGGTCTACTTCCGCTCTGCCGAATTTCTTCCACAGCAGCTGGACTGTCTGTGGGTGTAGAGACCATTCGCCTGCCGGAACATTGTTCCTGGACAGTCTGTCTGGTCCTATGTTTAGGAGCCCTGGCACATGCGCTGCTCTCAGCGAGCGCAAGTTGCGCTGAGCCCATACCAGGAGGCGTTCTGCTAGCCTGTACAGGTTCCTGGACCTGAGGCCGCCCTGGCGATTTATGTAGGACACCACAGACAAGTTGTCCGAGGGGACCAGGACGTGGTGTCCTTTTATTTGGGGACAAAAACGTGTCAGCGCGTTGTCTACTGCCAGCATTTCGAGGCAGTTTATATGCAGGAGCTTCTCCCGTTCTGACCACTGGCCGAAGAACGGTCTGCCCTCGAGCAGCGCTCCCCATCCCGAGGTGGATGCGTCCGTGGACACCACTTTCTCTCGAAGAAGAAGTCCCCAGGCTTACACCTGATTGGTACCAGTCGTCCGCTCTCCAAGGTTTCAGAGCTGTGACGCACTTCTGATTGACCTTGAGGCGAAGCAGACCGGATGCCCACGCTTGGCGTGGGACCCGCGCTTTCAGCCAAAACTGCAGCGGGCGCATGCGGAGCAGGCCCAGCCGGAGCACTGATGATGCTGAGGCCATGAGACCCAGCATCTTCTGAAATTTCTTGAGCGGGACAGACGCGCCGCAGCGGAACGAGTTCGCTGTGCGCTGAATGTCTACCGCGCGCCGTGGTGATAGTCGCGCTATCATGGACAGCAAGTCCAACTCTGTGCCCAGGAAAGATATCGTCTGACTGGGGGACAGAGAGCTCTTCGCCCAATTGACACTGAGACCCAAATTCTCGAGGTGATCGAGTAAAATGGTCGTGTGTTCTATGAGCACTGAGCGAGATTGCGCTAGAATCAGCCAATCGTCCAAATAGTTCAGTACTCGCACGCCCCTCATTCTGAGGGGTGCGAGCGCCGCATCCATGCACTTCGTAAATGTACGGGATGCCAGGGATAAACCGAACGGCAGGACTGTGTACTGATATGCCTGGCCCTCGAAGGCGAATCTCAAATATCGCCTGTGACGTGACGCTATCTGTATTTGAAAATACGCGTCTTTCAGATCTATTGACACGAACCAGTCTCCTTGGCGAACCTGCGCGAGGATTTTTCTGGTCGTGAGCATCCTGAACTGTCGCTTCACAAGCACTCTGTTCAGTTGCCTTAGATCTAGTATGGGTCTGAGACCCCCGTCTTTCTTCGGTACCAGGAAGCATCTGCTGTATAGCCCTCCTTCGCTCTGAACTTGAGAGAGAGGCTCTATGGCCCCTTTGTTCAATAGTTTCGCCACTTCGGCTCGAAGTAAATGTGCTACTTCTGCTTTTACCGTGGTCTCGACGCGTGCCGCATAGCGGCGAGGGCGTCGGCGAAACTGTAGTGAATAGCCTCTTTTTATAATGTCCAGCACCCACCTCGAAACCCCGGGCAGCTTTGCCCATGCGTCTGCATGAATAGCTAGGGGTTGAATACGAAGCGCGCTCCGTTCGCTGAGCGATGGGGAGGCTTCGGTGTGCTGTAACACAAGCATCGCGCTCGTGACATTTGAGGCATGGGGCGCGCTGATAACAGCGGGCAGATTGCCCGCGCTCGACTCCTCTCCGGCGGTCAGCCGCGAGGGGGAGGGCTGGGCGAGTCCCGTGGGAACTGTCATGTCTATGTGTGGATGTGGGCGCGGGACAGCGGGCACATTTATCACACCGAAAGCGTTGTTCGCTTGAGTGAAGCGAATGCACGCTGGTTTCGTTTTTACAGAAACCGTGAGACATGCATGACGTGGTGTTTGTGGGCACTGGGTAGTGGGCACATTTACCACGTTTGAAGCGCAATCGATCTGAGTCGATTTTATGTGCGCGGGACCTGTGTGACAGGCTGTGCTTGTGTGTAGAGATGGGCACTGGGCAGTGGGCATTCTTACAACACATGAGACACCATCGGCCGTGGCCGGGACACCAGAAAATGCACTCTCTTGGGGATTTATCTGGGTAGCCGTAAAAACGGCATTTGTGTGCAGGCAAGCGGGTGACAGAACCGGCTTGTTGGCTGCAGAAAACACTGGAACAGTCACATTTTCTGGAACTGGACGAGCGAATAACTTTGGTGGGAGTCCGGCCGCAGCGGGACTCGAACACCGTCGTTTTCCTAGGCGTGCTAGGACGACTTCGGGGCCTCGGGCTTAACCACAATCCTAGGCCGCGGGCCACGCTTCGCGGGGCGGTGGCTGGATGAGCGGGAGCGCGGCTTCGCGCTTCGGGCCTGGAGGCGCTGCGAAGTGGCGGCAGTGGATGGTGGCTGGGGCTGTGAGCTCTGTGCAGACGGTTTCGCACGGCCTGCTGCAGAGCTGGAGCGCTTTGGGAGGAAGTGCTTCATAGCCTGTGACGCTTTCTGTACCTCTGTGAATCTCTCCGCGAAATCCTTGACGGAGGATCCAAAGAGGCCAGCGGGAGAAAGCGGGGCGTCGAGGAACGTGGTGCGCTCGGACTCGGCCATTTCTGAGAGCGTCAGCCACAGGTGTCTCTCGGTCACAGTGAGAGAGGCCATACTCCGTCCAATGGCCTGTGCTGCGGACTTAGTGGCACGGAGAGCGAGGTCCGTGGCGCTTCTTAGGTCCGGCATGCAGATCGCGTCAGGTCCTTTCTCATCCAGCTTTCTGAGGAGATCGGCCTGGAAGATCTGCAACGTGGCCATGGTGTGCAGCGCTGACGCAGCTTGCCCGGCGGCGGAGAAAGCGCGGCGGAGCAGGCTTGACGTCGTGCGGCAAGCTTTCGAGGGTAGGGCCAGCTTAGCGCGCCGTCCAGCGGAGGGCGGACATAAGTGGGCCGCTATCGCCTCTTCGACCGGCGGCAGCGAAAGGTATCCCTTGTTCTTGGCATCGTCAACTGCAGAGAATGCCACAGAAACAGCAGGACGCACTCTAGCTGAATAGGGGGCGTTCCATGACTTAGCGACTTCTTCGTGAAGCTCAGGAAGAAAGGGCGCTGATCTAGATGTAGGCGAAACGCGCTCCCCAGGCAGGAAAAAGCCATCCAGCCGGTTGTGAGCGGGTTGCTCGGGCGAAGACCACTCGAGGCCGAGGCTCGCCGCGGCCTGTGCGAGTATCCGCATGAGCTCCGTCTCGATGGACGCTCTCTTGCCCGACGATGTGCGGGCAGGGCGTGCGAGATCCTCAGAGCTCGCCCAATCCTCACTACCTGACGCCAGGATAGAGCAGGAATCATCCTCTCCCAGCAGGGCTTCCTCGTCAGCGATGTCGACGGAAGCGGCGGCAGACGGCGTCCGCTGTCCGTCAGGAAGAGAAGCTGACGAAGCCGGTGAAGCAGGCGGGCGAACCGGCGAGCTTTGGCGGCTGGGGGAAGGTTCCGGGACCCGCTGGGCACGGCGCTTTTTACGGCGCGACACCGCGGCGGGCGGGGGATAACATGGCAGAGATAACATGTTAACGCAGATAACATGGCGGTCCCCGTCGCTGAGCGTGGCTCTGCACGAGCCGCAGGAAGGAATCTTGAAAAAGATGCTGCTCTTTTAGAATGTGTGTCGCGGCGGCGACACACACACACACAGAGTACAGAGAAAAGGCAAAGGATATAAGCGCCGGAAAGCGCAGCAGGAAGGCAAGGAAGGCGGCGCGGCCAGCGACTTCAGTGACTCGTCCCGCTGAAGGTGCTCTCTCTCAGACGGCGCGGCTTCTTCTCCAGCTCCAGCGATGTGTGTGCTTCGCTTGAAGGATGAAAAAATCGGATGGTAGCTGCCTGCGAGCGTATTTATAGGCCTAGACCACGCCCGTTTCGGCGGGACGTGACGCAGCGGGCGCGAAGCACCCTCATTGGGTCTGGCGTCACGCCAGGCCTCGCTCGATAGGCTGCTGCAGTTGCCGCAGAACAGCCAATAGGCGCGCGAGCTGCCTCGCCTATGTCTGCATGCTGCCGCAACGCGTTTTGCATTATTACAAAATTAAGGATAATTTTTGGCTTCAATATCTCACGGAAAAAGGATTTTCCCCTAGCGTTAGATATCTAACGCAGTACGAGAGACCTCTCGTAAGAGAACCGGGTTTGAACGGGTCCTCGGTACCACCGGTACTTAAGAAAACTTGGTACCGTGACGTTTAAATTGTTTTAGTACCGACTTGGTACCGAAGTACCAGGTCTTTTGACAACACTAGCCTCCTTGTTAGCAGGTTTCCTCTATTCAACTTTTGATACTTTTGATTGCTCTTAATACAAACTCATAATCGCCAGTATCAGTTAAAAGTCCTTTGGCATTTCAATGGAAAATGTGTCTACTCCTGATTGCAACTTGGAAGATGTTACAGTCAAGTGCTGGCCTGAATTTGGCTTTTTTGTATTTGGAGAAATATAGTACATAAAAATCATGCCTTCCTTTCTTTCTTTCTTTCAGTGACTTATATGGCAGTGCAAACATTGTATGGCTAAAGAGAGTACTAGGTACAAATTACTTAAACATTATAAACTACATCATCATTATGGGAGAGGCCAACAATATCAATGCATATGTGTAAATTGTCCATTCTAATTTTCTTCAGATTTTATTTAATATTTCCAAAATTATTCAAAAATGTTTTTTTTTTCTCAAAAAATTAGATCCCAACTGTCAAATAAATGAGGCCTAAAAAAAAACAAACAAAAAAAGAATATTGTTTAATTGACTTTCCTTTTTTCCCTCAGGACGACACAATTCATACGAGACGTGCATGTGTCCTCAAGTCCTTGTGCATCTACTTGAACGAAGACCACGAGAAACTTGTGAAGGATTATATGGTGAGTTACGTATGTTTGGCAAAGAAGCTGTAAACCAGTTGAAAAGAGCACATATTTACTTGCTTGTGGGGATGAAACGATGTATCGTGAATTGGATAAAAATCTTTTTAAATGTGTTTACTACTGATTAAGATTACTACTGGTTGAAATATAAAAAAAAAAAAAAAAAAAAAAAACTCTATGTGACAGCCTAGGGCTTGACTCTAACGTTAGTTAACATACAGCAGGTAACCTTAGCTGGCTTAATGCGGTTAAATGCTGACAACTAAATGGCCTATCATGTGGCTGCATTTCACTGGAAAGAATTCCTTGCAAGGGGAATAAATGGGTAAGAATATATAAGGGTAATACTGTGTAAGGGCCCTTTAACAAATCACGTCCAAATCACATCTAAAAACGCATGGAAGGCGCGGCCGCACCACTATCTCTTCTTTCCACAAGCGTTTGCGTCTGTCATTGATATGCAACCATAACCTGCGTGAGCTTGCGGAATTCTGAAAAGTTGAGATGTTCTCATCTCGTCGCGGCATGGCGGGCTTGGAAAAATGTGCTTCCATTTTGCGTGCAAAAAATGTGATGTGAACATAAGTGACGGTGTCAGTAAGTCATGCCGAAAAATGTTGGCCACATCGAGAGGAAACTAATCTCCACAGTCATCTGGAACGCAATCTCAGGGAGCTATATGAAGACTTCAAAAAGTGTAAGCCCAAATCTAGAAACTTTGCTGCCGTACCATGAGTGCAGCAGGCGTAATGATATGACGCAGCGCCTGCCGCCTGATAATAGGCTACCAAGCTGGGGACTATTATCAGGCGCTGAGTCATATCATTACGCCTGCTGGACTCATGGTACAGCAGCAAATTTTCTTGATTATTACGCAGGAATGAGAGTATAGTTCCTAGCCATATCCGCCTAGAAAATCGCAACTTTACATTTTCCGTCGGTCTTAGTACACGATGTAACTACAGAAGAGTCAAGTTTTAAATAGGAAAAATATCGAAACTCTGTTCATTTTTTTGAGAGAGATGCTTGGTCTTGTCCAGTTCAATTAATTATGCTAAGCTATGCTAAAAGTGGTACCGCCAGACCCGCAGATCGGCTGAATGGATTCGAAAACGGTTTAACTCAACTGTTTAACTCTGGGGGGGTTGTAAAATGAGCCTGTTTCCAAAAAAAGTGGAGTATCCCTTTAACTCTTTATGGAAAAACTGAGATATTCTTCTGAAGATCAGAAGAATATCCATTAGCCTACCTGTTTATTTTTAGTATGATCATTACATATATAAATGATAAAATAAAATAAAAATAATAAAAATAGCATTTCTCTAGGGAAATGTAATATCGCAAGAAATATCGTTATCGCAATACTCAACAACAATATTGCATATTTTCCCAGTATCGTGCTGCCCTAATCTAAAGAGACAGGATTTATTTACTGATGTAAAATACTGTTTCAGTTGCACTTTTGTTAAGAATACACATCTCTCTTTTTTGCACAATTTATCTAAATATTTGTCTTTTTTTTTTTTTAAGAAAATTGTGAGAAAATCGTATTGTGAACTTTAAATCGTGAGTTGAGCGTATCGTTACATTCCTACTTGGTATGATAAATTCAGTGTGGAAAATTAATTTTCAGAAATTACTTGGTATAAACTAACTATAACTAAGTGTTTTAATTAACGTATGTATGTATATGTAAATGTGTATATACACACATGAAATAAAATGAATAAGAATGACTTTATATTCAAGCACTCATAAAATATTTAACCTAAAACATCCCACAGGACACAGACCTCGAGGCCAGAGCTTCCATGGAGCAAACTGTGATGGGAGTGTATGTCATTCAAAAGGAGGGTGCATGTGCTGGAGATAGCCCAGAGGACATCGGTGTCCTGGTCGAAGGCGTGGAGGTCCTCTGCGAGTTACGAAACATTGGGGATGCCTGTGCTTTGTTATTTGGACTAATATACTGTCTGAACCTGAGCTACCCACCAGACCTCAAATGCACTTTTGAAGCGATGCAGAAGATTCTCATGAATCTGGATGGCCAGAGGTTATCATCCAAGGCACAGTTCCTAAAAAACAAGCTCATGAAGTAAATTTGCTCATAGACTTCTAGTATGCAGATTTTATTTTTATTTTTGCCTCCTAGTTTTCACAAGAACTTTAAAATTTGCTCAATGGACACGGACTGTAAAAAGGTGAGTTGCTTCACTAGACCTCAAATGCACTTTTGAAGTGATGCAGAAGATTCTCTTGAATGTACATGGGCAGAGATTGTCTAAAGCACAATTACCAAAAACAAGGTCATGGAACAAATTTTGCTTAAAGTAGAGGTCTACAAGGGAGATTTTTTTTTTATTTTTTTATTTTTGCTTTGCTTTCAAAAGGACTTTTAGTTTGCTCAGTGTATGCGGACTGTAAAAACTTGACAGTCATTCACAAATACTGAGATTGTATAATGTTTACTAATGTTGGATTGTTTATTGTATCTACTTAGTAGATTTTCTTTCTTTGCTAAATTGCATGGTATTGGATCTGTGCATAAATTCCAGTACTTACCGATACCAGCTTTTAGGCAGTATCGGAGGTCATTCCAGTGGTATCAGCGAACATCTCATTGTTATCTGTTAAATTGTTTCCAGTTAGTCAGTAGCCAATTGCTACAATTCAGTTATATGTAATGCAGGCAAAATGTTGCATGAATAAAAATGTCAAATGGATTGCATGTTGTCTTTTTGTATGCTTGTTTTGTTATACATTTTACATTTTAATTTTGTTCAACTGAAGTGTTTGACCAATGTAGAATACACTCAAAATAATCTCACTAAATTAACTAAGAATGAACATGTAACTCAAAAAGATGCAAATGAGTTAAATGGAAATATTAATATCATGTTTAACCAACACATCTATTTTGTGTTCAAATAACATGATAAAGGTTGGTTGACTTAACTTGGTTTGTTTAGATGGAATATAGGTGGCATGATTAAATCATGTTCATCCAATGAATTATTTTTTTGAGTGTGGTAGGGACTACACGACATTCCTCCTGGGTTAGTGACATCACCAACCCTAAAATTTACATAAACCCCGCCCCCGGAAACACAATTTATAGATTATCAAGACAGAATATGCTAATCAATGAGAAGAAGATAACTACACATCAGCTACATAAATTCACCAACTAACCATTCAGAAATGTCCTGTTGATTCTACATGTTTTCACTTCTTCTTGAGTCTCTCCATCATTGTCTGACTCCGGTTTGAACATATAAGGCTAAAAGTTGTTGAAATTTTCAGTGCATGTGTTAGTCAGGGGGCCAATTCTGAAAAGGGCTTCCGTTAAGACTTTTGCGGACATGTTTTGGTACAAGCTGTCACCCTATTTTTTTAGTTAGAAGACACCCATAGGTAAGATATTAGGGTGGTTGTCAAGCTGAAATTTTTTTTTGTGACTTGTACAAGCAATTTCAGGCCAATTTTTTGGTTTCCTGCTCAACACGACATGCCAACAGTAAATGTTGAATATCTCCACAACCACAAGGACCATATTCATAAAAATGGTATCAAATGAAAGCCAACACTCTTGGGATGTCTGCTGAAGTGTCAGAATGAACATTTATTGTACAGTGTAAGAGACAACAGAACTAGAACATGAAAAAAACTATCTCCGCCTAAAGAGAACCAGTTTTCAAAGTGAATATCAGCTTGGAAACATAACCTAGTATCCCAAAACCTCTATCAATCAGTACCCATATCTATGGGAATGAGTCAAGCCAAGTTTAAAGCTTGTAGGGAGAGACAGTGCAATGCTGCACAAGTTATAATACTTTAATGTCAAGGCGGAAATTTAGAACTGTAGATGATGGTCTATGGTGCTATTTGACTTAGTGTACCAGGTTGTAACACAAATTATATTTAATTCACATATCACTATAGTTATTAATTCCATCCTAACAAAACTGCTCTCTCACTTCTTTAGGGTTAGGGGTTAGTAACTAGTTAGTAGTAATAACTATGTAATAGTCGTATGGCAAAGGTATGTTTTTCCCCATCAAAGCAGTGGCTCTCAGGTTGGCAGAGGTTGGCTCTCAGGTTGTCAGTCTCATCCCTTTGAGACTGAATGGATTGAATAAGCAAGGTCAAGCTAAGCGCAATGCAAATAATGGTGTGTGTCTATTATATTGCAAAAATATTGCACAATATTATACTACAATAATCTCCAGAAAGAGCACAAAGACACCACTTCCTGAAAAATCACTTCAATCAAAGGGCTTTATCTTGGCTGTATTTTCCATATTTGTCTTGACAAATGAAACATTTTTCCCAATCAATATATCTTCCTATTTGTATTTCTTTGGACGCTAGGCTTACAGCTCCCTCTGGATCCATGTTATCTCATCTGAAGGCAAAGAAATTTTTCACTACACTAGTCTGATTGGTTTCTGAGTGGATCACTACAATGTCCTCTGACATAAGCTGAGGGCTTTGCTATCTAACAAACTTATTAACACTTTTAGCTATAGCAGACTGTAAAATAGGCTGCTGTGCAGCAAATAAATTAAAAACATAATATTTCCATTACACATCTGCACAAAACTTAATTTACCTATTAGTAAGTAAGCTAGTAATTATGAAAGTAAATTAGCCTAGCTATACACTCACCTAAAGGATTATTAGAAACACCTGTTCAATTTCTCATTAATGCAATTATCTTATCAACCAATCACATGGCAGTTGCTTCAATGCATTTAGGGGTGTGGTCCTGGTCAAGACAATCTCCTGAACTCCAAACTGAATGTCAGAATGGGAAAAAAAGGTGATTTAAGCAATTTTGAGTGTGGCATGGTTGTTGGTGCCAGACGGCCCGGTCTGAGTATTTCACAATCTGCTCAGTTACTGGGATTTTCACGCACAACCATTTCTTAGGGTTTACAAAGAATGGTGTGAAAAGGGAAAAACATCCAGTATGCTGCAGTCCTGTGGGCGAAAATGCCTTGTTGATGCTAGAGGTCAGAGGAGAATGGGCCGACTGATTCAAGCTGATAGAAGAGCAACTTTGACTGAAATAACCACTTGTTACAACCGAGGTATGCAGCAAAGCTTTTGTGAAGCCACAACACGCACAACCTTGAGGCGGATGGGCTACAACAGCAGAAGACCCCACCGGGTACCACTCAACTCCACTACAAATAGGAAAAAGAGGCTACAATTTGCACGAGCTCACCAAAATTGGACAGTTGAAGACTGGAAACATGTTGCCTGGTCTGATGAGTCTCGATTTCTGTTGAGACATTCAGATGGTAGAGTCAGAATTTGGCGTAAACAGAATGAGAACATGGATCCATCATGCCTTGTTACCACTGTGCAGGCTGGTGGTGGTGGTGTAATGGTGTGGGGGATGTTTTCTTGGTACACTTTAGGCCCCTTAGTGCCAATTGGGCATTGTTTAAATGCCACGGCCTACCTGAGCATTGTTTCTGACCATGTCCATCCCTTTATGACCACCATGTACCCATCCTCTGATGGCTACTTCCAGCAGGATAATGCACCATGTCACAAAGCTCGAATCATTTCAAATTGGTTTCTTGAACATGACAATGAGTTCACTGTACTAAAATGGCCCCCACAGTCACCAGATCTCAACCCAATAGAGCATCTTTGGGATGTGGTGGAACGGGAGCTTCGTGCCCTGGATGTGCATCCCACAAATCTCCATCAACTGCAAGATGCTATCCTATCAATATGGGCCAACATTTCTAAAGAATGCTTTGTTGAACCTTGTTGAATCAATGCCACGTAGAATTAAGGCAGTTCTGAAGGCGAAAGGGGGTCAAACACAGTATTAGTATGGTGCTCCTAATAATCCTTTAGGTGAGTGTATGTCTGGTAAGTATATAGCTAGTTGGAACACAGTTTAGCTTACCTGTTTCTGGCAACATTTGATGGTAGAACGGTAGAATCTTGAGGTAAATGTTTGTGTAGACAAATAGATCAAGTTAATCTGTTGTGTGATTGTGTGATTCACTCCTTTATAAAGTTTTGTTCAGACTGTACTGTTGACACCTGCTGTGATCATCTTCTCTGGATCTGCTGCCTCAATCTGCTGCCAAATCACAGCTGTGCTGACACAACAGTGCCCCTTGTGGTGTGATACTCTTGTGGTATTTATTGATTATTATTGTTTAATGATCATGCTTGCACATAAGTTGGATTATATTGCACATCTGCCCAAAATTACAATAGGTAACATGGAAGAAAATGGAAGCACTTTGGGGAAAAAAATCCGCTTTTACCACTTTTAAGAATATAGTGTTAAAATGGACAAAAAAACATTTTCTAAGCTGACAACCTGGCTAGAACACATGTTGAGGGGTTAAATATTAATACTGGATAGGTTGTATACTTGTACCAAAAAGTGTCCAACAAAGTTTTAATATCAGTTTTGGCCCCCTGACTATGTGTGTGAGGTAAAAGGACATGAGCTCTTGAAGCTCCACCCCCTGTGCCAGGAGCAGCAGCTTATTTGCATTTAAAGGAACAGACACAACAACTGTTTTTGCTCACCCTCAAAAAGTGACAATTTTAACATGTTATATAAAAATATCTGTGGGGTATTTTGAGCTAAAACTTCACATACACACTCTGGGGACATCAGAGACTTAATTTAAATATTTTAAATATGCTGTATGCAAATACCTTGATTTTACCTTGCCACTTCAGTTATGAAACGTCGGCACGACCAATACTTACCCAGTAACGTCTATGCAGTCTAATACCTTGATTTTAAATAGCTCTATGCAGGTATAACAACCCAAAAGTAATAATATATACAGGCCTTTTATTGAAATAATGAGAAGTGTCAGCTGACTCCTTTTTAAACACTGAGATTATATATTCACAGTTCCCTTTCGAGGGAACTCGAACTGTATCGAATGACACTTTGGGGGAACGCCCCTCAGCGTAGCGCCTCTGAAGTATGAATGAAACTAAACCAATCCTGATTGGTGTTGCGTCATGACGTAATGTGTGACGGCATATGCGGAAGCTACAAAAGGACGCCGGCACACAAAAGAGATAGCTTTCTGTTCTTCAGCAAAGCGCTCTCTGTCTCTTGTATGTCTTATTTGGTGTTGTTTGTCTATCAGTCACAAAGCACATATATATATATATATATATATATATATATATATATATATATATATATAAGCAAATGGCGAGTAAAAGCAGTTACAGGAGGTGTGTGCATCCCTGCCCTCGTTATATCACGGGTGGGGACACACACCAACTGTGTGTACACTGTTTGGGAGCGCAGCACGCGCGGGCAGCTCTCGAGGGGGCTGCTTGCGAGGATTGTGAGAAATTAACAATCCGTGTGCTGCGTTCCCGTCTGGCCATCTTCGATGATGATGGCCAGGCTCGCGAGCCTCGTGGTGCGGGACCCGAGTTCGCTGAGGCGGCGCGGCAACGCTCTTCATGGGTCTCGCAAATGGATCTGGCGGGGGATCCCGAGACTGCCGAGGCACGCTCTCGTGATTCATCCGCCAGTTCCGATGCTCTTCCGCGCGAGTGGAGAGCCCGATGCTTGAGCTGTCTGCTTCTGAGGAAGTAGACGTGCTCAGCATCGAAGGCGGGGATTTTGGGGATGACTCGCCACCCCATGTCCCCGCATATGAGGAGCTGGTGGAGGTTGTCTCTCGTGCAGTGGCCCGTCTTAATATCAGTTGGCCACATGAGAGGCAGGAAACGCTTATTAAAAGCAAGTTGGACGAGCGTTTCCTGCAGCACAGAGAGCAACCTCGCCATCGGGGTTTGCCGTTCTTTTCCGATTTACACAACGAGTTGTGTAAATCGTGGAAAAATCCACACTCATCTCGCGTGTCCAACCCCCCTGTTTTAAATTATAGTAATATTTTGGGGGGGCGAGAGAACGGTTATGGGATGATGCCTCGGGTGGAATAGCCGCTTGCCACCTATTTAGCCCCCGAGTCTGCATCATCCCTAAAAACCCCGTTGCTGCCCACTAAACCATGCCGCGAAACATCATCGTTAGTGGGCAGGGCTTATATGGCTGCGGGTCGGGCTGGTGCTAGTCTGCACACTATGGCTGTACTGCAGGCGTACCAGGCCGACCTTCTTAAGGATATTGATGAGGGCGAGGGTCCAACTCCAGAAGATATTGCGGAGTTGAGGAAGGCTGCAGATCTGTCTTTCCGAGTCACCAAGGAGACGGCCCGTGCTATCGGCCGTTCCATGGCGGCAATGGTGGTCTCGGAGAGGCACCTATGGTTAAATCTGTCGGGCATCAAGGAGAAGGACAGGGCTTTCCTCCTTGATGCCCCGATTTCGCCTTCTGGCCTGTTCGGCGACTCAGTTAACATCGTCGTCGACAGGTTTCAGGAGGCGAAGAAACAATCTGCAGCCTTCAGGCAATATCTCCCTCGCCACTCCAAGCCTAAGAAGCCTGCCCCCAGTGGGCAGCCGCAGCCATCCACCAGCTCCTCCGCCTACAGACAGGCGCAAAAAGAGAGCGTCGCTTCTAGAGCCCCCCCTCAAACAGCATGGGGGCATAGACGACGCTCTCAGCCGAAGCCTCAGCCTAAGCAGGGCGACCTGAGGGCCGTCCTGCAGGCGAAAAAGGCTTCGGCAAAGAGGTCCTAGCCAGCCTAGGTCCTCTGCGGGCGGCCCCACCCGTGGGGAAGCGATCGAGGTCGCCTCCTCCGCGGAGCCCGCAGAAAATCGATGTCGACTTCCCGCCGCCAAGTGCGCTTCGGGACGCATCGGTTTCCAGCGAACGCGCCCTGCACTGTCCGCCCCACAGGCTTGCGGCCAGGCAGCATTTGCGTCCGCACATCGAGAATCGTTTTCGGTCGAACCCTGCCGGAGATCCGCTTCAGGGGGCCAAGAACGAATCCCGATTAATACCCGAAGCCAGCCTCGAGAGTTCCCTTAGTAGAGTATTTCGATGCATGGAAAAATCTCACGAATATTTCTCCTTGGGCTCTGCGCACCATTCAAAAGGGGTACAGACTACAGTTTGGTTCCCGCCCACCAAAGTTCAACGGGGTGGTCTGGACTGTAGTCGACCCAGAGCAGAGTCGGGTATTGGAACAAGAAGTAAACTCTCTGCTGGTAAAAGAGGCTATAGAACGTATTCCTCCTCCAGACAGGGAGTCCGGGTTTTACAGCCGCTGATTCATAGTTCCCAAGAAGGATGGGGGGTTGCGTCCAATAATAGATCTCAGGCACTTGAATCGGTCTCTGAGGAGATTCAGGTTCAAGATGCTCACTATTCCCATTATCGTGAGCCAAATTCAATCCGAGGATTGGTTTGTCACGATAGATCTGAAGGACGCGTACTTCCACATTTCCATCCTTCCATCTCACAGGAGGTTCCTGAGGTTCGCTTTCGGGGGCGAAGCGTACCAATATCGGGTTCTTCCGTTCGGCCTAGCTCTCTCCCCTCGCACATTTACAAAATGTATGGATGCAGCTCTAGCACCGCTGAGGCTTCAGGGTATCAGGGTCCTCAATTATATCGACGACTGGCTGATTCTGGCCCAGTCACAAGAGCTGGCAGTTCGGCATCGAGATGTCGTCCTTGCCCACATCCAGAGCCTGGGGTTGAGACTCAACACGAAAAAGAGTGTGTTGGCACCAGCCCAGAGAACCACGTTCCTGGGAGTGGTGTGGGATTCGGTCACGATGCGGGCACGATTGTCTCCAGCACGGATCGAATCCATCCTGGCCACGGTGACCAGGATAAAGCTAGGCCAGGCCATCACTGTAAAACATTTTCAGAGAGTGTTAGGGCTCATGGCAGCAGCATCCAACATCATTCCATTCGGTCTCCTGCACATGAGGCCCTTGCAGTGGTGGTTGAAAACCAAGGGGTTCTCCCCGAGGGGAAACCCATTTCGCATGATCAGGGTTATGCGCAGATGCCTTCGTTCCCTATCTATGTGGAAGAAAGCTTGGTTTCTGTCCCAAGGTCCCGTGCTGGGAGCGTCATGTCGCCGGAAAGCCGTTTCGACAGACGCCTCCCTCACGGGCTGGGGCGCGGTCATGACGGCCGCTTTATGAGAGGTTTATGGCAGGACCATCATTCATCCTGGCATATAAACTGCCTGGAAATGTTGGCGGTGTTCCGAGCTCTGAGGAGCTTCCTGCCGGACCTCAAGGGTCATCACGTCCTTGTGAGGACGGACAATATGTCGGTGGTGGCCTATATAAACCATCAAGGGGGTCTGAGGTCTCGCCCTCTATGCAGACTGGCGCATCAGACCCTCCTGTGGTCCCAGGGGAAATTGTTGTCTCTCAGAGCAACATACATCCCAGGGAATCAGAATCAGGGAGCAGACATCCTGTCGAGGCAGGGGCTGAGGCCCGGGGAATGGAGACTCCATCCCGAGGTGGTGGAGCTAATATGTCAGAGGTTTGGCCCAGTGGAGGTGGATCTATTCGCGTCTCGAGAGACGACTCACTGTCCACTGTGGTTCTCCCTCACACATCCAGCCCCGCTGGGGTTGGATGCCATGGTACAGACGTAGCCGAGGCTGTGTCTGTATGTATTTCCCCCGATCGCTCTGCTCCCGGGAGTTCTAGAGAGGGTTCGTCGCGACGGGATCAGTCTATTATTGGTAGCCCCGTTGTGGCCGGCCCGAGTATGGTTATCAGACATTATATTACTCCTGGACGGCCCTCCATGGGAGCTTCCCATCAGGAGGGACCTGCTGACACAGGCAGAGGGCTCAATATTTCACCCTCGGCCCGAACTATGGAAACTGTGGGTCTGGCCCCTGAGGGGGCACAGTACCGGGTGGCCGGCCTGTCAGCAGGAGTAGTGGAGACCATACTCAGCTCTAGAGCTCCCTCCACGAGGAAATTGTACGGCCTAAAATGGAATGTTTTCACTGTATGGTGCAGAGAGCGTGAGGTGGACCCAGTTAACTGCCCAGTGGCTTCAGTGCTGGAGTTCCTCCAAGATCGCTTCTCGGCTGGTCTTACCCCGTCCACTCTCAAGGTGTACGTGGCTGCCATTTCGGCTTTCCACGCTCCTCTGAGTGATGGGCCTCTGGGGAGACAGCAGTTGGTCGTACGTTTCCTCCGTGGGGCTTGGAGGATGAGACCTGCGGCTCGTACCAGGGTTCCCACTTGGGACCTGGCGGTGGTTCTCGAAGGGTTGGTTGAGGCCCCCTTCGAACCGCTGGAGTCGGCTGAGGCCAAGAACCTTTCCCTAAAGGTGGCTTTCTTGTTGGCCATTACTTCTCTGAGGAGGGTAGGAGATCTCCAGGCGCTCTCTATATCTAACGGGTGCCTGGAGTTTGCTCCAGGCAACATCAAAGCCATCCTACATCCTAGGCCGGGCTATTTGCCCAAGGTGCCATCTAATGTGGCACGGCCTACGGTTCTGCAGGCTTTTCATCCTCCACCTCACGAGACGGCGGATGAGGAGAGACTTCACCTGCTCTGCCCTGTCAGGGCTCTCAAAATATATATCCAGAGGTCCTCCTCATGGCGGAAGTCAGACCAGTTGTTAGTGTGTTTCGGGTCGCCCAAAAAGGGGCTTCCCGCTTCCAAACAGACCATTAGCAACTGGATTGTCCAAGCTATATCTATGGCCTACCAGGTGCGCAATTTGCCTTCACCTCTGGCCGTGAGGGCTCACTCTACCAGAGGCATGGCGTCCTCTAGAGCCCTCCTATCAGGGGCCCCGATCCAGGAAGTCTGCGATGCAGCAGGATGGGCCACCCCTCACACTTTTATTAGATTTTACAGCCTGGACATTCCATCGACACCTGGCACCCTTGTGCTCTCGTCCTAAGTGTGCCTGTGCGCAGCTTCACACTAGGACAGGCAGGGCTCGTTGTGGCATAGTGGGTACTCGTTCCCCCAAAGTGTCATTCGACGCAGTTCGAGTTCCCTCGAAAGGGAACGTCTCGGGTTACGACTGTAACCCTTGTTCCCTGAGAAAGGGAACGAGAACTGCGTCCCTTCGCCACACCTCCCCCTGCCTGGGAGCGCTTGCTTCATCACAGAATGCTATCTCTTTTGTGTGCCGGCGTCCTTTTGTAGCTTCCGCATATGCCGTCACACATTACGTCATGACGCAACACCAATCAGGATTGGTTTAGTTTCATTCATACTTCAGAGGCGCTACGCTGAGGGGCGTTCCCCCAAAGTGTCATTCGACGCAGTTCTCGTTCCCTTTCTCAGGGAACAAGGGTTACAGTCGTAACCCGAGACGTTTACAAGAGACATTGTTTACAAAAGGAAAATTTTCAAAAACATGTTTTGACATTAAAAAAAGACAGAAAGACTCAAGTTTGACAATATGATCTGACAATATGATCTGAGCAGACTCTATGTTTCATCTTTTTACTCTTTTAGATTATTTTTATAACAGTATTGTAGCACGCCCGCCGTCCGGCTGGCGATACTGCAGTAAATGTTCTGTTTGATTAAAACAAAGAGACACAGACAGTTGTGCTGTTGTTAGCCACGAGTCGCTCTTGTAATGGCGTCTTTTTCTATGCGACTCAAAGTTACCCTCAAACTCTCCGCTCAGCACATGATCTCCCCCTAATGTCCGCTGAGGGTATTACGCACCAACAGTACAGCATACCAAATTGTCTCTGAGCATACTCACAGTAGTTGAAACAATATCATCAAAATAATAAAATAAATCAAACACATCAAAAGAAATAATTATTCCTGTGACTATACATACAGGGTGTCACACTCTCCCCGACAAAAGAAACGGCTCCAAACAACACTGACCCTTTTAAATCTTAAACATCTTTCTCAATAACACAAACATTCTCCTCACATTGTAAACAAGTTAAAGACCTCTGTGTCAATGCGCAATGTATATGTGTGTGTGTTTTAACCCTGTTTTCTTTTAGGTACTAATTCTCTAGTATCCACTAAAGGCAGCATAAGATTGTAAAGTAGGATAGAACCCTATCTGATAAGGCAGTGTAGGTGGGATGTGAGCACAAGTTACATATACTGGCCCCTGTACCCCAGAATAATACGGTAACTGCTGTGCCTGCTTAAGTTGAGCAGCCCCTATCTCCGTAGGCAGTTCATAATTAGGCTGACCCAATGAGGGGTAAGTGAAGACCCGTGTGGGCTTTCGTTCTCTGCTAGATCTTCTGACATATCCATCTCATGCAGCATTTCCCATTGGACTAACCATTTGTCTTTCTTCCTCACTAGGTACCATCTCTCCCATCTCGTCATTCATCCCATCAGATTCTGGTGCAGCAGGTAAGTCAGTCAAGGAGTGAGTTGTCACTGGCTCAGGTAAGTATTCTTCCTCTACCCCTCGAGCAATCTCTCCATATCTCGCAGGTCCATCCTCACCACTTCTCCGTCTCCAACCTACTCTTTCGTAAGTGTCAGGTATAGTCCTTCTCTGCTTAGATCTCTGCTGTTCAGAGGACCGCAACCAGTAGTAAGCTCTCGGAGCATCGCTGTCATCTGAACATGAATCACTTGAATTTGCTCCTTCAGGTTCCCTTGCTGATCTTAACAACCTCTGTTTTCTTCCCTTAGGTCTACACGAGTCATTTGCTCCAAGAGGTGGCGGGTCTACAGGTAGGTCATTAACCAGATGGAGCAGGTTCCGATGCAAGGTACGTATCACTGCTGAATTTTCACCTCCACTAGACTCAGGGTACACTTGATAGACTGGTCCATCACCTATCCTCTCTTTGACCACGTGCACTGTTCTCTCCCAGTATGATCTTAGTTTTACAGGCCCGCCCCGTTCACTTAAGTTACGGACCAGAACTCGATCTCCTGGCTGCAGCACAACACCCCGAAGATGCCGGTCATAGTATTTCTTGTTCCGTGCGCTCGCTTGCTTGCTGTTGTCCGAGGCTAGTTTATACGCTTCAGCCATCCGTTGTGCCCACTTCTCTGCATAATCCCGAGGTGAGTATTGGTCCTCCTCTGCTCTCAGACCAAACAACAAGTCAACGGGCAAACGCGGATGACGTCCATACAGGAGGAAGAATGGAGAGTACCCCGTCGATTCATGCTTAGTGCAATTATAAGCGTGCACAACCTTCGGGAGGTGGTCTTTCCATCGATCCTTTTCCCTCTCTTCCAGCGTCCTCAACATCTGTAACAAGGTGCGATTAAACCCGTTCTGCCGGGTTTGCTTGTGGGTGATAAGGCGTCGTTCTGGAGTTACTGACACCTGTTAACCGCTGCAAAGTCGTGAAGAGATGATTCTCGAATTCACGGCCTTGGTCGTGATGAAGCCGGCAAGGGTAGCCGAATCTCGGGATAAAGTCGTTAAATATCCTCTCAGCCGCCGTCCTTCCAGACTTATCTCTGGTCGGGTACGCCTGGGCAAATCTGGTGAAATGGTCCACCAGCACCAGAATATATTCATATCCACCCCGACTTCGCTCCAGGTGCAAATAATCAATGGACACTAGATCCAGTGGACAACCTGAGGTAAGACTCCCCATCGGCGCTCTGATCTGCACCACAGGTTTCTTTTGTTTCACGCATCGGCACTGCTGGGTGACATAGTGCTCGATCTCCTTCTTCATAAAAGGCCAGTAGAATCTCCTCCTTGCTAAATCTAGAACTCGTTCTGTCCCTACATGACCCATGTCGTTGTGCAACTGTTTCAATGCCAACTGCTTAAACTTAGCTGGAAGAACAAGTTGAGCTCTGTGGTTGGTCTTACGATAGAGCAGTCCCTCTTCAAAATAAAGTTTTCTCCACTCATACAACAGTCTTTTTAGGCCTCCCTTAGCAGTTTTCGTCATCTCCGATGTCAGTTCTCCACCACTCTCCTTTAATTCGATCACCTTCCCAACAACAGGATCTTCCCGTTGGGTGGTTTTCAATTCAGAACGATCAAGTGATATGAGACTCCCTTCAAACTGGTACTCTGCATTCTCTAAACGTGCATTCAGAGCCGCAACCCAGGCAACTTCATTCTCTTGGTCAGCCCGACTTCCTTCCCATGTAGCCCTGACCACCTCCTCTGTGATAACTTCGGTACATGCGGTCATAAACTTAGTGATGTCAAGGGGACAACGAGAGAGCATATCTGCATCCGCATTCATTTTGCCTGGCCTGTAACGAATGTCAAATCTGAAGTCCGCCAATTCTCCTACCCACCTATGTCCAACAGCATTGAGTTTAGCCGTTCTGAGGACATACGTCAATGGGTTGTTGTCTGTCAAGACTGTAAATGTGGCGCATAGAACAGATAATCGCGGAACTTCTCGCAGACAGCCCATTTAAGTGCCAGGAACTCCAGCTTTCCGGAGTGGAGTCTGTAACTTTTCTCGGCGGGGGTCAAGGTTCTGGATCCATACCCAATAACTCTGAGCCTTCCCTCTTGCTGTTGGTACAGCACAGCCCCGAGCCCATGGTCGGACGCGTCTGTATGGAGCACAAATGGGAGTTTGAAGTTTGGGTAAGCGAGTATCGGAGGAGTAGTTAGAGCCTCAATGAGTCTTTCCAACACACATTGGTGCATACTTGTCCACTCTACTTTCGTGCGAGATGGTAACTGGTTCCCTCTCTTCTCAGCTTTACTCAACTTATTCTGCTCTCCAGAGGCTACTGATCCCCGGTACTGCAGGAGTTCGTACAGTGGTTTCGCAATTCGTGAAAAGTCCTGGATAAAAGTACGGCAGTAACTGAGGAACCCCAACAATCGCCGCAACTCCCCGACAGTAGTGGGCTTCTGGTCTTTCAGAGAGGTGACTGCTTCTAGATCTTTTGGGTCGATACGGATACCGTCCTCCGAAACTAGTCTCCCCACATACCTGACCTCTCTCTTGAAGAGTTCACACTTTGCTGGTCTCAACTTTACTCCATGACTCCGCAGTACCCTGAGGACTCTCCTTAATCCCTGAACATGGTCACTGAACGTTTTGCCAAAGCAGAGTATGTCATCGAGATACGGGATACATAACTCATCTCTCAAGGAGTCCAGCATTCCCTCCATACTCCTCTGGAACGCCGCTGGTGCATTCGCCAATCCGAAGGGTATGCGCACCCACTCATATAGGCCCCAAGGAGTTGTGAATGCCGTAAGGTGTCGATATCCCTCCGCCATGAATCCTTGATGGTAGGCCTTCCCCTGATCCAGGATTGAAAACCATCGGTAGCCTCCCAGGGTGTCAATGAGGTCCTGAATCCGGGGAAGTGGATGTCGGTCTGGAACGGTCTTCTGGTTCAACAACCTGTAGTCTATGCACAATCTCAGCGTGCCATCTTTCTTCCGAACACACACCACCGGGGGTGCGTAAGGAGACTTTGACTTGACTACCCACCCTCGAGCCAGTAAATCCTGAACGTATTCCTTCACCTCTTTATATAGGGGTTTCGGGATGGAGGCATAAGCTCGCTGAACAGGGATGTCGTCCTTCAGATTAATCGTCATCTGTAAGCTCGGGATGCACCCAATATCATCATCTCCGCGAGCAAACACGTTGGATTCTTCGTACAGCATGGCTTTGACTAATTTCTGCTGTTCATCTTCCAGATGACTCACATCGACTGGCGGGTGCCACAAGCTGTCTACCCTGCGAGCGCTCTCATGTTCTAGGGGACCTGGTTCTTCTCCGCTGTTCACTGGTAAGTCGTCTCTGTTTACCGTGTCTTGCTGCTCCGTTTCGCTAATGCTTGAGATTGGCTGAATACTCCCTAGAGGTGTATGTCGTCTGATCGTAACCTCACAAGCAGTAGGGTTTCCCAGGGGAATCCTAACATAAGGCCGGTCTGTCCCCTCTAGTTCCATTAGACCTTCTCCCACGTCTAGCTGATTTAACAATGCACTCTCCTCACTGGTCTCGAACAAGACTACTGGCTCAGTGCATTCCAAGCCAACCAGAACTTCACACTTCATATGAGTCACCTGACCGGGTGGTACAACAACATCTCTAGGGCCGACTGTGACAATAGCTCCTAACTTCACATGGGGTAGTTCCTGAATGAAGCTCACTATCGCATTAGCTTGTTCCTCTTTGATGTCAAGGGCCATCTTTAGGAGTTCTGCAAAAGCACATAGACCCTGTTCAGTGTCATTCTTTCCTCTTATTATCTCCTCGACCACATTAAACCCCAGCAATCGTCGTTCTAACGGCATCTTCCCCACGAGGAAAGGTACTTGAATAGCCATACTTGGGTCATTATTTCCAGGCAGGTTCACTGTCAATTCTACCCATCCCTCGAATGGCAATGGTTCTCCATTAACAGCTGAGACATTGACGTTGCCCCCATTGACTATTTCTGACAGTGGTCGCAGAGCTTGATCCGGTAAGTATTTACTCTTCCAATTGCAGTCAATTATACTAACTTGTGCTCCTGTGTCTAGTAGAGCGGTTACTGCGAACCCATGAATGTGGCACTTGAGAGTGGCTTTCTTCCCAATGAGCTGGGCTACTCGATCACAGGGACTTTGTCTTTGGTTTGGTGGATCAACGAACCTACCCATCCGTGCTGCTTTCTCCTTAGGCTGGGACTGTGATTTCTCGGTCACTGGTCGCCCCTCTACAGTGGCCGCTGATCGTTTCCCGACACCTTTTCTCTTCTTAGACAGCCCACCGCACGATGCCCTTCCTCACCACACACGAAGCAATGACTGCAAGAGGTGACATCCTTGTTAGTACATTTGGGACACATTCGTCGGCGTTGCCTTCGCTGCAGCTGGGAATCAACTTTGCACTGATCCTCTGTCGTTCTCGCCTTTGCAAGTGATTCAACAGTCTTTGTAAGAGCTTCAATTTGTGCACTCAACCGACGAATCGTCTCAGTTTGGTCATGTTGTCTGCTACAATCTACCTCTTTACCTCGGCTGGACTCACACTGGGCACTGAGGGCATTTGACACTCTCTGCCGTGCAGCTTGTCCCAACCGACGTTGTCGTTCGCTCTCGTCACTGGCTATCTGGGTTACTTGGCGCAGGAGTGCCTCATCTGTCACCAGGCGGTTTGTAAGTAGGGGTTTCAATTCAGTGCGAAACTGGTTGTACTTTGCACCCATGACCTGATAAATCGTCCTTAAAAACACATTTTGAATGGTTTGTTCATCGTACTCCAGATCTGTGACAGCTTGTTTAGACAGAAAAATGAGTTTCTGTTTTAGTCCGATCAGTCTATACAGGAACTGTTGAGGAGTTTCACTGTCATTCTGCTTACCGCACATTAATTCCTGGAAGAGCTCAGAGCTACTTCTCTCATTCAGATGCGACTGCAGGAAACTTTTCAGTTCTGGAATTGTCAGTCCTTCCTTGTTCACTAACATGTCCTTGAAGTTTCCTGGCTTAATGACTCTCAAGACCCCTCTGATAATGTCATTCTCACTATGGTTAGCTGCCAGTCCCTCATCTATCTGTTTGGTTACACTTGTGTAACTAATATCAGAAGTGCTATCACCAATCTGCCCCCCTTGAACTTTGAATTTTCTATGCTGAAATGGCAGTAGCTGTAGGTCACGGAGGGAGATCATACTTTCCCTTTTTCCACTACTGGGCTCACCAGCTACATTCACAGGTAAGCTACGGCTACTTTTGGGAGATTCTGCTCTATTTGGGTTAACTTCAATCTTGTATTGTGCTAATTTCCGCCCTAACTCTTCATAGCAGTCTACCAATCTGTTATACTCCATCGGTTGTGTCTGTGTGTCAGGGGTGTGTGCAAGTGGTTGTGGTGTAAATGACTCAGTGTCCTGCAGAACTGTTCTAACACTCTGTTTCTGAATCAACACATTCACATTGTCTTTTAACAGTAACAATTGAGACAACCCTTCATCTTCTAACTCCATGAGAACATCACTGTTCATGTACTCAACAATGTACTCGAAACAACACTCCTCATCAGTTGTATCCAACCTGTGCTTTCCGGGTGCTGCAGTTGGCTCCAGACAATCCAACAGGCTGATCAGTCCATCATGGGTGAGTTGATGAAGTCTTTTCTTGATTTCCCAAACCGTTGCTTTTCTCTCGCTCGAAGTCATCTTGTCGACAATTCAGCTGCTGATGGGTTCACACTTGGCTCGTACCACACCGCACTACTCCTCAGCCAGGAAAGCCTCTCACTGCCGTGCTCTGGTTCTCCTGCCGCCGTTAAGCTGCCCTCTGTGGTCCTCACGCTGATCACCCGTCACTCAGCCGCTCTGTGGTTCAATTGGATTGGATCTGCATACCAGCAGGTGGCGCTAGATCCCGGACGAGCCCCCAAAATCTGTAGCACGCCCGCCGTCCGGCTGGCGGTACTGCAGTAAATGTTCTGTTTGATTAAAACAAAGAGACACAGACAGTTGTGCTGTTGTTAGCCACGAGTCGCTCTTGTAATGGCGTCTTTTTCTATGCGACTCAAAGTTACCCTCAAACTCTCCGCTCAGCACATGATCTCCCCCTAATGTCCACTGAGGGTATTACGCACCAGGGCCGCGGGAAGAGGTTTTAGGTTGGGGGTGCTGATTTTTTTTTTTTGGGGGGGGGGGGGGGGGGGGGTCCACCACTTTTGAATAAGAAACAATATCAAGACTATAAAACTCGTCAAAAAATGCGCACACACTCAAACCACCTGACTGCACATCACATTTTTGACTTTATTGATTCTGCTTTTATTCGTAATGCAATGGACCGGTCAACGGGACATAAATGAATTCTTAAAGGATGGGACTTTATGGGACATTTGCACAAAAAGAATAAATAACTTACCGTAGCCTATAAGTCGCTCCGGAGACGCATATCAGTCAAAACATGCACCACGAAGAAAAAAAAAACATATTTAGCCTAAGTCGCACTGGACTAAGTTGCATTTTTTTAAATTTATTTAAAAAAAAAAAAAAAAAAAAAGTTACAGACAGTTCTCCGCTACGGACGTGAGCACTCTAAAGCGGCACTAAAATAATGTTTTAAAACTTTCACAGAGACCTAAAACTGAAAGCACAAAGCCTGTCTTTAAATTTAATTTCGTTTTGTATTAATTGTATCTTAATTTTAATCAATGTTTCATCAACAAGTTTTCTGGATTTAATAAGAAGTAGCTAAATATAGGCTATTAGAAAATAGATAATCAGAACACGGAGGCGCTGGCGAACCTGGAGCTCGTCTCATAAATTAACCGAAACTCAGCGTAGGCCTATAAGGTAGCCTATTGCCTCACAGACCTGAGACATATAGATAGCTTGAAATGTCTACTTTTAAGCAGAACAATTCAAAACGAAAGAAAACAGACGGCGCTGCTTATGTAATTCGTATGAAATGTGCATTTCTCTCTGGCGCTGCGAAGATCGCGAGTCGTCAACTTCATCTGTCTAGCCGACACTGACATAAAAAAAAAAACTGTTTTATTAGTAAACAATTAAAATGTATCCTGATATATTTAACATATTTGCCTGTTCCTTACAAAACACTGACAGTGGGGTTTTTGACTGGGTTTTTTTTTTTTTTTTTTTTTGATCAGCATGCGGACAAATTTTTTCGACACACACAATATTACATAACACTCTGCGCTTATGTTTTAAAAAGGTAATTTAACATATAAATAACCATTTTTAAATAGCCCACTTAAAGTGTTTATTACAAATAAATGACTAAATGCTAAAAATTAATAAATTTTAATGAACAAACATATGCGTTGCATTTACAATTCTGTGAAAACAGGGGGTGCTGCAGCACCCCCAGCACCCCCACTTCCCGCGGCCCTGTTACGCACCAACAGTACAGCATACCAAATTGTCTCTGAGCATACTCACAGTAGTTGAAACAATATCATCAAAATAATAAAATAAATCAAACACATCAAAAGAAATAATTATTCCTGTGACTATACATACAGGGTGTCACAGTATCATATTCATATCTCTTTTAATTCCTTTCATAACTGTTTTAATTTTCCTTGCTTTTATTTTGTGATTATTTTAATTCCTTTCTTTGTAAAGCACTTTTTCTCCCTCTTGTTTCAAAAGCACACAACACTGAGTCGAAACGAAATAAGAAATGCAGTTGCGGAAAACTTGAATAGCCTACTTGAGCAAAACCACCGACCCTAAACACACTTCCTGAGCATGAGACTCAGTGAACACAATACAGCCTGAAACTTCGGTTATGAAACGTCGGCACGACCAAAACTGGACAATCATCACTGTACACATGCAGAAAAAGCACAGAAACGTTTGGGTAAATTATCAGTCGGGCCTCATTTATAAAGTGTGTTTATATGCGCGTTTTCTGTGCATACGTTCATTCTATAAATCACACGTATGCACATTTAAGAAATTATTGTAAAATCAAATTTAGGATCGTTTCTTTGCAACATTATATAAATGAGGTCCTATGTGTCTGAATAACTTAATGTGCAATTTAAAGTGTTTTCTTTTTACCATGCCAATAATAAAGGCACAAAGTCCAATCATAACTGGATGCTTTATAAACCTGCCAATCAAACTTTTGGGCCAAAGTTTCACCAAATAGTTTTTGCCATTGCTTCAGAATTGGCAGGAAATTTAATTTTGGATGGCTGTTGTATTACGGTATACGGCCCAGATTATTTATTGGGACAGATTCAAGATCCAATCAGATTCTTTTAAACCTGGATATTCATAAAGCTTCTGCCTCATCTGTACATTAATACATCATCAGCTCTTACATGTGTTTCAGTCAAACTCATTTTGAATCTTTCTCTCAGCTTGATTCACTCATGTTTTCTAAATCATTGCGCTGACAGTCACTCGGCTCTGATCTCTGAAAACATCTGAACACAGAATGACACTTATTAAATAAATATTGTATTTATCATAGTATTTCAATGTAGGCTATTCAGAGAGATGTTAAGCTATTGTTTAGGACAGAAGTTTTCAAAGTGAGGTTCACAAATTAATTTACTATACTAATTTACAATAACCCACATAGCAACATTGTGCCGGCCCAGATCTGACCCACATCTGGCACTTGTGGAATGCAGATCTGGCCCACATGCAGCAGAGAATGACGGCCCTTGGGTGGCCCAGTCCTGTTTGCCAGATCTGGGCCACAAGCAGGCCATAGCAATGCCACATGTCAGCCAAGGGCAAAGAAATAAACCAGAACTGGACCTTATCTGAGCCACAAAGTCTGTGAATATTAAATATGGAGTCATTTCAGCCTTAATAAGTCTGTTAACAAGCAGAATCACTGAAGGAAAGAAGAGAACAGAAAAAGAGACGAGCAGAAACACAAGAACTACAACTGACTTCAGACACAGCCTTAGATGAAATCAACTGAAGAGAAAAGAAGACATTAAATCTGTGAAGATCTCAGCAGAGGAGGATTAAACAACTCCACAAACAGCATTACCAGCTTCACTTATTACTAACCAGACTGACTTTATTTCTGTCAGACGTCTACAAAAGTTTTATTGAGAATTAACAGAGGATTAACTCTAATGTGTTTCATTTGAAGTCACCATATCAGTGGTTAGTGCTTCCATTAGTTGGGCTCTTAACTCTTGTTATATCTATTGTCTTTTTTTGGCTGCTATGGCAGTGTGTTTGTTAAACACATTTGCAGCAGCAAAGAAAGCTAAAGTGAAACGAGATTGATGGTTTTATAATCGTCATGAAGTAACCTGTTTGACTGCTGTCTTTGGAATTTAACTTGTGTTGATCCATTAATATTTTCACATCACAAACCCTGTGTTCCTACAGCATGAGATCCAGAAATATTATAACAATCAGTTAGAAGATTTTATCAAACATGAGCACGAAAAAGCCAGTTTCGCATGACACACACAGACATCAACAATCAGTGTATGAATCTCAACAATGGTGACAATCAAAAGTACCTTACTGCAATGCATGCTGGGTACCAGCATAGTACAAAACTCCCAGCATGCATTGCAACATGAATAAATTATGCAGCTGAATTGTCCTATTATTTGGTTTAATTCTAAATATTTGCTTTTATTTTTTGCTGTTGTTTTGTTGTGATTTTTTTTCAGTGATGTTCTGAATTGATCGGTTTATCAAATATTTGTGATTGTCACCATTGTTGAGATTCATACGCTGATTGTTGATATCTGTGTGTGTCAGCATAAACTAATTTTTTGATCTCATGTTTGTTAAAAGCTTTAAACTGACTGTTATAATATTGATTATAGATCTCATGCTGTAGGAACACAGGGTTTGTGATGTGAAAATATTAATGGATCAACACAATTGTTAGATTCCAAAGACAGCAGTCAAACAGGTTACTTCATGACGATTATAAAACCATCAACAGATAATCATCATCACCTGATCTTGTTTCACTTTAGCTTTCTTTGCTGCTGCAAATGTGCTTGACAAACACACCGTCACAGCGGCCAAAAAAGACAAAAGATATAACAAGAGTTAAGAGCCCAACTAATGGAAGCACTAACCACTGTTATGGTGACTTCAAATGAAACACAGAGTTAAACCTCTGTTCATTCTCAATAAAAACTTTTGTAGACGTCTGCCAGAAATAAAGTCAGTCTGGTTAGTAATAAGTGAAGCTGGTAATGCTGTTTGTGGAGTTGTTTAATCCTCCTCTGCTGAGATCTTCACAGATTTAATGTCTTCTTTTCTCTTCAGTTGATTTCATCTAAGGCTGTGTCTGAAGTCAGTTGTAGTTCTTGTGATTCTGCTCATCTCTTTTTCTGTTCTCTTCTTTCCTTCAGTGATTCTGCTTGTTAACAGACTTATTAAGGCTGAAATGACTCCATATTTAATATACACAGACTTTGTGGCTCAGATAAGGTCCAGTTCTGGTTTATTTCTTTGCTCTTGGCTGACATGTGGCATTGCTATGGCCTGCTTGTGGCCCAGATCTGGCAAACAGGAGTGGCCCACCCAAGGGCCGTCATTCTCTGCTGCATGTGGGCCAGATCCGCATTCCAGAAGTGCCAGATGTGGGCCAGATCTGGGCCGGCACAATGTTGCTATGTGGGAAGTTTATAAATTATAAAATAATGCCGCATAATTATAAAGTGTGCATTTACAGATGAGGGAATTTGTGTCAATAAACAAGCATAGTGTACTCTTTACTGACACACACATTAATAACCATATTTTAGTTTTAGTTTTCATGGCTCTTGCTGACACAATCAATGCTTCTGAATTTACCTGAAAGGTATAGCGGAGGATCTTTCCGAATTTTAGATAAGACTCTCCACTTTTTGAAAAGTTTGATTGATTCACCAGAATGATTGACAAATAGGAGGACCAATAGTATAGGTCACCCACCCGGAAGTAAAAAATCCTCCGCTATACCTTGAAGATCCTTTTACGCAGCATAAAACAGATGAAGATGAAGAGAGCAAACAGCCACCAAAACTGATCTAGCCTATCCAAGTGATCAAATATCAAATCAGCTGATCTATAATGATAAATCAATATTAGACTTTAGGTTTAAAGCTCTTGATGTTTGACCTGTGAAGTGAAATAAACACTTAATAGTCATATGCAGAAAGGAAACTCACAGTCACAGAAGGGAGCAGAAATGGCAGAGGACAGAGATCAGCACACCAGCTTTTGAGTGATGAAAAATCCTCATATACTCATACACACCTGTAATGTACATGTATTACATTTCCATGCATTAAGTATATTTTCATATTAAGTAAAACACATTAGAAATATGAACAATTTCATTTTCGAAAAATGTTTCACGTGTGAGGGGGGAGGAAACATGCAGAAATAATAGCCTACCTCTGCCAATGAGATATTTAAGACTTTAAAGTCTGTATCTTTCCACATGTGCGATTATTCTTCTGCAATTCTTAAAGCAACTTTTCCTAATATTGAATGCTGTTTATGACGTCGATGTTGATGTGCCTTTAGGATGGCTTTTCCCATCCTCGCGTGACCGCGTCGCGCACGCGCAAATGAAAGAGACACTGCGCGGAAGTGGGAGATGGCCGCTCCTCCGCGGATTGTCACAGGACACTACACGGTTTAATTTCGTGCTGTTTGTCTCTTTTCCTGTATTATCCACTCTTTGACATTTATGTTAAGAGTGTGCTTGTGCGAACTATCCATAAGGACTTCCAGTCCTGTGCCTCGGGTTTTCCTTCTCGCATCGATCCGTCTTTTACTTCACCTGGACAGGACACACCCTCTGGCAGACGTTACAACAACAACCCTCTCCGTTTCCACAACTGTTTTATTCAACCAGTTCTACTGCAAAGATGTCACTCTCTCCATAACACTATGAAAGAAGAGCTAAAAAAAAAATAATAAACTTAATGCCATCCACATGAATTCCAAAGGGATCTGATAAATTCAAGTGTTTTCTTAATGCAATGTGAGTATTACATTATTTACAAGGATGTTTGTGCAAAAGTAACCATTCAAAATACAACTGCTGTACATATTAGCTAAGTATAACTTCACAAGCCTTTGTCTAAGGTTTACACATTTAACGCAACAACAACAAAACTCAGCAGTATCACACATTACCTGGCTGCGTCACTTCCGTGATCCACTTGTAACAGAAAGTTAACTTCAAAATTAACTCATGAGGTTAGTTAATGTAAATGCCCCACTGTCCCTGCCACATTACCATGTACTAAATAAAATACAAAAGCATGAGCAAAAAAAAAAAAAAAAAAAAAAAAAAAAAACTCTCTAATGATGATATAATGGCATTGCAATGCAAGTTTAAAAAAAATCTGGTAGTACAAGTACATGTTATTATTGCCACCTTGTGGACTAACTCAGCACAACAAACTAACTGGAAAATATATGTCAGTGTTGGAAAGTTCTCAATTTCAGCTATTAAGCAGCTCTGCAGAAGATAATGTCGTTATTCAGCTCAAATCAGTTCAAGTTTTGTTCTCATCTGAGTTAGATTGTACTTTATAGCTCTCTTCTGGCCTAATCGAACACAACACAAGGTGACTTGTGATTCCAGGCTGCATTATGAGTCTGTGATTTATGTGGACTGATGTTATTCAGAATTTTCTATACACCTCCTTCAGTCTGGAGACTGAAATACACCACAGAGAGGTTAAGTTCATTGCTGAGTCGTAGTCTGTCCGGCAGGTTGAAATGTTAAATTGATAGCTTAGCCAGGCTTGACTGTTTGCATTAAATGTGACTTAAATGTGCAATGTGTTCCTATCTGATCCTGACGCATAGTAAATAACACTTGTGTTATTCACACACAGCAACAATGGCTCCACCCAGACGTCACCGACGCGGAAGCATGGAGGAACCACTCACCATGTCGTGAGAGACTGTTATTGTTTTAATATTTAATGTTTATGTTTGTTATGGCCTTCCACTTGATGCAGAGGATTAATAAAAACGTACTCGGTTACTAACGTAACCTCGGTTCTCTCTAGAAGAGGGAACGAGTACTGCGTTTTAACCAAAACGCTACGGGAAAAGTCTCTTTTTCACGAAACACTGAAGCAAAAAATTATCCTTTAATTTTCATATATGTAAAACGCGTTGCGGCAGCAGCAGTCAGCTATGGCGAGACGGCTTGTTCGCTCATTGGCTGCTCTGCGGCAACTGCATAAGCCTATCGAGCGAGGCCTGAGGTGACGTCAGGCCAATGAGGGCGCTTTGCGCCCTCCTCGTCACTTCCCGCCGAGACGGGCGTGGCTTACCTCTATAAAAGGAGCTCGAGAAGGCTGATTCACTTGATTTTGATCGCCGAAGCGAACCAGAGTGAACCAAACGCACGGCAGGGAACGCAGTACTCGTTCCCTCTTCTAGAGAGAACCGAGGTTACGTTAGTAACCGAGTACGTTCTCTTACGAGAGTTCTCTCGTACTGCGTTTTAACCAAAATGCTACGGGAACCCCTTGCAAAACGCCGTGCGTGCTGGGATAAAAACACTGATCACCGGAAGCTATTTCAGGCATACAGTGCATAATCACCAGATAGACTCACACAGAGTCAGGGAATAAGGGGGGAGCCTTAATTCCCTATACTGTAGCGTCCGCAGACTTAACGTGACCTCACAGGGAGAGTCTAAAGACAGGAGGGGTTTCCCTCCGTCCTTATATAGACATGTCCACAGACGCAAATATGACATCACATAGACAGGGTAGGGAGCCTGAACTAATGTGGGAAATGTGGGTCTTACACAGTTCTGCCCAAGATAGTCGGTAGCGCATTGCGCCTGCGATTTCAGAGGTCTGACTAGACAGCTGAATAGATTACACCGACAAAAGCTTAGCCTGTAAGGCGGGAACCTCTAGGTTATAAAACCTGATAAATGTAGACAGAGAGGCCCAGCCTGCCGCCGTACATATATCCTGTAGGGAAATCCCGCTGGACCAAGCCCACGAGGAGGCAACGCCCCTCGTAGAGTGCGCTCTAACTCCCAACGGGCATTGAATGCCCTTGGCAGTATAAGCCAGCGCTATGGCGTCAACTATCCATCTGGATAGACTTTGTTTCGAAACAGCCGTTCCTTTGGAACGTCCGCTGAACGAGACAAAGAGCTGCTCTGTCTGTCTGAAGACGGCAGAGCGGGACATGTAAGCTCTTAAAGCCCTAACAGGGCAAAGAAAACTCGAGTCCCCCTCCTCACTCGATGCCGGCAGGGCAGCCAGGGAAATAACCTGAGCCCGAAAAGGCGTGTTGAGGGATTTCGGCACATAGCCGTTCTTAGGTTTGAGTATGACTTTAGAGTCATTAGGACCAAACTCCAAGCACGCCGGGCTCACAGAGAGCGCGTGCAGATCACCTATGCGCTTCACTGAAGCGAGAGCCATCAAAAACACTGTTTTGAAAGACAAATGTTTGAGGCTAATAGACTGGATAGGCTCGAAAGGGGCACCTTTCATGGCCGCCAGGACCGTAGAAAGGTCCCACATAGGGACTGAAGGAGGTCTGGGTGGATTCAGTCTCCTAGCTCCCCTGAGGAAGCGGATGACTAAATCATTCCTTCCCAGTGACTGACCCAGCATTGAACCGGAGAACGCTGAAATAGCCGCCACATACACTTTGAGCGTGGAAGGGGATCTGCCCTTATCCAACAGCTCTTGTAGGAAGGAGAGAACCTCCGTTACCTCACATCCGAGGGGTGAAAGGCTCCGAGCTGTACACCAGCCGGAGAAAACCGACCACTTCGAAGCATAAAGCCGCCGAGTCGACGGCGTTCTAGCCTGAGTGATGGTATTCATGACTCCCTCTGCGAGACCAACGGGTATCCGTTGAGCGCCCACACATGAAGGGACCACAGTTCCGGGTGTGGGTGCCAAATCGAGCCCCCGGCCTGCGAGAGGAGATCTCTCCTCAACGGCACTTGCCATGGAGCGATGTCTGCTAACTGCATCAGAACTGGGAACCATGCCTGGTTCTTCCAGAACGGTGCTACAAGCAGCACTGGGCATTTTGTTTTCCTGACCCGTTCCAACACCTGTGGCAGGAGGGAGATGGGGGGAAAGGCGTATAGCGGGCAGCGCGGCCACCTTCGGGACAGCGCGCTGTCGGTCTTTGAAAAGAACGCGGGGCAGTGAGCGTTTTCGTGGGACGCGAATAGGTCCACCTCCGCTCTGCCGAATCTCTCCCACAACAGCCGGACTGTTTGTGGGTGTAGAGACCATTCGCCCGGGGGAATGTTGTTCCTGGACAGTCTGTCTGGGCCCACATTCTGAAGCCCAGGTACGTGCACTGCTCTCAGCGAGCGTAAGTTGTGCTGAGCCCATATTAGGAGGCGTTTCGCCAACCTGTACAGGGATGTGGATTTCAGACCGCCCTGGCGATTTATGTAGGACACCACTGCCGTGTTGTCCGAACGGACTACGACGTGTTGGTCCTTGATATGGGGACAAAAACGCGTCAGCGTGTTGTGCACTGCCAGCATTTCTAGGCAGTTGATGTGTTGGAGCTTTCCTCGTTCCGACCACAGGCCGAAGAACGGTCTGCCCTCGAGCAGCGCTCCCCATCCCGAGGTGGATGCGTCTGTCGACACCATCCTCACTCCCGAGGAAGTCCCAAGGCTTACACCTGATCGGTACCAGTCGTCCGCCAGCCAAGGTGTCAGGGCTGTCACATAGTTCTGAATGACCTTGAGGCGTAACCGACCGGACACCCACGCTCCGCGCGATACTCTCGCTTTCAACCAGAACTGCAGCGGGCGCATGCGGAGCAAGCCCAGCTGGAGAACTGGTGGTGCTGAGGCCATGAGACCTAGCATCCTATGAAACTTCCTGAGCGGGGTGGACGCGCCGCAGCGGAAAGATCTCGCCGCGCGCTGAATGTGCAGCACGCGCTGTGGCGACAGCCGCGCTGTCATAGACTGTGAGTCCAGAACGGTACCCAGAAACGAAATCGTTTGACTGGGGTTCAGTGAACTCTTTGTCCAATTGACCGTGATACCAAGATTCTCGAGGTGATCGAGCAAAATGGTTCTATGCTCCACGAGCTGTGATCGTGATTGAGCTAGGATCAGCCAGTCGTCCAAATAGTTCAGCACTCGCATGCCTCTGAGTCTGAGAGGAGCGAGCGCTGCGTCCATGCATTCCGTAAATGTACGAGGTGCCAGGGACAAGCCGAAGGGCAGGACTGTATACTGGTATGTCTGACCCTCGAAGGCGAATCTCAAGTATCGCCTGAGATGTGACGCTATCTGTATTTGAAAATACGCGTCCTTCAGATCTATCGACATGAACCAGTCTTCTCGACGAACATGCGCGAGGATTTTCCTGGTCGTGAGCATTTTGAAACTGCGTTTCACTAATACTCTGTTCAGCCGTCTTAGATCCAGTATGGGTCTGATACCGCCGTCCTTTTTGGGGACTAGAAAGTATCTGCTGTATAGCCCCCCTTCACTTTGAGCTCGGGGTACACGCTCTATCGCCCCTTTGCTTATCAGTTTTGATATTTCGGCGCGAAGTAGGTGTGCTACTTCCAACGACACCGTAGTTTCGACGCGCGCTGTGAAGCGTGGAGGGCGTCGACAAAACTGTAGCGAGAAGCCTCTCTTATAATGCCTAGCACCCAGTCCGAAACCCCTGGAAGCGCTGCCCACGCTTCTGCATGGTTGGCTAAGGGCCGGATACAGAGCGCGTTCTGTTCGCCGTGCGACAGAGGCGCTTCTGGGCTCAAAAACATAGGCGTTATGCCTGTGGCATTTGAGGCGGGGCGCGCGCTTAATACAGCGGGCGGAACACTCGTCCTCGACCTTACTACAGTGCTTAACTTAGTGAGGGAGGACTGAGAAAGTCTCGTGGGACTCATGTGTGCGCGTAGATGTGGGCTGGGAGCGGGCACATTTACTGCTTTGGGCGCGCTGTCTGCCTGAGCAGAGCGCGCGCTCACAGGTCTCGTTTTTACAGAGAGCCTGTGATCTGTTAGACATAGTGTTCGTGGGCACTGGGAAGTGGGCACTTTCACTATGTTGGAAGCGCAATCGACCTGAGTCGATTTTATGTGCGCGAGCCCTAAGTGTAGGGCTGTGCTTGTGTGTAGTGATGGGCACTGAGGAGTGGGCATCGACACTACATTTATAGCACCATCGGCCGTGGCCGGGACACCCCGTGGCCGGGTCTTTTATGAAGCGCGTTCTGCCGAAGGGGGAGCGCGCTGATCACAGCGGACAGAATGCCTGCGCTCGACCCCGCTGCGGTGTTTAACCGAGCAAGGGAGGGCTGGGCGAGTCCCGTAGGACATATAATGGCCGTTAGTAAGTGTGGGCGCGGGAGAGCGGGCACAATTACTGCAATGAGTGCACTGTCTGCCTGAGCAGAGTGAATGCACACAGGTTTCGTCTTTACAGAAACCACAAGGCATGCAGAACATAGTGTTTGTGGGCACTAGGCAGTGGGCACGTTCACTATGTTGTGTGCGTGATCGACCCGAGTCGAATATATGAGCGCGGGCCCTGTGTGAAGGGCTGTGCTAATGTGTAGGGATTTGCACTAGCAGTGGGCATCTTCTGTACACATATAGCATCATCGGCCGTGGCCGGGACTTCGCTCGTGGGCTGCAAAAACAAACACGTCTGCAGTTGCCTCTCGGGGAACAAACAGAGTGATTTGCATTCGGCGGCATAAATATTTTCTGCCGGCAGACCCGGGATTCGAACTTGGTTCCCCCACGTGAAAGCCTAAGAATCTACCACTGGACCACAGTGAAGATACATAGACAAAGTCAGCGCGAGTATTATCCACACTGGCGTTTGCTTGCAGGCATGCGAGTAAGCACGACATGCAATACTAACATTTTCAGACGCCTGAAAAATGCCAGAATGTGAGAAGAGTGGATATCGCCCGGTTTCAGCGGGGCTGAAAACACTCCATTCTCCTTTCGCCAGTGACGCACGGGAACCGTAGAAACGGTGTTCGGTTGCAGGCAAGCGGGTACTATGCGCTCGCTGGCTGCAAAATGCATCTCCGCAGTCGCCTTCAGGGGACTGACAGAGCGAAGCATTGGCGGCATAAAAATATATGCCGCTAGACCGGGATTAGAACTCCGGTCTCCCATGCGGAAAACCTATAATTCCACCACTGAGCCACAGGGGGATATAGGCTTTGAATGTGAGAAGAGTGGATATCGCCCAGTTTCAGCGGGGCTGAAAACACTCCATTCTCCTTTCGCCAGTGACGCACGGGAACCGTAGAAACGGTGTTCGGTTGCAGGCAAGCGGGTACTACGCGCTCGCTGGCTGCAAAATGCATCTCTGCAGTCGCCTTCAGGGGACTGACAGAGTGAAGCATTGGCGGCAAAGGCGGCGTCAACATGTATTCTTCGGCATTTGCTGGCAGGCAAGCGTGCTATAATAGACTCACTTGCTGCAATAATATTTCCAGTCGCCGAACAGGGAACTGAGAAATGTGAGAGAAAAGAGGTGAGACCGACCAACGGTGGGACTGAGAACACTCTTTTCTCCTTGGCCGGTGAATGACGCGTGCGGAGGCAGGGTAGCTTTTCTTGTAACGTAAAGAAAAACTAATCCCGCCGTCCGCTTCCAGGAAGGGCAGCCTCGGAAAGGATGCCTGGCGAGTCCTCAGAGTCACCGTAGGCAATTGGCTCGGAGTGAGGGCGTTTCGCCGTCAGCGAGCGCGAGCGCTGCATGAGAAGGCGCCTTGAAAAAGACGCAGCTCTTTTAGGGGTGGGTGTTGCAAAGCGAACACACACACACACAAACACACAATCACAAGAGCAATAGAATGGAAAGGATATGGCGTCGGAAAGCGCAGCAGGTACGGCGGTAGAAGGCGGCGTTGGCCAGCGACTTCAAGGGCTCGTCCCGCTGAAGTGCTTGTCTCAGACGACGCGTGCTTCCTCGTGATCCAACGATGCGTGAGCTTCGCTGAAGAGATTAAAATCAAGTGAATCAGCCTTCTCGAGCTCCTTTTATAGAGGTAAGCCACGCCCGTCTCGGCGGGAAGTGGCGAGACGTCACCTCAGGCCTCGCTCATTGGCCTGACGTCACCTCAGGCCTCGCTCGATAGGCTTATGCAGTTGCCGCAGAGCAGCCAATGAGCGAACAAGCCGTCTCGCCATAGCTGACTGCTGCTGCCGCAACGCGTTTTACATATATGAAAATTAAAGGATAATTTTTTGCTTCAGTGTTTCGTGAAAAAGAGACTTTTCCCGTAGCGTTTTGGTTAAAACGCAGTACGAGAGAACTCTCGTAAGAGAACCCAACCCAGCTCATAGTTAGAAAACTCATAGCTAACATTCAAAAGTATCAGTTTTCAAATCTCGCAGCATGTTAGAATTGTTAAAAAAAAAAAGTCATAACATAATATTGTGCAAGGAATTGTGTGAAAATAAGGCTTTCTTAATCAAAACTCTGGCCCTTAAATCGTACTTTGTGTGAAAAGCAATAAATGTCATCAGAGTTGTACGGCCTCTAGTGTTCATTTCAACTGGAAACTGCAGCAATTCGTACGTATAGGTACGGGTTTTGAGTTTCGCTTAAAAGAGATACATAATTCCAATGAGCTTGGGTAGATATAAAGTTTTAAAGTATCAGACTAAAGAAACTGTTTCACCTTTACATATCATCTATAACACACTTTTATCATAAATGTGCCAAAACATACAGAACATACCGTATAAAAATCCCTGATATTTCTGTTTTGTTTTTTCCTTTAGATCTGATGTTATTCATCTCTATGAGGAACTGAATAGACTCAATGAGGACTTTTCTCCTGAATGCAACAAGCATTTGAGGACAATATCTACTCTCATCAGTGGGATAAAAGAAGTGTGCATAAGTGCTGTTTGCAGCTTTAACGCAGGAGCAAGAATGGGAGGATTGGGACTGGCTGTCCTGTTTGTGGGATTCGCTTTATTTGAGTTTGATGAAGAGGTTTCTCTCATTGTTGCTGCAGCCGGGACAGGAATGGCTGTCGTTGGTGGATTTAGATTTGCTTTTGGGCAATACAAGAAAAGACAGCTGAAGAACATAAAACGAAACATTGAAAAGGAACTTCAGGGAATTCAGGATCAATATAGCCCTATTATTGACATCTTGGAAAAAATCTGTCACCGTACTGAGGAAATACTGAGAGACGCTTCACCATCAGACCACAAAGCCCAGGCGTTGAGTGAACGTCTTACCTCCTGCTTTGATGAAAGGCACTTCTTTCAGGAACACGACAGCAGTAAAGTAGACGACTGGATGTCTAAAAGTGTGCTTTTGTCTAGAAACCTTTCAGAAATTATCTCAAAGATTTGTTCTGTGCCTGACATCCTCAAAGAGATTATCGAAGACAACAAGAGGAAACGAGACAAACCTGCAAAACCCACACGTCAACAAATAGAGTTCAAGAAGAACGCAAAGAAAGTCATTGATGAAATACGGAGAGGAATTTGCAACTTAAAAAATGGAGTGAAAGAATTCAACCAAAGTGCAGAAAGACTATCAGATAGTTTGACTTTCGATTCTTTTGGATTATTTGACTTTTGATTTGAATTTAACCTGGCAAAAAGTACGAACTGCTGAGACTCAACTTGTTATTGGATCCACCTGACAGATAATGAGCAAAATGTGAATAAAGTATTTTTAACCCTTTAAAGGGTTAAACCCTTCTTGACCAAGAAAACAAAAAATAAAAGTTTTTTTATTTAGTTGGGGCAAAAGAATCAACGTTTACTATTATACTGATTTGAAAAGACAGAAACAAAGATGATCAGATGATATAGTTTTCAACAACATAAAATTAGAATAATTCACTAATCCCATCACTGACCAAAAGTGGTTATTTGATATTAATAGATTATATTCACTAACAATACTCTCTTGCCACAGATCGGACATTCTGAATTTTGATTTTCTAAAATACATTATGGGTAATTTTATTTTAATACATGCATGAAGCATGTCACCATTGTTGAGATTCATATGTTGTTTATTGATGTCTGTGTATTAAGAAAAAAGTTGGTTTGGTTTTGAACTAATTCAAGTCTAAGGCCTAGTCCACACGGACACAGGTATTTTTATAACCAGAGTTTTTCCTCCTGTGTTTTAAAAAAAAGTCCCGTCCACACATGCTCGGTTTAAAAGAAATCTCTGCCTACATGAAAATGCAAAAACACGCTATAAAGCGCTGTCAAGAGTATGCCACACCAGTAGTCGGCGATATAACCCTAATCGTAAAGCCACGTTGGTCAATCAGAAGCAAAAACCCCGGTTTTACTGTCTACACGACATGGCCGAAGGCCTAAGGGTGCTTTCACACTAGCACTTTTGGTGTGCACCCGGGTTCGAATGATGTCAGAGCTCGGTTCGTTTGGATGATGTGAACGCTGTCTTCCGAACTTGGGTGCGCACCCACGAACCGTGCTCGAGCCTGCTTAAAAAGGGTGGTCTGGGGTACGGTTCATGTAAACAGGGGGGAGCAATCGAACCAAGTGTGAAAGCGCCCTAAGACTCTATGAAGTTCATGGTATTACACTCCTGTACAGTTGGTGGCGGTATAACACAAAAGTAGTAATTTGCCAACAACAAGAAGAAAGTTGGTTTGAGCGGATAAATAGTTCCAGTCCACTTTTAGACACGCACTTGCAAACTTCCCTAAGCACTTCCTGCCACCATTTTGAAGTGCGTTCCACTTCGTGAAGTGGACGAGGGAAGTTTAGATGGACAGACCCTCGTTCCCTCGATTTGGACAGAGGGAGCGAGTACTTCATATGTACAGGCACCTATATGTCCCACAATGCAGTACGATTGTGACGTCCCCACAGATCTCATCTAATCACCACCACAACAAACAACTCTATTATATATAAATTCAAATAGTTTTTTATTTAAAACAACCCAAACACACCTATAAACATTTGGATGCTGCATTAAACAAATTCTTAAAGGGAAAAATAAATAAATCAACTCCACAGCTGATTCCAAGTGATCAAGGGCTTAGGGCGTTCCAGTTCAGCCCATTGCAGTTTCCGCCAGTAGTGGGCACTCGTGCAACGTAAGCAATGATGTACATCCGAGTTAACGAGACGGAGGGAAGTTAGCGAGTGAAGGGCATGACAAATTTGGACTGGAACGCAGCACTAGTATTGAAAGGAAAAACTGTGACAGTGTTCTAGTCAGTATTGTTATTGTGCTCCTGCCGAGGGTGTTAACCCTAAAACTCAATATTTTTGAGCTACTTAATAATTTTTCTAATTCTTTTGTTAAGCTTAATGTGCCTTTTGTAACTCATAGGGAGGAGGGTGCCATTTTTCTTTTGTTAATCTTTTTTTTAATTTGATGAAATACGGAGAGGAATTTGCAAGTTAAAAAATGGAGTGAAAGAATTTAACCAAAAGGCAGAAAGACTATCAGATAGTTTGAATTTAACCTGACAAAATGAAAAAGTATGAACTGCTGAGACTAAACTTGTTATTGGATCCACCTGAACTGCTGAGACTAAACTTGTTATTGGATCCACCTGACAGATAATGAGCAGTATTGGATGATTTCAACATTTCCTTGTCCTACAACAACTGATGTTTACGTTGTAAAAAGTCAGAAATAAGTTGTTGTTTTTAGATAAAGGAAATTGATACTTTGTTGAATTCAGACATTCAGGAGTAAGATTGTTTTTGCTCTGCATTTTATTATGTCATTGTGTGTATATTATGTGCTTTATATTAATCACTTTCATAACAAAACATGTAATAAATTGTACACACAAATAAATGTATTTGAAATATAAAGTGAATAAAGACATTTTTTTAAAGGGTTAAACCCTTCTTAACCCTTTAACGTCCTCACCAAGAACAAACAAAGCTATGGAAAATCATTTTCTTGCAAATCACTGATTCGACTACGTTTGCGCTGGTAGCGACGCTGATCATCATGATGTTTCCTCCGTAGATTCCGAAGTCTCATCTCAATAAATCCAATGTGGGAAACTGGGTCATAGAAATGTTCCCAAATGTGATTGTTGTATCATAATAGTAGAATAAGTACCCCTTAGATAATAATTACAGTATATAAAAAAAAGAAATTTCTTCAGGTTGTTCCCCTTTATTCCCTAAACTTTACATGTTGTTCCCTTATACTTACATGTAAGTACTTTATAGGTACACTATAATTACAGAAATTTACACTGTAAAATCGCTTTAATTACCCAGTACTTTCCGGGCTGTAATCTAAAGAGTTACCGCCAAATGTACTGTAACATAACACATGTTTAAATGGAGCTGTAAGAATGACAGTCATTGATGGAAGTGATGCCAGTAAGGGTGCTTTCACATCTGTAGTTCGGTTCATTTGGTCCGGACCAAGGGCGAAAAATTATACATTGTAGCATTTTTCAGGCGTTTTGGTTCCTTTTCACACCACACTAATCGCTCTGGTCCGAATCAGTTTATGAGTTGATAAAACAAACCAAAATGCAGTAACGTGACAGCATCCACATCACTCGTTGGCCAGATGTGTCTTGAATGCATTTCCATAACTGATCAAAATTAACGTGCGAGAAAATTCCAACAGAACTCGCGGAAGTAAACAAAGAGGTGGAAAATCCGGCAGACAACACACCGCTGTTTACTATGGAGAGATGACTCTGTTTGTCCGCGAGCTGCCATGTTTACAGTGCAAACTGTCAACAAACATTTCTCCTCATCCTATAATGCACCAATTAGATTTTTTTTAACATAACCAACACCACCTGATCAGTTTTTCTCTTTGTTCATCTAGCCGTTATAACTCAGATACAACAGCCAAACAAAATATAAAGTTAACAGTTTAAGGGTCAAGAGCCCAACTAAAGCAAACACTGATCACCATAACGGTGTCTTAAAAAATCATATTTGCTCCTTCAGTGATTCTGCTTGTTAACATCAGGTGTCTTCAATAATGCTCAATCATCACTCAATGAATCACTTAATTAGCTCATTAACTTTAACACTCTTGAGTGTTAATTTAACACTCATATTTTAACACTTTAACACTCTTGAGTCTGGAGCCAAATAAACTCCCAGGAGAGTTCATTTAACTCTGGAGTTTTTGCTGTGTTATAATGATTTAATATCAGTAAATTGACTTACAAAACTTCTATTTCCTTTATTTCAAGGCTGCTCAAATATAGTGATAAGTTAACATCTACCTTAAATGATCAAGGTATCATTAAAACCTTTAAAAAAAAATTACTTCGAGAGGCTGTCTTTTGATATTGTACCTTAACCTTTAAAAGAAACGGTATATATTTGTACCTTTTAATGCTTGGGGACATATATGTACCCTTTTGACCCTCAAAAAGGTACATATATGTACCTTGGGGGACAGAAATGGACTCCTGCTGTACCCCTATTACTGACAGTGTAGATAGCAGCACATTTATAAGTAAATTGTAAATGTACATTCCACATGTACTGCTTTAACTCATATGACCGACAACTGGTTAGAAGAAATCGATGCAAACAGATTAGTAGGAGCAGTGATGTTGGACTTCAGTGCAGCGTTTGACCTGATAGATCACAAAATACTGCTTCAAAAATTAGAATGCTATGGTTTTACACCTTCGTCTCTGTCATGGATGGGGAGTTACCTATCCAATAGGAAGCAGCGGGTGTTCTTTAATGGTCAATATTCATCTACTAAGACAATACATTGTGGTGTGCCCCAGGGTAGCTGCCTTGGGCCTTTGCTATACTCGATCTTTACAAATGATTTACCTTTTATTGTGAAACATTCAACTGTTGTCATGTATGCAGATGATTCCACACTGTACTGTTCTGCAAAAACTCCTCATGATGTTTCAAATCTATTAAATCATGACTTGCAGAATATAAGCAAGTGGGTAAAAGATAACAAACTAGCTTTAAATGTAGACAAATCAACATCGATGATATTCTGGAAAAGATCAAAACTAATCACCGAGCCCTCTCTGAACTTGTCAGTCAATGGGCTGCAGCTAAGACAAGTGATGCAAGCCAGGTTACTGGGCGTCACCTTGGTTTCTTACTTGTCTTGGTCAGCTCATATTGATGGAATGATAGCTAAAATGGGGAATGGTATTGCAATGTCCATAAAATGTATGTCATATATTCCTATGTCCATTGCTAAACAGGTTGTCCAGTCTCTTGTTCTGTGCCATTTAGAAAACTGTCCAATTATATGGTCGTCTGCATCACAAAAAGACCTACGTAATCTTCAAGTGGCACAAAATAGGGCAGCAAGGATTGTCCTCCAGTGCTCTCTTAAGACTAACGTGGCCCTGATGCATACACGCCTTTCTTGGCTCACTGTTGATGACAAAATCAAACTACGATTAACTTTAATATTGTGGAATGCAGTATTTATGAAACAGCCACAGTTTCTCTCTGAGCAGCTTGTTTTTGTAGGTAGTGGACACCTATATGCCACCAGGCAGGCACTAGGTGGTGACCATAGACTGTAAAAAAATATGGACGTAGTGTCCGTGACGTCACCCGTAGGTTTCTGAAGAGCATTTTTGAAGCCTAAAGTGGGCGGAGCCGGCCGTCGCCATCTTGGCCTTGCGTCACTCCCGGATAACAGAAAATAGGCAAACAGGCGGGGCGTGAGTGGAGCTGAGGACTGGCCTGGCTATCTGAAATCACCTAGCTCGACGTGACCGAGTTAGCCGATGATGTAAAGCCAATTAAACGATCATATTTTTGCCCTTCGAAATATTATAATAGTTAAAAGACATGGCTACAAGTGAGACTGTGTATTACTTCGAGAGTGTTTGTGTGTGACAGTGATTTATGTGCATACATGTCCGTCACTCTTTCATGGTCCGTCAGCGCGGCATTGCTCAAGTTCGTAGAGAGCTTGCTTATTCAGTCCATTTTAAATTCTAATTTTGGCCGTCTCTCAAATGGGTTAAACCATAGATATATTGCCTTTGAAGTGCAAGTAAATGCGCTAGAAAATCCGCGCTCATTCATGTGCATTTAACTTATTGCATGGACGGAGAAAGCGCCGACGCCTGCAGGTTTTCATCTGGCGGTACATAAGCATAATCCATCTGTTCCGTGAGAGCAGAACGAACGAGCATTTATTGACGTTTTAAATTTGAAAACCCCAAAAAGCAACGAAATTGTCAGACATCCATTAGTGCATGTTCACGGAGGAAAACAACTGAAATACAGCGCTGGTTGTTCTCTCGAACGATAACGACGGAATCCAAAGACGTTGGCTTTGTACCCAAGTATTAAATTGTATGAAATAATCCCGAAAAAAAGCACAAACACTGCAGAGATGGCAAGTTCAGCAGCTAACATTTGCTGAGGTGAAGTGACGGCTAGTAATAACAGCAGACAAACGGCTAGCACTGACAGCGGCAATCCACCTGTCACTCAAGTGGCCACTGGCCACACCCTTAAATTTAAATATTAATCAACTAAACGGACGAGTTATAAAATAATTCACCCCCCTCACAGTTGTTATGAAGGGCAAAATTAGCTGTATAGACCAAAGCCACATAGAGATCCAGGCTGTAAACACATTTTTTTCTGCTGTAAAGTTGGTAATTTTAACATGGGGGAGATACAGATTTGACTCACTTCTGCAGCCAGGCCAAGCGGCCAGTCAATGAATTGCAGTTTAACTCACTTCCGTGTTGGTTTCAAGAGAGAGACGGGGAGGTTGCCGCTTGGTGGTGACATAAAACTTCCGCTTCCCAGGACAAATTTTCTGAAACGCACATCACTTTACACACTCAAAAAAAAATTTTTGTCTAAAAATAAGATTTATGTATTTGAATTGCATAACAAATTCCCATGCATTTGGATTACATAGTTTTAACATAAACCAATCAATAATCTGAATGTGATTCATATTTTTAAGTCATATCTAAATGAAACAGATAAGATTTATGTAATTGTATTAATAAACTGAATGTGATTTATATTTGTCAGTCGTATGTAAATGGAACAGGTAAGATTTATGTAATAGTACACAGAAAAACGCCCATGTTAAATTAACACTGCTCAGTGTTCATATGTGTGCACACTACAGAGGTAAAGCGGTCTTGAAGTTAATGAGATAATTAACTGATGATTGAGCATTAATTATGAACACCTGCTGTTAACAAGCAGAATCACTGAAGGAAAGAGAAACAACTGAACTACAACTGACTTCAGACACAGTCTTAGATGAAATCAACTGAAGAGAAAAGAAGACATTAAATCTGTGAAGATCTCAGCAGAGGAGGATTAAACAACTCCACAAACAACATTACCAGCTTCACTTATTACTAACCAGACTGACTTTATTTCATTTCCGTTTGAATGAAAATAATAGGTGTATTTTAAAGTCACCATGATGGTGGTTAGCGTTTGCTTTAGTTGGGCTCTTGACCATTGACTCTTTAATATAAAATTTTCTCTGGCTGCAATAATTATGTGTTTATAAAACACGTTTGTTGCAGCAAAAAAGCCATGAGAAAAAGAGATCAGGTGATGTTGGCTCTTTATTGATGATGATGATGACGAAGTCATCATCATGTAATTGCCTGATTCGCTGATCTTGTTCAGTGTCTAATGCTTTGATTATATAGGACTTGTGTTTTTTTTATATTGTTTTACCCATAACAGAAGCCATTTGATTTTACAGCATGAAATCTATCAAACAATATACTTTTTTTTTAATAGTTAGTGCACAAAAACCTTTCATCTATGGCATTACTTAGACTCACACAGACATCAAGAAACAGCATATGAATCTCAACAATGGTGACAAAAGCTACAAAAATCCTGATGCATAATTTATTAATGCCGCAATGCATGCTGGGAGATATGGGTGAGTTTTGATTGGTGGTACCCAGCATGCACTGCAGCATGAAGCATTTCATTGACTGTCACCATTGTTGAGAGTCATACACTGATTATTGATGTCCAAGTAATAATGTAGAAAGTTTAATGCACTAAATGTTTTTAAAATTCTTTATATTATTTGATTAACTGTTGGATCTAATGCTGTCAGGTCACACAGCTACTATAACAATTAAAACAAAATCACATAACCCCAATAATCAAAGCATTAGACACTGAAAAAGATAAGTGATTCAGGCCACAATATGATGATTACACCTTCATCAATAAACAGCCAATATCACTTGATCTCATGTTCTCTTGGCTTTTTCGCTGCAACAAATGTGTCTTATAAACACATAATTATAGCAACCAGGAAAAATTTACATTACAGAGTCAAGGGTCAAGAGTCCAACTAAAGCAAACGCTAACCACCATCATGGTGACTTTAAAATACAACTATTGATTTCATTCAAACGGAAATGAAATAAAGTCAGTCTGGTTAGTAATAAGTGAAGCTGGTAATGCTGTTTGTGGAGTTGTTTAATCCTCCTCTGCTGAGATCTTCACAGATTTAATGTCTTCCTTTAGCTGTGGCTGAAGTCAGTTGTAGTTCAGTTGTTTCTCTTTCCTTCAGTGATTCTGCTTGTTAACAGCAGGTGTTCATAATTAATGCTCAATCATCACTTAATTATCTCATTAACTTCAACACAGCTTTAACTCTGTAGTGTGCACACATATGAACACTGAGCAGTGTTAATTTAACATGGGCGTTTTTCTGTGTACTATTACATAAATCTTACCTGTTTCATTTACATACGACTGACAAATATAAATCACATTTAGTTTATTAACAGTGTAAGATAAAAAGACACACCCACAAAATGTATTTTAACAGTAATGAACTGTAAGTTATAAAACAGGTTTATACTGGCAACACTGTTGCCAGTATTTTACTGTAAAATCTTGTTTTTTTGGGTCACCATTGTGCTGAAGAGTAGAGCCTGTGCTTCAGTCCAGGAGAAGATCTACAAACATTGATGATATGCTGCATGTTGCTTTATTTAAAAGGCGGTGACTGTGAAGTTGCTGGTCCAGTGGGAATCTCTTTATTTACCAAAAAATTTTTTGTGGTTTCAAATGAAGTAAGTTCACAGTAATACTTTGCTCACTTTATTAATGCATTATAAATTTTAGTTAATACATTTAAATGATAGTTGGTTAATTTAAGACAGTCGGTTTCTGCAAGTGAAATTAGTTAACTCGAGTTTTAGTGCATTTTTACAGTAACATACTGTAGATTACAGTAAAGAACTGTACAATTAACAGTAAATTACTGGCAACAGTGTTGCCAGTATTTTACTGTAAAAAAACCCGGTAAGGTCTAACAGTGTAGTTACAAATGTGTAAAGTGTCATTTACATAAAATGACAGGCACAATTGTGTACTACACATTTCTCTTTGTGCTTTAGTTCAGTTTCGTTGTACAACGACAAGTCGGCACTCACAACCTCTCATATCTGGCAGTACAACTTCAAATCCTAGCGCTTTGACTTTTGCTACTCTTTTTGCGATATGCCTGTAGCAAAACTCACTCGTGCACTTGTAAATGCAGACTTGAGAGAGCAGAGTCGGGGGCGGGGCTGGGGTCGGAATGAAGTCATTTTATTGGTCGATGCCTCACCAATGAACAATGCCAGCCACAATGCAAACATTTGTATGCATATGTATCTGCTATTTTTTTAAACGCTTGGAAAATATTTTTATGAAATATCATTAGTTTTACTGGAATAGTTTTACAGAATATGAACGCAACCCGTTTAATTGAGACAGTGGTATTAAAAGACCAAACTCAGGAAACACCATAAAGCATAGCCTATACAGAAAAAAATTGAGCACAGAATATGAACGCAACGCGTTTAATTGTACGTTTTCCTCGAAACCCAAGAAAACGCTTAATGAGGCTTAATGGGCCAACAGTTATAAAATAAAAATTAAAAACTAGGGATGGGCGATATATCGCACAATATTGTTATGCGCATCTAGTCAGTAAAGCCGGTTCCCTTGATTAGTAGTAAATCACCATCACCTGCTTTCAGATGGAGCGGTGTTAAATTAACACTCCAGGGGCTGGGAGTGTATATGAGTCCACACTCAAGAGTGTTAAAGTTAATGAGATAATTAAGTGATTAATTAAGTGACTATTGAGCATTATTGAAAATACCTGATGTTAACAAGCAGAACCAATGAAGGAGAAAATCACAAATTGTAAGTTACCATTGTGGTGATGGGTGTTTGCTTTAGTTGGGCTCTTGTCCATTATATGTTTACTTTAATTTTTACTGTTGTTTGTCTGCTGTTATTGATTTCTAACAGTTAAATGAACAGAGTAAAATGTTATCTGATAGTGTTGGTTATGTTTTGACATAATCATGCTGTGATCTGAAAAAGGAAACTTATTGAGATAGTTTGGTTTAATTTGTTAGCAGCAGTTTAGTGATTCTACAGCATATGATTATCAGTACTTTACTTATAATTTAAAATATTTAATAAACATTGTTCTGATCAATAGATGTTCAGATTGCTTCATTTAAAACACAGTCATCAATAATCAGCCTGTGAATCTCAACAATGGTGACAATAATAAAGCATGTTGCAGTGGCTGCCACCAATCAAAACTCATTAATTGCTCCCATCATGCATTGCGGTATGAATAAATTATGATCTGAATTGTCTATGTAATTTACTTTTCCTAATTGAATATTCTGGTCATCACCATTGTTGAGATGCATAGACTGAATCTTGACATCTGTGTGTGCCTAAAAGAATGATTTTTTTTTTAAAACAACTTTAAGAAGTCCTTTATATTATATCAAAAATTCTGGGCATTTATGCAGAATCACAGTTATGCTTTAACCAACAACATAAAATCGAAGTCAGAAAGAAGGATCTTAATGAGTTCAGTGATCAAGTTCAAAGGATGAATGTTATAATATAACCAACATCATCAGGCAACTTTTTTCTTTGTTCAACTGGCGATTATAATTCAGAAACAACAGACAAACAAAATCTAAAGTTAATAATATAATGGTCAAGAGCCCAACTAAAGCAAACACTCATCACTACAATGGTAACTTACAATTTGAGATTTTCTCCTTCAGTGATTCTGCTTGTTAACATCAGGTGTCTTCAATAATGTTCAATCATCACTAAATTAATCACTTAATTAGGCCTATATCATTAACTTTAACACTCTTGAGTGTGGACTCATACACTCCCAGGAGTGTTAATTTAACACTGGAGTTTTTGCTGTGTACAAAGAGCCGTAGTTAACTGACAAGCTGAGCCATATCGCATTAATTATTGCTGCCGATACGTCCGCGATATTAATGCGATATGGCTCAGCTTGTCAGTTAACTACGGCTCTTTGTAGTAAATTCTGCTCCATCTGAAAGCAGGTGAAGGCGATTTACTACTAATCAAGGAACCGGCTTTACTGACGAGATGCGCATAACAATATCGTGCGATATATCGCCCATCCCTAATATATATATATATATATTAGGGCTGGGCGATTTAAATCGCGATATTGCTATGCGCATCTCATCAGTAAAGCTGGTTCCTTGATTAGTAGTAAATCACCTTCACCTGCTTTCAGATGCAGCGGCATTTACTACAAAGAGCCGTAATTAACTGACAAGCTGAGCCATATCGCATCAATATCGCGGACGTATCGCCAGCGATATTAATGTGATATGGCTCAGCTTGTCAGTTAACTACGGCTCTTTGTACACAGCAAAAACTCCAGTGTTAAATTAACACTCCTGGGAGTGTATGAGTCCACACTCAAGAGTGTTTAAGTTAATGAGATAATTAAGTGATTAATTTAGTGATGATTGAACATTACTGAAGACACCTGATGTTAACAAGCAGAATCACTGAAGGAGAAAATCGCAAATTGTAAGTTACCATTATTGTGATGGGTGTTTGCTTTAGTTGGGCTTTGACCCTTTTATGTGTACTTTAGATTTTGTTTGGCTGTTGTATCTGAGTTATAACTGCCAGTTGAACAAAGATTAAAAAGTGATCTGATGGTGTTGGTTATATTGTGACAATCATCATTTGAACTTGATCACTGAACTTGTTAAAAAACCTTCTTTCTGACTTCGATTTATGTTGTTGTTTACAGCATAACTGTGATTTGGCATAAATGGCCAGAACTTTTGATATAATATAAAGGATTTCTTTAAAGTTGTTTAAAAAAAAATCATTATTTTAGGCACACACAGATGTCAAGATTCAGTCTATGCATCTCAACAATGGTGACGAGCAGAATATTCAATGAGGAAAAGTAAATTACATAGACAATTCAGATCATAATTTATTCATACCGCAATGCATGATGGGAGCCATTAATTAGTTGTGATTGGTGGCAGCCACTGCAACATGCTTTATTATTGTCACCATTGTTGAGATTCACAGGCTGATTATTGATGTCTGTGTTTTAAATGAATTTATCTGAATGTCTTTTGATCAGAACAATGTTCATTAAATACTTTGAATTATAAGAAAGTACTGATAATCATAGGCTGAAGAATCACAAAACTGCTGCTAACAAGTTTAAACCAAGCTATCTCAATAAGTTTCCTTTTTCAGATCACAGCATGATTATGTCAAAACATAACCAACACTATCAGATCACGTTTTACTTTGTTAATTTAACTGTTATAAATCAATAACAGCAAACAAACAACAGTAAATATTAAAGTAAACATATAATGGTCTAGAGCCCAACTAAAGCAAACACCCATCACCTTAATGGTAACTTACAATTTGTGATTTTCTCCTTCAGTGATTCTGCTTGTTAACATCAGGTGTCTTCAATAATGCTCAATCATCACTAAATTAATCACTTAATTATCTCATCAGCCCTAAATGCCGCTCCATCTGAAAGCAGGTGATGGACCAGTGATTCTTGAGATCAGGGACAAAACATGTCCACCAGATAAAACACAGTTTGTGGGTAAAAAAAATTACTTAATATTACACATACACTTAACCAGAAGACTAATAAGGATAATGAAAGCACAACTAAATATTATTTCATGTTGTTTTATAAATGTTTTTAATTCTAAATGACATGATATGTGACCAGTGTCTGTAAAAACCCTTGTCCGGAAGCAGGTGTCATTACATTACAATAGCTTAAAAACAATTAAAAGTAATTTTAAATTAAATGTTATATTAACTATATTTACTAGTTCAGTAATTAATTTAATGAGCATCAAAAGATACAACTGAAAAACTGATTTTAATGTAGTTTTAAGACGATTTAACTTGTGTCCTGGGTTTTTGTCAACACCGTCAGACCTTTTTTTAAAATAAAAAAAATCAGGAATTATTGAGAGCAGCTAAAACTCTGAGGACCCCTTTATCACTTCCTTGTTCTTTCAAATGCCATGAGACCACTGTAGCTCTGGTAAGTTTTTAATATTCTTTTAATTTTATACCTACTTGTTAATATTTTGCATGTCACAACCATAGTGTGTCAACACCATAAACAATGTAATGTAAGATTTGTATGATATTTTCTGTTATAAATGCTAATTTAAGTAAAGTATAAAGGTTACAAGCAACGAATGATAAACAAATGATAAACAAGATGGCTCCTGTGAGAAGTACATGTGTTATGAGAGGAAACATGGTATTTTGTCAACTCCGTCAGATGTCAACACCATCAGGATTTGTGTCTGACGGTGTTGAGTTTTTCTAAGACGGTGTTGACAAATGCCATTATGTGCATTATTCCTCATTTTAGTGTAGTTTACTTCAATTATATTACTTACCAAACATTTGATATTACTGTTGCTCAGTTTTATGAGTTGAATTTCAACTAATTGCCATATAGCTTTATGTTTTGAATTGAATCTCATTTTCATTGCCTCTCGAGTACTTGATATGTAATAAAGTGTTGCTTATGATTACCCATCATTTGCAGCAATGCCTATCCAACAGAAAAGTATACTGACCGCATAATGGTATGCAGTTCAGGCTAGAATGGCTAGGGCGAAGCTATCAGTGGAGAAACGAAAGAGAAGGAATAGGGAGTATCAAAAAAGAAGGCGAAAAATTTTGTATAGCCAGCCTGAGCTGAAAGAAGAGTTGCTGAGAAATGAGAGGGAAAGATGGAGAAATAGGGTGAAGGAGGGCAAAATAAAAAACAAGTATTTGATATACTGCCGATTTTGCAGGTTTTCCTACTTACAAAGCATGTAGAGGTCTGTAATTTTTATCATAGGTACACTTCAACTGTGAGTGACAGAATCTAAAAAAATCCAGAAAATCACATTGTATGATTTTTAAATAATTATTTTGCATTTTATTGCATGACATAAGTATTTGATCACCTACCAACCAGTAAGAATTCCGGCTCTCACAGACCTGTTAGTTTTTATTACTCGTTACCTGTATAAAAGACCTGTCCACACACTCAATCAAACAGACTCCAACCTCTCCACAATGGCCAAGACCAGAGAGCTGTGTAAGGACATCAGGAATGAAATTGTAGACCTGCACAAGGCTGGGATGGGCTACAAGACAATAGGCAAGCAGCTTGGTGAGAAGGCAACAACTGTTGGCGCAATTATTAGAAAATGGAAGAAGTTCAAGATGACGGTCAAGCTCCCTCGGTCTGAGGCACCATGCAAGATCTCACCTCGTGGGGCATCAATGATCATGAGGAAGGTGAGGGATCAGCCCAGAACTACACGGCAGGACCTGGTCAATGACCTGAAGAGAGCTGGGACCACATTCTCAAAGAAAACCATTAGTAACACACTACACCGTCATGGATTAAAATCCTGCAGCGCACGTAAGGTCCCCCTGCTCAAGCCAGCGCATGTCCAGGCCCATCTGAAGTTTGCCAGTGACCATCTGGATGATCCAGAGGAGAAATGGGAGAAGGTCATGTGGTCTGATGAGACAAAAATAGAGCTTTTTGGTCTAAACTCCACTCGCCGTGTTTGGAGGAAGAAGAAGGATGAGCACAACCCCAAGAACACCATCCCAATCGTGAAGCATGGAGGTGGAAACATCATTCTTTGGGAATGCTTTTCTGCAAAGGGGACAGGACGACTGCACCGTATTGAGGGGAGGATGGATTGGGCCATGTATCGCGAGATCTTGGCCAACAACCTCCTTCCCTCAGTAAGAGCATTGAAGATGGGTCGTGGCTGGATCTTCCAGCATGAAAACAACCCGAAACACACAGCCAGGGCAACTAAGGAGTGGCTCCGCAAGAAGCATCTCAAGGTCCTGGAGTGGCCTAGCCAGTCTCCAGACCTGAACCCAATAGAAAATCTTTAGAGGGAGCTGAAAGTCCGTATTGCCCAGCGACAGCCCCGAAACCTGAAGGATCTGGAGAAGGTCTGTATGGAGGAGTGGGCCAGAACCCCTGCTGCAGTGTGTGCAAACCTGTTCAAGAACTACAGGAAACGTATGATCTCTGTAATTGCAAACAAAGGTTTCTGCACCAAATATTAAGTTCTGCTTTGCTGATGTATCAAATACTTATGTCATGCAATAAAATGCAAACTAATTACTTAAAAATCATAAAATGTGATTTTCTGGATCTTTGTTTTAGATTCTGTCACTCACAGTTGAAGAGTACCTATGATAAAAATTACAGACTTCTACATGCTTTGTAAGTGGGAAAACCTACAAAATCGGCAGTGTATCAAATACTTGTTCTCCCCACTGTATCAGCAGAGGTCATGGATTTCATAGAAGAGGAACACTTGAATCGTCTGTTGCCTGGTGTTTAAACTCCATCGACTGCCTTGAGAAGTCAAATGTTAATTTTTTTATGACAGTTTAGCAATATTTTAAAGGTTTAGCTGTCATTTTAACTATGGATTATTTGAATTAGTTTATATACTTTATAAGCCGCATATATTTGAAGATGTTGTGGACTTTACAAAGGGGGTTAATTTCTTTTTCTATTGCCTGTAAAGTCCCTCTACTCCCATGAGATGAAAAATTGGTTATATAATGTGTTTTCTTCATATCTTGCAATGTTACGATATTTGTGAGAGTTCATGGTCCTTTTGAATGAAATATTTTTCTGTTTCTTGCAAGTTTGTCACCACCGTCAGTTTTGTGTCAACACCGTTGATGCCTTGTCAACTCCGTCAGAATGATATATTGTTGTTTTTTTTTTTAAGGTGAGCTGTTTTGTTCCCTCAAGAATATTTGTTAATAAAATGGTTGCATTTTCAAAGTTATTGTGTAATTTGTATGCTTCTAAGTATCACTGTTCATTATGGAAATTAAATGATAAATTGATTAATCCATACAACCTAAAGCGCAATCATTAAACATTGACTAATCTAACTTTTAAAAGGTGATATGATTCATTTAAAAACATTTTTATATGATTAAGACAATTAAAGAACGCTAAGAGTCAAAATATCTGTGATAATTTTATTTAAAATAATTTTATAGACATTTCTATGTGTCTGATGGTGTTGACAAAAATCCAGTGCTGATCCCCCAAACCTCTAATTTATAAAAAATAAATAAAACTGGGAGGTTGTTCCAAAACATGGTTACATAGCCAAACCCTCATTTAACAAATATGTATACACTGGTTTTTAAAATAATGAAGATTTTTTTTTAGAAAATCAAAACCTGTTTTGTCCCTGATCTCAAGAATCACTTAAACTACTAATCAAGGAACCGGCTTTACTGACGAGATGCGCATAACAATATCGCGATTTAAATCGCCCAGCCCTAGTATTTATTAGGGCTGGGCGATTTAAATCGCGATATTGTTATGCGCATCTCGTCAGTAAAGCCGGTTCCTTGATTAGTAGTAAATCGCCATCACCTGCTTTCAGATGGAGCAGAATTTACTACAAAGAGCCGTAGTTAACTGACAAGCTGAGCCAAATCACATCAATATCGCGGACGTATCGCCAGCGATATTTAATGCGATATGGCTCAGCTTGTCAGTTAACTACGGCTCTTTGTACACAGCAAAAACTCCCGTGTTAAATTAACACTCCTGGGAGTGTATGAGTCCACACTCAAGAGTGTTTATTTGAATGAGATAATTAAGTGATTAATTTAGTGATGATTGAACATTATTGAAGACACCTGATGTTAACAAGCAGAATCACTGAAGGAGAAAATCTCAAATTGTAAGCCACCATTATGACGATCAATGGTTGCTTTAGTTGGACTCTTGACCCATATATTATTAACTTTAGATTTTGTTTGGCTGTTGTATCTGGCTTATAATCGCCAGTTGAACAAAGAAAATAGTGATCTGATGGTGTTGGTTATATTATGGCAATCATCATTTGAACTTGATCACTGAACTCATTAAGATCCTTCTTTCTGACTTCGAATTATGTTGTTGGTTAAAGCATAACTGTGAATCTGCATAGATGCCCAGAATTTTTGATATAATATAAAGGATTTCTTAAAAGTTGTTTAAAAAAAAATCATTCTTTTAGGCACACACAGATGTCAAGATTCAGTCTGTGCATCTCAACAATGGTGAGGAGCAGAATATTCAATTAGGAAAAGTAAATTACATAGACAATTCACATCATAATTTATTCATACCGCAATGCATGATGGGAGCCATTAATGAGTTGTGATTGGTGGCAGCCACTGCAACATGCTTTATTATTGTCACCATTGTTGAGATTAACAGGCTGATTATTGATGTCTGTGTTTTAAATGAATTTATTTGAATGTCTTTTGATCAGAACAATGTTTATTAAATATTTAGAATTATAAGTAAAATACTGATAATCATAGGCTGAAGAATCACTAAACTGCTGCTAACAAGTTAAACCAAACTATCTCAATAAGTTTCCTTTTTGAGATCACAGCATGATTATGTCAAAACATAACCAACACTATAAGATAACATTTTACTTTGTTCATTTAACTGTTATAAATCAATAACAGCAGACAAACAACAGTAAATATTAAAGTAAACATATAATGGTCAAGAGCCCAACTAAGGCAAACACCCATCACCTTAATGGTAACTTACAATTTGTGATTTTCTTCTTCAGTGATTCTGCTTGTTAACATCAGGTGTCTTCAATAATGCTCAATCATCACTAAATTAATCACTTAATTATCTCCTCAGCCCTAAATGCCGCTCCATCTGAAAGCAGGTGATGGTGATTTACTACTAATCAAGGAACCGGCTTTACTGACGAGATGCGCATAACAATCTCACGATATATATCGCACAGCCCTAATTATAAGCCATGTTAGTGTTTCAGTGCACGCGGGTTTCGTGACATCATCAAACTCCCATTTCATTGGCTAGGTGCCAACAAATAAAACAGCTCCTTTGACCCCCCTCCTACCGCCCCCCTTTCTCTCTCACCGCTTCTGAGTTTCAAGTGCACAAGTTAGTTTTGCACCTGATATATCACGAAAAGAGTAGCAAAAGTCAAGGCGTGAAATTTGAAATTGCAGTGACAGATTTGAGAAGCTGCAAGTGCCTAATTGAGGAAGTACCACGAATGTGAACGTAAACGCAAAATATATATTACAAGTTTGTGTCTGTCGTTGTATTTCTGTGAATGGCATTTTACACATGTGTGTCTACTTGTCTGCAGCTTCAGATTCAGAATACAGGTTTGTGACTACACTGTTAGACCTTACCGGGTTTTTTTTGCAGTAAAATACTGGCAACACTGTTGCCAGTAATTTACTGTTAATTGTGCAGTTCTTTACTGTAATCTACAGTATGTTACTGTAAAATGCACTAAAACTCGAGTTAACTAATTTCACTTGCAGAAACCTTAAACTGACCAACTGTCCTTTAAATGTATTAAACTAAAATGTATAATGCATTAATAACGTGAGCAAAGTATTACTGTGAACTTATTTCATTTGAAACCACAACAAAACTTTTGTAAATAAGGAGATTTCCACTGGACCAGCAGCAACTACACAGTCACCGCCTGTTAAATAAAGCAACATGCAGCATATCATCAATGTTTGTAGATCTTCTCCTGGACTGAAGCACAGGCTCTACTCTTCTGCACAATGGTGACCCAAAAAACAAGATTTTACAGTAAAATACTGGCCAGTATAAACCTGCTTTATAACTTATAGTTACATTGCTTATATTGCAACAGTGTTGCAGTGAGATAATAAAGTGAATATGTAAGTGATAGTTGAGCATTAGTGATGAACACCTGCTGTTAATAAGCAGAATCACTGAAGAAAAGAGAAACACAAGAACAGAAAATAGAGGAACACAATAACTACAACTGACTTCCAGCCATTACACATTATTACACTTTTTATTAACCAGTATGACTTTATTTCTGTCATACAGAAGTTGTTATTAAAAATGTTTGTTTGAAGTTACCATTATAGAGATCAGTGCTTGCTTTAGTTGGGATGCTGATGCTAAACTATTAGTTTTTCCGTTGCTGCTTGAGCTGTGTTTTTGCAAGTCACACTTGTGCACACACACAGTTTATGAATGATTGCGGTTGTAATGCTTATGATGACAAAATCATCATATTGCCTGTTCATTCACTTAGGAATTAATTCTTATTAATTCAGAGTTTTATCCTCAATCAAAAGTGTTACATTAGCACTCCTGTGAAACTACAGCAATAAATTACTATGACTAATTTTTTTTAACACATCATGCATAAACCAAAAAAAAAAAACAGAGCTACACTATGTTTTTGAAACACAGAGATATCACAATTTAGCACATTAATCTCAACAATGGTGGCAATATTTCTTTTTTTTAATTATTCATGCAGCAGTGCATGCTGGGAGTTTTATATTATCCTGGAACCCAGCATGCATTGCGACATAAAACTGTTCACCATTGTTGAGATTCATATGCTGATTGTTGATATCTGTGTGTGTCTGAGTCAAGCAGGAGTAAAATAAAATTGAATGCACTATATGATTATGATATTTTTCAGAAGAGCTGATTACAGAAATATTGATTTAATTTCGTAGATACACAGATTTATGCTAAATATGAAATACTCATAATTTCAATGAATATATACAGTAAAAATCTGAAAATCAGATAGTCCAAGATGATTGTGACATCATCACAGAAGAATAAAAACACCTGATCAGCTACTTCTTGACTTTTTCTTGCCATATCAAATGTGCTTTATAAACACAGTTACAGCAGTCAGAGAGAGATGAAAGTTAAGAAGTCCAGGGACAAGAGACCAACTAAAGCAAATACTGATCTCCATCATGGTGACAACAAATTTTATTATTAACTAAATCTCTGTTAATTTTCAACAAGAACTTTTGTACATGTATGAAAGAAATAATCGTAAACTGGTTTGTAAACTGGTTTCACACTCAGTGTTGCTGGAAGTCAGTTGTAGTTTTTGTGTTTCTCTTTTTTTTTGTTCTTGTTTCTCTGTCCTTCAGTAATTCTGCTTATCAGGTGTTCATCAGTGTCTCAATTCACTCACTTCTTTTCATTCAAGTGGACTATATTAGTGAACTAATGTAGGGAATAGTGAATGAGGGTATAGGGTGTGATTGGGAAAACAACCTCTTAATGTCGACTTTGAGCGCTGTTAATTCACAGTATATTCCTGTAGGCTAGTTTTGTTTTCTACGGTATATTACTGTTTTAATGGAATATGGTATTATATTGTCAGAATTTGGCCTTTTTTTACAGCAAGGGCTAACAGTGTGGATGTCCTTTTTATCTTTTTTTAAAGTTTAGTTTTTTTAATGAAATACCCACAGATATGAAATGTTAACTAAAAAGGCAGTGTGTGTTCTCATAACACTTTCTTTTATGTGATCTGTGACTCATAGGGGTCAGTGATTCTGCAGGATCTCCAATAAGTATTATAGGCTACACAGCAAAATCCCCAGTGTTAAATTAACACTCTCAGAGTTTACAGCCCCTTACAGAAAAGATGTATTTTGAACATAATTTTGTTTGGTGGCTACTAATAACTAACAAGAAACTCTGTTCACTATTAGCTAACAAAGATGGTCAGGTGACAAGGAAAAATGACTAATGTGATCAAAAGTGATCGCTTGTTATTATTAGATTTTCACCATCAATGCTTTCTTACCAGATGTCAAATATTCTGAATTTAATTTTTAAATACATTGTAAGAAAAAAAAAACCTTTAGATACACATACAAACATCAGCATGTCTTCTATGATATGTCTGCTTATGAATCTCAATACATATTATGCTGCTGTTGTTATTTATCTGTACTGGTTGATGAAGATGAGTATCATTAATGTTTGTTTTTGTGTTACTGATGTTTTATATATGTCATATTTTGAGAAATAACAGTATTAGGCCCGTTCACACCAAGGACGATAACTATTAAGATAACGATAAAGATATAGTTCATAAGATCATTCTAAATATTAAAGATAGTAGAGTTCACACCACAATGAAAATAGGCATAGAGAAGCGATATTGTTGGAATCACTTTCAGAATGTTTTTTCTCCAGCTGATGAATGTGTTTTGGATATTAATATTGCTATTTACCTGTTTCAAAGAAATATAATTTGCTTTTAAGTTAATGCCATATACAGATGCTTGAATGCGGCTTGGAAAGACCCTGCATTACTTTAAATGGAGTTAATGTAGAAACAAATGCATTTGACTTCCTCTTTTTTGTAGAGCAGGATGAGATGAGCATAAGTTTTGAAAGATAAGTTCTTGAACTTAATGTTTGTAATCAACCACAGAGATTATCAAGAGGATAACATGGGTGTGAAGAGAACGTGTTGAAAGAGATGAGATAGACGAAGACTACAGTGAAGAAGAGCAAGAGTGCTAGAAGAAGACAACAGCATAAACGACAGAGGAAGGACATCCAGCTTATTAAGCATGATTTGCAGAAACCTTAAAGGTGCCCTAGAATGTGTTGAAATAATATTTTAATTGAGTCTCTGATATCTAAATAGAGGGTATGTGGTTTATTTAAGGCATTTAAAATGTCCAGATATGGTTTTACAGGTCCATTTTAAACCCTAGAAATTGGCCCTAGAATGTAATGGTATGTTTTTACCTTATTTGGAAGGGTCATGAATAGTAATGAGGAGTTCTGCTCTGATTGGCTGTTTCACTGCGGGCTCATTACAGTAGCTCAGAGTGACAGCAAACAGGTCCCTGATGTCCAGCGTGACAATGTATTTTTTTATTCTTTTTTTTTTTATTAACATTTTTCCAGTAACATTTGACATTTGAAAACATATATTATATTCCAACAAAAGTTATCAATGAATAAGAACAAACAATCTGTTACGAGGGATTTGTAATAACAGAATAAAAAAATACAATAACAATTATATCAAAGATTAAATAATAATAATACATAGACAAATAAATAAATGAATAAATACCTTTTTACTCAAGTAAGGGGTAGGGAAGCTCATCAAAAGATTATATCTCAATTTGGTGATTCAAAACCTTATTTAAAATCTGGTATGTTTTAACTGCTTTTTTGTTTTGATTTAATTTACAGAGGGATTCAGCAAACTTTTTTAATTCAGAGCAAAATGCAATTAAATTTGGGTTTGAAGCTGTAAATTTGCACTTATGAATATGGCCTTTTCCAAGCAAGCACAGGATTTTGATAGCATCATTTAAAGGAACAGAACCAGTGTTGCATGACAAAAACAGGACCATTTCTTCATTGATGTCAATAAGGTTATTAAAGGATGTAAAGATCAACCTTGAAATCTCATTCCAAAATGGTTCTGTAAAGGGACATTTAAAAAAACAAATGAATCACTGATTCATTTTCAGATCAACAAAAAGAGCATTCTGGGTGAATATCCATAAATTTAGATAAAAATAACTTGCAGGGGTAAAAATTATGAAGGATTTTAAGGTGAACTTCTTTTATTTTGTTTGGTATCACAAACTTATTGTGAATAGACCATATGTTAGATAAAGATAAAGAAAGATATATCCGTTTCCATGAAGACACTGCTTTAGGAGAAATACTATATTGTTTCATGTTGTCACTTCACATATAGCCTCTTAGAATGAAATTGCTATGCAAATTCACAGTGCCTCCTTTGAGCTGCATTAGACAGTGTGTAATGTACATCTAAATGCAGGGTCAGAAAAGCCTAAAGCCTCTTACGTTGTTGATTTATATTTCAAACAACAATTCGACATTTGCTCGCAATGTTTTTCTTACAAAAAACCTCATCATTCTGCAGGACAATTGTCTATTACAGTATAAAACACAGATAGAAGGGTGTCAATAAATCTGTGGTGATATACAAGACGCTTTAAGAAAAGTTTATTTCCATCACACTGTAAAGTGTTTTTAGATATTACATATAGATTTGTACATATACCAAAGATTTTACATATAAACTGGGTTAGCATACTGTTAATTACAGTTAGTACCATAGGAAGTAAAAAAAAAACTATGGTGTTTTGCCTATAGGCAAATATATTACGTGTGTTTGTTTTTATTTCTGCTGTATTATGAAATACCCATGTTATAACAAATAAATAAAATATATTTGGAAATTGCCCTTTAAAACGATTAAGGCTCAGTTTGTGGTTCACAATTATTTGATTAAAAACAACAAAAACAAAGACAAAGTCACTTACACTCTCAGAAATAGGGGTACAGCACGAGTCCATTTCTGTGCCCCAAGGTACATATATTTCCCCAAGCATTAAAAGGTACAAATATATACCATTTCTTTTAAAGGTTAAGGTACACTAATAAAAGACAGCCTCTCAAAGTAGTTTTTTTTTTTTTTTTTTGTAGAAAAAAAAAGAAGGTTTTTTTTAAGGTTTTAATGAAACCTTAATCATTTAAGGTAGATGTTAGTTTATTACTATATTTGAGTAGCCTTGAAATAAAGGAAATAAAAGTTTTGTAAGTCAATTTACTTATATTAAATCATTATAACACAGCAAAAACACCAGTGTTAAATGAACTCTCCTGGGAGTTTATTTGGCTCCAGACTCAAGAGTGTTAAAGTGTTAAAATATGAGTGTTAAATTAACAATCAAGAGTGCTAAAGTTAATGAGCTAATTAAGTGATTAATTGAGTGATGATTAAGCATTATTGAAGACACCTGATGTTAACAAGCAGAATCACTGAAGGAGAAAATCACAAATTGTAAGTTACCATTATGGTGATGGGTGTTTGCTTTAGTTGGGCTCTAGACCATTATATGTTTACTTTAATTTTTGCTTGTCTGCTGTTATCGATTTATAACAGTCAGATGAACAAAGAGACAATGTGATTGATGGTGTTGGTTATGTTTTGACAATCATGTTGAGATCTGAAAAACAAAACTTACTGAGATAGTTTGGTTTAAGTTGTCAATAACAGCAGCTCTGTGATTCTACAGCATATGATTATCAGTATTTTTCATATAATCCAAAAATATTTAATAACCATTGTTCTGATCAAAATACTTTCAAAATAATTTATTTAGAAACATAGACATCAATAATCGGCCTGTGAATCTCAACAATGGTGACAATAATAAAGCATGTTGCAGTGGCTGCCACCAATCACAACTCATTAATGGCTCCCATCCTGCATTGCGGTATGAATAAATTATGATCTGAATTGTCTATGTAATTTACTTTTCCTAATTAAATATTATGCTCGTCGCCATTGTTGAGATGCATAGACTGAATCTTGACGTCTATGTGTGCCTAAAAGAATGATTTTTTTTTTAAAACAACTTTTAAGAAATCCTTTATATTATATCAAAAATTCTGGGTATTTATGCAGAATCACAGTTATGCAGTAACCAACAACATAAATCTAAGTCAGAAATAATGATCTTAATGAGTTCAGTGATAAAGTTCAAATGATGATTGTCATAATATAACCAACACCATCAAATCACTTTTTTTCTTTGTTTATCTGGCAGTTATAACTCAAATACAACAGCCAAACAAAATTTAAAGTAAACATATAATGGTCAAGAGCCCAACTAAAGCAAACACTGATCGCCATAATGGTAACTTACAATTTGTGATTTTCTCCTTCAGTGATTCTGCTTGTTAACATCAGGTGTCTTCAATAATGCTCAATCATCACTCAATTAATCACTTAATTATCTTATTAACTTTAACACTCTTGAGTGTTAATTTAACACTCATATTTGAACACTTTACACTCTTGAGTGTGGACTCATATACACTCCCAGGAGTGTTAATTTAACACTGGAGTTTTTGCTGTGTACTGCGACGTTAGTTACCGTTATATTATCTTACTAGCAATTTATAACTCATAGAAAGAGTGCAACATTATAAAAATACATTAGGCTACATTTATTGCATAATACGTAATGATTTGAGGACCAAGTTTGTAGTCAAAGTATGGGCAGGCCAGTCAATGTAAAGCATTTCGTCCCTACCAGTGAATGTGCCATAACTGTTTATCCGCCGTCATCGGTGACCCTGCATTTTACTAGCACTGCGCTCGTTCCTCTCCGCTTATCTCAGGTAAATAATGCGTCTTCAGCTCAGCGGTCGGAGTCGCACGTTCATGTGTTTTGGGGGCGTGGCTTTGGAAGGACCCCAGAAGGGAGAGGGTGGACTGAATGGAAATAATGAGCTGTCTTTAAAACAGTCGTTAGAGGTCTACATACACTCGATTTTTATACTTTCTTTTTCAGAATACTTACATTTTAATTATGTATTGATATATTCATAAAGTTTAAACAAATTTGAAAAATAGTTTTTTTAGACCAGTCCTACCTACTCCAGCTTTAAGGGCTAAATGGCCCTGCTGAGCATAATTAAAACACTCTCTGTCATCTGGTGGGTTTGTGTGTCAGCCTCAACAACAGCAACACACACCTTTACTATAGTTTGATCATTGAGCTTGCAAACGGCTCCAACTTACTGCACACCCTTGAAGCAGTGTGTCCCGATCAGGAATGTAAACAGAGCCACTGATTAGCAGTTCTCTATATTCATTTACAGTCCACCAGTGGCAGATTCAGTCACAATAACCAAATCATAATCTTCATCATTATCATTGGCAGCACATTAATTTTCATAAGCTGCAATCTCTCAACATTTTCTAAGATGTTTTCACAATGTTTCTGTTTAAGTTGAATCACATTTGTCCAAGGAAATGATCCCCAACCCATAATTACATTTACTTGCTTTTTGTAATCATCGGCAGCAATACAAGGCTAAAAATGATTTGTTTAGCCAGTCAAGTTGTTGTTTAAATGTTTCAAACAGAATCAAAACCCTGACTCCCCATTTTCTTATTCATTTCACGTTTCTTTGAAGTCAGAGCTTCAGTGCACAGCTGCTTACAGGATTTGCTCTCTTCTGTCTCACTATTTGTTTCAGGGCTATTCAGGTTATTGATCAAGTTACACAGCAAAATCCCCAGTGTTAAATTAACACTGAAAAGTGTGAATTATATAAACTCTGAGCAGAGTGTTAAATGAACACTGAAGCAGTGTTAAAGTTAATGAGCTAATTAAGTGAATATTTGAGTGATGATTGAGCATTATTGAAGACACCTGATGTTAACAAGCAGAATCACTGAAGGAGAAAATCACAAATTGTAAGGTACCATTATGGCGATGGGTGTTTGCTTTAGTTGGGCTCATGACCCTTAAAGCTCCAGTATGTGATTTTTGACTTTCACCACAAGAGGGCGCAGTTTCCAACAATAACAATGGTGAAGCTTGATGACGCTATGAAGGAGGTGACAATGGGAGATGTCGTTTTTAATGCGTTTTCACCATCTAGCGATTTATCTAAATGGAATTAATGAATCATGATCACGGATGAGGTCATTTATTCGTTTTTGTATTACCTGTATGTCTGATCGTATTATTTTATGGCATCATAATTAATGAACTGCAAGGAACATGAAATGTTATGCTATATTATCCCGTTACAACATACAGCTATTTGTCAAATGATTTGTTTGGTTAATGTTGTGCAGTTTTACGTTTTTATGGTTAATGCCGTGTTGTTTAACGTGTTCAAACCAATATCTAAAAGTAAATTTGAACGAACATTTGAAAGTAATGACTAAATAATTTTTTTTTTACAACACATATCAGATTGTATTTAATTGTACTGCCATAATCTCGGTCACCACACGTGATAAAAAGCCTTACCGAAGTACAAAGAGCAATATAACTTTGTTTATAAGTGCTATTATTGACAGTTGCATGTCTTACCTGTCTCAATACACTAGCGAGAGCAGAGTCTCTGTCAAGTCCAAGATTGTCGCGCAGCTCTCTCCATATTTATCCGGGTTTTATTCCTCCGTTTGTCACACAGTCTGCGTGTATCCGAATATGGACGCTTTCGTTTTGTTGGCACTTCAATACTCGCCAAAGAGTAATCGTGATCCATAACAGCTACAACCATACAGTCTATGGATAACGCTATAACCACCACTTCCGCATTTGACCATGTGATATTCCGGTGTGGTGGAATAGCCTATCACATGGTTCACACCGGAAAAAAAGGATAGAGTGGACATTGCGTCACTGAGAGGCGACATTTCTTTTCCGGGACGGCCAGTTATTTAAAATCGGAATTTCTCTGAAATAAAAAAATCTTTGGAGACTTTTGTAATATTGTAAGTACACAACTGGAGGAAATATATCACACTGTGCAAGTTATTTTCGGAAATTTTATTACAAAATTCCTACATATTGGAGCTTTAAATGTTTACTTTAGATTTTGTTTGTCTGCTGTTATTGATTTATAACAGTCAGATGAACAAAGAACTAGTGTGATCTGATGGTGTTGGTTATGTTTTCACATAATCATGTTGCGATCTGAAAAATGAAACTTATTGAGAAATTTGGTTTAACTTGATAATTACAGCAGCTCTGTGATTCTACAGCATATGATTTTCAGTATTTTTAATATAATCCGATATATTTAATAAACATTGGTCTGATCAAAAGACTTTTAAATAAATTTATTTAGAAACACAGACATCAATAATCAGCCTGTGAATCTCAACAACGGTGACAATAATAAAGCGTGTTGCAGTGGCTGCCACCAATCACAACTCATTAATGGCTCCCATCATGCATTGCGGTATGAATAAATTATGATCTGAATTGTCTATGTAATTTACTTTTGCTAATTGTATATTCTGCTCGTCACCATTGTTGAGATGCATAGACTGAATCTCGATGTCTGTGTGTGCCTAAAAGAAAGATTTATTTATTTATTTTCAAAATAGAAATCCTTTGTATTATATCTAAAATTCTAGATATGCAGAATCACAGTTATGCTGTAATCAACAACATACATCTAAGGGCGCTTTCACACTGGCAGTTTAGTGCGGACCGGGGCACGGTTCGCATGAAAAATCGCTAATAAGAACGCTGTCATCGGACTCGGGTGCGCACTAGAGCACCGAACCCGAGACTACCTGGAGGAGGTGGTCTGAGCTCGGTTGCTCCCGAACCGTGGCGCGGTTCGCGTTAATGTGCAAGCAACATGGACTCGGGTGCGCGCTTGTTCAGGAAGTATAGTATCCCGCGCATGCGTATCACTGTCGATATCATTGTTTCCTCACACACGACAATCAAAATAAAATAATTTAAATCGCGTTCATGTTTGAATGCCTTCTGTTTGTGATGCAAAAGACTATGCGCGCTAACCGTTACCATAGTAAACATAGTAACGCTTGAAGATACGCATAGTAAAAAAAAAACGTAGCGAACGCTTGAAGAAATCAGACCAATCTTAAAAGCTATCACAGTCATGTTTTTATTTTTTAAATGAGTGGCAGGGGAACGTTGTGGGACACTGAAGAGGTGAGGTGCCTCATTCAAATTCATAAAAATCTCATTCAAAAAACATATTCCTCATTCAAAAAAATCTTCTACGAGCAGCAGAAACACGGCGTCCCCTGGATATGTGCTGAATTACACCATGTAATGAACATAAACGTAGTTGTCTCTCACTATGATGTGCATAATAGCACCAAAAAAAAACAGACAAATTACAGCTATGCTCAGTCGAGTTGTATTCTCCATGCGTTTTCCGTGTGCGTTTGCGATGACGTAAGATCGCTGCAAACGCACCTGGGTTCGATACAACTAATTGAGTGTGAAACCAGACCAACGCTGCGGGGGGCGCCGGGAACTAGCGCACTCGGGTTCGGACCGCAGCAAACGAACCCAGTGGAAAAACGCCCTTAGTTAGAAATAAGGGTCTCAATGAGTTCAGTGAAGCTAATCAAGTTCAAATGATGATTGTCATAACATAACCATCAGATCACTTTTTTTCTTTGTTCATCTGGCTGTTATAACAAACTAACAGCAGCCAAACAAAAGCTAAAGTAAATATATAAGGGTCAAGAGCCCAACTAAAGCAAACACCCATCACCATAATGGTAACTTACAATGTGTGATTTTCTCCTTCAGTGATTCTGCTTGGTAACATCAGGTGTCTTCAATAATGCTCAATCATCACTCAAATATTCACTTAATTAGCTAATTAACTTTAACACTGCTTCAGTGTTCATTTAACACTCTGCTCAGAGTTTATATAATTCACACTTTTCAGTGTTAATTTAACACTGGGGATTTTGCTGTAGAGAATCGATATTGTTGGAATCACTTTCAGAATGATTTTTCTCCAGCTGATGAATGTGTTTTGGATATTAATATTGCTATTTACCCATTTCAAAGAAATATAATTTGCTTGCTTTTAAGTTAATGCCATATAAAGATGCTTAATTTGCGGCTTGGAAAGATCCTGCATTACTTTAAATGGAGTTAATGTAGAAACAAATGTTTTTGACTTCCTCTTTTTTGTAGAGCAGGATGAGATGAGCAAAAGTTTTGAAAGATAAGTTCTTGAACTTAATGTTTGTAATCAACCACAGAGATTATCAAGAGGATAACATGGGTGTGAAGATGAGATAGACGAAGACTACAGTGAAGAAGAGCAAGAGTGCTAGAAGAAGACAACAGCATAAATGACAGAGGAAGGACATCCAGCTTATTTAGCATGACTTGCAGAAACCTTAACTCACCTCAAGAAGTTTTCTCTTACACAGCAAATTTGAAAGTGTTAAATTAACACGCATAGTGAGAAAATTAACACTTTTTTCGAGGTTTATACAGGTCCACACTAAATAGAGTTAAACTAACACTCTAAATAGTGTTACTTTTTTTTACACTTGTTTAGTGCAATAAACACACTGTAAGTGTTCACCGTTAACACCATTAGTGTTCCCCTCCCCCATTTACACCAAGATAGTGTTGAAACTACACTAGGCAAGACTTACTGTATTTCCACAATAATACAGTGTTCATACAAAACCCTGATTAAGGTAATTAAATTTACTAAAAATATCTGTGCCTTCAGTTAAATAAGTCAACAGGCTGTATCATTTTGAAATGTTATTTTCAACACAGATGTAACAATTATACCAACACAAAAGTACAATATATTCACCATCATCTGACCCATATACACTGCAGATCAAAAGGCCTGTAGAACTTCAAGATGTTGGCTTTTACAAGATCACCCAACTCACAGCATCTCTGTACTTTAAATGCATGACGTTCTGAAAAATGTTGTGTGAAAAGTTTATCGACAATAAAATACACAGTGCTGTCAATGAAAAGTAATTTCAGAATATGACTGAAAACAGGAATTTCATCCTCACATTGCTTACAATGAGGTCTTGTCTATATTCTGTCTCATCTATTTGGACCCGGTCCATGAAATGCATGCTTGTCTGTTTGGGATTCTGTAGCATTCCTGCCAACTTTTCACCATTGTCAACATCATTCCAACAAAATGTTTTCATTGGTCCACACTCAACTCGAATCAATGGTGTTGTTTCCCAAAGATTGACAACTGATGACTTTAAAGAATTTCAAAAACATCACCAAATCTGTCAGTGCAAATTCTTTACCTCATGCTCGAAACGTGCACTGCTTGTCTCTTTTTCTGTTCTCTTATTTCTTTCAGTGGTTCTGCTTGTTACACAGCAAAAACTCCAGTGTTAAATGAACACTCCTGGGAGTGTTAAAGTTAATGAGATAATTAAGTGATTAATTGAGTGATGATCGAGCATTATTGAAGACACCTGATGTTAACAAGCAGAATCCTGAAGGAAAAAAATCACAAATTACAAGTCCCCATTGTGGTGATCAGTGTTTGCTTTAGTTGGGCTCTTGACCCTTATATGTTTACTTTAAATTGTGCTTGTCTGCTGTTAGTGATTTATAACAGTCAGATGAACAAAGAGACAATGTGATCTGATGGTGTTGGTTATGTTTTGACATAATCATGTTGTGATCTGAAAAATGAAACTTATTGAGATAGTTTGGTTTAACTTGTTAATAACAGCAGCTCTGTGATTCTACAGCATATGATTTTCAGTATTTTTAAGATAATCCAAAATATTTAATAAACATTGTTCTGATCAAAAGACTTTCAAATGAATTTATTTAGAAACACAGACATCAATAATCAGTCTGTGAATCTCAACGATGGTGACAATAATAAAGCATGTTGCATTGGCTGCCACCAATCACAACTAATTAATGGCTCCCATCATGCATTGCAGTATGAATAAATTATGATCTGAACTGTCTATGTCAGGGGTGCCCAACCCTGCTCCTGCCGATCGACTGTCATGCACAGTTTGTCTCCAACCCTAATCAAACACACCTGAAGCAACCAATTAACGTCTTCAGGATCGCTTGAAAATTAAAGGCAAGTGTGTTTGATTAGGGTTGGAGAAGAACTGTGCAGGACAGTAGATCGGCAGGAACAGGGTTGGGCACCGCTGGTCTATGTAATTTACTTTTCCTAATTGAATATTCTGCTCGTCACCATTGTTGAGATGCGTAGACTGAATCTTGGCATCTGTGTGTGCCTTTTTCAAAACAACGTTTAAGAAATCCTTTGCATTATATCTAAAATTCTGGATATATATGTAGAATCACAGTTATGCTGTAATCGACAACATAAATCTACATCAGAAATAAGAGCCTCAATGAGTTCAGTGATTAAGTTCAAATGATGATTGTCATAATATAACCAACACCATCAGATCACTTTTTTTCTTTGTTCAGCTGGCAGTTATAACTGTTGTTTGGCAGATACAACAGCCAAACAAAATCTAAAGTAAACATATAAGGGTCAAGACCACAACTAAAGCAAACACAGATCGCCATAATGGTAACTTACAATTTGAGATTTTCTCCTTCTGTGATTCTGCTTGTTAACATCAGGTGTCTTCAATAATGATCAATCATCACTCAATTAATCACTTAATTATCTAATTAACTTTAACACTCTTGAGTGTGGACTCATACACTCCCAGGAGTGTTAATTTAACACGGGAGTTTTTGCTGTGTACAAAGAGCAAGCATGTTCTGAGAGGAACGAAGGTGACATTGAGACTGATAAAGGATTAAATATATTAAATAATAAATACATATGAACATAGTGTTAAATTTCACTGACAGTAGAAATGATGCACCCTCTCATACACAGCAAAAACTCCAGTGTTAAATTAACACTCCTGGGAGTGTATATGAGTCCACACTCAAGAGTGTAAAGTGTTAAAATATGAGTGTTAAATTAACACTCAAGAGTGTTAAAGTTAATGAGATAATTAAGTGATTAATTGAGTGATGATTGAGCATTATTGAAGACACCTGATGTTAACAAGCAGAATCACTGAAGGAGAAAATCACAAATTGTAAGCCACCATTATGGCGATGGGTGTTTGCTTTAGTTGGGCTCTTGACCCTTAACTTAATATCTTTAGATTTTGTTTGGCTGTTGTATCTGAGTTATAACTGCCAGTTAAACAAAGAAAAAGTGATCTGATGTTGTTGGTTATATTATGACATTCATCATTTGAAATTGATCACTGAACTCATTAAGATTCTTCTTTCTGACTTCGATTTATGTTGTTGATTATAGCATAATTGTGATTCTGCATAAATATCCAGAATTTTAGATATAATACAAAGGATTCCTTAAAAGTTGTTTTGAAAAAAATAAAAAAAATCTTTCTTCTACACTGTACAAAAATTACCATAAAATTTACAGTAACTTACTGGCAACAATTAGCCAGTAAGTTACTGTGAATACTTTTTACAGTAAGGGTACTGTACTTCCATTTACAGTATTTTATGTTTACACTGTGAAATCAAAAACATTAAATACTGTGATTTTACAGAATACTGTGAGTTTTTACAGTAACTTACTGGCTAATTGTTGCCAGTAAGTTACTGTGAATATGTTTTACAGTAAGGGTGCTGTACTTCCATTTACAGTATTTTGTGTATTCACTGTAAAATAAAAAAAACAATTAAACACTGTGATTTTAGTTGTATTTACAGTATTGATTGTTTTACTGTAGAAGAAAAAAATAAATACGTCTGTATGCGGTCAGGAGATAACAGTTAATCACTGTAAATTCAGTTTCTCACTGTACAATTTAAATACTGTATCACTGATTTAATAATAGCCATCATTAAAAGAATCACCCATATTCTATATTGCAATCAACTGCAGACAATAAGAAAATTGTTAATAGTTATTTATTTAAAAACAATTGGTGAACAGGAATGACAAAACAGGTACAACATAAAGGGATAATGGACATTGGACAACATGCCATTATACCATCCAAAGTTAACACACATTCTATGTTTGTAATGCAGCCACAACGCCCAGCGGAGTGGCGTGAAGTCTATTATACCGCTTATTCTACTGTTGCTAAATTTAAGTTATGACTGAAGAAAATTTTACAAAACGAGGTATTTCATTACAAGTTTTGTAAAGTTACAGAGCAAACTGTTACTAGTTCATTCATTAGTTCCGCATGGTTGCTATGACGCACTGTTAACCCTTGCTGTAAAATTCTGACAATATTATACCATTTTCCATTAAAACAGTAATATACCGTAGAAAATAAAAGTAGCCTACAGGAATATACTGTGAATTAACAGTGCTCAAAGTCGACACTCAGAGGCTGTTTTCCCAATCACACCCTATACCCTCATTCACTATTCCCTACATTAGTTCACTAATATAGTCCCCTTGAATGAAAAGAAGTGAGTGAATTGAGACACTGATGAACACCTGATAAGCAGAATCACTGAAGGACAGAGAAAAAAGAGAAACACAAAAACTACAACTGACTTCCAGCCACACTGAGTGTGAAACCAGTTTACAAACCAGTTTACGATTATTTCTTTCATACATGTACAAAAGTTCTTGTTGAGAATTAACAGAGATTTAGTTATTAATAAAATTTGTTGTCACCATGATTGAGATCAGTATTTGCTTTAGTTGGTCTCTTGTCCCTTGACTTCTTACCATTCATCTCTCTCTGACTGCTGTAACGGTGAGTTTATAAAACACATTTGTTATGGCACGAAAAAGTCAAGAGGAAGATGATCAGGTGTTTTTTTTTTTTGTGTGATGATGTCACAATCATCCTGGACATGCCTGATTTTCAGATTTTTCCTGTATATAGTCATTGAAATTATAGTTATCTCATATTTAGCATATATCTGTGAATCTACAAAATGAAATCAATATTTCTGTAATCAGGTCTTCTGAAGAATATTGTAATCATATAGTGCATTCAATTTTATTTTACTCCTGCTTGACTGAGACCCACACAGATATCAACAATCAGCGTATGAATCTCAACAATGGTGAAAAGTTTCATGTCGCAATGCATGCTGGGTTCCAGGATAATATAAAACTCCCAGCATGCACTGCTGCATGAATAATAATAATAATAATAATAATAATAAAGAAATATTGCCACCATTGTTGAGATTCATGTGCTAAATTGTGATATCTCAGTGTTTCTAAAATACAGTGTAGCTCTGTTTCTCTGGCTATGCATCATGTGTTAAAAAAAAGAGTCATTGTATCTTATTGCTGCGTTTTCACAGTGGTGGTAATGCAACACTTTTGATTGAGGATTAAACTCTGAATAAGTGAGAATGAATTCCTTAGTGAATGAACAGGCAATATGATGATTTTGTCATCATAATCATTATAACTGCAGTCATTCATAAACTGTGTGTGCACAAGTGTGACTTGCAAAAACACAGCTCAAGCAGCAAAAGAAAAACTAACGTTTTAGCATCAGCATCCCAACTAAAGCAAGCACTGATCTCTATAATGGTAACTTCAAACCAAACATTTTCAATTAAACATCTCAATAACAACTTCTGTATGACAGAAATAAAGTCATACTGGTTAATAATAAGTGTAATAATGTGTAATGGCTGGAAGTCAGTCGTAGTTATTGTGTTCCTCTATTTTCTGTTCTTGTGTTTCTCTTTTCTTCAGTGATTCTGCTTACAATCACTTACATATTCCCTTAATTATCTCACTGCATCGCTACTTTTTACTCGTAGTGTGGATTTCCCTGAGGGGTTGAAAGGGTTAACTGTGTAAGATAAAAAAGACACACCCACAAAATGTATTTTAACAGTAATAAACTGTAAGTTACAAAACAGGTTTATACTGGCAACACTGTTGCCAGTAGTTTACTGTAAAATTATTTTTTTGGGTCACCATTGTGCTGAAGAGTAGAGCCTGTGCTTCAGTCCAGGAGAAGATCTACAAACATTGATGATACGCTGCATGTTGCTTTATTTAACAGACGATTACTGTGTAGTTGCTGATCCAGTGAAAATCTTTTTATGTACAATAGTTTTTTAGTGGTCTCAAATGAAAGAAGTTCACAGTAATACTTTGCTCACATTATTAATGCATTATAAATTTTAGTTAATACATTTAAATGACAGTTGGTCAATTTAAGGCAGTCGGTTTCTGCAAGTGTAATTAGTTAACTATAATTTAGTGCATTTTTACAGAAACAAACTAGATTACAGTAAAGAACTGTACAATTAACAGTATTTTACTGGCAACAGTGTTGCCAGTATTTTACTGTAAAAAAACCCGGTAAGGTCTAACAGTGCGGAACAATAATGCAAATTGATACAGTACGGTCAAAAAATTTAACTACTTTGAAGCCGTGCAAATAACTGATTATTACCACATTCTAAAGAGCAATAAATAACACTATGGCAATATTGAAATAAAATAAAACATTGAACATTAAAAAATAAAATATTTAACATTTGCATGAACATTTAAAACAGAAAGGAAAATAAACTTCCCCTGCCACTTGACAAAGGTCAAGTGACCTCTTGCATGCCCTGACCTTGGAGACCTAGAATCCCAGTTGGAGCCCTGAAATTAAAGAAAACACATTAGATCGGCTGAATGGTTTCGAAAACGGTAAAACTCATCTGTTTAACTCTGGGGGAGTTGTAAAATGAGCCTATTTCCAAAAAAAGTGGAGTGTTCTTTTAACAAATACAACTTTTTATTTAAATAATGTAGGCTACTAGTAAATGGTGAAATTAACATTAAGATTAATAAATGCTGTAGAAGTGCAGTTTATTAATAGTTTATTAATAGTTAATGTTATAGTTAACTAATGTAGTTAACTAGAGTTTAATAAATGGAACCATATTGTAAAGTGTTACCAATTTGTTATACACCGATTCAGACATCTCATGAGTTCAGTGTTGGACAGATCAGTTGTTTAACCATTCATTAAATGTAATCGGTTCAAAGGAGTCATTAGTTCGAGAATCGGACGTGTCATTAGCGGACTATGGCACACGTTTTATTATCCCGGGAGTTTAGGACATTGCACAAGATTTTTGTCAACACAGGAAACATTTCATCAAAAATGTTAAAATTGTGAAAAGTGAAAATTGTTACGCATCAGCTGAAATAAAAACAGAGTACATAAGGCAACGTTTTTTACAAGGTTTCAGTAAGTCAAATTTAAGACCTTTTTAAGACATTTTAAGACCATAAAGATTGAAATTTAACACTTACACAACACATTATTCAAGTTAGATAGATGGTTACCTCGGGATCATTAGAGTATCTATCTTTCTATCTATCTAGGATTATCTGATTGTGTGTGTGAGAGAGAGGGAGAGGTATATATTTTTTTAATAGAAAATTTCTAGAAAATATTCACATCATTAAAATAAAATTGCACCGTAATGTCACTCTTTACATTGCCGTCTTCTGTCTGGCCTTGGCACTGGCTAGGCAGAACTGCGGACCGTAGGTTACCACACAAGACTTGTACGTGACCATTTAGTGAAGATTTTACCCTTACTGCATTCAGTACAGTTATAGGCATCTAAATATGTATATGCCCTCAGTTTCTCTTTACCCTCGGTTTCTCTATCGGGTAGGTGTAAAAGTCAGGCCAAACCGGAGGTAAATTAGTGTTGACGTTAATCCTGTCAGCCAATGTGGGATGTCCGTTAAAATTAACTTTTGCAAATAACAATCGCGGTCCTGGACAGTGAGTGACCTTGCACATTAAGATAAAATCAGACTTTCTCCAGTCATTGTTAAAAAACAAGCTAACAAAACTTGCAAACTAATGTTAGAGAAGCGGCCAGAAGGATATTCTGCCACCACCTAAGCTCAGCCCACAGAAAAACGTCACCATGTTTACCAACTGAAAATTGGTCTATTGGTAGCACACGAGCGACATGTTGGAGACCCCTGCTCTAGGGCTCCGCTTTGTAGGCTACAACTCGATACTTTTTTGCTACTTTGTAATAACTTTCTGCGGCCAGCATTTCTGGAAATGAACGAGGGTAAACACTTTTTTAGACCTGACTAAATGAAATTTAAGACCTAGGATGAAAATCTGGCCGTTTTTAAGACTTTTTAAGGCCTTAAATTTAAAGCTCCGAATTTTAGACTTTTTAAGACCCCGCGGAAACCCTGTTTTAGCACAATTCACACCCAGTGGTAATTAAAAAAAAAAAATCTCTGAATGCTCGACATGAACTTCGGTCTTCCGATCTTTTACCATTGTGTCAATTCTCAATTGATTTTGATTAATATGCCTGATGGAGCGAGAGAGAGCAAGACAGTTTGAAGACGGTGAGAGTGCGTGCACGACCAGAGCTCTCTCTCTGCTTGTTCTATCAGTATCATGCGCCCTGTCACAAGTGTAGCAGTCATCTACATCACACCGTTCAAATGGCTTTAGTAGGACAAAAAGACAAATTATTTTTTTTAAATGAATAACGAAACGCAATGTGGCAGGCAGCCAGTGTTGATCCTGTGGCGCACCACCACGAAGGTAATGCAGCTATAGTTTTTAATGGTTTTACCTCAAATATATTATCAAATATATTATTATTATAATCTTTGGAAGCCAAAATAACTAAAATAAAATCGTATTTATGTTAATGGAATATTTTTATGAATGAAGGCATGTATCACTGATACTAGTAATATAGCAACTGATGTCTCGATGAAAATGTTTAAGAATCGATATCAGTTTTGTAAAAATGAGAATCGATTAAAATAAAATAAAAAATTGATATTTTTTTACCCAGCACTAATAAATAAGGTAACAGTTTATGTTTTACTTGCATATATGATTTAGTCAATCAAGAGCAATCAACAAGTCTCTCTCTCTCTCTCGTCCGTTAACGTTGATAAGCTACATTAATGTCTTGTTTGACTTTGTAGCAACAATGACATCTGCTTTTAATTAAGTGCATCATGTGATCGAAAAACACATCGTTTTTGTTTTACTGGTTAATAATTCCCCCAGAGGGACATTTGAGTCACAAAAAGGACCCTGTTTCCCTTCGAAAACCCCCATGCCTTGGAATCACGTGACAAGCCATAAAGACATTCCACACACACACACACACATACACACACGGACACAAAAGCTCTTTTGAGTGCAACTTCATATAAGAAATATGGCTCTTGAATGTATACCTTCCCATATGTATGTGGGATTAGCTTTGCTTTATAATAGAAGTGTGGTTTGCTAGAGTATAGGTTTGAATCCTAAATGTTCCTTGAAAGGAATTCCTCAGTCGTGTCTTGTTTTAACCCTACCTCTGACCATAAAACTTTACGACCCAGGAAAACAGACATTCCAGCGAGGAATTTCAGCGACATTCCACACACAGATTTCTCATTTATTTACCCACATAGGACATTACCAAAATGTTGATATATTTCTGAGGTGCCTTTTGTTATGACCATGTCATATTGGGGTGTCTACGATTTTGTCATGTGGTAATCAAAACTTTAAATGTGTGTAATTCTGCATATCTCCTGTAACTTCGCATTTCTACAACCTTCATGTGATGTGTTTGATGTCTATGGAATTCTCTCAAAACAACATAGCCAAATTCGAATAGCAGAATGCAGTAATATACATTGTTTACACATTTTTATACTTCTGGAACTGAAAAGCTTAAGTCAATCGCCCCTGTAACTCGAGCCAGGAGACCGTTCCAAACGAACAAAGGGATCTTCCCGCTGGAAAACCTCGACAGCAGGAAGAAGAAGGGGGCGGTACCTCCACGAAGAAGGGGGCGGTACATGGGACACTGATAAAAGTCCAAACATTCAGTTTCCTCGCTCTCTTACTCTCTCATCCCTGACCTCCTCCGTCTCCAGCGCGGCTCCAGCGCGGCTCCATGGCAACCAGCTGAACAGGCCTTGCCTTGGCCTCTGGGACGCATACCTCCGCGTCATGTAGAGCTGCCCTGCCGTCCTTCGCAACGAAGATTTGTAGCCTCTCCCATCCCGGGAGACGAATCTGAACTTTCTCGGTAACGTTACATTCAGTGAACTTTTAAGCCTCTCGCGACACCTGAAGACGCAGCAGAAACAGGATCGACATCGTCCACGCTGTCCTACCTCAGTCATCAGCCACACCAGAAAGAGCACAGAAATCCGCAAGTACATTATCTGATAAAAGCTGTTTTCCAGGTGTCTAGTGAACTTAGGTTTCTGTATGTAAGAATTACTAGCTTTCCCTTCTCTTTCTTTATTTCTTTATTTCTTTCATTTCATGTTATTCTGATCACGTATTTTTATTGTTTGGTTATATGTTTGTCTGTTTATTGTTTGCATTATTACGTACGTTTATATTCGTAGCTTATATAACCCATTAGTTTTACATTATTAAAATTCATAAATATCTTTTTACTGTCTCTGTGTTTGAAAAAACACTTTTTAGGTCAATGAAACTTTTTAAGATCCTATTATAAGCTACAAAGCTCGATATTGTAGATTACCTTAGTTTTAATTAATAAACTCACAAAGTTTGGTGTTCGTGGCCAGAACCCAGACAAGTTTGTAAATAACTTACCCCTTCTTGACTGTACTGACCTCACATTTGTTCGCGGGACGAATTGAATGGCGATCAGACCAGTTCCAGAACAAGGTAATCTCGAAAATTGATAAAACAAATGTATATGCGACTTATGAATTATGACCATGAGTTATGATTTTAAATATTTCCAAAATTCCCTACGTGTGCGCTAATTCACATTTACCCAAAAGTCGTATTTTGTTACAACTTTCTTTGCCATTTACATCTGACTGAACTACAAACTTTCCAATGACGTCTGGTTAAAGGGATGCGCTCGACAAGCTCACGCGTTTTCTAAACACAAACACTATTTACACGCCTGGTATCGGTTGTTGTTTTACGAGTACGAGTACATTGAGCTCAGTATCGGCCCGATATCGATACCAGTATCGGTGCATCCCTAATAATTATTATTATTATCAAATTATGATTAATTATATTATACCCACATATACCTATATTATTAATAACATTATAATTATTATTAAAGCTACACAGCAAAATCCCCAGTGTTAAATTAACACTGAAAAGTGTGAATTATATAAACTCTGAGCAGAGTGTTAAATGAACACTGAAGCAGTGTTAAAGTTAATGAGCTAATTAAGTGATTAATTGAGAGATGATTGAGCATTATTGAAGACACCTGATGTTAACAAACAGAATCACTGAAGGAGAAAATCACACATTGTAAGTTACCATTATGGAGAATAGTGTTTGCTTTAGTTGGGCTCTTGACCCTTATATGGTTACTTTAGACTTTGTTTGGCTGCTGTTATTGAGTTATAGCAGCCAGATGAACAAAGAAAAAAAAAAAAGATCTGATGGTTATGTTATGACAATCATCATTTGAACTTGATTAGCTTCACTGAGACCATTATTTCTGACTTAGATTTATGTTGTTGATTACAGCATAACTGTGATTCTGCATATCTAGAATTTTAGATATAGTACGAAGGATTTTTTTTTTTTTTTTTTTTTTAAAGAAAATCTTTCTTTTAGGCACACACAGACATCAATATTCAGTATATGCATCTCAACAATGGTGACGAGCAGAATATACAATTAGGAAAAGGAAATTACTGAGACAATTCAGTTAATAATTTATCCATACCGCAATGCATGATGGGAGCCATTAATGAGTTGTGATTGGTGGCAGCCAGAGGAAAAGTTATTGTTACCATTGTTGAGATTCACAGGCTGATTATTGATGTATGTGTTTCTAAATAACTTCATTTAAAAGTATTTTGATCAGACCAATGTTTATTAATTATTTTGGATTATATTAAAAAGCTGATAATCATATGATGTAGAGTCACAGAGCTGCTGTACTTATCAAGTTAAACCAAATTACCTCAATAAGTTTCATTTTTCAGATCACAACATTATTATGTCTAAACATAACCAACACCATCAGATCACATTAGATCTTTGTTCATCTGACTGTTATAAATCAACAACAGCAGACAAGCAAAATCTAAAGTAAACATATAAGGGTCAAGAGCCCAACTAAAGCAAACACTATTCTCCATAATGGTAACTTACAATGTGTGATTTTCTCCTTCAGTGATTCTGCTTGTTATCATTAGGTGTCTTCAGTAATGTTCAATCATCACTAATTTAATCACTTAATTAGCTCATTAACTTTAACACTGCTTCAGTGTTCATTTAACACTCTGCTCAGAGTTTATATAATCCACACTCTCAGTGTTAATTTAACACTCTCAGTGTTAATTTAACACTGGGGGATTTTGCTGTGTATTATCAGAACCTCACCTGTATCTAGTCATTTAGCAAATAGAACTCCGTGAAGTCCCTGATGAAGGAGATTACATGGGGGTTCATGTATGAAGTCTTCGGCTTCACCACTCTCCCAGTTGTCTTGCTCATCTGCTCCTTGGCAGTGCACTTGTTGGAGTCAGGATTAATCCTGACTAAAAACCTATGAACATGAGTATAGGAGTTAGGGGATGGTACAATATGTACACATTAATGAATAACTGTAAGTGCAGTGAGCAATGTAGAATCATACATAAAGACCAGCAGACAGAGGCATTACACATCTCAACAGGAGTTAGTCAAGGCTGTCTACTTTCTCGATTATTATTCCTCTTCGATGGTCGACTAGATCATGCGGCCGACTAGATCATGCGGCAAGCCACTGACAACAGGCGCAATGGGATCCAATGGCATAAACAAGCATTACTCCCAGCTGGAATGTCACTGTTTGAACAGGCGAGCACACACATCACTTTTGAAGAAAAAATTTAAATTGAGAATGCGGTGCATTGCGATATCGAATTGAACTGAATCAATGACATGATAATCGTAATCGAACCGAACCGTGAGACCAGTGTCGGTTCACATTCACAACCTTAATTTTAAAGGGAGAAGATGATTTTGAACAGCTTTTCAATTGTCAATTTGCTTTTACACTGCAATCAAACTATTTAAGATAAAAAAAATACCTCTGAACAAACTCCAGTGTTGTGCTGGCTTCCAACTGATACTCTAGATTAAATACATAGTAACAGGCGAAGAGAGTGGCCAAGGCAGTGGTGAAGTCCGCCATGTGAGCACCAGGTGGGATTACGACCCTCCCCTCGATCGACAGCATCCATTTTTTGGCAGTCAGGATTGTCTCTCCTTAGTAAAGACAATAGTCATCACAAACATTATATTTCATAGCAATACATTCTATAAAAGATTTTCTCCACATAAATTATTGTAAAAACAGGGCAGGGAGCATACATATCACATATGCATTGCATTCAAAGGATTCGTTAACATTGAATGTGAAACTTACCGAGCATGATGATCCTTGGAGTGATTGGGAGAGACAGCTGGGCCTCTGCGTCTGCGGGAGTGGTAGTCTCCTATGCCAGCAAAGAAAAGAGTTACTTGAAACAAGGTAGACGGTATATTATCTCTAGGATAGAAAAATTTCACTCTAATCAGGGAAAATGATTCTTCCGCAATAAATGTGACAATTAATTGCTGAAAACTCCAAATAAAAGATTTAAATAATTAAGGAACTTACATCAGTATTGAGAAAAAGTGACTCCTCTTGCTCTTTGAAGTGTGCCAACATCACAAGCATCGCTGCTAGACCATCAGATCCTTCTCGGTCCTTCTTGGCTTCCTTCAAAACAGCTCTTACTTCTTTCCTCCACTTTGTAATCTGACTACTGAAAAAATCCAGGAGTCTTTTACCCTTTTTGTCCATATCTTCATTTAGTCTTGTATATAGTTCAACATTGGTGAGAGTGGTGAAATGTGACAATAAAAACTTTTGTGAAAAGAGAAATGGCCACTCTTTACCCACATCCAGAATGCTTGGGGAAGGCTTTGTGTTGATGTATTCCCGCTGTTTGGCATAAGTGATTGCCTTTAGGTCTTCTACCCTTCCTCTCTCAGCGCCCTTGAGTCCCTCTCGGCTGAATATATCCATCATCTCAAGCTTCTTTTCCTCCAATGATGCTGATGTTTCCCCATCTGGATAGTCCTCTGGCTGCCAACGAACACATCCATAACTGTCAATTTTTGCACATGTAGCTACTGCTGGCTGGTCATCATCACCATCCTCATCATCTCTCTGGGTGCTTCCTCAGACGGGAAAGAGTGTTGCCTCGATTTAAATACTCTACTCTGGTTTTGAGCTTATTTATAATGCTGAAATACCCACATCCAATTAGCTCCCCCTCTTCATTTTTGTCTAAAAAGCTATTTGGATATTTTTTAGTTATAGCTTTAGCCACTACCACGCACTCTCTGCGAGTAGGGTTCAAGGAACGGTCTCTCATCGCATCAACAGTGACTTTAATCAAGTGTCTGCGCTGCGGTCATCCGGAGCTGGCCTCTCACCAGCATCTACTGCTCTTCTAAGAGTCGGCCTGACTTTGTTCCATGGCACCTCAAAACTGTTCACCCATGCAGAGATGGGACTGATAGATGATATGGGGCATGTGCTGGAAGGGGCAACTGCCAGTGGCTCAGACGTTGAAGGGCTCAGCTGGGGATTGGAAGGGCCTGCATTATACACATATGAGTGAAAGCACAGAATAGTCAGGTGAAAATAAAGTTTGACCCTAAAAAAAAAAAATATCTAACAAAAGGTTTCTTAGTGGTTTACAATAGTATCAGATGTACTCAGATGTAAACCTTTAAAAAAAATTCTAAATGTAGGGCCCTATGATTTCCGTGATGCGGAAAACGCGGACGGAATCACGGAATTTACACATGAGAACGGAAATCTCTTATACGCGCGGAATCGCACGGAATACATATATTTACATTTGCATATATTTTGTTGACATTAAATAAACTTTTTTTTTTTTACTTCCTTCTCATTTTTTCAGAGCCATATAGAGAGACATCTGTCAATACAGTTAATATACAGGGATGCAAACAGCACGCTTTTCAGTATGCACGCAAGCGTGAACCACTAGTGTTTCTTCTTGCTGCGTATCTTTTACGGTCTATGGCAGGGGTCTCCGTGGCCTGATTGGAGGTAACTAGCTAGCATCACATGTCATGTCTTTTGCACGCTCAAGTTCTTTATTTCAAATGTAGGCGCGCGGCAAGCTCACTCATAATTGAAGCGACGCGCTCATTTTATCCAGGCGCAGTGAGATAAAAACACCTCAACTGTTCAGAATGCCGCAAGCGCACCGCAGTTCATGTGATAAGAACAAACATATCAACTTCACCCTTTCCGTAATAACACTGAAAGCTCAGTCAACATAAAGGATGGGGGTGAACCACAAACGCTACAGGAGCATGGTTGCATAGCAACGACAGACGCCACTGGAAAATCGGACCGAATTTCACTTTTTAAAAGATAATTAAAAGATAAGCTAATATGCACTTTATTTGTAAATGTCAGTAATTTATCTTTTTTGACTAATTCTTTTTATAAAAATGATTTAAAGGCTTAAATATGTGGTTTGTCTTTTTATAAAACATTCTTAGTGAAAAAAGATTTAAAGGCTAATTTAAAGGTCCCGTTCTTCGTGATCCCATGTTTCAAACTTTAGTTAGTGTGTAATGTTGCTGTTAGAGCATAAATAATATCTGTAAAATTATAAAGCTCAAAGTTCAATGCCAAGCGATATATTTTATTTAACAGAAGTCGACTACAGTGAACGGCTCGTTTGGACTACATCCCTCTACTTCCTTCTTTAATGATGTCACTAGAACCATTTTTTGACTAACCTCCGCCCACAGGAATGCTCCCTCATCTCTACTGGCTACTTGCGCACTTCTATAACTTAGCCTACTGTGTTTACTCAGCTCTTACGGTGATTTTCTGAAGTAAAACTGACGCTTCATCTTTTGTGTGATGTACAATAAATTTTATTAAACTCTTCAGTATATGTTTCATCATCATTCAGACAGCAGACTTGTAGGCTATTAATAAATAATGGATACATAGCCTACAAGCAGATGACAAATAAGTTATAATAACCGTAATTAAACTACTAAACTATACCTGTTTCATCTCTATACAGCACTCTGACTCTGTAGGCATTATTGTCCGACTCGAAATGAACGCCGTTACTGAGCATTTCTGATATTATCATCATTCCATGAGATGAAATTGTCCTGACAGACTGAGCGCGAGCTCATGAAGCTCCGCCCCCTGGGTCATCCAGCAGCACCTAATTTGCATTTAAAGGGCACACACTAAAACAGCGCGTTTTTCTGTGCCCCAAAAAATGAAAATTTAAACATGCTGTAAAAAATGATCTGTTGGGTATTTTGAGCTGAAACTTCACATACACACTCTGGGGACATCAGAGACTTATTTTACATCTTGTGAAAAGGGGCATAATATGGGACCTTTAATCTTTAATTTAATATTCATCAATCCTACCTTGTAAATGTTACCTTCATGTTACTGTTATTTTTGGCCGGAGATTTGTTGAAGGTTTGGCTGAATTTGGGAGAATTTTGAATGTGCTTTGCTGAATATATTAACAGTTTAAATAAAATAGCGGAATTGTGAGTTTGTGTAACTGAATTTCTAAAGGTCAATACTGCTTAGAAGTGAAAAGAAAACAAGCAAATCCTAAAAATCCAAAAGGGCTGAAAATACATCCCAAAAAAAATAAAACGGAATTATAAAAAAAATAAAACTGAATTTGAGAAAAAATAAAACGGATTTCATAGGGCCCTAAAAATGGTGGCCGTCAGGTCCTTATAGGTGGGTCAATATAGGGTTAAACTAACAAAATTTATGCAAAATGTTTTTTTTTTTATGGATTCTAGTACAGTTCAAATATACTAACTATAAAAAAATACTAAATAACAGACTAAAAATCTATTTAAATCTGACCTTGGGAAAAAGGTAATTTTCAAAATGGTTGCCATGGCTTTATCTCAATTACTGATCAGCCTAGATGGATGATTTGAGGTCAACTGATGGTCAGAACAAACAAGAAAATTATTTTACTTGTGAACATTGAAATATTTTTGATGATGTGCTTTTTTCAGCCGCATTGCAGGTGTATATTAAAATCAACGCGTTTTTTTTAAAAAAAAGAGCAAATGCAATGCATGACTATGTGATCTGCATGGGGGAATATGGGAAATATCTTCAATGCTGTTTTCAATTGCTATGCGACCACTGTCCTTCTATACTGCATTGCACTGTTCTTACATTTGGGCCTATAAAACAAGTGATTGGGCTCTTTGGAAAGCTGTGGGTCTGTAGTTTTGCGTGGAATAACTCTACTAGTACAGATACAGCATAACAGAGGCATGACTATAGTTTTTATTTTTCCCAGATATACCATCTTTTTTCCCTTTTTTTTTGTCTTTATATGCTGCCATTAGCAAACAGCAAACTGCACACCCAGGAAGGCATTTATTGCTGCGGGGGATTTCAATCTGAAACCTCAATCTGTCCTCAAGTTTTATCAACATGTCACCTGCCTGACCAAAGGGGACAGAATCTTGGACAAGGTATACACTAACATCCACATATAATAAGCTGGAATCAGAGAATTTTTACAATTTTTTTTTATTTACAAAATTATGATTGAATGATTGTTGATTTATTTAGTTATTAATTGTAGCGGATCAACTAATATATGTTAATTAAAACAAATAATCTCACCTCCTTTCAAGAAATGAATAATTTTTCTGCACTGAATGGCTGTGAGCAGATGTTTGATGTCATCTTCTTGAATAAACTGCAGATCATCTGGTCCTTCAACACCTACTTTCACCAACTCATTGACTAAAGTTTCAAGCTTTGCTTCATCTAGCTGTGGTAGCACAGTCTGTATTGCCTTCTCAATGGAGTCCATTACTCATTTGTCTGAAACACAGAATGATGCAGAGCAACAAGATTAAGACCAAATTGATTATATACAGAAAGAGGATAATAATCTGCGAGCTTCTCTACAGTCAAACACTGATACTGTGCTTCTGAGTTGCTTTGTAAGCAATAAACACCAAGATCCACAACAGGCACAGACTGATACTGCTGGACAACAAAATGCACGTTTGCCTCATTTACCAGTATCAACAGTATTTTCCCAAGTAGATACCCTGTGTCATTTCGGTCCACTACAACAGTCATGCCTCTTTTGTACAGAGTGCCTTTGAAAGTGACAGAGGGTGTTTCAATAGTGTGTTCTGGGCGGAGACCCTTGAGACTGACAGCTCTCTGAATGCCAATCTGGTAAAGTTGGTCATCAAATTTACTTGGCTGGCCCATTTGCAGAGTTGGAGGAAATAAGTTACCAGCATGTAAATATGCTTGTAGCAACTGGTGTCTTTCTGCTAAGGTACTGCAGAGGTTTTTAAAGTTATGCAGTTTCCTTGCACACTGCTTAAAATATGAGTGCTTGCTTTCAAAGCGCAATGTCCACAACCTAATGAGGGGACCAAACTGAAGAATGAGTTCTGGGTAATGGACAAGATAGTGGTGTTTGGGTTTGATCGTCTTTTCTGGGAATGTGGCAGTTCTTAGTTGGATGTATTCCTCAATGAGAATCTTAAGGTATGCTACTTGGTTGGTATGGATCTTGGGTGCACATATCAAATCCACAATTTCTCTGAGCTTTAAACACAACTGCCACACCTCATCATCAAGTGGATTTTTGATTCTGTCTCCAACCAGAATAGGAAAGAGACGTAAGAGGCACCAGTTTTGAGCAGCATGTCCTCCCAGCTTCTCCGCATTAGTTTTAAACTCACATGGCTTGTTATTTGCATCACTGCCTAGGTATGTGAACTGTGATATAGTCCGATTCAGTTGACCATAGGTGAAGTGTTTGCCCACTGTCACTAAGTGCTTAATGTACATAGCAAGATCAAATGAAACAACCCCTTCAAACAGGTCATGACCCAGGCATGGAGGGAGCCCTGGCTGGCAAACATGAAAATATTTCAACTGATTGAAAATTGAGTCAAACTTTACTCCACTGTTCATTTTCTGGTCTACCAGGTCTGCCACACTGTTTCTGTAACTCTCTATGGTTCTTTTAGGACCAGATTTGCAGGGATCTGTTTGAAAAGACACTCTGTTGATGACACAGTACCGGCAAAAATGTGTGCTTTTACTGAAGTTTTCAGTAAACCCGCCAATACTGTGTGACCCCATATTATCTCCAGTAATGGCAATCACAGAGCCTTTTATTTTCTCCCCAGCACCATTTTCAATTCCATTTTCCTCCATTTCTTTTAAGTCACTGACTAAAGTGGAGAACACTTTTTCTTGTCCAAAAAATTGGAAATCCTCCTCTCTGCACAACATGACTAGTTGCATTGGATCAATGGAAGACCTGTTGTGTGGTGCAATCTCTGCAAGTGTCATGTACATGGCCAGTATTTTGTGTTTTTTTCTGCCTGAGCCGAGTGGGTTCGCAACTTCGAAAGAATCCTGATACAAGATGAGAGACAATGAAGATGGTGAATCTCGTAAAAGTATATTCTCTTTAAAGTTTCTACCATCTCTCACATCTTCCAGAACATCAGGATTTGTTTCTGTGTCAGCTTTAGCTTGGGCATACTGCTCTTTAACAGAGTTCTGAGAGAGGAGTGATTTTATTGTATCTTTGATGTATGTTTGATTGTATGTTCCATACTGCACAGCAAAAACTCCAGTGTTAAATTAACACTCCTAAATATAACCAACAACATCAGATCACGTTTTTTCTTTGTTCATCTGACTGTTATAAATCAATAACAGCAGACAAGCAAAATTTAAAGTAAACATATAAGGGTCAAGAGCCCAACTAAAGCAAACATTGATCGCCATAACGGTGGCTTACAATTTGAGATTTTCTCCTTCAGTGATTCTGCTTGTTAACATCAGGTGTCTTCAATAATGATCAATCATCACTAAATTAATTACTTAATTAGCTCATTAACTTTAACACTCTTGAGTGTTAATTTAACACTCATATTTTAACACTTTACACTCTTGAGTGTGGACTCATATACACTCCCAGGAGTGTTAATTTAACACTGGAGTTTTTGCTGTGTTATTTCATTTGAAACCACAACAAAACTATTGTACACATAAAGATATTTCCACTGGATCAGCAACTACACAGTCACCACCTGTTAAATAAAGCAACATGCAGCATATCATCAATGTTTGTAGATCTTCTCCTGGACTGAAGCACAGGCTCTACTCTTCTGCACAATGGTGACCCAAAAAACGAAATTTTACAGTAAACTACTGGCAACAGTGTTGCCAGTATAAACCTGTTTTATAACTTACAGTTTATTACTGTTAAAATACATTTTGTGGGTGTGTCTTTTTATCTTACACTGTTAACCCTTTCAACCCCACAGGGAAATCCACACTACAAAGAGTAAAAAGTAACATTGAGACAGTGTTGCAGTGAGATAATTAAGAGAATATGTAAGTGATTGTTGAGCATTAGTGATTGTGGCAATGTTAGGGCACCTTTACGTTTACTCGTTAGTTTTTCACGATTCGGACATCCAGGAAATGCACACTTTCTAACCATTGTAAACAATTACTTAGAGCGAGACCAAAAGCACGATCAATGTCGAATGCAATAGCTTACATACTGCGCGCGCGTTCACCTGCTTGTAAACAAAGTTTAGCGCTCCCGGCTATGCCAGCACGTCATCTTGTACCCTAGGTGGCGGTAATACTCCTAAGGAGTGAGCAGCCAGCAACAAATAGTAGTAGAAGAAGACCGTCGTCAGTTCAGTTCTCGCGTATGCGTCATGGAGCTCTCGTGAACTAACGTCAGAGGCCTACAAGAGAGAAAATAAATAGCTGAATAAAGTCGTTCTTTTGTTTGTTTTTTTTCGCTCGAAAAGTATTATCGAGGCTTGAGAAACGTATGGTTGAGCCACTGTAGTGGCATGGGCTATTTAAACATTTTCTTCACTGACTTTCTGGACGGACAAGTTTGGGCCCCCTTAAAGCCAATGGAGGAGTATTCCAGTGCTCATATTTAATCACAAAAATATTAATTTGTGATCCGAAGATGAACGAAAGACTTACATGGTTGGATCAACATCAGGGTGAGTAATTACTGACAGAATTTTCATTTTTGGGTGAATTATCCCTTTAAGGTAATTCAATTTCACTAAAAATATCTGTGCCTTCAATTAAATAAGTCAACAGGCTGTATCAGTTTGACATTTTATTTTCAACACAGATGTAACAATTATACCAACACAAAAGTACAATATATTCACCATCATCTGACCCATATACACTGCAGATCAAAAGGCCTGTAGAACTTCAAGCTGTTGGCTTTTACAAGATCACCCAACTCACAGCATCTCTGTACTTTAAATGTAGGGCTGGGCGATTTAAATCGCGATATTGTTATGTGCATCTTGTCAGTAAAGCCGGTTCCTTGATTAGTAGTAAATCGCCATCACCTGCTTTCAGATGGAGCGGCATTTACTACAAAGAGCCGTAGTTAAATGACAAGCTGAGCCAAATCACATCAATATCGCGGACGTATCGCCAGCGATAATTAATGCGATATGGCTCAGCTTGTCAGTTAACTACGGCTCTTTGTACACAGCAAAAACTCCAGTGTTAAATTAACACTCCTGGGAGTGTATGAGTCCACACTCAAGAGTGTTTAAGTTAATGAGATAATTAAGTGATTAATTTAGTGATGATTGAACATTATTGAAGACACCTGATGTTAAAGGTCCCGTTGCATGCGATTCCATGTTTCAAAGTTTAGTTAGTGTGTAATGTTGTTGTTAGAGTATAAATAATATCTGTAAAATTATAACGCTCAAAGTTCAATGCCAAGCGAGATATTTTATTTAACAGAAGTTGACTACTAAAAACGGCTGGATTGGACTACATCCCTCTACTTCCTGCATTAGTGACATCACCAGAACCGTGTTTAGACTAAGCTCCGCCCACAGGAACACAGGCGTATTGATGGCGAAATGTCAACAGACGGTTGATGTTTATCTATAATCGGATACCGCAAAAGTTTAATTCGAAGTTGTTAGTTTGCTCTGTCCATTTCACCACGGACTGTTTTTCTAACCTTGGATAATATCAAGCAGGCTTCTCTCAGCGTTTCATACTGACGAAGGGGGCAATTTCAACTATATTCCAGCAAGCGGTAAGTACAAGTAGTGATTTAATATGGAAGTAGCGATCAACTCCACATCGTTTCTCTTAGTAGGATGAAAATAATCTTACTTAAACTGTGATTAATATACAGAAAGCGATCAAAGAACAATCCCTTTCCAATCGACCAAGCTGTCAATCAATCACACAGCGCGAGTTTATATGGACACTTGCCAAAACTCGTTATGAAATCAATGACGCTGTTACACTGCACAACGAAGCTCTTACTGTATTTATATGCCTCATGTTTGCATTGGTGAAATCATTAGTGAGTGCAGAAACTGCGTTGCAATGATAAGATCTTTTTTCACGCGATCAACAGACTGTCATCTGTCCAACGCTCACTGCAATTTTTTATGTGATTGAAATAGATCTAAATACTTAAAAAACTTCTCACGATTCGTTAATCCCGATAGTTGTAATAGTAAAAACGTATAATAGCTGTAATAGTAAAAGTTTTCCAGATAGTTCCACATGTAATGCCAGATATTTCATATGCAAGCATGTCAGCCAATCACAGCAGAGGGCGTTTACACTGAAGTCTCACAGCAGACACACCCCTTCAAACAGAGTGTTCAAACCAGGGAATGAAATCAGGCTAGGAAATATGCCTTTTATTTCTAAATTCTAACAATTTTTGATCTAAAAAACATACTAACATTATAAGGGCACCCCTGGAAACATGATAAAATAATAAAAATAATCCATGGAATGGGACCTTTAACAAGTAGAATCGCTGAAGGAGAAAATCTCAAATTGTAAGTTACCATTATTGTGATGGGTAGTTGCTTTAGTTGGGCTCTAGACCCTTTTATGTGTACTTTAGATTTTGTTTGGCTGTTGTATCTGAGTTATAACTGCCAGTTGAACAAAGAAAAAAAAAGTGATCTGATGCTGTTGGTTATATTATGACATACATCATTTGAACTTGATCACTGAACTCATTAAAATCCTCTTTCTGACTTCGATTTATGTTGTTGGTTACAGCATAACTGTGAATCTGCATAAATGCCCAGAATTTTTGATATAATATAAAGGATTTCTTAAAAGTTGTTTTAAAAAAAAAATCATTCTTTTAGGCACACACAGATCATTCAAGATTCAGTCTATGTATCTCAACAATGGCGACGAGCAGAATATTCAATTAGGAAAAGTAAATTACATAGACAATTCAGATCATAATTTATTCATACCGCAATGCATGATGGGAGCCATTAATGAGGTGTGATTGGTGGCAGCCACTGCAACATGTTTTATTATTGTCACCATTGTTGAGATTCACAGGCTGATTATTGATGTCTGTGTTTTAAATGAATATGTCTGAATGTCTTTTGATCAGAACAATGTTTATTAAATATTTTGAATTATAAGTAAAGTACTGATAATCATAGGCTGAAGAATCACAAAACTGCTGCTAACAAGTTAAACCAAACAATCTCAATATGTTTCATTTTTCAGATCACAGCATGATTATGTCAAAACATAACCAACACTATAAGATAGCATTTTACTTTGTTCAGTTAACTGTTATAAATCAATAACAGCAGACAAACAACAGTAAATATTAAAGTAAACATATAATGGTCTAGAGCCCAACTAAAGCAAACACCCATCACCTTAATGGTAACTTACAATTTGTGATTTGTTCCTTCAGTGATTCTGCTTGTTAACATCAGGTGTCTTCAATAATGCTCAATCATCACTAAATTAATCACTTAATTATCTCATCAGCCCTAAATGCCGCTCCATCTGAAAGCAGGTGATGGCGATTTACTACTAATCAAGGAACCGGCTTTACTGACGAGATGCGCATAACAATATCGCGATTTAAATCGCCCAGCCCTATTTAAATGCATGACGTTCTAAAAAATGTTCTGTGAAAAGTTTATCGACAATAAAATACACAGTGCTGTCAATGAAAAGTAATTTCAGAATATGACTGAAAACAGGAATTTCATCCTCACATTGCATTGAGGTCTTGTCTATATTCTGACTCATCTATTTGGACCCGGTCCATGAAATGCATGCTTGTCTGTTTGGGATTCTGTAGCATTCCTGCCAACTTTTCACCATTGTCAACATCATTCCAACAAAATGTTTTCATTGGTCCACACTCAACTCGAATCAATAGTGTTGTTTCCCAAAGATTGACAACTGATGACTTTAAAGAATTTCAAAAACATCACCAAATCTGTCAGTGTAAATTCTTTACCTCATGCTCGAAACGTGCACTGCTTGTCTCTTTTTCTGTTCTCTTATTTCCTTCAGTGGTTCTGCTTGTTACACAGCAAAAACTCCAGTGTTAAATGAACACTCCTGGGAGTGTTAAAGTTAATGAGATAATTAAGTGATTAATTGAGTGATGATCGAGCATTATTGAAGACACCTGATGTTAACAAGCAGAATCACTGAAGGAGAAAATCACAAATTACAAGTCCCCATTGTGGTGATCAGTGTTTGCTTTAGTTGGGCTCTTGACCCTTATATGATTACTTGAAATTTTGTTTGTCTGCTGTTATTGATTTATAACAGTCAGATGAACAAAGAGACAATGTGATCTGATGGTGTTGGTTATGTTTTGACATAATCATGTTGAGATCTGAAAAACAAAACTTATTGAGATAGTTTGGTTTAAGTTGTTAATTACAGCAGCTCTGTGATTCTACAGCATACGATTATCAGTATTTTTCATATAATCCAAAATATTGAATAAACATTGCTCTGATCAAAAGACTTTCATATGAATTTATTTAGAAACACAGACATCAATAATCAGCCTGTGAATCTCAACAATGGTGACAATAATAAAGCATGTTGCATTGGCTGCCACTAATCACAACTAATTAATGGCTCCCATCATGCATTGCAGTATGAATAAATTATGATCTGAACTGTCTATGTCAGGGGTGCCCAACCCTGCTCCTGCCGATCGACTGTCATGCACAGTTTATCTCCAACCCTAATCAAACACACCTGAAGCAACCAATTAACGTCTTCAGGATCGCTTGAAAATTAAAGGCAAGTGTGTTTGATTAGGGTTGGAGAAGAACTGTGCAGGACAGTCGATCGGCAGGAACAGGGTTGGGCACCCCTGGTCTATGTAATTTACTTTTCCTAATTGAATATTCTGCTCGTCACCATTGTTGAGATGTGTAGACTGAATCTTGGCGTCTGTGTGTGCCTTTTTCAAAACAACGTTAAGAAATCCTTTGCATTATATCTAAAATTCTGGATATATATGCAGAATCACAGTTATGCTGTAATCGACAACATAAATCTACGTCAGAAATAAGAGCCTCAATGAGTTTAGTGATTAAGTTCAAATGATGAATGTCAGAACATACCCAACACCATCAGATCACTTTTTTTCTTTGTTCAACTGGCAGTTATAACTGTTGTTTGGCAGATACAACAGCCAAACAAAATCTAAAGTAAACATATAAGGGTCAAGAGCCCAACTAAAGCAAACACTGATCGCCATAATGGTGACTTACAATTTGAGATTTTCTCCTTCTGTGATTCTGCTTGTTAACATCAGGTGTCTTCAATAATGATCAATCATCACTCAATTTATCACTTAATTATCTCATTAACTTTAACACTCTTGAGTGTGGACTCATATACACTCCAAGGAGTATTAATTTAACACGGCAGTTTTTGCTGTGTACAAAGAGCAAGCATGTTCTGAGAGGAACGAAGGTGACATTGAGACTGATAAGGGATTAAATATATTAAATAATAAATACATATGAACACAGTGTTAAATTTCACTGACAGTAGAAATGATGCACCCTCTCATAAACTACCCAGTTGGGTTATAATAACCAACTGCTGGTTTGACAAACTGGAATAAACTGGATTGGTAATTTTGTCTTCTGTTCTAAGAGAAAACTTCTTGAGGTGAGTTAAGGTTTCTGCAAGTCATGCTTAATAAGCTGGATGTCCTTCCTCTGTCGTTTATGCTGTTGTCTTCTTCTAGCACTCTTGCTCTTCTTCACTGTAGTCTTCGTCTATCTCATCTCTTTCAACACGTTCTCTTCACACCCATGTTATCCTCTTGATAATCTCTGTGGTTGATTACAAACATTAAGTTCAAGAACTTATCTTTCAAAAATTTTGCTCATCTCATCCTGCTCTACAAAAAAGAGGAAGTCAAATGCATTTGTTTCTACATTAACTCCATTTTCAGTAGTGTAGGATCTTTCCAAGCCGCATTCAAGCATATTTATATGGCATTAATTTAAAAGCAAGCCAATTATATTCCTCTGAAACAGGTAAATAGCAATATCAATATCCAAAACACCTTCATCAGCTGGAGAAAAATAATTCTGAAAGTGATTCCAACAATATCGCTTCTCTATGCCTATTTTCATTATAGTTGTGGTGTGAACTCTACTATCTTTAATATTTAGAACGATTTTAAGAACTATATCTTTATCGTTATCTTAATAGTTATCGTCCTTGGTGTGAACGGGCCTAATACTGTTATTTCTCACAATATGACATCTATAAAACATCAGTAACACAAAAACAAACATTAATGACACTCATCTTCATCAACCAGTACAGATAAATAACAACAGCAGCATAATATGTATTGAGATTCATATTAGAAGCAGACATATCATAGAAGAAGACATGCTGATGTTTGTATGTGTATCTAAAGTTTTTTTCTTACAATGTATTTAAAAATTTAATTCAGAATGTTTGATATCTGGCAAGAAAGCATTGCTGGTGAAAATCTAATAATAACAAGCGATCACTTTTGATCACATTAGTAATTTTTTTCTTTATGATGATGAGTGATGTGTCACCTGACCATCTTTGTTAGCTAATAGTGAACAGAGTTTCTTGTTAGTTAATAGTAGCCACTAAGCAAAATTATGTTCAAAATACATCTTTTCAATAGCTTTGTCACAAAAGCGTACAGTCAACATACCTTATTCATCATCACGTCTATATCAGACGTGCAGAACACGTCAAAAAAATACGTCATAAAAACTTTTATTCTGGCTCCTCAGTGGTTGTCTCTTCAACGTGTGACAAAGACATCGAAAAGACGTCTTTTGAACATCATTTTGCTTAGGGTAGTTACTAGAATGTTAATAGTGCATTACTCGTTTGTTGCAGTGTAGTTATTCATTAATGAAGGAACAGTATTCAAAGGTGTTACCATTCACAGTTTATTCCAGTAGGCTTTCTCGAAAACAAATATTACCCAGAATTCATTGTTTTCTAGGGTATCTAGGGAGAATGGTACACTCTCAGAAAATAAAGTACATAATTGTACCTAGTGACATAATTGTCATTTGCCTGAAAGTCCATTTCATGTCCTTTCATCTCGACGCCGGTTACTTCTATGCCTGCTTCTGATATTTTCTGAAGGACCTCCTTGGTTGAAAGCCCTGTAAGAACCATGAGTAACCGTGCTATGACTTCTTCTCCACCGATGGCCAAAAGAAAGAAAGACCACAAACTGGACGTTCTTTTAAATGGAGATTCAAGCAGCCAATCAGGGCTGGCTCTACATACACTCTCAGAAAATAAAGTACATAATTGTACCTTTAGGGGTACAATGGCTTGTCACTGGGGCTGTACCCTCAAGGGTACAATATTGTACCTTAACCTTTAAAGGAAACGGTACATATATGTAACTTTTAATGCTTTTTGATCCTCAAAAACAATATTGTTTTCAATATTGTATTTATTTTCTGAGAGTGTACCTTAAGGTCCAACAGCAAACACTCCAGTGTTAATTGAACTCTCCTAGGAGTTTATATGACTCCAGACTCAAGAGTGTTAAAGTTAATGAAATAATCAGTTGGTGTTGGTTATGTTTTGACATAATTATAATTTGACCTGATTCACTGAACTCATTTAAAGTCTAATCTCAGACTTAAATGTTTATTGTTGATTACGGCATCACTGTGATTCTACAGCAAAATATTTTTAGCATTTTCAATATAATCTAAATATTCGTAAAAGTTGTTCTGATCAAAAGACTTTGAAAAGTCCTTTATGTAGACACACAGACATCAATAATCAGCCTGTGAATTTCAACAATGGTGACAATAATAAAGCATGTTGCAGTGGCTGCCACCAATCAAAACTCATTCATGGCTCCCATCATGCATTGTGGTATGAATAAATTATGATCTGAATTGTCTATGTAATTTCCTTTCCCTAATTGAATATTCTTTTTGTCACCATTGTTGAGATTCATACACTGATTATTGATGTCTGTGTGTGCCTAAAAGAAAGATTTGTTTTATCAGAACAACTTTTAAGAAATCCTTTAGATTATTTCGAAACTTCTGGATCTTATGCTGTGGAATCACAGTGATGCTGTGATCAACAATAAACATTTAAGTCTGAGATTAGACTTTAACCTGTTAAACTGCAACCCCACTTTTGAAAAATCCCCAGAAATGACGTACCCAAACTGAAACAGATACAGTTCATGAACCCTTTGTTCTAAAAGCACAAGTATGATCTCATTTGAAAGCTGACACCTGGCAGTTTATTGTCAATGTAGAATTAATTATTGTCATAATGACAAAAATTGTTATAAATAGCTTCAAAGTTTTGTAAAGTTATTAGAAATTATTTTTTATTAAACATCCTCATGAAAATAAAATTGAAGTTGGCACTGGAGCAATCTAGAAATGCACTACAGCTAAAGTCACATGTCTGAAGATAATAGGTCCAAAACTCTGTATTTAGTTAAATGTTTTTCAAGACCATGTCAAATTAATTTATTTTGATTTGAGCTAAAATGCTACTGATGTTTATTGTCATCTTCTAACCATCTATCCAGTATATTGTCTTTATTGTTTTGTGGTGCAGACGATCCCCATTCAGTCTCAGTGTCCCCCATGCACACATTCACACCTCTCCAGCCTGGTTATGGCTCTAAATATGCATTTCTTTTGTCTGCATTATAGTTACTAACGACTGGCTATTCACAGGCTATTCATATGGTTTCAGTCCTTAATTTCTTTTCTCAAAGTTCACCTCACATTTTAAACTGTATCAAATGCATTTCTTGAATAAAGAAACATTTCAGTAAGCATTCAAAAAATAATAAAAATATAACTTCTAGGTGGCAGGTGCACCTAGAGCTAGCTAGCATGTTAGCTTAGCACACCATCAATACACGACAATTTATGAGATTAAAACCATGTTTGTGCTACAAACTTACTTTATAAAGCAAATCGAGTATTTTAAATAATCTTCTGTGATCTAATTTGGCTTCAGATAAAAAAAAAAAATCAGACAGAAAATATACTATTGGATAGTGTTCTGCACAATGCAGTCTATAGATAGATTAGCATTACATATTATAATCTATTGTTATGAAAATACCTGGCATGGCTTGAAAAACACAGGTAACTCAAATATCATTGCAAACATGTTTATTGTCTTCAAAACGTCCGTATCTGCATGTTACAGCGCGATCTCTTGTTAGCTTTGTGTGTATCAGTGACGTCCTGGAATGTGTCACATGATTATGGCACTTCTTCATGTGTCCCATATGGAATACTGTGCACAGGGCGGCGAGGGCGCCCTCAGGCTATTGGTATGAATTGAAAAAACAATATCAGATTATATAAGCGCTCATAAAGATTACATCGACGCATTTGGGTATAAATTCAATAAATATTATTCCTGTCTATAGAAATATGATGTAAATCTATGAGAATCTATCAATATTTCTCCAAATCTGCACATTTTTGAGCTAAAGCCCTGAAGGACGTTGTTTTGTGTATCGCTGTCATGACGACAGCACGGAGTTTTTTATGAATGAAAGCGGCTGACGCGCATAATTCATATTAAAGGTATCGACTCATCTTTTCATTTCATAACTCCTGACACAAATTAAGACATAACTGTCACTATGAGTTTCTCAGAATACAATAGTGGTCAAATACTGAAACTTGAGTATTATATATTTTTAATTATGTATAGTTTGTCAAGGTATAACATTAAATCTGATAGTAATTTTGAATTAAATAAATAAAAAACGCTTCAGTGCGCGGACGCACTGGCAACGGTTAACAGGTTAAATGAGTTCAGTGATTCAGGCAATTTATGATTATGTCAAAACATAACCAACACCACCTCATCAACTTTTCTCTTTGTTCATCTGAGAGTTATAACTCAGATACAACAACCAAGCAAAATCTAATGTTAACAGTTTAAGGGTCAAGAGCCCAACTAAAGCAAACACTGATCACCATAACGGTGTCTTAACAAAATTATATTTTCTCCTTCAGTGATTCTGCTTGTTAACATCAGGTGTCTTCAATAATGCGCAATCATCACTCAATTAATAATCACTTAATTAGATCATTAATTTTAACAATCTTGATTGTTAATTTAACATTCATATTTTAACACTTTAACACTCTTGTGTCTGGAGCCAAATAAACTCCCAGAGAGTTCAATTAACACTGGAGTTTTTGCTGTGTTTAATATTTATCAGTATTTAATATCAGTAAATTGACTTACAAAACTTTTATTTCCTTTATTTCAAGGCTACTCAAATATAGTGATGTTAAAATATACCTTAAATGATTAAGGTATCATTAAAACCTTAAAAAAACAAAACAAAACAAAAAAAAATTACTTAGCAGAGGCTGTCTTTTGATATTGTACCTTAACCTTTAAAAGAAACGGTATATATTTGTACCTTTTAATGCTTGGGGACATATATGTACCTTGGGGGACAGAAATGGACTCCTGCTGTACCCCTATTTCTGAGAGTGTATGTTACGGTCAGAATTTGGCCGTTTATTTTACAGCAAGGTTTTACAGTGTGCATATTTGCTGATGACCGCAACAATCCTCCATTCATTCCAGGTGAACAAAGAGCATCTTATGAAGAGTGTGAGAAATGTATAAACCATGTACATAAAACATGCACACTAATGCAATTACAAAATTACACTACTGAGTAGATGAATAATAAACATTTATTCTGTATTAAACACACATAAAACAAAAATGCTATTATAACAGAAGTGGCTTAAGCACAAACTATACAAAAACATTGTTTGTACAGGAAGTGAGAACATGAGCATGTGATGGATGATGCTGATAAACACACTCCCCTCCAGTATATAAAGATAAACCAGGGCTCTGCTCTACAACGCAATATCCAGACGTTGTTATTGATCTACTGGACTGGTTTGTGTCACAAAAATACAAAACTTTGTAATAATTCATTCTGAATATTTCTGTTTCAGTATTCTTTGAGGAACAATGGCGGTCTGGACTGTCTACCTGTCTCTCTGTCTTCTCATAGCTTTGGATGCTTCAGGTAAGAGCATTATTCAACGTTTCACATCATTACTGTTATTTTAACATGAATTGTAGCACACCTGGGACTCTGTAATGACTAATCAGAAGAATGATCTAATACAGTATGTGCACTAAAGTTAACCTGAGATTGTTTCTTAATTATTATGATAATATTTAGACAATAAAACAACAACAATTATATCAGCTAAAGTTGATTCATATTAATGTATTGTATATTTTTATTGTTGACAATAAAAAAAACCAACAACAAATACCCATGTTAAATCTGTAGTATATTTATTATTATTAGTAGTAGTAGTAGTAGAATAGCAGTGCCACTACTACTGCTGCTGCTATTAGCAGTTCTGTTTTAAAAATGTACTATTTCTTTCTTTTTAAGTGGAAGCAAAACCTGTTGAACATAAAGCTTGTAGCGGTAAGGCTTCTCTTGTCTTCTACTTCTCTTGTCAGTGTGTATACAGTCCAAAAGTCCAAAACCTTTGCATTTCTCTATCTTAACAAGTGTGTGTGATACCTGATGATCATGTTCTCCAGCATGCTTTAAAAATGTCCTAAAGAGCATCTTGGAAACAAGAAAATTTGACTGAAAAACAGGTTTGCATGATTAATGTAAACAAAAACTAAAAAATACTTATTTGATTAGTGCAAAATCTTAAATGTCTTTTCACATCATGATGTTTCTCTATTAAAAACAATGTTAAACAATGTTTGTTTATTTAAGGTACACTATGTAGCTTTTATACAATTTTAAGTTTTGAGTCAATACATCATCAATCCTTCTTACAAAACATGATTCACTGATTCACTATGGTAAGCCTGTTATAAGTGTTTATATTTTAGACCTGTCGGAATGGTTTTCATGGGGAATTTCGTACATACATCACTCGCCCGTGCGTGTCTCGTCATATACGTAAATAGAGAAAAGTTGCTCCGGCTACTTTGCCATGTGTCTGGTGTGTGAGTGGCAGGGGTTAGCTTTCACATGAGCAAGAAAGGAAAAGATGGCGCAGCAAAAACCCGTTTTAAACAAACACCGAACAGAGGAGAAAAGAGAACGCGACAGAACTCGTAATAAAACAAGAATCAACATCAGCGTTATGAGATGGAGAGAACCGAGGGATTTGAAGTGTTGTAAAAGTGAATTGAATTGAATTGAATGCCTTTATTGTCATTGTACTTTACAATACAACGAAATTGAGAGTGCTCTCCATTTGGTGTGTACAATAAATACAATAATAGTCATTACAATACATTAAAGAACATATAAATAAAACAAAATAAAAACAGAATAAAATCAAATTAAAACAGTAATCGCAGTGCAAAAGGCATGTATGAAGAGGGGTTGATGGTGTGTGTTACATCTTCTAAAGTCTATTATGAGTTCTTTTGTTTTTGCAATGTTTAGGATTAGGTTATTGGCAGAGCACCACTCAGACAGATTCTGTACTTCTTGTCTGTAGGCGGACTCATCCCCGCCCGTTATAAGTCCTACCACAGTAGTGTCATCTGCGAACTTTATGATGGAATTGGTTGGAAACGTTGGTAAACAGTCAAAGGTGTACAGTGAATAAAGGAGAGGGCTCAGCACACAGCCCTGAGGTGAGCCGGTGCTAAGTGTGATGGTGGAGGAGAGGTGGGGGCCAATTCTGACAGTCTGTGGGCGATTTGACAAAAAGTCCTTTATCCAGCTGCAGATCGGTGGAGGAAGGCTGAGAGTCAACAGTTTATTTATCAGAATGTCGGGGATAATTGTATTAAAGGCGGAGGTATAATCCACGAAAAGCATCCTGATGTAGCTGTTTCTCTGTTCAAGATGGCTCAGGGCAGTATGGAGAGTAATGGATAAAGCATCATCTGTGGATCTATTAGGCTTGTATGCAAACTGATGATTATCCAAGGAGTGAGGTAGACAGGGTTGCACATGTTTGAGTACCAGTCTCTCAAAGCACTTCATTATGAGAGGAGTGAGGGCCACAGGTCTGTAGTCTGCAAGGCTGTTTGATGCTGAATTCTTGGGGATAGGGATAATAGTTGCTGATTTCAGAGAGGAGGGGACAATGGCCTGAGCGAGAGATAAGTTGAAAATGGTGGTAAAAACAGCAGAGAGTTCATTACAACATGCTCTGAGTACCTTCCCGGGTACCCCATCAGGGCCAGCCGCCTTCCTGGGATTCACTGCTTTAAAGGTGACATATAAGGCTAAATGCACTTTTTTAGCCCTTAAATGCATTTTGTTGTATATTTGGAGTGTTTAGAAGTACAGAAAAGATTAAATTATTCTCTTCAGGTGCATCGTTGATATCTTTATATTCTGTTTTGGTCATATTTTTCAACCGGTTCAGATTTTTCTGTTATCTATGACGTTTTTCGAACTAATACGTCACAGTATTTGCAGTGGAACTGCCAAATAAGGACATTGACTTCCGACCCAACACTTCCAGCAATCCGCCATTATTATTTCTCGCTGCAATTTTGTAATCCAAGCTAAAGGGTGCAGAAGTTACGAGAGGGTAAGTTAAAATGTTCGGTTGTTGGATGTAGTAACCCACATGCTTCATTACACCGTCTAATGTAGATAAACTGCCGCATGTTTGAACTGCCGCATGTTTGACTGAAAGAACGAGCAAAGAGAGAGAGAGAGAGAAATACCAGGTCGCGCGGGCGCTCTCTTTATCTCTCGGAGCCAGGCGAAAATGTAAACATGACTTCACCGTCTCCAAAAGACGCTGCCTTGCTCTCTCTCCCTCGCACATATTAATCAAAATAAATCGACACGGTGGTAAAAGGTCGGAAGACCAAAGTTTCATGTGTAAATACAGTAACATACCATTGCAATACATCCATATGAAGACGTTGTTCTTCTGCAGGTTCGTCGTCTTCATTTTCATCTCACTCCAGCTCCGACTCTGGCTCGAACATGTAAGGCTGGCTGGACAAGTCTTCCGTTGTTGACATTTTGTTAATAACGTGTGAATAAAAAGTTTCTGTGCCGCTAGATAATCCTATCTCTGCTATCAGACTACAAAAATGGCCGAACGGGGTGGAGTTGAACCTCTGCAACCTGGAGAGGGAGCGGGGTATGAAGTGTCTCAATATTATTTAAAGAGACCGCAGTAAAACGGGTTGCTCAGAGACGCACATCAGAAAAGGGGTAAAAAAGAGGCTTGTGGAGCTATAATAATGAGGAATTCAGACCCAAGCATTGCAGTTCCGCTTTATATAGACTACAAATGTATGATTTATATGTAAAAAGGAACAATTTAAAAGCATGATATGTCTCCTTTAAAAACCTGTCTCACTTCATCCCACATAGCAACATTGTGTCGGCCCAGATCCGGCCCACATCTGGCACACGTGGAAAGATGATCTGGCCCACATGCAGCGTGGAATTACGGCACTTGAGTGGGCCGCTCCTGTTTGCCAAATCTGGGCCACAAGCAGGCCATAGCAATGCCACATCTCAGCCAAGAGCAAATAAATAAACCAGAACTGGATCTTATCTGAGCCACAAAGTCTGTGTATATTAAATATGAAGTCATCTCAGCCTTAATAAGCCTGTTAACAAGCAGAATCACTGAAAGAAAGAAGAGAACAGAAAAAGAGACGAGCAGAAACACAAGAACTACAACTGACTTCAGACACAGTCTAAGATGAAATCAACTGAAGAGAAAAGAAGACATTAAATCTGTGAAGATCTCAGCAGAGGAGGATTAAACAACTCCACAAACAGCATTACCAGCTTCACTTATTACTAACCAGACTGACTTTATTTCTGTCAGACGTCTACACAAGTTTTATTGAGAATTAACAGAGTTTAACTCTAATGTGTTTCATTTGAAGTCACCATAACAGTGGTTAGTGCTTCCATTAGTTGGGCTCTTAACTCTTATTAAATCTTTTGTCTTCTTTGGCTGCTGTGACAGTGTGTTTGTAAAACACATTTATAGCAGCAAAGAAAGCTAAAGTGAAATGAAATCAGTTGATGATGGTTACTTGTTGATGGTTTTATAATCATCATGAAATAGCCTGAATCACTGAGGTAATCTGAATCTAACAATTGTGTTGTACCATTAATATATTCTCATCACAAACCCTGCATTACTGCAGCGTGAGGTCCAGCAATATTATAACAGTCAGTTAGAAGATTTTAACAAACATGAGAATGCAAAGTAAGTCCATGGTGACACACAGAGATATCAAAAATCAGCACATGAATCTCAACAAGGGTGACAATATATATTTTTTTAGATAAACAGAATTCAGAACATCACTGAAAAGCTACTAAATGTCACAACAAAAACAACAGCAAAAAAAAATAAAAGCACATATTTAGAATTAAACAAAATAATAGGACAATTCAGCTGCATAATTTATTCATGTTGCAATGCATGCTGGGAGTTTTGTACAATGATGGTACCCAGCATGCATTGCAGCAAGGTACTTTTGATTGTCACCATTGTTGAGATTCATACGTTGATTATTGATGTCTGTGTTTGTCATCGAACAGTAATGATTCGTGCTCATGTTTGTTTAAGTATTCTAACTGATTGTTATAATATTGCTGGACATCACGCTGCAGTAACACAGGGTTTGTGGTGGGAAGATATTAATGGAATAACACAATTGTTAGACTCCAAAGACATCAGTGAAACAGGTTTTTTTAATGATGATTATAAATCCATCAACAGGTAACCATCATCACCTGATCTCATTTCACTTTAGCTTTCTTTGCTGCTGCAAATGTGTTTAACAAACACACTGTCACAACAGCCAAAGAAGACAAAAATATATAATAAGAGTTAAGAGCCCAACTAATGGAAACACTATTCACTATTATGGTGACTTCAAATGAAACACATTAGAGTTAAACCTCTGTTAATTCTCAATAAAACTTCTGTAGACGTCTGACAGAAATAAAGTCAGTCTGGTTAGTAATAAGTGAAGCTGGTAATGCTGTTTGTGGAGTTGTTTAATCCTCCTCTGCTGAGATCTTCACAGATTTAATGTCTTCTTTTCTCTTCAGTTGATTTCATCTTAGACTGTGGCTGAAGTCAGTTGTAGTTCTTGTGTTTCTGCTCGTCTCTTTTTCTGTTCTCTTCTTTCCTTCAGTGATTCTGCTTGTTAACAGGCTTATTAAGGCTGAGATGACTCCATATTTAATATACACAGATGTTGTGGCTCAGATAAGGTCCAGTTGTGGTTTATTTCTTTGCTCTTGGCTGAGATGTGGCATTGCTATGGCCTACTTGTGGCCCAGATCTGGCAAACAGGAGCGGCCCACTCAAGTGCCGTAATTCCATGCTGCATGTGGGCCAGATCATCTTTCCATGTGTGCCAGATGTGGGCCGGATCTGGGCCGACACAATGTTGCTATGTGGGATGCTGTTGGACTGTGAGAACAGGCATGTCAGTGACCACAGATGGGGGTAAGTTAAATGAGCTCCTGGTCTCAAAACGGGCAAAGAAGTTGTTAAGTTCTTCTGCCAGGAGGGTGCCATTTGTTGTTTTTACTATTTTCTTTCTGCCCTGATAGTAAGTGAGATGTTGTAACCCCTGCCACACTCGTCTCGGGTCATTATCCAAGACATAGTTCTCAATTTTCTCTTTATAGGCCCGTTTAGCGGTCCTAATTCCCCTCTTCAGATCAGTCCTAGCAGTGGAATATAGGGCTATATCCCCTGACCTGAAGGCCCAGTCCCGTGCTTTGAGAAGTTTGTATACTTCTGAAGTCATCCATGGCTTCTGGTTAGAAAATACCCTAATGCGTTTATTTACAGTCACATTGTCAATGCAGGTTTTTATATAAAAAAGTACTGTTTCTGTATACTCCTGAAGATCTCCTTGTTCAAAAAGGGACCATTCAGTGCTTGAGAAGCAGTCTTGAAGTTGTGACAGTGCCCCCTCTGGCCATGTTGTAATGGTTTTAATACATGGCTTTGTTATCCTTCTAAGAGGGATGTAGACAGGGAGGAGGAGCAGAGAGAGGTGATCTGAGAGCCCCAGGTGAGGAAGGGACACTGCCCTGTAGGCATGCTTTAAGTTACAGTAGACATGGTCAAGAGTGTTATTTCCCCTGGTAGCGCAATTCACACATTGATTGAATTTGGGGAGCACTGACTTTAAGCATGCCCGATTAAAATCACCCGCAATCACATGGACTCCGTCCGGGTAAGATTTCTGCAAATTACTGATGGTTTGGTAAAGGTGAGCCAAAGACGAGCTAACATTTGCATCCGGTGGAATATAGACGGCTGTCACAATTACTACAGTTAGCTCTCGTGGTAAATAGAAGGGTCTGCATAACACTGATAGAGACTCCAGATCACGGGAACAGTGACTGTCTATAACGCGGCTCTGCTCGCACCAGTTTTCATTCACATAAACACACAGCCCCCCTCCTCTTTTCTTACCGGCGTCTCTGGATCTGTCCTGTCTGTGTAGCGTCCTGTCATTCAACTCGACGGCAGTATCGGGGATCAAAGAGGTAAGCCAGGTTTCGGTGATTATCATAGCGTTGCAATTCCGTATTGAATTATTTGTGGCTAAAAGTAGCTCCAGATCGCCGACCTTATGGACAACAGACCTGGCATTTGAGAGGAAGAGGCTGGGGATCGATGGTCTGTGTGGGTCTTTCCATAATCTGACACCAAGACCCGCTCTGCAGCCCCGCTTCTGTTTTCTCTCATGCCGTCGTCTGCGTCGCTTTCCTGGGATAACAATCCACTGAGAGCCCGGCTCTCTAGTAATGGAGTCGGGTATGTTGTGAGTCCGATGAAAAGATGACATAATTGCCCTACTTTGGGCAACGCCAATGTTTATTAAGTCCTGACGACTGTAGAAGTTTGTTGACTGATACATATCTATCTGTAGCAGCGACCAAATAAACAAAATACAACACCAACTTGGAGAGCAAAGAGCCGCTGCACTCGCGCGCGCCGCCATTGAAAAAAAAAAAAGTGGAGTGGAGATGATGGTGTTTTTATTAATCAAAGGTGTTTTATTGATAGATAGAGGGCCCTATTTTAACGATCTGAAACGCAAGTGTCAAAGCGCAAGTAACTTTGTGGGCGGGTCTTGGCGCTGTTGCTAGTTTCCCGGCGGGATAAATGACTCTTGCGCCAGGCGCAAATCTAAAATGGGTTGGTCTGAAGAGCTTCATTATTCATAGGTGTGGTTTGGGCGTAACGTGAAATAAACCAATCAGAGCGTCATCTCACATTCCCTTTAAGAGCAGGCGCGCTTGTTCTAAAGCGGATTCCTATCATAACGGCGGATTTGCCAGGCGCGCGCCAGGAGCGGTTCACAGCCAAGGAGAGCAACGCTCTAGTCAGGGACGTTTGGGGATGGAGAAACCCACCCAAATTAACTTCGGTTAAAAAGGCGTATGATAATTTGGGTAAATGTGTAAGCTAGATGTATGCTTTTATAATAAATTGTCTATCTATCTATCTATCTATCTATCTATCTATCTATCTATCTATCGTAATAATGTATGATTTGCAAAAATTAAAACTGCTGCTTCTGTGTAGATGAGAGAATCAAAGTGTATGCGCGTTGTGCACACGCTACATTGATTATGGCCAAGCATGCGCCCTTAAAATAGCATATAAATAACATGCGCAACGCGCCACTGACTTTAAACTATTTTATCCTGGTTAGTGGCGCAATTGTTTTCTAAACCTGCAAAATAGCATGAAGGAACGTTTGCGCCGGAACACGCCTCCTTTTTTGCGCTGAACCGCCCAATGAGCGCAAGTTCATTCCCTAGTTTAGCGACGTGCTTCTGTGGAGGGAAAAGAGCGCTTTGCGCGGGTGCAAAATAGGAATGATACATGCGTCGTGTACAAAGTCAATTGCGCTGGGTGCAAGATAGGGCCCAGACTGTCTAACAGAGTTCACTGTAAAGCATCTATTGTGAAGCGTCGTCTTCATCTGCACTGTCATGCAAAGCTGAAGCACAACCAAAACAATGTTGCATGCCTTTTTGTGTTTTAACCGGTAAAGGGACAAAAGTTACATACTGTACCTTAAAATTATTAATTTAATTACATGAAAGGTCATTAATGGTAAAAAAGAAATAAAAAGTAATAACACACAAAACTTCCCTTTAACAGTGTGTCGGGCTGGATGGTCTTACTATGAATGCAGATGCTTCAAGTTTTTCAATATCGCTTACAAGTGGATTGATGCCGAGGTATAATACATTCATCTTCTAATATGACATAAAAATCATGCAAGTCAATTATCACAGGAAAATAATTTATATATATATATATATATATATACATACACACACAGTATAAGCAGAACCTTTTCTACAAAAGTAGTCCCGCCTCAAAAGGCAGATTTTAGACTTCATGGCTAAAATAATACATTTGAAAGCATCACAGATTTTGGAAAATATATATATATATATTTTTTATAAATAGTGGTGTTTGTTGATGTCTCTGTCTCTACAGAAATTCTGTTTTCACGTTTATGGGAACCTTGCCTCTGTGCACAGCGATGGGGAGCACACTTTTATAAAGAAACTGGTTATTGGATCCGGACAGTCTGGCTTTAGCTGGCTCGGAGGCCATGATGCTGTTCAGGTATGCAATTCTTTTTTTTATCATGTTTTTTGTGCTACTGGGCATTAACAGTTACATTTACATTAAAACAAATTTTACATTAAAACATTTTTCAAAATGCATGAAGGTAGATGTGTTTTTATTAGTGGTGGGCCGTTATCGGCGTTAACGTGCTGCGTTAACGTGAGACTCTTATCGGGCGATTAAAAAAAATATCGCCGTTAATCTATTCTCAAAGTTGGGTTGGGAGCTGGGTCTATACTACGCAAGCTATGATGGCTTTCACCTTGATATTTTAGCATGGATTCAGTTCAGTGTTCGGTACACATTTTCAAACCGAACGGTTCGTTGGACCATTTTTCCTGCCGACCAACATTTCGTTACTTCAAATGTAGGCGGGTCGCGCGTGGTGTAAGGCCCGTGAAATTGGTCCAATTGCCGGTTCACCAATAACACAGGGAAGGTTATCACATGTTCGGTCCTTACTCATGCAACGTATTGGTTTGTTAAATTTATAATACATTTAGTTATGTATTCTCTCGTTAATTTCATCTGACTCCATAAATGAAAGGTTTTAATAATATCTGTGCCTCACTGAAAGTGAGCGAATGTTTGAATATTCCTTTTAACCATTAAATGAACAACGTCAAGATCAGTTGGAATAATCACGTAACAATTTATTATGTCAGGTAAATGTATCATGCCAATTTCATAATCAATTCAAAGGTTTTCGATACAAAACATCAAATTCTCCGGAATAAAGAAAAGATGCAAACCCAACATTAAGAAATACATGAGGCTGAGAGATCTCGGTCTCTCAGCCTCACGGGCCATCTGAAGTACAGAAAAAGGCCCCAATCTCCCTGCTGTACTCCATTAAATAGCCAGACCTCTTTCACATGTAAACATGTGCTAACAATAGAAATTTGCATTCAGAGGTACACTGTAGCACCTCTTGGGGGTGCGTGACCATTTGCTTGAGAGACCAACCCCTCCTTGTCAGAGGTGGGTAATCCAGGGCCAAAGAGTAAAAGTCCTTGCCATATGTTTATTCCACCCATGAACTCAGTCAGATGATTTCACTAATTAGCTCTCTCTCCTGTCTGAATTAGCAAATCCAGGTGATTGGAACAAAATACTGAGGAGGAATTTTACTTTCTGAACCTGGACTTTACACCTCTGCATAGCAATGCCACATGTCAGCCAAGAGCAAAGAAATAAACCAGAACTGGACCTTATCGTAGCCAAAATAATCTGTGTATATTAAATATGGAGTAATTTCAGCCACAGCCACAGATGAAATCAACTGAAGAGAAAAGAAGACATTAAATCTGTGAAGATCTCAGCAGAGGAGGATTAAACAACTCCACAAACAGCATTACCAGCTTCACTTATTACTAACCAGACTGACTTTATTTCTGTCAGACGTCTACAAAAGTTTTATTGAGAATTAACAGGGGTTTAACTCTAATGTGTTTCATTTGAAATCACCATAAGAGTGATTAGTGTTTCCATTAGTTGGGCTCTAAACTCTTATTATACCTTTTGTCTTTTTTAGCTGCTGTGACAGTGTGTTTGTCAAACACATTTGCAGCTGCAAAGAAAGCTAAAGTGAAATGAGATCAGGTGATGATGGTCACCTGTTGATGGATTTATAATCATCATGAAATAGACTGATTCACTGATGTCTTTTGAATCTAACAATTATGTTATCACATTAATATTTTTTCACAACACAAACCCTGTGTTACTGCAGTATGAGATCCAGCAATATTATAACAATCAGAAGACTTTAACAAACATGAACACGAAAAAGCCAGTTTATGCTGACACACACAGACATCAACAATCAGCGTATGAATCTCAACAATGGTGACAATCAAAAGTACTTTGCTGCAATGCATGCTGGGTACCAGCATAGTACAACACTCCCAGCATGCATTGCAACATGAATAAATTATGCAGCTGAATTGACCTATAATTTTGTTTGATTCTAAATATTTGCTTTTATTTTTTGCTGTTGGTTTTGTTGTGAATAAGTAGCTTTTCAGTGATGTTCTGAATTTATCTGTTTATCTAAATATTTGTGCTTGTCACCATTGTTGAGATTCATACGCTGATTGTTGATATCTGTGTGTGTCAGCAAAAGCTAATTTTTAAATTTCATGTTTGTTAAAAGATTTAAACCGATCGTTATATTTCTGGATCTAATGCTGCAGTAACACAGGATTTGTGACGTGAAAATATTAATGTGATAACATAATTGTTAGATTCAAAAGACATCAGTGAAACAGGTTATTTCATGATGATTATAAAACCATCAACAGGTAACCATCATCACCTGATCTCATTTCACTTTAGCTTTCTTTGCAGCTGCAAATGTGTTTGACCAACACACTGTCACAGCAGCCATAAAAGACAAAAGGTATAATAAGAGTTAAGAGCCCAACTAATGGAAACACTAATCACTGTTATGGTGACTTCAAATGAAACACGTTAGAGTTAAACTTCTGTTAATTCTCAATAAAAACTTCTGTAGACAGAAATAAAGTCAGTCTGGTTAGTAATAAGTGAAGCTGGTAATGCTGTTTGTGGAGTTGTTTAATCCTCCTCTGCTGAGATCTTCACAGATTTAATGTCTTCTTTTCTCTTCAGTTGATTTCATCTGTGGCTGTGGCTGAAATTTCTCCATATTTAATATACACAGATTATTTTGGCTACGATAAGGTCCAGTTCTGGTTTATTTCTTTGCTCTTGGCTGACATGTGGCATTGCTATGCAGAGGTGTAAAGTCCAGGTTCAGAAAGTAAAAGTCCTCCTCAGTATTTTGTTCCAATCACCTGGATTTGCTAATTCAGACAGGAGAGAGAACTGATTAGTGAAATCATCTGACTGAGTTTATGGGTGGAATAAACATATGGCAGGACTTTTACTCTTTGGCCCCTGGATTACCCACCTCTGCTCCTTGTATGCTAGTTATCCATAAACCTTTAAAAACCTTATTACCTTGTGTTTTACTTATTCTGAGATGAGAGTATTGTACCAGTCGCACTGTGACATTTTAAAACGATACCAAACATGAAAATACTCTGTGATAATCATTCACATTAAACTATACATTTTCTTGGGTGAAATCAGGTGATCGTCTGAGCATGAGAGAGGGGTGAGGGGAGAGGGAAAGAGATGTAGATTAGGATGACTCGGGGGTGAGACTTCCGTCTCGATGGTGCATGAGAGTCAGTTCAAATGCTAATCTCCAGAGAGGTCCTTTTGTCCTCTCATGGCCTGGTCACCCCCAAAAACAGACTGCCTGGAATTCCTTAATTTATCAATTCTTACAGTGGCAAGCGCGCTCATAATGTAAGAGACAATTGTCCGACATCAAATGGCAAACGTAATGTAAGCGGAACGAAACTGAGCTACTCGTTATTGTGTGGTTGATGGACCATTGTTTATCAGTTTGGACCAAAGCAGCGCAAGCCGATCTTGATCAAGCAACACTGTTAGGGGAGAGCCGGGACATTTGAAACATTTTTCAGATAAATGTTGTTTTCTAAGATAAGGTTACAGATAGATTTTTAATTTTTTTGTGATTAACATCTCACATATGTGTTCTCTTACACAGCAAAATCCCCAGTGTTAAATCAACACTGCTCAGAGCAAATATCGTCCCACTGTACTGAGTGTTAAAGTAACACTAAAGCGGTGTTAAAGTTAATGAGATAATTAAGTGATTAATTGAGTGTAGGGCTGTCCCCGACTATGGATTTTCATAGTCGAATCAGAATCGTTATGTCTTGCCTATAATTGACTAATAGTCGAATCATGTGTATGGGGGCGGGGCTTTAACGTTTCAATGAAATGTACAGAAAATCATACAGAAAATCACAAAAAGATATAGAAGAAAATGTATAAAAACATTTTTGATCCATAAAACTAAGAAATAACATAAATGACTCCAGAAAGGCCACACTGCAGATTTGCATTTCACATGCAAATCAAATTAAATTGGCTAAATTACCTGTGCGAACAGGCCAGCCTACACTGCAAAAAGAGATGTGTTAAAAATGACACATCATGTGTCAAATTTTAACACATGTGGTGAGTGTGTTCAGGGACTACACATGTTGTGTCAAATTTAACACAATAAATGTGTAAGTCATTTTAACACACAAATTGTGTCATTTGAAAAAATAAAGCGAAAGGGCCAGATGCAACAATATTAACCGTTTAATCAATAGACGAGTACAGAATGCATGTGCACACAAAGTACAACACAATGTTTCAAGCTCAATGACTGACAGACTCACTGTACTGGACATTATTCAGTTATTCACGCTTCAACCCCTAATTGATAATGCTGCTTTTGACAAAAGTTCATGAAGAGATCACAGTTAACAGAGTTTGCACTTTGAATTTAATTAAATTAAAATGTAAAAACTGACAAAATATTGTATATTAATAACTTTTATTTCCACTGGCCTGTTTGTTTGAGAACATAGCAAACACTGCATACCATTCACAGTGATGGTGAGTGTCGGTGCGCTCTTATAAAATGATGAGTTGAAAACAACACAACCTCTAAAAAGAGATGTGTTAAAAATGACACATGTTGTGTAGATTTTAACACATGTAGTGTGTGTGCTCAGGGACAACACATGTTGTGTAGATTTTAACACATGTTGTGTAGATTTTAACACATGTAGTGTGTGTGCTCAGGGACAACACATGTTGTGTAGATTTTAACACATGTTGTGTAGATTTTAACACATGTTGTGTAGATTTTAACACATGTTGTGTAGATTTTAACACATGTAGTGTGTGTGCTCAGGGACAACACATGTTGTGTAGATTTTAACACATGTTGTGTAGATTTTAACACATGTAGTGTGTGTGCTAAGGGACAACACATGTTGTGTAGATTTTAACACATGTTGTGTAGATTTTAACACATGTAGTGTGTGTGCTCAGGGACAACACATGTTGTGTCAAATTTAACACACAACCTGTGTCGATTCTTAACACATCTCTGTGTTTATAAGGACTACACATTTTGTATTACCTTTAAAGGAGAAGTTCACTTTCAAAAAAACTTTTGCTGATAATTTACTCACCCCCATGTCATCCAAGATGTCCATGTCTTTCTTTCTTCAGTCGCAAAGAAATTAAGGTTTTTGATGAAAACATTCCAGGATTTCCCCCCATGTAATGGATTCTATTGGGACCCAAACGGTACAAGGTCCAAATGACAGTTTAAGTGCAGCTTCAAAGGGCTTTAAACGATACCAGACGATGAATAAGGGTCTTATCTAGCGAAACGATCGGTCATTTCCAAAATAAATAAAAAAGTTTAAGTTTTATAAGCACAAACACTCGCCTTGCTCTGTTCTGTGATGCGCGTTCGTGACGTCACGTAATACGCAATTACGTTGAAAAGGTCACGCTTGACGTGTTTACAAATGTGCGGAAGGAGGACCATATACACATTTTCAAATGTATTTGTGTCAGTTTATCGTTTAAAATGCCCATTTCGTGTGCGTATCCTGGGTGTTTTAATATTAAAAAGCCAAAAAGAACATTTTCTTCAGGACAGAAATTTTTCAAGCGTGACCTTTTCAACGTAATTGCGTATTACGTGACGTCACGAACGCGCATCACAGAACAGAGCAAGGCGAACATTTGTGCTTATAAAACTTAAACTTTTTTATTTATTTTGGAAATGACCGATCGTTTCGCTAGATAAGACCCTTATTCATCGTCTGGTATCGTTTAAAGCCCTTTGAAGCTGCACTTAAACTGTCATTTGGACCTTCTACCGTTTGGATCCCATTGGAGTCCATAATATGGGGGGAAATCCTGGAATGTTTTCATCAAAAACCTTAATTTCTTTGCGACTGAAGAAAGAAAGACATGGACATCTTGGATGACATGGGGGTGAGTAAATTATCAGCAAAAGTTTTTTTGAAAGTGAACTTCTCCTTTAACACAACTAATGTGTTATTCCTCTTACACAGAAGTGTGTTGAAACCTTTTACACACTAATGTGTTATAGTTACACAACTTGTGTCAGATATGTGTCACATGTGACTGTAGTCGGTGTGTATTTGCCAGAGTCACTTCCTGTGTTTTTACAACTGAGTGTTTGGACGAACACTGAAACGTATTGTTAACTTGTGTTTATGTAGTCCAGTGACGTTTAATAAAGAGTTTGTTTGAACATTTGGATGTTTTAGACATCATGAATCTACATAGACAAGCTCTTATTGAGAATTAACTGAGGTTTAGATGTTGATGTTTCATTGAATGTTTTACTGAAGTCACCAGAATCGTGATTAATGGCTCCTTTATTTGAGCTCTTGACCCTTTACTCTTCTTTTAGTGTTTCTCTGGCTGCTTTAACTGTATTTAAGGCGAGACACGGCAGGCAAAAACATAGATTTTCATGCAGTGGTCAGTTTTGAGATTTTGGGCTAGTTTACTCCTTCAATATGTGTTCTTTCAAGCTGCTATAAAGAAAACGTTGAAAATATACATTAAGATGTTTATTTTATTACATTTTGTTTACTTGCGGCTGTAAGTTTCTCCCGAATTTACCAGGAAGTTAGCATTACAACGCGACACGCCGAGCTCCGTGACGGCGCTGATCCACTTGTCCGTGCGACACTTCTGTCGCGCCGCGCTCCACTATATTCCTATGGGTGACGTCAAGCGACTTTGACGCGCCCGCAAAGCATTCCGGGAAGGCGGCGCTTCATTTGGAAAAATGCTGCGCGTCAAAAAGCTGGCCGATGCCCATCTTTATGCAAATGGAGTCCGTTAAACGCGACGCGTCTATCCAATAGAAGTAGAGTATATGGAGACGGAGGGAAGTCTCTCGCAGGTCCTCTGTTCTAATACGCTACATTTCCCGCTCGGTCAAAACCACGCCCATAGCGGTTAACGCCCATCAACGTACCAATGTGGGGAGGCGTCGCGACACCACGCGACAGTCGTGTCGGACAAGTGGATCAGCGCCGTGAGCCTCCGTCTGTTTACTGAAGTCTGTCATGACCGGTATCTTTGTGAAGCTCTGAGTCTCCTGCACAACGCTATGTAACCCAAATATGGGCATTTCCTTTCCATCAGTAACCAATCGTGAATGTCCAAAGGGGGATTTAAAGCTAACGCCGATTTCTCATTTAGAGCTATTTAAATCTTTAACTGCCGTTTTCTCAAAATTAGTTTTTTGTCATTCTCCAGTAGAAACATCTCAGCCTATGTAGCACCTATGTACACCAAACTTTCCAGTTATACACTTAGCAGTATTCTGAAGATATTTTCAGAGGGATTTGTTAATAAATCATTCCTGGCCTGATTTATGTGATATTTTAATAAAAAAAATATGGCTAAAATCTATTTTTTATGGCTATGGACAGTATATTTTGATTCCCTAGGTAATGAAAGCATATATCCTGAAATCCCTCTGAGTTTTTATTTTCATCTTGTGTGTAAACAAAATGAAAAAAGAATTTTGCACCTGGCTTTATCATATGTTCAGATCTATCTACCGAAAATATATGCAAAATTGTGCATATTTAATGAGATAATGCCTAATTTGCATAATTAAACATACAAATTTCTAAAACTTGTAATACATTTTTTTTATATACTTGTGGAAGTAATCAACTGAGGAAGTTTCATGGTGATATCTATTATTTAAAAATTTTACCCTATTCACCTGTAGTGTCTCGCCTTAATAAAATACATTTGTTATGGTGAGAGAAAATATGATCAGATGTTTCTTGATGATGCTATAATCAGCAAGTGCTGATCTGGTCAAGTTTCTGAGTATATCGATGGTGCACATTATTTTAATTTATTTATGTGCTATTATGTATAATGATCTTGTGACACTACATCATGCTATCCAGCAGTGCAGAATAAAAAAATGTTTTCTGTAAATTTTCATCTGCAGCAGAAATTAGTCAAACACAGACCTCAAGAATCAGCGTATGAATCTCAACAATGGTGACAAGCTAAAAGCTTCATGCCGCAATGCATGCTGGGAGTCATGGATGAGATTTGTACTATGGTGGCACCCAGCATGCATTGCGGCATGAAGCTTTTAGCTTGTCACCATTGTTGAGATTCATACGCTGATTCTTGATGTCTGTTTGATACCATAGTCTGTAAGGTTCTGTTCAACATGTGTATTTAAAATTTTAAGCTAATTGCAATATGCTAATCTGTTTAAATATGATCTTTTATATATTACACTCATCTTTGATATATTAAACTCTTGCTGAGCTTAACAATCTTACATGTCCATGATGATAATATTATCATCTGAGCATGTTTTTCTCATGATTATTTCTGCTGTTTCAAATGTGCTATAACTCAAACATTTACAGCAATCAGAGAAACCTAATGTTAAAGAGTCAAGGGTCAAGAGCCCAAATAAAGCTGACACTAATCACGATTCTGGTGACTTTAAATGAAACATTCAATAAATCTTCAACACCAAAACCTGTTAATTCTCAATAAGAGCTTCTGTAGAGTCTGACAGAAATAAAGTCAATCTGGTTATTAATAACAAGTGAAAGCAGCATTTGAAAAAGACATTGAAAAAGAGGCATGATGTGATTGGCTGCAAAAAAACACCCGTTGATCTTTATTTTCTTTAGTTTTCATGAATTAAGATTTAATTTATTTATTTGAATGTATTGCTTTATTTATTTTAGAGCATTTTATGGGATACTATATAAAATATACCTATAATTTTTTTCATAAACACAAACTCTCCTCCACCCAGTGCTATTCTATCCAGAGTTACATTTTAACACACATTGTGTGCGAAAATCTACACAACATGTGTCAAAATGCTATCTACACAGTCACATGTGTTGTTTTTTGACACATCTCTTATTGCAGTGAACAGCACAACATCGATGCACCGAAAAAATAAACAATTAATTTCCTAAATTAAATGAGAACAGAATATAGGCCTACCTTTCTAATAAATAAAAATACAAAACGAAATAATTCAGAATCAAGTAACAGGATGAGGAGCAAATGTGTGTAAAATGCCTAAAGTGCAGGGGAACATTCAAAACACAAGCCACAAATAGTTAGATTAGATAACTCTGACAGATCAATAAATAAAATTAAAATAAAGAAATTATTAAAATAACGATAGTAGCCAGAATTTTCAACTTTGTCTTTTTAACTGCAGAAACAACAATAAATGCTAAACTGGAGAGGCAGTCTTTTTAGCTAAAAATGTTCACAGCATCCAAAAATAAAATTAGAACCGGCTGAAACGTTTTGAAATCACTTGTACCTGATCGAGAGAACAAATCCAGTCTTTCACTCCGTCTGTGTCCGTTGGAGTCTTTTCAAATATTGCGCGCGGATAAAATACATTCTAACGTGAAACCCAGTCTATGCGTGAAACATGTTAACGTTGGCCGGCAGAAGTGCGATCATGGTTTTCCTGATGCTAAATCCAGCCTTGGAGAATATTCTTTCTGACGGTGTATGTACAGTACACACTTTATATTTTCTTATCCCAGACATTGTTAAAGATTTAAATCCTTGCCGCCAAGACGCTCCTCTGTCGGTCACGGATTGAAAGTGAAACTTAAATCTGTCACGCGGACGCGGGGTGTTTGGATTTATTCACGCACGTTAAAAATTTTTATTAAAAGCTTCTTTCTTTGCACATTTTTATATAGGCCTACAGCATTATCATAATAGGCTGAATATTAACGTATTGACATAAAAGCTAGTTCTATGTGAAATCAGACATTGAGCGCCCTCATATAGCCAAAGTGGCATGATCCTCGTTTCATAACACCTCTGCGAAGATTCGACCGTGAGATCAGTAGTCGAATCAGGCTCCTCCAATCGAAGCATCGAATCTTCGACTATTCGGGGTCACCCCTAATTAAGTGATGATTGAGCATTAATTATGAACACCTGCAGTTAACAAGCAGAATCACTGAAGGAAAGAGAAACACAAGAACTACAACTGACTTCAGACACAGCCTTAGATGAAATCAACTGAAGAGAAAAGAAGACATTAAATCTGTGAAGATCTCAGCAGAGGAGGATTAAACAACTCCACAAACAGCATTACCAGCTTCACTTATTACTAACCAGACTGACTTTATTTCTGTCATATGAACAGAGGTTTAGATGTTGATGTTTTCATAGACAGTAAAAGAAATGGACACAGCGACCCCATTGGAACTCAATGGAGACAAGTGAAGCCCATTTTCAGCGATTTCTTAGCACTTCCTTTCCTGACGCGCAGACTCAAACCGAGCAAAGCGTTACACGGACCACTTGAGCAACCTGTCTGTCTTCTAGTAGCTGTGCCAAGAGAAATCTGAATCATTCCCTTCCGAATCTCACAGAGACGGAGAGCGTGAGTAGGAGCTGTCCATGAGATAGCAGCAGGAGAAACTTTTAGTAGGTGTTCTGATTAATTACTTTGTCATTTTCCCTCCACGTCTCCCCGATTCCACGCGAGCTTATCCTTCTGTCCATACGGTAATCTCTCTACTGTGCGACAGAGAGTCGTGTGGGTATGACGCAATCGTTAGCCTTCTTTTACAAAAACTGCTTATACGGGGCCATAACATAAGCTACAAGGTAATTGAGCATTTTATACATTGTCGTGTTTCTTTAGAAATAAATAATGGACAAATGGAGTCTTCAAACGCCTCAGATGTAAAGTTATTCACTGTCAAAGTGACGCCAAAATGAATGGAAGTCAGTGGGATGCTAACCCAAGTGAAGTTCCGATAGCCAATGGCGGCACCCGGCCGACTTCAACTTCCGGTCGGCTTCCTTCCCGCTTGGATGTTTTAAAATGTTTGGCCACCATTGTGGTGATCGGTGTTTCCTTTAGTTGGGCAGTTTGAATCTTGGCATTTTAAGTAAAATTTTGGTCTTTTTGGTCAATTTTGGCTCACGTTTCAATCGTCCCGCCTCTCCCCTACTACACAGCGCTAAGAGATCCAGTAAATAAATCATTTGAATTCGCCACAGAAGTAATAACATTGCTGCGAGATGTAATGAGAAACATTCACATTTCTCCGTTATTAACGGATCAAACAGCGCTGACGTGGAAGCCAGGAAAAAACATTATGCCATGAATGAACTATCCAGTGTCCACAGATCTGCAACATTCAACATGGATTTACTGTAGTAGCCTAACACTAACTGCAACCTTGGAAGTTTGGCAGGAATAGTAGGCTATAATGCTTGCTTTCAAGTAACATTACGTTGGTTTTATTTTTTATTTATTTTGACATTATGAATAAAATTTCTGCCCTCAAATGTTAATCTGAACTAAAAATAGACCTTTGTTTATAACCAGGCTACTACAATATTAGGCTACATTTAATTTTTTCCAAGGAGCTGTTTTGTTTTATATGCTCATAAGAAGAGTCTATTATAGCTCCATCATTGCCCAAAGTAAAAAAATTAAAATAATAATAATAAAAAAATCCTACTTTATTATGTTAGTTTTAATAAAATAATAATAATAATAAAAAAATCTCTGGCATTTCTTCACAAGTTCTTTTAAATGCCACTTTGTATTTAAGAAACATGTGCCCTTTAGTCATTATTTGGGTAGCGCACATATTCTGCATGCCTTCGGCAGAATTCAAATGAGCCATTTTAATCTAGATTAATCTAGATTAATTCCAAGATTACAGTGAGATTAATCTAGATTAAAAAAATTAATCTATGCCCACCACCACACTATATATATATATATATATATATATATATTAATTTAGCCCTGCCTTAAAGGGACACTTCACCCATTTGCATTAGGCTTTGCATTGTTAGAAACCCAGTCATACTATTGAATGGTCATGCAACATTTTTTCATTTTCCCCCGAGACGAGAGAAATCTGTATTTACCTCTTTACACTTCCTCCTACAATGATGCAAAAATCGTCATTTTGCGTCATTGTAGGAGGAAGTGTAAGAGGGGGGGATTTCTGTTAAGACTACAAGCACTAGATCCACCCTTTCAAACCCGCCCATAGGGGGTTGGACCTAATGCGCTAACAGACCTATCACAGATCAGTGCGAGTGCGTTTGATTTCAACGGCAGAAACCTGCAGAAAACAGGGACGAAGAAAGCTGAGTAGTACGGGTTACCATACTTTATTTCCCGGACATGTCCGGCCGTCGAGATCGACAAAAATGTCCGGGATTCAGCTTTTGCTTTCTGCGGTCGCCATCCATTGTTTACATGCTCACCTTTTGTTTCAATCTCACTGAATTCACCCCGATTGGTGAATCTGAATGTAATGTTTACATGAATTTAAACAAGTGATCGGTTGATTTGCGTTTTAGCATTGCTAAGAAAATACCCGCACCTCCGTGAGAGATAGCCCATGAGACCGGTGCATCTCACAGGCGCGCTCATCAGTAATCACAGTAATACAGGGAGCAGGACGAGGCTAGCGCCGCGGGAGAAAGACGCGAGGCCGGTGGCGTGATCGGTTGAAAGACGCAAGGCCGGTGGCGTGATCGGTTGATGTGTGTTTTACCATTGCTAAGAAAATACCTGCTCCTCCGTGCGAGATACGAGAACAGTGCCTCACAGGTGTCGGTCGTCGTCAGTAATCACGCCACCGGCCTCGCGCCGTTCTCCCGCGCCCCTCAGCCTCGTCCTGCTCGCCACAGTAAACATGATGAATGGCGACTGTAGAACGCAAAAGCCGAATCCCGGACATTTTGGGCAAACTCGTCACGGAGACTCACTCGTAGCCTAGCCTTGCCTTGATGTTTTTGTTCTCAACTGCGCTGTCTTACCGGTAGGTGTGGCTTGAGAGTGGCCTTGTAGGGCAGCGAAGCAAGTGCATTCTGGGAGTTGTTGTCTTTCATCCACATAAGCCAAAAATACATTTTCTGGCTTTTCTCAGTCTAGAAAGCTCCAAATTCAAAAATAATTTCACATTTCTTCTACATAAATGACCCACTTTCAATACACATTCATGTCTCCACGGGTGAAATGACCCTTTAAAGTCCACATGAAATCAAAATTGAACATATTTACTTTGTTTGCCTAAATTGATCGTTTTGTGGTGAACAATTCATCCATGCAAGTCAATCCACACAAAAACATGTTTTGGCTTCGTAATCTTTAATCAAAATCTGAAAATGCCCCTCCCCTTTGCATTGGAGGACCTTCTCTGATGACATAGGTTTGAGGAATTGGTTTGGGAAACGCTTAACCACTCCCCTCAAACCGTTACCCCCAATTTCCACCAGATGCGTAACGGCTGCGGAACGGCTCCGCTGCGTGACAGCTCCGTGTTCCGTCGTCCGTCAATACCCACCAGGTCCGGATTTGTTGCGGAACGGCTGCGGTCATGACTGACAGCTGACGTCACGAGGACCCACGAGATCTCGCTAATTCACGTATGATCGCGCGATATATAGTTTCTATAAACAGAACGTTATGAGGAATGGTATATTATGACGTTTTCAAGGTGTAGTGTAGGGAAATATGATCCGCCATGATCACGGTGTATTTTATTTAGAAAATTAACCGGATCTTTTATTTTGTTTTGTTTTGTTCTGTTTTTTTGATCGACTTCCTGTCCTGCGCACTCTGCCCTGTAGTGCTGCGGAGCTCTCCGGCATCCGGCAAAAATAGAAGCTCTGCGTATCTGCTCCGGAGGGCTGCGGATCGCCGGAGTCGGAACGCAGCTGTACCGCATTCAGTGGAAATACACTCATTGACTTTAATGGAAACCTATTGACTCCGCCGCCGTGCCGGAGCCGTAACGCAGCCGTTACGCATCTGGTGGAAATTGGGGGTTAGTCTGTTATGAGCGGAGATGGAGAGGAGGAGCGCTGACACTAAAACCCTGCCCTCTGTTCAATATTCCCTTTCACTGGGAAATACGTCACAGCACTGGAGAAAAGTCGTTTGCAACTTCCGGTTCACGCGGACTTAAAGAGCACCTATTATGGCATTTAAAATGTTCCTAATATTGTTTTAGAAGTCCCCAACAACAGTTTTGCATGCATGCAATGACAAAAAACACTTTAGTTTTCTTATAATATGCATTTATTTTTACATGTTTTGACCGCGATTCTCAAATGATTCGTTTAGTGAATCACTTTTCAAAACCCCGCCTTTACATGACGCTAATCTGCGGTGATTGGTCAGATGACCCAGTCAAATGTTAGCAGTGTTTACAGAGATAATACTTATATTGTTTAACACGGCGTACAATGATGCTTTTATCAATTAAATTGTGTTATAATAATGATTATAGTGCACTGCTTTGTAGTTTGTAGTAAAAAATCAAAAATAAGATAAGGAATTTAATGTTATGTTAGTGAGCATAGCCCAGAGATATTGTAAAAGCACAATCAGTCTTTGTTTGCGCTAGCCCGATACATAAACATAACGTTTTAAAAATAATAATAATAATAAAAAATGCAGTACTACCAGCTATTACTCTATTCTTTAAGACAACTCCGAAAACAATGACAAACACTTCACATATCTCAATACAACTGTCATTGAAGACCTAGAAGCTAAACGGTGCTTACAGAACAAACAAAATAATTATTAAGCATGCTACATAAAACATAAAAGCAACAATTATTAATAACACTTACAGGTTGTGATCCTATGGTTGTGATACGGAGGAAGCTGATGGAAATATACTTGGAACTGAACCTTCCTTTAATATCAGCCGGCTCGCGAATCCAAGTTTGATTGCATTTAAGTTGGTAAAAAGCAAAGCAATCATCTTCAAAATGGCGTGAACAAAGCACAACAAGGCTCGGTAGCCACAAATGCTCCTTCTTGTGCAGATGAAAAAAGTTTGTTTTTGAGTCGCACTTCAGAACAGTGTCTCGTCGCCATGACGTTTTCACTGGCGTCTTGGAGCGCAATAAGTGGGCGTATCGTATTCAAATAACTTGACAAGTTGACGTCATCTAGTCAGAGAAAAAGCTCCGGTCTTCTAACGATTCATAAAAATGACTCAGAGTCGACTCTTACTTTTGAAAAGCAATAACTTTATATACGGTGCACTTTCATATTTAAAACTTTGCAGGATGTTTTTGTTCACTTAGATCTATGATACACACTACATGAAAGGTACATTTCGAAATTCCATGATAGGTGCCCTTTAAATATTTTTCACATGTTCTTCACTGATACCATTTCTGTGAAATAATTTCTATTCATTTCTGTTTAGATTTCTGACATTTTTAAAGTGGAGATGCGGTTAGGGTTCATGAGGAATCATCTTTTAGATGAGTAAAGATTAAATTCAGCTTTGTAAGCTGTGGACATAAACCAAACTCTGTTCACAGGAGGGAGAATGGCTCTGGAGTGATGGAACCCAAATGAACTATAAACTATGGGGGTCTGGACAGCCCAGTAACTATGCTGGAAAACAGCACTGCCTTGCGATGTACTCACGTAAGTTACTGCTGTTAATGCTCATAAACTATCTAAATAAACTAAAAACACTTGTTTTTTCTTAATCCACAAATGATTAAAACAAATATTTTGTTCTATCTTGCAACAGATATCAACTGGCATGATGAAGAATGTTCTAATAAGAAGCCGTTTGTGTGTGTGTACTGAACCAGCATGAGAAAAATCAATGTAGAAGAAACAAGCTTTGACTCATTTACTTCCCTTAGAAATGTTCAATGGAGGTAATAAATGTGTTTTAAAGAAGTTTATTTGTGTTTGTTTGATTGTGTTTTGTGAATAAGTTAATGACTCAGTGACTCCTGTTAAACACCATTTTATAATTTGGGTATCACTCCACACACTCTCTCTTTTCACACTAACACACGTTAGAATAAGTAATTTGTCATCCTAAAATGGCTACCAACAGTAAAACAAAACCCCAAAACACATGGAGATTGCTAGAATAAATCCCACAAATAAATAAATAAATAATTAAACAAGTAAAATTATCATTTGAAAAAGTTAGTCACACTCACCAAATATATTAAAGCCAATCTTATTTTGTGTCTCACTACCAGGTTATTATCATGTACCTTCAATAAATGTCAAGTATTCACTCCACTTTCTCCAAAACCAAGTAGTCTACATAATATTTTTCCGAATGCTGCAAATTTCTAGCCTAGAAATCTAGACGCACCCTAGCGGCAGCAAAATGGCCCTCATTTATCAAAAGTGCGTACACCAAATTTCCAGCGTACACCTGGCGTACACCCAAAACCACGGTGACATTTGAATTGTAGGCATATGTATTCCTTCAGTTGCGAGCCTGTGCGCTTTACCTGACGTTACAAGCCTTGTTTATACTTTCGCTCGGCTCCGCAGACTGTGCGCGCACCTCCCCAAACGGACGAGGCGTTTATACTCGACGCGCTCGCCGTTGTACTATTCTTTGAAACGATGCTTAGGCCAGGGTTAGGCCCGACAGGTGTGCACGGACTGGGTTTAGTAATGAAAGGCTTTCAATGACCAAAAAAATTATTCATACTGACAAAATAAAGACATTCTTCTTCTTTTAAATAATAATAATAATAATAATAATACAAATAATAATAATAACGACATTCTTCTTCTAAATAACAATAAGCGTCAATTAATAATAAAAATCTAGAAATCAATTTTGTTTCTTTCCACTTCCCTGGTTTCGCTTTCTCTTTCTCAAAGAAGTTTCTCTTCTTTGCCGTCTTCCGTGTGTCCATGGCGTAAAATGAGGGCGTGGGGGGAGCGGAGACTTGAATATATAGGGGCGTGTTATTCTAATGACGATCGTTTTCAGCCGTGGCATTTATCAAGGGCAAGTAGCGTACACCTGGATTTCAAAGGTACGCACAGCTTCATAAATCAGGCGATGAGAGGAGTGTAAGCATAATCTTAAGCCAATATATACGCCCGTTTCTACGCAAGAATGATAAATGAGGGCCAATGTATTTTGTAGCCAGGCAGTCTAGCAACTCTCCATAGACTTTCGAGCTGCAAAAACCTACATTGGGTCAGGCCAATCACGTCGCGTATAGAGTACGCAGGGTGGGCTTAACATATGGCGACAGAGTTGCGACGGTTCCCTGACTGCTACTTGAAAACAAAAGGTGCGTTCCATTCGACAGGGTCCATACGCAGTGTTCACTGCTCCCCTACTCCCTGAGCACGCTATATCAGTTGAAGTGGACTTCACTGACAATAACCACTCATTTGAAACGCCCTGCAAACGTCATCAAAGAAAGTCAACAATGGGGTTTTGATATAACATAAATATATATATAAGACTACATTCATATTTTAATTTGTATTATTATATTATATATTTACAATTATATTACACTATTTTACAACTACCTAAAATAAAAAACACTTTACTTCACAAACTAGCTAAGCTGGCTGCATTCACTGAGGTAAATTATAATCATCTAAAATAGTATACACAGCAAAAACTCCAGTGTTAAATTAACACTCCTGGGAGTGTATATGAGTCCACACTCAAAAGTGTAAAGTGTTAAAATATGAGTGTTAAATTAACACTCAAGAGTGTTAAAGTTAATGAGATAATTAAAGGCAGGGTAGGTAGGATTTTATAAAAAAAACTTTTTTCCAAATTTGTTTAAACTTTCTATATATATCAATACATAATTAAAATGTAAGTACTCTGAAAAAAAGAGTATAAAAATCAAGTGACTCTAGACCGTTTAATCTGCATTAAACACAGCTCATTATTTCCATTCGGGACGAAACAAAGGATTTGCTTAGGCGACTGTCACTCTCTCTCGCAACCATGGCAACCACCCTTTTGCCATGTGATCTGCCCACTTGCGCGCGCACGTTTGATTTGAGGAAATCAAGAGGCACAGAACCTAGGAATAGCAAAACAATGGCAGAGAAAGAGCAATTCAGCAAAGGCAAACAAGGCAAAAAAAGAAGACCGTACAAGAAAAGGTAATGAACAAAAAGTCTTTGGATAAACAAAGAAATAAAACGTGTGTCAATATCAGCGAGGCTTTCCAGCGACCACCACGTCCTCGGCCTCTACTTCCTCGGACCCTAGTTGCACGCCAACTACCTCCTCTGCTTCGCCCTAAAATTATTTTTATTTGATCATATGTCATTTTACAAAAGGACATTTTACAAACCTACGTTTCGCGCATGTGCTCCTGCACGCACTTTTCCAGTCACAACACCGCAATCAAAGGAGGACGCGCTGAAAACTAATGCTGTTCTCCTCCTTCATAAATCGTACTGAGAAGGATTGAGTTGCAAAGGAATTTGTGACAGTTTCACCTGTTCAACCACATCAAAGTTTCGTAACTAGTAAGTCCGTGCTTTTTCTCTTTTTGTTCTTATGTGCTGAAGGGCCGCTGTGCCTTGGTGAAACGGTGTTTGTATGTGAAGAGCTCTTTTCCAAAACGCCATAAACCTAAAAAGCTTCCTCAAAGAACCAGCAAAAGTAATGATTATGAATATGTAAAATATTGCAATAAGACATTTGAATTGTTTATTAATTTCTGTGTCGGCTGCAAAGATGAAGTTGACGATAGGCTATTCACCTTATTTTCGAACGCGGAAGTAAACATGGGTCCAGTATCCGGTTTTTGTGCGGCACTTCCGTTTCCTCGCTTCCCTGGGCTAACTAACGATATCAATCGCAAAGGATTAAATGCAGAATTGACAGAAAAATGTTACACATAACGTAACAGATGAATACAACAAAGATCTAAAGCCCCGCCTCACCCAGTTCGGGTACCGGACCTGGTTGAAAACACTCATGCATCTAGCTGGCAGAGTGCCAACTTCGCCGGCGCCTTCAGCACCGCCCTAAACACGGCCGAGCCAGCGCTGGACTAATATATCTATGGAGGTATTTTTGTCATGTCGAATGTATTAATAATGCCATCAGAATGCAACCAAAGCACAGGACAGCAATAAGTAGATGTCTATAAATAATTGTAAATCATACAAAATAAACGCCATGATGACTAGATTTTATACAGAGGTTACTATGATTTTGTTTCTCCTTAGAGTTTTTTATTGAGACTTCATAGCCCAGCCACTTTTCTGGTATCGGGTGGTCTTCTGTAGGTCTTGTGTTCACGAAATGAAAAGAACAAACATACGGTCGTTTCGGTGGTTTCTTCAAATGTAAAGCTTTTAACCACAGGCGAAGGGTAAAGTAGGTTTTATGTTGGACATTCGCCAAGCAAATTAAGGGACTGTCTTAAAACTGCACACACACACAAATAAGCATTCCAAGGTGCGAAACCACGCAAAGCATACTAATAAAATGTAAATATGTGAATTAAGTGGACAACCTATTTTGCGTCAATACTGCCGACGTTGTCTTTGCTGCTATATATTTATGTTTAACATAGGCCTTCCACAACTCTCTCCCCATATGTCGAATATATCACCAATGAGGCTTATCATATGTCACCAAGCAGCAGCAGCGCCGCGTCAGACACGTTTGGTGTGCAGAGATATAGAAAACGCCACGCAACAGAAACGCCAAGTAAATCTTTCTTTTGTACCAGTTATTATGACAACCTCTAACTGCACAAACAATCCCGGTCTTCCTTGAAGCCATAACGATGAGTTAGTTGTTATGAATACTTGTTTGATTAACCGCTACGGTGAGCTCGCCAGTAACCGGAAGTGCCTGACCGGAAGTCTCGCACAAAATACCGTCAACTGGCTGCGTCCGTATTTCCGTTAAAAATAAGGTGAATTGACTCGCGATCGTCGCAGTAGGCTAGTGAAGGCACCGGAGAAATGCACATTTATTAGGCTACATAGTTTTATTTTGTTTTGGATGGTTTTGTTTAGAACCAGATTTCTGTAAATATATTTCACATTTGTTAGGCCTGTGAGGCGAGGCTAGTTCGATATAATCTCCAGTTCAAGCACCTTATGTTGTGATTGATAGTCTATATGTTTTAAATACAGGAAATTGGTTAATGAAAAAAATATTAAAATTAAGATACAATTAATACAAAACGAAATTCGTTTTAAAGAAAGGCTTTGTGCTTTCTGTTTTGAGGTCTCTGAAAGTTTGAAAGTCTTAGTGCCGCTTTCGCGCTCGCGTCCATAATGGAGAACTGTCACGTAATATTGTTTTTTCCTCATAAATGCAAACACGAAAAATAAAAGACAAAAGACTTTTTTTTAAAAAGACAAACCATACATTTTTGAGAAAAAAAAAGATTGAAAAATTGATCATCAACAATATTGTTGTTTGATTTAATAATCACTGTTGCAAGAAGTGCTAGTGAATTATTTTTTTTTGTAAGTGGAAAAAGTAGGGGCTGCCACAGATTCTGTTTAGTTAGCTCCTTTATTGTTTTTTCTATAGCCTACAATAATAGGTCAAATGCAGCAAGTCAAAAGACCAACTGGACCTTCTTTGCCAGTTTGCACACATTTCTTTGAAGGATGGCAAAAATATCGCCTGAATATCGATATCTAGATATTGGAAAAAAATATCGAGATATTCATTTTTGTCAATATCTCCCACCTCTACATGCAGAACACCATATATGTTATGAATCTTACAAGAAATCATCTTCATCACAATGTAACTGATGGTAATGGAAAAACGTGTATCAATGCAACCTGTTTTTAGCTTTTATAACTAGCTCGTTAGCGAATCAAAAAATATATATTTTAAATTTAAACTTTACCAATATCAATATGCTAGCTTGATAGTGAGTACTAAAATACATCTTATTTGTTTATATTCATAAGCAATTGGCATTAGATTGTTTTTATTACATGTGATTCTGACATGATGTCACTACATGCACAGTGCTCCTTCCTCTCTGCTCGTCTAATAATGCGTCTTCAGCTCAGCGGTCGGAGTCGCGCGTTCATGTGTTTTGGGGGCGTGGCTTTGGAACGAGCCCAGAAGGGAGGGGGTGGAGTGAATGGAAATAATGAGCTGTCTTTAAAACAGTCGTGAGAGGTCTACAGACACTCAATTTTTATACTTTCTTTTTCAGAGTACTTACATTTTAATTATGTATTGATGTATAAATAAAGTTTAAACAAATTTGGAAAATAAGTTTTTTAGTCAAATCCTACCTACCCTACCTTTAAGTGATTAGTTTAGTGATGATTGATCATTATTGAAGACACCTGATGTTAACAAGCAGAATCACTGAAGGAGGAAATCACTAATTGTAAGTTACCATTAAGGTGATGGGTGTTTGCTTTAGTTGGGCTCTTGACCCTTATATGTTTACTTTAAATTTTGCTTGTCTGCTGTTATTGATTTATAACAGTCAGATGAACAAAGAGACAATGTGATCTGATGGTGTTGGTTATGTTTTGACATAATCACGGTGTGATCCGTAAAACAAAACTTATTGAGATGGCTTAACTTGTTAATTACAGCAGCTCTGTGATTCTACAGCACATGAGTTTCAGCATTTTTCATATAATCCAAAAATATTTCATAACCATTGTTCTGATCAAAAGACTTTCAAATGAATTTATTTAGAAACACAGACATCAATAATCAGCCTGTGAATCTCAACAATGGTGACAATAATAAAGCATGTTGCAGTGGCTGCCACCAATCACAACTCATTTATGGCTCCCATCATGCATTGCGGTATGAATAAATTATGATCTGAATTGTCTATGTAATTTACTTTTCCTAATTGAATATTCTGCTCGTCACCATTGTTGAGATGCATAGACTGAATCTTGACGTCTGTGTGTGCCTAAAAGAAAGATTTTTCATTTTTTTCAAAACAACTTTTAAGAAATCCTTTGTATTATATCTAAAATTCTGGAAATTTATGCAGATTCACAGTTATGCTGTAACCAACAACATAAATCTAAATCAGAAATAAGGATCTTAATGAGTTCAGTGATCAATTTCAAATGATGATTGTCATAATATAACCAACACCATCAGATCCCTTTTTCTCTTTGTTCATCTGGCAGTTATAAGATACAACAGCCAAACAAAATCTAAAGTAAATGTATAAGGGTCTAGAGCCCAACTAAAGCAAACACCCATCACCATAACGGTGGCTTACAATTTGTGATTTTCTCCTTCAGTGATTCGGCTTGTTAACATCAGGTGTCTTCAATAATGCTCAATCATTACTAAATTAATCACTTAATTAGCTCATTAACTTTAACACTCTTGAGTGTTAATTTAACACTCATATTTTAACACTTTACACTCTTGAGTGTGGACTCATATACACTCCCAGGAGTGTTAATTTAACACTGGAGTTTTTGCTGTGTATGTAATATTCACAACAATAACCGTTAAAAATACTGTCATTTGTATAACAATGGCGAAATGTATGAATACTTACACACATACGTAAACTCGTTAGTTATGACCGTTCTGACTGGGCATGACGTGATGCGCGCAATGACAGTTGGGTCATCAGCGCTCTCCACTTCCTGTGAAGTGATGTATCAATGTTCCCTTATTCCCTATGCCTTGCAGTCCACTTCGCAGTCCACTTACAGTCAAATGGAACGCACCTAGAATGACGGCTGCTGGAGAACATCTTTCGAATCGGCTTTGACCGCGACTCTGGAGGAATTGGAGTTAAGTTTTTCTTTGAGAAATGAGCAAAGAACGGCACTTAAGTCATTCTTAAAAAAAGGAAGACAGCCGTTTATCCCGCTCCTCGGATTGAACCGTGTCTATGGTGAGTTGCCAGACCTAACATCTTGATGTAGGTCTGGCTTGCCAGGCTAGCAAATTTCCCCAATTCTGTAACCCTTGAAGGACGGTGACCACGGCAAATCCACAGACTAACTAGTGAAAGCTAGTTGAAAAACACAAGAGGCTTGACGTGATTGGCAGCCAAAAAAACACCCGTTAAGGTTTTATAAATTTTAAATATTTATTTGTTTATTTATTTATATGTATTGTTTTAATTATTTTATAGTTTTTATGGGATTCCAAATAAAATATACCTATTATTTTTCATAATAATGCACTCCACACAGCAAAATCCCCAGTGTTAAATTAACACTGCTCAGTGTTTATGTTACGTATCAGAACGTAAGTGTTTATATTGTGTAGAACAAAATAAGTGTGCGCATGTTTCTTGTTTTCTTTTTGCTCTCTCTCTCTCTGTCATTTTGAGCTCATTTGAGTGTCACAGGTGCAGCTGATTGGAAGGGCGGGGCTGATGGATTCCTCGTGTGAATATAAAGTGTGGAATGCTTGTACGTCGAGTTCCCCCTCCTGCTTCACGCTGTTGTATAGTGTGTGATTAAGAGTTGCTGTCATGTGTTTTCCTTTCTTTAGAGTAAGCTGCTGGTGTGCGGCATTCCTGACTGTTAGCGGTATAGGACGGTAATTGTGCAATCTTATAGCTTTAACTAAAAATATTGAGAGGTCTGAGGCCCTATTTTCCTTTAACTTTTTCTCCTGTTTACTGGCTAGCAGGGAGGTAAGAACATTAACCATCATCCAGTATCATGCATTTAGATCATGTTAACCTCAGATAAAACCAGGCCTACAGCACCTCACTATCATGGCAAAATGTAACTTTATGGTTTCTTAATTTCTATGGTATTTGTATAAAAAAATTGTAGCCTAAATATTAAATATGTTATTATATTCAATTTGTCCTTTATTACATTAATTAATAATATAATACAATTCCATATGTATATCCCACATTTCATGGTGCAGTTGATATTACTAGGCAAACGTTACAGTAAATCCATGGCAAATGATGGGAATTTGTAGAGGGAAAAGCCTTCTGACTGCATCGTTGCGCACAGTGTTTCTCCTGTTTGTCAGCGCTGTTTCATCTGCCTTTAAACTGGTTTAAATCAGAGACATTTGTGTTCTTCGCTGAACTCAAGCTCTTCTCACTGGATCTCGTGTCCGAGACCGATCAGAGTAAACGCATCTGCTCTAGTGAGCTCTTGCTGCGCTGTAGTTTGTACCAGAGCCGTTGAAAAACAGAGTTACGACACTCCCATAGACCGCCATAGGAACTGAGGAATGCGGAAGTAAAGTGTTTTGTGGAGCAGCCGATAGTTCCAAACACTGGCAGTTCCAGCACTGAAACCCGGGGTGCTTCTCAATATCCCTCCTCGTCTCCTCGTCTCCTCGCTCCTCCGTCCTCCATCCTATGACCCGGAAACCGATCGAGCTCAGCCATCTTGAAGGACATCTCAATTCTCTAATTGCACCGCGAGGAGTCGAGGATCGAGGAGTTAGGAGGCTTCCTGAGGAGTCATGAGTGAGGATACACAGGTGGATCCTATGCGGAAGAGTTTTATCGACTTAAGCCTGTTTTATGCTTCTGCGTCAAATCGACGGCGTACCCCCGCGGACCCCTCTGCGTCGACGCGAACCTCGACACGACCCCTCCGCCGTAGCTCGACGTGCACCTCCAAAAAATTGTAACTACGCGTCGCGTTGACGCAGACTGCAGGGGCTGTGATTGGTCAGATTATACATCATTTCCGGAGTGTAGCTTTTCCGGTTTCCCCCTCCCGCTATACCGCCATTTTTAAAGTGACCATCTGGACCGCTGCACTGTTTCAACAATGGATCAAGTTGAGGAACGTTTGATCGAGGAAGTACGAAAGTATGACCACCTGTACAATTCCTCTTCAGCGCACTACAAAGACTGCCAGATGGCAAACAACTCATGGAAAGAGATTGCCCAAAATGTTGGCTTGGACGTCGCCGACTGCATGAAGCGGTGGAAAAACCTGCGTGACAAATTTGTTCGTCTCCACAAAAAGCTGGCGCCAAGAAGCGGTGATCCAGGCGGCAAAAAGGTGCCTGCATTTTACCATTTTCTGTCCTGGCTGGCACCCCATGTCAAGCATCGAGAAACCGAGTCGAATTTCGAAACTAAGGTAAATATAAGTTCGTTGTTGTACCTCTTTTTGTGTGTGCTACTAAGCTAGCTAGCTAACAATGCTAGCTATCAGGCTGTCCTAATGCATGTCGTCATGTTTCGTCTGTAACGTCTGTGCAAACAAAATGTAACATAACATGCTGAAAATATTGTTTTGCTTTGCTGGTTTCATGCGCTGCTAATTCCATATCTTATACCAGACCTCTGGTCGTAAATCAGACTGCATAGACAACACTGTAATTACCTGCACAGACAAAGACCAATCAACCAGTCATCGTTGTCTTTGTACCTGTACTATGCACAATGACAAAGTTGAATCTAATCCAATCTGCTCTGTCTTTAACAGGAACAGACCTCACCATCTTCTGATTCCGACTCCATGCCATCCACTTCATCATCTGAGTCATCCTCTGTGTCCCCCCAGCCACCAACCTCACCTGTACGGGCATTCTCTTTGTCTACTCAACCACCACCTGTGCCTGCTGTGTGTAGCCCACCATCTTCAATCCTTGCCGAGTCACCTGTGTCCAGAGTGGGGTCTAAACGGAAGAGGAACCAGGATGACTGGTTAATAAAGCAGATGACGCAGCTGGACGAACGCCGCATGGACCTTCAGGAAAAGCTTGTGCAGGACACCAGCGACGAGTGTTGCCGATTTGGCCAGACAGTGGCTGATCTGCTTCGAAGAGTGCCAGAGGGGCGCAGGGCTGATGTTATGTTTAATGTTCACAAGATGTTGTATGAGAGCAGAGACTGAACATTTGCATCCTCGTCCTCATCCTCGTCTGGGGTGTTCACACACTGATTCAGTGCACTTTTATAAATATTTGTAAATAGTTGATTTTCTTAGATAATGTTTTATATTACAGTTAACTTATATTGTGTTTTATATTTATATTTCTTGTGCCTATTACTCTTATATATATTATTTTTTATTGTACTTAAACCTTTGCCCTTGGCACTTTTATTACTCATTGCACATTAATAAATCAACGTTTTGTTTTGAAAAAAAGTTTGTTGTTTATTTACAATACAATGTTCATGGTTACCTTCAAAGCCTTCAAGTGTTCACAAGATGTTGTATGAGACTGAACATTTGCACCCTCATACTGATAACTATAATACACTTATAAAGACAGTAAATAAAGAATTAGTAAAACTAAAAATATGGATGGATATTAATAAATTATCTTTGAATTTAAATAAAACGAAGGTAATGATGTTTGGTAATTATAAAGAAAACGCAGAAATATTATTAAGTATTGATGGTGTTGCATTAGAAATAGTGTCAGAAGTTAAATTCTTGGGAATAACTATTGATAGTAAATTATAGGGATACTCCACTTTAAAGTGAAAATTCTGTCATCATATACTCATATACTATTTCTTCTGCTGAAAAGAAAGGAAGATATTTAGAAGAATGTCAGTAACCAGAGAGTTTCTGGGTCCCATTGACTTCCATAGTAGGAAAAAATATAATATGGAAGTCAATGAGACCAGAAACTGTCTGGTTACTGACATTCTTCTAAATATCTTCCTTTGTGTTCAGCAGAAGAAAGAAATTCTTACAGGTTTGAAACAACATGAGGGTGAATATATGATGACAGAATTTTCATTTTAAAGTGGAGTATCCCTTTAAGCTGGAAACCACACATCAGATACATACAAGGTAAAGTATCTAATAGTATTTGTATAATTAATAAAGTTAAATGTCTTGGAATATAATATACTCATTTCATAGAAATTTGTGGCAATAATTATAAAAGTTCACTACATACCCTCTAAGCATATTTTTATACTGCTCAATTCTTGTATAAAGCCCACAAAAATATATGCATATGTATATGGGTGATAAACTGTTTGTTTATTTATTTTTATTGTGTTATACACTACTGGTCAAAAGTTTTAGATCGGTAAGATTTTTTATGTTTTTAAAATAAGTCTCTTCTGCTCACCAAGGCTGCATTTAGTATATAAAAAACAATAAAACAAAACATATTTTATGACAATTTAAAATGACTGTTCTCTATTTCAATATATTTTAAAGTGTAATTTATTCCTGTGATCAAAGCTGAATGTTCAGCATCATTACTCCAGTCTTCAATGACACATGATCCTTCAGAAATCATTCTAATATGCTGATTTGATGCTCAAGAAACATTTATGATTATTATCAATGTTGAAAACAGTTTTTTACATTTCTATTTCATGATGCTATGCAGAGGTGGGAGTAAGTCACACATGAACAAGTCACAAGTCTCAAGTCTTAACCTTCAAGTCTCAAGCAAGTCCAAGTCAATTTTGTGAAAAGCAAGTCAAGTCAAGTCAAGTCACTGCTTTATGTCAAGCAAGTCAAGTCAAGTCGTAGCTTGGGTCACAAGTCACTGGCAAGTCATACAAACGTTTGATGATTTCACTGAATTTATATATTAAAATAAGTTAAAACTACATAAGTTGTGGACTATGATTTTATTTGAAACATTTTTTTTTAAATATGCATTTCCACATGCTGAGTGGTTAAAAATCTAAAAAAGAAAAAAGAAATAAAATTTCAAACTACATAGCCTAAAATGTAAATGTAATAGCAATTAGGCCAACATTAAAGCATGAAAAATAAATATGCCTCAAACATTGCAGAAGACCATTAAAAGATATTAAATAATTCACAATTCAAGTATAATTGTTCCTATGCCACCAAATGGCATTCTTCAAACTGGCATCCCCTTTATGGAACATGAACACATCCTTAACAACAAGTTAGATCTTTCCTTTTTAACAAAAGAATAACAAGAAAAAAAAAACAGTAATAATTTAATTGACACAAAACTTACACCTGTCAATCAGGTGGATTGACTATTGTACATTATTAATCTGTGTGAGTGAGTGATTTATTAATATTTGTGAATGATGTGTGTGCATGTGTACACAGCAAAAACTCCAGTGTTAAATTAACACTCCTGGGAGTGTATACGAGTCCACACTCAAGAGTGTAAAAGTGTTAAAATATGAGTGTTAAATTAACACTCAAGAGTGTTAAAGTTAATGAGATAATTAAGTGATTAATTGAGTGATGATTGAGCATTATTGAAGACACCTGATGTTAACAAGCAGAATCACTGAAGGAGAAAATCACAAATTGTAAGTTACCATTATGGCGATTTGTGTTTGCTTTAGTTGGGCTCTAGACCCTTTTATGTTTACTTTAAATTTTGTTTGTCTGCTGTTATTGATTTATAACAGTCAAATGAACAAAGAAAAGTGTCATCTGATAGTGTTGGTTATGTTTTGACATAATCATGTTGTGAACCTTAAAAAAGAAATTTATTGAGGTATCTTAACTTGATAATTACAGCAGCTCTGCGATTCTACAGCATATGATTATCAGTATTTTTCATATAATTCAAAATATTTAATAAACATTGTTCTGATCAAAACACTTTCAAATGAATTTATTTAGAAACACAGATATCAATAATCTGCCTGTGAATCTCAACAATGGTGACAATAATAAAGCATGTTGCAGTGGCTGCCACCAATCACAACTCATTAATGGCTCCCATCATGCATTGCGGTATGAATAAATTATGATCTGAATTGTCTATGTAATTTACTTTTCCTAATTGAATATTCTGCTCGTCACCATTGTTGAGATGCATAGACTGAATCTTGACGTCTGTGTGTGCCTAAAAGAAAGATTTTTTTATCTTTTTTTTTTTCAAAACAACTTTTAAGAAATCCTTTGTATTATATCTAAAATTCTGGATATTTATGCAGAATCACAGTTATGCTGTAAACAACAACGTAAATCTAAGTCAGAAATAAGGATCTTAATGAGCTCAGTGATCAAGTTCAAATGATGATTGTCATAATATAACCAACACCATCAGATCACTTTTTTGCTTTGTTCATCTGGCAGTTATAACTCAGATACAACAGTCAGACAAAATTTAAAGTAAACATATATGGGTCAAGAGCCCAACTAAAGCAAACACAAATCGCCATAATGGTAACTTACAATTTGTGATTTTCTCCTTCAGTGATTCTGCTTGTTATCATCAGGTGTCTTCAATAATGCTCAATCATCACTCAATTAATCACTTAATTATCTCATTAACTTTAACACTCTTGAGTGTTAATTTAACACTCATATTTTAACACTTTTACACTCTTGATTGTGGACTCGTATACACTCCCAGGAGTGTTAATTTAACACTGGAGTTTTTGCTTTGTACACATGCACACACATCATTCACAAATATTAATAAATCACTCACTCACACAGATTAATAATGTACAATAGTCAATCCACCTGATTGACAGGTGTAAGTTTTGTGTCAATTAAATTATTACTGTTTTTTTTTTTCTTGTTATTCTTTTGTTAAAAAGGAAAGATCTAACTTGTTGTTAAGGATCTGTTCATGTTCCATAAAGGGGATGCCAGTTTGAAGAATGCCATTTGGTGGCATAGGAACAATTATACTTGAATTGTGAATTATTTAATATCTTTTAATGGTCTACTGCAATGTTTGAGGCATATTTATTTTTCATGCTTTAATGTTGGCCTAATTGCAATTACATTTACATTTTAGGCTATGTAGTTTGAAATTTTATTTCTTTTTTCTTTTTTAGATTTTTAACCACTCAGCATGTGGAAATGCATATTTAAAAAAATGTTTCAAATAAAACCATAGTCCACAACTTATGTAGTTTTAACTTATTTTAATATATAAATTCAGTGAAATCATCAAACGTTTGTATGACTTGCCAGTGACTTGTGACCCAAGCTACGACTTGACTTGACTTGCTTGACATAAAGCAGTGACTTGACTTGACTTGACTTGCTTTTCACAAAATTGACTTGGACTTGCTTGAGACTTGAAGGTTAAGACTTGAGACTTGTGACTTGTTCATGTGTGACTTACTCCCACCTCTGATGCTATGATGTGACACTGAAGACTGGAGTAATGATGCTGAAAATTCAGTTTTGATCACGGTAATAAATTACACTTTACTGTATATTCACATAGAAAACAGCTGTTTTAAATTGTAATAATATTTCACAATAATACTGTTTTTGTTTTGTATTTTTAATCAAATAAATGCAGCCTTGGTGAGCAGAAGAGACTTCTTTTAAAAACATTAAAAATCTTACCGATCTAAAACTTTTGACCGGTAGTGTATGTATATATTTATATATATTCTTTTCTTTCTTTTTTTTGTTGCTAGAAATAAACTTCAATCAATCAAATCAATGTTTGTTTTGAAAAAAAGTTTGTTGTTTATTTACAATACAATGTTCATGGGTACATCATGGATATCAAGTAATTAACCAAGTCTGCCACGGGACACTACATTATCCTGCCATGGCACAGTTCCATGTGGAGACTGAAAAAAAGCCTTCAAGTCATTCCGAACAGCTATGGCAGCTCGGGTGGAACGGGCCTTGGACATCCGTGTCGGTTCTATGGGGACAAAGTTTGTGTCGTCTGCCACCATTCTTCGCCACTCTCCAGGCTGCACAGTCCCTTCAGAGTCACAGTCTGTAAAATGTGGTGGTACATATCGGCTCTCTGGGCTGTTCACTTCGTCTGTGTAGGTGAGGTAGTTGTGCAGGACAACACACGTTTTAACGACACTCACAGCTTTGTCTGGATGGAACTCAATTGGTCTTCCCAGGATTCTCCACCGGGCAGCCATGATGCCAAAGGCATTTTCAATCACCCGCCTTGCTCTGGAGTGGCGGTAATTGTAGATTTCCTTGTCCCTCGTCATGTTCCCCCCTGTTTCAGAAAACACAGTATTAATCACTGTACCACAATCATAGGCATAACAAACACGTTATGAAGACACAATGTAGGCCTACTATGTTTTAATTTCATTACATACCTGGAAAGGGACGCATGAGATTGCAGTGTAGGGGGAAGGCAGCATCAGCAACGATAACGTGAGGGATTTGGACTCTGGTCCCAGGCAGTTCAGCTGGTTGGGGCAGATTCAACTGGTGGTCCAGCAGCCTCGACCCAAATGTACTCGCTTTGAAAACGCCACCATCGCTTTCCCGTCCATATCCTCCCACGTCCACCATCGTGAACCGATACCTGGCATCGCAGGTTGCCATGAGAACAATGGAGTGATTCCCTTTGTAATTAAAATAATCACTCCCTGCGTTTGGTGGTGCCTTGACGTTAACATGTTTCCCGTCGAGGCTTCCAACGCAGTTTGGGAAGTTCCAAAGCCGCCAAAAATCTGAAGCAATAGCTTCCCACTGGCTGGTTGAAGGGCAGGGCAAAAATTCGGGCTGCAGCGCAGTCCACAGCGCTTTGCAGACCTCCGATACTATGCGGGACACCGTGGTTGCACCCATTTTGTAGCCCAACCCGGTGATCTGTTGGTTTGCACCCAAAGATAAAATCTTTAAAGTCACTGCCAGTCTCTGAGTGAGGTCAATAGGCATACTGTGTGTAGTCTGATGCTGTATTAATGGCTTTAAACGATGAACAAGATCGTCAAATCGACCTTTCGACATCCGAAAATACTTAAAGTGCATTTCTTCATCCAAGTCCCTCAGCGGTCGAACAACCGTAACAAATTCGCCAATCCTTCCTCTGTCTTCGTGCACTGGTCGTACAGACCACCTTCGCTGACGTCTTCTTTTTCTTCTACGATTAAACATTTGCAATAAAATCATTTGTTGTTCAACGTTGATTAGCTCCAGCTGCAACAACACTCTCTCTCTTTCGCTCGCCATTGTCGGAAATGAAAAAGCGGAACCGGCGCACGGAACCAAAACAAACTAGGAAAGAGATTCGCGAACCACACACCCCCCCTAGCGTTCTGGCGGTGAAATGCACCGCGATGCAACGGAACCCGACGCAGAACCATAAAACAGTCACGACGCCGTTGGAGTGACGGCGTAGCTACGCCGTGGAGTTGACGCAGAAGCATAATGAGGCCTTTAAACGTGACGCACGTCTAAATTCTCCTCCCCCGTCACATCGGTCACAATCATTTTAATTTATACTTTACCTTTGCAGTTTATACAAACCACAAATCTCACATATTTCAACAGGGTATCTTGCTTTATTATTATTTATTATGAATTTCTTAAATAAACAAATGTAACCGCACTGGGTACGTACATTAATAGCTCAAATTATCTATAGGAAATTTTAATAATTAACCATGAATATGATTAATATTTTGAATATTACAGTTACATTAATTTATTCAAAGTTGAAAATAGATCGATTTGTATACATGAATAATCAATCACAACGAATTATAAGTCATTATTCATATATCAATAATCATATTTCAAATCGAAGTTATGGGATAACTTTCAATGGAATTAGTTTAGTTATCAAACGATCTGTTCGTCCAGCGAACCTTAGCGTAAGATTAACTTATCAAATCTCAAAGAAGATCATCCTTCTTACAAACACAAGAAAGAGTATTTCTTTTCTGGCCTTGAAAAGAACAACTCGCTGTGTTTGTGAAATTAATTACTTAAATCGTAACAAGATAAAGCGTTTAAGTTAGCTTGGATCAACATTTCATTGACTTGAAAATGAGCATTGAGACAATCAGAGATATATGAAATTTAATAATTAATACATTGAACTAAGGAATACAAAATACTACAATTTACACGAGTAAATATGTATGTACAGGATACGTAAACACAAACAAGACTAAACGAATAACAGGTTAGAGAAGGAGAGGATGAAAGGGAGAAATTGAAACTAAATTTCAGGATGAGAGATAGATCACCGAAATGATCTCGGCATGGCAAAATCACAGACAATGTAACCTTGAGAGACAGCAATGAATCAAATCACATTAAAAGTTCAATAAACTTATCTTGCACAATGGTTCTCTTTGTTGCTGAAAGACGAGCGTGCGTGGGTCGTCCTTTTGGATCTGTGCGGTCTTTCGTGTCTTCCGGTGCGAGTAGACTCGCGCGAAGTAGCGGTGCGTGTCCACTACAGCGGCAAAACTCCGCTCAGTGCCGCTGGCAACGCTGTAACTTCTCCGCTTTGGGGTGTGTCTGTTGCGAGTGTGTTTAATCGAAGTTTTTTTCTACACACGGACAGTATAATCATCAGCGATGCACGCGATTACATTTAGAAATAATCAAGCTTTGTTTCCAAATGCTCAAAGCAAAGATATCCTTTAAAATGTATAAACTTTTATAAACCCAGCCAATATAATCACAATGAACACATCCAAATTAAAATCTTTAACATATATATAACAACTACAAAGTGTCTACTTTGTAAACAAAATGATTTACGCACTAAATCCAGCATAAACTCCGGCACAATATGCATATGTTTAAACTCTCAAAACAGACGTCACATCCCGAACCTCACAGCAATTGGCTGCCGACCGCGTTTTTCGCTTGATATTTGCATAAAGTCGAGAACTGCCCAACCCTTTTGACGCTCTCAGTCGCTCTCAACGCTTTCTCCGGTCCGCTGTCAATCCCAAAATGCACTGCGCGAGCGTGAAGCTCGACTTCCATAGGAATGAATTGAAAACGCTCGCTCCGCTCCGCTCGCACCGTGCCAGTGGACACGCACCGTAAGGGTTCACCGAACGTGAAGTTGCCAGAAACATGATTCAGAGTTTATTTCCCTTGTGGAGGGAGAAACGAATATGAAAATAAAACTTATATAAGAAAATAAAACGGAGATGAGGACTAAGGAGTCATGGAGCCAGGAATTCTCTCCGGCGGTGCTCGTGCACGTCCTTAAGGAAGAGGAGCGCGAGCCGCGGAAGATTCAAGTCTCTTTTAAGTTGAAGTTGCCGGCTACGTTCGCTTCACTGAACGTAGGTAGAGTCCACGACGAAAATAAAGAAAAGACTTAACAGGAAATAAAAGAGAATGCTCCCTAGACGGGAGCCATGGATGAATCTTGGAAACCTCTCACGGGAAAAAGAGTTCTCACCGAAGAAGTGCTCTCAGAAGATTTCCTAAATCAGTATTTTATGGAAAAGAGAGGTTGACGCCTCTGTTCGCGCGAACAACCAATCACCTTCAGAGATTTCAGAGCGGGAAGGATTTTCTTTGTCTCGTCTAGACAACGCCCACTCGAATGATTCATGAGGAGATGAGAGTAAGCCGTTCAGCTCCAAAATATGAAAGGTGTTAAACAATGTACATTATTGCATTCTGCTATCGAAATTCGTCTCTGTTAGATTACAAGGTTTACAGAGATATGAAACTTGTCATATGAAGATTATAGGAACACCAAGTTACAATCACATGCACGAATTACACACATTTAAAGAGAGCAATTCCACTGGGAGAAACATTCTTCAAAAATACATTTCAGAGCTAAACACTAGAAGATCGTAATTATGATCAAACAAATTAATAAAACATGCATACAGGAAGGCCAAATATAACTCTGCGTTACATACATTAAAAATTAAATTTCTATCCTGAATAACACACAAAGGGAGTTTGTGTGTGTGCATGTTGTCACATAGCAAGAGAAAGTTTTGTTATCTCTCTGTGGGTCCTTTTGAAGCTGCCCACAGGGTTCTGGAGTGTGTCTAGATGCTCGTAAAGGTGTTAGAGAGCCATCTAACCCAGCCATGCTGGCACCAGGCTGGTCAGTTTACTCACAGAGAGTTTGATTTACATACATGAGTTCAGAGGCTAAAAGCTTTTGGGTTTCATAAGGAATGTAAATTGTTGTAGATTCACCGAGCCATGAGTCATGTGATTCAAAACCAAAGGATGAATGAATGAATGAACCGCTCATTTGCTACACAAACTTCAACAACATAAGGGCAGATCCTTTGAGCGCTGCTGATGACGCGATGAAGTGACGCTTGAGTGATCAAGTATTCCAATGTATAAAAAAAAGTTGCATTCGATTCGTCCGTCCTCGCGTCTTTTCCTTGCAGCCTTCCCTCGCATCCTACAGGGGGCGGAGCTGAGACACGAGGAAAGGAAGCGAGGAAAGGAAACGAGGATGCACAAATAAGAAATGAGAAGCACCCCCGTTAATTTTTTAGTGTTTCCGAAGTACGCTCGCTGGTAAGTTGATGAAATTACTGTATTTTTTATTTTTAAACACATTAGCCGACCTCTCATTAATATAGTCAGTAGTTGTGTTTTATGTAGCCAGTTTAAGTTTGTTTTTGCAAGATAATAGGTTAATTACGTGAACAACACTTCACTAACGTTAACTGCCGTATAACCTAATGTCAGTTAGGTTATAACCTGCTGTCTAGTCTGTCGGTGTCAGTGTCCTCTTTGCTTCGCGATTTTTCTGTGCGTGAGAAAATGGATGTGTGGCGTGAGAGCGTGTGAAAAGTGTCAAATGCTATTGAGCTTTAAATATTGTCATATTTTGTGTATGACCCCATACAGTAGTGAAATACATAACAATATTTGCATATGATTTAGCAGTTTATTGTCATAAATATCAAAAATCTAAAAGGTGTGCATTGTAGGATTGAGTGCGAAACAAACACAAATGAATCTTCCAGGTGAATTGTTCAAACATAATTTCTCACAGAACTGAACATTCCAGACACCAAATCACCAACCCCAGAGCCATAAAAGAAGGCTCCAGCCAGCCAGTCTCCGTTGACCAACGAAAACCCCCAGCTAAGAACTTTATGGCCATGCAAGCTTCAAAGAAGATGAGCCCAACTAAAGAAAGAACTGGTCAATGTAAGATAGCTTGGAAAAGAATGATTGGCTCAGAGATAGCACAATTCAGCCCGATCAAGATAACAGCAGAAGCTGCTCGAGCCCACAACATTCCAGACTCCCCCCTCCGTAAGGACCTCTGATAGACCTCAGGGTGTAAAATCGTTTCAAACCACAGAGCTGAGATTTTACCTATAACATAAATAAAATCATTCAAGAACAATTTTCAATGGACTTATAGATCAAGCATCATGCAACGACATGATTCTATATTGTTCCTACAATAGATGGGTGTATCTGATATGCTTAGATGCCATACAATTCATGTAATTGTTATAATTGTTAGATTTTTGAATGAAAATGTGTTGTGTTTCATATCGATATGATCGTATGTTCTTAATTCAAAGGATGGCTTGATTGAAATCTGTGGAAAATGTTTCGGATTCTTATAATAGTAATAATGTCTTAGCTGTGGCCTCTGTACTCTTTGCTAGAGCTTAGAGAGTAAGGAGAGCACAGATAAGCTTGATTTATGATAAGAAGTGAAGAAAACGCCACCTCCTAAACAAAGACAGTGTCTAATTGGTTAGAACTGATCCAGGAGGCTGGGCGGACATTTGAGTTTAAAATCTTAACACCAGAACAAAGTTTAGAGTTTCAGTGCAGAACCAAAAATGCAGCGGGAAATGAAGATCTAAGACAGACAAGTAACCATGTAAAACGCGCAGACGAAATAACCCAAATCAAGATCTGAAGAACATGGGTTAAACAGCTTCATTCAAGCCATCATCTACTCTTCTCAATTTCCTTTCTTTTCTTAGTTTCCTTTCTTTTCCGTTGTGAGTCTCGGTTCTAAGTTAAGTTTTGCGACAAGATTTCGAGCCACGTTTCTTCTGCAAAGCCAGCTTCAAACAAAGACTTTCATTCCGCCAGCACGCCACGTGACTGACCACGTGACCCAGACATCAGGCACGAGGAGACCAGCCAACGAACGGACCGGGAAAACCCTTTACACGCAACAAAAAGGGAATCCCCAAAAGCAAAGACAAGCAAGTACTGCCTCCAGACTCTTAAACTGAACTGGTGTATTTGATACTGATTTAATAACCTAGGAAACGATAAAAGGGTTAAACTAATGATTGATGGTTCATTCAGGTTGTGTTTTATAAGTGCATAGAAACTTGGGATTACATCATCTCACTCTTAAACTCACTCTTAAAACTTAATCTTTCCTTACTCTCTTTCTTTCTGCAACGCGTATGAATGTGTGTGTCTGTGTTAGATATTAGTTGTATGTGTTAGAATAATCAATAAAGTCTTGTTTGTATTTTAAAGAGAAATATTACTTGTGTTATTGTGCTTACAAATTTAATGTCTTAAACTTCTGATCTAAGTTACCTTGCTAACTATATAGTGTTTCACTATAGTTCGGATATTTATATCCGTTGCAGAGTTGATAATTGCAGCCAGTTCAAATGAACCGCGAACGAGTCATTTGCTCGGTTGTAATAAGTGACTCTTTTGAATTCCCTATAAATTAATTAATAATTCCTTTGAGCTAAATTGTAATCACTACAAATTACAAATATCTTACAGCATCATACCTGAGACCTGGGTGAAAAATGTACAGTTGGTTTTATGACTGTAAGTCGTTGTCTTCAAATGCTATTGAGCTTTAAATATTGTCATATTTTGTGTATGACCCCATACAGTAGTGAAATACATAGCAATATTTGCATATGATTTAGCAGTTTATATCAATTTCTAATTTCTAAATATCAAAATTCTAAAAGGTGTGCATCATACCTGAGACCTGGGTGAAAAATGTACAGTTTGTTTTATGACTGTAATTCATTGTCTTCAAATGTTATTGAAGTTAGAAACGTTTATACCAATGTCGCATGTAATTTTGAGACGGTCCCTAAATATGCGAATATCGAACGTCCAACGTCAAACCAACTTCATGCCAGTCAATTCCGTGTGTCTCACGGTGAATGCGTGAGAGTTGGCAGCTATGTAGCAGCTAGTAAGTTACGGTACATCCGATAAGGTATAGCATTCGTTCAAATTCGTAGCATGCGTTGTTGCTTGTTGTGCTTCATTGGTTGTCTTGCAATGTGCCTGCTTAGATGCTGTCGAATCAAAACAACGTGGGACTACAGTGATTGGATGTCGTGCAGGCAGCGCGCGTGCTCTCTGCATGCATACAGGTGGTGCACATTTTTTCACAGATGCAGATAAACTGAGAGCGGCGCGGCCATGTGAACATTTTTTCCCCAGTTTTCATGGGAAGTAGCAAGTCTTCTCGAGTCAAAAGGCGCAAGTCCAAGTGAAGTCACGAGTCATTGATGTTAAAGTCCAAGTCGAGTTGCAAGTCTTTGTACATTTTGTCGAGTCGAGTCTGAAGTCATCAAATTCATGACTCGAGTCTGACTCGAGTCCAAGTCACATGACTCGAGTCCACACCTCTGCTAACCAGACTGACTTTATTTCTGTCAGACGTCTACACAAGTTCTTATTGAGAATTAACAAAGGTTTAACTCTAATGTGTTTCATTTAAAGTCACCATAAAAGTGATTGGTGTTTCCATTAGTTGGGATCTTAACTCTTAGCAGATCTTAACTTTTAGTCTTTTTTGGCCACTGTGACAGTGTGTTTGTCAAACACATTTGCAGCAGCAAAGAAAGCTAAAGTGAAATGTGATCAGGTGATGATGGTTACCTGTTGATGGTTTTATAATCATCATTAAATAACCTCGTTCACTGATGTCTTTGGAATCTAACAATTGTGTTGATCCGTTAATTCTTTCACATCACAAACCCTGTGTTACTGCAGCATGAGATCCAGCAATATTATAACAATCAATTTAAAGCTTTTAACAAACATGAGATCAAAATATTAGCTTATGCTGACACACACAGACATCAACAAACAGCGTATGAATCTCAACAATGGTGACAATCACAAATATTTTGATAGATTAATTCAGAACATCACTGAAAAGCTACTAATTCACAACAAAAACAACAGCAAAAAATAAAAGCAAATATTTAGAATCAAACAAAATTATAGGACAATTCAGCAGCATCATTTATTAATGTTGCAATGCATGCTGGGAATTTTGTACTATGCTGGTACCCAGCATGCATTGCAGCAAATTACTTTTGATTGTCACCATTGTTGAGATTCATACGCTGATTGTTGATGTCTGTGTGTGTCGGCATAAGCTAATATTTTGATCTCATGTTTGTTAAAAGCTTTAAACTGATTGTTATAATATTGCTGGATCTCATGCTGCAGTAACACAGGGTTTGTGATGTGAAAATATTAATGGATCAACACAATTGTTAGATTCCAAAGACATCAGTGAATGAGGTTATTTCATGATGATTATAAAACCATCAACAGGTAACATCACCACCTGATCTCATTTCACTTTAGCTTTCTTTGCTGCTGCAAATGTGTTTGACAAACACACTGTCACAGCAGCTAAAAAAGACTAAGTGTTAAGATATGCTAAGAGTTAAGAGCCCAACTAATGGAAACACCAATCACTCTTATGGTGACTATTAGAGTTAAACCTCTGTTAATTCTCAATAAGAACTTCTGTAGACGTCTGACAGAAATAAAGTCAGTCTGGTTAGTAATAAGTGAAGCTAGTAATGCTGTTTGTGGAGTTGTTTAATCCTCCTCTGCTGAGATCTTCACAGATTTAATGTCTTCTTTTCTCTTCAGTTGATTTCATCTAAGGCTGTGTCTGAAGTCAGTTGTAGTTCTTGTGTTTCTGCTCGTCTCTTTTTCTGTTCTCTTCTTTCCTTCAGTGATTCTGCTTGTTAACAGGCTTATTAAGGCTGAGATGACTCCATATTTAATATACACAGACTTTGTGGCTCAGATAAGGTCCAGTTCTGGTTTATTTCTTTGCTCTTGGCTGACATGTGGCATTGCTATGGCCTGCTTCTGGCCCAGATCTGGCAAACAATAGTGGGCCACACAAGTGCCGTCATTCCACGCTGCATGTGGGCCAGATCCGTATTCCACAAGTGCCGGATGTGGGCCGGATCCGGGCCGAAATAATGTTGCTATCTGGGTACATTATAGACTTCTATAATTCAATGTTAGGCTGCATAGTTTAGGTCAGCCGGAATTGGGAACACTTCCCATAAATCCTGATGTACTCGTGACATAAGAAGAATGGCATCTACGCTAATTTTAGTGTCTTTGTTTATCCCAGGGTTTTCCCGCAGCCTGCCGGATCCAGGCCGTATCCAGATCTGATGAAGGACCTTCGCCTGGACCCGATGACAACACAGTGCTGAAGTGCCAACTAGTCTCTCCCTATGGGGGATCCCTTTACCACTCTACAGATAAAGCGTTGTCGGGAAAACTCAATTCGCGTACCTACCCCGAAATGAGAAAATAAAATAAAATTCTGTATCAAAATGTATAAGGAAAGACCAATACTTTGTTTAGGCTTGGTCTGTAGGGAATTCCAAACCTGCGCAAATATATTCAAACGCACGTAACTACAGAACCAATTCTTAATGCGCATGTGAACGCCATCAGCGTTTCTCACAGGTTCACGTTTAAAGTCTGCATTATCTGTGTCCTACATGTTTCACGCAACACTGTTACTCCTGTAACCTCCTGACATGATTTTTCTCCTTTTAAAAACAGAGCATTTCTTAAACCTGTGACATCATCTGGGCTCTTTCTACTGCATGATTGGAAGACAAGAACATAATCTCAATCCATTGTCTCAGTTTTTACACAACCCATACAAAAATGTAATATATGGCCATATATGTACTTATATTTTAAATAGCATGACATATATCTATACATATATTTGACTTATCTGAGAACACAATATATGCCTGCAACATATATGAACATTTATGTGTCCAAACATGTGAAGAAAATATTTGAGTTCATCCATATATGTATATATATTTAAGTTTAATATTGTAAAAGTATGTGGTAAATACTGTATTTGGTAATTACAGTGGAGTACTGTAAATGCTGTTTACTGTACTAGTGCTGTAAAAATACAGTGTGGATGGCAACCCAGCTGCCAGTATTTTACTGTAAATTTACAGTGAAAAGTTTTACAGTGTACATGCATGTGATACTGATGCATTTTTAAAGCTGTGGCATATGGTTATGGTACTTTGTGGATGTACAGTATTTGTCAAAAACACTGCATTATTGTATTAAAATACTATATTTGGTATTCACACAATAGACACAAAATCTCCAACTATAGGCATTTAATTACAAGGCATTCAGATATAAGATTTGTATCCCTAATATAAGTGAAAGTATATACTATAGAAATAAGTACATATATGTATGTATACATATATGCGTCATATATGCATGTATACATATATGCGTCTTACATATATTTCACATTTATGTGCATATACAGGAAAATATATGGCACTTACATGAAAACGGCCATTTTTGCTATATTTTGAAATATATGTTTCATATATGTCTATGTGTTTTACATATATGAATTTTGCATATATTCTGCACTGACATTATATATGTAATTTACATATATTGACATATATTACATTTCTGTATGGGAAACTGTAGCATTGACTGTATTCATCAACCCTGTTACCAAAGTCACTGTAAGAAGAATCTCTATAACTATGAATAACTTGTATGATATTTGACAAATACAACTTTATCAGTGACTTGGTGTTTACTGATTATTCTTAAAAAATATTAATTGTTTTAACTATGTTGAAAATGACTAAAATTCTGGTAACGTTGTTGCAAATTGGAAACCAGATATAATATAAATGTAAAACAGTATTTAGCTTGATCTAATATTGATAATCAATATAAAAAAGTCTCAAACCTCCCTTTACTGACCATTTGTTGAAGAAAAGCCTGAACAATCTGTTGACTTGGAATTTAGTCTTTCCCCTTATTATTAGATTCACAGGGCCGGACACCAGTTATCTTGCCAAGAAGATTTTTTTTTATTCTTATATGTCAGGAGAGAAACTTTCAGAAGATGTTACATTCATGCCAGGTCTCTGCGTTCTCTATTTATTATGTATCATGTGTCAGACAGAGAGAACAGGTATATAAGATTAATCCCACATAGCAACATTGTGCCGGCCCAGATCTGGCCCACATCTGGCACTTCTGGAATGCGGATCTGGCCCACATGCAGCAGAGAATGACGGCCCTTGGGTGGCCCACTCCTGTTTGCCAGATCTGGGCCACAAGCAGGCCATAGCAATGCCACATGTCGGCCAAGGGCAAAGAAATAAACCAGAACTGGACCTTATCTGAGCCACAAAGTCTGTGTATATTAAATATGGAGTCATTTCAGCCTTAATAAGTCTGTTAACAAGCAGAATCACTGAAGGAAAGAAGAGAACAGAAAAAGAGACGAGCAGAAACACAAGAACTACAACTGACTTCAGACACAGCCTTAGATGAAATCAACTAAAGAGAAAAGAAGACATTACATCTCTGAAGATCTCAGCAGAGGAGGATTAAACAACTCCACAAACAGCATTACCAGCTTCACTTATTACTAACCAGACTGACTTTATTTCTGTCAGACGTCTACAGAAGTTTTTATTGAGAATTAACAGAGGTTTAACTCTGTGTTTCATTTGAAGTCACCATAACAGTGGTTAGCTTCCATTAGTTGGGCTCTTAACTCTGATTATATATTTTGTCTTTTTTGGCCGCTGTGACGGTGTGTTTGTCAAGCACATTTGCAGCAGCAAAGAAAGCTAAAGTGAAACAAGATCAGGTGATGATGATTATCTGTTGATGGTTTTATAATCGTCATGAAGTAACCTGTTTGACTGCTGTCTTTGGAATCTAGCCATTGTGTTGATCCATTAATATTTTCACATCACAAACCCTGTGTTCCTACAGCATGAGATCTATAATCAATATTATAACAGTCAGTTTAAAGCTTTTAACAAACATGAGATCAAAAAATTAGTTTATGCTGACACACACAGATATCAACAATCAGCGTATGAATCTCAACAATGGTGACAATCACAAATATTTGATAAACCGATCAATTCAGAACATCACTGAAAAAAAATCACAACAAAACAACAGCAAAAAATAAAAGCAAATATTTAGAATTAAACAAAATAATAGGACAATTCAGCTGCATAATTTATTCATGTTGCAATGCATGCTGGGAGTTTTGTACTATGCTGGTACCCAGCATGCATTGCAGTAAGGTACTTTTGATTGTCACCATTGTTGAGATTCATACGCTGATTGTTGATGTCTGTGTGTGTCATACGAAACTGGCTTTTTCGTGCTCATGTTTGATAAAATCTTCTAACTGATTGTTATAATATTTCTGGATCTCATGCTGCAGTAACACAGGGTTTGTGATGTGAAAATATTAATGGATCAACACAAGTTAAATTCCAAAGACAGCAGTCAAACAGGTTACTTCATGACGATTATAAAACCATCAATCTCGTTTCACTTTAGCTTTCTTTGCTGCTGCAAATGTGTTTAACAAACACACTGCCATAGCAGCCAAAAAAAAGACAATAGATATAACAAGAGTTAAGAGCGCAACTAATGGAAGCACTAACCACTGATATGGTGACTTCAAATGAAACACATTAGAGTTAATCCTCTGTTAATTCTCAATAAAACTTTTGTAGACGTCTGACAGAAATAAAGTCAGTCTGGTTAGTAATAAGTGAAGCTGGTAATGTTGTTTGTGGAGTTGTTTAATCCTCCTCTGCTGAGATCTTCACAGATTTAATGTCTTCTTTTATCTTCAGTGGATTTCATCTAAGACTGTGTCTGAAGTCAGTTGTAGTTCTTGTGTTTCTGCTCGTCTCTTTTTCTGTTCTCTTCTTTCCTTCAGTGATTCTGCTTGTTAACAGACTTATTAAGGCTGAAATGACTCCATATTTAATATTCACAGACTTTGTGGCTCAGATAAGGTCCAGTTCTGGTTTATTTCTTTGCCCTTGGCTGACATGTGGCATTGCTATGGCCTGCTTGTGGCCCAGATCTGGCAAACAGGAGTGGGCCACCCAAGAGCCGTCATTCTCTGCTGCATGTGGGCCAGATCCGCATTCCACAAGTGCCAGATGTGGGCCAGATCTGGGCCGGCACAATGTTGCTATGTGGGAAGGCTACATGAGAGGTCTTAATTCCAGATTTCTCTGTTCCCCATTTCTTTATCTTCTCATCCCATCATTCTAGATGTAAATGGTTTCTCCAAATTTATGTTTCTCTGCCATTATGTTTCTCTGCCCTCATGGCTCTGTCTCTCCCTCTAAGGCCATGTCCACACTAATACGTTTTCGTTTGAAAACGCATCTTTTTCTCTCCGTTTTGGCCTTCCGTCCACACTGAGATGGCGTTTTGAAAACGCACTCCAAAGCGTATACATTTGAAAACGCCGTTTTTGCGTTGTAGTGTGGACTGTGAAACCGGAGGGATTTAAAAACGATGACGTAAATTTAGTCATGTGACGCATATTGTACCAATAGATATTCATGTTTATACCATGGTTTATACCAGTATTGTGCCTGTTATGTGCTATTCACTTTCACACTGTTGCTAAAAATATTATACATTGCACACTCTTCATATCACAGTCCTGCAAAGATGACAGAATTTACTCACATTTGCTGTCCTAATACATGAGAGCAGTCGCGTTTTGTCTGCGTGCGACCTGGACACATCAATGAATGGTGAGATATTTTACTAAATAAAATTATCCTGTCAGAAGAATTGCGCGATAACGTCATAATTTATTTTTCCATCTGAATCATATCAGTGAGCGTTTGTGGGGTTTTACACATGCGCAGTTGTAATATCCTGATATTTATGTTATACTTACCTGCAGTTCCACTCCACACCACAGATGGTGCAGTTGACCTCCAGGACCATGTGGGTTCTGGGAGTGGTGGTAAACAGATAGAGGAAGTGATAACTCGTGGTATGAATGCTCTGTTATGTGATGAGCCAAGCAATAAAATAATCAGTACGATCATCTTGAGTGATTTAGTCTTTATAATACTTAAGTTACCACATATTGGCGACGAGGATATTGGAGGGATGAAATAAGAGTCGTTGTGAAGACGGATGACACTGGATGAGTTTAGAGAGCTGACGGTGAGACAGTGAGAGGCTAACATTGGACCGGAGGATTCACGGAGAAAAACGCAAAGATGACGACAATGATAGGCACTCTGTCTGCTTTCGACGTGAAGGAGCAGACATGGGAAGAATATTGTGAGATACTAGAGCAGTTTTTTGAAGCTAACGGAATTGATGATGGAGAAAAGCAGAGAGCTATCCTCATCAGCGTGGTGGGACCAGCCACATACAAGCTCATAAGGAACCTGGTGAGTCCAGATAAGCCCAGCTCGAAAACATACGGTCAGTTGAAAACTTTAATGAAAGAACACTTCAACCCAAAACCGAGCGAAATAGTGCAGAGATACAAATTTGACTCGCGCTCCCGCCAGCCTATGGAGACCGTCAGTGCATATGTAGCAGAACTGAGACGATTAGCACATGATTGTAACTATGGTGTTACACTGGAACAGATGTTAAGAGACCGACTTGTGTGCGGTATTAACGATGACAGAATTCAAAGACGCTTGCTATCTGAAACAGACTTAACTTTTGAGAGAGCATTCAAAATTGCAGTAGCTGCAGAAGCTGCTAATAAAAATGTTCAAGACCTCCATAAAGCACCGTTAGTAGCATGCAACAGCATGAGGACAGATGGAACACAAAAAAAGGAGGGAGAATGGAAAAAGAGAGATAAAGAATGCTACCGATGTCATGGAAAGCAACACAGCGCAGTCGAGTGTAAATTTAAGGACACAAAGTGTCACTGCTGCGGGAAAGTAGGACATATAGCTAAAGCTTGCCGAAATAGAAATAAAGAAGGTGCACGTCCCAGTGAAAAGAGAGCATACAGAGCAGAGAAAACATACAGAGCAGAGCGGCGTTCACGTCCACATCGATCACATAACGTAGACTGTGAAAAGCAGGATGGTGATAGATCCGAAGAGGAAGCATTCACATTAAACTGCATGGAAACTGAGACATCAATTCAGAGAATAAAACCGTTTGAAGTGACGATGGAAGTGAATAAAAAGGCAGTACCTTTTGAGATTGATACAGGATGCAGCGTAAGCATAATGAATGAGATGAAGTTCAATGAGATGTGGAACGAAAAGCAACGTCCGCAAATAAGACAAACTAAACTTCTACTGAAATCGTACACAGGGGAGAAAATCAAAGTAGTGGGGGTAGCCAAAGTGGAAATCAACTACGAGCAGCAAGTAAAGATGTTGCCCCTAGTGGTGGTTAAAGGTACAGGACCTAGCTTGTTAGGAAGAGGATGGCTAGAGGCTCTAAAGTTGAAGTGGGAAGAAGTCAAAAATGTGAGAACAGAGGCACAGAGTCTACCAGAAGTGCTCATGAGAAATGAGGATGTTTTCAAGCAGGAGTTAGGCATGTTGAAAGGCATGAAAGCAACAATTCGAGTATCTGCTGAAGCACATCCTAAATTCTATCGGCCCCGCTCAGTCCCTTATGCCATGAGGGCAAAAGTAGAAGAGGAGATAGACAGGCTGCTGAAGGAGGACATCATAGCTCCCGTTAAATACGCTGAATGGGCCGCGCCCATAGTACCTGTCTTGAAGCCAAATGGGTCGGTCAGAATATGCGGAGATTACAAACTAACCGTTAACAGTGCCTCCTCACTAGAACAATATCCTATTCCCCGTGTTGAAGACCTGTTCAATACTCTGTCAGGAGGAAAACAGTTCTCCAAGCTCGATCTAAGCCACGCCTACCAACAGATCGTAATGGATGATGCCTCAAAGAAATACCTCACAATAAACACACACCGAGGCCTGTTCACCTACAATAGGCTACCTTTCGGAGTCTCGTCAGCTCCTGCCATCTTCCAGCGAACGATGGAAAACCTGCTACAAGACCTTCCAAGAGTGGCTGTGTACCTAGACGACATTATTCTGACGGGGAGAGATGAAGTTGAACATCTGAGCACACTGGATGAGGTACTTAGGCGACTGAAAGACGCTGGCCTACGACTTCACAGAAGCAAATGTGCTTTTCTACAAAATGAGGTGGAATATCTAGGGCATGTAGTTAATGCTGAAGGCTTACATCCCATGCAGAGCAAGGTGAGAGCCATAGAGGAAGCTCCATCGCCCACCACGGTAACTGAGCTAAAGGCCTATTTAGGTCTTTTGAATTACTATAACAAGTTTCTCCCTAGTCTAGCTACACGCTTAGCCCCGTTACACAAGCTGCTGAGGAAAGATGTTTCATGGGCCTGGAACAAGGAGCAGGAAGAAGCTTTCCAGAACTCAAAACAGTTGCTGAAATCAGCTAAAGTCCTGGGTCACTATTCAGCGGACAAAGACTTAGTGCTTGCATGTGATGCCTCCCCATACGGAGTAGGTGCCGTACTATCACATGTCATGGAAGACGGTAGTGAAAAACCTTTAGGCTTCATGTCACGCACGCTAACACCAGCAGAGAAGCGCTACTCACAGCTAGATAAGGAGGGGTTAGCCATCATTTTTGGGATCAAAAGGTTTCACAAATACATCTACGGACGAACATTCACAATCACCACTGACCACAAACCATTGATATCACTTTTTCATGAGAAAAAGCCAGTACCACAGATGGGGTCACCAAGAGTACAGAGGTGGGCGACACTCCTCAGAGCTTATGAGTATAAGATCATATACAAACCTGGGCAGGAACATGCAAATGCAGATGCACTGAGCAGGTTACCACTGCCACAAACAGAGGAAGAGGACGAGACAGACCAGGTCCTCATGTTGGAGGTCATGGAGGATCCACCAATCACGACAAAACAGGTTAGACAGTGGACAGCTAAGGACAAAATACTCTCCCAAGTGCTAGTCTGGTGTCTGAAAGGATGGCCGAGAGAGGTGGATGCAGTGTACAAACCCTACAGTCAGAGAAAACTGGAGCTGAGCGTGAAAGATGGGTGTGTGCTCTGGGGGGCAAGAGTGGTCGTTCCGCAGAGGAGTACGAAAGCCATTTTAAAACAGTTACACCACACACACCCAGGAATATCGAGAATGAAGGGCTTAGCACGTTCATACGTTTGGTGGCCGGGGATGGACTCCGAAATTGAAAAGGAAGTGCAGTCCTGCCATACATGTCAGGAAAGCAGGAATTCTCCAGCAGGAGCACCGCTACATCCATGGGAATGGCCGGAGACACCCTGGAGTAGACTGCATGTGGATTACGCCGGCCCGTTTCTAGGAAAAATGTTCCTTGTCATTGTAGACGCACACTCCAAATGGATTGACGTGTACCCAGCAAGTACAGCAACAAGTCAAGTGACCATTGAAAAGCTCAGACAGTGCTTTAGCATACATGGCCTGCCCCAGACCTTAGTATCAGATAATGGAACTTGCTTCACAAGCCAAGAGTTTCAAGCATTCCTAAAACAGAATGGCATACAGCACATAACATCCGCTCCTTTCCACCCGGCGTCAAACGGCCTAGCGGAAAGAGCTGTACAGTCGTTCAAACAAGGAATAAAGAAAATAAAAGGAGACACTCTGGACACAAGACTAGCTAGATTTCTGTTTAATTACAGAATTACACCGCAAACCACGACCGGATTGTCACCAGCCGAAATGCTCATGTCCAGGAGATTGCGCTCAACACTGGATCTTCTACTGCCTGATGTGAAGTCAAAGATACGTAAGAAACAACTCAAGCAGAAAGAACAACATGACGCACATAGTAAGTGGAGGAGTTTTTCTCCTGGGGATGAGGTGTACACCCGAAACTACAGTCATGGACCCCGTTGGGTACCAGCGGTCGTTGAAGAGAGCACAGGACCTGTATCCTATACAGTACAAACAGGAGACGGAAGAGTCATAAGACGTCATGTCGATCAAATAAAAAAACGGCATACCATAGTGACTGGTGAAACGCCTATGCCCGAGAGAACAGAGGAGCCTACCAGTCTTCAGGTCTCTGATACAGTATTGGAGGCCCTGCCTGCAGACTCTGCCGTCACCACTGCGGTCAGAGAGAGAATGACTGCTTCTGAGACAGCCCAAGCACACCCCGCAGTGGTTGAATAGACAGAAACAGAGGTAAATCCACTACCTGTGCTGCGCCGCTCCAACCGCACAAGACAGACTCCTACTTACCTGAAAGACTTTGTGAAATAGTAGTGAGATCCCTCAAGTCAGAGCAAGAATGCGCTCTAGGACTCACTGGAAGGATGGCAGTCTACCCACCTTCCTAGTTTGTTTATTTGTTTAACTCTGTTCAAAGAGTTTAAAAAAAAAAAAAAAAAAAGAAAAAAAAAAGTATGTTAATTGCAACAATGTGATCAGACTATCTAGCAGTGTTTTACTGTTGATTTGGGTTGTTTCTGTGGGTTAACAGGATAAAGTATAATGCCACCCTTACAGTACTTTTGGGAGTAGTTTTTCTCTTAAGGGGGGAGGGATGTAGTATCCTGATATTTATGTTATACTTACCTGCAGTTCCACTCCACACCACAGATGGTGCAGTTGACCTCCAGGACCATGTGGGTTCTGGGAGTGGTGGTAAACAGATAGAGGAAGTGATAACTCGTGGTATGAATGCTCTGTTATGTGATGAGCCAAGCAATAAAATAATCAGTACGATCATCTTGAGTGATTTAGTCTTTATAATACTTAAGTTACCACAGCAGTTAAGGTGAATTTGGCATTTTCAGGCGTTTTCCAAAAGTTTCTCATCCACACTGAAACGTCCGAAAACGCTTGAAAACGCTAGTGTGGACGGAGAGCGTTTACAAACGAAAACGCCGTTTTCAAATGTATCCGGATTAATGTAGACGTAGCCTAAGTTTCTCTAAGGTGGTACAGTAAGGTTGAGCTTATATACATTACAGAGCAGCTTCCTTTTAAGGTAGCAAACTATATTGCTTGAGCTTTAAAAATGGAACGTATATATCATGCGAACACATGGCACAATTCACTTCCATATTAAGAACTATCTTCGTTGTTTAGATCTGCATCTGTTGCAACATGTTACATTGTACACACCCTCTACAAAATATAGCTTCCCTCTTGTCTCTGACATATGATCTTCACATGGTTCTGAGCTATCTATAGTCTCCTCATGCACTCAACACGAAACTCATGAAAATCTGACTTGACAAGATACATTATGAAATTATCATGAAAATGAATAAAGAAAAATAATAGAGATACATAACATTAAACAGTAAATTTTTAGTCTTCAAATCTGTACCATTTCATAGTTTAACTGTTTATCTAAAAGTGATTAAGTGCTTGAATGTTTCTAACATGAATGTTCTTCAGCATCATGAATGAATGAAGAATAAATACCAACCTCTCTGTTCTTCAGGATCTTCAGTGTGTTTCATTCTGCAGGGTTCTGGATCACTCATGTTCTCACTGTCCTCTTTAATAAACTCAGTCTTTGCAGATTTCAGCTCTTCCTGATGCTCTGATGTTGTCTTCACGTGTAGCTGATGGGAATTTACAGCATTTATTTGAGAACTGCAGTGGGAGGAGCTTCACTGACACTGATGATGAATTCCAGAGTTGGGGGAGCTGTGATCTGCCAAAATCAAAAGTATTGCTGAGTTTGTTTTTGTTTTTTAAACCATCTTCCTTTCACTAGTTGACACACAGTAACATGCATGAAGCAATATGTACATGCTTTACATCTGGGCTGTTCAGTGTCATTGAACATCAATAAATACACAAACACTTTTAAATGAACACATTATATTCTAAACCTGGTATTGGAAGTACATACCTGTACAATTTCAAAGAGAGCAAAAGTTCAGGATTGTATCTCCATTCAGAATCAGCCTAACATAAGAAAAAGGACAACTGAAACATGTGCATTACAAGACGATAGACAGGCGAGCGCTAGCACACAGCAAAACAAACCACGAGGCTAGCAATTTCTTAAAGGGATACTTCACCTCTGGAAAGATGAATGTCTATTTAAAATAGGTCATTTATGTAGAAGAAATGTGAAGAATTTGTTTAATTTGGAGCTTTCTAGACTGAGAAAAGCCAGAAAATGTATTTTTGGCTTATGTGGATGAAAGACAACAACTCCCAGAATGCACTTGCTTCGCTGCCCAAGGAGGCCACGCCTACCGGTATGACAGCGCAGTTGAAAACAACAGGTTAGGCTACTAGTGAGTCTCCGTGACGAGTCTGCCTGGGATTTCGGATCGCCCAAAATGTCCGGGATTCGGCTTTTGCGTTCTACAGTCGCCATTCATTCATCATGTTTACTGTGGCGAGCAGGACGAGGCTGAGGCGCGGGAGAACGGCGCGAAGCTGGTGGCGTCATTACTGAGACGCGCCGGTCTCACGGAGGTGCAGGAATTTTCTTAGCAATGTTTAAAACGCACATCAACCGATCACTTGTTTAGCGTTCATGTAAACACTACATTCAGACTCACCAATCGGAATGAATTCAGTTAGATTGAAGCAAGAGGTGTGCATGTAAACAATGAATGGCGACCGCAGAAAGCAAAAGCTGAATCCCGGACATTTTGAACGATCTCGCCCGCCGGACAAGTCCGGGAAAAGGAGGATATAACCCCTACTTACTCGGCTTTCTCCAACTATTCAGCATTCTCCACAGAACAAGAGCCTGCTAGCATTAGCTTCCAGAGAAAGACGGCTGACACTGTGTACATTCTGTGAGTGAGATCCCTCCTCTATGGGCGGGCTGAAAACATGCGGAACAACGCCATCTACTGGCTGTAGTATTTAGCCTCTGGCCAGAAAATCCTCCTATGACGCAAAATGACGATTTTTGCGTCATCGGAGGATTTTTTCCAGACAAAAAATACATAAATATCTCCTCTCAGGGGGATATGAGGGGGGAAAGCATGGTAATTCGAAAATACTACAGGTTTTCTACTAATACAAAGCTTAATGCTAAATCCTGAAGTATCCCTTTAAGCTCTCAAAACACAACAGTTCTCGACACATCTCGACTAAATGTATGTGCACTGACCATAAAATACACGTACAAGTTACCATCTGCACTAAAGCTAAAGTTACAACCGGTATATTTCAAGCTTACACCGCACTGATGTGAACACTAACGTTACCTCTCTCGGTCCAGTAGAAATGCTGTCTGAGAAACAAGTGCGAAAATACAGTATATGACCACCACTCGAGCCTCTATCCAATAGAGGGCGCACTTACACAACAAACAACTCTCGCAATACCTATGAAATGACTGAACAATACAAGACTCACATAAAACTCAAATACCCACAAAATAGAAAATGAGAGGTTGCAAAAATATTTGCCATTCTTTAAACTGTTAAATAAGCATTTGTGTGTGTCTATCTATACCTACCTGTAGATATCTTCATCCTACAGTATGGTGCCAATTCATTAATTATTTTTAACAATTTGTATTGCTAATCCTAATATTATTCTGCTTCTTCATTAAAATCCAGGTAACTAGAAATATAGAAAAGAATATAAGTGATTTGAATTCTTCCAAATATAAATAATGGTAAGAAAAACAGTTAAATCATAAACACATCATCAGCAGATCATCTCATAAATGTATTTTGCTGATGATCCTTAATGGCTTGTTGAATGAGTGTTGATAGTCTGAGGCTCATCAATATTAGATATTAATATAATATTAGATCTGCTGAAAACACTCTTTATTCATGAAAATAGTTCCTCTTTTCACCTCATTTATTATGCTGATGTCTTCAGATCTCCTGTTAATTGTCACTTAACATGAAAGAATAAAAGAATACAGGCAAATGGGAAAATAGCGTTAGCCAATCAGTCTTGACCGGTTGTTGATTTTTATCAACTAGCTTGTCAAACGTGTTTAAAGCATTACTGCATCTTAGAGCTGGGTGATATGACACTACATATCATAGCGATGATATAAAGTTTGAATTGATGGAACTTTTTCTAAATCATTTACATGGATAGGCCTATTCGTGGAGCAAGCAAATTTATTCGTGCAGCTTTTAGTGGGCAGGAATTATTGGAATGTTGGAGTGGAAAAAGAAAAATAGTGAAATATATATCGTCACCTTCCTAAAATAATTGCCTAAGTCATTTTTTCAGGTTTCTCAGAAAACACAAAAAACTGAACCAATAATTGAATATATGATATTTATTGATAATGTCGCTCAAAAAGGTTATGGCAGAAGATGACTATTGACATACTAATAACAATGCATGTCAATTATGTAACGTAACAGAAATAAATGACTTAGGCAGATTTCTGAACATGCCTTTGTGACTTAGGCAATTTTAAATGTTCAACTCTGTCAACAATAAAACACTAACAAACAAACTAAACATCATTCTGAGGAGGCATGTGCATCTCCTCACTTCTACCTCCAGCTCTTCTTTGCTGGGGACTTAATCAAATAAGTTGGCAGAACTGTCTAAATCAGTTTGCGAATCAGTTTGAATGATTTGTTCGGTTTCCTGCACGCACTGAATCTGAAGCGGTTTCACACTCGGACTCATAACAGGAAGATTTAAGAACATCAAGCGTCCGACTGTACTGGCCGTGGACCTACAGTACAGTCAAGTCAAGTCAAGTGAAAGCAAATCTGCAAATTAATTATTTTGTTTGCCAGTGATGATGATCTTTATTAGTTGAACATCTTCGTATGCTGTCTGAATGAATGATTCCACAGGACGATACATTCGATTTCATTTCATTCAGGTAATACATTTTACAACCAAACAGATTATATACACATCATTTCTAGCTGTTTGATTCCAATACGGTAGACTATTCAAATCTTTCTTAATTAGATCATGTAATGTGGAAAAAATTAGACAAAAACGAAATACAGATGAAATATTGTTTAAATAGACAGAAAAGAGTTAACCCTGTATGGCATGACTTTTTTGTTTTTTGGGGAAAAAAATCTTTCACCCCATTTTTTGGGAGCTTGGGGGTCCCTGATAATATATCCATCATAAAATGTCAATTTCTCATTAATGCAATTATCTAATCAACCAATCACATGGCAGTTGCTTCAATGCATTTAGGGGTGTGGTCCTGGTCAAGACAATCTCCTGAACTCCAAACTGAATGTCAGAATGGGAAAGAAAGGTGATTTAAGCAATTTTGAGCGTGGCATGGTTGTTGGTGCCAGACGGGCCGGTCTGAGTATTTCACAATCTGCTCAGTTACTGGGATTTTCACGCACAACCATTTCTAGAGTTTACAAAGAATGGTGTGAAAAGGGAAAAACATCCAGTATGCGGCAGTCCTGTGGGCGAAAATGCCTTGTTGATGCTAGAGGTCAGAGGAGAATGGGCCGTCTGATTCAAGCTGATAGAAGAGCAACTTTGACTGAAATAACCACTTGTTACAACCGAGGTATGCAGCAAAGCATTTGTGAAGCCACAACACACACAACCTTGAGGCGGATGGGCTACAACAGCAGAAGACCCCACCGGGTACCACTCATCTCCACTACAAATAGGAAAAAGAGGCTACAATTTGCACAAGCTCACCAAAATTGGACAGTTGAAGACTGGAAAAATGTTGCCTGGTCTGATGAGTCTCGATTTCTGTTGAGACATTCAGATGGTAGAGTCAGAATTTGGCGTAGACAGAATGAGAACATGGATCCATCATGCCTTGTTACCACTGTGCAGGCTGGTGGTGGTGGTGTAATGGTGTGGGGGATGTTTTCTTGGCACACTTTAGGCCCCTTAGTGCCAATTGGGCATCGTTTAAATGCCATGGCCTACCTGAGCATTGTTTCTGACCATGTCCATCCCTTTATGACCACCATGTACCCATCCTCTGATGGCTACTTCCAGCAGGATAATGCACCATGTCACAAAGCTCGAATAATTTCAAATTGGTTTTTTGAACATGACAATGAGTTCACTGTACTAAAATGGCCCCCACAGTCACCAGATCTCAACCCAATAGAGCATCTTTGGGATGTGGTGGAACGGGAGCTTCGTGCCCTGGATGTGCATCCCACAAATCTCCATCAACTGCAAGATGCTATCCTATCAATATGGGCCAACATTTCTAAAGAATGCTTTCAGCACCTTGTTGAATCAATGCCACGTAGAATTAAGGCAGTTCTGAAAGCGAAAGGGGGTCAAACACAGTATTAGTATGGTGTTCCTAATAATCCTTTAAGTGTAAATTGACACATAATGCGTATTATTTGAGTTTTCCGAACTTGTAAAAACAAACTTCCCAGGAGAACTTGAATGCCCCATATGGTCCTCCTAACCCTATGATATTGCCTGAACAAATGCGGTCTAACTGGACAGTGTTGCCCTGAGGCAACAAACAAAAAAACAGTTTTGTATATAAATAAAAACAAAATAAATCTTTAAACAATCAAACATACTTATTTACATACTGATGCACATGCATATATTTTTTTAGTATAAAGTTATTTTAACTTAAACATGTTAAAAAGTGATATTTATCTTACTAATTGGTGGCACTGTGTACCATGTGGCTTTGCTTCATGAAAGGACTGCTCCACCCCCAAACAAAAGGTCACACCCACTTCAGCCCCTCATTTCATTGAACAGACATGTCAGGGGATATTATATAGGCTATTTAAAAATATAGATTAAAAAAATTAAAGGGGCAGTGTGAGGTCCAAAGAGTAGTTTGTTGCCTGAGGGCAACACCATGCCATAGAGGGTTAATAGAAAGCCTAATGCTAGCTTCATTGACTTAGCTATTTTTATTGACTAAAATGCAGACTAAAAAATACCAAAAACTATGCAAATATTTATAGTCTAGCCTATATTATAGTAAACCTCATCACTTACCAATAGGGGTAAGCCCTGAATCATGGAAATAACTTCAGAGGTTGAGTAGCTTTTCGATCTTCTTGATGCACCTGCCATCTTGAAAAGTTTGTAAAATTGCCTAAGTCTCATTGCCTTTTGACTTAGGCAAAATAAAACGGCCTAAGTCACACACTTGACATAGGCGATTATACTTTAGGGGTAGAATTGCATGATCTGTTCAACTGAGGATGTGGGCGATTTTACCAGAGGTGGCCAGCATCATGAGGATATGACTTATGCAAAAAAATCATTTTTGTAAAAAAATGACTTAGGCAATTATTTTAGGAAGGTGACGATATTGAAATATATAGTGAAATCTGATATAGTGAAAAAAGAAGCACTGATGAATGATACACCACAAACATCTTCAGCTTTTAGTACATAAAAAATAATAATCAAAAAGGGGTAAATCGTGTCAAATGAATCTAAATTAATTCTAATTTTAAATTTTAGATACACTTTATAATTTTGATAAACTTATAGTAACAAATAAACTTTACATAAAATAAACATAAAAATTCTTAAAAAGCATTGGATTACCTGCAAAAAACAAACAAACAAAAAAAAAACTCTGTGGAATCAAAACTGATATTGAGAATTGTGAAACCATGATATTGTTACTGCGCAGTAAAATTGAGATTTTGATCATATCGCCCGTCCATATTCTTTGCTACAGTAGATAGCAGAAAAAGGTTCCCACAGTTTTACATTATGAATTTTTGAATAGTGTTCACCACAAGTAATAGACTACATTGTAACCAGAAATAAGTAGCCTATATAAATGGCTGATATTTTGCACAAGTTTATTTGTAATTGTCAGAAAGAAAGAAAGAAAGAAAGAAAGAAAGAAAGAAAGAAAGAAAGAAAGAAAGAAAGAAAGAAAGAAGAGGTAGTTATGTAGCTATGTAGTTTCTTCATTCACTGTGACCTATACCTGCACTGAATGGCCAATTTCACATGTATTATGTGTATTTTCAAAATACAAAATACTGTATTTGTATTAAATACATTTTTTCACACAGTATTTTGTATTTGTATTTCAAATACATTTCCATGTATTTATGCCCATCTCTGAATGGTGGTCTGGACTGTCTACCTGTCTTTCTGTCTTCTCATAGCTTTGAGAGCTTCAGGACAGGTAAGAGCATTATTCAACGTTTCACATCATTACTGTTATTTTAACATGAATTGTAGCACACCTGGGATTCTGTAATTGTAACGGTCACCAGCTGGAGTGCCCTTGAGAGCCATCAGAGGGCACTCCACATCAGACACTCACGTTCAAACTCTCACACTACATTTCCCATACTCACTGCCCGGACTCATCATCTCTGATCACTCATCACATTCACCTGTACCTCATTATCACTGATTGCATTCACCTGTGTCCCATCACCCTGTTAGTCTCAGTCTATTTATACCATGTCCATTCATTCACTCACCGCGAAGTCTTGTTTTAGTATTACACTGCATTTCTGAGCATTCTCTTGGTTTTCGTGTCTCTTGGTTTTTGGATATCTTGCCCTGTTCCCTGGATTACTCTCTTGCCTCTGGTCCCTTCCATGTTTTGTATGTTTGTTTCTTTGTTTGGACTGCCTATCTGTGTATGACCCTTGCCTGTACATTGGATTACGCCTCTGGATTACCCACAGTAACGGCGGTTTCACACCGCAAGCATCAGCGGCGCGTGAGCAGCGCGTATTTTTTTCGGCGTCCATGTTATTCAATGAGAGCATTCACACCGCACGCAGAAGCGGTGCGGCAGCGCATAGCAGGAGCAGAGCAGGAGCAGCAGTGCCGCGATAGTTTCGGCGCCCAGTCTATTGTTAACACGCCGCTTACGCTGAATTAAAGTGACAAGCATTGATCAAGGCCAAAATACACCGCAGTTTTACCCCAAAAGCGTTTGTTTTAAACAGTCACTCAAATGACCAACAGCAATTTAAAAAGAAAACAAATGTCCAAAAACAAACTTGTTGCCCGAACAATAAAAACAAAGACGAACCAAAAGTTATATAAATGAAATGATTAATAACATAAGCTTCTTGACAAGTCTTTTCTCTTAAATGTATTTATACTAACACGTGCAGTGTGAAACCGGTGTCAAGCTGCATTTGGATCTAAACCTTCGTGTCTCGGAGCAGATCGTAACAGAAATGACTTTTAATTAGAAGAATGATCTAATACAGTATGTGCACTAAAGTAAACCTGAGATTGTTTCTTAATTATTATGATAACATTTAGACAATAAAACAACAATTACATCAGCTAAAGTTGATTTATATTAATGTATTGTATATTTTTATTGTTGACAATAAAAAACATCAACAAATATGCATGTTAAATCTGTAGTATATTTATTATTATTATTATTATTTCATATATATTTTTTTAATCTTTTTTTTTTTATTTAGTTTTTATTGTTTAATTAATGAGTCATTACATGATTCAAACAAACATGATTCACTGATTCACTCTGGTAAGCCTGTTATAAGTGTTTATATTTTAGACCTGTCGGAATGGTTTTCATGGGGAATTGCGTACATACATCACTTGTCAGTGCATGTCTCGTCACATATGTAAATAGAGAAAAGTTGCTCCGGCTACTTTGCCATGTGTCTTGTGTGTGAGTGGCAGGGGTTAGGTTGCCTTTTTGTGTTTTAACCGGTAAAGGAATACAAGTTACATAGTACCTTTAAATGAAAGTTGTTAATTTAATTACATGAAATGTCATTAGTGGTAAAAAAAATAATAACAAACAAAACTTGCCTTTAACAGTCTGTCCGGCAAAATGGTCTGCCTATGGATGCAGATGCTTCAGGTTTTTCAATAACGCTCACACGTGGACTGATGCCGAGGTATGATACATTCATCTTCTAAGATGACATAAAAATCATAAACAAATATTCTTGGTTAAAAAACGTAAGCTCTGTAAACATCTGTGACAACAGTCAATTATCACAGGAAAATAATTTCAACTTGTTCCTCAGTTTAAATTTGTTATCAATAATACAGTATTGACAACACAATGGAGCTCACATACAAAATACAAATGCTAAGAACACAAATACATACTCAACAAATTTCATGTTATCATGAGAGGATCACTTAAAACCTTTGTATGTGAAGTTCTATCTAATCTAATAGATATACACTCACCTAAAGGATTATTAGGAACACCATACTAATACTGTGTTTGACCCCCTTTCGCCTTCAGAACTGCCTTAATTCTACGTGGCATTGATTCAACAAGGTGCTGAAAGCATTCTTTAGAAATGTTGGCCCATATTTATAGGATAGCATCTTGCAGTTGATGGAGATTTGTGGGATACACATCGAGGGCACGAAGCTCCCGTTCCACCACATCCCAAAGATGCTCTATTGGGTTGAGATCTGGTGACTGTGGGGGCCATTTTAGTACAGTGAACTCATTGTCGTGTTCAAGAAACCAATTTGAAATGATTCGAGCTTTGTGACATGGTGCTTTATCCTGCTGGAAGTAGCCATCAGAGGATGGGTACATGGTGGTCATAAAGGGATGGACATGGTCAGAAACAATGCTCAGGTAGGCCGTGGCATTTAAACAATGCCCAATTGGCACTAAGGGGCCTAAAGTGTGCCAAGAAAACATCCCCCACACCATTACACCACCACCACCAGCCTGCCCAGTGGTAACAAGGCATGATGGATCCATGTTCTCATTCTGTTTACGCCAAATTCTGACTCTACCATCTGAATGTCTCAACAGAAAGCGAGACTCATCAGACCAGGCAACATTTTTCCAGTCTTCAACTGTCCAATTTTGGTGAGCTTGTGCAAATTGTAGCCTCTTTTTCCTATTTGTAGTGGAGATGAGTGGTACCCGGTGGGGTCTTCTGCTGTTGTAGCCCATCCGCCTCAAGGTTGTGCGTGTTGTGGCTTCAAAAATGCTTTGCTGCATACCTCGGTTGTAACACGTGGTTATTTCAGTCAAAGTTGCTCTTCTATCAGCTTGAATCAGTCGGCCCATTCTCCTCTGACCTCTAGCATCAACAAGGCATTTTCGCCCACAGGACTGCCGCATACTGGATGTTTTTCCCTTTTCACACCATTCTTTGTAAACCCTAGAAATGGTTGTGCGTAAAAATCCCAGTAACTGAGCAGGTTGTGAAATACTCAGACCGGCCCGTCTGGCACCAACAACCATGTCACGCTCAAAATTGCTTAAATCACCTTTCTTTCCCATTCTGACATTCAGTTTGGAGTTCAGGAGATTGTCTTGACCAGGACCACACCCCTAAATGCATTGAAGCAACTGCCATGTGATTGGTTGATTAGATAATTGCATTAATGAGAAATTGAACAGGTGTTCCTAATAATCCTTTAGGTGAGTGTATATACAGTATACCAGAACCTTTTCTACAAAAGTAATCCCGCCTCAAAAGGCACAATTTAGACTTTATTTAGAAAGTAAACAGCATGAGTAAAAATTATTTTGATGGTAATTGAAGGCTTGTCACAGATTTTGTAATTAATTTGAAATAATACATTATTATTAATTATTATTATATTATTATTATTATTATTATTATTACACTGTAAAAAAGAATACATTGATTTTATTGATATCTAATTAATAAAAATGAGGCAACAGATTACAAGCAATATTATTAATTAAATTTAACAAATTAGAATTGAGTAATAATTAATCAAATGAATTCCTTAAAAGTTAACCATTTAAAATGAGTAAAATTTACAAAATATATTTTATTGCCAACATTGAAGACACCTGGTGTTAACAAGCAGAATCACTGAAGGAGAAAACCATAATTAAAGTCACCATTGTGGAGATCAGTGTGTGTTTTAGTTGGGCTCTTGACCTTAAACTTATTAACTTTAAGTTTTGTTTGGCTGCTGTACATGAGTTATAACAGCCAGATGAACAAAGAGAAAAGGTGATGTAATTGCGTTGGTTGTGTTTAACATAATCATTATTTCACAATCATTTGACCTGAATCACTGAACTCATATAGAATCCAATTTATGAGTTAGGTTTACTTTATTAATTACTTTATTAATTATAGCAGCACTGTCCTTGTACAGCATAATATTTTTAACTTTTACAATGTAAGGCAAATAATTTCTAAAAAGTTACTCTTACATAAAAAGGAGACACACAGACATCAATAATCAGCCTGTGAATCTCAACAATGGTGACATTTATAAAGCATGTTGCAGTGCATTCTGGGTTCCACCAATCAAAACTCATTCATGGCTCCCATCATGCATTGCTGCATGAATAAATAATGAGCTTATGTTCAGAGGTGATCTGTTCGTCACCATTGCTGAGATTCATACGCAAAATCATGATGTGTGTTTGTGCCAAAAAAAAAAAAAAACATACATATTTATTTATTTTTTATTATTGATTTTGATCATTTGGATTTCATTGAAAAGGCTAAAAATATTATACTGCTGTAATTAATAAAGTTAACTTAACTCATAAACTGGACTCTATATGAGGTTCAGTGATTCAGGTCTAATGATTGTGAAATAATGATTATGTTAAATCACAACCAACACCATCAAATCACTTTTTCTCTTTGTTCATCTGGCTGTTATAACTCATGTACAGCAGCTAAACAAAACTTAAAGTTAATAATTTAAGTTCAAGAGCCCAACTAAAACACACACTGATCTCCACAATGGTGACTTTAATTATGGTTTTCTCCTTCAGTGATTCTGCTTGTTAACACCAGGTGTCTTCAATGTTGGCAATAAAAGATATTTTGTAAATTTTACTCATTTTAAATGGTTAACTTTTAAGGAATTAATTTGATTAATTATTACTCAATTCTAATTTGTTAAATTTAATTAATAATATTGCTTGTAATCTGTTGCCTCATTTTTATTAATTAGATATTAATAAAATCAATGTATTTTCCTTTTTACAGTGCAGACAGGGTTTAGATAAAGCCAGGATTTGTCCTTAGTTCAATTTGGGTATTTCATTATAGCTTTTAAAAATGTGCCTTAGAAAAAAAAAAAACATTACTGGCGTGCATCTTGAGACCAAACAATGGCACTGCCATAAGATATGTCAGTACAAGTTGCTTTCAGGTAATACAGCTCAAACATGCATTTTAGTCTGGGACTACAGGCTTAAGTCATGCCTGTGAAGTGTGAAACCCAGGGTATTATGTTGTAACTTGTATACAATTATGCCAATGTTACCAAAGTGTTGCGTTGGACAGAGGATTAACCCTAAACCAACAGGTTGTGTACCAGTGCCACACAGGGTGAAAAAGGATGTTGACATTATTAGGCATAAGAGTGTTTCTAAAGGAAAGGTCAAGAATTTGTGAAAGTGTAAAAGGGTCATTATGGGTCACATGAATGTAACTGTCACCACCATGATACCAATTCATTAGATTTTCATATAGATCTACATACAGAATTGTATATGAATATATGCAGTGTTTGCTCTGTTTAATATACTGTTTGCTCTATTAAATTGTGCTTTATCAGAACAGTGGTAAATAAATATTATATATGGTCAGTTACTGTAAGTTCTTACAGTATTTTTAATCTTTTATTTAATGTTTAATTTTTAATCATGCACTGCAATGAAAAAACAATTTAACCAATTGATTAAATATAACAGCCAGTCTACAAATACAACCAAATAAATAGCACATTATATATTTTATATATATATATATATATATATATATATATATATATATATGTTCATATTTTCCTGTAATTGCAATGTTGCCACACTATTGGCTGTCTCTCCTAGCTGTTTCGAGCATGATTGGTTATTCTCTGTTTATTCTGACTGTCATCAAGGAAGCCAATGACAATATGCGCGCCTTTACGAGTCAAGTTTGAATAAACGTCAGTTGAGTGAGTCGGTGTTTGCTTTGCTGCTGCGCGGGATCTTCAATATTAGCCTATTCTGTGGGTTTTACGTCGTTTAAAACATGGATTATTTTACATCGGACATGCTAAATGTTTATTTTGAGCGAGTTGCTGGATGTAAATGAAGAACAAACAAGGAATATGGACAAAGAATTTTAACAATGGACATATTGCAATCTACGGAAGGTAAATAACTTTATTTTATACAAATTCTGCTACATCAAGATATAGTGTATTAAATTGAGAATCTAAACGCGTTTAGAGCAATATTATTAGTGCATACGGTATTCCAATGTATTAATGTTATGTGCTGCTAGCATGTGTAACTTGTCTAACTTAATAGTTTATGATCAAAAAATAAAATAAAACTCAGCATGGGAGCTTTACAACGAGTGAACTGAGAATATTGTATCTTTAGACAGAAAGGAACTGTCACAGTCTTACTCTAAGAATCTGCAAACTAGGCTTTTGGCCGGGGGCGTCATGCAAGCCAAAATTCTGGGGGGGCACAATCGGAGACGTTGCAATTGTTTTCTGACGGGTGATATGGATCATGTTAGGAGGGGTCAGGGGGTTTCTCCCCCTGAAAATTTTTAAATTCTGGCTGCCAAACATACCATTTCAATGCAGTTTGGGAGGGACAGAAATACCTTAACGGAGCTAGCAGCAACCCTCCTCTATCTGAGGACTAAGTAAAGTATCTATTTTGTAAGTTTATGTAAAAGACAAGTTGATTAAGTTGATGAAAGAACTGTAAGCTCAAATTCAAAAGCTTTTGAAGTCTACTTCATTAAAGCATGTTTACACCATAGACTGTAAAAAAATATGGACGCAGTGTCCGTGACGTCACCCGTAGGTTTCTGAAGAGCATTTTTGAAGCCTAAAGTGGGCGGAGCCGGCCGTCGCCATCTTGGCCTTGCGTCACTCCCGGATAACAGAAAATAGACAAACAGGCGGGGCGTGAGTGGAGCTGAGGAGCCTGGCTATCTGAAATCACCTAGCTCGACGTGATCGAGTTAGCTGATGATGTAAAGCCAATTAAACGTTCCTATTTTTGCCCTTCGAAATATTATAATAGTTAAAAGACATGGCTACAAGTGAGACTGTGTATTACTTCGAGAGTGTTTGTGTATGACAGTGATTTATGTGCATACATGTCCGTAACCTGTACATTTAACCTATGAACCAGACAGAAGGGCTATAGCTAGCCATTGGATTTATCTGCCTGATCCGTGAAGAACCGTGAATAACAGTCTATGGGAGAAACATCAAGTCGATGCCTTGATAACGTTAGGTTGGATTTAGGTTCGATTTTGCAGTTAGCCTACAACAAATTTAACACCCTCGTTTCTATGAAACTGTAAACAATTGAACCAGCTGGAGACTTTGACACAAGACAAAACAGAACATGTTTCAAAACCGATCAGATAACGTTACTATGGCTTTGTATGGCAGTAACGTCAGCCAACTAGTTTACGATTAGACTAGGCTAGCTATCGATAACGTTACACTGACACAACTTAAGTTAATGCTCTGAATTCGCAGCTAATATCAAATCCATAACTTTTTGATCAAGTTAAAATTTCCAGGTCAACCACAAATAATCCCACTACCTTTTAATATCATCCGATAACTAATTCAATGCCGATTTGTTGCTTTGCCCACTTACCACTTCAAGACCATCTGTAAAACATTGCCAGCTCAACGTGCGAGACGAGTTGCTTGAACATACACAGCAAAGATTCAGCGCTCTAGATTTGATATACACAGACACCATATTAGGAAAAAGGGGCGGGCTGATGCTGACCAATTTATTGTATCCAGAAGAATACATTTGAGTCATCATAGGCTCTGGTATATTATGGAGCATAATAGGAATAAAGTTGTGACAAAAAAATAATTAGGGAGGAAAAATCTGAGGGGGCACGTGCCCCCTCACTTTGAATGGGCATGACGCCACTGCTTTTGGCTATTGTTGATCGCGGGATGGCTAACCGATCAGTTAAATTAACGAGTCGTAATAATATGTTTTGGAGCTGGTCAATTTTGCAAGCTTTTGCAAATGTCTCCGTTAGTAAGTAAAACAAATAACTAATATTGATGTGTATGTGTGTGTTTCCTTCATGATCCAGGCATTTTGGGAATAAATATTATCCAGCCACACGATGTTCAGATGCGGTGAGTATTGTATCGAGGGTGAGTAAGCTACATAATGAGAGAACTTTTTTTTTGGATGAGCTTTTCTTTTAAAGGATTAGTTCACCTCAAAGTTAAAAATTGTGTCGTCATTTACTCACCCTCAGTTTCAAACCTGTATGAATTTCTTTCTTCTGCTGAACACAAAGATATTTTGAAGAATGTCTGTAACTTGGGTCCCATTGACTTCCATAGTATTTTTTTTTCCTACTATGGAAGTCAATGGGACCCAAGTCTGTCTGTTTACCGACATTCTTCAAAATATCTTTCTTTGTGTTCAGCAGAAGAAAGAAATTCATACAGGTTTAAAACAACTTGAGGGTGAGTAAATTATGACACAATTTTCAACTTTGAGGTGAACTAATCCTTTAAGGACATTTGCTAAATGTTTTTTATTATAGTGTAGAAACCATGTTTTTATGGTGGATTGATTACAATAATTTATTAAGTGAGTATAGGAGCAGGCTTCACTGCATATATTAATAAACTTTTAGAGTGCTGGCCTGGATAATTGTAATACGTAAAATAGGAAAGAGGCCGCACTATGCATACACTTTTATTTTAACTTTAACTGTATATTAAGCAGCTTCCTAAGGTATGGTTCGGGGAACACACTTAGGAATATAAACATATATCTTTACATAAAGATATATCTTTCGAGCTCTCTTAGCGTGCTAAGAGTGAGCGTTATCGGGAAACCGGGCCCAGAGTGTTAGCAAATATTAAGCAGACAGTCTACTAATACTCTAATGACAGATAGTTGACATGTAGTTGCAAAGTTACTTATAGTTAGTAGAATGTCTAAAGTGGACTATCGAAATAAAGTGTTACCCAGTATCTAAATCCGCAGTCAATTTTAAAGGCACAATGCACTCCGAAATTAAAAAATGATCTCTTTTTTTCTTCTCTCGTGCCATTCCAGATGTATATCTGACTTTCTTTCCACAAAGATTTTTTGAAAAATTATCCATTATTGTAAGCCAATATAATGCAAGTGCATACGCCAGAAACTTCATACAGCCTACTCACAGCTTGCTGTGTTGTTCACACAAGATGTTTTCTGCACTTATCATGTGAGCTTTACAATGCTCTTGGACTTTTTCGACCTTCAGCATTTTGGTGTCTTCACTTGCATTATTTGACACACAAACACAAGAGATGGATAATATTTCTAAAAGTCTAGTTTATTTTTTCTAAAATATGTGTTTCATCTGAAGACAGAAAATCATATACCTTTTGGTCGGCATAAGGTAGATAAAATGAAGGGGGAATCAGTTTGCTCTCCTTTACCTAGTATTATTTATAAACCTTACATGTGATTTAATAAATGTACAATTAAAGGGGTGTTCCAAGCAAGCATCTAAATCCCTTCACAAAGAGCCCTTCCACAAAAGGGTTAGCAAAGGGGGACATGCATGCAATGGTAAATTAACTTAAGTAATTTTATCTTATAGTTATTTTATATTATATTTATGGTAATGTGACCTAGGATGACAAGTTCCTGTGATTCATTTTAAAACTAGATATGGTGGAAGAGTTCCATTTAACATGTTCCATTTGAGTTGTTTGTTTGGGTTTGCTATATTACACACATTTTCATCATACCGAAGTTCCATAGGTAAAACTTTTATTAATAGATGCGTTAATGTAACTACCTGCAGGGTTAAAAGAAAAGTCGTCAAGAACACACAAACTTAAGGAACTTTTACACAACAACAATGTACTAAAAACGGAAGAGTTTTTTCTTTGTACAGATGACAACGTTATTAAAACGATTACCGTTTGGACAGATCCACTGTGTTAATCTACATGTTCCTTCTTTTGGTGATGCACATTTTTCTATCAGACATAAGTTTTAGATACCAGACAAAACGAATGAAATGTGACCCATGCTAATTAATTCCCCCCTTTTACCTCTCTCTTTTATCTTTCTGTGGCCAGGATCCGTCATTCATCAGAACAGCTACCAAGAGAAGTGAGTATTCGTCCTCTACCTCCTTTGTCTCAATGTTATTTCAACACAATTGGTCTCCAAAGTACTATATGTATGTGTTTATATTAGGGGTGTAAGATTAAGAAAATGTCATAATTCGATACAATTGCGATTTTCGATTCAAAAACGATTCTCGATAAATAAAAAAACGATTCACAGTATGTAAATGTAGTTACTTTTCCTATGTAGGTATTAGGGATGTGCATCTCCATAACTGAGGCCGATACGATACGCATCTCGATGCATAGCCAACGATACAATACATTAATGATACATATAAGCAGCTGCCAGCTACCAATGCAATGCAATACGATTCACTATTATTACGATCCGGTGCGATTCGATTTCGATTCAACACATTGCAAAAATATGATGCTATGCAATTCAATATGGTATAGATAGTTAACTTTTATTTCTTTTGTTCAGACATAGGGCAAATCATAAAGTAGCTTAAGTGCCATCTGACTTTTAACACATGGCTCTCTCACAATCAAAAGATTTGGTTTCCACAAAAAAAGCAGGTACTGTAGGCTAACTGACCAGAAAGCAGGTCCCAGCCAGCACAGCCATGTGGGGCCCAAATGGGTTTGACCTGGGCTATCTAACTGGGGCCCAGCCAGTTTTGTCCTCGGTTTCCATGTAGGCCCCACATGGGTTTGCCCAGATGAAATGAACACTGCTTAGTGTGCACAGTACAGGCTGTTTAATGTAACACTGAATCAGTGTTGGAGGTAATGAGATAATTAAGTGATTGAATAATGATTTTGTATTAGTGAAGAACACCTGCTGTTAACAAGCAGAATCACTGAAGGAAAGAGAAACACAAGAACTACTTCCAGCCACAACCTTGGATGAAATCAACTGAAGATAAAATACATTACATCTCTCAAGATCGGATTAAACAACTCCACAAACAGCATTACCAGCTTCACTGATTAGTAACCAGACTGACTTTATTTCTGCCAGACGTCTTCAGAAATTCTTATTGAGAATTAACAGAGGTTAAGATGTTGATTACTTATTTCAAAGTAATAGTTTGATTTGATGTTACCATTGTGGCGATCAGTGTGTGCTTTGGTCAGGCTCTTGACTTTTTGACATTTGTTTTTTCTCAGGCAGCTGTATCTGTTTGTTATGGCGAGAACAGCAAGAGAAAATGCAATCAGATGCTGTAAGCTTATTGATGATAAGAATATAATCATCATCATGTAGTGGCTTAACTCACTGATATTTTGTGTAAGGTTTATACGGGTAGTATGCCATTCTTTTTGTTTTATTGTTGTGATTCTGCAGCAAGAGATCCAGCACAGTTTAATCAGAACATCAAATGATTTTTAAACCCCATTTACACATGTTGGACTACTGAAAGTTGTACTTGCACACAGACATCAAGAATCAGCATATGAATCTCAACAATGGTGACATGCTTCATGCTGCAATGCATTCTGAGTAGGGCTGGGCGATATATCGCACAATATTGTTATGCGCATCTCATCAGTAAAGCCGGTTCCTTGATTAGTAGTAAATCGCCATCACCTGCTTTCAGATGAAGCGGTGTTAAATTAACACTCCTGGGAGTGTATATGAGTCCACACTCAAGAGTGTAAAGTGTTAAAATATGAGTGTTAAATTAACACTCAAGAGTGTTAAAGTTAATGAGATAATTAAGTGATTAATTGAGTGATGATTGATCATTATTGAAGACACCTGATGTTAACAAGCAGAATCATTGAAGGAGAAAATCACAAATTGTAAGTTACCATTATGGTTATGGGTGTTTGCTTTAGTTGGGCTCTTGACCCTTGTATGTTTAAATTTTACTGTTGTTTGTCTGCTGTTATTGATTTATAACAGTTAAATGAACAAAGTAAAGTGTGATCTGATAGTGTTGATTATGTTTCGACATAGTCATGCTGTGATCTGAAAAATGAAACTTATTGAGATAGTTTGGTTTAGCTTGTTAGCAGCAGCTTTGTATTTCTACAGCATATAATTATCAGTACTTTACTTATAATCCAATATATTTAATAAACATTGTTCTGATCAAAACACTTTCAAATAAATTCATTTAGAAACACAGACATCAATAATCAGCCTGTGAATCTCAACAATGGTGACAATAATAAAGCATGTTGCAGTGGCTGCCACCAATCACAACTCATTAATGGCTCCCATCATGCATTGCGGTATGAATAAATATAATCTGAATTGTCTATGTAATTTACTTTTCCTAATTGAATATTCTGCGCGTCACCATTGTTGAGATGCATAGACTGAATATTGACGTCTGTGTGTGCCTAAAATAAAGATTTTTTTTTTTTAAACAACTACTAAAGAAATCCTTTATATTATATAAAAAATTCTGGGCATTTATGCAGATTCACAGTTATGCTGTGTAACCAACAACATAAATCGAAGTCAGAAAGAAGGATCTTAATGAGTACAGTGATCAAGTTCAAATGATGATAGTCATAATATAACCAACACCATCAGATCACTTTATTCTTTGTTCAACTGGCGGTTATAACTCAGATACAACAACCAAACAAAATCTAAAGTAAACATATAATGGTCAAGAGTCCAACTAAAGCAAACAATGATCACCATAACGGTGGCTTACAATTTGTGATTTTCTCCTTCAGTGATTCTTCTTGTTAACATCAGTTGTCTTCAATTATGTTCAATCATCACTAAATTAATCACTTAATTATCTCATTAACTTCTTGAGTGTTCATATACACTCCCAGGAGTGTTAAATTAACACTGGAGTTTTTGCTGTGTACAAAGAGCCGTAGTTAACTGACAAGCTGAGCCATATCGCATTAATTATCGCTGGCGATACGTCCGCGATATTAATGCGATATGGCTCAGCTTGTCAGTTAACTACGGCTCTTTGTAGTAAATGCCGCTCCATCTGAAAGCAGGTGAAGGCGATTTACTACTAATCAAGGAACCGGCTTTACTGATGAGATGCGCATAACAATATCGTGCGATATCGCCCAGCCCTAATTCTGAGTGCACCATACGAAACTTATCCATAGCTCCCAGAATGCATTGCACCATGAAGCATGTCACCATTGTTGAGATTCATATGCTGATTCTTGATGTCTGTGTGCGAGTAAATTTCACTGGAGTCCAAAATATGTAAATGGTGTGTTAAAAATCATTTGATGTTCTGATTAAATTCTATTATTCTCTTACTGTAGAATCACAACAATAAAACAAAATGAATAACATACTACCCGTATAAACCTCAGACATAATCAGTGAGCTAAACCACTACATGATGATTATATTCTTATCACCAATCAGATAACAGCATCTGATTATATTTTCTCTTGCTGTTCTCACCACAACAAACAGATACAGCTGACAGAGAAAAACTAATGTTAAAAAGTCAAGAGCCTGACTAAAGCACACACTGATCGCCACAATGGTAACATCAAATCAAACTATTACTTTCAAATAAGTAATCAACATCTAAACCTCTGTTAATTCTCAATAAGAATTTCTGAAGACGTCTGATAGAAATAAAGTCAGTCTGGTTACTAATAAGTGAAGCTGGTAATGCTGTTTGTGGAGTTGTTTAATCTGATCTTGAGAGATGTAATGTATTTTATCTTCAGTTGATTTCATCCAAGGTTGTGGCTGGAAGTAGTTCTTGTGTTTCTCTTTCCTTCAGTGATTATGCTTGTTAACAGCAGGTGTTCATCAATAATGCACTATCATTATTCAATCACTTAATTATCTCATTACCTCCAACACTGATTCAGTGTTACATTAAACAGCCTGTACTGTGCACACTAAGCAGTGTTCATTTCATCTGGGCAAACCCATGTGGGGCCTACATGGAAACCGAGGACAAAACTGGCTGGGTCCCAGTTAGATAGCCCAGGTCAAACCCATTTGGGCCCCACATGGCTGTGCTGGCTGGGGTGCTGGTATTATGTGCGTCACGGGCTGTTTATCAGTTTGGACCAGTGCAGCGCGAGCCGATCTTGATCAAGCGACACTGTTACTACATGACGCTAGAGATCCCCACTGAAGTAATAACATCGCTGCGAGATCTAGTGAGAAGCATTCATATTTCTCTGTTATTAACGGATCAAACAGCGCTGACGTGGAAACATTGTGCCATCAACAGATCAGCAACATTCACCATGGATTTACTGTAGTAACACTAACTGTAACCATGGAAGTTTGGCAGGAATAGTAAGCTTTAATGCTTTCAAGTTACATTACGTTGGTTTTATTTTGACATAAATAAAATTACTGCCCTCAAATGTTAATCTGAACTAAAATAAACCTTTGTTTATAACTACAATATTACATTTCATTTTTTTCAAGGAGCTGTTTTACATGCTTCTAAGAGTCAATTATAGCTTCATCATTCCTCAAAGTAAAAAAAAAAAATCATACTTTATGATGTTAGGTTTAATACAAAAAAAAAGTTAAAAATATTAAATCAAGGAAATTTCTCTGGCATTTCTTTCTTTTTCCTGTATCGAAAACGTACCGAACCGTGACACAAGTGTATCGTATTGAACCGAAGTTGTGAACCGTTAACTTACACCCCTAATGTGTGTGTGTGTGTGTGTGTGTGTGTGTGTATATGGGGCTGTTTAAATCTGGCCACTTGATGCGTTTTCTCAGATCGGATAGCTATCTGTTTTATCACAACAATTCCATTTACACCTGGTCACATAAATGTGTTTTTGCAAAACGGATATAAATCCGATCTTCGATTCCCTCGCTATGCAAATTTAATGACGTTCACGTCACCGAAAGCAACAGATATGAGCTGCATTTTACTGATCATCCGTTAAAATTTCTAAATCAAAGACCGCAATAGGAGAGAGCGCAAGAGCCCTGGTAAGATCATTTCGTTTCTTTACTTTTAATGATGATAACTGTGTGTTAAGCATCGGGGACTTACTTTCACTTTGATTTGCGATAGTTTGCACGTTGGCTTGATGAATAACGTTAGATGGTCAGCGGCGATGCGGCAGTAGCGTCGTCATAACTGGCTATAACATGAAATATAGCCTATAACACGCTCTCACACCTTTATTTTAGAGTGTTTTTGGGAGGAGTAAAATTTACATGATATGTGGTTTCAACAACCAGATGCATTTACACTTGTCCAGTTTCGTCTGGAATGCGGCCCAGACCACCTCCTGAAGTGGTTTGAGCAATCAGATTCAAATGCGTCACGAATGCGTTTCGGAGGGCATTTACACCTGGTCTTGTGTGTGTGTGTGTGTGTGTGTGGAATGCCTTATATCAGGCTTGATGTAATTTTACTTGATTTGTGATTTATTTCATTTAATTGATTCGAGTACTCAAATTTTCAACTATGTATCTCTGCTATAAGCTAAACCACAACAGTGGCATTTGTATTTATTTATTTAACATGTGGATTTTTTTGCTTTGATTGTAGCTGCTGTCATGAAATGGGACCCAGCTGCAACAGAGGCCCAAATAAAGTCTGTAGCCGATCATCTGAAACTGCTTGCTGCTATAAATGAAGCTTGTGAACCTTATAGCAGCCATATTTTGTTAATTGTTATGTTATATTGTTTTAACAACATTTTATAGATTATTTAAAGGGAAATTGTGTTAATTTACAACTTTACAGTTCTGGCTTTTAAGTTTTATTGTGTTAATTTATACTTTACTCTTCTGGCTGTTAAGTTTTGGTCCAGCAGAACAAAATAGTAATACAAATATATTTTGAGATTTAAATAGTTGATTTCTTGGAGTGATTAGTTTGGTTTACAGGAAAATGGTAAGCAGTTTATTACAGTTATATTGTTAAGATATACAAATGCAAGTATATACACTACACAGTTATTCAATTGAATATTCAATATTATCAATATTCTTTAAAATCTTATTTAGGTCTATGGTCTGTGTGTCTGCAGTTTCATGACACGACAGCCATTAACAATGAGTAACTGGGTTTTTCTCAGTGAGAACTAGCTCACTCACTGCCACTGTTTTGTAAATATTTGTAAGTAAATATTTTTTAAAGTTGGATCCTTGCAAAATGCACATGGGATTTCCATGTCAGTATGGGTTTTTAACAGTCTTTGACATTTCTACTACAGAAAACACATCTAATACAACTTTTATTCTGGCTGCCTTTAGATGTCTAACAATTACGTCTGTAGCATGTCTTTAATTGACGTCTACACAATGTCCAGAAAAGACGTAAAAAAAACTTTCATTCTGGCTCCTGTGAGGACGTCTTCTGGATGTCTAAGAATGACGTCTTTAGCACGTCTTTAATTGACGTCTATACAATGTCCAGAAAAGACGTCAAAAAAACTTTCATTCTGGCTCCTGTGAGGACGTCTTCTGGATGTCTAAGAATGACGTCTGTAGCACGTCTTTAATTGACGTCTATACAATGTCCAGAAAAGACGTCAAAAAACTTTCATTCTGGCTCCTGTGAGGACGTCTTCTGGATGTCTAAGAATGACGTCTTTAGCACGTCTTTAATTGACGTCTATACAATGTCCAGAAAAGACGTCAAAAAAACTTTCATTCTGGCTCCTGTGAGGACGTCTTCTGGATGTCTAAGAATGACGTCTGTAGCACGTCTTTAATTGACGTCTATACAATGTCCAGAAAAGACGTCAAAAAACTTTCATTCTGGCTCCTGTGAGGACGTCTTCTGGATGTCTAAGAATGACGTCTTTTAGACGTCTTCTAGACGACTTTTTGCTCGCTGGGCTATACCACCTGTCAAAAAATGATTGATTGACAGGTGCCACGCCCCTTCCGGTGACAGGTACCCGCCCCTTTTGGCATAGGATCAAAGGGATCAAAGAAGATGAGATGAGATCAAAGAGATCAAAGGGGTTTTGAAGTCTTTTTGACAGCTAGTATTGACCTATTGACCCTCCTAACCCTTGATCATGTAGTTATTGACAGCTAGTTTTGGGTTTTGAAGTCTTTTGATGCCTTTTGATATGGACAGAAAGTGTTTTAATAATTACATCATGGCTATGACAGCTAGTTTGATGCCTTTTGATATTGACAGAAGGTTTTGAAGACACTGTGATTAAATAATTATGTCATCTAGTTTTAATTGTTTGATGCCTTTTGAACATGACAGTTAGTGTGTGTGTTTTTGAAGACACAGTTATAATAATTATGTCATGACAGCTAGTGTGTGTTTTGGACCTTAGCTTAGCTTATCCGGGCTGTACTGTGAAAACTGATAAGGGAAAAACTGTGGAAGTTTATCTCACACAAATGTTGAAAAGCCATTCAGTTATTTTAAAATAATATAAATGATTATACAATAAATAATATAAAATAAAGATCTTACTAAAACCTCACACCAAAAGTTTAAATAAAATGGAGTCAAAAAAAAAAAAAAAAAAAAAAATTGCAATGAGTCTCTCAAAGCACCGTCTCAAAACATGGGGAGCGCGCGCATCTGTGTGTGTGTGTGTGTGTGGAGATCAGAGGAGATGTGACCATCTGTGTGTGTCATGGGATTCCCCTCTGACGTCTGAAACGTGCTGTTCAGACGCTGTGATTAAACAATGTCACAAAATTACAATCAGTTAAATGTTTAGGGACTTAAACAAGTTTATGAATGGGTTCACAAAAATGTGTTAAATATAAAATCACATATTGGTTCTCCATCCCCCTCCGTCTGCTCCTCCACATTCCAGAGCACAGTGATAGTGAGAAACAGAGATTTTATAAAATAATGTATATTTCACACAAATAATATAATATACAATAATATAAAATACCATCTTACTGAAATCAATTCTTTCAGTTTAAGATAAACAAAAGAATAAAAATCATCTTACATAAACATTCTGTTCTTTAAAAGAATATAAATGATTATAAATAAATAATATAAAATAAAGATCTTACTAAAACCTCACACAAAAAGTTGAAATAAATGTAGAACTATCCAGTTTAAATAAAATGGATTCACACAAAAAAATGCAATGAGTTAAATGTTTATAGAAGTGAAGAAAAAACATAGGCCTACATGTTATTGTCACGGTTGTTGAATGCATTGTTTCCTTCTTGCCTCGTGTCGTTGTTGTTTATGTGTGAGTGGGCGTTGTCCCGCTCACGTGTCTGTCAGCGCTCCAGCTGATCATCATCATCATCACAATCACTGTTCACAGCTGCGATTCATTTCCATTCCCTATATATACTCACACCATTCTCTGTTCCAGTGTCGGATTGTTTGTTGAGGTCCTGTGATTCCCGTGTCTGTGTTTCCCGTGGAGTTGCCGTGTCTGTGTTCGCCTGCCTTGTCTTCCTGCCGTTCTTGTTCTTCGTCATTGGGTTCACCGCACTCCAGCACCGGGATCGGGATTCATCACCGTCACAGCACCAGCGCACCACAGACCATCAAGTCCCTGCACGAGCCTGAGTCGCCGCCCTCCGTTGTTCTGAACTGTTTGTCTGACCCTTTTTGAGCTTAATAAACACTTTTGAGAACCTGCAACTGTTTCCAGTTTTGTCCGCCCATGACAGAACAATCCGACCAATCCATGGAAGCAGCAGGTGGCGCCGCCGCAACGATGGATGACTTTGTTCGTGCAAGTATTCAAAGGATGGACGCTCAGGACCGCCATCAAGGGGATGCGGCGCGCGCGATTCAGGCTCTCGTCACGCAGGTGTCCGAGCTGACCCAGCGTTTTCAACAGCTGCAACCTCCCGCTGCGCCAGCCGCACCGCCCGTCCCTCCCACACCACCGATGCCCGCCTCCCAGTCGGAACCTCGCCTTCCGACTCCTGAGCCATACTCTGGTGAGCCTAACTTTTGCCGGCCGTTTTTGACTCGATGCGGCATGCATTTTGCACTCCAGCCCCGGACATTTGAGAGAGAGGAGACGAAGGTGGCATTCGTACTCACTCTACTGACTGGGAGAGCGGCACTATGGGGGACGGCGGTGTGGGAGAACCAAGAACCATGCTGTTCCTCGTTCCAGGAGCTCTCCTCGGAGATGAAAAGAGTTTTCGACCGCGCGGTCGCGGGGAGAGAGGCTGCCAGGGTCTTGTCTGATCTACGCCAGCGAGAACGATCTGTTTCAGATTATGCCATTGAGTTCAAGACCCTGGCGGCCGAGTGTCGCTGGAACGAGGAAGCGCAGTGGGATAGGTTCCTGCATGGGCTGGCCGACCGCGTCCAGAGGGAGATCTACGCCCTGGACCTACCCCCCTCACTGAACGGACTCATCGATCTGGCTCTGAGGGTGGACGCCCGACTAGCCCGGGTCGGACCACGCGCTCCACCCAGCCTGCCTCGTGGGGGGGTGGAACATCAGCGGTCCAGCGGCATGGACGCGGCCGGTCCCTCCGATCCCGAGCCCATGCAGGTGGGTTGAGCTCGACTTTCCCGGGAGGAAAGGGAGAGGCGGAGATCCCTTGGCCTTTGCCTGTACTGCGGGGGAGCGGGACACTTTGCTAACAACTGCCCGGTAAAAGGTCAAGCCCGATAGTAAGCATGAGGCTGCTATCGGGTGGGATCTCCGCCGAAAAGTCCTCATCTACATCCACCATCCTCCCGGGAAGACTTAGATGGTCTGTCCACGATCATCACTGCACCGCACTGGTGGACTCCGGGGCCGAAGGTAATTTCATGGATCGCACCTTTGCACTACAGTTTCAAGTCCCACTCAGAACACTTCCCCAGAGAATCACCGTACATGCACTCAATGGACAGTCACTACCAACCATCTCCCAGGCCACCGAGAACATTACACTCATCACCTCAGGGAACCATGCAGAGACAATATCATTCTACATCACGGACTCCCATCACACCCCCATTGTCTTGGGTCACCCCTGGCTCCATCAACACAACCCCCGCATTGACTGGAAACAGAGAACCATATCAGCCTGGAGCACTGAATGTCATAGTTCTTGTCTTGTGTCTGCCTGTTCTGTTGTCTCTGTTCCTGTGTTGCAGGAGGAAGCAGTGGATTTATCAAACGTGCCCGCGGAGTATCGTGACCTGAGGGAAGTGTTCAGTAAGTCAAGGGCTGCTTCTCTCCCTCCGCACCGTCCCTACGACTGTGCTATAGATTTACTGTCAGGTAAGTCTCCGCCTAAGGGCAAGATTTATTCACTCTCGGTTCCGGAGAGGGAGGCTATGGAGAAATATATTTCTGATTCTCTAGCATCCGGGTTCATCCAACCTTCCTCATCTCCAGCGGGGGCGGGGTTCTTTTTTGTGGGGAAGAAGGATGGATCGCTGCGACCTTGTATTGATTACCGGGGGCTGAACAACATCACGGTAAAGAATACTTATCCTTTGCCGCTGATGTCTTCAGCCTTCGAGAGGTTGCAGGGAGCATCCATCTTCACAAAGCTGGACTTACGTAATGCTTATCATTTGGTCCGTATCAGGAAGGGGGATGAATGGAAGACTGCCTTCAACACCCCTAGGGGGCACTTTGAATACTTGGTCATGCCCTTCGGTTTGTCCAACAGTCCCGCAGTCTTCCAAGCACTCGTCAATGACGTGCTGCGAGACATGATCGATCAGTTTATTTATGTTTACCTGGATGACATTCTGATTTTTTCCTCGTCTCTCCAGGAACACGTGCAGCACGTCCGACGAGTACTCCAAAGGTTGCTAGAGAATGGGCTTTTTGTCAAGGCGGAGAAATGCGCTTTTCATGCACAGTCGGTTCCTTTCTTAGGACACATTGTGTCGGCTGAGGGTATGCGTATGGATCCTGACAAAGTTAAGGCTGTGGTAGAGTGGCCAAACCCAGATTCCCGTAAGGCCGTACAGAGGTTTCTGGGGTTCGCCAATTTCTACCGGCGTTTTATTCGCAACTTTAGCCAACTAGCCGCACCTCTGACTGCCTTGACCTCCCCCAGAACTGCGTTCAGGTGGTCGGAAGCAGCCGAAACTGCTTTTTCCAACCTCAAGAGCCGCTTTGTTTCGGCTCCCATCTTAATCGCCCCTGATTCCTCACGTCAGTTTGTGGTGGAGGTCGACGCGTCAGAGGTGGGGGTAGGCGCAGTTCTTTCACAACGCTCACCCTCAGACAACAAGATGCATCCATGCGCGTTTTTATCCCATCGCTTATCACCAGCTGAACGAAATTACGACATTGGCAACAGGGAGTTGTTGGCGGTCAAGTTAGCCTTGGAAGAATGGCGTCATTGGTTAGAGGGGTCCGGGGTACCCTTTATCGTCTGGACGGATCATAAGAATCTGGAGTACATTAGATCCGCCAAAAGGTTGAACTCCAGGCAGGCGCGGTGGGCACTTTTTTTCGGCCGTTTTGATTTTACCCTCTCGTATCGTCCGGGTTCCAAAAACATCAAACCCGATTCTTTGTCGCGTATTTTTGATCGATCCGAACACGCACCTACTCCCGAGCGTATTTTTCCTGAGACCCTAATTATCTCTACGCTCACTTGGGAGGTCGAATCGAGAGTCAAGAAGGCTCTAGAAGGGGTAACGCCTCCGATCCGGTGCCCACCGAACTGCTTATTTGTGCCGGAGGAACTTCGGTGGGGCCATTGTTCTAGTCTAGCCTGTCATCCAGGAGTTAGTCGCACCCTCTATTTGGTCAAACAACGATTCTGGTGGCCGCTTATGGCTCGCGACGTTCACGATTTTGTTTTGGCTTGCTCAGTTTGTGCTATTGGTAAGTCGTCTAATCGACCCCCAGATGGGTTACTCCAACCGCTGTCGGTGCCTTCGAGACCCTGGTCCCATATCGCTCTAGATTTTGTTACCGCCCTCCCACCCTCCCAGGGTAACACGGTAGTTTTAACCGTGGTGGACCGATTCTCGAAGGCAGCCCACTTTGTTCCCTTGCCCAAATTACCCTCAGCCAAGGAGACAGCGGTTGCAGTCGTTAATCACGTCTTTCGGTTACATGGCCTCCCGACAGACGTGGTTTCCGACAGGGGTCCCCAATTTGTGTCCAAATTTTGGCGAGAGTTTTGTAAGTTACTGGGGGCGACGGTCAGTCTGTCTTCCGGGTTTCACCCTCAGAGCAATGGTCAAACTGAGAGAGCCAACCAAGACCTGGAGAGAACCTTGCGATGTACGGCTGCCAGGAATCCTTCCTCCTGGAGTCAGCAACTGCCTATGGTGGAGTACGCCCACAATTCGTTGCCAGTGTCAGCTACGGGCCTATCTCCTTTTGAGTGTAGTATAGGATACCAGCCACCGGTCTTTCCCAGTCTGGAATCCGAAGTCGCGGTCCCCTCCGCTCACGCCTTTGTCCAGAGGTGTCACCGCACATGGACAAGAGCCCGTGAGACTCTCCTCCGTGTGCGGGCGCGCACCAAGGCCAAAGCCGATCGCCACCGGTCTAGGCCTCCCGTATACGTCGTCGGTTCCAAAGTGTGGCTTTCTACTAAGAACATTCCGCTCCGCTCCGTATCCAATAAACTGGCTCCTAAATTCATTGGCCCGTTTTCTGTCACCAAAATTGTTAGTCCGGTGGCAGTCCGCCTCAACCTCCCTCCAGTGTACAGGAGAATTCATCCGGTATTCCACGTGTCCAAAATTAAACCCGTTTTTTTTCCCCGCATTAATCCGCCTGCCCCGGTTCCCCCACCGCCGCGACTCGTAGATGGGGAACCATCCTATTCGGTCCGTCGCATTATGGACTCTAGGCGGAGGGGACGCGGATTCCAGTACCTGGTGGACTGGGAAGGTTACGGTCCGGAGGAGAGAAGTTGGGTTCCGGCTCGTGACATCCTGGATCACTCTCTTATCGATGATTACAATCGACAGGTAAGGGAGTCTGGGAACGCCGTGAGGCGTTCCTAGAGGAGGGGGTACTGTCACGGTTGTTGAATGCATTGTTTCCTTCTTGCCTCGTGTCGTTGTTGTTTATGTGTGAGTGGGCGTTGTCCCGCTCACGTGTCTGTCAGCGCTCCAGCTGATCATCATCATCATCACAATCACTGTTCACAGCTGCGATTCATTTCCATTCCCTATATATACTCACACCATTCTCTGTTCCAGTGTCGGATTGTTTGTTGAGGTCCTGTGATTGCCGTGTCTGTGTTTCCCGTGGAGTTGCCGTGTCTGTGTTCGCCTGCCTTGTCTTCCTGCCGTTCTTGTTCTTCGTCATTGGGTTCACCGCACTCCAGCACCGGGATCGGGATTCATCACCGTCACAGCACCAGCGCACCACAGACCAAGTCCCTGCACGAGCCTGAGTCGCCGCCCTCCGTTGTTCTGAACTGTTTGTCTGACCCTTTTTGAGCTTAATAAACACTTTTGAGAACCTGCAACTGTTTCCAGTTTTGTCCGCCCATGACAGTTATGAAACAATCAGTTAAATGTTTAGAGAGTTGAAGAAAAAACATACATCTCATGAAACAACGCAATGTATGAAACGGGTTCACGAAAATAAAAAATCATCTTACATGTTTAGAAATCAGGGCCCTATGGCCTCTCTTTACATCAGCGTTTGACCTGCGGAGCTTTCAAAAAGCACCAGCCAAAGGGTGTGTGTGTGTGTGTGTGTGTGTGTCAGAGAGTCACACAAATTCAGTGATCAGGATATCAGGTGCTGAGTTTATTTATAAGAAGTATAATAAAGCTTAAATGATATATTTTAAAAACAAAAGACTGTTTAAATAAAATCTTTAAAGTTTGAATACATACGCATCTTCTATTTACCTTTTAGAAGATTACTGTAATGATTTTGTTTAAATTGAACCTAAGGTATAATTGTTATTAAACAATGTCTGTTCAAAAAGTTTAGATGGTTGAAAAACTGCACTTAGTCGTCTTAAATCTCATTTATGTGAAAAGATTCAATCAGCATTGTTTTTGTCCATGCTGGGGTTTAAATTTTTATGGCTTTTCATAGCCATAATGATTTTTGTACCCTAACTGCATATTCTATCCCGTACACCTAAACACGACCATCACAGAAACCTACATTTTCAAAAATGAAATAAATAAATAATTAAATAAAATGTAAACAAAGTTTTAGCTAAATAAATATATATAAATAAAAACACCATACATTTTTAGAGAGTCACAAAAGTCATCTCACACCTGTGAAATGTTCAATAATTCCTTAAGTTGTATCTGCCCAGCAAACATTTGGACGTTTAATGACCGTTGAAAAGACGTCCGTCCGAGACGTCCCGTCATGGTTGAAAAATAGTTCCAAAATGAAAGTTGAACCGACGTCTTTGACGTCGTCTGGCCGTGAATTCCACGTCTTTTCTGGCCGTGAATTCCACGTCTTTTCTGCGCGTCCCTGGACGTCTAAATGGGTTTTTTTTTTTAGTTCTTCTGGACGTTTATAAGATATATATATATATATATATATATATATATATATATATATATATATAATCCTGCATATAAACTAATCACACCCATATTGTGTAACATCGTGAAAGGCAATCATTTAGGCTATTTTTACACATCTGAACTTGACAAAGGTTCTAAAAAGGTCCAAAATCGGTCCGGTCAGACCTGAACGTCTATAAAACCGTTTAATCACGTGTACATCAACACATTATTTGTGGACTGAAGCAAAAAATAGTGCTATAATTTAGCACAACATTTTATTGTGAATATTACATTTGAAATGTCTTCCAGTTGTTAGAAATAGTACAATGTGGTAAATTCTGTGGTAATGGCATTTTCTCTAACAGTTTCACATTAAGGTTAAGCAGACATTAATCAAACCAGAATATAACAAAAGTACAGGAACAGTCAACGCATTCTATTTTTAAGAGTCTTTCTATAATATTCCATCATTGATGAATAGAAGTCAGAGCTGTGGCAGTACTAAGTTTCAGTTACTAACAGTCTTGCATTACTGTTAAACAGCCATAAATAAAAGTTTTTAGAGTCTATGAAGTTTATGGCTTTATGGTTTTTGTTTTGTTTATGGCTCATTTTTTAAATCCACCACCCCCAGCTGTTCCTGGAGCGTTCTTCAGGTGTTCCTCCACTGCTGCACTCAGTCTGAGTCCTGGAGCATTTGGGCTCCACCTCATCACAGCATCTGAGGAAAGAGAATATGGTTTAAAAAAAGAGAAAGGCTAATTTCTAGGTAAATGTACTTTTTTTTTTACCATATTATTTTACTGCATAGTAATCGTATGCCAATAAAAGATGTTCTGCATTAAATGTGTTCAAATAGTGAAAAAAAAACAAACAACATTTACCCTCTTCAATACTGAGCCCTTAAGAAAGACCCTTCACTAGGTGTGTAACTGTAAAAGTGAAAAGGACATTTCTGATAAAGACAGATGGTCTTTTAAAGAATGTCCCCGGAATAGATAAAAGTTAACAATAAAAATGACATTAATATTAGACAAGGAACAAGAGATTTTTTTTTTTAATGGCATAAGGCCAAAATTACCTTGAATTACATCGTACAAAGTGTAGCGTTGAATGACTTCTTTTGAATTTGGCCATCACTCCTCATATTGAAAACCGCCATTAAAGCATTTGACATGATTCTGTGAAAGAAATTACACAGGATTACTTCACCTCAAAAAAAAAAAAAAAAAAAAAAAATCCAAATAAAGGTCAATTTAGGGGAGACTGAAATGACACCGAGCGAAAACAATGGTATCAATAATCATTCAATACTTGGTTAAATACTTGTACTTCTAACAAAGGTTGACAACAAACTCCAAATAAGCCAGTGTTTTAAACACACCATATATAGTTAGTTAAATTTTATTTCTGTGTCATGCCAAACATTTGGCCCATCCCACATGGGATTACAAGACACCACAAACTTATTCAGCAAACATCTTCCGGTCGCATATACAAATCATTCAGACAAATACATGAATACAAACATATATATACACATATACACACAGCATATACAAACAAATCCTCATCTACAGATCATCTCAATAAAGAGCTTTTTTCCTCTTCTCCCAGGCTCTCTCAAGATAATTGGCTAATTTATATGTTTCACATGTGAACAGCCAGCTCAGTCTTTGAGCATCATCCATATTTACCAAATCAATCTCTGATTTTATCCTACAAAACAAAACAAAAATCACGCTGTTCACAATAATTAGAAATATATAATATTTCTTTCACTTGACATGGGGTAAGCGCTCCTTGAGAGTCTGGTGCCAGCAATTTCAAAATGTAAATTCAATTTTGGATAGGACAACCCCATGGCTGGAAAAGACCATTAACACACACACCGTCACTTCTGTGCTCTCTCCCGAATGCAGCGGTCAAGAGGCAAGACAACATTTGGAAATTCTGTTAATGAAAACAAAACACACACAAACTTAAATAAGAGGGTAGTTAAATAAAAACAGTAAACAATATTGTTTTATTTTAACTACTTTGTATGTAGCAAAGATTTAGACTTCTTGTAATCCAATTGGACATAGTCAACTATTGTAGCCATATAATAATCATTCACAATGACTAAATCCAAGGTAGCCAACCCTGGTCCTCGAGAGCCACTCTCCTGCTTGTTTCCAAACTATCCCTGCCCTACTTCCTGCTGACTAATAATGGATCAGGTGTGCTGTCAGTCAGAAGCTGGAAGGGCAGGAATAGTTGGAAAACAAGCAGGGCAGTGGCTCTGGAGGACCAGGGTTGGCTACACCTGGTCTACATATTTTAAATTGTGAAGTGATAAGACTGCTGTTCAAATATACACTTCACAGTGTAATACTGCATTAGTTACTATAAAATTAGCTGGCTGTACTTTATTATAGGCTCTATATTTGTAACTGTATGAACAATTATTTAGAAAAATGTATGTTTGTATTTAAGGTATATTGTGTATAAAATAAGATGCAAATCGCACATAAAATGGGGTGTCCTCTGGGACTGGGATGATAATGCTGGAGACAATAAAAACAAATGGGTGAAAAATATTTAAGGTAAGAAAGGACACTTTAATCAATAAACACCATAACTATATGGCAAAAAAACAACAACAACAAAACACACCTTTATGAAGGACATTAAACAAGAAACAAATGCAATGTCTCTTTGGTTCTGCCAGATAGCCTGGAGAAGGATTCCTGAATTCTACGTCTGACAGATGGCTGTTCGTTATGTGACCCTGAAAGAAAAATGAAAACTTAATGTAATTTCGTCAAGTACAACAAACAAAATCACGTTTTTAAAAATTTCACTTAAGTGATTACAAAATTGGTAATCTTAGAGTATGGTTAGCCTATAGAGCAACTTTGTAACAGAGCAAACCTGAGCCATTAACTGCCTTAATATAGAGAGCACATTAAACTGCCCTCCAAGTGACAATAATACACTCACAATACATTCCAAATATGATCAAAAACAGAAGATTCGTTCTTTGCATACAGACAGGATTTATATTCATTATGCAAAAAGGCACGGCCATAAAGCATTACTTAAGTATTTAAAGCTGAGGCCATAGGTGAGGAATCAGGTAAAGTTAGTCTCCTTCCTGATACTTGGATATTTTCATTGTGCATTAACCTCACCTGCACAAATAGTTGATTTTATGGTAGTGTAAGATATAAAACACAGTAATTCACAGAAACGTTTTGGGATATTATGTTAACATTTATGCAAAACACCTCCTGACTCATGAAATATCCGAAATGATCCGAACTAATAAACGGTCCGTTAGCACAAACGAGTAGCGCAGTTTCGTTCCGCTTTCTTTCTTTTTTTTTTTACCATTCGCTGCTGGGCAAATGTTGCGGTCGCGCCAGCGCGACCTATAACAAAATTTGGTCTCACCGGCAGAAAAAAATTAGCCTGGTTCTACCAGACTCTCGTACATTTAATTTGTACTTGTAAACTCTTTGTAAAGAGTCTGTCCCCTCTCCATTGACAAGCGTTAACTTCATTGAAGGCGGATACTCTGTTGAAGCAGAGAATGTCTAATGTTACATTTATAATACAAAATGTACGTCTTTTCGAACCTCTTAAAACTACTTGGGGCACTTAAATTAATTATTGCAGTATCAACCAGTGTAAGCATAATTGCATATTTCATAAGGATTTCATAGAGGGTCATGATGGACTATAAATGCACGTGTAAAGGACGTCACCTACTGGACGTCCACTTAAAACGACTAAAATGCAGTGGCTTTGCAATCACTTAACCACACTGGGCACTTTGTGATTATAATTTATTTAAACAAGATAAAGTAAATATATTTACTTTGTATACAAATCGTGTATTTCATATAAAGATAATTCCTGTTTTTTTCTGTCTTGCTAGACGTGTAAAGGACGTCAGTGGACGTCTTCACAACCTCTTAAAATCTAATTGGGCAATTAAATTAATTATTGCAGTATTAACCATGCAAGGATTAAGCACAGCTTTTGCATATTTAACAAGGATTTCATAGAGGGTCATGATGGACTATAAATGCACGTGTAAAAGACGTCGCCAGGTGACGTCCTCTCACCCAATACACTATTTATTGAACTACACGTAGCTAAAAGTCAAAATAACAATTATACATGCAACCCCAGAGAACTGTAGACATGTACAAATGTATCTGAATGCATTTTTAGGAAATGTTCGGTGTTACATATTTTTACCGATTTATGCCGTCATACCGCGACTATTTTTGGCCAGGGACATGACGTTGCCGTCGGACCAATGTTTGCTGGGTGTGAGAAAATGACCACATAGGCCCATCTTCAGAGAGAGAGCAACAATGAAAACATTTAGAAACTGTGAACCTGTAACTGCATATTCTATCCCTTACACCTAAACACGCTGATCTTTCTGAATTTATTTCAAAGCATAATCGTAATTTTAAATATGATCTTTTAAAAATGAAAGATTGTTTTAGTTTGAAGTTTAAAGTTCTTAACTTTCTTTCTTGAAAAAATCTTAAAAGTTTGAATACATTCATAGCTTCTGTTTACCTTTGAGAAGATTACTGTAATGATTTTGTTTAAATTGAACCTAAGGTATAATTGCTATAATGTGAGACAATGTCTGTTCAAAAACTTTAGATGGTTGAAAAACTTAGTCGTCTTATATCTCATTTATATGAAAAGATTCAATCATAATTTTTTGTCCATGCGGGGTTTCAATTTTTATGGCTTTCCATAGCCATAATGATTTTTGTATCGTAACTGCATATTCTATCCCGTACACCTAAACACGACCATCACAGAAAACTACATTTGTACATTTTCAAAAATGAAATAAAATGTAAACAAAGTTTTAGCTAAATAAATATATAAATAAAAACACCTTACATTTCCAGAGAGGTGAAGTAGTTCTTTATGCAACAATAAAAACAATCCAAAAAGAAAAGTTTAAGTTGTCATAATCAAAACAGCTCCAGATCCTTCAGAGATAAACTACAGTGTGAAATAAATGTTCCAGACCCTCACAGAGACGAGAGGACTTACAGACCAGATGAGTCTCGGGGGGACAATGTCACAGTAAATCTAGTCTGCGTTCTAGAGCATACTACATCCAGAGTTTATACTAAATTAATTTAAAAGCATAACCTTAAAAGTTTAAAATTAAAAGACTGTTTAAATCAAATCTTTAAAGTTTGAATACATTCATATCTTCTATTTATCTTTTAGAAGACTTATGTATGATATAAATTATAATTGTTACTAAATAATGTCTGTTCAAAAACTTTAGATGGTTGAAAAACTGTACTTAGGCGTCTTAGATCTTAGCTCTTTTGTCCATACAACATGGTGTCACAATGTTTTTAAGAAATCCGAGGACTCTACGTTGCTCTTATTTAGACTAAGTTGTATCTTTTTCTTTTTTTTTCTTTTTTTTTTGGTTACATTGTTTTTATTCATCAAGTTAAATGTAAATTTGCAAATCCAAATGATAGGAAAACTTTATGATAGGAAAGTACGGACAGCGCCTTTGACCAAGCCTCTACATATGGGGCACTTGCGCAGAGAAGACGCACATTCTTTGCACACAACTAGGTGACCACAGGGGATGAAGACAATGTTCACTTCCTTATCCATGCAAACTTTGCATGTGCGCTCCTCTTGAAGTCTTCTTAACTGTTCCTCCATAGGCAAGTCTGAAAGATCTTGACTCGGTGATGCAGCTTCATTGGTCTAGGCCATCAGTTCTCTCAGCAGGCAGACATCATTCTTCTTGATCCAGTTGCAGAAGACTTCTGCTGCTGCATTTCCTTTCGACAGGACTAACTCAATGAGCTGCCCTGTCTGCTGCTTGACTGTAGTGCAGTTACGAATAATGCCATACTCTTTCTGCGAGATGACGTTCTCCTCTAGAAGATGGTCCATTAAGCTCTGCACACTTTTTAGTTGCTGTGACATGGCAAGATGATGTTTCTTAAGAAAAGTAAGAAACTTACTTTCTCGCTCCTCCTCTCTCTTCTCATCTTCTGCACTTAGTAAATCAGACACCAACTCTTGAACGGTTTCGTAATTTTCTCCACTTGCGAGGATTTTGCTTTGAACGGTTTGCTTCACCACAGGATTGTTCATCATCACTGCATCTTCTGAACGGTCTTCTCCAGGATCCAGGTGTACAACAGGTGGATCAACAAATTCTCTTGAGTCGCTGTCTCCATTAGTCAATAGCTGTTCAAATAGTCTTGGAAATCTTGCTTGAATCTGATGAACAAACTCTTGGCCCTTTTCTTGCAACAGGTATTCACATCTTGGAAACCACTTAGCATGTTCTCTCCATGGATCATCACCAGACTCCCAACATCTGAGTCCACCATCACAACAAAAGCACTTCACGTCATCATTACGACCAACATAGTAAAAACCAGCCTTAGCCAATTGGTCTGGTCGAACAGTTATTCTCGAGGGCCAGTTGACAAATGTGAGCAACCTTTCTTCACACTGTTGCATTGCCGAGTTAGATCCATTGAAAAGGCCGCCACCAGATAAAGGTACATTATCTGCACGGTCACCTCGAACGAAGCGGCAGTTGGGGTAATGCCTCTGGTGCTCTGATACTGCACGATCTCCCGGTTCCCAGTTGCTAAGCTGGCCTCCACAACTGAAGCAAGCCACTCTGTCGCCCTGGCCAAGGTAGTAGAAACCGCTTTTGGCAAGCTCGGCAGGAGTTAATGTAGCAAGAGTCCAATTCTGAAAGGTGTCAAGGCGTTCCAGTTCCCGATGCATGCCAGGATTGTGACAAGTCGGAGGTCGCTGGTGAGACATATCCTCAACTCCACGGGTGGAAATGGGACTGGAGAGGGCCAGGTTGCTGAATGCCGTGTTTAAGTAACCCACCTGCTCCTCCATTTGGCCTGAAATGGATGCCGTGGTGGTCGATGTTATGGTTGTCGCACAGGCGGAAAGCTGTAGGATGGCTCCGTTGCGAAGCGGGGGAAAAGGCAGAGTAAGAGGACGACAGGAGGTTTGCGGTGGCGGGTAAAAATGTGACCACAGGGCGTGTCCACTCAAGCCCTTCTCTCTGCTGGACATCCCATGACTAGTGTCTAGTCGTCCATGACAGAACACATAATCTTATTAATCTTATTAAATACCCTCTATGATGCAGGAACCGATGCTAAGAACAAAATCAAATTTTGTTCAACACCACAATTTAAAAAATTTAAAAATCACCACACAATTTCAGGTATTCACATCTTGGAAATGGTTGCCAGCTCGGGAATAGTCATTAAAATGCAGAAATCAAATATTGAAATATTGAAATATTTAATCTTTTAAATCATATAGTTTTTTTTTTATTATTCTAAATATTATTATTCTAAATATTATTATGTATACTATTGTAATACTATTATTATGAGCTCAGACATTTTTCTCATTCAGAAATTTTTATTTTAACATTATACTTTCATACATTGAAGTAGTGAAGAAAATGATAGATCGGCAGTACATAAAGTAAAACAATAATGACATTTACAGATGGTCTAACCAGAATAGAAAAGCTCTGCAGGCTATCATGTCTTGCTCTAGGATGTAGTTGACCAGACTTTCAACTAATTCACCAACGTCAGTTTTTGCATTTTTTGACACCAGTGACACACAGAGATCCGTTACAAAAGTACAAATAGCGAGTATCTCGGTGATTTCAAATTCATCACAACATGCACGCAGCACATCCAGAACTTTTCTGAGGATTACGCCGTTCGGCTCTTTGCCGTTAAAAAACATGAGCGTTACATCAGTCCATGACTTTGTCAGGCCTCTTACGACATCCATTTCATTTTTGAGATTTGTCACACGTTTGGTATCCTGTGCACAATCGTTTTTCATACCACACGCAGCATCGATGATCCTGTGCATCAAGCCAACCATCTGGCCTCTAAAATGATCTTTAAACATAGAGTCTAGCGTAGCTCTTAAAGGACACTCTTTGCCCGTGGCGCACTCACATGCTGGATGATACTTGTTCTCCATCAGGTTTTGCGTCGCCATTTATTCAACTTTTCGAATAGTTCACTATTCGATGATGAAAGATGCTTTTCATTCCTGGAATGTTCCTGGAATCTCCTGAGTGAGTCCTTGCGGTACAGTCGTCCAGGGTTTGTGCGTTAATGCTCGGAAGTTTGTGTTTTTGGGTCAGGAGCGTAGTTTGCGTCAGGTTCAGGCAAACAGGAATGTTGAAGCGGGCTTTGATCAATGAGATGATGCAGTAGCACAGCAGTCTAGCTAGTAAAACTAGAGCGTGCGATGTCCTGAAATATTTATCAGGACAGCGATTGGGGTCCGCCCCTCGCCCACCCTGTTGTGTAGGATGTACGGGTGTCGTCATCAGGAAAGCCATAAATAACTATGTAAATTATAGTCACGATGCAACAGAAGTAGCGTCATGGAGAAGTTATGCCACCAGAGAGAAGTTTATTATTTTTACTCAATCCAGTTACAAAATCTGATTAAACATATGCATGGGTGAATTGTTCGCCATAAGTTCTGTAACAAACATTTAGAAAGTAGTTAGGATCTATTTCATTTTGCGCATGCTTTAAGTTAACTATTAAGATGTTAAAGTTCATAGACCTTTAGCGCATTGAGTTAAAATTAAAATCAATATCGCATTAAACACATCATTACCTTGTTTAATAACTTCAATAGCTATCAAGCACCAGCTGATTTAAGTTTTTCTTCAAACAAAAGTAATTTTCTGATAAATCATCGTACACCTACATGTGTGTTTTGTTGTATGCACAGATTTTGAGGGTCCTTGTCTTTGTTTCGCGGTATTTTTTAAAACATAGAACCAGAGAACAGAGAACCTTGTGTGGTATTCTATATCCGCATAAAGGGTTAAAATATTAAATATACATTTTAGCGCTATTTAAAAAACTAGGACGGTATAATAATACAATGTAAATGTCTCACGTGAAGATGATGGTTTAAACCATCATTTTATCAAATCAAACCAATTCATGCGAATACTGTCGTATATGAACAAAGAGAAGACCTAGAGTTCACTAACATTACAGCTAACTGTAGGAAACAGATATCCGGGGGAAAGTGTAAAGAAAACATTACAATCACACCCGGCAATACGATAAGTGTTACGCTAGTGATGTTAAAAATTGTTAAACAATTTCAAAACAGGGTGTTTCAGAAGAAATGCAAACAAATGTTACGTGCTAATATTTGGTCTTGTTTCAGAGTCGGTATGCTCCGGTGAAAACTTTGATGAGGCCAAGAACAATAGCGCTGTTAAACATGCGCTTCAATAACAATGTTGAATATAAACAAGAATCCAACTCTAATGCGACTAAGCTTGTTTCACATATAACTTTTGATTGTTAGATATAATAGTTAGGTGATTTATCTAACCATTGAAATTTACGATATGTTAAAACATTCAGCATTATGCCGAATAAAAAGAAGATCATAGAAAGAAGAACAATTATTGAGACATAAAACACAACGTCTGTTTTCTGGATCGAGCCTAAAAGACAGATGCCTAAAACTCAAAGTATTGGTGTGGACAGAATAAAAAATGAATCAACCCTCCTTTCACGTAAAAATACCACGTATCAACTGTAATTCATTAGCTTAACTGTTGTTTAGCGACACACAAACAAAATAACTGTGTAATAATAACAAAATAAGTGTAATAGTTAGACGAGTTTGAAGTGTAATATGTAACAGAAAAAACAGCAATACTCATCTTTCACATCGATGTTTCATAGACATATATCACCCAACACAAAGTTGTGCCTTGTGAGTGAGACCTCGCAAAGATTACACCGATATTAGATTTCTCAAACATTGCACTATGCCTGAAACTCAGCAATCAACATGCATTTATGTAGGACTGTCAAAAACTGTAGGACTGTAAAAAAAAATCATCTGTTATCATGGTTTAGTTGTATTTTAAAGCACTGTTTTTTTTCTTAAAAATGTTGTGTCAGACGTATTGGGTAGTCCATATTTATCAGGTTGATATTTGTAGAAATAAGCAAATACATTTATAAAACAAAATTAACCTTGTGTCAGAACACAACAGGTATGAAGATATGTTTGTTTTTTAACTTTTTATTCTAACTTTAAAGCTAGATTATCCTTTGAAAAGTGTAATACAGTATTTGATTATGGGGAAAATCTGGAAAACTACCTTACACATGTAGGGTTTTCGCCAACTGACCTAAACCGTTGACCCCTGAAGTTATGACTTCTGAAGGCCTAGATTCACTCGGTTGAAGAAATGGTATTTTGTCATTTAAACAACTGAAAAATAGACTATGCTTAATATCTGCTAACTCTTTATTGTGATGCTCCCCAACAGGTATTCTACTGATTATAAGTAACTCAACTATATCTCAACTTATTCTAACCATAACCTTACCAGTCCATTAATACCCTACTAACACTAATGAGAGTTTACTTTACACACTCTGACTCTCACAAGCGAGTAAGTGGAGATGCAGGTGCAACACTATAGTCAACAGCTCGTTCAAAAGAACCATCAAAATAGTGTTACCAAATTATGACTTAAAATCGTTTTAAGTATTACATTAAAAAGGCGTAATTGACAAAAATTGTAATTCTGAATTAAGTAATAATTATGTCAAAAAGTCAAAATTATGACTTAAAAAGTTTCAATTAAAATGATGACTATGCGTCATAATTATGAGATGAAAAGTTTAAATGATGACATACTAAATTGAAATTATGATAAAGTAAATATTCCATAGTGACATTTTCTGAATTCAATATAATTGTATTTGTGAAAATGATTCAGTACTGAATCAGCATTTATTTTTAGTTTTTACATATCTTCTGCTTGTTTCTGCAGTTCGTGTAAGCCTCTAAGACTATGAATAACTAAAAATGATTATTGATGAACTTGAATAACTTAAATTTTGCTGGCAATATAAAAAAATTGTCTTCCCATACCGGGTGAAAACCAGGAATCCTAACCGCTAGACCATATGGGAGGCGTTGATACTCCCCGGCAAATTTGAAAAGGCTGCACTGCACGGGACAATATAATGTTGGATCATAGTTATGCAGGAGAAGGAATCCTCGTGGCCAAAATGCACAAATTTAATTTATCGGGATGTAAATAAATATCGGGATAGCTTTTCCCAGGTGAGAGCTAATGAAGGAGAAAGACTTTGAAAAGGACGCTGAAGGTGCCTGCTTTCTTCTCGACAGGTAAGTCAAAGTTACGGTCTAAATTACAAGCTTTTTTTCATTGCTTGTTTGTGTAAATCATTATATAGGCAGCATAACAGTAAAACATGTACAGGTAAACTCGATGAAGTGCTATTGGAAGACATGTTGTCATAGATTCTTGACACATAACGGCTACCGCAGTTGCAACACGCATTTGAAAAAGCGAGGCGCTAGAGAGTACTATTCGTTTAAATGCAAAATAGAATTTCACCGCTAGATGGGAGAAATTCCTACACAGCATACCTTTAAGGATAGGGTCTTTAACAAAAAAGCCTCCAAAATGTAAAATACTCTATCAAGTCTAAAAATTAAAATAAAAAGTCGCTTGTTTAAAGCAAACAGAAATCGCTTGAAAAGTGTAAAACAATAAAACCATAACCTCTAATTTGATATTAAATGCTGAACCATAAAGGAATAAAGTAACTATAAAATCGGGAATCATCAGATCCTGAAGACGGAAGTTAATAATCCAGCCGTTGTCTAATCTGATTGGACATGGGAAAATTGGGCTAGTTTTTATTCCATTTGGGCGGGTTTTGAGTTGTCATTGGGCTGGAAATATTTCTGGGACCTGGCAACCCTAGCTTTATGGAAGTTTGAATCGTTCGAGTCACACACACACACACACAAGTGCAGCGATGGAGCGCGTGAACACGAGCAGTGTGAGAGGATTCCTGAGATCTTGCGACGATCTGACTGAGAAGATTCGATGTTTAATACAGAAGAAACTCATCAAGAAGTACTTGAGCAGGTGATATTATGCGCTTACGATTTATGTGTGGATTAAAGAATAGACATTAGTAGAATAGACAAAATCGGCATTTAATGAAGATATATTTTATATCATTGTAGAATGTATTTCTGAGCACCAGACGCTCTCTCTCACTGTATATGGACACACAATCCCATGCATGCCAAACTATAATTTGGCATAACTAATCATTATCAACATATTTTTTGATAAAAGACAAATCCAAATGACACTTATTTTTGAGCCCCACACTTTTAAGCGCTCCAAAGTTCTAACTAGAGCAGGGGGCAGAGTTAAAAAGGAACTTTGTTGTTCTTGTCTAGCCTTAATTTACTGAAGGCTATGGATGTTAGGTAAATGTTTATTAAATTAATTCACAATATGTACACATTCATTATTAATCTTATGCCTAATATGATGAAAATGACTGTTATTTGTTTCTTCTCCTCTCACATTAAATCACATGTATTATATAGGCCTATTTTAAGTTCAAAATGGTGAAATTAGAAAAAAGTTGATTAGTTTGCCTGATTATTTTTGTTGTTTAACATTTCTCAAAACAGCTGTCAAATATGAAATGTTTAGTTTAGCTACTTGCACCTTATCTCACACTTTATGACCATTATCAGCTGGAACTCGCTCTCAGCGAACAGGGCCGTAGCTAGAGAATTCGGGGTCCCCTGAAAAATATTCATGTGGACTCCCTTCACCAATATCACATACTGTAAATAGATGAGCATGAAGGCCAAATATAACAGAAGATGGTGATAGATTGTTGTAAATCCTTTATTTTAAAAGTTAAATGTTTATATAAAATTACAACTAATAAAAAATAACAAAAAGAAAGAGATTGTTGAATAATAATAATAAAACAAATTTTAAAAAAGTAACAGCAAAATAATGTTTTTTCCCATCAGTCTGTTTTAATTCATAAATCAAAAAGTAAACATTTAGAAATGGACAAGAATGCAGTCAAATTTAAAAAATAAAATCATTTATTGTCTTATTTTTTATATGGAACTGGTAATATTATAAATAAATGTATTCATCCAAGTGCAGTGTGTTGTATTCATGTTTTCTTGATGTCATAAATACTTCATCAGCCGGCAGGTCAGGTGCATAATGCAATGCGTCGTGACTCGTGTACATGTTTTAACTCTTATGTTAAAAAGAGAAATTTTGACCATATAATCATCCGGCCTTTGAAAAAGTGAATGTTTGAACTCTGGTGTATGCTAAATGAAAACAGGTTAACAGGTCTATGAATGCGTCTGCAGGTGTATCTAACCCTAACAACTAATGACCAACTTTATTTTTGCTATTGTACATACATTTTATTCTTCTAACTGTTTGTCTTTGGTTAACACAGCTGGAGAAGAACAACAGGGAGGTTGGAAGACACAGTAGAGGAACTACAGAATAAATATGGAGAGAAAACAGCATTAAAAAGGATCAAGTCCATAGTGAAAAAAATCAGAAAAAAGAATATCAAACGTAGGAAAAGATTTATAATTTACTTTGTTAGTAGTTCAATATGTTTCTCAATCTTCAATAAACTTTACTATAATGTTTACATGGTTTTGGTTGTGTATTTAATTGTTAATTTTTTTAACAGATGGTGCACATTCTGGAAACATGACAAATCAACAGCATAATAATACTACATCGTTCGGACAGCCATTAATTCGGATCCCTAATCAGCTTAACTTCACAATTGACCAGAAGAATGGTGGGTCAATATTTGCTCCAATCATGGTAGAAAAGACAATATATGGTGATGTTAGCATCAGTGCGGTGAGTGTCTGATCATTTAAGAAACAGTTGCGTAGTTAAGAAATGATTTATGTATGTTATATATATATATATTTATGAGTATTTTTTGTTTTGTTTTTCAGGTGTCTCACTCTACCTTGGTAAACGAACATGGTAAGATCTCTTGTTGTAGAACACTGTGCATTCTCAAGTGTGATGCTCCTGTTAATAATATGACTATCCAACTTTGTCCTGATTTTTAGAAATTCTTCCGAATGTAAGGAATGAGATGAAATCAAGAATGCTGCATGACGCTGAGAGGACTTTGGAGGGAAGTGCACCACAGACAGTCTCTCTAAACAAGATCTACACTGAACTGTTTATCATCAATGATGAGACTGACCCAATCAATAGAGAACATGAGACCTGGCAGATCGAGACGACACATAATTTAAACACATCATCTCAGAGACTCTGAAGGAAATCCTTCAGTCACCCACAGATGAAAATATAATTGTGTGGTGATTTTCCAAATGATACAACTTAGTCTAAATAAGAGCAACGTAGAGTCCTCGGATTTCTTAAAAACATTGTGACACCATGTTGTATGGACAAAAGAGCTAAGATCTAAGACGCCTAAGTACAGTTTTTCAACCATCTAAAGTTTTTGAACAGACATTATTTAGTAACAATTATAATTTATATCATACATAAGTCTTCTAAAAGATAAATAGAAGATATGAATGTATTCAAACTTTAAAGATTTGATTTAAACAGTCTTTTAATTTTAAACTTTTAAGGTTATGCTTTTAAATTAATTTAGTATAAACTCTGGATGTTGTATGCTCTAGAACGCAGACTAGATTTACTGTGACATTGTCCCCCCGAGACTCATCTGGTCTGTAAGTCCTCTCGTCTCTGTGAGGGTCTGGAACATTTATTTCACACTGTAGTTTATCTCTGAAGGATCTGGAGCTGTTTTGATTATGACAACTTAAACTATTTTCTTTTTGGATTGTTTTTATTGTTGCATAAAGAACTACTTCACCTCTCTGGAAATGTAAGGTGTTTTTATTTATATATTTATTTAGCTAAAACTTTGTTTACATTTTATTTCATTTTTGAAAATGTACAAATGTAGTTTTCTGTGATGGTCGTGTTTAGGTGTACGGGATAGAATATGCAGTTACGATACAAAAATCATTATGGCTATGGAAAGCCATAAAAATTGAAACCCTGCATGGACAAAAAATTATGATTGAATCTTTTCATATAAATGAGATATAAGACGACTAAGTTTTTCAACCATCTAAAGTTTTTGAACAGACATTGTCTCACATTATATCAATTATACCTTAGGTTCAATTTAAACAAAATCATTACAGTAATCTTCTCAAAGGTAAACAGAAGCTATGAATGTATTCAAACTTTTAAGATTTTTTCAAGAAAGAAAGTTAAGAACTTTAAACTTCAAACTAAAACAATCTTTCATTTTTAAAAGATCATATTTAAAATTACGATTATGCTTTGAAATAAATTCAGAAAGATCAGCGTGTTTAGGTGTAAGGGATAGAATATGCAGTTACAGGTTACAGGTTCACAGTTTCTAAATGTTTTCATTGTTGCTCTCTCTCTGAAGATGGGCCTATGTGGTCATTTTCTCACAGATACAACTTAAGGAATTATTGAACATTTCACAGGTGTGAGATGACTTTTGTGACTCTCTAAAAATGTATGGTGTTTTTATTTATATCTATTTATTTAGCTAAAACTTTGTTTACATTTTATTTAATTATTTATTTATTTATTTCATTTTTGAAAATGTAGGTTTCTGTGATGGTCGTGTTTAGGTGTACGGGATAGAATATGCAGTTAGGGTACAAAAATCATTATGGCTATGAAAAGCCATAAAAATTGAAACCCCAGCATGGACAAAAACAATGCTGATTGAATCTTTTCACATAAATGAGATTTAAGACGACTAAGTGCTGTTTTTCAACCATCTAAAGTTTTTGAACAGACATTGTTTAATAACAATTATACCTTAGGTTCAATTTAAACAAAATCATTACAGTAATCTTCTAAAAGGTAAATAGAAGATGCGTATGTATTCAAACTTTAAAGATTTTATTTAAACAGTCTTTTGTTTTTAAAATATATCATTTAAGCTTTATTATACATCTTATAAATAAACTCAGCACCTGATATCCTGATCACTGAATTTGTGTGACTCTCTGACACACACACACACACACACACACACACACCCTTTGGCTGGTGCTTTTTGAAAGCTCCGCAGGTCAAACCTTGATGTAAAGAGAGGCCATAGGGCCCTGATTTCTAAACATGTAAGATGATTTTTTATTTTCGTGAACCCGTTTCATACATTGCGTTGTTTCATGAGATGTATGTTTTTTCTTCAACTCTCTAAACATTTAACTGATTGTTTCATAACATGTAGGCCTATGTTTTTTCTTCACTTCTATAAACATTTAACTCATTGCATTTTTTTGTGTGAATCCATTTTATTTAAACTGGATAGTTCTACATTTATTTCAACTTTTTGTGTGAGGTTTTAGTAAGATCTTTATTTTATATTATTTATTTATAATCATTTATATTCTTTTAAAGAACAGAATGTTTATGTAAGATGATTTTTATTCTTTTGTTTATCTTAAACTGAAAGAATTGATTCCAGTAAGATGTTATTTTATATTATTGTATATTATATTATTTGTGTGAAATATACATTATTTTATAAAATCTCTGTTTCTCACTATCACTGTGCTCTGGGATGTGGAGGAGCAGACGGAGGGGGATGGAGAACCAATATGTGATTTTATATTTAACACATTTTTGTGAACCCATTCATAAACTTGTTTAAGTCCCTAAACATTTAACTGATTGTAATTTTGTGACATTGTTTAATCACAGCGTCTGAACAGCACGTTTCAGATGTCAGAGGGGAATCCCATGACACACACAGATGGTCACATCTCCTCTGATCTCCACACACACACAGATGCGCGCGCTCCCTATGTTTTGAGACGGTGCTTTGAGAGACTCATTGCAATTTTTTTTTTTTTTTTTGTGACTCCATTTTATTTAAACTTTTGGTGTGAGGTTTTAGTAAGATCTTTATTTTATATTATTTATTGTATAATCATTTATATTATTTTAAAATAACTGAATGGCTTTTCAACATTTGTGTGAGATAAACTTCCACAGTTTTTCCCTTATCAGTTTTCACAGTACAGCCCGGATAAGCTAAGGAATATGTAGGGAGGAGGATCCTGTGATACCAACTTCCAAAACACACACTAGCTGTCATGACATAATTATTATAACTGTGTCTTCAAAAACACACACACTAACTGTCATGTTCAAAAGGCATCAAACAATTAAAACTAGATGACATAATTATTTAATCACAGTGTCTTCAAAACCTTCTGTCAATATCAAAAGGCATCAAACTAGCTGTCATAGCCATGATGTAATTATTAAAACACTTTCTGTCCATATCAAAAGGCATCAAAAGACTTCAAAACCCAAAACTAGCTGTCAATAACTACATGATCAAGGGTTAGGAGGGTCAATAGGTCAATACTAGCTGTCAAAAAGACTTCAAAACCCCTTTGATCTCTTTGATCTCATCTCATCTTCTTTGATCCCTTTGATCCTATGCCAAAAGGGGCGGGTACCTGTCACCGGAAGGGGCGTGGCACCTGTCAATCAATCATTTTTTGACAGGTGGTATAGTATATCAACTACTTAGATGCTTTACAGTGAACTCTGTTAGACAGTCTATCTGTTCAATAAAACACCTTTGAGTAATAAAAACACCATCATCTCCACTTCACTTTTACAACATTTCAAATCCCTCAGTTCTCTCCATCTCCTAAAGCTGATGTTGATTCTTGTTTTATTGCAAGTTCTGTCGCGTTCTCTTTTCTCCTCTGTTCGGTGTTTGTTTAAAACGGGTTTTTGCTGCTCCATCTCTTCCTTTCTTGCTCATGTGAAAGCTAACCCCTGACACTCACACACCAGACACATGGCAAAGTAGCCGCATAGGTGGGTAATCCAGGGGCCAAAGAGTAGAAGTCCTGCCATAGTTTATTCCACCCATAAACTCAGTCAGCTGATTTCACTAATTAGTTCTCTCTCCTGTCTGAATTAGCAAATCCAGGTGATTGGAATAAAATACTGAGGAGGAATTTTACTTTCTGAACCTGGACTTTACACCTCTGCATAGCAATGCCACATGTCAGCCAAGAGCAAAGAAATAAACCAGAACTGGACCTTATCGTAGGCAAAAAATAGTAATTTCAGCCACAGTCTCAGATGAAATCAACTGAAGAGAAAAGAAGACATTAAATCTGTGAAGATCTCAGCAGAGGAGGATTAAACAACTCCACAAACAGCATTACCAGCTTCACTTATTACTAACCAGACTGACTTTATTTCTGTCAGACGTCTACAGAAGTTTTATTGAGAATTAATAGAGGTTTAACTCTAATGTGTTTCATTTGAAGTCACCATAACAGTGATTAGTGTTTCCATTAGTTGGGCTCTTAACTCTTATTATATCTTTTGTCTTTTTTGGCTGCTGTGACAGTGTGTTTGTCGAACACATTTGCAGCAGCAAAGAAAGCTAAAGTGAAATGAGATCAGGTGATGATGGTTACCAGTTGGGTTAATAATCATCATGAAATAGACTGATTCACTGATGTCTATTGAATCTAATAATTGTGTTGATCCATTAATATTTTCACATCACAATCCCTGTGTTACTGCAGCAAGAGATCCAGCAATATTATAACAATCAGTTAGAAGACTTTAACAAACATGATTCTTTCTATTTCGTGATGATTATAAACAGGAAACCATCATCACCTGATCTCGTTTCACTTTAGCTTTCTTTGCTGCTGCAAATGTGTTTGACAATCACACTGTCACAGCGGCCAAAAAAGACAAAAGATATATTAAGAGTTAAGAGCCCAACTAATGGAAACATTGTTTCCATTAAAAAGTATTAAAATAAGTATTTTTTAGTTTTTGTTTACATTAATCATGCAAACCTGTTTTTCAGTCAAATGTTCTTGTTTCCACACAGCAAAAACTCCAGTGTTAAATGAACTCTCCTGGGAGTTTATATGGCTCCGGACTCAAGAGTGTTAAAGTGTTAAAATACAAGTGTTAAATTAACACTCAAGAGTGTTAAAGTGTTAAAATATGAGTGTTAAATTAACACTCAAGGGTGTGATTCATTGAGTGATGATTGAGCATTATTGAAGACACCTGATGTTAACAAGCAGAATCACTGAAGGAGAAAAAGCACAATTTTAAGTCACCATTATGGTGATCAGTGTTTGCTTTAGTTGGCTTGTGACCCTTACATGTTTAACTTTAGTTTTTGTTTGGTTGTTGTATCTGAGTTATAACAGCCAGATGAACAAAGAGAAAAATTGATCAGGTGGTGTCAGGTGGCATCATCATTTCTGCCCTACAAAGCCAAAGAGCAGTATCAGAAAAAATGCCAAACTGAGAAAAACAGCTTTTTGTGTTTTTCTTACACCAAATATAAGCATCCAATTAAATTTAACAACAAAGGGTACAATTAGATAGATCAGAGGAAGGTGAATATTAAACATTTAGTTTTTTGACAATCAGGCAAAATTTGGTAGTTTTATTGGCTATGCTGCGCTTTGCCTTTGCATTACTGCACTGTTAGCAATTGATGTAATTTTTACAATAAAATTTACAACAACATATTGTATTCATGTTTTTATTGTAAATACAAATGCATGATGGGAAATTTATGGACAGTCCTGTAATTTTGTTGTAACTACACTGTAGAAGCATTATTTTACAGCCACTGCATAGCATTGTGGGATTGCTGCGATTTGAATTTTGAAATTGCGCGGTACCGCGGCGGCCAACGGCACCAGAATCAAACACTTTTGGAAGAAGCAGCTTTTGGAAGGAACACATCTCAGGTATGAAACGTTAACATGAAATCTATTTTTATAAGTCTATGGATATATTAATACCGGTCATATGAGTGGTGATTGTTTCGTTTGGTATATTTCAGTGACATTAGCTTCTGTGACGTTCGCCCCGACTCGACTCGCTCACTCCCGGTAAAACAACACCATGAACTGACCGCGGTGAAGCGGCGTCTTCTTACTCAACCCATACGGAAAAAAAGTTACCACATCAAGGTACGAGATATTCACAATTTTTCGCTTGGTATATTTCAGTAACATTAGCTAGAGTAATGTTAGATATAACGTTAGCTCAACTCGCCCCGCTCACTCCCGGGTAACGACGTTATAAACCTGAACTGAACGCGGTGAAGCGGCGTCTTCTTTAAGTTACTCAATCCATAAAGAAAATGGTAACGTTACCACATGCAGATACACGGCACTATTTTCAATGGAAAAACAAACATGGTGAGTAGAATCAAGTAGAGCTGAGCTTGTAACGTAGCCTAACGTTAATGGAAAACAACCACCACAATCAATGATGATAGCTCAAATAACGTTAGCCCAGACTGTTAAAAATAAGCATTAACGTTAGCCCGATCAGTTTGCTCAGGTTATTTTTGCATTGAGTACACGTGCTACTGGACAGGCTGTCGTAACATTATTAGGACTTCTGCTTTGCTGTCTTGTAATCGGGGGTCTTGAAGCCGTGGTTTGCACACTAGCATAAATGAAGTTTGTAGATTTTACGGTCACTGAATAAACACAAGCAAATTTTACTTGAAATATGGGCTTTAATTAAACGACAATGCTGGTATCTTTAATTATGTGAGTCAGCTATAACTGTGAGATAAGCTGAATATAGCATCTGGTATGCTCATATGTTATAACATTACTTTGTGCTTGGCAAACCAGGTTGGAAGAGCAGTCATGTAACTGTCTGTATCTAAAATAAACTGCGCGTGCGCAACTAAATCCAACCAGCATCGTCATAAAATATTTTTTTTTCCGGAGCCTGGATTCTGTTGAAAAGCTTTCAATGCTCTCTTTGTCTTCAGAAAAGGCAGCAAATTATCAGTAGTATTAAAATTAAGTTAACCATTTTGTTTGTCTCAAATTACATGTGGCTGCCTGGCAGACTATATGGACTAAAATAATAATAGATTTTTAATTTGGTATTTGTGTAATTGGTAATACATTTGGTAATGTTTATGTTTTTTATTCCCTAGCCTAGCCCTCTGCCACAGCTGCTGATATCCAGAGAGAGAGAGACCTATCCAGCACACCTTGCTTAATTGTGCAAGGTATATTCTTCCCTTATTTTATAGAGTAGTTCACTTTTAAATGAAAATTACCCCATGATTTACTCACCTTTTATTATCATATTGTGTTAATGCATTTCAGGAGAGACGCTAATCGCAACAAGTGTTCATAGAAGGAACAGTTGTGATGGGGCCCAAAACAGTCTTTTGAATGGAGTGGCTGAAACCTTCGCTGCTTACTATGTGTTCAACATGCAGTATCCTAAAGACGCCTCAGGGACTTTATACAAAGGTATGTTTAAACTGTTTACACACTAATAAAGAAAATGAGGTAACATTTTACAGTATGGGTACATTAATTATCATGAATTCATGTATAAATTCATGCATTAATATCTCATGAATCATCAGGAAATAACACAAGTTCAACGTTTTTCATGCATGACTTCATGAGTGAACAACACCTTAATAAAAAAATTAACTAAGATGAGTACATCATCATGAATTATGATTTATTACGCATGATCGTGATGCTTTTCTTTGCATTCTAATGAATGCTCTTTAGGACATCATCAGGTATCACACACACTTAAGATAGAGAAATGCAACGGTTTTGGACTTTTGGACTGTATACACACTGATAAGAGAAGTAGAAGACAAGAAAAGCTGCCACAATTACTTCCAACAGGCCTCGCTTCCACTTAAAAAGAAAGAAATACTACATTTTTAAAACAGAACTGCTAATAGCAGCAGCAGCAGTAGTGGCACTGCTATACTATTACTACTACTACTACTATTACTAATAATAATAATAGTAAATATACTACAGATTTAACGTGTATTTGTTGTTGTATTTTTTTGTCAACAATAAACATAAAATACATTCATATGAATCAATATCTTTAGCTGATATAATTGTTGTTTTATTGTCTAAATGTTATTATAATAATTAAGAAACAAACTCAGGTTTACTTTAGTGCACATACTGTATTAGATCATTCTTCTGATTAGTCATTACAGAGTCCCAGGTGTGTTACAATTCATGTTAAAATAACAGTAATGATGTGAAATGTTGAATAATGCTCTTACCTGAAGCTCTCAAAGCTATGAGAAGACAGAGAGACAGGTAGACAGTCCAGACCACCATTGTTTCTCAACGAATACTGAAACAGAAATATTCAGAATGAATTATTACAAAGTTTTGTATTTTTGTGACACAAACCAGTTCAGTAGATCAATATCAACGTCTGGATATTGCGTTGTGGAGCGGAGCCCTGCCCAGAGGAAAATTTTACTGCTCAAAGCTTGCTTTTCTATAGCTCAGGAGACAAATTTGAGATTCTCATCTAAGCCTTATTTTAATCTCTATTTTGTCTAAAATGTTTCTCATATGTTTCTCCTAAAATTCACTAGGAGCAATAGGTGAGACAGAATAATCAGAGCGAGTCATACCTGAGACTAAAAGGTATTAGCCTTGCTAATCTCAATTCGGTGTTTTTAATGTCTCCTTTATTTCTCCTTTGAAAAAGAAAATGAGCAATACTGGAGCTACTATGGAGCAATATCCGAGTCTCTCGCTCATTCTCCCTCTCATGCACACAAACACACACGCACGCACATGAATTACTAATTCAATCATATGACCTCCTACCAGACTAGATTCACCATTCTAAACAACACAGATCATCCACTTCAGAACATCTTGATGGACCAAAGAAACAACGGACGGGAATGCTACTCTCTCTTCACTGCAGGACAGACAGAAGATCTATCCACAACCATCAGGCTTTAAAAATCTATAGCAAATGGCAGATTAGCTGATGTAATAAAGAAATAAAGAAATTTGAATCTGAATCTTTATTTAAATCAAAATAACATTAACAAATTTAAAGACATTTTAAAGACAGCAAAAACTGTTTAAACATGGTCATTACAAAATATGAACTAAAGTGCTTTTTTTAGTTGTAAAATTCTGTTTTTAAAACAGTAACAATTTTAACAATGTTATGAGCAGTGGCAGGCCAGGTTTACAACAATTCACAACAATAAACTTGAGTCTCTGACGCCAACATACATAATTTGAAAACAAGGACTTTTTGTGAACATTGTCATTTCAACAAATGTCTCTGTGTGCCCCATCCGATATTTACAGTGTTGTGGCCCTGATGCGGCATTTGTTTATGAAGGCTTTTTTGACCTTACTTTTCTCAACCGGTGTCCAACCATCCAGTGTACTACAGCGCATGACGTAAGCTGCAAGAATAAAAGAAAAGAAAGCACAAATTACAGATTGCATTGAGTAACCGCAGTTACCACAACAGTATTAACAACTTTTTTCATCCTGATACGACAAAATTCACATTGTAATATCTCTATGGATCACACATAAGGAAATGCAGCAAAACTGTGAGGACAGTGAAACAATTATAACATTTAACGTAGCTATGTGATATATGGGTATCCAACACCTCTTATTGGGTTCCCACACATTTTTTACCTATGAATTTTCACAACTTTTTCCACAAATTGTTAACAACCACATGAGCAACATACTTACTTAGAATTGCATTGACTTTGAACTTATCCAGGACTCTCTTCCCATATGGCACCTTTCCGTGTTTCCCAAATGCCACAGCATTCTGGCACTCCTCTGCAGTAAAGAATTCATCAAAAAGAAGATGGAACAAGCGAAGGCAGTCCTTCTTTGCGGTTGCATGGATTGCAGCCAGGTGAGTCGAGGACAAGAAGAGGCCACTTCCTGGATATAGCTCCTGCTGCCGAGATCTGCCTTTTGGAGCCCAAACACCAGCCTGAGGTTGGATCTGTTCCACTTTGTCCAGAAAACTTCTGAATGCCTCGAGGTGCTCACCACCTGTGACACAAAAGATGAATATTACCTTACAGGGACACAGCAGCATTCATAAAGTAAAAAAAAAAAAGACAAGTTTTTAAAAAGTCCAAAAGATTTCATGATTGGATAAGAGTTTTACCAAATTGTTTAAAGCTTTTAAGATTTAGCTTAAGCATCAAATAACTCCCAATGTCCAAAGTAAGACAATGTAGTAGAACTTTAAACATATACCAATATAAAAACATAATTACAATTTTATGTTGCACAATTTAATACACTAAATTATTACCCACGTTTTTTTTACACAACTCTTCTGAATAGATATTAGGTGTGTTAGAAAAACTGTGAGAGAAAAAAAGAACAAGTAATTGCAACAGAGAGACAAAACATACTTACTTATACCACACAGCACATCATGCAGTTTGGCCTTTTCCTCCACTAATTTTTCCACCTCTGTCTTGCATGCTTCGCATGGCTTCCATGATCTGTCTTCTGCTGACTCAGGCGAAATGAAACATGGTTCTCCATATTCTGAAATTGGATCACGCTCGATGATTAAAGTATCTGCAGATGAGCTTGAAGTCTCATGTTCAGAGGTGCTTGTCTGGCTCTGGTCCCCAAGAACAGCAGGTTTTTGTTGTGTATTAGGACTGTGCAACATTTTGAGGAAGCTTTCTTTGGCTGTAGGAGCTGGTGGCTGTCTTCGCTGATCCAAATCTGCCAAAACAGGCTGCTGTTGTGTTTGGTCTGAAGGTGTGGGTAGTGCTGTGGGAGGCTGGTGATGCTTTGAATACTGCGAAAGGCTGGAATTGTGTGGAATTGGAGACAGAGTAGTTCCATACTGGTTGAGCGACTGGACTGGTGAATGCTGGTAATGTTGTGGCGTATTTGTTGATGACTGGGAAACTGGAAGTTGGTACTGTGGCCAGGCAGTTGCATGCTGGTGCTGTGGCTGGACAGGTAGAAATGACTCTGTAGGTGGAGGCTGGTACACTGGCCAGGTTGTTGGAGGCTGAATGACATTTTGGTCCACAGTATTTGGGTGATCCTGTGCAGAGGTGGACTGGCCTGCTTGAGGTAGGAATGGAAGGTTGTAGAATCTTTGTGCAGCTGCATCTCTTTTTTTCATGTCCTTCTTTGTCGCCTTCTTGGTATCCACCGTTTTGTCAGCTGTTCCAATGAAGTCTACTGTAGCATGGTAGAACTTATTGTCAGACCATCTTGCAAGTACTATTTCTCCTGGTGTCAGATCTCTAAAGCAAGCGATGGGTTTATCATCTTTGTTTAGTATATCACAGAGATTAAAAATCTTTGCTGTGTATCCATCTTCAAAGGTCAAAAATACAAAAAGTCCTGAAAATGAACACAAAGTAAACAAAAAGGAGATTGTGAGTAAATCAGTGCAGGCTAAAAATCAATCTTAAACATGCTACTATATCTTTATTGTCTTATTTCTAACCCTCTTAGCAAAGCAACAAAATTACCTCTTCACTTTAGCCTTCAACTAGGATTAACTTTATTCTTTTAGCACTATCAAATTTATTCGCTCCTGCAACTCTTTGATTTATGCACTCTCTATTCTATTTTTTCAATGTTTTTAATCCCTTTCATTATTTAATTATCACACATATCCCTTTCATTATTTAATTATCACACATTTTATTTGTTCATTTATTTTACACATTGTCTATGAAGAGTATGGTGCAGGAATACTTTTTTGTAAAGAACTTTGAGCTGCAATTCCTATACAAATTATTTTATCCCTTAAATTTTGAGATGACTCGCAAAATTCAGTCACTAAAATGTACAAATAAGTTTCACTCCTTTTTCATGACATTCCATTAAAAATTCCTGTAGGCTATAATCAATATTTGTGCCTCAAGCTACCAATATACAGTATTTATAAAAATTCCAGTAATAAGAGACCAAATACTGACGAATATTTTGGTTAGTAAAGTGTCCAAAGTACGTTGAAAATAACCACTTAAACCAGTTTTAATACTTAACAAAATTAGCTAAGCCGTAGTATAGTAAAATAACTCAATTACCATCTTGGTTATCTCTGGGGGAGCTGGGGTCTGGTTCATACAAACTCATCTTTTTCGGAGGGTTTCGCGCTCTTCTGGGCAGTTTTGTATTAGTTCCTGCTGGGCTACTCATTCTGTAAAATAAAAAAAAGTACAACACATTTAATTATTGGGGTCTCACTGCACGAGATATATATATTTATCTATATATCACTGGAGCTACATATATTTTAAAAAAAAAAAAATGGCGCAGAAGTACAACTCACGCTGGAGGAGAAAGGTGAAGAGCCAGCAAAATACTTGCAAAAGATACAGAAGAAAGGTTGGGAAATTTACATTTTATTGTTTTTATATTGTCATCTGCAGTGATTGAATATAAGCACATTCACCCAAGTTCTGTATTTACGTACCATTTGAGGTGTTGGTACTTAACTTGCCACTTGATATTTCCACTCCACTACATTTTATGGAAAAATAATATTTTAATGTTTACTACACTACATTTATCTGATAACTATAGTTTCCATTTGCTTTACAGATTACATGAAGCTTCAGAGTCAAAACAGCACATTTTTAGATTAATTTACATGAATGATTTAACTGATTCAGGTCAATAACAAATCTGATAATTGGCCAGGACATAATCAACCAACCTATACATGTAAATATTATGTAATTTACTTACACTTTTGAAACTGAAGTACATTTACTGTGATATCATATACTTTAATACTTCTACTAAAGTCTTTTTCATCATCCAAGTAAATAATCACCTCTTTTAAACAGATCCAATAAAATGTTAATATTTTAATCCCCATGAGGGGATAATTTATAGCAGGATTTCCTACAGTATATACTGCATTGTTGTAACCTAGGTATGCCTTATAAATTTGCATGCGAGTGTTAAATATGCTTAATGTATTATCATTCTCGGTTTTCTGCAGGACACACAAGGACAGGAAAATAGAGGTAAAACATGTGCAAAAATGTAAAACAACTAACTCCATTTCCTTCAGTCTCCAAGATGGCATGTAGTTTATTTATTCTGTGGAAATCGCATGTTGCAAAGCTTTAAATTTTGATCGACTGGAGTGTAAATTCAAATAAAAGTTAATGGGTCTCATTCATGAAACACGAGCAGAACGAATTTTTGTGTAAATCGTGTGTAAAGTGGTTCTGGCGTAAATTTTCGGATTCATTAAAATGTTCGTATTTCCCAAATGTTAGTTGGTACGAAAGAAATCTACACCTGCTCCCAGCCACGCGTAAATAGTACGTTTAACATCCGAACGTTTTGCTCATTAATAAACTGCATTTTAATTCAACGTAATCGGGTACATATTTACACAGCATTTTGAAAAAGTATTATATATAGTAATTACATACGGTTTTTCTTTTTACTTGTATTACGAGAGCCAGTAATAGCATCTGCAAACGGAACACAAGTCCACAAGTTTTTTTTATTTTTTTATATTCAAGCTGTTTTTTTTTTTTTTTTTTTTTTTTTTACAAGTCCGCAAGTTACAAGTGTTGCAGTCAAGCTTCATGTCGAACCATTTTCTTTTCACTTCTGGGACTGTTCGATTAAAAGATGAAACTCCATTAACTGCATCTGTAATATGCTGCCAAGCATTTTTACCTAAAGCATGTAGCCTATTACCTAAAAAAATCCTTTTTTTTTAGGACCTGATACGCCACTATGTACGCTTGAAAATAAAATGTGGCGTTTTGAATGAACTTCTGATAATAAAACTTCAATTTCTGCATCTGAGAAATTTCTCTTCTTCATTCGCTTTTTTTTTTTTTTTTCTTCCAAAATTATACATGTAATAATACAATAGCATTCGCTTTTGAGAAGACATGTTGAAATCCTTCGTTTCGTGTCATAATATGATGCCCATATATAGCTGTCAGTCGGTTTTAATTGGCGGGATTTATGGTAATTGAGAATGAGCGTGCACGCGCGTCCCATTTACGAGTGATTGGAATTAATTAACCCACACACACATTTCACTATCAAATCTGACGTTTACGAAGTATTTGTGAATCAGGAGAAGAATTTTCGGGAATGTCTCTTTACGCGCAAATCACTCACGTATTTACTCGTATATTTACGAATGTTTCATGAATGAGACCCAATGTGTCCAATAAAACACTGTTACTGAAGTGAGACCTTCAAACCTCACTTGGGTTGTCAAGGGTTTACTGACAGCTCAGGTGATTATTATAACACTTTAATAGTCTAGTAATTAGTAATGTGTTTAGCATAAGTATAATGAAAAATAAACATGTTGAGACTAGTAAGCCATAAATTCACCAATCAAGTAAAAGCAAATTGATCAATTGATTTTTTTTTTCTAGAAGCAACAAACTGGAGGTCAGATGATTGCAGCACCGAGCAAGTGACCAGATCTGCTAATTTGGAAGACTCTTCAAACACAAATGTGTGTAACATCCATTACGCCAACCATTCATCCCAGTGCTATGGACACACAAGTGAGATGCATCACTCTGGTCTTAATGTTGAATCAGAGCCTGAACAGCCTATTTACATGGATACATTTTCTGAGCACCTACCTGAATTTGTTGAAGAAGGGACTTTAGATGACAATGCGTTATTTGATGAAGACTTTTCAATTGATGATGACCTATCATTTGAAGACAGTTTTGAGCTTAACCAAGAGGAGGGAACAGAACTCGAAAGCTCTACAAACACTGTAGATCATCCACTGTACAGAAATGCACCAATTTCTGTTGCAGAGAGTCTTCTCCTCATAATGACTTTTGCAAACAGACACAAAATAACAGGAAAAGCTCTCAGTGATTTGCTTACATTAATATCTCTGCACTGCCCCTCTGATACACAGACTGAGTGTCTTAAAAATTTACACAAATTTAAACAGTTTTTTGATGATCCCTCCTCTCTGCTTTTGCACAAATATTGTAGCTCATGCTTCATGATTGTTGAGAGTACAGACACCCAGTGTAAAACCTGTGAAGCCAATGTGTTGATGGAGGGGTCAACCTCCTATTTCATTGAGGTTCCCATTGAAGCACAACTGAAGAGATTGTTTGCTCAGGAAGGTTTTGAAGAAAAACTTAAGTTCAGGTTTAATAGACATAAAAAGTGTCATGACAGTATTGAAGAAATATATGACGGAAAAACCTATCAGAAATTTACTACTTGCAATGGACCTCTCAGTGATTCCAGAAACATTTCGTTAATGTGGAACACAGACGGCATACCTATTTTTAAGTCTTCAAAGTTTTCTGTTTGGCCTTTTTATTGTGTCATAAACGAGTTAAATTTTGTTGAACGCACGAAACGAGAAAACATGATATTTGCAGGTGTTTGGTTTGGGGATTCAAAGCCGTCAATGTTGACATTCCTTGAACCACTGTGTGGCACTCTGAACAAAATTGAAAGAGAAGGAATTTCTCTTCAGTTTGCAGGAGCTCAAGAACCTTTCATATGCAAAGCCTTTACCATTGCAGGAACCTGCGATTTGCCTGCAAAAGCTTTGGTACTTAATAGTGTTCAATTCAATGGACATTTTGGGTGTCTAAAGTGTGAACAGCCAGGTCAAACAGTGAAGACTGGAGAGAGAGGTCATGTCCATGCCTTTCCTTTCCAGAAGACAGATCCAAAAGGCCCGCCTCGTACTCACAAGGGGTTTGTAGATTATGCTAAGATGGCCTATGATTCCAACAGCGTTGTTCGTGGGGTGAAGGGACCTACGTTTCTCAGCAGACTAACAAGCTATGATTTGGTCTTGGGCACAGGTATAGACTACATGCATTCTGTACTACTGGGAGTAATGCGTCTATTGATGTTTTTGTGGTTTTCCACAGAGTTCTCTCGATGTGAGTTCAGTATGGTCAGATCAATCAAAGAAGTTGACAAACGTCTGAAAGAAATAAGGCCACCATTTATGATTCGATTCCCTCGTTCTGTGTCTTCTCACAGGATGTTCTTTAAAGCATCTGAGTATCGGTACATTTTGCTGTTTTTCGGGCCAGTTGCATTCTTGCAGGACTGTACTACAACCATTTCCTGCTCCTTAGTGAAGCAATCTTTATTCTTCTGATGGAGTCAATAACCCCTGCTCAAATAGATCATGCTGAGAAACTACTCTGGAATTTCTGTTCTCAAATGAGTGGACTCTATGGTGAGCGATACATGACAGCCAATTTGCACTTACTTGTCCATTTAGCTGATAGTGTGAGAGCTCTTGGACCTCTGTGGACACACTCTTGCTTTCACTTTGAAGACAAAAATGGGTACTTGCTCCGTCTTATACATGGAACCCAGAATATACCTGCCCAAATGGTAAATGCTGTAAAGACTATACAATCTCTCCCTAGCATCACACAAAACATAAAGCTGAACATAGTAACTACTGAGTTTTTGGACAGAATGACAAATAGCAATAGTTATCAACCAAGTAATGTTGTCAATATTGTGGCCATGTTAGGGGCATCATTCAATAGATGTCTTGAAACTGATGATGTTTTTCTTCTGGAACAGTTTCTTGGTCAGGCTTTACATAGTAATGTCGTCAAGGCATACAACAGAGCTCAAATAGGGAAAATAATTTACACTTCCCAGCAGTATGTCAAAACCAAAAGACGAAACAATTGCACAGTGTTATTTTGTGATGGTGCGCAGATCAAATATGGACAGATTAAATTATTGTGTTCCTACAAAGAACCCAATGAAGGTCAGAATGAGATAAAACTTGCAATTTTGAATGAATTTGCAGTTGCAAGCATAAATCTTCTACAAGATACTTTGACAGGTGGAACGTGTTTCCATATTGTTAGCCTCCTGGAAGTTCCTGTGAGAAAGACAGTGGTAGGACTTGAAAGTATTTTGGGCAAGTTGATGTTCATTGATTTGTCCTCAATGCCTGGTATTGTGTTTGCTGCACATTTCCCTAACAAACTTGAAAGGGACTAAAGATATTATAAAGTCAAAGATATGATCTTATTTTGAACAGAAGAGCCCATGATTTTTCCAACTAGTTGAAAATCCTTACTGAAAATGTAAAATATGTTGATGGACAAATAGTTTATACTGTGATGCCATCTCAACTGTTTTATATGGGCAAATCTATTGTCATACAAAAAGGTCACTTTGGGGCTAACATGAGAAATGCATACATCTGAATATACAACATTAAATTTATTAATGATATGAGTTTTTGGCAGTTAAACTTTGATACATCTGAAATGTTGAAATTGTAATTTCTTTGCTCTCAAGTTACCAATAAATTACTGTTTTTATTTTACAATGTGTTTTGTGTGGTTAATAAAATTATTTTACTGAATTACATGCAGTGAAATATTTCAAATCATTTATAGAAAATAATATAAAAGAAGAGGGTCTTTGCAGCCTAAAATAAAAGATTTACAATTAATTTATTCATACAGTAATACATTATATAAAACAAATCATGTAGATTAAGATATCATATGATATGAAACAACCAAGACAGTGATCCAAGTCTGAGAATTCAATGAGCACTTGTGGAAATCTCTTCCTTTGCTCTATCTGAGTTTAGCATGAGATGCATGAATTGAAGCTGGGATGAGAGTATATTGAGTTCATGGAGATAACTCTCTGATTTCTCTGTCTGAGATCACAAAGAGACACAGAAGTTGAGAAACTCTGAGCATTATATTAGAGCTTGTTGAGATCTCTTCTGAAACTTAAAAGGAGACTAAATTGAGATTTAGTGCATCTTATTGCTCCAGAGAAAAGCCTGAGACACAGGAGAAATAAACCCTTGTCTCAGTTTGGTGTCATATGGATCTCAAAGTTGTCTAGGAGAAATAAATGAAACATTTTGGAGATCTCTTTTCAGATTTTATTTTCCTCTGGGTGGTTTATCTTTTTATATACTAGAGGGGATTGTGAACCCACTGTATATTCAATAAACATGTTTGCAGGACCAACAAATGCTGTTCTCAAATATTTGAAGGGACAGTTGGCCAAAAGGAGAAAAGGGGCACCAGATCAATGTGATGTAAATAATCTCCAAAACAGAGGTAAAAAAAAAAAAAAAAAAAAAAGGAGTGGAGGACATTTGAACAGAGGTGGGTAATCTAGGGGTCAAAGAGTAAAAGTCATGCCATATGTTTATTCCACCCATAAACTCAGTCAGCTGATTTCACTAATTAGTTCTGTCTCCTGTCTGAATTAGCAAATTATGACTTTTACTTTCTGAACCTGGACTTTACACCTCTGCATAGCAATGCCACATGTCAGCCAAGAGCAAATAAATAAACCAGAACTGGACCTTATCGTAGCCAAAAAAATCTGTGTATATTAAATATGGAGTAATTTCAGCCACAGCCTCAGATGAAATCAACTGAAGAGAAAAGAAGACATTAAATCTCTGAAGATCTCAGCAGAGGAGGATTAAACAACTCCACAAACAGCATTACCAGCTTCACTTAATATATATATTATATATATATATACGTAAACTCAGCTAGCATACTCAGTTATTTGACTCAAAGTCATATCAGTTAATCAGGTCACCATATGATGACTATAACATCATCAATAAGTGACCGTCATCATCTGATGAGATTTTCTCCTGCATTTTTGGCAAAACAAACTTATATCAGAAACACAGTTAAAACAGCCAGATAAAAAACAGTGTTAAAATCTCAAGGGTCAAGAGCCCAAGTAATGCAAACACAGATCACCATAATGGTGACATAACATTTTATTTTTTTTAAAAAAAATTTTCCGCTTTATTTAAATTTACATATTTTACTTTAATTTGTATGTTTTTTGTTTGTCATCTGTGGCTGCCAGTCATTTGACCCTTTTTTAAGATTTTTTTTCAATAAAGGTATATGATCGTGTTGAATGACTGTGCCTTGACGGCACAATTCCATCTTTATGTGATCTTTTCTTCTCTTAGGTTGATTATCTGAGAGGTTTTTATTCTCTGTCTGGGAAGTGGGGCAGACAAACATTGATCGCTGCGGTACCTTCAATGGGCTGACAGCCGTGTTGAAATGCTGAATAGCAGTAAATGCAGTATACACTTTATTGAGGCCGATCGCTTATGAGTTTGATGCAATTAATACACGAAAATGTATTTGATATTTGTGCTCTTGTTTTATAGTACCTTTTTATCTATCATGTTTGGGGATTGATAGCTGGGATTGGGTAACTGTGCTGCAGTTGTACTTTCGCTAAAGTAGGCTATATTTTGTTTGTTTGTTTTATATTGTGGGCTGTATTGATGTGTACTAACATGCATGTTTTCTTTATTGTTAAAGGGGCAGACCAGCCACTGTTTCTTGTATATTTAAATTTTATATTGAGGTTTATTGTTGTTATTTGATATTGATTAATGTGATTATTTTAAATATTGTTTGTCATTTGCTTTTGTTTCTGTGCTACTGCTCTCCTCTTTTTGTGTGTTACAGTGCTCAGTGATTTTGTACAGGGTCAGGCTTGCATAAGAGCAGGCCCGACCCTCTTGCAGTCTTGAGGAGAGCTATTTCCTACTTTTGTGAATTTTATTATTGATATGTTTTAACACTTGATGTCCAAGCTGTAACAATAAAAATTGTGATCTTGTTTTACAAACTACATTTGTTGTCTAGAATCAAGTATTGTGACCTCTAGAGGGCTCCTCCTGCCTTAAATAAGGAGGTGGCATAGTCAGCTTATATTTCCTATACTACAATATTCAGAAGTAAAATGCAACATAAACAGTAGTGCAACAGTAATATTAATGCAAAACCATCTGTTTTATGATGCGTATTTCTAGACACCTTTAACCTTATTTTGATTATTCTCAGGTTAGGTAAAGTAAGTCGAATCTGTCCTAAATCATAAGCATCTGAATTTTCATACTCACGATCCGTAGGTCAGAAGACTTCTCTGTGGTCTGTTCAGCTCACTTTTGTATAAATCAAAGACTTTTGGCAGGCGAGCTTCTTAGTTTCAATTAAATATAGTTTTATTATTTAAAGGTTAATTAGTTTAGCTTGGTTTGGTCTCATGCCATGGCGTTTCCCAAAAGCACCGTAAGCAATGGTGTCAATGGACTTCCCGATCTACCTTGGCTCACAATGCTTTTGGGAAATGCAGCCCTGCATATTGACACTGATAACAAGTTTAATGATAAGCAGAAAATTAGTATTAACAGCAAAACAAACTCTGTCAGAGGGGAGTGAAAATAAAAGGGAGCTTTTACAGTTTACTTAAAGGGTTTATTCACTGGGTGTAAAACTTTATTTTGGTCTCATCTGACCATCAAACCCAGTCCCACTGAAAGGTCCAGTAATGCCTGGTAAACATGAGATTGTTGTTTGATGTCATTAGGGCTGTCATGATATCAGATTGTTTAAACAGCGTGACCAAAAGAATTCACAGTAAAGTTTTTTTTATTTTGTGTTTTGCTTTCTTTTTTTCCAGCTAAAATGCTAACCGTTTTAGCTTAGCACAATGCCAATATACAATTGACCTATGGCTAAGCCACGCCCCCAAACGCGATGAGCCAATCACAGTGCGCATAGCTAACCCAATGCACTCGGACATTCTCTGCTTCCACGTCCATTGAAATGCATTGCAGTTAGTCAGTTTTCATTCGTTTTTATCTTTTTTTTTCTTGTCATTTTAAGTTTAAAATGGTCAAACGGTGTGCATGGGATACATTCAACTCCAACACTAGGTATCTTGAGAGGCTGGGCGATGGTGTGTATTTTTTACCCTTTCCCAAGCCACATCTCAACCGAGATAAGTGTCTGCTCTGGATTAATTTATGCGGTAGACCACAACACCAACTAAACGTGGATAAATTAAACAAGGATGTCTACATCTGTTTTAAGGTAAGTCAACAACGTATTTGAACGTTATCTTTAACATCTCTAATGTAACGTTAGCCTAACGTTAGCTTCTAGCTGCGTTGCAGTTTGACAAGAGTAATGTTACAGTTTGACAAAAGCACAATGTTGTATTTTACACAAATATAAGTAGGCTAAAAACTTTGCAGTTTTAATGATGTCCTGTATGAACAAAATGGAGTAACTTATGTTTTTATGTTTTCATTGTTCGATCGCGCCCGCGCCTCTCTCTCTCTGACACACACATTCCAGCATTGCAATCTTGACATCGCAGCCTGTTCATTATGCTGCGTTCACACCAAACGCGAATAGAGCGTCAAATTCGCTCGTATCGCGTCTACTTCGACGCTTGAACATTTTGAATCCATTTGCGCCTCCAAAGAGAATAGGACGCGCATGAAAAGCGAGCGTTTGAAGCGAAATAGCACCAAACTATAACGTTTAGTACACACTGACCTTTAACGTTAACGTTAAATCTTTGTCTGGAGCTGAAGCTTTTCATCGACCTTCTCAAAATAAAATGATTAATATAACCCTCCAATGCATAGTTAAGGCCCTTTTGGTGACTTTGAGATGATATATAATCTTTCCAAAAATCAAAAATCATCAATTGCCTCCTGTGAAATGTCTCCTACTGCGACAGCGCCTGTTACCGAATGTTGACTGTTTGTCCGAGTGAGTGGAGGGGGCGTGGCTTAGCCATAGGTCAATTGATGCGAATAACAGCATATTTTACTCCAAAATCGTGTTATAGCTAGCCTAGAAATCTAGACGCACCCTAGTGGCAGCAAAATGTATTTCGCAGCCAGGGGGGTCTAGCAACTCTCAATAGACCTTCTAGCTGCAAAAACCTAAATTGGGTCAGGCCAATCACATCGTGTATAGAGTAGGCGGGGGCGTATGATTGAGCTTAACATATGACGACAGAGTTGCGACGGCTGCCACTTGAAAACAAAGAATGGCGGCTGCTGATGGAGAACAACGGTCTTTCGAATCGGCTTTGTCCGCGACTCTGGAGGACTTGGAGTTAAGTTTTTCTTTGAGAAAAGAGCAAAGAACGGCACTTAAGTCATTCTTAAAAAAAGGAAGATGTGTTCGTCGTTTTGCCGGCCAGATATGGCAAAAGTTGAATCTATCAACTAGCTCCGCTGTTGGGAAAACGCTCTGGTTGGTTGAAGCGCTGTCCTATTGCGTGCAGAGGGAATTTGAAAGACAGCCGTTTATCCCGCCTCTCGGATTAAACCGCGTGAGTTTCCAGACCTAACATCTTGATGTAGGTCTGGCTTGCCAGGCTATGTTATAGCCAAAAGTCGTGATTGAAAACTTCCTTCTGTGAACTGATGTGGCTCTTATCACAGAATGAGGCAGAAATTATTTGATAGTATTCTATACAGAGATAAAGGCAATTAGCATTGCATTAATATACAATGTAGATAACTATTGGGTTTCAACATACTTGAATAATATAATGATACATGAAAATACAAAATAAACATAAAGCGGTTCAAATGTTGGATTATACCATACCAAGATGCGATTTTTATATAGTTTATTCGGTAACACTTTATATTACGACCCGCAAACAACTGCGTAAGTAAACCGAAATTACGGTGTATGTTTCTGTAATTATAGTGTACGTCCATGTAGGTATAAGGGAACAATATGTTAAGTTTTGGGTAATAAAGGGGTAACAAGCAGATATACAACCTGCAAAGAATTTCGTAAGTAAACCGAAATTATGGTGTTCGTTTCTGTAATTATAGTGTACTTCCGTGTAGGTATAAGGGAACAATATGTTAAGTTTTGGGTAATAAAGGGGTAACAAGCAGATATACAACCTGCAAAGAACTTCGTAAGTAAACCGAAATTACGGTGTACGTTTCTGTAATAGTGTACCTCCGTGTAGGTATAAGGGAACAATATGTTAAGTTTTGGGTAATAAAGGGGTAACAAGCAGATATACAACCTGCAAATTATTTATAATGTAATTATTTTAAAACTAACAGGTACCTATTCTGTTAATATATTCCAGGCAAAAATTGTACGTCTGTTGTAGCCTATATAAAAGTTTTTATCACATTTTTTTTATCAAGCATATTCGAAGGCATTTTCTAGAGTTAATGCTGTGCAGCAAGTTAGGGTTAGAGTAGGGGCGGCGCTAGGGCTGGGCTAAGGGGGCTTAAACCCTGAATATTTTTATTATCTGTCTTTCTCATAGAGCAAAACAATTCATCAGAAATATAAACTAAAAGTAGTTTAAGTATCACTATATCTTCCAACAATTACTTTGTCACAACTCTAAACAATTTCTCTTTTGTTTGTTTCTCTAAATCAGACCAGACCTCTGTCCTGCAGGATAAACCTGAGCGTGCCAGTGCTGGACAGGTTTTTTAATGACATGGAAGACACTCGACCTGATTTCCGGCTGAGCAGGGAGGCCCTGAGAGTGCTGCTGGACCTGTTGAGAAGTGACCAGCAACACGGATGGGGTTCCACAATAGAGACCCTGGTATTTCTTTTCTGGCTGGCGTGTGGTACATCCTACAGGGTTGTCTCTGGAGTGTTTGACATGCCTCGTTCCACTGTCCACCGCATTGTCCACCGGGTCGCTGAGGAGGTGGTGGCCATCCGCCACCAGGTCATTCGGTTCCCCAACACCCCAGAAGACCTGGAGGCAGTTTGCCGTTTGCCGTGGGTTTGCAGGGCTGGCCAGACACAGAGCTTTCTTGAAAGCTGCAGGAGCAATCGACGGCTGCCATGTCCACATCAAGCCTCCAATCAGGACCGCTTCATTGACACCTATGTGGTCTGGCCCGGGTCAGTGCATGACGCATGACCTGGGTCTCCCTGCTCAGCTGAAATCTTGTTTTATGTACTGTTCATTTAAATGATGTTGTCAGATGATATTTAAGTTATGTTGTAAATGGTTATTTATTATTCATAAAATGTCATTTATCTATACAATTATTTATTTATTTTTTCCAAATGTTATTACTAGGGGTGTAACGATTCATCAACTACATCGATGAATCGATTTATATTCCTATGATCCAACTACATCGATCTGTGCTCAGCAAGTTGGCCTTCCGGACGACATATGTAGCGCGCTGTATCACTTCACTAAAGCACAAAAGAAATACGAGCATGCAATTACAATTTCAAGGGAATAATCGACAATTATGATTTTTGTCATAATCGTGCAGCCCTACTTTATTCAAATAAAATGTGAATGCATTTGACATTAATTGTTGTTGACTTGTTTGTTTATATCCATAATTAATTGATACCTGATTCCCTTACAAGAATTGTTGGCTAAAAGTCACTGAATCGATTTCAAGTCACTGAATCGTTTCGGATCGTATCGTTCTAAATGAACCAATATCGTCCTTGAATCATATAGAAAACCACGAATCGCGATACGAATTGAATCTTGTTAAGTGAATAAAGTAAAAAAAAAAAAACCCTATAAAGGGTTAAACCCTTCTTAACTCTTTAACATCCTCACCAAGAACAAACTAAACTATGGAAAATCATTTTCTTGCAGTTTTTTATTTAGTTGGGGCGATAATAAAGATAATCAATGTTTACTATTATACTGCTTAGAAACTACTCTAAATGATTTCACTTTCATTCAAACCTCAAGAAAAGCCAAATGGGTAATGCTTTAGATTATAGCCCGGAAAGTACTGCGTAATTAAGACGAATTTACAGCTTAGCTTTCGGTAATTATAGTGTACCTATGGAATACTTGCATGTAAGTATAAGGGAACAATAATTATGCAATGTTTGGGGCATAAATGGGTAACAGCCATGAGAATTAAAGCAATATTTATACTGTAAGTATTATAGTACTAAGAGGTACTTATTCTACTATTATGAAACAACAATCTTACATTTGGGAGCAATTTAGCAAGAACATACACTGCATACCTTTTTGTAATAATGGTGTACCAATACAAACTGTATAGGATTTTTAAAAATTACAGGGTACATATCTATGCATTTATAAAGTTTTTTTTTTTTTTTTTTTTTTTTGGTAGCGAAAGTGCAGTTGTTTAAGTTTGGGCTTACATGCTTCAAGGAAACTATTGCATTTTTTTTTTTTTAAACTGGGAAATATATTCTTGTTCCATGTAGTTACAGGGTATGCCTCACAGATTTGAGAAATATAGGCTATATATTACAGAAAGCTTGAAATGTCTACTTTTAAACGAAAATATTCAAACCAAAATAAATAGGCTGATTATGTAGGCTAATCCATATGAAATGTGCATTTCTCTCTGGCGTTCATGGCGAGTCCGCAATCTCCGCATTGTCAACTTCATCTTTGCAGCGACACAGAAAACACCAGTTTATTAATTAAAGGGATACTTCACCTGTGGAAAGATGAATGTGTATTTAAAATAGGTCATTTAAGTAGAAGAAATGTGAAGAAATTTTTTAATTTGGAGCTTTCTAGCCTGAGAAAAGCCAGAAAATGTATTTTTGGCTTATGTGGATGAAAGACAACAACTCCCAGAATGCACTTGCTTCGCTGCCCTAGGAGGCCACTCCTACCGGTAAGAGAGCGCAGTTGAAAACAAGGTTAGGCTACCAGTGAGTCTCCGTGACGAGTCTGCCTGGGATTTCGGGATCGCCCAAAATGTCCGGGATTCGGCTTTTGCGTTCTACAGTCGCCATTCATTATGTTTACAGTGGCGAGCAGGACGAGGCTGACGGCCACGGGAGAACGGCGCGAGGCCGGTGGCGTCATTACTGAGACGCGCCGGGTCTCCCATCTCTCACTGAGGAGCGGGAATTTTCTTAGCAATGGTAAAATGCACATTAACCGATCACTTGTTTAGCGTTCATGTAAACACTACATTCAGATTCACCAATCGGAATGAATTCAGTTAGATTGAAACAAAAGGTGTGCATGTAAACAATGAATGGCGACCGCAGAAAGCAAAAGCCGAATCCCGGACATTTTGAACGATCTCGCCCGCCGGACAAGTCCGGGAAAAGGAGGATGGTAACCCCTACTTACTCAGCTTTCTCCTACTACTCAGCTTTCTCCACAGAACAAGAGCCTGCTAGCTTAGCTTCCAAAGAAAGACGGCTGACACTGTGTGTACATTCTGTTAGTGAGATCCCACCCTCTATGGGCGGGTTGAAAACATGCGGAACAGCTCCTCCTACTGGCTGTAGTCTTTAGCCTCTGGCCAGAAAATCCTCCGATGATGCAAAATGACGATTTTTGCGTCATCGGAGGATTTTTTCCAGACAAAAAATACATAAATCTCTCCTCTCAGGGGGATATGAGGGTGGAAAGCATGGTAATTCGAAAATACTACAGGTTTTCTACTAATACAAAGCTTAATGCTAAATCCTGAAGTATCCCTTTAAATGTCTCCTTGCTAATTTAGACACATTCATAATCATTACTTTAACCGGTTCTTTGTGGCAAGCTTTATGCGTGCGGTCATAACGCTTATTATCCTGTAGGCTAGCCTATTTAAGTAATTAATTTAATATAAAGGGGCGATTTGTCCACAAATGGCTTAAATGAACAACTACTAGTCGACTAGAAAAACAATTAGTCGGAGGCAGCCCTTATTCCACATATTTTCGAACCAGCAGGCCATCTGGGTTGAGTGAGCGACCGTGAGCGGAGCGGAATATTCAGAGATGCGCTCTCCGCTCACGAGCTCTGATCGGAACAAACCCGAACCTCACTGTCTGCTGAACTTGTGCAGAAACATCAAAATAGACATAGCCAGCTTTTAAAAATTGTTTTTAAAACTAAACATTTAGACTATTTTAGTACAAATTATGAGCTTATATTGACGATTTTTTATAATTCTTGACAAAATTAGAATATATTAAGTTATATTAAGACGCTACAATGAGCATTTACTACTTTAAAAAAAATGCGGGTCAGGAAGCAGGTCGGGTACAATATTTTCGTTTTCGTTTTTTGCGGTCCGAGTTGCGGGCGGGTTAGTTGAAAACGTCGGTCGGGTGCGGTTTGTTTATACATTGACCCGCGCATCACTGATAAGCACACGCAGGCAGCATTGTCTTGGAGAGTTGGAGGTGAGTAAAACATTATAATGAAAAAACAGCTGCCTGGCTGTTGCTCGTCACCACAGGCCACAGGCTCGTGACACCACAGGCTATCGAGTCGGCCGACAGCTCCAGATATTTGGCATGCTAGATATTTGTCTGGCGTCGGCGATGTGTCAGCGAGCGTTTTTGATGCGTCGTTAAGCCTGGTTCACACGGGACGATTTTAAAATTGTCGGCCGATTTTCCAAACCTGAGAGACCACACACACGGCGATAAAAAATCACGGGTTGTACAGTTTTGGTCATACAGTATGTGGTGCGCAATCACACGGCAAAATCAACACATCACACACAAACCGATTTGACTCCCGAGCATTCCCAGGTCAGACGGGAAATCTCGCAAAATCCCTTGAGATCAAACGTGACTTCAGACTAAACAATCATGGCGGACGAAGAGGATGCAGTGGCGATAGTTTGTAGTTTGTTTTTAACCCAAAAAAAAAAACGTTATCAAAAGAAAAGGCGATGGTCAAAGAAGTGGAGACAACGTGAGCTACTGCCGGCTGTTGATTTTGTTTCCCGGTGCTTCCTTGCCGTCACCTCGCTTTCTGATTGGCTACACGCCACAGTCCACAGGCTGTGTGCTCGTTTGTCCCTGGGGGACACCACACACGAGGAGACATCGGGCCAAAAAAATCCAACATGTTGGATATCCCTGATTTGAGATCGGAGCAGTTTCGACGTCCTTCCGAGCTGACGAGGGCAGTCTTTTCACCTGCAGATCTGCACACGATTACAGCCCGACCTGTCAGCGAGCTCGTTAACTTGCAAATCGGGCTTAAATCTGGCTTAAAATCCTGTAGTGTGAACTAGCCATAAAGGTCATCAACAGAATTCAGTGCTATATCCAGTGGAAATATCTGTCCTTCATCATCATCATCATATTTACACCTGTTGTCAATCCTGTAAACCTGATTGCTGTGTATCGCAGATCATTGAACTTCACATACTTTCTTGATCTTGAATTTTGTTCTGAATGTGTTCAGGTTATCACTGTAACCCTTACAAATCACAATATTTATTGCACATATTATAAACTAGTTTTAAATTTATATATAATTCCAATATAATTCCAATGATTTTAAAAGTTGTATTTGCATATTTTGCATAGATTCAAATCTCAGTTTTCCAATATATTTCATATTCATAATCAACTTTATTTCTAGACTCAAGGTCCATTAGAGAGAAAACATAAAACAACCTATATAAAATGAAATACAATAGAAAACATTTATAATAGACAATAAAGCCAATACTTTCTCACAGATGACAGGTATCGAAACACACTTTGATTAGGATATTAAATCAGCTGCTTTGACTTTTCCCACTCCTGACCAGCGCATGAATATTTGATTCAATAAAGCATGACAATTAATTTGATGTTTAATAACAACAAGAAACATGCAGTGTTTATCTGATTATTATCTAAACACAGAGCAAAAAAAATATTAAAATTAATAAAACGTTAAAAAAAGCAACTTGGTTTCCACCGCTTGCTGCACAGTTCAGGAAGCTTCTTTTTCCAGAGCTTTTCAAAATGTACACAGTTTCACACCAGGGATCTTTCTGCTTTGCTCTTGGCTGCACATCACTGACTTCAAATGTCTCGTATGGAGGAATCAGCACCTCTTTCTCTTCAGGAAACTTTGAATATTTTGTCACATCAGCACCTGAACAAGTTTTGATTTCAAAACAAGATTTCTTTCCAAACCCTTTTGCTACTGTACGATCAAGAGAGGATGAAGCAAACTGGCCAAAACGAACTTCTTTGCCCTTAACGTTCTTATCAAATTCAACTCCAGTACCACGGTAAGTATCGTAGCATTTACTTTGTGTTTTCTTCAGAATCTGCATCGCTTCTGTTAACCAAAAGTGAAGTGAATACCATGAATATGTCCCGTTTCTATATTTTTGTTTATCAGTACGAACAGCATTATTGAATTTCTCAAATAGCTTAAAATCTGAGTTAGTGTACACATAAATGGCAACTGAATGATTCTTTGACAAATGATCTCCTGGTGGTTTGTGATTCTTTTCAGCATCTTTCCAAACTCTTGCAAATTCAGGGTTAGACATTTCCTTCTTCAGAAATTCTGTCTGCACTCGATGTTCCATCTTCTTTGTACACCCGTCAAATTGGTCATCAACTGAATTCTCTGCCATATCCAGTGGATATATCTGTCCTTCAGCATCATGTCTGTTATCCTGCATCGACAGGAATCATAATGATCAGTTATTTACATTGTTGACTGATATACATGTCTATAATATTCATACTCAAACACAAGCTCACCTGTCCTAGAACAGCTGAAATGAGAAGAAGAGCTTCAATGATCAGCAGCATCTTGATTCAGTCGAATCCCTCAGATGATCCAGTAGATCTAGTGAAGCTATTGTGAAGCACCGACAAGAAACAACCGGGTTTGAGCCTTCAGTTTTTAACATTAGTTTATTTCTGGTTTCTTTAACTGTGTCTCCGATACATATTTGTTATTGTGGGAATCAAGGAAGTGAAACTCAGATCAGATGAACTTGGGTACTTTTTCAGTGGTGATAGTTATCATGTGATTTATTGCTACCACATGAAGTCTAATATCTGATTAATTTGTAAAATATTAGTTGTTAATTTTGCATGCCAATACTGGTGCAGAAAATCCTACAGCTGTGATACTCTGATAGAGTTTATGAAACCATTATAAAGAAAATGTTTTGACAGGATCATATAGACTCACTCAGACATCAAGAATCAGCGTATGAATCGCAACAATGAAAAAAAATCTGATCAACTCTGAACTCGTCACAATACAAACTATTAAAGTCACAAAAAAGCTTTGTTGATTGCAGCATCATCTTGATTCAGTCGAATCCCTCAGATGATCCAGTAGATCTAGTGAAGCTATTGTGAAGCGCAGACAAGAAACAACCGGGTTTCACACATACAAAATCCATGTGATGTCCACTGATATATAAAAAGCCTATAGTTAGAAGAGTTGTATGGCTGAATTGCTCTTGAGCTCCTGAGAAATAACAAAAAGAAAATGCAAAAAGAATAATATTCTTAGGTAAGGCTGAAAAACTTATAACTTATATATTTAAATTACTTTAACTCATATTTTAACCACATTTAAACTTTTTTAGGTGGATTTTTACAGTGTACACATGTATTAATCTTTCAGTTTCATTATTATCTATACAGTGTAAAAAAAAAAAAAAAAAAGAAAAGGTGGAAATTCTATTTCCTGAATTATTACGATCAAACACCTTCACTGAAAAAAAAAATCCCATAAAAAACAGTCAAATGACTGTCAGCAGTGGCTGCCATACAAAAACCGTCAAATTAATGTAAAATATCCTAATTTAAAAGTGCAAAAGACTTTTACAGACATCTTCATTAAACATTTTAACAGAAACTAGTGATGAGTCGTTCATTGCGTTTGTCACATGACAAATGAACGAAAGACTAAGGAAGGTAAAACAATTATTTATGTTCCCTGTAAATTATTTTTGCCTGCTTTATAATGATTTCTTAAAGCTGTCGTCGGCAAGATTATTTTGATCATATTCACTGAAACCGACACTATGCTCGGACAGAACAACATAAATCCGGTTTTATAAAAAAAAAACACGCTTCTACCTCCACCTGGAGCCTGTTATTTGTTTTGTAAAAATCCACCGCTCCCTGTTCTTCTGGTCCAATCAGCGCAGGGCTGTGTGAGATCTGACTGTCAATCATAGTTTGTGTTCACTGTTTTTCACTTTCACTGTTCATTCTATTGCTCTATCTTTCATTTAATAGTACAGCACATATTTAGAGCTGCTTCAGCAGGGCTCAGTGCGGAGGATCGGGTCAGTGGTTCAGATGTTTGTCAAAACCAGTGAAATATCAATTATTTAATCCAATTTTGATACTACAACAAAAACTACCAGCCTAATTAATCTGAATTTAAAACAAGTAAGCAGTCAGTAACAAAATAAGAACAAACAATCGAATTACAAATAGGACAAATAAATACAATAGAACAAAGAAAGTCTACAAAAGAAATAAACAGTGTTTTTAGAGTTGTTCAGGTAGATCCAACAGGTACAGACATTTGAATAAAGTAATCAAATGTGGAAAAAGCATATTCATTACTGTATAAATTAGATGGATATTTTTGTAAAGTTGAAAAGGGTAGCCTATTTAGTCAAGAGCAGTGAGTATTTCTTTGTCCTTTGTTTGATTAACATTAAAACACAGAAGCAGGTTTATCAAACTGCTGCCCCTTTAAGACCGAACACACGGACCGCATTTGAACATGGCTACGTTCATTTGAGATATAATCGACTTTGTTTACTATAGGATACTCGCCAAGACGGGCTTTATTACATAATTTTGTGTGAATTCGTCCGTACAAGCGCAAGACGTGAAAGACACGCGCTGAGACGCTGGGCTGGCGCGCTTTGGATGTTTGCGTTCATGGAACTTCTTGACCTGCACACGTCCTGTAATAATGTAGGGAACCACTCCTTATACTTAAAGGCACAATATGTATTTTTTTTTGCTTTAAAAATAGCAAAAATCACTATATCTATGTTATATATATTTTTTAGTTGTGTACTTACATTATCCCGACTGTTTCCAACAACTTTCAAACCAGGAGAAATTTTAATTTAATTTTTAGACATGGCACGTTTCTTTATTTCCGCTTTGTCGCAGTCAGTGACGTCATATCCGCGTTGTCCCTGGTTTCCGCTCGTGCTGCCATGGCAACCAGAGCTATGAACCAGAGCTCTCTGATAGTAAGCAAAGCGACAGACGTGGACAATGTAGTTTGCAATGTATATCTGCACACGGTTGCTGTTGTTGTTTCATTCAAACATTATGGACCATGACAAGCAGACTTTGGATAAAAAAGGAGAACTAAACCGAGAATCAATATCAGCGCGGTGTTTTCGAGATGCCGAGAGCTCCCATAGACAGTATATAAATGAGAGCTCCACGTCCGAGACTTCGACCGCTTCTACATGTACTTTATTAAACAGGTGAGTACATTTACATAAAACTAACCAATGTTATATAGTTCAACAATGATAAAATGTCAGAATATGATCTGTATGTTATTCTAATGTTGATCTAGCTTACTGCTAGTCTCATACAGATGAACAACAAACTAACACATAAATTTCAACACATTGAAATGCAGTTAAGTGTGCTAAATGTAATGTTAGACCAAGTGAAACAGCGCTGCGTTACCTCACAAGTTTAATTTGTCTAATAAACTGACCTGTGAGTTGTAATCCTGCACTCGTGTGTAGTTCGGTAGAATGAAATGTCCATATTCCTCTTATATCCGCGGGACTCGCGTCACGTGTGGAGCTGATAGCTGTCTCTTAGCAATCCCGAACTGCTTCATATCACAGTCATGATAAAAACATTGATGTATTCAGTCATCCATAAACATTATTAGATCGGTCGGCTTGACGTTGACGACAAGATCCATAATTCTTAGCATGTGTTGCGTCATCAAACTACGCCTTTGTTATTGTAAGACGTTAGCGACCCCTAGTGGACAAAAAAATTTCCATACTGTACGTTTAAATCAGGTAACAGTTCATGTTTTACTTTACTTACATATACGATTTAGTTTTCATCCAAATAACATGTGCTGAGTAAACGATCAACAATCAAGAGCATTCAACCGAAGTGCGCTCGCTCGCTCTCTCTCTCTCTCTCTCTCTCTCTCTCTCTCTCTCGTCAGTTAACATTAATAATAAGCTACACGCCTCGTTTTATTTTATTTGCCAACATCCGACTGAACAAATTTTCCACTGTTGTCTGTTTAAAGGGATGTGCTCGACCAGCTCGCGCGTCTAGCCTCAGTTCACCTCGACAAAGCACTCGCGGCGGCCAGTTTCGTTTTGCAAATTGTACGTGGTATCGGTGTGTGGTATCGGCGAATTTTTATGAGTACGAGTACGAGTACGAGTATATGAGGACAGTATCGGCCCGATCCCCGATGCCAGTATCGGTATCGGGCCATCCGTAATCAGAAACAACCCCAGACTGCTGATCAGTTTCTATACCGCTGCACAATAAAAAGCATCATAACTTATTGTCGTGTGGTATTCCGGCTGCACTGCTGCAGACAAAACTATCCTCCTCTGCTGAGATCTTCAGAGATTTAATGTCTTCTGTTATCTTCAGTGGATTTCATCTAAGACTGTGTCTGAAGTCAGTTGTAGTTCTTGTGTTTCTGCTCGTCTCTTTTTCTGTTCTCTTCTTTCCTTCAGTGATTCTGCTTATTAACAGGCAAAAGAGTACAGCAAAATAAGCTAACTCGCTTGCTAACATAAACAGGAGCAAAAGTCAAGTTCAAAATAAATGGCACCCACCTCCCTACTAACCCCACAAATAAAGAAAAAAAATAATTAACCAGCAAATTTCAAGTAAACCAAGAGAAAAATAGATTAATTAAATTTAATCAACAAAACATTTACCTGTCTAAGGAATGAGTTCTGGACAGGGCATCGGCAGTAATGTTGTCAATTCCTTTCTTGTGCTGGATGTCTTTATATGGGAACTAGCAGCAGGGTGTTAAAAGTATCACTGAAGCAGTGTTAGAGTTAATGAGATAATTAAGTGATTAATTAAGTGATGACTGTTTGATTATTGAAGACACCTGATGATAACAAGCAGAATCACTGAAGAAAAGAGAAACAAAAGAACTACAACTGACTTCCAGACACAGCCTTAGATGAAATCAACTGAAAAGACATGAAATCTTTCTTATTACAAACCAGTTTGACCTTATTTCTGTCATTCATCTACAGAAGTTATTTTTGAGAATGAGCAGAGTTTTAGATGTTGATGTTTTATTGAAAATATTTGGTCACTATTGGTGATCAGTGTTTCCTTTAGTTGGCCAGTTTGACTCTTTATACATTTTTATGTTAGTTGTAGTCTTTGTAACAGTGTTTGCCAAAACACATAATTTGTTGCAAAGGAACCAAAAAAAATTATAAAAAGAAAATAATAACAATATTTTTTTGTTTCAATACCATAAAGAAAAAAAATTGTCATCACTGACCAAAAGAGGTTATTTGTTACTAACAGATTTGTATCATCAATACTTTTTTTTTTGCCAAAGATCAAACATTCTTAATTTTAATTTTTAAATACACTGCGAGATACGAAAACGCAGAGACACACACACTAACATCAACAATCAGCTTATAGTAACATGCTTCATGCTGCAATGCATGCTGGGAGCCATTAGTTTTATAATATGAGTGAGGAGAGGAGGAGTGAAAAAAGCGCAGGCAAGCCGGACAGTTCTCTCTTCTCACAGTGGATCATAGTCATACACCTGTGAGTAGTGATGGCAGTCTGACACTGAAGTTTTGATACGTGCTTCAAACCATTAACTATTCCATTTGAAGCACTGCTCCGAAGGTTGCTTTGGTACGGAAAAATCACGTGACATATGACGTCTGAAGCAGCAACTGCTTCATTCCCTGAATGAATCACCTGAGAGGTTCGCAACCGCCACACGTGAACCAGTCAGTGCTGCCACTGCGACTGGCACCGCCTCGTTTCCAGTCTGAATTGTAGCGCGCTCAAAGCATTAAAACTTTAATGCACAACACTGCGTTTGGTTCGTAGTAGCCTCTATAGTGACAAGCATTAGTTTGTTCGTATCGATTTATTTGCATTACTATGGAAGCATCTAGGAAGAGAGGTCGTTCTGACATGTGAGAAAACTTTATTCTGATCGCTCCTGATAAGGTATGTGTGCTGGCTGTTAAATATTATTATTAAATATTAGGCTACAAGTAGAGTTATAGAACTGTAACTATCAGTAGCCTATATAATAGCTGTCTCAAGTCTGTATAAAAACATCTGAACAAATTTTCTCTAAATGTGGAGAGGTTGTGAGCAAAAAAAAAGAAAAAAAAGAAAAGAAACAGGCTCAGTCCAAAAAGTGTGGAAAAAATATGGTACTATACAGTTATCCGGACCACACGTAAATAATTTATCCGGACCACACGTGACCACACACCTATTTCTTTATTCGAAATATTTCTGATTTTTTTAAACAAGTTTATTCTTGTTCCGCCATCCTCGAACAGTAGGCGGCCAGCGTGTCTTCACTTCCCTCAGAATAGCATCGAACGGGTCCTCTTCGCCAATAGTGCTCCTCCACATGAACTCAGCCAGGTACGACTTGAAAAACTTCTTGTTCCGCCACTTTGCTGATCCCCAAATCCTTTCCACGGTTTGGGTGTGAGTGCCAGTTTCTGGATCCACGAAGTTGTAGTGATGATTGACCTTGAAGTGCTCGAATCCTGCCGCCTCCAGCTCACGCGTCTTGTAGCCTCTCCAGCTGTCCGAGTATATGGTGGTCCCCTCTGCGATGTTCTCTTGAATGGCGGCCAGCAGAGTTGCAGCTTTCCTGTTCGGCACCTCCACCAGAAAACACTCCTTGGTCGCGGCAAATCCCTCCGAAGATCCACTGTTGAGGTAGTACCCGGCCGGCGTTGTTCTTGCGCTTGGTAAAGAGGGACTCGTCAATTTCCACTATCATGCCCTCACCGCCGATTTGTCCTTGGTTCCGCGCCAGAAGAGCCTCCACGCACGCTTGCCTCATGTAATTGCTCCAGTCGACGGTGGTCTCCTTGTCAATGCCCAGCTCTCGTTTGGACAGTTTGCCTAATGCCATTTCCCAGGCCAAGAGGTAGATGAAACACACAATGGTCACGAATGGAAGGCAAGAATTGGAGAACCAGTTGCCACTGCAGTCCCGAAATAGAGCGCCATCAAGTGGTTGTTGCGGCATCGTCGTTCCATGGGCAGCAGGCCTCGATCCTTGAAGAATTCCACGGCTTCCTCTTCGGTTGTTGGTAGGCTCCAGAGATTAATCTTCTTGTTGTGAGTGATGGGGAGCTGTGTGGTATTGAGGGAGATGAGAGGCAAGGAGATCGCATGAGCGTGAAAAAGGTTTGGAGGGAATTTAAAAATGGTTTTGGCACCATTTTGATAATTATTTACATGTGGTCACGTGTGGTCCGGTGTGGTCACGTGTGGTCTGGATAACAGTATAGTACCCAAAAAGATTTGGAACTTCCCAAGGGGAGTCTGTGCCAAACTCAGTCTGGATGTTCGTGCTCTTGAGGCTCGATGGGATTTTTGTCCAGGTTCAGATAATAGTTTTCAGAAGAAAATCACTCTGAGACTTGTTATAGAGAAGCTTTACGAATCACCACTTTCAATGGTTTCATTTTACAGTTTTTTTCCAGTCGCTAACAAGCGTTTGTCCAACCAGTTGTCACATTTTCAAAACTCTAAACACAATTAGCACAGCATCGGTCTTTTGTGGCCATACCATTTACACATTTCTTGTCGTTTTCACACAATATGCAGTCAGTGAACACATTTCCATAATGCTTACATTTTCTTAACAGACAAGCTATACCTCCCAACAAAACATCCCACAATAGCAAAAACAATATTCCAAACCTTAGATACAGTATGGACTGCATTTATTTACCATTTACATGAAACTTTTACCATTTTTGTAAATGTCATGATTTTAGCAAAATGTGATTTTGATTGCTAGCAAAATGTGTTGCTTTTGAACAATGTCATGAAGAAACAAGCTTTTCGAGTCCATATGCATCTTCCTGGAGTAATGATGCTGAAAATTCAGCTTTTCATCACAGGAATAAATTACATTTTACACAATTTATTACATGACATACATATTTTTAAACAGAAATCAGTTATTTAAAATTGTACAACAATATATCAGTGAGAGAGTCAAGGAACTACAACGACAATATGTCCAGGTATAGTGTACTGTATATTCAATTCAATGTCCAGTTCTATAAGCTTTGCACTTTGCAAGTAGGTAACCTACACAGTACAGTATAGTATACAGTAATGACATGATTTACATAAACTTTGTTTTGAGAGTTATGGAATTGGAGGCCAACCAGGCCCCTCATGAATTCATATACATAGATGAGGCAGGATTCAATCTGGCCAAAAGGCGTCGACCTGGACTAAATGTAATGTGGAGGTGGTAGGTTTATGACCATCAGCCACATGACCAGATGTCCTTCCTTTAAGCCATGGATGCTGGTTCCAAGGGTGGATCCGACATACCAAGCAGTTTTTTCCCAGGTGCATCGCCTTGGATGATATGAGACTGGGTTGTGTCCTGTGTGGGAAAATCACTTCGAGTACTGGACCGGTCTAGCCTACGGAGGATTGTTCTTGTCGCCTAGCAACAGTGACTGACAGCTGCCGATGACGAGCGGGAGTAACATTCGCACTGGACTTTTTATATTCAACTGAGTTTTATATTCAAATAGGGTTGAAAACCTGTGTAAATATATTTACCAAGGTCCATTTATGTGCATAATAAAAAAAATAATACACTAGCCTACAAAATCGCATCAAGGTAAGATATAAATGAATATTTGAATCTTCGGCTAAGCCGAAAGTACATGACCTGAAACATCCTTAATACCATGTCCTCCAGTAAAATATAAAACATAAAAATGACAATAGCCAATTCTGGCTCCATAGCTGTTTACTCAATTATATCAAATGAATTGTCAGGATGGCAGCATAGGCTACTCTCGCACCGTTGCTTGGCGCCTGGAGCGGTAATCGGGAACACCTGGCTGCGCAATTAGGAAATCCTATGAAGGCTACATGGTGTGTCGTTCGGAGGACGCATAGGCTGCATCGTTTGAAGTCCGCAGCCTTCGAAGGATGCAGTCTTCACATTGGGACACAGCTCATATCACAGCTCAATGGAGCAGTATCAGACTCACATTCTGACTAGAAACTGAGTATGACGACGTCAGGCTAATTAAATGTACTTTTACTCAAGTAAATTAAGAAAAGAGTTCTTTATATTTTTACTGAAGTATTGTTTTATTGGGTATCTGTACTTTAAATCAAATACATGTTTTGTGAGCTTCGTCCACCGCTGAACACTTCAGACCAATGACATGATAACAAACAGAATGAGGACATTAACATGAACACATCAGAGGTTTGGGGTCTCATTTGTCTATGATATCAATATCCAGAATATAATATACAGAACATTCTCAAATGAAACAGAATAAGAACAGTTTATATATAATGAAATGAGTTGACAGGGTTTTAAAAGGCAGGAATCTTAATGACTTTTACAATTTTATGCCATAAAATAATAAAAGTAAATGCATGACAAGATGAGATGAACAGTTTTATTCACAAAGAATGGTGCTTTCATCTGCGCAATGGATATCATTCCAGCTCAACAGGTCGGGTCTTAGATTCATTATAACACAGTCCTCATTTCCATCACTGTTACTCGGCTCACCTTTCATCCAAAACCTGAATAACATGAATTAGATTTTCAGTTATTCACAACCCCAAATTCATGAGTCAACAATACTCAAGAATAAACTAAAGTAGAAGGAAGAGTCAAAGTAAAAGAACAGAGATGGAACAAAGACAGAGTTTTGTTCTAATATAATATATGTATTGGAAGAGTCTTGTGTCTCCAGCTGTTTTCTGAAGCTTGTGACCCAGATAGCAACATTGTTTCGGCCCAGATCCGGCCCACATCTGGCACTTGTGGAATACTGATCTGGCCCACATGCAGCTTGGAATGACGGCCCTTGGGCGCTCCTGTTTTCCAGATCTGGGCCACAAGCAGGCCATAGCAATGCCACATGTCAGCCAAGAGCAAAGAAATAAACCAGGAAATCAACTGAAGAAACAAGAAAACATTAAATCCCTGAAGATCTCAGCGGAGGAGGATTAAACAACTCCACAAACAGCATTACCAGCTTCACTTATTACTAACCAGACTGACTTTATTTCTGTCAGACGTCTACACAAGTTTTTATTGAGAATTAACAGAGGTTGAACTTTCCTTTGAAGTCACCATAACAGTGATTAGTGTTTTCATTAGTTGGGTTCTTAAAGGTGCTCTAAGTGATGTTGGGTGACGTCACTTCTTGTTGACGTTCAAAGTATTGTCAAACAAAACGGAGGCTAGCTAGATCCTCCCTCCTCCTCATCCGCGCACTAACCCTCCAAACCCCACCCCTAAATCCTTCTTGTCGGTTATTGGCTGGAACAGTTTGTTATGTTTCGTAGTGCGGGTGAGCCAAGTTTGTTTTTGTTGCCGTTTGTGGAGCCTGTGGTGTCTAGAGAGACCGCATTTTTTTCCAGTGTGTTCAGGGGACAGGCAGCTAGCAGATGGTGAGGAGATGTTTGCTGTATATGACAAAAAATGTTTTGGCCTAAAAAACACGTGACATCACTTAGAGCACCTTTAAATCTTATTAGAATATTTGTCTTTATCGTTTGCAGTGACAGTGCGTGTGTCAAACACATTTGGAGCAGCAAAGGAAGCTAAAGTGAAACAAGATCAGGTGATGATGGATACTTGTTGCTGTATTGGTGCCATCATTCCACACTGCATGGGGGCCAGATCAGTATTCCACAAGTGGCAGATGTGGGCCGGATATGGGCCGAAACAATGTTGCTATCTGGGGATGGTCTCGTTTTTAAAATGAGACTGAAAAAAATTGTGTTTTTGTGAATGTTTCAGCACTTACCCTTGATTCAGTGGTGAATTGTCCACCCATTTCATTTTGCCCTCACTCTCTGTGTCAGACAAACCAATCCACACAGGTCCATCAATTCTCACCTTGACAAATGAAGATACGAGCCTCTGTGTGTGAATAAAAACATGAATAAGTGTGTCTCCTCTCATTCATTAACAGACACTCACCCGTACAAACTCACCTGCTTCTCTTCACTCTTGATAATGACCAGATCTCCACCATTATCTCTGCAAAACTGTCTGCTGTCAGACCAGTTCTTATTTCCCATGGTGGTGAAAAACCCATCAGTTCCTAAAAGAAACACACACACTTTTTAAAACAGCAAAGATAAAGAAAACTAGGAAAAGACACTACTGACACTGAAATTGATTTGTATTAACCTGGTTTAGAAGTTGTCTTCTCTAGTTGATCACTCAAAGATGCCACATTGCTATCTACATCCAGTGTTAGTTCAGTGTAATTACCACTTATGCAGTATCTAGTTTGACCAGCTGCGTTCTTGTAATTCTTCATCTCTTCTCTCTCTGCTGTGATCATGAAGTACTGCAGCATGATGATGATCATTAGAACAAAACAAACCAGCCCGAGACTCACGCTTATCAGCAGCAAACATCTGCTTCCTCCTGCCAAACACACAAATATCTGTTAATAACAATTCACTTCTTAATCATTGCTTAAAGGGACACTAAGTGGGATTTTCTCCCATCTAGTGGTGAAATTGTATTTTGCAATCAAATGAATAGTGCTCTCTAGCGCCTCGCTTTTTCAAATGTGTGTTGCATCTACGGTAGCCATTATGTACCAAAAAGCTATGACAGGATGTCCTCTATTAGCACTTCGAGTTTTCCTTCGGGTGATCTGGTTTGTTATTTCAAACAAACTACAACTTGACACAACGAACAAACGAATGTTACAGTTTTGAACAAACAAAACTTACAACCTTGTTTATAGGGCCTTCTCTACTTTACTCAATAGCTGCTATTCATCAAAGAGCCTGTTTAACTTTTAACTATGTTCTACTGTCTATATCAGTGTTTCCCAACCTTTTTTTCAGTCAAGGCACCCTTTGAAATTTAAAAAAAATGTGTGGCACCCTTTGTCATGATACTACTTTGATACTATACCTTGAAATGTGCTGGGTTTTTTTTTTTTTTTTTTTTTTGATGTGCACAAATAAATGACAGGTACCATAAGATTTTCTTCTTCCTGTTCCTTTTTTTTCTTCGTTCATGCATGTTACGAATGAATGCATGCATGAATGAATGAATGAATGAATGAATGAATGAATGAATGAATGAATGAATGAATGAATGAATGAAACATTTATGTATGACTTGAGCAATAAATAAATAAATAAATAAATAAATAAATGTATCAATTTTCAATACCACAGGGAAGAACTTATAGGCCTACTGTCATATAGATATTTTTATCTATTATTTTTTATTATTTTTTTTGTCCATCCATTTAAAATCTAGGAAATCATTACAATAATCCGATATTAACTCGATTAAGACAATACCCTGAAACAGCGATTACTGATTACCTTAATCCAGTCACACTCAGAGATAGGGTCTAGATGAGTTCAGTGATTCAGGTCAAAAATGATTGTTAAAACACAACCAACACCATCAGATCACTTTTTCTCTTTGTTCATCTGACTGTTACAACTGAATTACAGCAGCCAAACTAAATCTAAAGCTAAAAATGTAAGGGTCATGAGCCCAACTAAAGATCAGACACTGATCACCATAAGGTGACTTAAAATTTGTGCTTTTCTCCTTCAGTGATTCTGCTTGTTAACATCAGGTGTCTTCAATAATGCTCAATCATCACTCAATTAATCACTTAATGATCTCATTAACTTTAAAACTGCTTCAGTGTTACTTATAACACTCTGACTGTGGATTATATAAACACTGAGCAGTGTTCATTATAACCCTGGGGATTTTGAAGTGTATGGTAAGCGTTTTCTTTATAACTGGCTCTATGGGAGGAAACCTTTATATAGACAAGAGCCTATAGAATATGAATGCGACGTGCAAAATTTCACGTTAAGGGCATTTTCCCCCCTTAGAGCCTAGAAAACACTTAACGTGAAATTTCGCAGTAGATTAATTGTTGATTAACAGTTGAGTAATTGTCTGAGACTCGGACCACTTATGGTCCGTGTGTGGCCCTTGTCTTTAATCCAGATCTGGGCCACTATAGGGCCATTATTCTTCGGGACATGTGGGCTGAGGAAAAAGGGGCTGTGAGGACCGGACCTGCATGGGCCACAAAAACATTGCTATGTGGGTATAGTTGATCCGTGATCTGTATGAACCAGGTCCCACGGTTCGGAACGCATGTGATTCGTTAATGTGACACATAATCAAGCTTTTCCTGACTCCTTCAGCTTGAATGGACACACACACAAAATGACCTCAAAATACCCGTCTCAACAAGTATTCTTGTATACAGTCGGTTATAAAGTCTTAAGTGAACCTAAACAGTGGAGAGAACTTGAGAAAGAAATCGGACGCGTTTCATCATATTAGTTATGTGCATTCTGACATTGGTTCTGTGCATTTAGTGACAGCAGCCTTAAAATAACTGCTATGTCATTAATTTTATCAAACAACAAAACAACTTTAATTTAAATGTAATGTATACAGTGAACACTATGCAGTGTAATTACAATTATTTTTATATTAAATTATTACATTTCTGTACCTGAATACTACTGTTAGACCTAACTATTTATTATTCTATAGTATTTATCTGTTTTAATTTGAGTATTGTTATTTTTACTGGCTGTTCATTTGTCTTTAATAATGTTTGAACTTTATTAGTTAGGAGTTTTTGCTGTGGTATCAAAGTACTTAAAGTGTTCTTTATTAAATAATAAATGGGAAGCAGTTACATTTGTTTCAAAACTCCCCATTTTTATTTGTATTTATTGTATTTATTTATTCTTTTTATTTTTTTATTTTTAGCTGATCCGAAAAATGATCTGATCCGTGACTTAAACCGTAATATGATCCGAACCGTGACTTTTGTGATCTGTTGCACCACTAATTTAGACTGATTAAATCAGAGTTAAGTTATTTTTGAAAAAGGTTATACATACATATATCTTTAGTGTGTTGTTTGCTTAGTCTTATAATAAGCAGACGAGACGTGATTGAACATCTCAATCTCTTTACTTCACAACATGCATATCCACAATCCCGTGCAACCATCTACATTTTCGCTTCCGCGCATGCCCCGCACTAGTGTGGCATGATGGGTAATGTAGTTCTTAAACTAATGTACTCATAACATCACATCTTTCCCCCTATAAAGAAATAATGTTTACCCCTGCAAACATAGCCATCTTAAAGTGTTCTTAAATTATATATTTTTTTTTTTTTTTTTTTTTTTTTTAGGAAACAACTTTTCCCCAACTTAAACACTATATATAAATATATATATATATATATATATATATATATATAGGCAACAATAAAGTGCAACCTTTCTAAGCATCAAAACACAACTTAGAAACATGTCAACATTTAGTTTTTTTTTTTTTTTTAATTTTATATATATACTAACTTAAGGTCCACGTTGTTCTTTTGTTCAGAAAAAAAAAACTAAAGAGACTTTAGCAACTCTCAATCAGCCTCTTGGGTGGCTGAACATGTCTCTTGGGTCTAGCCTGTCTTTCAGCAGCTGGTGATTTCGACAGTTTGGAAGGTGTTGCAGCAGCTGGTGATGCAGACGCTGCTGTCAGAGCACTGTCAGTCAGCTCTGTAGTTTCAGCCGTGTCCTGCTGAACCATCTCCTGAGCTGTAATGTCCTTTTCCGTCGGCTGTAGTTGAAGATCTGTGCGGTTCCTCCTCAGAGACAGTCCATTCTCTGTCTGGATCCTATAGGAGCGTGGAGCAACTTCCTCCTCCACCTGCCCCTTTTGTCTCCACTTGCCTGTAGAGATGTCCCTGAGACGCACCATGTCTCCAGGTTTCAGCATTGGCAGGTGTTTTGCCGTTCGATCATACAGCTGTTTTTGTTTCAGTTTTTGTTCTTCCTTTACTTTTCTGACTTTGTGTGCACTTTTGGGCGTAAGCAAGTCCTCATTTATTGGTAGGTTAGAGCGAATGCGTCTCCCCATCAACATTTGTGCTGGTGATAGTCCGTTCTGTAAAGGTGCACTCCTATAAATCAGTAAGCTTTTCTGAAAGTCATCTCTGTCCTGCGCTTTTTTCATCATGTTTTTTACTGTTTTCACAGAGCTTTCTGCCAAGCCGTTGGACTTTGGATAGGTTGGACTCGACGTAGAGTGTAAAAACCCCCATTCTTTGGCAAAGGCAGAAAACTCGCAGCTGGAAAACTGTGGCCCATTGTCCGAAAACAGTTCACATGGAACACCATGTCTGGCAAAGACAGTCTTGAGGTAGCTGATGACTGCCTTACTTGATGTTGACTGCAGCGCTCCAACTTCTGGATAGTTTGAAAAGTAGTCGGTGACCACTATGTAACTCTTTCCATCACAGTCAAATAGGTCAGTTCCAACCTTGTAGTAGGGTCTGTGGGGCACTGGATGAGTCATCAGCGGCTCTGCTTGTTGTTTTGGCCTGTGAATACGACAAAGTTCACATGACGCTGTTGTCTGGCTGATATCTTGGTTGATTCTCGGCCAGTACATTACTTCCCTCGCCCGTCGTTTACACTTGACTTCTCCGAGGTGGCCTTCGTGTATCTTTTGGAGCATTTGTTTACGTAGTGATGATGGAATAACAAACTTGCTCCCCTTCAACACTATGTCATCCACCACGGTGAGGTCTGCTCTACAGTTCCAGTAGTCTTGTATTTCCATGGGGCAGTCCTTTTTATTTTCAGGCCATCCTGTCTGCACTGTGCTCTTGAGTTTTTTCATTGTTTCATCTGCATTTGTCTCTCTCCGTATTTGTTCTGTTCTATCAGCTGTTACCGGCAGAGACGTCACAATCATGTCCACATATGCCTGTATTTCTGCGATATTCTCGCTGTCTGCACGTTCCTCCTTATCCACTTCTCTAGACAAGGTGTCAGCGGTGTACATGTATTTCCCTTGTGTATATATCATGTGCACGTCATATTTTTGCAGCCTGATTAGCATGCGCTGTATCCGCACAGGACAGTCATTCAGTGGTTTGGACATGATGGACACCAGAGGCTTATGGTCAGTTTCTACTTCAAAAGCTTGACCATAGACGTATTGATGAAACCGTTCACAGGCGTACATGCTCGCTAACAGCTCCTTCTCTATTTGAGCATACCTGGACTCGGCGCTTGTCAAGGCTCTAGATGCATAGGCGACAGGTAGCCACTGCTCGTCGTGTTGCTGCAGCAGCACCGCTCCCAGGCCGTACTGTGACGCATCTGCTGAGATCCTTGTTCTTTTCTCTGGGTCGTAAAACTTTAATACTGGCTCCTGCGTCAGAATCTTTTTCAGTTTGACAAAGCATTGTTCCTGCTCGTGGGACCAGATCCATTCGTTCTTTTGTTCAAGAAGACTCCTTAGGGGTGCTGACTGCGCTGACAGCTGTGGGACAAACTTAGCCAGATAGGTGACCATACCGAGAAAACGTCTGACCTCATCTTTGTTGTTTGGTCTTTCCATGTTGTTGATTGCTGACGTTTTTCTTGGGTCTGGCTTCACCCCCTCTTCACTGACGACATCTCCCACAAAGGTAAGTGTTTTCACTCCAAACTCACATTTATCTTTGTTAAGCTTCAGATTCACTTGCCTTGTCTTGTCTAGCACTTTTCTCAGTCTTTCGTCGTGTTCTTCTCGAGTCGACCCCCAGACTATGATGTCATCCATCATTGTCTCTACTCCTGGTATGTGCTCGAAGATCATGTGAATCGTCTTATGGTAGACTTCAGGCGCTGATAAAATACCATACGGCAGACGAAGAAACCTGTACCTGCCCTCAGGTGTGTTAAATGTGCACAGCTTCGAACTCTCCTCGTCCAGCCTTAGCTGCCAAAAACCTGACGAAGCGTCTAGTTTACTGAACCATTTAGCTCCAGCAAACTGTGCCATGATTTCTTCTCTCGTTGGTAACTTAAAGTGTTCTCTTTTAATTGCTCTGTTTAAGTCCCTTGGGTCCAAGCACGTTCTCAGAGCACCTGTTTTCTTTTGCAGAACAACCAGCGAGCTGACCCATTCAGTTGGCTCATCTATTTTCTTGATGACCCTTTAATTTTTCCATGCGCACTAGTTCCTCTTTCAGTTTTCCACGCAATGCAAAAGGGATTTTCCTGCAAGGATGCACAACAGGTGACACACTTTTATCCACACGTATTTTGTGCTCCCCTGGTAGACATCCAAGTCCTTCGAAACAGTCCTTATACTCCTCCATGAGTGAGTCATGATCATTTGCAGTATCTGATGATGTCACTACAAACACTCTTTTTACCAGATTGAGCTTTGTGCACGCCTTGAGTCCCAGGATTGGTTGTGCATTCGTATCCACGATCAGTAGCAATGCTCTTATCTGCTGGCCTCTGTGTTTGAAGGTTGCGAAGCATCCGCCTTTGACAGGAACGCGTTCTCCAGTGTATCCTGTCACTTTTGTTTTTATAGGATGAATTTTGCTTTTCACAGTCAATGTTTTGTAATCTTCAAAAGATAGAAGGTTAACATGGGCGCCTGTATCTAACTTGAATGGTATTAATGTCTCATTCACCTCAATTGGCACAATCCATTCCTCTTTTTCAGTTGTACGAGCCTGCACCACGTCCACAATGAACTCCTCATCATCCTCTTCTTCCTCATCAACTGCGTAGACTTTCTGCTTAGAAGCTGATTTGCAACATCTTGCATAGTGATTGCTCTTTCCACACTTGTTACAGGATTTTCCAAATGCAGGACATGATTTTGGCTTGTGGCTGCCTCCACATTTACCACATTTGAACTCTGCAGACTTCTCTTTTTGATCTTTTTGTTTTGTAAATGTTTTCTTTTTCTTCCATTCTTTATTTACTGCATGCACTGTTATTTCACCTCTCCGAAGCTCTTTTGCTTGTGCCCGAGTTGTTTCTGCTGCTCTGCACATTGTGACACACTTATCTAATGTAAGTCCAGTCTCTCTGAGCAGTCTTTCTCTGAGTGTATTGTCCACTGTGCCACAAACGATCCTGTCTCTCACTAATGAATCTCTCAGGGTGCCAAATTCACATGTTTTGCTTAGTGTGTGAAGCTCTGCTAAGTACTGATCAAAAGGTACTCCTTGCTTTTGGTCATGAGTGAAAAACTTGTACCTCTCAAATGTCACGTTCTGACTAGGCACAAAGTACTCTTCAAACTTTGCAATTAGCTCTGCTAAAGTCAGATTAGCTTCATCCAGCTGAAAGCTATTATATATGTCCAAAGCATCTTCTCCCATAACATGCAAAAGGATGTGTGCTTTCAATTTTTCATCATCACCCCCTGCTCCACTTGCTGCTAAATATATATTAAATCTTTGTTTAAAACGCTTCCAATTATCAGCAAGATTACCAGTCAGTTGCATGGAAGTTGCTGGACTTAGCCTCTCCATTACTGCACGTCGGGGTACCAGGACTTCCTCAGCTCTCTCCTGTTGCTGGTTGTCCTCCGATTCGGGCACAAAATCCTCTTCTACTTGTTCGATCTGTCCCTCGTCCCCTGCTTCACTTTCACTGCCACTTGTAGACATCACACGCCGTAGCCAACTCGGTTAGCATGTTGCGTTATTAACCCTTTACACTCACGCGACCGGGAACTTTTCCGTCCTATTTTCCCTTTTTCCGTGACTCACCCGTGGCAATTCTTCTCTCCGTAACTGCTCACGGCCACTTCTGACACCATGTGTTGTTTGCTTAGTCTTATAATAAGCAGACGAGACGTGATTGAACATCTCAATCTCTTTACTTCACAACATGCATATCCACAATCCCGTGCAACCATCTACATTTTCGCTTCCACGCATGCCCCGCACTAGTGTGGCATGATGGGTAATGTAGTTCTTAAACTAATGTACTCATAACATCACATTTAGTAGAAAAATGTGTTTAATAATAATGTCTGTATTGTATTTTTAGAGGCTTAAAAGAGCAAATGAAAGTTCTCAGCTGGCATATAAGTAAAAATGTAAATGTTACTTTAAGTAAGAATGAATTTAAGTCACATGACAAGTAAGGAAGTGAAAGTGTTTTTTGTTTTTTATAACAATGCCCATTGTGCTCTTGGAGTAATGTTTGCAGGACGGCAGCAACAGCCCGGATTTTCTCCTTCTGCACACTTTCTCTTTCTGCTTTGTCATGTGATTACAAAGAAATCCTGTGTCATGTGACTTCATAGAATCCATATAAATACCAGCAGAGAGCTTTCACTTCCTCTTTGGACCTCTGGGGTGGACAGAAGACACACACAGAAATCAATACTCAGGTTAGTCTTTATTTCCTTTATATAATTAATTTTATCATTTTAGTATATAACTGTTATTAATTAATTTCATTTTTAATTATTTGATTATATTATTTATTTTATGTTTGACTAAGTCACAACGCACTCTTGGTGTAGTACACATTGACAGGCTTTGAACAGACTTGACAGACAGTTGACATTCATAGCAGAAGCTCTAGAGGGACTGATGTTAGTCAGTGTGAGGAGTGAACATAAGCCTCTATGAGCGTGCATATCCATGCATGAACAATTTTCAGGTTTGCGTATTAAGGAATGTTTATGTAAACAAAAAGTACATATTGATGCTAATTTTATTTGTTATTTGCTGATTTTCGACATAAAACTTGGTGAATTGATTTCATTGTGATTTCACTTTTTGAGCAGGATTCTGTGATAACCATGATCATTTTTGTCACTATAACCATGAAATTAAATTTTCATGCCATTTCATCTCTAGTTATGATCAACTAAAAAATAATCTCTGATTCTGTTTTTCTCTGACATTTAAGGGTGACATATTTAGGCCTACAAAAACTCTTTTAGGTCTAAAACAGTTTTGATAGTTGTTAATATGAGAGTTATGAGACATTATTTAAGAGATTTAAGCATTGTATTACATGAGTAGCTCTCGGCCACTTTCCTTTTTAAAAAGTAGCTCTCAAATGAAAAAAGGTTGGAGACCCCTGACTTAGGGCGTGTCCGAATCCACTTTTGCTAGTTTAATGACGGGAAAAATGGTTGGCGCGCCCAACGCATGGTGAAAAAAGGTTGTCTCTATTCTCTTAATGAGTAAAGGGTGTGTTTTGGGCTTTACATGCAATAAATGTATTTCTTGCGGATTGCTATTTACATGACCGAATTTAATAAGCAGAAAGATTGAATGCTTCTCCAGAGAGCAAACGGATCTGCTCGAGCCTGAGGTTAAAGAGCAAGCAGAACATCTACAGGACAAAGTGTATGCGCGTTGAGGACATGCTTATAGGCGCACAATACTAACGCGCTTTTTAAAATAACAAAAAAATACTGCGTCATTGACTTTAGACCAGGTTTCAGTTGGTCAATGGCTCAGTCTATTTCAGTTTTCTCAAAATAGCAACGCTCCAGCAATGCGCCCGAACACACCTTGTTCTCAGACCAGCAGCCCATGGGCAAACTGATGGGCACACTGATGGGCACAAATGCATTTGCTATTTAAACAACGTGAAGCAGGATGTTGAAAATGAAAACTGTGTCGGGCTGAAACAAGCAAAACACACTTGCGTCGCACCTGCCGCTGCATTGCACTTGCTCATTACACTTATTATAAGTGTGAGGGCAGATCTGCAGATGAGTTGACTGGCCGTGTATCCGCAAACTGGAGCGTCAGGAGAGTCGGAAGAAAAACGTGCTTGTCCAGAGAGTAATTAAGAACTTAAATCTTCACATATCTAATATACTAAAGCAAACTGTTCATTTGAGTTGCGCATTCTGGCGGGTGTAATGTTCCTGAATTTTTTTTTCCAAATTTGCATTAACATGATTCACAGTTACAAATACACAAAGCATGCTTGCACATTTCTGAATGTTTGTACAGATTGATTGTCCTATCTGCACTTGCAGATCATCATATATATGTGAATGGCTTGGGTTGGTGAGCGTGTATTTTGAGACTGTCCTGTCAAACTCTTTAATCAAATCACATTTGAGCTTAGCAGTCAACCAACATATTGAGCGTATGAGGAGCACGGGCGTGTCTCTGCGGTGGCATTACGTCATCAGCTTGCAAACAAAGTTTAAGGGGATAGACCAATGTAAGCCTAAAGGATACAGATAGTTTTGTCAATTTGTCAATTTTCACAAGCACACAATGTTTAAGGGTGACATTATGTTTGTACTCGGCATTTGTGCAACAGGATTCAGTGTTAAATTAATACATACTAATTGTTTTTCCTGCATTTTCAGCAATAAACACCTTTGGCCTGACAACTGGATGGCAGTCACAAATATCTTTATTCATGTTGTTTCTTTCTTTTTATATACATTATCTTTCCTTATGTACTAATTTCTTAAAATATTCAGTGTTATTTTACTCATTATTTTTCATTTTATTTTATTGTTACTTTTTGTTTACTTATTTATATGTAGGCATATGCATAATGAGTGCTGTATTGTAATCTCAACTTCACAGTTGTGACTCATTCATTTTCCTTTTTGTTGTAAAAAAACATGTAGAATTTATGCTGGTCAGATAAAGATGGAAATTTAAAAGAAATTCAAGATGATGTAATAAAATCTATTCAATTATTTTTTTCCATTATTTAATCTGCTTTCTGTTCTTCATCTGTCTGCACATCTTTTGTGGAAGAGTTAAAGGAGAACTCTGGTCAATTTTAACATTGAGCTCATTATGACCGCCGCTAGCGTAGCTAGCGAAAGCGGTCATATAGGGATTGTCAAAGTTTTTTTTTTTTTTTTTTTCGTCATCTACTGAATTTTCCGTCAACGATACCAGGGACACCGAAACACCGGGGAACATGAAATTTGGTGAGCATGTAGCCCCACTAGACTTTTACGAAAAAATTTCGTTTGGTCCCCGGGGGCCACTCCCCCCCCCCGCGCTGGGCCCCCCCCAAACCCAAAAAATGCAGTTTTTCCTAAATAACTACCTGAACCGTGGCACCGAGGATGAAGAAATTTGCAAAGTATGTTGGTCTTAAGGGCCCACATCAACCTAGCCCATAATCGATTGTCAAAGTTTTTTAGTTTTTTTTTTCCCGTCAATCTACTGAATTTTCCGTCAACGATACCAGGGACACCGAAACACCGGGGAACATGAAATTTGGTGGGCATGTAGCCCCACTAGACTTTTACGGAAAAATTTCGTTTGGTCCCCGGGGGCCACTCCCCCCCCCCGCGCTGGGCCCCCCCCAAACCCAAAAAATGCAGTTTTTCCTAAATAACTACTTGAACCGTGGCACCGAGGATGAAGAAATTTTTATGGTATGTTGGTCTTAAGGGCCCACATCAACCTAGCCCATAATCACTCATTTGTGATTTGCGCCCCTCCCATAAAAAATGAAAATGCAATATTATTCTGCTTTAATCGCCCCTATCTTCAGTGGAGATGTTCAGAACTGCACCATATTTCATGTGTATGATTAACTTGACATCCTCTGGGGGTATGCTAAGTTTCGTAGAATTTCATCCATGGGGGGGTATAAAATAAATTCATTTATGTGCACATTTAGTGACTGTACACTCATCGGCCTGTAGATGGTGGTGTTGAGCGAAGGGTTGCTGGTTTAGGATGATACTGTCACACACACACATGCAGGAATACAAACAAACGCAAGCATGCACACACACTGACATCCACACGCACAGACACACACCCATACACACACATACAAATCCACATGCACAGACACACACACACAAACACACACTATTCTGTCCCTCTATGTTCTATAGTATTGTATTAGTTCGCTGGTGCATTTCTTTATTTTCCCACTTGGGGTCAGTATCTCCTTTAGTGTTTCTTTTGGGTTCTTCTTCATGGATTATAACGCGTGTTCTTCTCGGCGCTCTGTTGTGATGTGCTGACGCAGCAGGAAAAAAGTTTGTTACACGCGGTGTGAGAAAATGTCTGGAGGTCAGGTGTTGACATTCCTCACTCTTCTCAGTCCCCTTATATCTTTGGGAAGCTTGGACATGCCATAATCTGTAAGTTATTAGTGGCCAATTTTGTATTTCTAAATGTTTAGATACTTTTCTGGTACTTAATAGGTTATTTTAACTCTCTCAAACAAAAAGGTTGTTTGTGATCTAAGTCAAGCTAATGTTGCTAGCTTTTGTTTAGTATGTGGTTGTACAATATCTTATAAGTCAATGTGAACACAGCTTTTACTGAACTTAGGTCGTCAGGTTGTACATAGTACAGGTTGTTAAAAGTAAAACAGTAGCTTTTGTTTTACTGTGGAGCTTTGATTTAAGGCTTGCTGAGTTCATGCTCTACTAAATCTAACTAAAGAGGAAAGAGTCGACCTGTTATATTTTTACAGATATTTTGAACAGTATTTTGAACTACTTGTGAATCTGTGCACTGAAACTGCAATTAACTGCAGTATATTCCCCAACCACATGGTGGCAAACTGAATCATTTAAAGATGTATGCTGAGTCCCAATTCGCCTACTTATACTACGACCTAAAAGAATGTACTTTTTTTGTGAGGAAAAAGTACATACTTTTGAGTGTGTAGCAAAAGAGTATGCATGTTCTGGGACATACTTCGATGACGTCATGCAACGTGAACTTGAACGTGGTTGCCTGGTTACGCACACACACCTCGACTGTTAACAAAACATTTTACATTTCATTCATTCTTGTCCAATATCATTTTATTTACTATTCCCATCTTTTTTTCCACAATACATTTACAATTTGAGGAGTGAAGCAGGGCGTCGTCGTAGATCAACCAGACGCAGGTCATGAGGCGGCTGGTTCTGACGTTCATGTGCAAATGTGTGTAGGCCTACTGTGTAACGAAAGCTACTTATTTTCTGAGCTAAAATATTTAAAGTTTAAAGTGTAACTATTGTTTAACGTATAATACTTAAAAATACCCCGATGAAAATGAACCATGCTTTTACTATAGTAAAAGTGTATTAACCATGTTTCTTTGGTTGGACTGATAAAGTTAACATTTGTACAGCCACAGTATTACTACAAATAAGTCAGACAGAAACATCAAAATAAATACATAAAAAAGACACTTGAATGACACTGTATTAGAGCCTTTTTATTTATTGTTTTGTAGCCTGCAATGAGGCGCTCAGTATCTTCATCGGACCCTACAAGATAAACGGTACTTTTTTGGCACAACATAAACCCATTAATATTATGAGACAATAAAATATAACTTTTATTAGGGTTAAACTGAATTCTTACACTTAAAAACTGAGGGCGCATCTCCGCTGCTGCATCCGACTGCCAGGTTTACATCGTTTACACATCACCAGCACCATCACCGCAAAGCTCCTCCCTCCCGCACGCGATGGGTTGTGGGCAATATTAGCCGTTAGAGTGTGCATTGATCTGCACTTCGAATTCTAACCGGAAATAGTAGACCATCCGGGTATCTTTGGAACACTCATTTCAACATACTACGATTTGGGACGTACTAATTATAGTTTTGCATACTATTTAGGACGGATAGTATGCGAATTGGGACTTGAGCAGTAATGTTGTGATTCTTATATCTTGAACTCTGATCACTTCAAGTATTTAAATTCACAGCAATGAGTCTTGGTTTGTTACATAATGTATTTTATTGAAATTTGCTTGTATGTTCACAGTTTTACAATCAAAAGAGAGGTCTTCAGTAAAGACACTAAGAAGAAAACTGTGTCCTGTTATTCCTGGAACCACCTTCTCTTACTGTTTAGCTCGCTGCATAGGCTGAGTAGCCATACACTCAACCGAGGGCAGAAGACACACGCGCGCACACACATGTACACACACACAGACACACACATGCACAAACACACACACATACACACACACACAGACAGACATGCACATACTACTACTTTTTTTAGGTATATACATAAACACGCAATACAGCCAAATTGCTCCACGTCATTTATTTTTGTGGAAAGCCAGTGCAGGCCTGAGCGGCGGTCATATTTTGTACCGCCATGCGGTACATCTAGTTTTTTTGTAAATTTGGAGTGCTGTCAGTACAGAGAACAACGACAAAAATCGGTGTTGCCTACACCATGTTATCCTCTTTTTAAAATTTGCACCCTGTTGACTTCAATGGGGCAAGTTTTAAACCTGCTTTTAGCCTCTTAACATCCTTGATGTGTCATTACAAGTGCCCAGCCAATGTGAGTGATTCCTTCAGAGTGAACACGGTGAATCTGACTGCAGTAGATGTTCAGCCAGCGCACATACCTGTATTCACTTCCTGTTTTCGGTCGAAGTCCACAGTAGTCGATTGTCGAGTTCACGCAACAGTGCTTAGTTACCAATGATGAACAAGCGTGAACTCGACAATCGACTACTGTGGACTTCGACCGAAAACAGGATGTAAATACAGGTATGTGCGCTGGCTGAATTAACATCACTTTTATTCATATCTTTCACATCTACTGCAGTCAGATTCACCGTGTTCACTCTGAAGGAATCACTCACATTGGCTGTGCACTTGTAATGACACATCAAGGATGTTAAGAGGCTAAAAGCAGGTTTAAAACTTGCCCCACTGAAGTCAACAGGGTGCAAATTTTAAAAAGAGGATAACACGGTGTAGGCAACACCGATTTTTGTCGTTGTTCTCTGTACTGACAGCACTCTAAATTTACAAAAAAATTAGCTCAATGTTAAAATTGACCGGAGTTCTCCTTTAACATGACAAGGTGTTGACTGCTTTGATTAGGCTATTAGACCAAAATCTGATATGTCAGGCCTAGTGAAGACTGGATCTAACACATTTCATTTCTTAATTTTTCACCTGTTGTATAACACTTATTAAACATTTATCATTTGACATTAAACTTTATATTGTTTAAAAGAAAGTAAAAGACTCGGACTGGGACAGCTAGTGATGTAGTCAAGACCACCTTAAAGGCATCAAGTCAAGACCAAGACCAGTGTTTCCAGACCAAGATTTGAGGGGTTGAGACCAAGGCCAGACCAGCACTCCTCAAGTTCATCTGAGAGATCCACATTTACAAATCCAAAACTAAAAATTAAAGAATTAGAGAATAAATAAATACAATTATACATTTTAATATGATACTAAAACCACCAGGAGGTATTGGCAAATCATTAAATGAATGAGTCCAAAAATAATTTATTCAACCGATTCTTTTCAAGCGGTTTATTCATTCAGCACACTGTTAGACCTTACCAGGGTTTTTTTAACAGTAAAATACTTCTTCTCCGGAACTGAAGCACAGGCTCTACTCTTAAGAACAAAAAACTCAACAGAAACCTTTTAAATCCCAACAGAATATTAAACACTAACAGATATATTCTATGTGCAAAGTCTGCAAAACATAAAATAATGTTTCATATCAACATTTACTCTAATTTTATTGCGTTCACATACATTATTTTTCTACTAAATGTAAGTACATTTAATATCTGAGTGAAATAACTAAATTTAGACTTAGGTTTTCACAGTACAAAACTATTTTTGTATTGTTTTTGACGGTAAACCACTGGCAACAGTGTTGCCAATATATTACTGTTTTTCTAATGTACAGTTTATTTCTGTTCAAATACATTCCATGGGTGTGTTGTTTTATATTGCACCTTAAACCCTTTCAACCACGCATGAGTATCATGTAGTGTCCACACTATAAAGAGTAAAAGTAACATTGAGCATTGAGATAATCAAGTGAATATGTAAGTCAGGGGTCCTCAACTCTGGACCACGAGATACACTCCTGCAGAGTTCAGCTCCAACCCTAATCATACACACCTAAACAAGCTAATCAAGGTATTCGTGATTACTACAAAGTTACAGGTACACAGCAAAATCTGTGTTAAATCAACACTGCTCAGAAAAACATATAGTCCCAATCTACAGAGTGTTAAAAGTGTTAAAGTTAATGAGATAATTAAGTGATTAATTAAGAGATGATTCAGCATTAGCGATGAACACCTGCTGTTAACAAGCAGAATCACTTAAGGAAAGAACTACAACTGACCAGGGCCGTGCACAGGGGGGTGGCCCGGTGGCTAGAGCCACTGCCCCTCTGCCCTCATCGACTGAGGTGCCCCTCTTCCCCACCCCCACCGCTCCGCTCAAAGCATTCCGCTGATTCCGCTAATCCGTTACAGGTTTTCACGCTCGCTCCGCAGCATCACTCACAGTATACGACAGTTCACGAAAGCTGTCGCATTAACAGGTAGGCTATGCAAGACAGTGGTTGAATCTGCGAAATTAGTCATTTGTTTTTGTTGTATTTATGTCGGTAATGTTTTGCTCTTGGTCTTCTGGCTTCTGGCTCTTTCTACTAGTGCTAACAACTTGTAGGCCTACAACCAGGGCTGGACTGGCCATCGGGCATACCGCGCACTTTCCCGGTGGGCCGACGTGCTTTTTGGGCAGATACATCTCATATACTCATACATTATTTTTATTATTAGGCCTATTATTTTTATTATTAGGCCTATTATTTTTTCTTTTTAACGGCCCATAAAATTTGTACATCGGCGGCCCATTCGTTTTGTTTTCTTTTGCTTAATTGGCGGTGCTGGGTTTGTGCCGGTGTAATGCACTGGTCAGAAAAAGTCAGCGTTAGGGTTTTTTTTTTCTTCTTCTGACAGACCAGTCCATGAAACACGTAGATCAGCGGCCCATTGGTTCTTTTCTTGATTGACACTGGGCTGGGCCAATCACAACTTTAAACGAGTGAGTGAGCGAGCGTGCAGCAGTGTCAGTGTGTATCTGTCAAAATAGTCAGCAAGATGGAGAAGAAACGCAAGGAATGTGCAGAAAAACAGCGTGAAAAAATAGAAACAGGCCCTTGAAGCAGACACTGTAAAATGTGTCTAAATATACACTACCGTTCAAAAGTTTGGGGTCAGTAAGATTTTTTAATGTTTTTAAAAGAAGTAGCCTATCTTCTGCTCACCAAGGCTGCATTATTTGATAAAAAAACAAACAGTAATATTGTGAAATATTATGACAATTTAAAATGACTGTTTTCTATTTTAATATATTTTAAATTGTAATTTATTCCTGTGATCAAGGCTGAATGTTCAGCATCATTACTCCAGTCTTCAGTGTCACATGATCCTTCAGAAATCATTCTAATATGATGATTTGATGCTCAAGAAACAGTCATTATTATTATCAATGTTGAAAACAGTTGTGTAATTTTTTTTTTTCAAAATTCTTTGATGAATAGAAAGTTAAAAAGAACAGCATTACTCTATATTCACATAGAAAACAGCTGTTTTAAATTGGAATAATATTTCAGAATATTACTGTTTTTGTTTGCATTTTTAATCAAATAAATGCAGCCTTGGTGAGCAGAAGATTCTTCTTTTAAAAACATTAAAAATCTTACTGACCCCAAACTTTTGAACGGTAGTGTATGTTTTCTGACCTTCATCAGCTCCTGTGGCAGATGATGATAGTGAGGAGGATCAGGAGAAAGATGAGAAAGCGTAGAGCCTGCGGTAAGCAGAACTAACAGTTACTTTCAAAACAGTTAGGCTATGTCATGAGTGTAGGAACCCATAACCGAGTTACAGATCATTTCCACATTGGCATAGTTGACGATTACCGCAATTCACTAGAAATTTAATGAGAGGCGTTTGTAAACCATGTTTTCCGCCAAAATAAAAGCTTGATGCAGTTTCCGTCAAAATAAAATAAGATCATGTGCAATCACTTACTCTTTCAAGTACAGAAATTGGTACAAAACTAATTATGAAAGTTTCCTTTATTGTTTTACAAAATATGGCTATTACTGTCATTTGATTAATATTATAACTATTATTATGTAGTAGGTGTAATGTAAATAGACACTGTAACTAAAAGGTTTGAATATTTCTTTGTTTAATTTGCACACTGAATATGGGTTGGAGCTTTTAATTTTGAACTCTCAAAGTGCACCAGATTGATGAATTTAACATTAAAATGCACAACATTTTCTGGAGGCATGCCCCCAATGATTGTTGACCAATGATATTATGATCATATAGTGGGCCAGTCTGGACCAAAATGCCAGGGCCGATTTTTTTTTTTGTTGCCCCAGTCCAGCCCTGTGTACAACATATCCACGTTCTTAGAATTAGCTGCTTGTCTAATCAAATTATTGTACTCTCGATCAGATCTAATACAAATAACTACATTTTCTGTTGTTGGCACACTTTATAGTGCCCCTTTTTTGGTTTAGGCCACTGCCCCTTAAAATGTCTGTGCACGGCCCTGCAACTGACTTCAACCACAGCATTAGATGAAATCAACTGAAGGTAAAGGAAGACATGAAATCTCTCAAGGTCTCAGCAGAGGAATCAAATTAGATTAGGGTTGGAGATGAACTGTGCAGGACAGTCAATCGGCAGGAGCTGGATTGGGCACCCCTGAGTTAAACTCTTCAGGAAAGTGGATCTCACGGTCCAGAGTTGAGGACTGCTGAAGTGATTGTTGAGCATTAGTGATGAACACCTGCTGTTAACAAGCAGAATCACTGAAGGAAAGAGGAACAACAAGAACAGACAACAACTGTCCTCCATCCAGTACACATAACTACACTTATCACTAACCAGATTTACTTTATTTCTGTTATACATCCACTGAAGTTCTTGAGAATTAACAGAGGTTTGGATCTTGATGTTTTGTTGAAAATATTTGGTTTGAATGTCAGTGTTTCATTTAGTTGGTCTCTTGATATTAAGACCTAAAAATAATTTTGTTTTCGAGCTGCTTTCACATTCATGGCAAAAAAAAATAAAAAAATAAAAACAAATGATGATGATCAATGAGTGCTGATTGTTATTCAATAATGATGACTGGATACTGATCTCATGCAGTGTTCAATCCTTTATCAAAAGTGTTATATAATTAAAATGCAACTCTCCATTACCACCACTTAGAAACAACAGCAAGATTCCAGCAACAATCATTATGACGGATGTTTTAAACTCAAGAAAAAATACTGTTACAACATCAGTTAGACAGACATCAAAACTCGGCACATGAATCTCAAAAATGGCGACAATAAAAAGACCATCCAGCTGCATCATTTATTCAGTTTTGTACTATGCTGTCATCCAGCATGCATTACACAAAACTTTTTGATTGTCACCATTGTTAAGATTCACATGCTGATAGTTGATCTCTGTGTGTGTCTGATTGATGATGGAACTCAAAATGTCTTATACTCTCTATGATCTTAATATTCTCTAAAATAACTGATTACTGAAAGATTGCTGGATTAATGATGTAGAATCACAGAGCTACCATGATCAATAAATACAAAAATAATAGACACTGGATGAGATCAGCAGGTCATGTCCAAGGTAATTATGGCATCCTCACAAAAGATGTTTCTTGCCATAACAAATGTATTTTATAAACAGTTACAGCAGCAAGAGAAAAACAGATGTTATAAAGTCAAGGGTCAAGAGCCCAACTAAAGCAAACACTGATCATCATAATGGCGACACACTATATTATTTTAAACAAAATCATCTAAAACTCTTAACTTTCAACAAGAACTTCTTTGCATGTATGAAAGAAACTGTTATGCAATCCAGATAGCAGCATTGTGTCACCCCACTTCTAGCACATGTGGAATGATAATCTGCGTCCGATAATAAGATCATGTGATGCCTGCTTGTGGTCCACCCAAGGGCCACCACTGCATTCCATGCTGCATGTGGACCAGATAATCATTCCACATGTGCCAGATGTGAACTGGATCTGGGCTGTCACAATGTTGTTTGTGGGTCGGTGAATGAGTCAATTTCTGTGAACTTAGTCTAACAACACAACGAGTTAGAACAACTTGAACTTGAACAGAAATGAAAAGGCCGAAATAACATTTAACCATGCACAAAACATATAAACTTTTTGTTTTATGCGCATGCGCAAAAAAATACTACGTCATGAGTTTGAAAAATGTGCTGTCCTTCATGTTTCTAATAAATACAGGGTTCATAGAAAGTATCACCGAATTTACTTTTTTCTCCAGTGAAATATTTACAGATCCAAATAAAGATGTTGTCCTGGCTAACCTCCTGCCTGAAGACACAGGTGACTAACCTGAATCAACCCAGTCCCAATGGTTCAGGACAACCAACTGAAAATCATCAACCCAGTCCAAATGGTTCAGGACAACCAACTGAAAATCATGCAGATAATGAACCCAAGGTAAATATGTGTCGTCTATAACATTACACTGCAAATAAAAATCAGAGAGAATTGATAACAGCGGCAACGAGTAACCGCTTTGCAACTTCTGAAAATATACACTTACACATCAACACTTATCATACAATCCTGAGCAGTGGTGACAATAATTATCCATACTGAAGTGCATGCTGGGATTTCTGATACCCAGCATGCATTGCACATTGAAACATTTTGTTTATTGACACCATTGTTGAGGTGCATATTTTATTCACTCCATAGTTTTAAAATTGCACACTATGAACGATTGGCACAAAACCTAATACTCATGACATAGTTTCACAGGGTTGGTAACACAAAATAGAGTTCTCAACGGGTCGGGTCGGCCCGACAAACCCGACGGGACCCGCGGGTTCGGGTCGAAAATATAATCAAATGACTCGGGTCGGGTCGGACCTCGGGCTTAATCTTTTCCGCTCAGTGAAAAAAAAATACAAAATTATTAATCATCGCTGCTGTTCACCATAAAGTCTGGCTGCTGCGTGCAACGTGCATCATGGAGAGGGGCGGGGGCAGACCTGACGTCGCTGCGTGCACGCCTTTAGCCTGGAGAGAAGAAGATGGAGTTAGTGAAAAGTAAACTTGCCGCAGGTGAATTCACCGTCGCTACTATAGCCTATTTATATATTTAAAGTTTATTGTTTCAGTTGTTTGTATTGTTTGTATTGTTAAAAGGTGTGAACATTAAAGGTTGATTTGAATTCCCGTCTGCTGGTCATGATAATACGTGTATGAGAAAAAAAAATCCAACGCGGCGTCGGGCCGGGTTCGGGCAGATAATTCATGTTGATGTGTCGGGTTACATCGGGTCCGGGCTTTAAAAGCCATGGGCCGGGTCGGGTCGGGTTGTAATTTTCAGGCCAGTTGAGAACTCTAACACAAAACCCTCAAATGACAATGACATTGATCAGTGACTTTACATGCATTCAGGCCAGGTTATGATTATATATATATATATACTGTATATAAGTTAACATCTCTTGATTTGACTGCTTTACAACATTATATACACTCACCTAAAGGATTATTAGGAACACCTGTTCAATTTCTCATTAATGCAATTATCTAATCAACCAATCACATGGCAGTTGCTTCAATGCATTTAGGGGTGTGGTCCTGGTCAAGACAATCTCCTGAACTGAATGTCAGAATGGGAAAGAAAGGTGATTTAAGCAATTTTGAGCGTGGCATGGTTGTTGGTGCCAGACGGGCCGGTCTGAGTATTTCACAATCTGCTCAGTTACTGGGATTTTCACGCACAACCATTTCTAGGGTTTACAAAGAATGGTGTGAAAAGGGAAAAACATCCAGTATGCGGCAGTCCTGTGGGCGAAAATGCCTTGTTGATGCTAGAGGTCAGAGGAGAATGGGCCGACTGATTCAAGCTGATAGAAGAGCAACTTTGACTGAAATAACCACTCGTTACAACCGAGGTATGCAGCAAAGCATTTGTGAAGCCACAACACACACAACCTTGAGGCGGATGGGCTACAACAGCAGAAGACCCCACCGGGTACCACTCATCTCCACTACAAATAGGAAAAAGAGGCTACAATTTGCACAAGCTCACCAAAATTGGACAGTTGAAGACTGGAAAAATGTTGCCTGGTCTGATGAGTCTCGATTTCTGTTGAGACATTCAGATGGTAGAGTCAGAATTTGGTGTAAACAGAATGAGAACATGGATCCATCATGCCTTGTTACCACTGTGCAGGCTGGTGGTGGTGGTGTAATGGTGTGGGGGATGTTTTCTTGGCACACTTTAGGCCCCTTAGTGCCAATTGGGCATCGTTTAAATGCCACGGCCTACCTGAGCATTGTTTCTGACCATGTCCATCCCTTTATGACCACCATGTACCCATCCTCTGATGGCTACTTCCAGCAGGATAATGCACCATGTCACAAAGCTCGAATCATTTCAAATTGGTTTCTTGAACATGACAATGAGTTCACTGTACTAAAATGGCCCCCACAGTCACCAGATCTCAACCCAATAGAGCATCTTTGGGATGTGGTGGAACGGGAGCTTCGTGCCCTGGATGTGCATCCCACAAATCTCCATCAACTGCAAGATGCTATCCTATCAATATGGGCCAACATTTCTAAAGAATGCTTTCAGCACCTTGTTGAATCAATGCCACGTAGAATTAAGGCAGTTCTGAAGGCGAAAGGGGGTCAAACACAGTATTAGTATGGTGTTCCTAATAATCCTTTAGGTGAGTGTATATTGTTCCAGAGAAAATCTACCATAGAAAGTGATGGGTCAACAGCCCAACTAAAGCAAACACTGATCTCCATAATGGTGGCATTGCATTTTTACCAATAAAACATCAACATCTAAACCTCTGTTAATTCTCAACAATAATTTCTGTAGAAGCATGGCAGAAATAAAGTCAATCTGGTTAGTAACAATTGAAGTGATCTTGAGAGATTTAATGTCTTATTTTATCTTCAGTTGATTTCATCTAATGCTGTGGCTGAAGTCAGTTGTAGTTCTGTGTTTTTCTTTCCTTCAGTGAAGTTAACAGCAGGTGTTCAGCAGGTGTTCATCATTAATGCTCAATAATCACTTTAATAATCACTTTAATAATCACTTTATTAGTCACTTAATTAATCACCTAATTTCTTGCCTGCAATGTATATCTACTTTTATTGAACTCAACTGAAATAATTCAAGAGCAATAATAACTATTGGTTTCTAAAATTAAAAGAATTAAGGTAATTGGTGTCCTCAAATGTAATTAGTTATCTTAACTTGTTGGGTTTTTACAGTGTAGCAGGTTAAATCAACCTGATGTGTTTCAGTCAAGTCACCTTCATTTATATAGCGCTTTTAACAATATAGATTGTTTCAAAGAAGTTTTACAGTGATAATAGGAAATTAAAGTAACGGAGATTGTTTTGGCTTTACAGCAGCTCTAGACGAAAGTTATTGTCCAGCTAAAGTTAGTTTAATTGATTCACCTCCTTTTGCAAATATCATTAGTTATTAACTTAGGGGCCGCTAACACGACACCGTTCTAACAGAAAACCCTTAATTTTCCAAGGTGCAAGTGGTGAACCCCCCCCCAAAAAACAAAAAAACAAAAACAAAAAAACAATCGTTATCATCTCAGCGTAAGCTTCAAAACTGTGAATCTGTGAAAACGCTGACGGCGTGAACATGCGTATTACGTGTTCAGTCTATATGTATGCACGTTTGAATATATGGGCCATTCTACAGAATTGGTGCAAACTGCTGTCCCTCATCCAAAAAACACATTTGAAAAGCATTTAATTATTAAAATCTTAGATGTTTACTAAGATCCTTCAATTATCTATTGAAACCCACAATAATATTTAAGATATCAGTAAGCTTTATATTTATAAAATCATAATTTATGGGCTACTTTCAATTAGGAGGTGGCTGTCCCAAACCCTAACCCCTAAATTTCAACTTGTGAAAATGATATTGAAAAAATTTTTGCAATTTTTTCCATTCTTGTTTTTAAAAAAATATTTTCGTTTTTTTTAAAAAAATGAAGTTAAAAAAAATATTTATTTTATATTTTATTTTTAAATCATGAAACTTTATCTAAAAAAACATGTCCCGCATTTCCATGTCACTACCAAAACAGTGAATGTTGTAGTCCATTGGCTGAGACTGATTTTAACCACACTCCTACATTTTTGATCAGGAAATATTCCTGTGTCCCTCTCTCTCATGTGCTATATGGTGAGTAGATTGATCCCATCATTTTGAGGTAAATGTGTTCTAAAGTCTAAAAATCTGTGTGTAACTTTAAGGAATGTCACTACCAAACTCATTTTTTCTGCTATTGAGAAAACTTTTTTGGATGTTATTCCATAAAATTTAGTTGTTATACAACAAGTCCTCCAACCCATACGACCATTTAGGTCGTTTGTGACTACCTTCAAATACGACACATAAGAGCGTTCCCTAAATTGGCGCCCCTACCGGCAGCTGGAGATACGGAGAAATGCAACATAAACTTTCGCCTCAATGCATTGTGGTTTTTTTTTTTATCTACCTGATACAAGTTTACGTCAAACTCCAGCTATTCTTAGTTGTTTATTGCTATAAAAAGATATGGATTTTTTTTTTTTGATGACTTCAACACACGTACAGGTAGGGGTTCCATCCGTCCTGTATATTCCTGTGTTTATGAATGCAATTTGCATTTCAAGCTATGTGACGTTCCAATCATTCAAACGGACGCCAGCATTATAAAGTTATAGTTTTCATTGTGATGTTATTTTGAAATTCGCCTATAGTGGGAAAGGAATCAGGCAAAAAGTCCACACATTTACTATGTTTTACCATAGTAACTCGCTCCGATGTTACTGTAGTAAAAGCAACCGCATCCCTGATTCTTCTTCCACCGTAACTGTAGGTAACCACGTACAATGCTTTTACCACAGTAACTGTTTTTATTGTGTAAGTATTGCAGTTAACTAACTGTTTTATTGTGTACTATTAGTTAAAAAGCAGAGTAACACAAAACCTACCATTCTTTTATCACAGTTACTACAGTTGTAATGTGGTATTTAGTTAAAACACAGTAATACAACACTTACAATGGTTTTACCTAGGTAACTATAGTTTCACTGTGGTATTTGTTAAAGCACAGTAACATACCATGCTTTTACCACAGTAACTGTGTTTTACTGTCTACTATTTGTAGTTAAAGCACAGAAACCACAGCACTTACAAGGGTTTTACCAGAGTAACTGTTGTGTTACAGTGGTATTTGTTGTTGAAACACAAAACACTTGCCATGGTTTTTGTAAACACTTGCAATGGTTTTACCATAGTGACCATAGTTTTACTGTGGTAGTTGGTAGTTGTAGCAAAAGCATAGTAACACAACACTTACCATGGTTTTACCACAATGACTGCAGCATTTGCCATGCCTTTAATACCTTTTTGTAATGTAATTCTAATCCAAAAATGTTTTCTGTCTTGCAGTTACTTCAGATCACATACTCCTCCATCTCCCACAACAACCTTTAATCCAACAGCTTGAGGCCATCTCTCGCAAAAGCGCACTTTCTGTCTGTCTGTCTGTCTGTCTGTCTGTCTGTCTGTCTGTGAGTCTGTCTGTCTGTCTGTCTGTCTGTGAGTCTGTCTGTCTGTCTGTGAGTCTGTCTGTCTGTGAGTCTGTCTGTCTGTCTGTCTGTGAGTCTGTCTGTCTGTCTGTCTGTCTGTGAGTCTGTCTGTCTGTCTGTCTGTCTGTGAGTCTGTCTGTCTGTCTGTGAGTCTGTCTGTCTGTCTGTCTGTGAGTCTGTCTGTCTGTCTGTGAGTCTGTCTGTCTGTCTGTCTGTCTGTCTGTCTGTGAGTCTGTCTGTCTGTGAGTCTGTCTGTCTGTGAGTCTGTCTGTCTGTCTGTCTGTCTGTCTGTCTGTGAGTCTGTCTGTCTGTCTGTCTGTCTGTCTGTCTGTCTGTGAGTCTGTCTGTCTGTCTGTGAGTCTGTCTGTCTGTCTGTGAGTCTGTCTGTCTGTCTGTCTGTGAGTCTGTCTGTCTGTCTGTGAGTCTGTCTGTCTGTCTGTCTGTCTGTCTGTCTGTGAGTCTGTCTGTCTGTGAGTCTGTCTGTCTGTCTGTCTGTGAGTCTGTCTGTCTGTCTGTGAGTCTGTCTGTCTGTCTGTGAGTCTGTCTGTCTGTCTGTGAGTCTGTCTGTCTGTCTGTCTGTCTGTGAGTCTGTCTGTCTGTCTGTGAGTCTGTCTGTCTGTCTGTCTGTGAGTCTGTCTGTCTGTCTGTCTGTCTGTCTGTGAGTCTGTCTGTCTGTCTGTCTGTCTGTGAGTCTGTCTGTCTGTGAGTCTGTCTGTCTGTCTGTCTGTCTGTCTGTGAGTCTGTCTGTCTGTCTGTCTGTGAGTCTGTCTGTCTGTGAGTCTGTCTGTCTGTCTGTCTGTCTGTGAGTCTGTCTGTCTGTGAGTCTGTCTGTCTGTGAGTCTGTCTGTCTGTCTGTCTGTCTGTGAGTCTGTCTGTCTGTGAGTCTGTCTGTGAGTCTGTCTGTCTGTCTGTCTGTGAGTCTGTCTGTGAGTCTGTCTGTCTGTGAGTGTCTCTCTCTTTCTCAGCTTTTTTTCTGAACTGTAATTCATTTACACATATTTTTGCTCTCTTTCTTTCTCTTCTTTATCATGGCATATTCCAATTATAATTTTTTGACCAATTCTGTCAGAAAGGTGCTATTAACAGGTGATCTTGAAGAAGCTGCCAGGGAGGCTGAATAAGTTCTTCAAAGGTTCAACATTCACAGGTAATGTTGAACACATTTAGTTATAAGTGATTTGCTTTAACGAACATATCCCTATTTTGTGTGTTATTAACTTTCCTTAAAGTCCTTCCTCACAAATATTTTGGTCATGGATCATTTTTAACACACGGTCTCAACATTATTTATTTCTCTTTGTTTCAGTTGAAAAGTGCTGTCAAGGGCTTGTTAAACCTGTCTCTGTGGAGAGGGATGAGTTCGGCCATCTTGTGCGTAACGCAGAAGACAAAAAGCTGCAAAGGCAAACATTTCCAATGGTATGTCTATGTTGGTCTTAACCCTTGATTAAACATTACTGCAGTTACATTTTGCACAGCATTTGATCTTTCTTAAACTTTGTTTTACAAGGCCCCATCAGTAAGAATCCCTAATAAAGCATCCTGTCAAAGTAGTAATAATTCATACAATTTACCAATTCAGCAAATTCATATGATATTGTACCAGTGTACTCGTACAAAATTCTATGACTTTTACTCCTGCTGCTGTCATTGGCCATTGCCTCAACTCTCATGCAGATTGCGCCCATTGTAAGTAGTCAGACTGTTTATATCAGAACATTTATATTAAGTCCATTGTATTCTTTATTAACCTTTACATATTGGCGCCGTCTCTTCTCGTTCCAACAGTACATGATATTTTTCCACACCTCTAGTCTGCCTTTTTATCCATATTGATTTATATTGAGCACATCTGTTTAAGAAGCAAGAGTCTGAAAAGGCTAGTTTAACATGTCACGGGACACATCAGATTTTCAATTAATTTGTCCTAATTAGATCACTTAAGTTCGTTCACACCAAGAACAAACTATTTTAATATCCACACCAAATGGATGATAAAGTTCTGTTTATTATAAGCGGTTATGTTGTCTGCCATTTTAAGTGCTCAAGCTTTTTGAAGTCTGGTAGATTCTGATTGGTTGTCAATGTTTTTGTTTTATTGTTCATTTTATTGTTTATCTTTTAAGAGCCAACCCTTCCAAAAGCTTCACATCTCTCTCTGTCTTGCGTGGCACATCTGCTCTCAGCCCTTCTACACTCTTACTGCTTACTTCCACTCTTAGCATGTCTACTTTTAATTTCTATTTAATTTCTCTTCTACAGTGAACACTCCCATCTCTCCTGTGAGCACTCCTGTCATTACCACCATCCCTCCCACTGTATTCTACACACCAAAAAGAGGGAAAACAAATAAATGTGGTAATATAAAAATGATTTTAAAAAATTCTTTCTTTTTAACATTATTTTCTTAATTGTGTCAACTTAATGTTGCTGAATTGCATATTATTTATTTATATATGAATGTTATAAATGCATTTTCTTGCTGAAAACAGTTGACTTATAGATATATATTATACAATTTAAATATATATTATACAATTTTTTTTTTTTTTTTTTTTTTAACCAACTGCTTTTTTTTTTTTTTTTTTTTACATAGTGGTGCAAACTGGAGATCTACCTGTGTGACAGAGGATGCTGTGCTGGACACTTATCTTTTGTCTTTACACAGTTTGACATATCAATAAACATTGGGAAATGACTACAAAATGTGTGCATTCCTTATGCTTTTTAAAAAATACTTGTTTTATTCCTATATTTATATTAGAAGAACTAAGAAAAGCAAGGGGTCCATTTCCAGGAAACACAAAGGTGATTAAATGTATACCTTTAATACACTGTAAATATTACTGAAGCACTTCATTTGAATAGTGGCTGCACTCTTTGGTTAAGAAATAATTTATTAAGAAATAACATTAATTATGTTCATATTTATTTGTCATACAGTATACAACTGCAACAATTTGTAGCTCAACTATAAGCTGTACAGGCTAATATACAACGGAAACCATTAGGCCTTTGCATGGAGATGTTTCACTGTAATCATCAAATCTATTGCTGGATCGGGTTAACCCCACAATGCAATCTGTCATTTTAGTTTTATATTTAGTGGGGAAAAATGTTTAACTGATAATTTCTCCATTCACCACAAGAACCTGGAAGATCCTGTCATTAATGACCATATATGGACAAGTAAGTGTGATGCATTTGCTCAACTGGGTTGTCATTGGCTTTGACCTTTCCTTGGCACTCACAGGACTGGCTGTGGTTGGACAATCTTTTAACCCATATTAAAAAACGTTTAATTTTGCAAAGTACGTTTTGCTGTTATTATTACGTCAGTAATACATTCAGTTAGCAATGCGTGTTGCTATGTTGTGAGAAATTACCCCTGTACCGAGATCCTAACCCTAACCCTAAGAATAACTTAATTGAACTACAAACAAAGACTATAGTGTTCCATCAATAGAATGGCAGAGGATTATGGGTAATGTAGTTTAAAACGTTTAATAAGGAAATGGAAACAATTACTATCTTTAATGAACAAAGGGATATCTAATCACATGCATTGTGCAAACCTCTATGACATATTTGATTGGCAGGCTGAAATTTGATATTTTACTATGAGTACCTTTTAAAACGCCTTTATAACCCCTTTTTACATTTGAAACTGTGTCCAACATTATTTAGTAAACATAGCATATGTGGTTGTCATGCAATTTTTGATTTGATACTATAATCACACTTTGATTTACAGCCACTTGCAAAATGTGCATTTTTTTTGCTCTTCCAGGGGACTCTGCAGGGCACCTGGGCATGGAAGGGCAGTAAAAGATACACAGATGTGTTCTCATAATGGACAACAAACTGTTTTTTTTTTTTACATTTATATTGTCCTTTCAACAACTTACCATTATGTAAGTTGTTGCAAGTTCATTCAGTTATAGTTAACAACAGAATAGGAATAGACCCCCAAAATTTTAAATAAATGCCCACTTGGAATGGGCTTCTCTGTTTTCATTAGAACAAAAAGAACAAAAAAACAAACAAAAAAACAGTGTTAACAGTAAACAAAGGCATCAATTTAAACAACCAATAGACCTATCCATTGTGACCCTTCATTGTACTAGGCCAATGTGCCATTCAGTAAGAAAAGGTATACACAGTGTGTAGCTTATAGTGCAAAAGTCATACAGTGCAAATAATCATAATATAAAGTACCTCATTTGTTAAACTCTGTCTCAATATTTTCTCATCTTTGTCCTCCTCAAGTTCTGGACATAGAAATATGCATGCTCATCTTGCTTATAGTACAGATCCATGTTGACCTTATCCTGGTACATCATCCTCAGTGTGCCTTAAGTGCCTGTAACAATACAGCCCATGCGATCTCTTGTGATGCATCTTTCAGCCTTTCACCTCATGTACCTGAAATTTGGCATATTTACTGTATTTGGGTATTGTAACCCTAACCCTAACCCTAACCCAAAACATATGCAACGGTAACATTCTAGGAAATTATTGTCCCAAATGTCATTAATGTGACTAAATTTTCATGTCTAAATTAAAACAATCATGATAATTATATATATATATATATATATATATATATTTTTTTTTTTTTTTTTTTTTTTTAACCAAAATCAAATTTTGTATATACAAAACATCATCCTTAATACAGAATATTCACCATATTTTATTATCCAACACCATGTACAAACTTTACTGGAGAATACAGCATAAATACAGCTAAAGTAGCATATAAAGACATGGTATTTGAGCGAAATAAAAATGGGTTATATTATAATCATGATATTTATCAGTTATAAGTTAAATGCATGCATAGTGAAATGTCTTGAACACCACAGACTCACATCCAGTTTCCTTCTCATCATCAGAGCTAAACTGGTTTTCTTCCTCTTGCTTGCTTGTCCATCTCCCTATCAAAATCTAACCATGTATAAGCAATTTACAAACGATGAACAAAAGATGTGATAAATTAAAATCAAATCACTTTATTGTCAGAATACCATGGAGGGAGGGAAATACAGGTAATGAAACCTTTTTGAGCAAACTCTGCAGCATGACAGTATGGATTACAAGTATAGACAATATACAATATACACAGTATACATAAGGGACTCAATACAGGTAGAGAACAATATATGGTACAATATTATAGACAGAGCACGAAATGAAAACAATAATAAACACAGTAATCACAGTATACATATTACAGTGCAGTATGGTATGAATTAGTAAAAATGTCAGGGTGCAGTATAATACTGAGTCAGAGTCCAGTCAGTGTAACTGATGTAACTGATAAAGTGTAGTGCATATGAGGTTGGGGGGTGAAGTGTGCTGTGTGTGGTGTTACTGGTACAAGTCCAGTCTGCTGGTGCGCATTCTGCGATAACGTCTGCATGACGGTAAAGGTGAGGGCAGTCCATGGCTCGGGTGGCTGGAGTCTCTGATGATTCTCCGTGTCTCACTCACTCACACACACACACACACACACACACACACACACACACACACACACACACACACCAGAGGGAGGGAAGCTCACCTCACCTCAAACAGTGTTCTGTGCAGTTCGTACCACTCTCTCCAGAGCTTTGCAGTTCAGGGCGGTGCTGTTCCTAGAGGCAGTGATGCAGCCAGTCAGGATCCTCTCCTCAGTGCATGAGTAAAATGATTAGAGGGTTTTGGTGCTCACACTGAACTTCCTCTGCTGTATGAGTTAGAAAAGCCACTGATGAGCCTTCTTCAGCACATCATCAGTGTGGATGGGCCATGTGTGGTCACCGGTGATGTGAACACAGAGGAAATTGAATAGTTCATCAGCACCACTGTGATGCGGTGTAGTTTTTTCTCAACCAGGGGATGAAGTCCTAACAAAATAAAACATGTATTTAGGAGGTGGTAAACCAATAAACCATATATAATAGTATTGTTTATAATTGTTGCACTAGACTTACCATTGATTCCATGGGCCGTAACTCTGAGCTGTCACAGTAGAGCTTTTTGGGAGTGTAGTCTTCACAGCGGATAACTGATGCAGTGCTGCACTTGGTGGCCACAGAATCGTCCCGTCAACAAAGACTCCACCGTCTCTGGCCTCAGACCCGTTTCTCTTTAGTCTACTCTTTAGACCATGCGAACTGACCAACTGCGTGAAGACGGACCTGAGCATTGAGTGTGTTCAGTGCAAGCTACCAGTTCCTCTACTTCTTGATGTAGTCTTTCTGTACAAGTAGAAAATGAGAACATAATACAAGCAGTCATTACAAATCACTTACAATGTATTTAAAACGGTTTAGTACAACATGCCTATTTCTTCATCAACTGGCTTCATCCTCCTTCAAACAATCAGACAAAACAATAAGTTAATAATAACAAAAAATAGTTTTGGTGAATATTGTGCAGGTGTCAGTACTCACCATATTCAGTCATTTCCTGCCCAAATTCCAAAGATGATGCACAGCTGATTTGACATAATAGGAGCTATAAAAACATGTATGAGTATCTATGAGATATCTATGGATATCTGAGATGGCCATGTTCACTCCTCATTCCCAAAATGACTGGTTTGCCTGGTTTACTCCATTTCAGCTGTAAAACAATACATATCTATTGACCCCATGTTTACATACTATTGTCGTTTAAACATATACATTAAGACAGGAACTGAGACATTAAGACTAAGATGAAGAGAAATATGCAGAGAAAGGCAGAATTTTGGGTGTAAGTTTTATGAAATTAGAGGAACGGTGGTATTCAAAAGCTGTATCTTCAATAGCAAGCTATAATAAATGCATGTTGCCAGTATTGTTGTAAAAGGCCTCTTTAACCAAGGATGAGTCCACACTGCAGCTATTTAACATATTATGACACAGAGGAACAATATCGTTGGAATAACTTTCAGAAATGTTTTTGTTTTTTTCAGCTGATGAACAATAAAATCCTTGACAGCCAATCAGTGATCTGATTAGGACAATTATTTGAAGATCTGATGTGTCACGTGACTTGTTAAACTAGCATTTCCTGACCCTTGCTTCTTAAACAGATGTGCTCAATAAAAACCAACATGTGGAAAGATATAATTTACTATTGGAACGAGAAGAGACGGCGCCAATATGTAAAGGTTAATAAAGAATACAATGGACTTAATATAAATGTTCTGATATAAACAGTCTGACTACTTACAATGGGCGCAATCTGCATGAGAGTTGAGGCAATGGCCAATGACAGCAGCAGGAGTAAAAGTCATAGAATTTTGTACGAGTACACTGGTACAATATCATATGAATTTGCTGAATTGGTAAATTGTATGAATTATTACTACTTTGACAGGATGCTTTATTAGGGATTCTTACTGATGGGGCCTTGTAAAACAAAGTTTAAGAAAGATCAAATGCTGTGCAAAATGTAACTGCAGTAATGTTTAATCAAGGGTTAAGACCAACATAGACATACCATTGGAAATGTTTGCCTTTGCAGCTTTTTGTCTTCTGCGTTACGCACAAGATGGCCGAACTCATCCCTCTCCACAGAGACAGGTTTAACAAGCCCTTGACAGCACTTTTCAACTGAAACAAAGAGAAATAAATAATGTTGAGACCGTGTGTTAAAAATGATCCATGACCAAAATATTTGTGAGGAAGGACTTTAAGGAAAGTTAATAACACACAAAATAGGGATATGTTCGTTAAAGCAAATCACTTATAACTAAATGTGTTCAACATTACCTGTGAATGTTGAACCTTTGAAGAACTTATTCAGCCTCCCTGGCAGCTTCTTCAAGATCACCTGTTAATAGCACCTTTCTGACAGAATTGGTCAAAAAATTATAATTGGAATATGCCATGATAAAGAAGAGAAAGAAAGAGAGCAAAAATATGTGTAAATGAATTACAGTTCAGAAAAAAAGCTGAGAAAGAGAGAGACACTCACAGACAGACTCACAGACAGACTCACAGACAGACAGACAGACAGACTCACAGACAGACTCACAGACAGACAGACAGACAGACAGACAGACTCACAGACAGACTCACAGACAGACAGACAGACAGACAGACAGACAGACAGACAGAAAGTGCGCTTTTGCGAGAGATGGCCTCAAGCTGTTGGATTAAAGGTTGTTGTGGGAGATGGAGGAGTATGTGATCTGAAGTAACTGCAAGACAGAAAACATTTTTGGATTAGAATTACATTACAAAAAGGTATTAAAGGCATGGCAAATGCTGCAGTTATTGTGGTAAAACCATGGTAAGTGTTGTGTTACTATGCTTTTGCTACAACTACCAACTACCACAGTAAAACTATGGTCACTGTGGTAAAACCATGGTAAGTACTGTGGTTACTGTTCTTTAACTACAAAAAGTAGACAGTGACAGTGTTACTGTGGTAAAAACATTGTAAGTTACTGTGCTGAAACTACAAATTCCACAGTAAATCTACAGTTACTGTGGTAAAACCATTTGAGGTACTGTGTTTTAACTACAAATTCCACAGTAAATCTACAGTTACTGTGGTAAAACCATTTGAGGTACTGTGTTTTAACTACAATACCACAGTAAAACTATGGTTACTGAAGTATAAGCATGGTAAATATTGTTAATGTGTTTTAACTACAAATACCACAGTAAAACTATGGTCACTGTGGTAAAACCATGGTAAGTGCTGTGGTTACTGTTCTTTAACTACAAAAAGTAGACAGTGACAGTGTTACTGTGGTAAAAACATTGTAAGTTACTGTGCTTAAATTACAAATTCCACAGTAAATCTACAGTTACTGTGTTAAAACCATTTGAGGTACTGTGTTTTAACTACAATACCACAGTAAAACTATGGTTACTGAAGTATAAGCATGGTAAATATTGTTAATGTGTTTTAACTACAAATACCACAGTAAAACCACAGTGTTAAAGTGTTATGTTAATCTTATTTAACTACAAATACCACAGTGAAACTGGTTACTATGGTAAAAATATGGTAAGCGTCGTGGTCACTGGGCTTTTACTAACAGGATCGAGCTACATTTACTATGGTAAAATCACATACGTTTAGTGGCATTCGCAACTGATTTGTGAAGAAAACATCAAACTTACACATAATGGCCGACAATCAGAACGATAGCTTAAAAAGAACATTAAATAAATAAAAAAACCCACCTGGATTGACGTTTAGGGTCACTCTTTCCTTTCACCGCATTTTTTTTATTATTATTATTGGCATGGCAACGATGGTCAAAGGTCATTTGTTGACGATACACCTGATAAACGGCACTGTCGTTATTTATAAGACCACTAGATGTCGCCTAATTTTAAAATGTAACTATAGGTCGTAATACGCAGAGTGTACAAACGACTTATACGGTCGTTTTTCGCAGGAGGACAGTCTCTTGTTATACGTGTTCAACTGTTCTGACCAGTGATTGCTAACCATGTGCTGATTAGCATCTTCGAGCTAGGCTCAAAAGTTATCTAAAATTGTCACTACCAAAACAGTCACAACCAAAACATTTTCTTGAAGTTTCGGTTGTGACATTGTTTTGGTAGTGACAAAAGGGAACACATAATCCTTTATTTGGAGGAATAAACTACATTTTAGTACAGTTATGCAAATAATTACTACTGTAGTATGTTTTAGTAGTGTTTTAGTATGCAATATTCTGTTAAAATTCTGTAATGTGATGAGGTTACAATTACTTAAGGTTGCAGTCCATGATACTAGCTTAGGTGTAAGGTTGTTGTCAGTAATGTTAATTTCTATGATTAACTTGACAGGGAGAATGACATAAAACACCAACATGCCTAAAAAAATAGAAAAACTACAACAGAGAGACAGAGAGAATACAAACAAAGGTTGAGGGAAGACCCAGTGAAGTACGAGGAATACTTAAGGAAAGAAAACGAAAGAAATAAGAAACGAAGGGAAGAGGGAAAGTTGAAGAGTATCAGTGAATTATCTGACAGGGAGCAAAGACATGTCAGAAAAGCATGGAGGAAAAGACAGAAAAGACACAGGATGATGGTGAAAAGGCAAAAAGAGATGGAGACATTTTGCAGGGCTTCCACACCACCTAGCACTTCCAGTGAGGGTGATCAGACACCAGTACACACACACACACACACGCACACACACACACAGTTCAGTGGTTCTGGAGATTTATCTGAATGAGGAAAATTATTCTGAAATTAATGTTTTATGTAAACACACACACACACACACACACACACAGAGAGAGAGAGTTCAGTGGTTCTGGAGATTTATCGGAATGACTCATAAACAAAATGTTGAAAATATGAAAATAAAACAAAGTGGTTCTGAGTCTACATTGTAAGTTGTTGTTTTTTTGGGAAGAAAAATCTATGAGCATACCTCTTCTCACTTGCACCTCAAGACCCAAAGTATAGAATAGCTCTAGGTGTTCTTATAAGATATTTACTGTCAGATGTGTGTCTGCTATATGTACTGACTGCATATGTGCATCATAGTTATTTATTTATATTAACATAAAATGTGGACAGTCTGATTCAGCCATGGCAAACTAAGTATTGTGGTCACTACCAAAACATTACTGTCACTACCAAAAATGTGCAGTCACTACCGTAACATGGGATGTTTTGTCAAAAATAAAGTATATTGAATTATCAACTAAGATGTTATGATAGTGTTTGGTTCAATGCATATTCAAACTAATGAATCCTTAACTTTGAAATCAGTACGATAAACTTTATGCCTTCTACAAAGAAAGATTGGGTTCAAAATACAACAAATCTCATAAATCACACTTAAAATATTATTAAAATTATCATCTTTATTGATTTAACCAGTAAAAATATTTTTTAAAAATAGAAAAAAATATATTTATAAGGTAGATGTAAACAAAATCTTAATAGGTCATTATAAGCCTTCTTAATAAATGATTTAATATTGTGTTTCGGTAGTGACAAATTTGGGGAGAAGGAAAATATTCCAGCATTTTTAATTACTAGAAAAGTGTACCTTGGATATTATTCAATTTGCATACATGTAAAATTTGTGTGAAAAAACAAAAAAATTTCAAGATGTTTCCAACTCTGACTTTGCACCAATTCTGTAGAATGGCCCATATATGTGCGCAGGCGTGTAGTCTTTTTTTACAAATTGACTTCACCAAATTACTTGTCTGGCCTAAAAAAAATCATAATACAGAATTTTTTGTCGCTTCCGTGTATCCATGTGAACCGGAATCATTTTAACAATGTTTTATCTGTACAGAGGTAAAGGGAAGGAGGCCTTCACAGGGGAGAGACTAGTAGACACTTCAGGACTGCGTTGTCGTCGTGTCCAGGCGCAGGTCCTTCATCAGATCTGGATATGGCGGATCCGGCGGACTGCGGTAAACCTCGGGATAAACAGAGAGACTAATATTAGCATAGACGCCATTCTTCTTATGATATAACGAGTACATCAGGATTTATGGGAATTGTTCCTGGTTCCGGCTGACCTAATCTATGCAGCCTAACATTGAATTATAGAAGTCTATAATGTGTTATGTGTATGCTAGGTCAAAGAGATGTGTTTTTAGTCTAGATTTAAACTGACAGAGTGTGTCTGCTTCCCGGACAATGTTAGGAAGACTGTTCCAAAGTTTTGGTGCTAAATAGGAAAAGCATATACCGCCAGCTGTCGATTTTGATATTCTAGGTATTATCAACTGGCTGGAAATTTGAGATCGCAATAGACATGAAGGACTATAATGTGTTAAGAGCTCGCTCAAGTACTGGGGAGCTAAACTGTGACACTGCTATATTCAGGGATTAAAGTTCTCCGTCGCTACGACGGATTTCCGTTAATTGCAGCAGGTCTATGACGGATTTCCGTCAATATGGTTCCAGTCTGTCCTTAATGTCTTAAATTCACTTTTAATAATTTTAAGGCCGTAAATAGGATTTCATTTCTCAAAAAGTGTAATAAATGTCTTAATTTTAGTTTGAATAGGTCTTAAATTAAGGAAAGACGAGGTGTATTCACCCTACTGAGGGGGATGTGATCAAAGCCTGGAGTGGAGCAAAAGCCCGTTCCTCTCCATTCTAAGCGTTCTGTAATCACGTCGCTCATGGTCCACTCCGGGTTTTCAATTACCGCTCACGGAAAGTGCATGTCAGGCTACAGTTGCGCGCTGAGTTAGAATAACTATATTTCAGTTACCATGGACACACTTATAATGCAGGTAGGGCTAGGCGATATATCGATATAAAAAATATATCGATATATTTTTGAAATGCGATATGGAATTAGACTATATCGCATATATCGATATAGTTTGCGCTGTAATCCTTGCTCCCCGCGCCTCCGCTCCTCCTTTTCCACTCTGCATGCGTGTTTATTAGAGCATGTTATGAGAGGCGAATCATGACTACTTCAGAAAACCCAGCACAATAGGAACTACCAGGCAGTGACATGAGTATACGCTGAAATATAGTTTTTTACCTCAGAAAAACGGACTTTCTTGTCCTGTCAGCCGTTATACTGTTCTCGTAGCGCACACTCAATTGCACGCGCAAATGCAGCGGCGCGTGCTGTATCGCCTCACTGATCAAGCTAGTGCAAAAGAAACTACGAGCATGCAACGCCGTTACGTTGTAAATTACCCGAAATAAAAGTAATGCAGGGATGATTTTCATTCTATTCACCAGGAGCAGTTTCCATGTTTCATTAACAGTTATTGTTAATATTGTGTATTCGCCATGGTAGGCTAACTGTCGTTTCCATATTAACCCCAAAATGCCACTATTTTTCTTTGTATTATTTTTTATATTTTTAAATGACTATAGTGGCTCATACCAACTTTGTATTAACAAAAACTAGTTTGGGACTGCTATTTAATAGCTTTAGCATAGGCCTAATGTTTATTTATTACTAGTCTTTATATTCTTACAATTTATGTTAAGTAAAGGGGAAAAGTACTTGTGTGTGTTAACAAATTTTGTGTTAACGTGTTATAATTTGCCTATATATAATATTTTCCCCTTTACTTAACGAAAGTTTAAGTAAAGGGGAAGGCTTAGCGAAATGGGGGGAGAATGGCAAGCCTTTTAGTTTGTGGACTAAAAAAATCAAACAACCAGGTAGGCTACGTGTCTTTGCACAGTATGTCACAGGAGACTTCAATATGGCAATAATGGCAAAAAAGTGCTAGGTCACCATCAATCAGAAGCTAGTCACAATGCTGCCGTTCATGCTCTACAGTAGCCTACACATGCTCCCTGCCTCGTTTTCATAGATTAAAATAGCTTTTAAAATACGCCTACTGGCAATATTAAAGCGGTTTAAAACGTCTCCCCTTAAAACGCTATTGGTCTCGACTATGTAAAAAGTTAAAGGAATATGACTTGGCCTAAAAAAAAAATTCAGTCAGAAGAATTTTTTTCACTTTAATCCCTGTATATTAGGGCTAAGAGAAATACACATACTTTATTTTACAAATGTGAAGGAGGATAAAATACTGTAAAAAGTTATAGTTATGATTCAAATGATTACAGCCCCTAGTTGAAGTTCTCTATCTTTTGTATGTGGGACCTTTATGTTTGGTGCCGAAACATCCTGTGTTTGGCAAAATGGACTTTTATTTTGACAGGAGAGTACCTTGGAAGAGAAAGGCCTTCTGTAGTAGAAAAGGCAAGCCAGGTTAGAGCACAGGAGCATGCATGTGAGGTGATCCTTTTTGAACAAAAGAGATCTGTGTTTTTTTAGCCTTCTAAAGGGCAATACTTCTCACGCATGGACTATTTGATCAAGGACCCTCAGATAAGTGTTCATTTTTCTGATTTCACTATTGAGTTATCAATATACTTTGTTGGTTAACCTGCTTATGCCTATCTTTGTCTGCATTCAAGCATTGACACAGTTGTTCCCTTATCCATTCATGCCTTGTGACTTCCCTGAACTTTTAAGTGACTACTGGTTTACTAAAGTTGCAAGCCAAGTTTGTTACAAAACCATTTAGTGCTCTGTAAGTAATCAGGAATTTTTTTAAATGTATACAGTGTTTAAGAGGGAGCCAATGCAGTGTTGACAGAACCGGGCTAATATGGTCATACTTCCTGGTTCTGGTAAGAACTCGAGCTGCTGCGTTTTGGACCAGCTGTAGTTTGTTTATTAAGCGTGCAGGGCAACCACCCAGTAGAGCATTACAATAATCTAGCCTTGAGGTCATGAATGCATGAACTAATTGTTCCGCATTTGTCAATGAGAGCATATGACGTAATTTAGATATATTTTTAAGATGGAAAAATTCGGTTTTACAGATACTAGACACGTGACTTTCAAATGAAAGATTGGTATCAAAGAGCACACCCAGGTTCCTAACCGACGACGAAGACTTAACAGAGCAGCCATCAAGTGTTAGACAGTATTCTAGGTTATTACGATGAAGTTTTTTGTCCAATAATTAGAATCTATCTTTTTTCAGAATTAAGTAGTAGGAAATTACTAGTCATCCAGTTTTTTATATCAGCTATGCATTCCCTTAATTTTGTGAATTGGTAAGTTTCGTCAGGGCGTGAAGAAATATAGAGCTGAGTATCATCATCATAACAGTGAAAACTAATGCCATGCTTCCTAATGATATCTCCTGACCTAAGGGTAGCATGCACAGAGTGAAAAGCAACGGTCCTAGTACTGAGCCTTGTAGTACGCCATACTGAACTTGTGATCGATATGACATTTCTTCATTTACTGCTACAAACTGATAATGGTCAGAAATGTATGATTTAAACCATGCCAATTCAATTCCACTAATACCATCCTAATTTTTGAGTATATTTAAAATAATGTTGTGGTCGGTCAATAATATCAAATGCAACACTAAGATTGAGTAACACTAATAGAGGGATACAACAACGATCGGATGATAAGAGCAAATCATTTGTGACTCTGATGAGAGCAGTCTCAGTACTATGGTACGGTCTAAATCCTGACTGAAAATCCTCGCTGATATCATTTCTTTCTAAAAAGGAACACAGTTGTGAGGATAACACCTTTTTTAGTATCTTTGATAGAAAAGGTAGATTCGAGATCAGCCTGTAATTGACTAATTCTGTACCGAGATAGCAACATTGTTTCGGCCCAGATCCGGCCCACATCTGGCACTTGTGGAATACTGATCTGGTCCACATGCAGTGGGGAATGATGGCAGTGATTGGGCGGACCGCTCCTGTTTGCCAGATCTGGGCCACAAGGAGGCCATAGCAATGCCACATGTCAGCCTAGAGCAAATAAATAAATCAGAACTAGACCTTATCTGAGCCACAAAGTCTGTGTATATTAAATATGGAGTGACCTCAGCCTTAATAAGCCTGTTAACAAGCAGAATCACTGAAGGAAAGAAGAGAACAGAAAAAGAGACGAGCAGAAACACAAGAACTACAACTGACTTCAGCCACAGCCTTAGATGAAATCAACTGAAGATAAAAGAAGACATTAAATCTGTGAAGATCTCAGCAGAGGAGGATTAAACAACTCCACAAACAGCATTACCAGCTCCACTTATTACTAACCAGACTGACTTTATTTCTGTCAGACGTCTACAGAAGTTTTTATTGAGAATTAACAGAGGTTTAGATGTCATTTTATTGTTTCATTTGATGTTACCATGATGGTGATCAGTGTTTGCTTTAGTTGGGCTCTTGACCCTTGACTTTTGAACATTAGTTTTTCTTTGGCTGTGTTTCATGTGAAGTCACCATAACAGTGATTAGTGTTTTCATTAGTTGGGATCTTAACTCGTATTTAATATTTTATCTTTTTTGGCTTCTGTGACAGTGTGTTTGTTAAGCACATTTGCAGTAGCAAAGGAAGCTAAAGTGAAATGAGATCAGGTGATGATGGTTAAATGAACAAAAAAAAAAGTTTTGTTTTCTTCCAGCAACGCTCCATTTTTCTGGCTGCTCTCTTAAGGGCCTGAGTGTGCTCGTTGTACCACGGCGTTGGACTATTTTCTTTAATCTTCTTTAAGCGCAACGGAGCAACTGTGTCTAAAGTGCTGGAAAAGAGAGAGTTAAAAGTTTCTGTCGCAATATCGAGTTATTCTAAGCTATCTGGGATGCTGAGATGATGAAACTGATCAGGAAGATCATTAATAAAGCAATCTTTAGTGGCAGAAGTGATAGGTCTAACATATTTGTAACACGGAGTCGGCTTTGCAGCCTTGGCTAAATGAAGTTTACACAAGACTAGATAATGATCTGAGATGTCATCGCTCTGCTGCAGAATTTCAACGGCATCAACATTTATTCCATGTGATAATATTAGATCTAGGGTATGATTACGACAATGAGTAGGTCCTGACACGTGTTGTCTAACTCCAATAGAGTTTAGAATGTCTTTAAATGATAATCCCAATGCATCTTTTTCGTTATCTACATGTATATTAAAATCACCAACAATTATGCAAAAAAAAAAAAAAATCAGCAAATTCTTTGATAAAGTCTGTATGGTGCCCTGGTGTCCTGTATACAGTAGCCAGAACAAATCTCAAACGTGATTTATCATTTACACTAGATAGTGTTACATTAAGCACCAACACTTCAAAATAATTATATTTTAAACTAGACTTATCAGTAATTCTGAAGGTATTACTATAAATTACAGCAATACCTCCCCCTTTTCCTTTCAGACGAGTTTTGTGTTTAAGTTGCAGAAATCTGTCAGCCTGACCACCGCGGGTCACTCCAGCCCAAATGTCAGGGATTCAAAGGTCCTGGTCATAAACACCGGAGGAACCATTGGTATGACGGAACATGAAAACGGTAAACACTATCAGCAGAACTCACACACCTGCCTGCATGAGGCTTCACATATGATATACAAATTAATATGTTATGACACGGCTATGCTATGACATGTTTATGGGATTATTTGTTTGCTGATCTCGTATTCCAAAAAAAACAAAAAAACAAAACAAAACAGTGATTAAGAGGGGGTAGTTTAAATGGGGGTAGTTTATACATTTTTTTTATAACAAGGTTTTACAGTGTATCAATTTGGTGCATTTGTTCATAACTTTTTACAGGCTTTTCTTCTATATTTACAGTTTTGTCTCCAGAACCTAATGTTTTTGTTAAAACTCTACGCAAACTCTCGATTCTGCACGATGAGCAGTACGCACAACAAAAGAGACTAAAAAAGGACATTCTGGTGCTGCCGTAAGTTCTTACGCAGTTTTTTGACATTTTTTTAGATGACAAACAAAGAAGAATCATTTAATTTTTTAAGTCTATTCTCAGATAAGGAAAGACATCATTCTCCATCCTCCCCCTACAAGATAGTTTCAATAATTTCTTTATTTTATTTTTAATTAATAATTCATTAATAATTATTAATTTTGATTTATATTATAAAAGAGTGCATAGTCTTTAAAACTAATAAAAGTAGAAACCAACAATTCAAACCTGTATTTTGTATACAAAAATATGAATGTAGCTATTGCCTTGATCAATAAATAGGACAACACCTCCAAAATGAATGGCATATTTGTGTGTATGATTTCCACAATCATATAGGCTACTATATGATATCCACAATATGAGCTCATCCCAGCTAGAAATGTTATTGTTCTATGAATGTTTTGAGAGGATTATGTAATGTTCTTGTAATGTTTTCTGTAGCTAATTTTATTTTTGTTACCAGAATGTTCTTCTAAAAGGTAGGATAACACTCTCTAAAAACATTTTAAACATGTTTAGTGATAACATTGATAGAACATTATTCTTCTTACATTCTCATAGTTTAGAGGGAAGTTTCCTGGCAGACACAGGACTGAACCTCTTAAAAGAGGTTTAGATGTCGAAGTTTGTTTGAAAGTAATAGTTTGGTTTGGTCACCGTTGTTGTGATCAGTGTGTGCTTTAGTTGGGTTCTTTGGCCTTGACTATTTGATGTTAGTTTTTCTAGAATATTCATAGTTTTCCAGTTAGGTTTGCGACAACGTGTCTAAATGAAACAGTAGTTCAAAATGTTTAGTGTTCTTTTTTTATTTATATATATTTTTTACAGATGTTCTTCTTAAAACGCTGTTGGACGTAATGCTGTAGAAACATTACTGTAATCAATAATATTAAATTAATAACACACATGAAAGAGTCTAGAGAAAGAGTAAGAAAGAGAAAGAGTAGCTGACATCTGATCACATTTTATCTTACTGTTCTTTACATAACAAATGGTTACAACAGCCAGCGAAAAACTAACATTAAAACATCAAGGGCCCTATCTTGCACCCAGCGCAATTTACTTTGTACACTGACGCATGTATCATTCCTATTTTGCACCCGCGCAAAGCGCGCTTTTCCCTCCACAGAAGCACGTCGCTAAACTAGGGAATGAACTTGCGCTCCCTGGGCGGTTCAGCGCAAAAAAGGAGGCGTGTTCCGGCGCAAACGTTCCTTCATGCTATTTTGCAGGTTTAGAAAACAATTGCGCCACTAACCAGGAAAAAATAGTTTAAAGTCAGTGGCGCGTTGCGCATGTTATTCATATGCTATTTTAAGGGCGCATGCTTGGCCATAATGAATGTAGCGTGTGCACAACGCGCATACACTTTGATTCTCTCATCTACACAGAAGCAGCAGTTTTCATTTTTTCAAATCATACATTATTATGATAGATGGATAGATAGATAGATAGATAGATAGATAGATAGATAGATAGATAGATAGATAGATAGATAGATAGACAATTTATTATAAAAGCATACATCTAGCTTACACATTTACCCAAATTATCATACACCTTTTTAACCGAAGTTAATTTGGGTGGGTTTCTCCATCCCCAACGTCCCTGACGAGAGCGTTGCTCTCCTTGGCTGTGAACCGCTCCTGGCGCGCGCCTGGCAAATCCGCCGTTATAATAGGAATCCGCTTTAGAGCAAAGCGCGTCTGCTCTTAAAGGGAATGTGAGATGACGCTCTGATTGGTTTATTTCACGTTTCGCCCAAACCACACCTATGAATAATGAAGCTACTTCAGACCAACCCATTTTAGATTTGCGCCTGGCGCAATAATTATTTATTCCGCTGGGAAAATAGCAACAGCGCCAAGACCCGCCCACAAAGTTACTTGCGCTTTGCGCTTTGACACTTGCGTTTCAGATCGTTAAAATAGGGCCCCAAGAGTCAAACTGACCAACTAAAGCAAATACTGATCACCATAATGGTGATGACATCAACCCAAACTATTATTTTCAATTAAGCATCAATATATAAACCTCTGTTAATCTCAATAAGGATTTTTGTACACCTATGACAGAAGATCATCTGGTTTGTAATAAGTGAAGCTGGTAATGCTGTTTGTGGAGTTCAAACAAATGTTCAAACAAATCAAACAAATGTTTTGTCAACCCAATTTTCATTTCCAACCAAAATTTGACATCTGAGCGATGTTGGAGTCCACGTCCAATAACATTTCTAGCTGACATGAGCTCTTATTGTGGCCATAATATGAGCACACAGTGAGTGCGCTGTGAGTTTACACTTTTAGATCACAGTGACTCACATTGTGATCATTTGGAGAGATCACTGTGAGATCAACGTGTTGACTGGGGTGTATGAATTTTTATTGTACTTACCCTATAACTACATGGAACAAGAGTATATTTCCCCAGTATTTAAAAATATATATGGTTTTAGTTTTCAGTGCACTTTTATTTTAAAAAAATATCAGTGTATGTTTTCGCTAAATTGCTCACAAATGTAAGATTGTTGTATCATAATAGTATAATCAGTACCCCTTACTTCTAAAATACTTACAGTATAAATTATTTGTTAATTTTTCTGGTTGTTACTTTATTCCTTTATTCCCAAAACTTTAGGGGGTAACAAATGTAAGATTGTTGTATCATAATATTATAATCAGTACCCCTTACTTCTAAAATACTTACAGTATAAATTATTTGTTAATTCTTCTGGTTGTTACTTTATTCCCAAAACTTTACATATTGTTCCCTTATACTTACTTTATAGGTATAATTACTGAAAGTTACACTGTAAATTCGTTTTAATTATGCAGTACTGTAATCTAAAGCGTTACTGTCTTTACTATTACTTTTTATCAACTTAGGGCATCCTTGCTGAATAAAAGCATTATTTATTTATTTATTTTAAAAAGAAAGTAAAATTACTGAACCCAAACTTTTGAATGGTAGTTTATATTGGTACAAAAGATTTCTATTTTAAATATATGCTGTTGTTTTTAAACTTTTTATTCATCAAAAAATTCTCAAAAAAGTATAAGGTTATAGGAAAATAGAAACCCATTATTTTAAATTGTAGTAATATTTCACAAAATTATTATTTTTTCTGTATTTTGATCAAGTAAATGCAGGCTTGATGATCATAAGATACTTCTTTCAAAAACATAAAAAATAGTAATTTATCCAAACTTTTGACCGGTTTGTGCTGCTATGTCCCCTCATCCCCACCAGACAGTCCAAACAGAAGAAGAGGATTGAATATACAGTTTTAGAGTACTCTCCCCTCCTCGACTCCTGTAATATGGATAAAGATGACTGGGCCCGTATTGGAAAAGACATTGAGGTGCTTCCTTTTCAACCATCTTTATGTTTGGCTTTTTGCATTCTTTGTTTTTCTCTGGGTTGCGAATAAGACTGAAATGGTCATGTTGTTGAGTACAAGTTGGACATGACTGAAAATACTGATTTGTGAACAGAACTGATCTGATAAAGTGTTTGATTCTGATATTTTTTTATATTTTTTAAAAAAAAAATGTTTGTAATTGTAGGTAATCTTCAAATTTCTTGATGGTAGATCAGTGAACAGGTCAACACTTTTTAAAATTTGTATGTCAAAAATCATTTCTGAGATTTTGAAAGGTTTTTCCTCGTGTTCACAGGAAAACTATGATCGATACGATGGTTTTGTAGTTCTGCACGGCACAGACACCATGGCTTACACCACTTCTGCCTTATCCTTCATGTGTGAAAATCTGGGAAAGCCTGTCATCTTCACTGGCTCACAGGTAACACATTTTAAATGGATTTATTAATGCATTAATTAAATGTATTAATGCAATGAATATCCTCCAATATTAACATTTAACAAGTGGTCATCAAAAAAGTATCATGTTAACTTCACTATTAGCTTCACAACCATCATGTATGTTGGCAGGTGCCCATCTTTGAGAGGAGGAATGATGGGAGGGAGAATCTCTTGGGGGCGCTGTTGATAGCAGGAGAGTTTGTCATCCCTGAGGTGAGTTTGAATAGTCAGTAGCAAATTCTTAAAATATGAAAACATACTTACAGGCTGTGTCAGTCAGAAGCGCCAGAATATACATGCAAATATGGAATTCTCCCAGAATTCCCAGAAATGTACTCTCCCAGGTTCTGGAAACAGTCCTCCGAAAAATGTGCAGCACACAGTCAAATATTTTGGTTGTACTATTCTGGAACAGTGTTGTAAATAAATCTTAAGCACGGTTTTCTAATTGTGTCCTCCTTTGGAAGGCCAAACAAAGTAGTTTGGCTTTTGCAAAGCAAAACACAGCGTCTCCACGACATGGCATGACATACAGCGAGAATAAAAGCTACGCCTTCTTTCTTTGCGTTTACATTTGGTTGGTGTTATGAAACACTGCCCCCACAGACTGACGATATTGACTGAAAGTATGACAGACTGATAATATGGAAGATAGTTTAATAAAATACAGGAAATAATATTTGATTAAATGTGGTTTTAAGTGAGATGATTAACAGTTTTGAAGTAAATTTTGTTTCTGCTAATGAAGCACAATAAATATACTTTTATACAATAATTGTAATTACAATAAAATTATTGTAATAATTGTATAATAATTATTATTGTTATAAAAAATAAATAAACCGTTTAAATTGAGTAATGGACATGAAAAATATCCCTTTGCATCTTTCTTCACAGGTTTGTCTGTATTTTCATCATAAGCTGTACAGGGGCAATCGTGTCACTAAAGTGGACTCTGGAAGCTTTGACGCATTTACCTCACCAAACCTGCCGCCGTTAGCCATCGCTGAAGTCGACATCAAAAGTGATTCCTGTTCTGATAACATTTATACACAGTCTTAGTCCCATGTGGGTCTATTTATAGAATAGTTGCTCTTTTCAATGCAATTACAATCATTTAGGACTGAGGCTTTTAAAGGGCTAGTTCACCCAAAAAATGGATTCATCATTTACTCACCCTCAAATTGTTCCAAACCTTTATGAAGTACTTTTTTCTACTGAACACAAAATAGAGATATTTTGAAGAATATGGGCCATTGACTTAAGACATTCTTTAACATTAGCTTGTTTTCAGCGGAAGAAAAAAAATGATGACAGAATTTTTGGGTGAACTTAAGCTCCAAAAAGGATAAGATAACATTATTGAAATATCATAAAAGTGGCCTATAGTGGATTTAAAAAAAAAAATATATATATATATATATATACACACACACACACACACAGTGTATATATATATATATATATATACACTTACCTAAAGGATTATTAGGAACACCATACTAATACTGTGTTTGACCCCCTTTCGCCTTCAGAACTGCCTTAATTCGCCTTAATTCATAAGACTGACGCATACTGGATGTTTTTCCCTTTTCACACCATTCTTTGTAAACCCTAGAAATGGTTGTGCGTGAAAATCCCAGTAACTGAGCAGATTGTGAAATACTCAGACCGGCCCGTCTGGCACCAACAACCATGCCACGCTCAAAATTGCTTAAATCACCTTTCTCTTCCATTCTGACATTCAGTTTGGAGTTCAGGAGATTGTCTTGACCAGGACCACACCCCTAAATGCATTGAAGCAACTGCCATGTGATTGGTTGGTTTAGATAATTGCATTAATGAGAAATTGAACAGGTGTTCCTAATAATCCTTTAGGTGAGTGTATATATATATTAAAATTTAACTGGAGTATATATATATATATATATATATATACTGTATATATATATATATATATATATATATATATATATATATATATATATATATATACTCCAGTTAAATTTTCTTTTACATTTTAGTTACATTTTCAGTGCTTCTGTTGTGTTTTTGTCATTTGTATCATTTTTTCCCCCTTTTCCCCTAAAATATCTTTATAAATTTGAATAATCGTAAAAGTGGTCCATAGTGAATTAAAAAAAAAATATATATATATATATATATATATATATGTGTATATATATAAACATACATTGTACTAACAATGCACAAATTATTAAGAAAAAAGTAAAAAATATATATAATATATGATTATTCACATTGCAGGACACTGCTTGAAATTAAATGTCAACTTCCTTGTTAGCGATGATGCAGTGTTAATTATTTTATTCAGATGTGTTATTTTGAGTATTATGTTTTATTTCTTACTCTTTAGTTAACTGGGACGCTGTGGTGCGAGCCAATCCAGCCGCCAAATTCACGGTCAACACACAGTGGAACAGTAACGTGGGTCTCCTGCGACTCTTCCCAGGAATCACCGCTGATACAGTAAGGCTGCGGGGTGTGGTAATATCTGCCTTTATCTGCACAAATATTTTTGGCAAATCTCTTCATTCAGTGCATCAAATTTTTTAGTAAATAATGGTAGAAGTTTAATTTTTGGCTGAACTTTCTGGAGTTTCAGATGTTTAAATGAGATCCATTTTCTGATCAGGTCAAGGCGTTCTTGCGGCCGATGGACGGGATCGTATTGGAGACCTACGGCAGCGGTAACGCCCCCGACAACTGTCCTGACCTGCTGGATGAGATCCGTAAAGCGATCGAGAGAGGACTCGTCATGATCAACTGCACCCAGTGCCTGCGGGGCACAGTCACGGCCACATACGCCACTGGACAGGTATGGGAGTTTGCTTAAAGGCACAATATGTAAGATTTTTCGCTAAAAATTATCCAAAAAAAACAATAGAACAATTTTATATATATTTTATATACTTGTGTACTTAATTTGAGTGATGATTGACCATTATTGAAGATACCTGATGTTAACAAGCAGAATCACTGAAGGAGAAAATAAAAAATAAAAAATCTGTGTTTGCTTTAGTTGGGCTCTTGACCCTTAAAGTTTTAACTTTACACACTTTACCTCACACAGTCAAGCACTGAAAATTTCAAAAAGGTTTAGCCTTTTATGTTCAAACCAGGGTAAGACAATGATGGAAGGACTCAGGAAGAAGTGACAACATGTAGACAACATTTCTGAATGGTTAGTTGGTGAATTTATGTAGGTTATGTGTTGTTATCTTCTAGTCATTGATTAGCATATTCTGTCTTGATAATCTATAAATTGTGTTCCCGGGGGGCGGGTTTATGTCACTAACCCGGGAGGAATGTCGTGTAGTCCCTACCAGCCGTTTGTTGTAGTCCTCAAAGCTGCAGTCCGCAGTTTTTCCTCTTTGTCGCCATCTCTGTTCGAAATCTGCAATTGCAGTTATTCGCGGAATTATCAACTTTACGTGGGTTGTGCCTCGGCACGGCACAGCGTGGATGAATCCAATGTTTTGAGGAGAATGTGCGGCTGTCAGTCACCACGCCGGTGTGGATACTGGCATTCGCAATCACAGATTGTACTTTTTGAAAGTATGACCAACATAAAAAAATTTCACCAGGAAATGTCGTCTGAACAAGTAAGTAACATCCACTTTTGTTCTGACCAACTAAGGGGAAAAAAGCATTGCAGTAAATCGCGCCGATTAAATCTAACGATCGCTTATCATGTCACATCAAACCGTGCAAATTATTGTTCTCAAATTGTTAATGATTTATCCTTGTTTTCGCATGGGCCGTCAGGGTTGCAGTCTCTTTATTTCCGAAGTCTTTCGCGTTTTACAATGGGTGAATCTCCCATTGTCACTGGTGATTGTCGTTTGAACCTTTCTGGATCCGCCATCAAATTGACAAGTTTAATTATATCAAGTGCTGCGAGAAAGGCTATAATCTCCACCTCCAGCATCCTCACACTCATAGCCTACTAGCCGAGACTCCTTCTTTATGTGTACAGATGTGACGTAATGACACAAAGACATGCTCGAATTTCCAGCAGAAATCCACCAGTACCACTGGAATTAAAAACATTATTACAAGCTTACCGTTTTGAATCGAGCAAAGGCAAGCAGATAGTTTTGAACACTGGCTGGTTATGTACTTGCTCAAACATTTATTTTGGATCATTTTTAACCCAAAAAAGCTACGGACTGCAGCTTTAAAAAACGATTTCTTTAAAAGAAAATATCTCCCTTTGCTTTGAACTTTGAGCGTTGTAACTTTGCAGATGTTTTTATGCTCAAACAGCAACATTACACACTAACTAAAGTTAGAAAAGCCTTATGTGTGTGTATTCCAGGAGTGTGTGATTTAATATTCCCTCTCAGGCTCTGCATGAAGCCGGTGTGATCGCTGGATGTGATATGACCGCAGAAGCTGCTCTTTCAAAACTCTCCTATGTGCTGGCAAAACAAGACCTCAGCACAGAAGAGAAGAAGCAGGTATGGAAAAACGTCTTCACATCACACATCTTAAAATATATCACAATTGAAAACTATTATTTTAAAATTATCAATATATAATAATATATCACAATGTTCCTTTTTTATTGTATTCAATTTAAATTACTTCTTTAAATGACTTTTAAGACTTCTTTGAAAAAATCATAATGACGGCAAACTTTTGAATGACATTAAAAATATTTTTGAATATCAACTTTTAAAATACAAATGCCAAGTTCTTGTATTCATGTTTGGGTAGCACTTCATTTTACAGTCCCGTTCCCCATGTACATATATGTACTTATAATAGTTATTACAATAACTGAGTAATAACCCTGTACCTAGCCCTAAACCTAACCTTAACCCATGTAGTTACCTAATATTAACAAGTGCTTTCTTAGGTAAGTACACATGAAAGTGCACATATTATTTTTGACATACAATTTTCACATATTGTATTTAAGAAATGTAATTTGGTGTAACTCTTAAGTAATTATTAAAAAGAGTTTAAGTATTTAAAAAAAGTTTTCAATATATTTTTCAAGCTAATAAGTTGTTTTATTTTGTATTACATGATTTAATTAATGGGGGCATCACACAACATTTTGCAACCTGAACTAACTTTAGTTTGTTTAATGTATATATTTATGTTGTTGTTGATATTTAAGAGATCTATTGACTTTAATACAGTTCTTTCTTTCTTTCTTTCTTTCTTTCTTTCTTTCTTTCTTTCTGCATGTTAGTTGTAGGCTACCACATGAATTTGGTTTGTATTTGAGTTTTTCAAATAACAAAAAGCAGTGTAATAATTTAATTTGTAAATGTTAATAATTAGATAATAATTAGTACTTGTTTTAAACACGTTCTATGTTCATAAGATGCTGATGCGCAATCTGCGTGGTGAGATGACGGCTGACCCGGCTGACAATCGCTTTGTACAGGTCATCGCCAAGAACCTCACTATTAGCCGTAAAAAGGTAATGTAACCTGCACTTTCTCTGTTTCTAACTTTATTTTGCACTTTAAACAAAAAGGGGTGTGCGATTATTGATATAAAAAAAAAAAAATTCTGGGGATTTTGCTGATAAAAGTAATTAGATTATATTTAGCTGAGAGAAAATCCAAGAGAAATATATAAGAGAAAAGCCAAGAGAAGTAAATAAAAGTCTATATATATACTAATGATGACATTATTATGATAATATTTATGAAATAAACCTGACTCTCTGAACTCATGAAGTCAAATTACATATAGAAAGTGTGTTATACTACTTATTACAGCAATCAGTTATGAATGATTTGAGCGATGAGTGATGCACATACAAAAGTATTACAGCATATCAACAATCAGCATATGAATCTCAACAATGCTGACAATAAGTAAAATATTCAGATAAACAGATCAACTCTAAACATCCAAAAACAGGCTAAAAATCACAACAAAAGCACAAATAAAAGCAAATACATTTTTGCTGTGTGTGTGTGTGTGTGTGTGTGTGTGTGTGTGTGTGTGTGTGTGTGTGTGTGTGTGTGTGTGTGTGTGTGTGTGTGATAGCTGTGATGTGTGTTTATGTGTGTAACAGCTGTCCTTTGTTTATATGTGTGTAACATCTGTGTGTGTATATGTGTGCAACAGCTGTCCTGTGTGTTTATATGAGTGTAACATCTGTGTGTTTATATGTGTAACAGCTGTGATGTGTGTTTATATGTGTGTAACATCTGTGTGTTTATATGTGTGTAACATTTGTGTTTATATGTGTGTAACAGTTGTCGTGTGTTTATATGTGTTTAACAGCTGCCGTGTGTTTATATGTGTGTAACAGCTGTTGTGTTTATATGTGTGTAACAGCTGTTGTGTGTTTATATGTGTGTAACAGCTGTTGTGTGTTTATATGTGTATAACAGTTGTTGTGTGTTTATATGTGTGTAATAGCTGTTCTGTGTGTTTATATGTGTGTGTAACATCTGTCCTGTGTGTTTATGTGTGTGTAACAGCTGTTCTGTGTGTTTATATGAGTGTAACAGCTGTGATGTGTGTTTATGTGTGTGTAACATATAAACACACAGGACAGATGTTACACACGCATAAACACACATCACAGCTTTTACACACATATAAACACAGGACAGCTGTTACACACACACACACACACACACACACACACACACACACACACATATATAAACACACATCACAGCTGTTACACACACACACAGGACAACAGTGTGTAACAGCTGTGATGTGTGTTTATATGTGTGTAACATCTGTGTGTTTGTATGTGTGTAACATCTGTGTGTTTATATATGTGTGTAACATCTGTGTTTATATGTGTGTAACATCTGTGTGTTTATATGTGTGTAACAGCTGTTCTGTGTGTTTATATGTGTGTAACATGTGTGTTTATATGTGTGTAACATGTGTGTTTAAATGTGTGTAACAGCTGTGTGTTTATATGTGTGTAACAGCTGTGTTTATATGTGTAACATCTGTGTTTATGTGTGTAACATCTGTGTGTTGATGTGTAACAGCTGTGTGTTTATATGTGTGTAACATCTGTGTGTTTATATGTGTGTAACATCTGTGTGTTGATATATGTAACAGCTGTGTGTTTATGTGTGTAACATCTGTGTGTTTATATGTGTGTAACATCTGTGTGTTGATATGTGTAACAGCTGTGTGTTTATATGTGTGTAACATCTGTGTGTTTATATGTGTGTAACAGCCGTGTGTTTATATGTGTGTAACAGCTGTGATGTGTGTTTATATATGTGTGTAACATCTGTGTTTTGATCTGTGTGTGTGTGTGTGTGTAACATCTGTGTGTTGATCTGTATAGGGTGTTCTGACCAGCATGGTTCCCACAGACGGTCTGGCCGAGGCCGACAGGTTGACTCTGGGTCTGGTGAAGGTGTGGGGTGTAACGTCGCCTGTCACTCGTGTTACCATGAGCGTGACTGGACAGCCTGACATCGACCTGCAATTCACATATAACGCTGAGGTCAGACGCTTCATGCAAACACATACTTCAGTTTCGCACTGTCAGAAACACCCATATAAGGACAACAAAATGGAATCTACACTGTAAAAATTGGCCAGATTTTGACAGTAACATGCTGTTTTCCATTAAAACAGCAATATACAATAGAAAACAATGCATTCGGGGATATATTTTTTTTTTATCGAGAAAGTAGCCTACAGGAATATATTGTGAATTAACAGCGCTCAAAGTCGACACTCAGAGGCTGTGTTCCAAATCACACTCTATACTCTCATTCACTATTCCCTACATTAGTTCACTAAATAGTCCACTTGACAGAGTGAATAAAAACAAGTGAGTTAATTCAGACACTGATGAACACCTGCTGCTAACAATCAGAATCACTGAAGGAAAGAGAAACAAGAAGAACAGAAAAAAAAGATGAAATCAACTGAAGAGAAAAGTTACAAATCTCTGAAGATCTTTAGGAGAGGAGGATTAAACAGCTCCACAAACCGCATAACCAGCTTCACTTATTACTAACCAGACTGACTTGATTTCTGTTAGATGTCTTGAGAAGTTCTTATTAAAAGGTGACAGAGGTTTAGATTTGATGTTACCATGATGGTGATCAGTGTTTGCTTTAGTTGGGCTCTTGACCCTTGACTTTTGAACATTAGTTTTTCTTTGGCTGCTGTAGTCAAGAGCCAGAACTCTGGCTGGAACACTGTTTGTTATGTTTCATGGTCCAGGTTGGCCCAGTTTGTTTTTGTTGCCGTTTGTGGAGCCTGGGCTGTCTACAGAGACCGTGTTTTTTTACAGTGTGTTCAGGGGACAGGCAGCTAGCGGATAGTGAGGAGATGTTTGCTGTATGTGACAAAAAATGTTTCAGCCTAAAAAACATGTGACATCGCTTAGAGCACCTTTAATTCACTATTACACATTAGGTGTTTGCAGTTTTACATTAAGAAATATTCCCTTTCAGTTCACAGTGCTATCTGCATAGATACTAGTTTTTAAACTCAAACTGTTTGAAGCAATCGGTTTCCCAAATGATATGAGTTACCTTCCATATGGTAACATACTGTAATAAAGAAAAAAGAGCTGTAAATTAACTGTAGAGGGCTGTAAATATAAAGTGCATTGCTGGCAACCACAGCTGCCAGTAGATTACTGTTATTTTACAGTACAAATTTTACAGTGTTTTTATTTAGTTTTAGTCATTTAAAAAATGTATCCAACGTCTTCCTGACATCACATTGACGTATTGTGGTTGTTGGGTAGTTTAGCTTTAATTTTGTCTGATAATCTGCATCTCTTCCTCTTCCTCAGATTCAAGAGTTGCAGTTTGATGCAACATCACAATCTCACCCCATTGAAAAGCCTTTCACAATCACCTGGAACGAGGCTTAGACTCGGACACCAGTCTATGGACAGAGCAATCGCATGATTATTTACCTTTTACTTACCAATGTTCAGTAGTAGTGATTATGCTCCAACATGTGTCAAAATGATTGATGGTGACCCTTTGACCTTACCCCAGAGAGCTAGTGGGATGGAGAGATGGTGGAAAGTCTGACTACGGCTCAGAGAAAACCGCATGAACATGTCAGTTAGACAGTAAGTTTCTTCATGAAAATATGGACTGGGTGAGAAGTGATTTTCTGATGAATAGTAACCGTGTATTTGGTTACATATTTCATAAACCGCCTCGAGTTGTTACGCTCTACACCACTGACGGCGCCGGCAAATTTATACCAGGAGAAGACCCCTGCCTGGTATTTCCTGATAAAGACTGGACTTTATTTTTCAGAGTGGTTATATATATTATATATCGCAGGATGAATGCGTTTACATATTCTGCTGCAAAGACAAGACAAAGCTCTGGAAGAAAACATGATGTGGACGTTGAAGATCTCAAACAATGAAGTTTATTACAGCATAGCAGTGGCAAAGTACACAAAGCACTTTAGGTCTGGGTCAAGAACACTAAACTAAACACTAAAATAGGAAGAGCCAGAACATGAAATTTCTTTTAATTCATTCATTAATACATATTTAACTAATCATTTACCTCTCTAGTTCAGTTCTAGGTCTAAATGAACACAGATTGAGTAAAGCAGCTCTAAAAGAGTCATTATCAGATCAGTTTGATTCGGTTCAATTCAGTAACAGCACAGTTTTCGCAGGTAGAAAAACAAGTAAAAATGCATAGCTTTTTCATAAAATAAGAACATATTTTATATCTGATTTAAAAAAAAATTAAACTTATGTCAAGCAGAGTTGTATTATAATATGTTTGATATAAAAATTGTTCTTTAAAAAAAATAACGTAGCCTTCAAACACTAACAATGAAGAACCTGGTACCAGTTTTTCACTATTGAATGCAGAAAAGTGAGTTTAGGACTGAACATGCCTGGTATTTTTGAGTTTGTGATTTATACTGTGACAGATGTAGACGACAGAGACACTTCAGCCCAGAGTTTGAGTCATCAAAATGACCTGAGAATCATGTTGATTCATGATCATCCTCTGGACACTGAGCCGCTGAACTGATCAGATTCAGATTCAGTGAATCGGGAGCATCAGATCTGACATTTATTTGGTCACCAGATTCAAGATCCCTGTGAGAATTAGATTCATTTAAACATTAATATTCATAAAGGTCTGCCTCATCTGTACATTAAAACATCAACAGCCCTTAAAAGTGATTCAGTCTCAGTTTGATTCACTCACCTGTTTCCTGAATCATTGCGCTGACAGACAGACGGTGCTGCCTTTGGAAAACATCTGAACACAGAATGACACTTATTAATGTATTATTATATTCATCTTAGTATTACCATGTATTCAGACAGATTTTATAGTTTAGGCCAGATGTTTTCAAAGTGAAGTTATAAAGATTGTGCTGTATAATTATAAAGTGTGTATTTACAGATGAGGGCAATTTGTGTCAATAAACAAGCATATTGTGTTCATTACTGACACATTAATAACAATATTTTAGTTTACGTTTTCATGACTCTTTCTGACACAATTAAAGCTTCTGGACTCACTTGAAGATCCTTTTACGCAGCATAAAACAGATGAAGATGATGAAGATGACGATGATGAAGAGAGCAATCAGACACCAAAACTGATCTATTCAAGTGATGAAATATCAAATCAGCTGATGTGTAAGAATGATAAATCAATATTAGACTTTGGATTTAAAGCTCTTGATGTTTTACCTGAGGGCTGGAGAGTCACTTTATTCAGAACATCTTTAAAACACACAACGATCACAAATATCAGACAACATGACAGAAAACTTATCAGAAAAAAGTATCAGACACACGTTTATCAGCTGAAACTCACCTGGAGTCGCTGCAGTTTCATTCCTCACTGAAAACACATTGACAGTCACCAGAATTACAGAGGTAAATTTAAGGAGTAGTTCACTTTAAAATGAAAACTACCCCATGATTTACTCACTGTAATACCATCCTAGGTGTATATGACATTCTTCTTTCAGATGAATCAAATCAGAGTTATATTAATAAATGTCCTGGCTCTTCCAAGCTTTATAATAGCAGTAAATGGCAACCATCAGTTTGAAGCTCATAAAAGTGCATCTATCCATGATAAAAGTCTATCTATCCATGATAAAAGTGCTCCACATGGCTCCGGGGGGTTAATAAAAGCAAAGCCATGAGTTTGTGTAAGAATAATAATCATATTTAATATGTTACAAAGTAAAATTCTAGCTTCTAGCCAAACGACTTAAGTCTAAAGTGCAGCTTATGCGATTAATGTGAGATTTGATATTAACAGCTGATATTGATGCTACGCTATTTCCGACATCACAAGTTGCGTTAGTTACGCTTTAGAAGTGATATTATGTTGTGCCGAGGCTTCGGAGCGTGTGTCGAGAAGTCCAGGGTACTTTCAGCGAATCAACAATTGATTTATATACATTTGATGCCCCATTCATTTCAAGCCAAATACATTTATTTCAAAGTTATGTTATACAACCATTATATACCACCAGAAAATACACATAATATTCATATAAATATGTGGAAATAGATTTTTTTTCTTCACTGTTATTTCTAAGCCTTAATTGGTGCAAAATACAGTGTATCACACATCACATCAGGTCATCTGTAATGTATCTGCTTGGTTTACACTCTTTGCACTTTTTTTGAGCTTCAAACTGTTGGTTGCCATTCACTGCCATTGTCAGCTTGGAAGAGCCAGGACATTTTTTTTAAATAACTCTGATTGTATTCGTCTGAAAGAAGAAAGTCATATACACCTAGACTTGAGGGTGAGTAAATCATGGGCTAATTTTAATTTTGGAGTGAACTATCCTTTAACACTGCTGTGTGTTTATACCACCAGTAAGTTAATTTGATAATTAAGTGATTCATTGAGTTGTTAATTGAATTGATTGTTTGGTTATTGAAGACAGCTGATGATAACAAGCAGAATAACTGATATGGAAGTAAAATAATGGCAAATGTTTTTGAAACAAAAAAGCCTGTTGAATTGCACTACTTGGAAAAAAAATATGCATTGCATATGCATGCTTGCATTTTAATGCATTGTATTTTTAGGGCTTGCTTTTATCCAAAGCGACTTTATATATATTTTTTTTATTAACAATTCCAGTCTTGCGGGAGAACTCTGATCTCACTTGTGATCTTGTGTTACCGCGTGTGTTCGGTTGTGAAACGTAGTTTGCGAACCAGACAGAGTTGTCGGCGTTTCTTCCTATTGTAAATCGTGCAGTGTGTAATCCCCTTTCGCCGATCCATTGTGCAGTGTGTGAACTCGGCATTAGAGGAAAATCTCTCTTATTACAAACCAGATTTACTTTATTTATGTCATTTGTCTACAGTTCTTTTTGAGAATTAACAGAGGTTTAGATGTTGATGTTTTAATGAAAATAGTTGGTCACCATTATGACGATCAGTGTGTCCTTTAGTTGGACAGTTTGACTCCGAAAAATTTTAACAGAAAATTTGTTACAAAGAAAGCCAGAAACAAAGATGATCAGGCGATATAGTTTCCATCATAATAAAGTAGAATGGTTCGTTAATTTCACAACTGAACAAAAGTGGTTATTCCGTTATTAAACTATTTTCACCAACAAATTTTTCTTACTGCAGATGAGACATTTAGATTTTTTTTAAATATATTGTGGGGAAAAAATGTAGAGACACACAGACATCTTTTAACACTGAGCTGGTGGTTTCCATATAAACACAGAGCGATGCTAAGTTAAAGCACAGAAGATTCGGTTCAACACAGTTTGATCTGAATCTCTTAATATTCTCTGTTCATGCTGATAGTTGAAACGTTTCTCTCACCTCTGAACATGCTCACATGACTATAATGAAGCTGAAATAAAAGAATGAATCATTAAATCATCATTTATAATGTTCATGAAGGATTAATGCTTCTGATGCATTTGTACAGATAAGAAAATAATCATCAGTTCTATGTGTTATGAGAATATAAATGTGTTGAGTTTTACAGATTTCGCAGAATCGCAGATGATCTCATGATTCAGGTTCACACAGCGAGACGTGACGAGACGATCCGATGAGACTGAAATAACAGGATCCATCAGTGTTTCAGGAGTTGATGGATCTGCGATCTTAAGTCCATTCTGATCAAATCAAACACAAGACAATCAAACTGAGGTAACATTCACTGACAGATGTTTAATTTAAAGAAATGTGATGCAAGCAGGTTAGTAACTGAGTGGTCTCAAATGAAATAAGTTCACAGTAATACTTTGCTCACATTAATAGTGCATTATACATTTTAGTTAATACATTTAAATGACAGTTGGTTTAGTTAATACATTTAAATGACAGTAAGTCGGTTTCTGCAAGTGAAATTAGTTAACTCAAGTTTTAATGTGTGTGTGTGTGTGTGTGTGTGTGTGATTCACCTCTGAGAACCAGCTCTGCTCACAGTCTGCATTGAGTGTTTGATTGACGACAGCAAAGTAAACAACATACAGAAACCCCAGAGAGCTCTGAATGTCTCCACATGTCACTGTGATGTTATTCATGATTCAGTGCTGAGGGAAACAGGAAACTGTGTGGTTTTAATCTGCAAAACCAACACAAGTGTCAAGTATCAAGTGTAATATCACAGTATTAAAGAAGAAATAACAGAATCAGTGTTCAGACGCAGCACATAAATGAGGCAATTCCAGTTCAGTTCAGTTCATGTAGTTGAAAAGTTACACTGTTAATTATTTCACTGTAAATTTACAATAAATTGCAGGTTAATAATTGCATGACTTTCACAGTAAGTTACCGTATCATTTTTACAGTAAATAATTGTGAAATGACAGCTGTTTACTGTGACTTCACAATAACTATGCCGTCATATTACTGTGATTTAGCAGTAAGCTGCTGTATAATTACTGTATTTTACTGTGCAATTACAGTTAGTCTATCATATTACTGTAATTTAACAGTAAGCTGCTGTAGAATTACTGTATTTAACCATGTCTATACTGTGATTTAGCATAAATGATGGACCAAACAAAACTGATAAAAACAATGGTTTAACTTTTATTTTTTTAGAAGAAAAATACATTTTAATAACAGGAATAAACACTGTGTAACATGAATGAACACTGGGTAACATGAATGAACACTGGGTAACATGAATGTCTGTCAATATGTGTGTGAATGTGTTTACTATTATGTGATAATGGTACTTGAAAAATACAATTTAATAACAGGAATAAACACTGGGTAACAGGAATGAACACTGGGTAACAGGAATGTGTGTCTATGTGTGTGCACTGTGCATGTGTTTACTATGTGATAATGGTACTTCACAACGTAGGAGCTGAAAAGAGAAAGAAGGAGAGAGAGAAGAGAGAGTGAGAGAGGGAAGAAAAGACAAAAAGGTGGGAAAAGAGAGGGTTGTAGGTGTCTCGCTCCTTCCCTTGCAGCAGGCACCTGCATAGTATGGGTTCTGTCCACTATCTACAAAAGATAAGAAAGACAAAAAGTTTAAGTTACTCTGTGGTGCAAGTACCTGCAAGTATGGTACTCGCATTGTAAAACTAATCCTAAAATGTGTACAATTTAAGAAATTACAATTGTAAAACTCATGATAAATCAGATAAATCATGTGAATAGTACTATATCAATTAATATTAAATCAACAAACCAGAGGACTCTGAAAGTAACATGATTGAGGTTAAGCAAAAATTACATGACATGCGTACATAATGCAACTCAGTAAGCCAGTAATGTGATGTAAATTTACACTTAAAACTATTGTAAAGTACGTCTGTAAATTTGACGTTTTTATTCTAACCTATCAATAACCTATAACATTGAAAAGGCATGTTTAATTCAAATAAACGTAAGAACAATGAAGTTTAGACATTTTGCAGCCTGTCTAAACTCGTAGAACAGATTAAAGGGATAGTTTACCCAAAACCCCACCCTCATTCCAAACACGTTAGCCCTTCGTTCATCTTTGGAACACAAATTAAGATATTTTCTGACTCCTCCATGGACAGCAATTTTATTACCACTTTCAAGGCCCGGAAAGGTAGTAAAGATTGTAAAAATAGTCCATGTGACTACAGTGGTTCAACCTTAATGTTATGAAGCGATGCAAAAATACTTAATAGTGCGGAACGCACAAAAAGTATTCTCGTCGCATCATAGCAATAAGGTTGAACCACTGTAGTCACGTGGACTATTTTAACAATGTTTTTACTACCTTTCTGGGGCTTGAAAGCGGTTATGACATTGCAGTCTATAAGCGGGATCAGAAAGCTCTCGGACTTCTTAAAATTATCTTAATTTGTGTTGAACAAAATTCTTATGTGTTTGGAACATCATGAGGGAGTGTAATTAATGAGAGACTTTACATTTTTGAGTGAACTAACCCTTTAATAGCTTAAGTAAACATCTTACTGCATAACTAATTCTAGCTTAAAACAGAGACAGTGTTTCGTTAGTCTGTTCTGAAGTTGGAACACAACTTACATTAGACTGACATCCATTCAAAGTCAATGAGCTTCCTGATCAGTGTACAGACTTGCTGGTTTATGTGTCCCCTCTGCCTCTTTGATTTTGTACCTGTCTCTGGGTTGATGCCCAAGAAGCACATATAAACAAAAAGACAGAGAATAAAGATGTTAGTTTAATTCAAGTGGGATTAAAAAGGTTTCAGTTCCCAGTCATCACCTTCAGTGGGTCACTGCTGTTGCAGTACTGAGCAAAACTAAAGTTAGCTCAGTTTTAACAAGGTGACATTACTTGGATTCAATTAAACAGCAACCATTTAAATAACTTAACAGCAACTGAAAAACATTTACATCACAAACACACGTCAAGAATAGTCCTGCAACAAAGTAAGTTAGATGTGTGTGATTTACCCAGGCAATGCATTTGCACACAACAATTTACATCATTTACACGTACTGTTTGCAGAGGATGGAGGAAGAGCCTGTTGCCAGTCCATCTCCATGTGGCTGTTTCTGCTTGCACTCTTCCTCCTAGAATTATTACCCGTTCACAGACAAAATGGCTCCTAATATCTCCAGATGTCGACCTGTTTTACTTTAGAATAGCACAGCTAACGAAGCTCCACTAATTCAGTGATAAACACATTTATTTTCCTATATCTTTTTTAAAATAAAATGCACTTTATTTTTTCTGTTGACGAGACAGACAACGGCTGCTCCGTTTCACAACTGCGGTCACGCCATCTGTGCTTCTGAAAATCGCGGTCGCGCCATCTACGCTTAAAAACATATTGCGCGTCTACACGAGGTTGCGTGGTAGGCTCAATGTGTATGCGGTTGGTGTCTGCAGATTTTTTTTAAAAATATTCATAATAAAATTAAATTGTTTTCTGCAAATTCCACCAGATTCTTGTCCTACATCTCTCAGACTACCACTGTGGTGATTTTCATGTTGTTTTACTGTTTTATTATTTAATAATTAACTGCTAAAGACATATACTGTATACCTGGCTATACAGCAATAATTAATAAATTCATAAAAATTGCAAATCAAATTGTTTTCTGCAAAATCCACCAGATTCTTGTTCCACATCTCACAGCCTACCACTGTGGTGATTTTCATGTTGTTTTACTGTTTTATTATTTAATAATTAACTGTCAAAGTTCTATACTGTATACCTGGCTATATAGCAATATTTAATAAATTCATATTTTTTTTAAATCAAATTGTTTTCTGCAAACTCCACCAGATTCTTGTCCTACATCTCTCAGACTACCACTGTGGTGATTTTCATGTTGTTTTACTGTTTTATTATTTAATAATTAACTGTCAAAGTCATATACTGTATACCTGGCTATATAGCAATATTTAATAAATTCATATTTTTTTTAAATCAAATTGTTTTCTGCAAACTCCACCAGATTCTTGTCCTACATCTCTCAGACTACCACTGTGGTGATTTTCATGTTGTTTTACTGTTTTATTATTTAATAATTAACTGTCAAAGTTCTATACTGTATACCTGGCTATATAGGCAATTTTTAATAAATTCATAAAAAATGCAAATCAAATTGTTTTCTGCAAAATCCACCAGATTCTTGTTCCACATCTCACAGACTACCACTGTGGTGATTTTCATGTTGTTTTACTGTTTTATTATTTAATAATTAACTGTCAAAGTCATATACTGTATACCTGGCATATAGGCAATATTTAATAAATTCATAATTTTTTTAAATCAAATTGTTTTCTGCAAACTCCACCAGATTATTGTCCTACATCTCTCAGACTACCACTGTGGTGATTTTCATGTTGTTTTACTGTTTTATTATTTAATAATTAACTGTCAAAGTCATATACTGTATACCTGGCTATATAGGCAATATTTAATAAATTCATAATTTTTTTAAATCAAATTGTTTTCTGCAAACTCCACCAGATTATTGTCCTACATCTCTCAGACTACCACTGTGGTGATTTTCATGTTGTTTTACTGTTTTATTATTTAATAATTAACTGCCAAAGACATATACTGTATACCTGGCTATACAGCAATAATTAATAAATTCATAAAAATTGCAAATCAAATTGTTTTCTACAAACTCCACCAGATTCTTGTCCTACATCTCTCAGACTACCACTGTGGTGATTTTCATATAGTTTTACTGTTTTATTATTTAATAATTAACTGTCAAAGTCATATACTGTATACCTGGCATATAGGCATATTTAATAAATTAATAAAAAATGCAAATCAAATTGTTTTCTACAAACTCCACCAGATTCTTGTTCTACATCTCACAGACTACCACTGTGGTGATTTTCATGTTGTTTTACTGTTTTATTATTTAATAATAATAAATCACCACAGTGGTAGTCTGTGAGATGTAGGTAAATAAATATTGATATATGCCAGGTATACAGTATATGATTTTGACAGTTAATTATTAAATAATAAAACAGTAAAACAACATGAAAATCAACACAGTGGTAGTCTGTGAGATGTGGAACAAGAATCTGGTGGAGTTTGTAGAAAACAATTTGATTTGCATTTTTTATGAATTTATTAAATATTGCTATATAGCCAGGTATACAGTATATGACTTTGACAGTTAATTATTAAATAATAAAACAGTAAAACAACATGAAAATCACCACAGTGGTAGTCTGTGAGATGTGGAACAAGAATCTGGTGGAGTTTGTAGAAAACAATTTGATTTGCATTTTTTATGAATTTATTAAATATGCTTATATGCCAGGTATACAGTATATGACTTTGACAGTTAATTATTAAATAATAAAACAGTAAAACTGCATGAAAATCACCACAGTGGTAGTCTGAGAGATGTAGAACAAGAATCTGGTGGAGTTTGCAGAAAACAATTTGATTTGCATTTTTTTATGAATTTATTAAATATTGCTATATAGCCAGGTATACAGTATAGAACTTTGACAGTTAATTATTAAATAATAAAACAGTAAAACAACATGAAAATCACCACAGTGGTAGTCTGTGAGATGTAGAACAAGAATCTGGTGGAATTTGCAGAAAACAATTTAATTTTATTATGAATATTTTTAAAAAAATCTGCAGACACCAACCGCATACACATTGAGCCTACCACGCAACCTCGTGTAGACGCGCAATATGTTTTTAAGCGTAGATGGCGCGACCGCGTTTCTCAAAAGCACAGATGGCGTGACCGCAGTGTTTCACTCACGGCAGAAAAATATGGACAACGCCCAGCTAGCTAACGTTACTAATTTGAGATTAATTTATTCCACCTTTGCACAAATCCACAACACTATAATGTATCTAGTTGATCATAACTGTCATAATACACACATTAAGGCCACAGCTTACCTTATAACTTTATTTCCCGGTGGTAGAAAAATGCTGTGGGAAAAGAGAGAACGCTGTTAGAGTAACGAACGTTAACTAAGAAAAGCATTAAGCAAAGCTAAAGTTCAATTTTGACGGTGTAGCTAACGTGAAGCCTCACAGTTAATAACTTAATACGGTACTACTAATACACTTATTAACACAACCAACGTCTGATCATTCAAATTTGCGCGCTCAAACCTAGACGCGAATCTGCTCCAGCTAAGTTACAAAAACATGAAACAGAACTTAACTAACGCTAATTTGGTTCATACTTTTAAATAACATGCAATTTCATATTAAAAACAGTCATCAAATTGACAAAGTTTGAAATTAAACACTTACCGCACTGAATCCGTCGAGTGAGACCATGGAGGAGATCAGGCCAGGGAGCTCCGGGGGAGCTCAGATGACGCAGTTGCAGCGCGAAAATGACGGAATTCACAGTAGTTTCTTGTAAAAGCCCCGCGCTTGCATTATTTTCACAGTAAAAGTCTAAATACGGTATTATATTGTGAAATATCACAGTTAAAACCTGTGAAGTGGTAATAATGTAATTACCTGTGAAATATTACAGTTATATATTGTGAAATCCTGGAAATATTTTACAGTGTACTTATAGTTAGTAGAATGGATAAAGTGAAACTGAAATGGGTTTAAAAGAATTGTGGATGAGGTGTTACTGATCTGTGATAGAAAGCAGAACCTCATCTTCTGCAATTTCTTCATGTCTTTCAAATAACAGCATTAATTCAGGTCTGTTTCTTAGACAAACAGATTTAGTAGCTTATTTAGACAAACATTCAAAAACAAAAAGTCTAGATTTGATCAGAGTTCAACAACAAGCATCAGTCAAAGACTCACCAATTTAATTCAGTCACATTGTTTTCGCAAATATTTTACATTTGAAGCATTTCCCTGTAAGATGTTTATAATTTACTAATCATAAAAACTGTATTGAAAAGTATTTTTTACCTGAAGCATGTCCTTGGTTAAGATGAATGAAGCCTGAATGATTGGAGCGAGCTTGTGCTAAACTAAACTCATTCAGAAAGCTGCATGTACTTGATTTTGCTTCACATGAGCGTCATTGACAGTCTGTGATGGGTGAAATAAGACAAAAGGAAGCGGCTGATGTAATAAACATGTAGGTAGATAGAACCACAGAGAAACTTCCTCCAGCACGCCACTCATAACACCCCAAACCAATTTTTTTTTTTTAAAAAGTGTCTGAAAAAATGTATGATGTTATATTATATGTATTATTTTATATAAAATCATGTATGTTATATTTCCTGTTGTTAGAAGTGTGGGCCTAACCTCTAGGTGTGTGTACACGCTGGGAAATGCTCATTTTAACAAATTTAGGAAATATCAGTTGTGCAAATTACCATATTAGTTTTTCTCTTGCCTGTATGTTTAATTTATTGATTGTTTTTAAACTCTTTGTCTTAACTATCATTTTATTAACTTTGCTGAAATGTATACACTGTAAAAATTAATACGCTATATCTACTCAATAAAATTGTTACAAGCAATATTATTAATTAAATTTAACAAATTAGAATTGAGTAATAATTAATCAAATTAATTCCTTAAAAGTTAACCATTTAAAATGAGTAAAATTGACAACATTTTTTTTTTTTTTTTTTGCCAACATTGAAGACACCTGATGTTAACAAGCAGAATCACTGAAGGAGAAAACCGTACTTTTAAGTCACCATTATGGTGATCGGTGTTTGTTTTAGTTGGGCTCTTGACCCTTACATCATTTCAGATTTTGTTTGGTTGCTGTAACTGAGTTATAACAGCCAGATGAACAAAGAGAAAAGGTGATCTGATGGTGTTGGATATGTTTTAACATAATCATTATTTCACAATCATTTGACCTGAATCACTGAACTCATATAGATCCCAATTTACTTGGGAACCTAATTTACCAATTTATGTTTACTTTATTAATTATATCAGCACTGTTCTTGCACAGCATAATATTTTGAACTTTTACAATGTAATCCAAAGATTTCTTAAATGTGCCTCATATACAAAAAAATATTTTTTTTGTTTTGATTTAGTTTTTAGACATAGCCTAGAGTTAGTTTTACAGAAAATGGTATGTTCCAATTAACTAAAGGCAGGAAAATTATGCATTTAAGTGTGATCAGGAGTGAGGCATGAGGAACAGAGAGTGGTTTGGAGGTTGATGTAATGGTTGTTAATGCTGCTTGAGCATAAGGAATTTCGGTCTCCAACAGTTAGAGAGAGAAGCTGGTGCTAGTTTTAGTACCTAAACAGGAGCCGCGTATCCATTACCCTTCAAATTGCACAAATTGAAATTGCAAATTGAAAAATATGCCCAATGGAAACAAGTCAATTTCGCAAAAACTCACATTTATCGCAAAAAAGGTTTTTACGCTCGCATGAGGTGGTTTTTCAGACAATTCGAAAAAGAAATATTTCGCAAAACTGCAATGGAAACAGTTTTTGCGCATTTACAGGTCACCTGACGTAGATGATGCGGTTGTCATGGTGCGCTGGAAAATAGTCAAGGATTCAGATGCGAGTGAATAAGTATTTATTATAGTCAAAAAGAGAAGACAAGAGGCTCAATTTGACAGGCAGCATTCACAGGAATCACTCAGTGTAGAAATAGCAGATAATTCCAATGTGAGCTCAGTGTAGAATAAACAGATGATCCTCAGGCAAAACTCAGGGTCGGAGTGGCAGATAATCCTCAGGCAAACTCGGGCAGACTCGGTAACGCAGGGACTCAGTGGGCGGAATGCAGGTCCACGTGGAACGAAGATCCTCGATGAAGCGTCGTAGAAACAGGACTGGAACAGGGGAACAATAGCACAGACCCAGGAGAACCTCCACAACCATCTGACAAAGACAAGACGAGTGAGCAAACAATATATAGGACATCCTCATTCAGAACAGCTGGCGCTGATCGGCTCATCAGTGGATAACGAGCCAGCTGATGAGCCGCGCCCATTCACTCAACACGCACACACATAGCGAGAGAGAGTCAATGAATCCATGAACCGTGACAGCGGTATGTTTGGACAGAATACGAGACAGAGTTCTTTATTAAACTTATAAAACACACAGGAATTACAGGAATAATGGATTCTAAACCTCAAATAAATGCCACAATCAAGACCTCGAAGCAGAAATGAGGGAGAAACACCCAGAAACACCTCATATGTGCTGCTCACAAGTATAAGGGTCTTTCCTTGCCATTAATGCTTGGGAAACACACATACGTCTCCTTCCATTAATAATAATGGCCAGTGCGGTGGCTGGGATATAGAACATAAACCTACCAACGTCCGTTGCCATGGTTTATGGAATGATTTTACTTATCGCGAGAGGAAAAAATGAAGTTTTAGTCACATAACATTGGTTAATGGAAACACCGTCATTTTGCGCCTACTGCCAGTTCTTAAGGTCACCTGATGGAGCTTTTCGGTCCCTTGCCACTGTTGCCTTTGGCTTGCTCAGTTGGGGATATTTGGGGATATTTAATTTAATTAATCAATTAACAATACTATTGATCAGCATTACCAAACGTGGACGTTTTCTACTAGAAACAAACATTGATGTATTTAATTTAATACTGTGAAGCTGCTTTGATACAATCTATGTTGTGACAAGCGCTATATAAATAAACTTGACTTGACTTGACTTCATAGACTGTTTTAATGTAACCTTTATTTTTATTTTTGCTCATATCCACTGTTGTATGGACCTTTTGCACTTCCTTGCCTTTGAAAGCATTAAACTTCTTTTGGAATGACCTTTAAACGGATGCCTGGTGTGAATCTTCTTATGAACGCGCGGGTCTCAATCACAGTCCCCCAACAGATATTCTACTGACTATAAGTAACTTGGCAACTACAAGTCAAATTATTCTCCTAACCCGAACACCTAACCATAACCTAACAGTCTACAGACAGTCTACTAATACTCTAAGGGTTAATGCCCTTCGAGGTGTCCATTGTCAGGTATTAATGGACGACGGCGAGGCGTGAACCATCCAACGCGTAGCGGAGCGCACCTTAAACGCCATTAAGGTGTTTTTAATGGACACCCTGCAGCCAATCAGAATCGAGTATTCACCCAGTCCCAAACCATGGTATAATGAGAGTTAGTTGACATTGCAAAGTCACTTATAGTTAGTAGAATGGCTAAAGTGGACTATTGAAATAAAGTGAAACTGAAATGGGTTTAAAAGAATTGTGGATGAGGTGTTACTGATCTGTGATAGAAAGCAGAACCTCATCTTCTGTAATTTCTTCATGTCTTTCAAATGTTTAAACAACATTAATTCAGGTCTGTTTCTTAGACAAACAGATTTAGTAGAAGATTTTATTTAGACAAACATTCAAAAACAAAAAGTCTAGATTTTATCAGAGTTCAACAACAAGCATCAGTCAAGGACTCACCAATTTAATTCAGTCACATTGTTTTTGCAAATATTTCACATTCGAAGCATTTCCCTGTAAGATGTTTATCATAAAAACTGTAATGAAAAGTATTTCTCACCTGAAGTTGATCCTTGGTTAAGATGAAGATCGATAAACTCCTCCAGAATGTGTGCGGATGAAGCGCTTCACATGAGTGACTGTGGTGGGTGAAATCAGACAAAAGGAAGCAGCTGATGCAGTAAACATGTAGGTATAGACCGCAGAGAAACCTTCCTCAAGCACACCACTCATCTAACACCCAACCAATGCATGTACACTCACACACACAGTCATTCCTATCATTACGGGTCTCTCAATATGCGTAATGGTGTTTATACTGTACAAACTATATACATTCTCAAAAACATCTGAGAAAAAGAAGTGTTTTAAAAAAGTGTCTGAAAAAAAAACACACTAACTTTTAAATATCAATATATCTTAATATTTTACTTCAACCACAAAAGATGAAATACTTTCAGCTGCATCAGGACAGATTCGTGGTATTTCTCTCTTTTCATGGAAACACCATCATAAACCTTCTTAAAGGTCAATACACTGTAGTTGTTTAAAAGGCCCATTGTAAATGTATTTAGAATTTGAAAATACTCGATGAAAGGACTCGATGCTTTATTCACATTTGATGTGTGCCTATATAATATGATCTAACCAAGTCAGTTGAGTTATGTACTTCAGCTCATGTTAACTGCTTGATGAAGTGAATGTATTATGTTTGCTTGATATTCATTGTTTACGGATGCTTTACATAGAATTAGTGATTGATTTGTGTTCATGTATTCACATGATGTTGCTTATTGTTCATGAAAGTGTTTCTGCTACATCTCATTGTTTGAGTATATTTATTTATTATATTGTGTTTCTGTTATGTCATATTGATAATTTATTGAGTGTTTTGTTTTAGACCACATGACCGTGAAAACACCAATGTACTCATTTGCACATGTGTGCTGAACCTTTATTGAAGCTGTATGGACTTAATGAGGAGAAAATAAAGCATGTCTCAAAGAGCTTCTCTCATTTCCTGATGCCGTATCGGCGATTACTCCAGTCTCTCCATCGTGGGTAACATAAATGAAACCCGGGTTACGTCTCTAACTGGACATCTGTGGTGAACTAGTCCCCCACTGGCAACCCCAAACTGATTGAAGTTCTATAGATGTCATTATAAATGCTGGAAGACAATAGTTAATGTGATGATGTTCAACAGTGTTAATCTAATAAGAAGTGATTCTAGCTGTTCGAGAGGGATAGAGAGAGTTTGTGCGAGTTCAACAGAAAGATCAGCGAGCTATATTTGTTTCTTTCTGTTATGTACGGCATGGGTTTGGGCCATAACAGTAACCCTGCGGTTCTTCAATAAAGTCTCAGAAGGAGAAAGAACCCGCCTGGTTACTTCTAGCGAAACGCTACAGTAGTTAAAAAACAAACCTTGACTATGTGTGTCTCTATAGGTTTCACTGTTATTGTGGTTTTTCTGGGTATTGTGTTTTTGGGTCGAGGAAATCTAAACCGTGGGTTGATTCACATCTCTTGTGGTAAAAGGTGTTTGCATGCACGATGACAGAGACACATTTCAAACCCTGAACGGATTCTTGTGCAAATAGCGGTTGAATGATCTGGTGCAGGGATGGGCAACTTCGGTCCTGGAGGGCCACTGTCCTACAGAGTTTAGCTCCAACCCTGAAAAAATCACCTGCCTGTAATTTTCTAGTAATCCTGAGGACCTTGATTAGCTTGTTCAGGTGTGTTTGATTAGGGTTGAAGCTAAACTCTGTGGGACAGTGTGGGACTCTCCCAGGACCGAAGTTGCCCATCCCTGATCTGGTGTGTTCAAAGAGCCTTTTCACCTGGTTTATCAGATGATTCAAATAAATCACCCTTCAGAATCATCATGACACACAATATTCAATTCAAAAGATGTGTCTCATTTAATGAAAGTCTGTAATAATGTCAAGGCATATTCTTATAGAAATGAATGTATTTGAAGTGTATCAGAAGTGAAACTCTGTCATCATTTACTCTCCTTCATGTCACTCCAAATCTATATTACTTTACTTTCATGGACCAAATGAAGGTTCTCTTCAAAAAAAATCTGCTTTTGTGTTTGACAGAGGAAAGAAAGTCATGTGTCTCTCTCACCTCTGAATATATGAACTCACCTCATGTATAATCTGAAATAAAAGAAAGAAGCATTTATAGTGTTCATGAATGATTCATTACTGTATGAGTTTATTGTGTTCATGATGGCCTGCAGCTCTAATGCTTTCACAGTCAAATCAAAAGAACATGATCATTTCTGTGCTTAAATATGAAATATGTATAATTGTTGAGAAAGATTGAGTTGACTGACTCCTTTAGAATGACACTGAATCTCATAATGAAGTTCAGCCACACAGTGAGACGTGACAAGATCATGAGACTGCAGTGGATCTGTGTGGATTCGGTGGATCTGCTTTTATCAGTTGCCCGTCCTGATCAAATCAGACATGAAGAAATGTTTCTGAGTGAATATTTCTGTAGAGAGTGTCACCTCACCTCACAGTCACTGTTCAGATTCAGTAAATCTGCATGAAGTCTGTATTCAAACCCGCCGTCAGTCTCTCCACATGTCACAGTGATGTACAGTATTACTATTGAATGACAAGGGTTTTACTGGAATAAGCATTTAAACAATACTGGAAAAGAACACTGACTCAGTGAAAATGTTAAAGGGGTGGTTGATTTTTGATTATAATTATGCTGTTTGAGCATAAACAACATCTGCAAAGTCATGACGCTCAAAGTTCAAAGCAAAGGGAGATATTTGCTTTTAAAGAAATCGCTTTTTAAGGACTACAACAAACGGCTGGTAGAGACTACACCACATTCCTCCTGGGATAGTGACATCACCAACCCTAAAATTTACATAAACCCCGCCCCCGGAAACACAATTTATAGATTATCTAGACAGAATATGCTAATCGATGACTAGAAGATAACTACACATATACGCTACATAAATTCACCAACTAACCATTCAGAAATGTCCTTTTGCTTCTACATGTTGTCACTTCTTCTTGAGTCTCTCCATCATTGTCTGACTCCGGTTTGAACATATAAGGCTAAAAGTTTTTGAAATTTTCATTGCGTGTGTGTGAGGTAAAAGGACATGAGCTCTTGAAGCTCCACCCCCTGTGCTGGGAGCAACAGCTCATTTGCATTTAAAGGAACAGACACAAAAACTGTTTTTGCTCACCCTCAAAAAGTGACAATTTTAACATGATATATAAAAATATCCGTGGGGTATTTTGAGCTAAAACTTCACATACACACTCTGGGGACATCAGAGACTTAATTTAAATATTTTAAATATGCTGTATGCAAATACCTTGATTTTACCTTGCCACTTCAGTTATGAAACGTCGGCACGACCAAAACTTACCCAGTGACGTCTATGCAGTCTAATACCTTGATTTTAAATAGGTCTATGCAGGGATAACAACCCAAAAGTAATAATATATACAGGCCTTTTATTGAAATAATGAGAAGTGTCAGCTGACTCCTTTTTAAACACTGATATTATATATTCACAGTTTACAAGAGACATTGTTTACAAAAGGACAATTTTCCAAAACATGTTTTGACATTAAAAAAGACAATATGATCTGACAATATGATCTGAGCAGACTCTATGTTTCATCTTTTTACTCTTTTAGATTACTTTTATAACAGTATCATATTCATATCTCTTTTAATTCCTTTCATAACTGTTTTAATTTTCCTTGCTTTTATTTTGTGATTATTTTAATTCCTTTCTTTGTAAAGCACTTTTTCTCCCTCTTGTCTCAAAAGCACACAACAGTCGAAACGAAATAAGAAATGAGGTTGCGGAAAACTTGAACAAACCTACTTGAGCAAAACCACCGACCCTAAACACACTTCCTGAGCATGAGCAGACTCAGTGAACACAACACAGCCTGACGCTTCAGTTATGACACATCGGCACGACCGAAACTTACCCAGTGACGTCAGGACAATCATCACTGTACACATGCAGAAAATGCACAGAAACGTTCGGGTAAATTATCATTTATAAAGCATGCATACGCACAGATTTGGGCAAGTTTACATGACAATGATATGCTTAAAACAGAGACGTTTTTCCTTTGAGTTTTCCGCGTACAGACGACACCGTTGTCTTCCGCGAAAACGACTGAAAACGCTGTATTCTGAAACATCGTCTTCAGAGATTCGAGTTTTTGTCATTTACACAGAGACCGGTTTCAAAAACTTGCACTATGAAACCCGTTTTCAAAAGTTTGCGTTTTCAAAGCACTTTTTTTGTGTGTGTAAATTAATGAAAACGCAGAAAAAGTTTTACGTTTTTACAGCCCCTTAGAGTGTGCGTATTCGCTAAAATCCACACTAACGCAAACGGTCTTCGATATGGAAAAGTGCTCAGCGCCATGTCAGGGTCTGAGCAGACGTACACACCTTTCCTTGTCGGAGTACTGCAGGTTATGGAAATCTGAGCTATTCCTGCAGATCGCCATTCTAAATTAAAAGATTTTTGAGGATGACTGGTGCTCTTTTATAAGTAAATGAGATTAATTAGGCATCGTTTACAAGGCGGAGAACTGAAACCAGCTTCGCGCAAGTTCAAGATCCTTTGCGATTTCTAGATTTCACATCTGAAAGAGAGATGTATGCGCGTTTTCTGTGCATGCGTTCATTCTAGAAATCACACGTGCGCACATTTAAGAAATTATTGTAAAATCAAATTTAGGATTGTTTCTTTGCAACATTATATAAATGAGGTCCTATGTGTCTGAATAACTTAATGTGCAATTTAAAGTGTTTTCTTTTTCTTTTTACCATGCCAATAATAAAGGCACAAAGTCCAATTATAACTGGATGCTTTATAAACCTGTGCTAATCAAACTTTTGGGCCAAAGTTTCACCAAATAGGTTTTGCCATTGTTTCATAATTGGCAGGAAATTTCTTTTGGATGGCTGTTGTATTATGGTATACGGCCCAGATTATTTATTGGGACACCAGATTCAAGATCAAATCAGATTCTTTTAAACATGGATATTCATAAAGCTTCTGCCTCATCTGTACATTAAAACATCATCAGCTCTCACATGTGTTTCAGTCAAACTCATTTCGAATCTTTCTCTCAGTTTGATTCACTCACATTTTCTAAATCATTGCGCTGACAGTCGCTCGGCTCTGATCTCTGAAAACATCTGAACACAGAATGACACTTATTAAATAAATATTATTGTATTTTTCATAGTATGTTTCAATGTATTCAGAGAGATGTTAAACTATTGTTTAGGACAGAAGTTTTCAAAGTGAGGTTCACAAATTAATTTACTATACTAATTTACAATAAGTTTATAAATTATAGAATTGCGCTGCATAATTATAAAGTGTGCATTTACAGATGAGGGAATTTGTGTCAATAAACAAGCATACTGTAGTACTCTTTACTGACACAAACATTAATAAAATTAAATGTTTGGTAAATGTTTCACATAATGTGAGGGGGGAAACATGCATAAATAATAGCCTACCTCTGCCAGTATCTGCAATGAGATTTTTAAGTCTGTATCTTTCCACATGTGCGATTAATCTTCTGCAATTCTTAAAGCAACTTTTTCTAATATTGAATGCTGTTTATGACGTCGATGTTGATGTGCCTTTAGGATGGCTTTTCCCATCCTCGCGTGAGCGCGTTGCGCACGCGCAGATGAAAGAGACACTGCGCGGAAGTGGGAGATGGCCGCTCCTCCGCGGATTGTCACAGGACACTACACGGTTTAATTTCGTGCTGTTTGTTTGTCTCTTTTCCTGTATTATCCACTCTTTGACATGTATGTTAAGAGTGTGCTTGTGCGAACTATCCATAAGGACTACCAGTCCTGTGCCTCGGGTTTTCCTTCTCGCCTCGATCCGTCTTTTACTTCACCTGGACAGGACACACCCTCTGGCAGACGTTACAACAACAACCCTCTCCGTTTCCACAACTGTTTTATTCAACCAGTTCTACTGCAAATATGTCATTCTCTCCATAACACTATGAGCTAAAAAAATAAATCAACTTAATGCCATCCACATGAATTCCAAAGGGATCTGATAAATTCAAGTGTTTTCTTAATGAAATGTGAGTATTACATTATTTACAAGGATGTTTGTGCAAAAGTAACCATTCAAAATACAACTACTGTACATATTAGCTAAGTATAACTTCACAAGCCTTTGTCTACTGTTTACACATTTAACACAACAACAAAACTCAGCAGTATCACACTTTCTATTACCTGGCTGCGTCACTTCCGTTATCCACTTGTAACAGAAAGTTAACTTCAAAATGAACTCATGAGTTAATTTTGAAGTTAACTTTCTTTACAAGTGGATAATTACAAGTGGTTAATGTAAATGCTCCACTGTCCCTGTCACATTACCATGTTGTAAAATACAAAAGCATGAGCAAAAAACTCTCTAATGATGACATAATGGCATTGCAATGCAAGTTTCAAAAAAATTTGGTAGTACAAGTACATGTTATTATTGCCACCTTGTGGACAAACTCAGCACAACAAACTAACTGGAAAATAACTATGTCAGTGTTGCAAAGTTCTCAATTTCAGCTATTAAGCAGCTCAGCAGAAGATAATGTCGTTATTCAGCTCAAATCAGTTTTTTTCTCATCTAAGTTAGATTATACTTTATAGCTCTCTTCTGGCCTTATCGAACACAACACAAGATGACTTGTGATTCCAGGCTGCATTATGAGTCTGTGATTTCTGTTATTCAGAATTTTCTATACACGTCCTTCTGACTGGAGACTGAAATACAACACAGAGAGGTTAAGTTCATTGCTGAGTCGTAGTCTGTCCGGCAGGTTGAAATGTTAAATGTGTAACTTAGCCAGGCTTGACTGTTTGCATGATGATCTTGCTGCTAGTCACTTAAATGTGCAATGTGTTCCTATCAGATCCAGACGCATAATAAATAACACTTGTGTCATTCACACACAGCAACAATGGCTCCACCCAGACGTCACCGACGCGGAAGCATGGTGGAACCCATTACCATGTCGTGAGAGATTGTTATTGTTTTAATATTTAATGTTTATGTTTGTTATGGCTTTCCACTTGATGCAGAGGATTAATAAAAACCCAACCCAGCTCATTGGAAGAGCTCATAGTTAGAAAACACATAGATAACATTCAAAAGTATCAGTTTTCAAATCTCGCAGCATGTTAGAATTGTTAAAAAAAAAGTCGTAACATAATATTGTGCAAGGAATTGTGTGAAAATAAAATAATTGTATTAAATTTCTTAATCAAAACTCTGGCCCTGTAAATCGTACTTTGTGTGAAAAGCAATAAATGTCATCAGAGTTTTACGGCCTCTAGTGTTCATTTCAACTGGAAACTTCAGCGATTCGTACGTATAGGTACGGTTTTTGAGTTTCGCTTAAAAGAGGCACGTATTTCCAGAGCCTGGGAAGATATAAAGTTTTAAAGTATCAGACTAAAGAAACTGTTTCATCTTTACATATCATCTAACACACTTTTACCATAAATGTGCCAAAACATACAGAACATACCGTATAAAAATCCCTGATATTTCTGTTTTGTTTTTCCTTTAGATCTGATGTTATTCATCTCTATGAGGAACTGAATAGACTCAATGAGGACTTTTCTTCTGAATGCAACAAGCATTTTAGGACAATATCTACTCTAATGAATGGGTTAAAAGAAGTGTACATAAGTGCTGCTTGCAGCTCTAACACAGGAGCAAGAATGGGAGGATTGGGACTGGCAATTCTGTTCGTGGGATTCGCTTTATTTGTGTTTGATGAAGAGATTTCTCTCATTGTTGCTGCAGCCGGGATAGGAATGGCTGTCGCTGGTGGATTTAGATTTGCTTTTGGGCATTACAAGAAAAGACAGCTGAAGAACATAAAACGAAACATTGAAAAGGAACTTCAGGGAATTCAGGATCAACACAGCCCTATTATTGACATCTTGGAAAAAATCTGTCACCGTACTGAGGAAATACTGAGAGACGCTTCACCATCAGACCACAAAGCCCAGGCGTTGAGTGAACGTCTTACCTCCTGCTTTGATGAAAGGCACTTCTTTCAGGATCACGACAGCAGTAAAGTAGACGACTGGATGTCTAAAAGTGTGCTTTTGTCTAGAAACCTTTCAGAAATGATCTCCAAGATTTGTTCTGTGCCTGAAATCCTCAAAGAGATTATCGAAGACAACAAGAGGAAACGAGACAAACCTGCAAAACCCACACGTCAACAAATAGAGTTCAAGAAGAACGCAGAGAAAGTCATTGATGAAATACAGAGATTAATTTGCAACTTAAAAAATGGAGTAAAGGAAATCAACCGAAGGGCAGAAAGAATATCAGATAATTTGACTTTGGATTTTTTTTGATTATTTGACTTTTAATTTGATTTTAACCTGGCAAAAAGTATGAACTGCTGAGACTCAACTTTTTATTGGATCCACCTGACAGATAATGAGCAAAATGTGAATAAAGTATTTTTAACCCTTTAAAGGGTTAAACCCTTCTTAACCAAGAAAAAAAAAAAAACAGTTTTTTATTTAGTTGGGGCAAAAGAATCAACGTTTACTATTATACTGATTTGAAAAGACAGAAACAAAGATTATCAGATGATATAGTTTTCAACAACATAAAAGTAGAATAATTCACTAATCTCATCACTGACCAAAAGTGGTTGTTTGATATTAATAGATTATTTTCACTACTAACAATACTCTCGCCACAGATCGGACATTCTGAATTTTGATTTTTAAAATACATTATGGGGAATTTTATTTTAATACATGCATGAAGCATGTCACCATTGTTGAGATTCATATGTTGATTATTGATGTATGTGTATTAAGAAAAAAGTTGGTTTGGTTTTGAACTAATTCAAGTCTAAGGGCGCTTTCACACTAGCACTATTGGTGCGCACCCGGGTTGGAATGACGTCAGAGTTCGGTTCGTTTGGATGATGTGAACGCTGTCTTCCGAACTCGGGTGCGCACCCGCAAACTGTACTCGAGTCCGCTTAAAAAGGGTGGTCTGGGGTACCGTTCATGTGAAATCCAGTATGGTTCGCTGATGATATGAACGCAGTCGTACCAAATTGTGGAAGTGATTTACTTACCTTGTGCGTGTGTGTGTGTGTGTGTGTGTGTATACGTGTGTGTATACACTTACCTTGACGAAAAGCTGGATTGATGCACTGCAAGCGATTTCTGGCTGCCTCCGCAAAAATTGTCTTCGGCGGACAGCCCGCTGTCTTTGGAACGATACTTTTAATACTTTTGTGGCAGACAGACACAAATTTGTTTCTCTTTCTGTATCTTTTCTTTTAAAACAAAACCAAAGGTTCAAAAAAAGAAGAACAAATGTGAAGCGAGCAATTCTATCCATTTTGACGCCTTTTCATTTATAGCGGTTACCAATCAACACGATTACGCACCAGCTGCAACTTGATGACGCAAGCGTACCGCGGTTCGGATACAAATAATATAATGTGAACACAGTCCATCAGGGGCAGGGGGAGGGGGGAGCAATCGAACCAAGTGTGAAAGCGCCCTAAGACTCTATGAAGTTCATGGTATTACACACTCCTGTACAGTTGGTGGCGGTATAATACAAAAGTAGTAATCTGCCAAAAACAAGAAGAAAGTTTGTTTGAGCGGATACCTTGTACTGAAAGGTAAAAACTGTGACAGTGTTCTAGTCAGTATTGTTATTGTGCTCCTGCTTAGGGTGTTAACCCCAAAACTCAATATTTTTGAGCTACTTAATAATTTTTCTAATTCTTTTGTTAAGCTGAATGTGCCTTTTGTAACTCATAGGGCAACCCGGTATCACGCTAAAGCGTGTAATACACACGCTGGTCCACAAGCGGATGCGTGTCAATGTCACGCTTTGCCTCCTCTAGGCGTGAAAATGACACGCATGAATGAAGGTTGAGTATCGGTTGAGTATCGGTAGGGGGCGATGATTTCCTCAATGCCAACAACTCCCCACGGAGCAAAGAGAGAAGCGATATATTGCATTCTCCAAAATTCCCGCGTCAGGTCGGTCAAAGCCATACATTTTTATTATGGTTCTGTAATTTAAGAAATACTAACGTTGCTGTAGCCTAACGTTATATTTGTGTGTGTGTGTGTACTGTGGGGCTTTTTAATCTATGGTGCTGTTAACGTTACCGTGGTCAATAACGTTAATGGAAATTGATATTAATTGGCTAACGTTAATTAATTAATCACAGAAAGCTGCAATGACTGCATATTATGTTATATTAACATTATAAAAAGTTGTTATGGTCGATGGGAAGTAACTTGATGATGATGATGATGATAATATGCGCGAATTTCGATCCTGAAATATCGATAGGCCTAAACGTTACTGATGTTGTATCTATTCTAATCTAAAGGATCTATCCACACATACAAAATATCGATCCTAAGGTGTTTTTTTAAAAACCAGTAATTTTATTTATTTAGCACGAATTTATTTTATTTAGAAAGTATGCATTAAATTGATTAAACGTGACAGTAAAGGCTTTTACATTGTTACACAAATATATATATTTCATGTAAATGCTGTCCTAATAATTATGATGCTGAAAATTCAGCTTTGATCACAGGAATAAATTACATTTTAACATATTCAAATGGAAAACAGATCGCCTGTTTTAAATTGCAATAATATTTTACAATATTTGTTTTTACAAATATTTACTGTATTTTTTATCAAATAAATGCAGCCTTTTATTTTGATTGATCGTTAAAGTTCAAATGGATTGTGTTATGTTCTGTAATTGTTGTTAATAAATCTGTCAGAAGAAAATGTGCAAAAGTTTTACCTATTGGGTACAACAGTGGCAGTCCTTTAAAAATTAACAATGGTTTTACTACTTTATACTACTTTATAATATGACAAATCCATGAAGCCTTGCTGCAAGAGAATTAACTATGTTTTTGTTCCCCTTTGTCCAACAGCTCCTGTTTTTACCCACCATCCTTCCCTGTTACCGCCACCTGTATCTCTTTATAAGAAAACCAACGGCTCTTTTAAGAGCCACTCCTATACTCCTCTTACTACCTCTCTCTCTCACACACTCTCTCTATTTCTAATTCACTCACTCACTCACTCACTCACTCTCTCTCTCTCTCTCTCTCTCTCTCTCTCTCTCTCTCTCTCTCAATTTCTTTCTTCTAAAGCTTCACTGTCTTGAAGTAAGTATTGTTACTCTATTCTTTATTTTTCTTTCACATTACTCTCTCTCTCACTGTCCAAAACATTTTTAGAAATGTAGTTTTATATAGTCTATACTCTGTCCTCAATTCTTTTTGTCTGACCGTGTTTTTATCTTCCTTTCCAGTATAGTATCTTTGAAATGGCTGCTCAGCAAGACAGAGGGAGAGCAGATGATGCTATTTTCATTGCAGACATGCTTCTTGCTCAAACCAAAGTAAGTTTTTTTTTTTGAGACAGTGATCTTCCAGTATTGGTAATAATACTAAAGAGTGGGAATTAGAGTGCAAAATTTGAATGAACTGCTCAAGAGTTGGCTGTATTTCAGTGTTATCATACTATGCTCACTTTCTGTCATGCAAGGCAAAGGAAGCAACGGGCAAAGCAACATCTGCTAAAGGCAGTAAATTTAATGTCCGATGGGTGGAGAGAGATGCTGAAGGACGTCCACTGCTAAAAAGAAGCAGAAGTGGAGAGACACGAAAACGTGCTTCAGCTACAGGTAATCCATGTCTTCCAGGATTTTTTGTGATTACCCACCCAATCTTTCTTAACTAAATATAACTTGTGCCCATTGTATACAGAATTTAGCTTGCTATTTGTTAGGTAACATAAATATGGTTTTGTGTCACTTTTGAAACATAGACCACCAAACTGTGGGGCTTCCAGTGCACAGCTTTTTCCTTTATTTTTTTCCATGGTAAAACTTAGGATTTCTGTTTCCGGTTTTTTAATAATTTTCCTTTGAATACTGTATGTTAAACTGTGCCATCAGAAACACAACATGGTGATGGATGTGTTACTTATGTTATTGACTTCACTGTAATGCTAAGCAATTCCAAAGAAATTAAGTGGAAGTGAAGCAATCAGTGTCAGGTTCATGCTGCTAACAGTTCAAGATTATGTCCAGATAATGAGGGAAAAAAACTTTTAGAGATTAATGGAATTGTCAGACATGTCAATTAGCCTATTATAGCCTTAAGTCACTAATGAACACTGTATTATATGCTTGTAAGACATGAAAATTGTTATCTCGTTCCTTTCTACCAATCTTTTCAGTTGATTCCGTTGTTGGCAGTGAGGGCACTACTCCTTTTGAGTCATCTGAGGAGGTTCCCACAGTTACCCAATCAAACTGCTCTCAACACTCATTTGGTAAGATGACACCTGACCTTACTGTAATTAAGCAAGTTAGCAATAAGCATGAAAGGAATGATTATTTTCTTATTTCTGTCTTTTAGACAGTGAGATGCAGAAACTGCAGGACATTCTGACCTCAGGAGATGTTCAAGGCACCAGCAAGTGTCCTTCAACATCCACATCATGGTGCTTGCGCCAATCTGTAGCCCAAGATGAGTGGCGGAAAGCAAGGTCCCATCACATCAACTGCTTGCTGTCCTGCAATGTGGCTCCAGAAAATAACTGCATCCACTGCACATCTCCTGCCGTCATTCGCTGCAGAGACTGCATGCCCCAAGAGTGGCTGTGTATGGATTGTGACATATACGTACACAAAAAACTCACCCTCCATAACAGGGAGTCCTGCATTGAGGGAATTTACAAGCCCATTGAGCCAACAGTGTGCTGTGTACAAAAAGATGGCAAATATACACTGGTCAATCAAGGTAGTGTTCTGAACCTTTTTGGTAAAGTGATTAAAGTTTTATTCTATTTAATTTTTTTACTTTTATTATCTTAATTGGACATATTTTTAATGCTTTCTCACTAATTATTTCACTTCTCTTTTCAGTATGTTTATTGCCTACAGTGAGACCTGTCCAGTTATGTACTTGCGACCCTTCAAACGTCACAGAATCAGCTGGCAGAGCAATCATTTTGGTTTGCATAAATGGTATGAATTATGGTTTATATTTTTATTTATTCTTGTCCCTTTGTGTGTTACAATGTTCTACTTTTTGATTTTAGGTCGGTATGATTTGCACTTGCCAAACTTGCTGTGCAGATTATGTCTGGCACATTGGACACCTGACATGAGCGACCTAATAAGCAGTGGGTATTGGCCGGCATCTGTGAATGCTGACACGCTGTTTTCGGTAGATGTCTTCAGTTCATTTGAAGAAATGAAAACTGTTGCACCAGGATTATCGAGACAAGGTTTTTTGCGGATGTTGGAGAGGAGGACCTGTCTCTTTGGAAGGGTAAGATCACTGTAGATCAAAGTTGCCTCAAGTAGAGATGAGAGAATATTAGTGTAGCTATTTCATTTTACTCTTTACTAATCAAATGTACAGGCTGGGAAAATACATGGAGACGTATTCCAAAGAAGCTTCATGGAATACACATTCTGCCAGTACGAGTGTGAAAAAATGGCCAGTGTAGAGCACTTCACCTGCCCGGCATGTACACCCAACATGCTTGCTCTTTGTGCAGATGGCAACAGAAAAGTGTACCGATTTCGGCAGTCAAAAGGGTTAGTTGTTTTACACTTGTAGTTGTTTTACTGTCGCGATTAATCTTTTCACAGCCCTAAAAATTATCAGAACATATAATGTCTGACACTGAACATATATTTTTTTCTTATTCTATCAAGGTCAGAGGAACCCTATTTTGATGGCACCTTCATTGCCAAGGACACTGATGTACACCATTTTGTTGACGAGATCAGGAGTAAAATGAAAAGTGTTAGTAAAATATGTAGTTTTTTGCACCTTTGATTTATATCCAAAATTTGCAATGTATGATTGTTGTTTTATTAAATAGATAATGTATCCCTAGTTGGTGTAAGCTTATATAATACACTTAGTTTGTTACTAGCACTTTGAGCATGATGCACTCTTTCAAGCAATCTTGTGTTGAGGTTTAAATTAGATATGGTAGGTGTGGTGGCATCCAAAGTGGCTAGTTTAGTCATTAATTATGTAATAGCAGATCTCTGCAAGAGATAGTGACTATGCATGCAGTTTGTCATGCGACTATCTCTGTCATGCGACTATACTAGTGACTATCTCTGCAGTTTGTAGAGTAGAGAAAGTAGAAGATGCATTTTCTGAAGCTCCTCTTTAGTAGTAGTTTGAAAGTAAACCTTTATTGTCACCGATCATTATAAAGATGCCAGTTGGTGTGATGTAACCTGACTCATCCTGATGGATGAAGTAACTAGTTAGAAAAAATAGCAACTTTCAGTTTTAACCAGAATTATTGTGTCATGCAGACTGCCGGCAAAGGGATCTGTGGAGCCAGTCAGTGGTCTGCTGCACGTGAAACGGCCAGAAGAGCAAGTAAACTGGATGAAGAGGGCCTTGAGGTGGTTGTTTGCAGACATGGAGTGCTACTCAAGGCTCTTAACATGTACAGGGGGGAAATATTTGCTTATCCGCTGTACCTGCAGAAGGAGCTCCAAGCAGCCACAAACGGACAGTTCTATTGCACAGATATTGCTTGCAAGTATTGGCCTTACCTTGAGAAGTTGGCAGTCTCCATGTTGGAACTCAGACCTTTACTGCAGATGAGACCATTCCTTTCTGTCATGCATGCCAAGGCTCATTCAACCAAGTGTGAGGTACTGCATATTCTTTATCTTACCATTAAAAAAAATAAATAATAATAATTACTTATATAATACACTGTATATGACTATAATTTAAGTGCCATGCTGATTTGTAAGATAATCTGGAGTGGCAAAAATCAGGAAGGTGCTGGCACAACTGCAGGGGAGGAGGTCGAAATGGTCAACAGCTACCTGTCTCGTTGTGCCCTCACAACCAAGTACATGACAAAATCTGGTAATTATTGCTGATTTATATTATTTTAGGAAACCTGTCTTTTTATTCTAACTGTCTAATACTTCGTACTGAGATTACAAATATTATATAACATAGCAAATATACAGCTGTAAATATAACAATCAAGCTCTACAATGAGCAGGTGCCAGATGAGGAACGCATCGTTGAGGAGAAGGTGGAGAGCGGTTTCTCCGTGGGGGGAGACAGTCTAATATGGCCGTGGGAAGTGCACAGCAGTGCACAGCAGTGGTAAGTAGCAATGTAGCAATTTCTCTCTAAGTGTGTGTGTGTGTGTGTGTCTGTGTGTGTGTCTGTGTGTGTGTGTGTGTGTGTGTGTGTCTGTCTGTGTGTGTCTGTGTGTGTCTGTCTGTGTGATTAAGCAAACTAATGATATGTTGAATATGCTACTGTAAACATATGCCATGTTTTATCTGATTAAATTTCTATTTCATTTTTGCACTCTGCACCAGTATATGGGATGTTCATACACTACTTGGGTTTTGCCTGCTGTTTAGACTGTACAGGTCAAATTTGTATTGAAGGGATGTTATTTGTGTGACTTCAGAATCCAGCAACATCCTCACCAAGAAGAAGATTTTTGATGTGTTCATGTCAAAAGTGCGGCTTCAAGAGGAAAAGATCATTGTGATGAGGGAGATGAGACAGCACTGCACCTATCTCAGAGAGCTGGCTAGAAACATTAGGACAATGATATCAGAAATGTCTTCTTGCAGAAACAGTGGTAAGAAGCTAACTTTTATTACATTCTTGCTGTAATGCTTTTGTGGATCCTATAACCTCACTCATTTTGAGATCCTCAAGTGTTACATTATGGATTCCTTGTGGCTGGATCTAAATGGTTTGTAGTTCTTTAGTAAAGTCAGTTAATGAATAGCTCAACAACAATGGAAGTATTGTCATACCTCGCTTTTAATTTTTCCTTCTAGGCAGTTTAAGTGAAGAGGGTCATCGCGGGCTCTTGTGTCTTCTTCAGAAAAGGCTTGCAGATGTAGAGAAGTTCCAAGTCGTATGCTCAAGTTACAGCCTGGCTTTAGGACCAAATGCTGCTTCTCTGCTGGAGGATGGGCCCGAGGAGATACCAGAGGACCATGAAGAAGTTGATTTTGAGAGTTCAGATGACAGTGATTTTGAAGCAGTGTAAATGAGTGCTTCTTAAAGGGATACTCCACTTTTTTTGGAAATAGGCTCATTTTACAAAAAATAATTTTTGTTAAAAATTAATCTATGCTAAGCTAAACATAGATCATTGAATCGGACAAGACCATTAGCATCTCTTAGTACACGATGTAACTACAGAAGGGTTTTAAATTTTAAGTTTTAAATAGGAAAAATATCGAAACTCTTTGGTCATTTTTTTGAGAGAGATGCTAATGGTCCTGTCTGATTCAATGATCTATGCTAAGCTATGCTAAAAGTGGTACCGCCAGACCCGGAGTTCGGCTGAATGGATTCGAAAACGGTAAAACTCAACTGTTTAACTCTGGGGGAGTTGTAAAATGAGCCTATTTCCAAAAAAAGTGGAGTATCCCTTTAACTGGTCGGATGCATTTAGACTGCATGTCAATTATGACTGGACTGCAGGTGTGTTTCAAGAAAAACAAAAAACTTTTTGAAGTGTAATGAATGTCTAATACAGTGCTTTTATTTTGGGCTATTGTTACCTCAGTTCACAAACAGCAGGTCGGTTTTTAAATTTCACCTCCGATGTTACATGGACTATTTCTACTGTCAACTGTGGTGCTAGAGCTTGCGAATGACTCCAGCCTCTTACAATGGTGACTTCCCCAAGCTTTGCCCATCTCATCTTGTCAACATAATGACCTTTACTGTACAAAAATGTTACACTTAAATTGATGTAATAGTTTGATTGTTTTATTCACAGTGATAAAAAAAAAATAATAATAATACTTTTGGAATGAACCATTTACTGTACATGTCACTACATTAAATACTTTCCAGAAATGACTGATCAATACCCATAGTAGTATTTCCTGTTGTTATTGCTGCTGATCTTGCCAACAAAAGAAACTAATTTGCCATGGCATTACTTCAGGTAACTATAAAACGATGTTGTACATGGATGCAAACTAGTTCATGCTGAGCTGTTGTTTTGATTTTCTGTCTTCTTAAAAATAAGATGTTAAATTACTGATTTTTCATTTTTATCTTAACATTGTATGCCAGTTGTACACAGGGTATATTACACAGGGTGTGTAATCGCACAAAATAAAATTTTCACATGCTAATTGTCAAGTAGGCATACAGTTATGTGTTGTATTAATTAATTAGTAAATTATAGCCATAAATAAGATAAGTTATTCATTATCCTGCTGCATAACTTCACTCTGGATACAAGAATTAACACTAGACAACATGTAAATATCAGCTTACAATTATAGGCTATTTGCTTTAATTCATGTCTACCATTTTTTACTCGCATATATTTATGTATGAATGTCCTTGTGGTCTTTGTATCACATATCACTTTGTTCTTTACATGGGAGAAAAAAAAAAGTGCTATGTAAATAGTGTTATTTTTTATCATTATTTTCTGTATAAAAACATTAGTTTAAAATATTTAACCTTAAGAAAACGAATAGAATAGGTTCATTGGAGACTCTACAATTGCTCTAGGTGTGAATGGGAGTGTGAGTGGTTGTGTGATGGACTGGCGACCAGTCCAGAGTGTAACCTACCCTGCCTCTCCAAAATGTCAACGAAAACGCCCCTAGCATCTAGTGCCTGGATTTCAACATGAAAACACAAATTTTAATAAAGGATGACATATTTTTAAATTATTTGTTGGCAATATCAGTTCATATTTCTTTCCCTAACACTTTTTTTTTTACTTCCGTTTCTGTGGTCAGGCTACGCGCCTGCGCAATCACGGTTACCTTAGCAACTAGTATGAATCTCCCAAACAAGCAATTTTAGCCAATAATAATAACCTTAAGAAGATGTTTTTTTGTCTGAATTAATACAACACGTATTATGCTTTTGCAGTAGCATGTCTGTTAGGAATTTACTTTATACTATAGTTCTTTTTGAAACCCTACTTACTTACAACCCTAGTTTGCCAACCAGAAGAACTACATATTTAACGGGTGGTCTATCACGTTGTAATCTGCTGCAACAGGGAATTGTAGTTCTGTTTTTGTAAATTACTAAAACATGTAAATGGATGTCTGGAGTATAAAACTGAGAGTGCACTCATGGGTATGGGTTGATGTGAAACACAGTAGTTTGGTCAAAATTTTAAATTATAAATAATAACTAGGTGAGATTCAATTTTTACAATTTTTGGTGATGTCCCCTATTGGTGATCACACCAAACGGTAGCCCTCATGATGGAAGAGTTCAAGAGCTTTATATAACAGTTGGTTTCATCATTGTAGCCCATTCAGTTGCTGAATTATAAGACTCACAACATGCATCAATGGCAAAGTTCAGAGGTCAATATTTCAAAGCAGGAGCCAGCTACAGCCTTCAGATTGCAATGCTGTTACTCGGCTGATCAAGACCTTTCCAGTGATGTGTTTGGTTTAATCATATGACAAAATAAAAAATTTCACTCTGCCCACTCAGCCCTTGTGTCATGCATGCATTTCAAAGGCACATGAAGTGGTCTAATGTATAAATGTTAATTAAAATATATTTGTTGGACACAGTAGGCAAATTCATTAATGAAATGTTTATTTTGACTTATTTGAATCACAGATGTCACTGTGGGCCTCTTGGAACGTTTCTTTTTCACAAACCCTAACCTGATAAAAAAGTGTTTCAGAGTGATCTGATTCAATATGAATTAAAATACAGAGGTGAGTTACATTAAAAATCATTATAGATATCCAGTGTCCATCCTCCCATTCCATACTTTTATAGTTCATAATTAAGTGTTTTTATGCTGTGGTCATATGGCTAAGTGGCTACATAGACAATCGTCATCTAATTTACCGTACATATGTCATTATATTACACTTCCCATATCTCCAAGAGCAATACAGTAATTAGATTTACTAATTACTTTTGTGTTACTTTGAAATCTCACTCCAGCCTATACCACAAGCAGAGCAAGATACCAAATCATGAGGTCTGATTCAGGGTCAGTTTTACAAAAAAAAAAAAAAAAAAAAATTAAACCTGGTCCTTGACCAAAAGACACCTCAGCTCTCATGATATCTTTCAAAAGTCCAGTGTTCAAGTAACTGAAGTAAAGATAATTTGATTACAATAGTAATTGTAATGTAATTGCTAAGAAGATTATAAATATATTCCTGTACATTACCTTGTTAATGAAAGACATCTGTTTGCAGTAATCTATACACTGTTGGTAATAACAGTGCCATCTGAAGAGGAAGGGGAATCCAGGGACAGCTCCATCCAGGACAAAGTAAAATCACAAACTGTATGTCATAATGACACAACACATATGTACAATGCTTTATGAGGTCACCGGCACACTTTTAAAACCATTTTTATTGAACAAAACTTCACAATGTGTTTGGTAGGACAACAGTTCACATTATTTTTAATTATGGTACGATTAATCAACACATTATGTAATGTAGTTTTACATATATTTAAAACATTTTTTTGTTATTTCCCAAATTTGTCAATCTTTATGCAAAAAAGCTTTGTATAGTTGTATAACAGGTTGCCATTTAGAATCATGGTGCTGTATGCAAAGGCATTTCCATTGTTTGACAGATGAAATGTGTAGGCAAAATATGTGATCAAATAATTAGTGTGGATGATTGATATGTTTCAATAGCCCAACACTGACAGGACATCATGTATTATTCATAGGAGAGACAGTATGGTTTCTATATAGAGAAAAGTTAAGGACCAAAAGCTATGAATGTTTATTTTTTTTTATTTTTTTTTATAAAACTATTCTCTGAATAAATTCCCATATATATTTTATGTTGTCTTGGATGCTCATATAATGAAGTGTACAATTCAATAAATAGTGTATCTGAAAATAAAGAACCAATTAATTCCTCAATGTTTTATTGATGAAAGCACAGTAAACAACGACAAATCATAACTAAAGCCACTCAAAACTGAAAATAATTGGAGTGCAAAACATGAAAGTATTAATACCCAATACAAAGTGCAAAATGAAATACACCTGAAAGAGGCAATGAAAGGGTCCAGTCGCAAGAAGCGTTTATATTCACAACAGTAAAAAAGAAAGAAAGAAAGAAAGAAAGAAAGAAAGAAAGAAAGAAAGAAAGAAAGAAAGAAAGACAAACTATTGCAAAAAACAAAACAAACAAAAAAAACCTAACAGTGCTCCAGCACCTTCTTGGGCACCTGATGGGAGCACTAACAAGTGTCCATATCCGCCACCCACTCCAATGGCCACTTCTTTCCACTGTAACACAATAAGGAAATATGCAATTAGATGTTTTGGTTCTGCAGATGAACTGTAGACACAAAGACACACATTAAGACCCCTGTAGCCGTTTTCCAATAGCTGTGTTTTAGTGGGGTTACCTAACATATGTCAATAGTTTGTGCATGTTAAAATTAATTGGCTATGTGTTACCCATGAGAAGTCGTACTTACCAGAGTTTGCATGGCTCCCACTCCACTTGCTTCCATTTTTGGCCCTAAAAATAGTGAGACTTTTTCAGTTTCAAATATTTGCTATGTTTAGCAGTTATACCAATCACCAATAATTTTTCAAGACCATTACACCAATAAAAGAACATTATGTAACCTGTATAGTGTTTTAGTGGTATTTAACCTTGATAACTCTGTATCTGGCAACCCTCTTCACAGGGTAATAATCCTGGCTCCCTGTCACTGTATGTGGGCATTCTGAAAGGAAAAAAAAATATTTTTGCAAGGATTTGAATCTAACAAAGAGCTGTAGAATATGATGTGAAGGCCAGGACATCTCTGCAGCAGCACAATATTTAATTAAAAACGGTATTTTAACACAAATTTTGCCTTTAACAAATATTGCACCTCCTATGATTTGAAAATTGCAGTAGGCCATATTGCGATTTCAGTAAGATTTTGATTAGTTGTTCAAGCCCTACTGTTAAATAAACAAATGAACATATGCATTTGGACATTGGCCAAACCTAATAGGCCACAGCCACTTACAAATGCAAATACAGCCTTCATGAAGACTCACAACAATTAATATCAATCCCAATGTATGGATTTACACACAGTACTGTACATCAACACACCTTTCCTTTTATTTGGCCGCACAGTAGCGGGAGCAGGGCAGCCTCCTTCCACACCTTCATCTGTTAAATACAGAGAAACATTTAAAATATTTTTTTTTAAATGTGCAAAATGATGCATCCATGTCAACCAGTTTATAATGAAGACTGGGCTTTATTTGTCAAAATGTTTTTCTAAGGTGAGAGAGAGACCTTTAGAAAGTGCTTTAAAAAGTGCTCTTTAGACAGACCCATTTCGAATAATACAACCAGGTTTCCTACACATTTCAAAATTCCAGACTTTATTGTAGGTTTTTCAGAACATATTAGAGATCTGAGTACAAATATCTAGATGTTTATTATGTACATGAATGGTTTTAAAATCCAAATATTAACATGTATTTTACTTTCTGACTATGTATGCTATTATGTTGCCAGATAATTGCAATAAGACTGTAGCTAGATACTGCAGCTCATACTCATCAATTTTGTGGCATTCAGTCCACACTCCTATACAGAAAGCTGGACAAGCAGTACATCAACACACCTTTCCTTTTATTTGGCCGCACAGTAGTGGGAGCAGGGCAGCCTCCTTCCACAACTTCATCTGTTAAACACAGGGAAACATTTAAAATATGTAAAAAAAATATTTAAGCACAGTTTATAATGAAGACTTGGCTTTATTTGTCAAAATGTCTTTCCATGAACAACTAAAACTTTGTTTCAGGAATTGAAGGCAGCACACAGTGAGCACTTGATACATAAATTATGCATTATGGGTGAATTATTCCTTTAAGGATAACCAGGTTCTGCCATTAGCAGGCTAAAGCCGCTGAAGGACTTGTACAATCAGTTTGGAATAATGTCATCACAGTGAAGTAATCACAGCTGAAAATAGCCTATCATTCCACAACTTTATAACCTTGAATAGACAAGTTGATCTTGCAAATCAATTTCCATCAAAGTGTCTATGGGAATTAGGGTTGCACGAAATTGACAAAATGTGATATTGGAATATTGATCATGAATATTGTGATAACGATATTAATTTAGACATTCTTCAACATATGTAAAAACACAAAAGTTGATTGGCCCCATTTCTGATATTTTTCGCCTCCAATTTCCATTTTTTCATTGTCTCCCAGAGCCACACTCATCATGTGGTGTTCTATAGGGTATCCCAGCTAGCAGGGAACATTCTCAGAAGAGTTTATCTGATCCACACTCAAAGGGTTAAAGTGTTAAAATATGAGTGTTAAATGAACACTGAAGAGTGTTAAAATTAATGAGATAATTAAGTTATTAATTGTGTGATGATTAGCCTAAGTATTATTGAAGACACCTGATGTTAACAAGCAGAATCACCAAAGGAGAAAATCTAATTTTAAGTCACCATTATGGTGGTCCGTGTTAGCTTTAGTTGGGCTCTTGACCCTTAAACTATTGACTTTAAATTTTGTCTGGCTGTTGTAACCAAGTTATATCAGTCAGATGAACAAAGAGAAAAGGTGATCAGGTGGTGTTGGTTATGTTTTGACATAATCATCAATTGACCTGAATCACTAAACTCATTTACATTTCATTTCATTTACATTTCATTTACATTCTTGGTGCCACCAATCAAAACCCATTCATGGCTCCCACCATGCATTGCAGTATGAATAAATTATGATCTGGATTGTCTTATTTATTTTGTTTGCCACCATTGTTGAGATTCATACACTCAATCTTGATGTATGTTTGTGCCTAAAAAAAAATATATATATATTTTTTTTTTTTAAATCAAAACAACTTTTAAGAAATACTTCGGATTATATTGAACATTCTGGATCTCATTTTTTAGAATCACAGTGATGCTGTAATCAACAATATAAATCTATGTCAGAGATTAGACTCTAAATGAGTTTTGTGATTCAGGTCAAGTGATGATTATGTCAAAACATAACCAACAACATCTGATCACTTTTTCTCTTTGTTCATCTGCCAGTTATAACGTGTAAGAGTGTCCTTACACCAGCCAAACAAAATTTTAAGTGAAAAATGTAAGGGTCAAGAGCCCAACTAAAACAAACACTATTCTCCATAATGGTGACTTAAAAATAGTGATTTTCTCCTTCAGTGATTCTGCTTGTTAACATCAGGTGTCTTCAATAATGCTCAATCATCACTCAATTCATCACTTAATTATCTCATTAACTTTTTATCACTGGAGTTTTTGCTTTGTACGTTTTAGGAGAACATTCTGGGAACCAAAATAAAACTACCCGCTGAAAACATTATTAGAACTTCATGGTAATGTTCTCAGAACGTTTTTAGAACAAAACATTTCTAGCTGGGATGTTCGTGTAGTGGACCTGTGTGGACCAATTGGGCTTTAAATCGAATCCATGGACGCCTCTCTCCACAAAATAAACAAAATATTGCATACTTTCTGCAACATTTTCCTATGATATTGCACAAGGAGATATTGCAATAACGATAGTGATTCAATATATTGTGGACCATGAATAGGAAAACACCAAAACACCCAAACAATGTCCTAAATATGGGCAAACACAGGCATTATTGAAGTAATGAAGTAATGACAACAGCAGCAGTTCATGGAATTTGAGAGGTTCTAATCATATAATCGTTTTAAAATGTATATACTGTACAGTGGTGGCCAAAATCATTAGAACGGTTAGATTTTTTAATGTTTTAAAAGAAGACTTCCGGTCTCCAAGGCTCCAAGGATTTATTTGATTCAAAATACAGCAAATACAGTAATATTGTGAAATATTTTTACAATTTAAAAGAACTGTTCTCTATTTGATTACATTTTTAAACGTAATTTATTCCTGTGATCAAAGCTGCATTTTCAGCATCATTACTCCAGTCTTCAGTGTCACATGATCCTTCAGAAATCATTCTAATATGATGATTTGATGCTCAATAAACACTCATATATATATATATTTTTTTTTTTCCGATTTATCCAAAGCAACTTACAGTGCACTTACAGGGACAATCCCTCTGGAGCCCCTGGAGTAAAGTGCCTTCACTGCCTTGCTCACGGACACACTGTGTAATTTATTATTATTATCAATGTTGAAAACAGTTGTGTAATTTTTTTTTAGGATTATAATAATAATAAATGTTTCTGGACTCTGAATTTGTTTAGTTTCACATTACACAAAGTAAGAGAATGGTTTTGTGGGGCTTACAACTTATTTTCAATACAATTTCAATTTTGCTTACCTTTTTCAAGAGAAACTGGGGAGGCTTCTGAAGGTTCTTCTGGGGAGTGGGGTCTTTTCCCCAGGTTCTGGGATAGCTGCTGTGGTTGTACTGAGGGTGCTAAAAGGGACACTGACTGTCCAATTGGGGACTTCGGTGGTTCAATAAGTGCTGCTGGGGGTCCCATTAGAGCTGTTGGGGGATTAAGCAGGGCCACTGTTTCCTGTTGATCTGGTGTGACCATTGGTGGTCCTGCTGGGGGTTCAACTGGGGCTGCTGATGAAGGTTCATTAAGTTGTTCTGCAGCAACTTGTGTGGTCCAGCCTACATTGTAGAAGTACAGAATTATTAAACATTGATCAACCTTTTTCACAAATTTACGTCATTTTATAGAACAAACATCTAATCGATTAATTTAAGGGAAAAAAAACGACAGTAGAAATAATCGTTGGTTGCAGCCGTAGTAGCAAAAAGAGATGTGTATAGACCTAACAAGTGCTGTTCTACCAAACTACTTCTACCAAGCAGTATTGATTTAATAGGTGAATGTTCTTAAGACATGTGATGGATGTTTGAGTTAGTCTGGTGGTTGACCAATTGTGCCATTTTTTTCTACTGGAATTTTGTAATTAAAATTATAGCATGGCTAATTACCTTGTCTTCCAATTCAATGTCATAGTTCTTTATAAACAAACAAATAATAAAATATAGGCTATCGTGAAGTTACTCTGCTAGGACCAGTTTTAATTGTAAGCGAAAACCATCAATGATAATCTGAATGATCTGTTAGTCAAGAGAAGGCAACCACAGCCTTACCTGTGACAGCATCAAATACAGGACATTTAAAAAAATAAAATAACAGAATATTCTTACCTTGAATAACAATATCATACAGGCCCTTAATTCTTTCGAGGCATGTATGTGATGTCACATTCAGCTGACAGCGGGGTGCCAAAACCTCAGACACCCAAGCATTCGGCTTTTTTCCAGGCTTAGACAAAAGTAAAACCCCCCTTAAACCCAGTGCCTGCAATTTTTCAAGCTAAAAATACAAAGACACATACATACAAAGTAACATGTATTATTTGAAAATATATATAGCAACATTTGGAAAATAACCTGCGTAACCTGTATAAAAACAATGAAAGCAATCGCATACCAACAACACAGCTTCATCCTGGATATGAGAGGTGGTCCGATTTTTTTTCTGCATATCCACCCAGCTCTCCCTCTTCTGATCAAATTTTTTTAGTTTTTTTTTTAGCCTCAGCTTATGTGGCTGTTCTTCCTTGCATGTGTTGCAAGTTTTGCAGGCCACATTCATTTCTGTATGGCAAACCATACAATTTCTCCTTGTTGACCCTTGGCCTGGCATTTCTATCATAGATAAAGAGAGAGAGTGACAAAGACACAAAAAGATTTTGAGAAGTACTTCTTTCAAACAAACAAAGCAGGACGAGATTTAAATAATAAAAAAATCAATACTTACTTGAAGACACCAGGCTTCTGGAAGAGAGGAAGACAATGTGACAATGTTATTAATGACAGCTTGTTATAGGACTGCATAAAATATGAGAAAGAGATAGTGAGATTGCACACCACAGAACAGAAAGTACACTGGATACTGCAAAATTTGGTATTGATCCGATACCAAGTAAATAAAGGGTTCAATAACGCTGATACCAATACTTTTTACTTTTAAAAGCATGCACTTTGGGTTGATATATGAGGTGAATACATTTTCATGACCTCTAAAATAATTTGTGATTTGAGCACTCACTGCACCTGTAATTAGTCGTGTGTATGGTTACCGTAGTAAAACCATTGTTAATTTTTTTAAAGGGCTGCCAGTGTTGTTGTACCCCAATAGGTAAAACTTTTGCAAATTAAAAACTACATTTTTAAAAATGTTTTGGACAGTGAGAGAGAGAGTAATGTGAAAGAAAAATAAAGAATAGAGTAACAATACTTACTTGAAGACAGTGAAGCTTTAGGAGAAAGAAATTGAGAGAGAGAGAGAGAGAGAGAGAGAGAGAGAGAGAGAGTGAGTGAGTGAGTGAGTGAATTAGAAATAGAGAGAGTGTGTGAGAGAGAGAGGTAGTAAGAGGAGTATAGGAGTGGCTCTTAAAAGAGCCGTTGGTTTTCTTATAAAGAGATACAGGTGGCGGTAACAGGGAAGGATGGTGGGTAAAAACAGGAGCTGTTGGACAAAGGGGAACAAAAACATAGTTAATTCTCTTGCAGCAAGGCTTCATGGATTTGTCATATTATAGACGCAGAACTGTAACAAAATAAAGAAGATAACTGTGATTCTGTTATTGCACAATGCATATTTAGCATGTAAACTGCATTCATGAACAGAAGCAGTGTGTCGTGATATATGAGATGGTGAATGCATCATTAATATGCTAAATATGAATACATTTTCACGACCTCTAAAATAATTTGTGATTTGTGCTCTTGATGCACCTGTAATTAGTCGTGTGTGTATGGTTACCGTAGTAAAACCATTGTTAATTTTTAAAGGACTGCCACTGTTGTACCCAATAGGTAAAATTTTGCACATTTTCTTCTGACAGATTTATTAACAACAATTACAGAACATAACACAATCCATTTGAACTTTAACGATCAATCAAAATAAATTTAATTGCACAAACTAGCATAATTATAGAAAATGTTACATGTTACTTTTCAAAAGTTTGGGGTCGGTAAGATGTTTAATGTTGAAAGAAGTCTAATCTGCTTACCAAGGCTGCATTTATTTGATAAAAAATACAGTAAATATTTGTAAAAACAAATATTGTAAAATATTATTGCAATTTAAAACAGGCGATCTGTTTTCCATTTGAATATGTTAAAATGTAATTTATTCCTGTGATCAAAGCTGAATTTTCAGCATCATAATTATTAGGACAGCATTTACATGAAATATATATATTTGTGTAACAATGTAAAAGCCTTTACTGTCACGTTTAATCAATTTAATGCATACTTTCTAAATAAAATAAATTCGTGCTAAATAAATAAAATTACTGGTTTTTAAAAAAACACCTTAGGATCGATATTTTGTATGTGTGGATAGATCCTTTAGATTAGAATAGATACAACATCAGTAACGTTTAGGCCTATCGATATTTCAGGATCGAAATTCGCGCATATTATCATCATCATCATCATCATCAAGTTACTTCCCATCGACCATAACAACTTTTTATAATGTTAATATAACATAATATGCAGTCATTGCAGCTTTCTGTGATTAATTAATTAACGTTAGCCAATTAATATCAATTTCCATTAACGTTATTGACCACGGTAACGTTAACAGCACCATAGATTAAAAAGCCCCACAGTACACACACACACACAAATATAACGTTAGGCTACAGCAACGTTAGTATTTCTTAAATTACAGAACCATAATAAAAATGTATGGCTTTGACCGACCTGACGCGGGAATTTTGGAGAATGCAATATATCGCTTCTCTCTTTGCTCCGTGGGGAGTTGTTGGCATTGAGGAAATCATCGCCCCCTACCGATACTCAACCGATACTCAACCTTCATTCATGCGTGTCATTTTCACGCCTAGAGGAGGCAAAGCGTGACATTGACACGCATCCGCTTGTGGACCAGCGTGTGTATTACACGCTTTAGCGTGATACCGGGTTGCATAGGGAGGAGGGTGCCATTTGTCTTTTGTTAATCTTTTTTTTATTTGATGAAATACGGAGAGCAATTTGCAAGTTAAAAAATGGAGTGAAATAATTCAACCAAAAGGCAGAAAGACTATCAGATAGTTTGAATTTAACCTGACAAAATTAAAAAGTATGAACTGCTGAGACTCAACTTGTTATTGGATCCACCTGACAGATAATGCGCAGTATTGAATGATTTCAACATTTCCTTGTCCTACAACAACTGATGTTTACGTTGTCAAAAGTCAGAAATAAGTTGTTTTTAGATAAAGGAAATTGATACATTGTTGAATTTAGAGATTCAAGAGTAAAATTGTTTTTGCTCTGCATTTTATTATAGATGTCATTGTGTGTATATTATGTGCTTTATATTAATCACTTTCATAACACAAAACATGTAATAAATTATACACAAAAATAAATGTATTTGAAATATAAACCCTTCTTAACCCTTTAACGTCCTCACCAAGAACAAACAAAACTATGGAAAATCATTTTCTTGCAGTTTTTTATTTAGTTGGGGTGATAATAAAAAGAATCAATGTTTACTATTATACTGCTTAGAAACAAATCTAAATGATTTCACTTTCACTCAGTGTCCAAACCTCAAGAAAAGCCAAATGGGTAACGCTTTAGATTACAGCCCGGAAAGTACTGCGTAATTAAGACAAATTTACAGCTTAGCTTTCGGTAATTATAGTGTACCTATTAAGTACTTGCATGTAAGTATAAGGGAACAATAATAAATGGGTAACAACCAAGAGAATTAAAACAATATTTATACTGTAAGTATTATAGAACTAAGGGGTACTTATTCTACTATTATGATACAACAATCTTACACTCTTAAAATGGATGTGTTAAAAACAACGCAATCTGTGTTATATCTTAACACACCTGTGTGTCTAGTTAAGGACAACTCATTTTGTTTTACTTTTAACTCAACCAGTGTGTTATTGTTATTTTTTTAATAATGTGTGTTATATTTGTTTTTTAATGTTTTTTTTTGTTGTTTTTTTTTTTTTTTTTGCATGATGAACCATTTGTTAACAATCTATTGGCGTTGTAAAATAAAATTCTATAGTACTTTGATCTATAGCTTGAAAAAGGGAAAATAAAGTAAAATACTTTCAAAAACCCAACTTAAAAAATATTCACTTGGAGTTATATTCTTTTACTGAACAGGAAAAGTAAAATACTTAAAAAAAAACCAACAAAAAAAATCTTCACTTTTAAGTAGATTATTTTCTAAAAAAGGAACCATTTAGACCGTTGAAAAATAAGATGGGTGTGAATTACACGTCTGACATTAGGCGCTGGCGTTTTCTCTTGAACGCACTGAACGTTCGGACAGCAACAGAATTCTCCTTACAGCGACTCAGGTATTCCTCATAGGCTCGGATGTGGCTTAATTCTCGGCTCACACTGATGTAGCTTGTCTCCAGGTTTGTCCACCTCGCATTTGCACTTGCAGGAACTGTGGATGGTTGGATCCTTTCTACCAACTCCTCTTCAGGTTCCCCATCAATCTCAAAGTCTGCCACTTCTCTTCTTTCCTCCTGAACAGGAGGACGTGGACGGGCCGGTCTAGGTGGCACAACCGGAGGCAGGACCAGCTTTGTTGGTATAGATTCATGGAATCTCCAGACTGCAGGAGACTGCACCAGGAGAAGTTGGGACAGGATCCGCAATTCTTTCATGTGCCTCTGAGTGACTGTCAGAAAAAACTCTCCAAGTTTTTGAAATGACACAAAGTCGCCATTATGGATCATCCCCACAGAGCTGAGGAAGGCCAGCACAGTCATCAATCGCTCTTTTGGCAAACACTTTGGTAGCCTGTCTATGCATGTCTCCAACCATGGCATCCCATGCTCACAATATTTCACCAAGTTCCGTGAGTAGGACAGATCCAACTCCTCGATCTTTGCGCAGACATCTCCGAGGTAGGCTGCTGCTCGAGACGCAGCAGATTGAATTTGAGTTGGGCGATAGAGCTCAACAAAGTCCTTAAAATTCCAACGTGCCTTCTGGTTCCGGTACCAATATTTTATATGTGGGAAGAACTTCAGCTTGGACAATCCAAACTCCAGACAACGGACAGGATCCAAGCTCATGGAAGTGACCATTTCCACTTCCCTACCAAATGTGTGGGGATAGCCGAACCCTTTCCATTCACAGACTTCCCTTGCCAACTCACCAACTGTCCGGCAGTCTGTTAATCGCCCGATTGGAGGAATCCAGGAATCCATTGGAATGCGATCATTCCTCTCATATAGGTCGACAGAAGAATCCTGACCAAATCTTCACCCACCACTTGTGGGCCGGCCAGAAGGCAATCTGTCAGGGGAAAGAGACGTAGAACTCTTAACTTCTGGAGTTCATCTTTGATCCATGTCCCCAGGGGAGGAGGACCTTCACCCACACTTGCTGAACCAATAGGACTCAGGCCGAGAAATCCCCTCCTTCGAGATGAGCTATTTGTGTTGATGGATGCAAACACCAAGTGGCAAATTGGCCGTCCAAAAAAAAAACATTTTCGAAGAAAGAGGTCAGACTTCCCAGGAAACATTTTTTCAAACTCAATGTCAAGCTACAACACAGGATAGAATACACAATTACAACACTACTGTGTTTCCTCAGTATGTTCACAAAATATTGAGTCTTTTCGAGTCAAGTTTATGAAATCTTAACTTTAGAGAGGCATTGTGGGCCGTTCCAGGTTATGAATAACAGTAGAAAAAAAAAATTCAAGTATGGCATGTCTACAAATCGAGGATATTTTTCAAAAATCTGTTGGGGACTTGTTTGCGACCCATAACCTGCGATTACTGTATGTTTTCTCCATGCCAGATTTGATGGTATTGAAGTTTTCTGGAGATGGTTTCATCCTTTTGATCACAGTCGTCCACTCCCGAGAGGACTCCTCCTCCACTTCAGCAGTTATTTCCAAAGTGATAGACACTCCAGAGGAATCACTGATTCGACTACGTTTGCGCTGGTAGCGACGCTGATCATCATGAAGTTTCCTCCGTAGATTCCGAAGTCTCATCTCAATAAATCCACTGTGGGAAACTGGATCATAGAAATGTTCCTGAATGAAAAGGGGAGGATAACAATTGTAACTTTCACAAGAACCCATGATGTGTGACGAGCAAACCAGCAGAGTGGATGTACTTTTGGTGTTATTGTAACTGTAATATTGGTAATTTAAAAAATAAAAATAAAACCAATTACAGTCACTAAATTTTCAATTGATTTGTAACCTGTTAACTAATTAACATCACACTTACTATTCCAATTTGCTTGTGTGTTTTAATAAGTACAACTTACAAATCCTTCATTCTCTTCTCCCATCTTGATCTTCAGAGAAGGAAACGTGTCACCACACTTTCTGCCAACATCCGTTTCTCTTCATTACAAGGGTAACTATAAGCAAAATAAAGACATAACATGGAAGAATTACCCAATTCAACTCATACATAATACATTAAAATAAAATACAGGAACCAAATTCAGTCAGTTTTCTCTGCTGCCGATCAGCAGTTTGTTTTACAAGTTTTTTCCCTAATTAATTCCGGCTAATTTTAATTCTCTCTCCAGGATAGTCTGGAGAAGAGCCCATTCAAACTCATTTCAGTGCCGCCGAAATCGCGGCACCAATCAGAAACGTTGGGGGAGGGATTTACATGATGACGATAGCGCAGCGACGCTGAAGGAGATTTCATTACAAAGATGGATGCCGCCGTGGAACATCACTCGTTCGAATCAGTTATCGCGTCTGTTTTGAGTGATTTAAACTTACCGTTTTGGTTAAAACCGGAGCAAAGAACAACAGATGTTTCTCCGTCGCTCTGCATACGTCATCTCCTTCATCGATCTGATTGGTTTTAAGACTATCCAATTGCGCCCAGAGGAATTTGAGCTACGTCGGTTGGTGACGCCCCTTTGGTAATGATTTGTCTACATAGCTTCCCCAGACCCTACACTCAGTTTCATCTGAGAAGGGTCTGGTTTTAACCAGGCTACTAATTATGTTCAAATTATTAAAAGTAATCAGTGTGTTTTCAAAGTATTCAACATCTTTATACATTATCACATTCACAGTTGTTTTAGTTAATTTCTGAACTGTAAACTTACAATCCACTTTGTTCCACCAACGCACTGACTCCTATCTTCACAAGGAGCTTTCTTGATGTCTCTGAAAGCATTCCTGAAGCTTCATAATCCTTATATATACTCAGACCTTTGCTTTCAATTAGTGCTCGCATTGTGTCTACATCAATTATACTACGTTGATGCTGGAAATATAAAAAGCACAAAGTAGTTCTTATTAGATGAGTTGGTGATTCAGTTACTCAAAGTCACTCACTTATATTGCTCCTGAATGAATCAGCAGTTTTGAATGAGCTGATGAATGATTCACTCATTAAGACATCACTTAAGACTGTGGTATAAATTATTGAATGATTTGACCATAACTCATTACTATCCTTGATATTCTAACATAGGTCATTTTCATGTGTGTGTAGACTCTAGTGCAGGGGCGATTCTAGGATTTTCATTTTAGGGGGGCTCAGCCCCCAATGAGGGTATGTTGTAAAGAAAAAAACAAGTTAGTTTATGGTCTAATGCTCATTATTAACCAGTTTCATTCATTAATCCAGTAACATGCATATGGCACGGTTTTATAATCACTGAGGTACCGAATGTGAGGTATTTAGGGGTGTTCGGGGGCATGATCCCCCGAGAAAATTTTGATTTCTCTAATCTACATATGTGCATTTTAAGATGTTTTGAAGGCCAAAAAAATTGGATAACTATAGCTTTAAAACCATGTGCGGGCAGCAGTTTTTTTCTCTCACCTCATCAGCATCACACTCTTTTTCTCCTTGTTTTTATCTTGCTCTGTCTTTTCCCCTCCTAAAGCTGAGCTTTGACTGATATAGGCTTTTAATTTTTGTCTGTCAGTGAAGAAAGTAAACATAGGGTCAACTGATAGGTTGATTTATGAATCATTTTCTCAGACAAAGCTACCAGGAAAGCTAGGTAACTAAGTCCATCTACAATGAAATATAAATGATTTTATTTTTTAAGCTTTTTAGCCTTTAGAATCAACAATATGGTTGGTTATTCATCAAGTCAGCCCATGAAAATCTATTTAATTTCAAAACATTTAACTAACCATCTAAACGTATATTAATGTAATTGTCTATTGGCAATATGATTAATCTGTTCTATATTTATTTCTATTTATTAAAAATAACAACATGAATTATCAATTTGCCACTTCTATAAATCAAGTAGACTACTTAAAAGAAAATCACAAATCCCTTTACTCTACTCTTACTCTAATATATGTATCATGATACACTCCTCCTGATTCATTATTACTTAATACAAAACTATATTTATTAATACAAAACAAAATAACTCCACATGATGTTTCTTTCTCTGGGCCATCTAGTGCTTTCAGACAATGATGTGTGTGATTTCTGTGCATGGCTGCATAATGTAGGCTAATGCCGAAATACAAAATAATATGTTTTAAAGTTTAAAAAGTAAATTAAAATAAATCATGATCGTTTTCGAAAGTATGTTTTCATGGGTGTTAATCGCTTCATTTTTGTAGGAATAAAAAACAATTATCACACTGTGATAAGGGCTGAAGGTGAACGCAGCGAAACGTATTGGTATTGGATGAGAAACCGAACCGTCCCGTGTTGCTCCCAATGCTCCAGAAACATTACATTAGGCCTATGTAAACTGCAATGCATTTATGACAAAGAACTGCACCGATGCAGATGTAATATCATAGCAATCTATCAATAAATGCACTCACGACACACCTTGTACTCTCTGATGTTCGCTCTGCTCGGCGCCCCTGCAGATTGAAAAATGCGCTAAATCCGAGCAGACTCAGATAAGGGGAGGAGCCGAAACTTGACGCAGCTTGCCGCCGTTTCAAATGAGATTTTTTAAAGGGGAATGAAGCGATCAAAAATGTATTAATCAAATATTTTTTAGGGGGGCTGGGCAGAAGTTTAGGGGGGCTGAAGCCCCCCTAAAAAGGGCCTAGTGACGCCCCTGCTCTAGTGTGTGTGGATTGAGTTGCTGCACTTCCCCCCACATGCAATTTACATATCAATGCAGGAACGCTTGAAAGGTCAGTAAAGTAAAGTAAAGTAAAGCAGGAAAGTCCCCCCTTGGATAGGTAGACATCGGTCAGAGAGTCCCCTCTTGGTGAGTGTAGAGCGATATTGGTCTGTTAGTAGGGTTGCCAACTTTCTGAAATGGAAATAAGGAACGGGGGGGGAGGGGATGTCACGACACACACAAGAGGAGACAGATCCAAGTGCAGTATGTTTTAATTAGGAAATTCCAAGAGAGTAAACAATCCAGGCATGAGTCGATATCCATTAAATCAGTCCAACAATAAACACAGATCTCACGGGCAAGGGAACAAGAACACAGAAGTGTCGTACATTTTACAAGGACTCGACAACACACACTGAAACGGACAGGACTATATACACAATCATAATTAAGGTGATAGAACGCAGCTGAGACTGTGATGGGAATCAGGTGTAGCGAACAGGATTATGGGAACTGAAGTTCATATGTGATGACACCGTGAGGGAAGGAGGACATCTCGTGGAAACCCAGGGAAAAGCAACCAGACACTGTGACATAACCTCCCCTCAACGGAGTGGCTCCCAGACACTACAAGACAAGGATAACAACAGAACAAGACAAGAGTACAGGGCGGGAGGCAAAACAGTAAAGAATCAGGGGGAGGGATGGGGGGCCAGGTCCGTGGAGAGGAACAGGGACAGGAAGTGACAAAAACCTAGGTGGCCGGGAAACACAAAAAAGTTTATCAGGCGGGTCCGGCTCCGGCCGCTCTGGGTCTGGTTCCGGCCGATCAGGGTCTGGGTCCGGCTCCGGCCGATCAGGGTCTGGGTCCGGCTCCGGCCGATCAGGGTCTGGGTCCGGCTCCGGCCGATCAGGGTCTGGGTCCGGCTCCGGCTGACCAGGGTCTGGGTCCGGCTCCGGCCGCTCTGGGTCTGGGTCTGGCTCTGGAACAGCTGGCTCAGCTAACTCTGGGTGTTTAGGGTCAGCTGCTGGGTGCTTGGACTCTGGGTCAGCTGCTGGGTGCTCGGGCTCTGGGTCAGCTGCTGGGTGCTCTGGCTGTTCAGCTGGGTGCTCTGGATGCTCGGCTGGGTGCTCTGGAACAGACATTGGCTCCGGCTCTGGAACAGACATTGGCTCCGGCTCTGGAACAGACTCTGGCTCCGGCTCTGGAACAGACACTGGCTCCGGCTCTGGAACAGACACCATTGGCTCGGAAACAGACACCACCGGCTCGGGAACAGGCACCACCGGCTCAGAAACATACACCACTGGCTCATAAACATACACCACTGACTCAGGCACTGGAACTGGCACCACCGACTCAGGCACTGGAACTGACACCACCGGCTCAGGCACTGGAACTGGCACCACCGACTCAGGCACTGGAACTGGCACCACCGACTCAGGCACTGGAACTGGCACCACCGACTCAGGCACTGGAACTGGCACCACCGACTCAGGCACTGGAACTGGCACCACCGACTCAGGCACTGGAACTTGCACCACCGACTCAGGCACTGGAACTTGCACCACCGACTCAGGCACTGGAACTGGCACCACCGGCTCGGGAACAGACACCACCGGCCCAAGTGTGTGCGTAGCCCACACACACCACATGGCTGTGGCCATAATGGCCAGTGTCGCGGTCACTGAGGGCTCAGGAACAGACACAGAAACAGACACAGGCACAGGCACAGACTCGGGAACAGGCACAGGCACAGACTCAGGAACAGACACTGGCTCCGGCTCAGGAACAGACACCACCTCCGGCTTAGGAACAGACACCGGCTCAGGAACAGACACCGGCTCTGGCTCAGGAACAGACACCGGCTCGGCCTCAGGAACAGACATCACTGGTTCAGGAACAGACACCACCGGCATAGGAAGACGCACCACCGGCTCTGGAAGACGCACCGCCGGCTCTGGAAGACGCACCGCCGGCTCTGGACGGCGCGACGGCGGTTCTGGACGGCACGGCGGTCGCTCTGTACGACGCGGCGGTTGTTCTGGACGGCGCGGCGGTCGCTCTGGACGGCGCGGCGGTTGTTCTGAACGGCGCGGCGGCTGCTCTGGATGGCGCGGTGGTTGCTCTGAGCGGCGCAGCGGCTGCTCTGGACGGCTCAGCGGTTGCTCTAGACCACTGAAGGAGCGAGCAGAGTCCCTCCTCCCCTGCCGTCCTTGATGGAAAGCTGCCGGCTCCGGATCGAAGGGAGGCCATGATGGACAGTGGCGCCGATCCTCTCGGCTACCTCCCCCTCCGCGACCTCCCCGTGTCCCGCGGAAGATGACTTGGCGGGTTCCCTGAAAGGATTGTCTCTGGGGAGGGGTGTTGACCACCATGGTCTCCTCAGACTTACGAGCCCATAAGGCATAACACTCAAAGAGTGTCATGCGAGGCTCTGGCTCTTTGGGTCGAAAGTTCGCTCTCTGCAGCCTCTTCTCCCGCTCGGTGGCTGGGGGAAAAAACATACCGCTGGATCTTGTTTTGGTCGAGTCCTTCTGTCACGACACACACAAGAGGAGACAGATCCAAGTGCAGTATGTTTTAATTAGGAAATTCCAAGAGAGTAAACAATCCAGGCATGAGTCGATATCCATTAAATCAGTCCAACAATAAACACAGATCTCACGGGCAAGGGAACAAGAACACAGAAGTGTCGTACATTTTACAAGGACTCGACAACACACACTGAAACGGACAGGACTATATACACAATCATAATTAAGGTGATAGAACGCAGCTGAGACTGTGATGGGAATCAGGTGTAGCGAACAGGATTATGGGAACTGAAGTTCATATGTGATGACACCGTGAGGGAAGGAGGACATCTCATGGAAACCCGGGGAAAAGCAACCAGACACTGTGACAGGGGAAGAAGGAAGAAAATTTTGAAAAATAACTCCTGAAATGATGACTTCTGGTCAATATTTTGGAAACTAATTGATACATTTAGATAAATATATTTATTACATTATAGCATATTATAATACAACTTATTAGGCCTATATTTATAGAATAGCAAAGTAGGCCTAATCAATATACAAGACTGAACCACATAAGTTAGATGTGAAATATAAAGCCTATCATGATCATTTTGCCAACAATGAACCATGGATTTGTTTAGTTTATAATACGTTTTATTTTTAACTTAAACAAATACAACATATAACATTCAAAACTCATCGGCTTAGACTGCATTTGAAGAAAAAAAAAAAACAGTTTTCTGTAGCCTTGTGCAAACTTATTCAATAGAATTAGACTTCTAGAATGTTCTTTCCAGAGCAAAAAATTATATTTTTAATTTAATTAGACAACATTTTAAGGAGGTGTATTGCAAATATATTTATATAATTATACTTCCATTATAGTTAACTTTCTTTCCAGTCCAAAACAATAATACATAAAAAAAACAGCTAATAAAGAACATCTAAAATATTGCACTCAAATACTGCATTCAAGCAATACAACACCTGTATGGAAAATCTCAAAGAATAAATAAACCTCCAGACTAAGCACATTATTTTTTCCATGTGTAGGCTACTTTTTTTTAATTCTTCATAATGTTAGGCTAAACCTGTACTATCTCTTATAATATAATCACTTTCTTATCAACTATATTTGAGATTTAAAAATCCACATGATTACATAGCCTACCATATCAGCCTCTGGAGACGTCTGACGGACAAGGAACCTTGACATCGCTCGGACAATTGGCCTTGTATTCATTGTCCCTCACGCATTCCAGCCACGGGTAGTCATTTTCCCATTCAATTCTATATTTTTGTGCTCTTTTCATTTTCGCCGGCTGCTCGGAGGTAGTCATTTTTACATTTCCCGCTGTTGTCACTTGTCATCATCGTTGCTACGATACGTGACTCACAATGACTGAAACGACCAATTAAAAGGGCATTCTCTGATGATGTTCCAAGATGTTAAAAACGCTACGCTGATCATACGCTGATTTCTCTCTTATCATAGCCTACAAATGTCTTCGTTAATAGTCTGACATATATTAGAAGCTATATGTGTCTGTCATGGATTTGCACTGAATTGATTCTCAAAAATACGGAACAAAGTGCGTTCCGTATCAGTTCAATACGGAACAAGACTTTTATGTGTCAAATACGGAACGATTCCGTATTATACGGAACGGTTGGCAACCCTATCTGTTAGTAATATAGACATGTATGTGTGTGTGTGCAATGGCACATAACAATGGCAAGTAAATTGTTAGGGACTGCATAACCAAGCATAGAAAGTATCTATGAAGAGAGAGCGTTAAATAAGAAAAATAATATGATAAGAGGCGTCTTCTCGCCTCTGCTTTTGAACTGTTGCCGCCGGGCCGTCTGTATTTTTACACCGTTGTAGATTTAAATGGTCTTTCCTCAAGCAATTATTTTTTTTAAATTGTACATTGTATATGTTTATCTATGCACATTGTGATCTCTGATGCCTGTGTGAACATATATAATTACATATATACATGTATAAAAGTTACATAATGAAGACAGACTTCACTGTTCACACACACACACACACACACACACACACACACACACCTGATAGTCCCCTGTTGTTAGTATAAGCTAGATGTGTGTGTGTGTGTGTGTGTGTGTGTGTGTGTGTGTGTGTGTGTGTGTGATTCACCTCTGAGAACCAGCTCTGCTCACAGTGTGTGTGTGTGTTTTACCTCTGAGAACTAGCTCTGCTCACAGTGTGTGTGTGTGTGTGATAGTAAATAGCTCTAATTTAAGCAGAGATGTCAGAGAGTCGTCAGAGTCAGACTTCCTGTTTTTCATCTGTTTTTTTTGTTGTTTTTTTTGTTTGTTTTTTTGTCTGCACTGAACAGCAAAAACTCCAGTGTTAAATGAACTCTGTGTGCACTGGTGTTTTAGTTTCAGAAGTGAAGCTCCTCTGAAGATTGTCTCCTGAATGACAGTTTTCCACTGGCCACTTGGTATAGGCTAATGTAGCTAAAAATAATGAGAACTAGACTGAATGTCTGGTAAATGATGAGAATTTAAAATATTATTCTTTAAAAGCATGAAATTACATGATTTCTGATCGATTACAGGTTTTCTGAATTGCTAAAACACATTTCTTGAAACCATCACTGACTTTCTCAAAACCCCTTATACACAAAACCAAATCTTCAAACCACATCCAGAGAGACTCTGACAATGCTTTCAGATCATACACACATCAGTCAATATTATAAACACTACAGAGAAAAATGGAGATGCAGTTACAGAAAAAAGTATATTTTAACAAAGTAAACAAATTTAGCAATTACTTAAAAAAATAGTACAGGAATGACAGCTTACCGTAGTTAGATAAATACTGTATGCACTGCAAGTGTAGTATTACACTAAATATTGTATTGAATGTCTGTATATTCAGCACTTGTGTACTGTGAAAATACAGTGACTCAATGGCAAAAGCCAAAAAGGTTACAGTAAAAAAACTTCCTCCTCTTACACACAAACTGTTCCTCCTTTCACTCTTATGTTGTTTCCATCCATTGTTACTATCAACTTCGAGCAACAGTTTTGGCTCTCTGAACGGACTTGTATTATGTACAGTTGGTTTAGTCACATCATTAGAAATAAGTGTGAACTATTTTGAGTCGTTGTGTTTAACCCTTGTGTTATGTTGGAATTCTGTGCACTCCCCTTATGGTCCGGGTCAAATTGACCCGCATTGGATTCAATACAATTCCTCAAAAATCACACTATGAAAAACAACAAAGATTCAGGTACAAACTGTAAACTTTTAATATCAACATTTGTCAAATATTCCAAAAAATATATATCTGAAGATATAATTTATTAAAAATGTTTTTTAACCATTTTTAAAAACTGTTTTGCTTTGACAAAATTTGAATATACATTATATTTATATATATTTGAATATAATTTTTTTTTGTGCTTTTTTTTTTTTTTGTGCTTAGAACATCATAACTGAACAATTAATCAATTAATCTGAGCTAATTTTTCCTGCAGTCTATGTCGAAGTCTCAAGATATTTCAGATATCTTGAATATATAAATGAGAGCTTATTTTACTATCTGCGTCTGTCAAAGATTTTCATTTGTAATTTGCAATTAACTCTGAACACCATGATTTAGCTTTTTCAAGTGTGCTTGGTTTGGGTTAGAGCACTTTTAGATACACTTACACTTTAGAACTGGAGTTGATGCCCAGTTGATACATAAAATAAATGTTTTTATGTTGTGTCTGTACAGTTGCTTTTGAATAGCCTATGGGGGTCAAATTGACCTGCGAACATCACAAACGTAATAGTAATTTTGTTTGTATATGTCAAAAAAAAAAACACCAGCATGTTGAAACTTTGCATGCATGTTCATGAAGATAAATGCAAAAAAGTCACAAAATATATATATAAAAAAAAAAGATTTAATATTATTTCAGGTAGCTTGGAAAAAAAAAAATGATAGGTAATTTTTACCATCTGTGGCCAACAAAATATTTTTCTGTATTGAAATAAGTGTGGAAAAGCTAATTTTTTAGCTTCATAAGGTAGTAAAAAAATAAAATAACAAAGTATAACCAAGAAATGTTATTATTTTGGGTCCGTACAGTTGCCTTAGAGCGTTAAAATATGCGGGTCAAATTGACCCGCGAACATCACGAAAGGAACAGTAATTTTGTTTGTATATGTCAAAAAACACCAGCATGTTGAAACTTTGCATGCATGTTCATGATGATAAATGAGAAAAAGTCACAAAATATCAAGAAAAAAAAACATAGGTTAACCCAGTGGTTCCCAATTCCAGTCCTCGTGACCCACTGCTCTGCACATTTTGTATGTCTCCCTTATTTAACACACCTGAACCAGATCATCAGCTCATTAGGAGAGACTCTATGACAGGGATAGGCAACTCCGGTCCTGGAGGGCCACTGTCCTGCAGAGTTTAGCTTCAGCCCTCATAAAAACTCACCTGCCTGTATCTATCTAGTAATCCTGAAAACACTGATTGCCTTGTTCAGGTGTGTTTAATTAGGGTTGGAGCTAAACTCTGCAGGACAGTGGCCCTCCAGGACCGGAGTTGCCTATCCCTGCTCTATGAACTGAACTGAGTGTGTCAGATAAGAGAGACATACAAAATGTGCAGAGCAGTGGGTCACGAGGACTGGAATTGGGAACCACTGGGTTAACCAGTATTTCCAGCAACTATAAAATCTAAACGGGTCAAATTGACCCGCAACATAACACAAGGGTTAAACGATGACAACTGTGTTGTAGTTGTGTTTAACTTTTGCCTGCCCACAGGGCACACAAACATGCCAAATATTAAAAATAAAAGGATTACAATGTAAAATATTATTATTGTGTAGCCTACATAAAGACATGGTGGAATCCAGCTTGTCCCGTAGATGATCTGCTTGTGTTTTAACCTCTCTCACACACACATACACACACACAGCTTTAACCGTAAGGAGGGTTTCAATGTTTCTTAGAAATTGTGAAAAAAAATTACTTCACGTGTCATGATTCAGACTATGAACAACCGTGACTCAAAGTGAAACTGAGGGTTGTGCTAGTAATACAAAGCACGTCAATATAAAATAAAATAAAAATATAAACTTATTTTATGCTAACTTATCCTGCTGAGTTTGTATTTCTTTCTTGATTTATTGATATGTTTAGTAATATTTATTGTGCATTATAGCGCCCCCAGACTGTTGGTATGGATTGAAAACACATTACATCAGGATCCAGCGCTCAATGATTACATCGACGCATTTGATTATAAATTCAATAAATATTATTCCTGTCTATAGAAATCTGATGTAAACCTATGAGAATCTATCAATATTTTTCCAAATCTGCACATTTTTGAGCTGAAAGCCCTGATGGACGTTGTTTTGTCAAGCGCTGTCATGACAACAGCACGGAGTTTTTTATGAATGAAAGCGGCTGACGCTCATAATTCATATTAAAGGTATCGACTCATTTTTTTCATTTCAAAACTCCTGACACAAATTTTTTTTTTTTTTTTTTTTTTTTTTAACGCTTCAGTGCGCAGGCGCACTGGCAACGGTTAAACACAGCTACAACACAGCTGTCATCGTTTCGTTTACACACAACGACTCTAAATTCTTCAAACTTGTTTCTAATTATGTGATCATACCATCTGTACAAAATCTGAGCCTGTTCAGAGTGAAAAGATGACTCAGAGAAGTGGATGGAGTGGGTGAAGGTTTCAATGTTTCTTAGAAATTGTGAAAAAAAATATTTCACGTGTCATTCAGACTATAAACAACCGTGACTCAAAGTGAAACTGAGGGTTGTGCTAGTAATACAAAGCACGTCATAATACATAATAGCTGAATTTTAAAATTAACACTTAATCTAATATAAGTAAGATAAGCTACTCTGTCACCTCAACACAAAGTAAATAAGTTCCACGTTCAGTACAATTCATTGCAAAATTATATCATTAAACAACATTCTGCCGTTATATAACACTTAGCATTTTTCTAACTCAGTGTAAATGGGGTTTCATCCATAAAAACGATATAAACTTATTTTATGCTTTGGGAATAGGTTCCTTTGCAGGAGGATATTTGTGGCAACTTTTAGCATCAGAGTTTGAAAACTCCTGCTCTCACTTTTACCAAAACAATGTTGCCATAAATGTGCATACAGTGAGAAAGATATCGTGAAATGCTCAGAAATGGTTGTTTTGTGTGATGTGAACATCTGCTTATTCGTGCTCTCAGCTAAAGGTCAGAACTTTGACCTTTAAAAGAAAGAGCAAATGCAGACGGAGATTATGTAACTTCTTCAGCGAGTTCCATTACGTAAAGTAAATCTGAGCAGCTCGACTCCTGCTGAGTTTGTACTTCTTTCTTCATTTATTGATATGTTTAGTAATGATAAACAAATATTGAGATTGTTTTTACATTTTGGATGGTCTTTGTTTTCTCAGAAGCATTATCCTGAGCTCCTGTTCGCACTGAGAGACAGTTAAAATGGTGACGACATCTAAAACACTTCCTGGTGAGATAATAAGAAGTGCATTCTGTTAGTGTTCATAGTTGATTTAGCTTGTAGTTCAGTTTTAGATCATTTCTTCAAAAGTCAATTGGTTCATATCCAGACCACCTTCAGATTGAGCTAAGATATATCAATTACTGACGGCTTTAAATGACATTTAGTTTGTTTGCTGCTGCTGTCTTGTGTGTCAAAGTGTTTCATTCTTTTCTTAAATGTGAGGGATGAAGATACACTTGATCTTGTATATTTTATACGATAATACTTCTTATTTTCTGTCTCTTTCAGTGATCAAGAGATCCAGTCCAGATGACAAACTTTAACGAGAAGGTTGAGCATGGTGTGTGTGATCTGTCTCACACACACCATGCCTCACAGAGGAACTACTCAGGGCTGACAGTGGAAACCCCCCACTGAAAGACACTGCTAACTGCTCATATAAATATCACTGCAGGTCAGTCAGTCACAATCACAACACAATCAGAAGCAGAGATTCCAGCAGGAGAACCAGACCTTCACTTATACTGACTTACAGGTATGAATGTACTATTTGATTACTGCAAACTATATTTGCACTGATAAATACATACACAGCAAAATCCCCAGTGTTACATTAAAGGGGTCATGACATGAGAAACCAAATTTGACTTGATCTATTGGTATATAAGAGGTATTTGTACCGTTAAAACGTCTTGCAAGTTTCATAGCTTAAGACGTCCTCCCCATTATAAACGAATAATTTATTTAATCAAGCTCTAAATACAGCTCGTTCTGGATCCATGGTATGAAGTGACGTCACGGTACGAAGTGACGTACCAGTCGTTTGCATATGACCGCCTCCAGCGTAGACAACTACACTTCAAGCGCAACACCATGCATCAAACTGCGCTGTCACGCGCTTCACATGTGTTCAGTCGACGTGCAGCGAGTGGGTCTGTTTACAAGAAGATTGCGATGTCATGCAGATGTGCTGTTCCTGGCTGTGGACAAACAACATGTTTGAATAATATACGCTGCTGAAAGATCCAGACGTCAGGGGAAGATGGATGCAGTTTGTTTTTCGTGGACATCCCAGTCACGGCAGTGTTAATTTAAGCGTGTGTTCTCCACATTTCAAGGATGAGTGACATCGCAGTTTGATGCTGGCTTTGCCAGAAAACTTTTGTACAAGATAAGGCTGGTGGACTATTCTGGGCTACACAACGACGGCGCAAACTGTAAGTAATGTAGGCTATTTAAAACTTAAAACTTTTTTAAAACGTTAATTGCAGTTTAATTCATTATGAATAATCACCGTGTTTTTTAGCCTACTTATTGTTTTATGACCGTCATGTTCATGCCCCGTAGGCTATTAAAAGATGTAGGCTGTCAAACTGACAAAATAGTTTCACACTTTCTATGTGGACGGGCTGATGCATTCTTAGTTGTGCTGATGGTTCATTTCCTCTGATTCCGACTCAAACATCATTGCAATCGCCATCGCCTCGCACGCATCACCCGTTACTATGGTAACGGTAAACACAGCTCCGCAAAATCCGCACGTTTTGACAAGGGGGCGTTAACAATTGATGCATAGGCACTGACGTTATCCAATCATAACAGTGGGTGTTAACCAAGCGGCAACCTCCCCTTCTCTCTCTTGAAACCAACACGGAAGTGAGTTAACCCTCATGTGGTGTTCGGGTCATTCTGACCCGGAGAAGATTTTCTTTTTCCCGAAAATACTAGTTAATGTTATCGCTTTGGACTGAAACTTAGTGACTTTTTTCACAAATGGTATAACTACTTCTGAAATGTTTTGTGACAATTTTCTTAATTTTTTAGGGGGAGTTTTGTCACCTTGTCACTCTTGTGGTGTTCCCGGTCAAAAATGACCGGACTACAAAAAATAGCTTATAAATCACTCATTATGCAATATTATCACCCAATATTGGATTCAATCTTTTTGTCAACTTGTTCTCTTTCAATTAGGACTGGTTTTATATTTCTATTTGCATCTGATTAATCGTAGGCCTCATTTATTTGAGAGTAGGCATCTAATTTTTTGAGTAAAAAAAACATTATTTTTGAATAATTTTGGAAATTTTAAATAAATTCTGAAGAAAATTGGCACTGTTGATCACACTAGTCTACTTTAATTTTTCACCAGGAATTGTGTTTTGAAAAACTTTTATTTTGTACAATATGGCACAGAGTTACACTTGTGGTGTTCCCGGTCAAAAATGACCGGACTACAATAAATAGCTTAGAAATCAATCATTATGCAATATTATCACCCAATATTGGATTCAATCTTTTTGTCCACTTGTTCTCTTTCAATTAGGACTGGTTTTATATTTCTATTTGCATCTGATCAATTGTAGGCCTCATTTATTTGAGAGAAGGCATCTAAATTTTTGAGTAAAAAAAACATTATTTTTTAATAATTTAGGAAAAATAAAATAAAATCTGAAGAAAATTGGCACTGTTGATCACACTAGTCTACTTAAATTTTTCACCAGGAATTGTGTTTTGAAAAACTTTTATTTTGTACAATATGGCACAGAGTTACACTTGTGGTGTTCCACTGGGCCATTGAGGGCCATTGTGGGCCATTGTTTCAATGGGCCATTGAAAGTGAATGGGAGAGACCAATGCAACCAATGAATGGAACAACACAAATTATATATCATTTTAAAGCTTAGAATCTCAGCTTTTTAATGCATCTAATCACTTTGATCAACTCCTAACGACTGCTGAGTTATCACTCTAAAACTGAGTGTACCCCCCGCAGGCGCCACCTAGCTGCGAAATAAATAATCATAATATTTTTCAAAACTATTACCTTGATCAACTTAAAATAGGTGTCATTTGAAAGCTTAGAGTCTGAAATTTACAATGAATGTAGCCAATTTGATAAACTCCTAAGTAGTGCTGAGTTATTTGCTGATAAATAAAAATAAATAAAATCATAATTTATAAACTACTTTTTTGTATTACATTCAGCAATATGTCAAATACATCATACAGCTCTGATAGTCCTGTGTCATATGTCATTTGAAAGGTCTCAATGAGTAGAATACAACAAGCATAATTGTTTCAGGCTTTTTTACTAAACTTGAGCGAGGTTTTTCTAAAAGAAGCCCTTCAAGAGACCCATGTGTAAACCATGTATGGATGCTGAATTTTAGACACATTTCCGCTCGTAACTTCATGAAACATGCTCCGATTGTGGAAAATGACACATCATTATTTACAGCAGATGCTTACAATTAAAATGAGTCCAAACTCAACATGATCCATAACTCAGAACTAAAGATATTCCTCGTGGAGTTCTAACACAAAAAAAATCACAGACGCACAGACTTACGTAGCCAATCAAGGTAGCTTAGACTTGGCCTTTTTACTCGTATCTTCATGAAAATTATATCGATCATGAAAAATGGCACATCGTTATTTACAGCAGGAGTTCACGATTAAAAAGAGCCCAAACTCATTATATTCCATCAATCAGATCTAAAGATATTCCTCATGGCGTTCTAACACAGAAAATACCACAGACGCACCTAGCCAAGTATATACTCATGAAGCACTCTCGTTTGGTTTTCGCTCATAACTTCACGAAGCATGCACAGTTCGTAGAAAACTGTACATCATTATTTTCAGCAGACTATCACTATTAAAAAGAGCCCAAACTCAGCATAATCCATCACTCAGATCTAAAGATATTCCTAATTGAGTTGTAACACACAAACCCCCACATACGCTCACAGAGCCTTGAATATAGATGTAGCCTAGCACTTATGTCCCGTTTTAACTCATAACTCAATGAAGCATGCATAAATTGTGGAAAATGGCACATCATTATTTACATGAGATTATTAAGATTAAAAAGAGCCCAAACTCACCATAATCCATCACTCAGATGTAAAGATATTCCTCATGGACTTCTAACACATGTCTCTCCCATTCACTTTCAATGGCCAATTGAAACAGTGGCCCTCAATGGCCCAGTGGAACACCACAAGTGTAACTCTGTGCCATTTGTACAAAATAAAAGTTTTTCAAAACAAAATTCCTGGTGAAAAATTAAAGTAGACTAGTGTGATCATCAGTGCCAATTTTCTTCAGATTTTATTTTATTTTTCCAAAATTATTTAAAAATAATGTTTTTTTTATTCAAAAAATGAGATGCCTACTCTCAAATAAATTAGGCCTACAATTAATCAGATGCAAATAGAAATATAAAACCAGTCCTAACTGAAAGAGAACAAGTGGACAAAAAGATTGAATCCAATATTGGGTGATAATATTGCATAATGAGTGATTTATAAGCTATTTTTTGTAGACCGGTCATTTTTGACCGGGAACACCACAAGAGTGACAATGTGCCATTTTGTACAAAATAAAAGTTTTTCAAAACAAAATTCCTGGTGAAATATTAAAGTAGACTAGTGTGATCAACAGTGCCAATTTTCTTCAGATTTCATTTAATATTTCCAAAATTATTCAAAAATAATGTTTTTTTTACTCAAAAAATGAGATGCCTACTCTCAAATAAATGAGGCCTACAATTAATCAGATGCAAATAGAAATATAAAACCAGTCCTAACTGAAAGAGAACAAGTGGACAAAAAGATTGAATCCAATATTGGGTGATAATATTGCATAATGAGTGATTTATAAGCTATTTTTTGTAGACCGGTCATTTTTGACCGGGAACACCACAAGAGTGACAATGTGCCATTTTGTACAAAATAAAAGTTTTTCAAAACAAAATTCCTGGTGAAATATTAAAGTAGACTAGTGTGATCAACAGTGCCAATTTTCTTCAGATTTCATTTAATATTTCCAAAATTATTCAAAAATAATGTTTTTTTTACTCAAAAAATCAGATGCCTACTATCAAATAAATGAGGCCTACAATTAATCAGATGCAAATAGAAATATAAAATCAGTCCTAACTGAAAGAGAACAAGTGGACAAAAAGATTGAATCCAATATTGGGTGATAATATTGCATAATGAGTGATTTCTAAGCTATTTTTTGTAGTCCGGTCATTTTTGACCGGGAACACCACAAGTGTGACAATGTGCCATTTTGTACAAAATAAAAGTTTTTCAAAACAAAATTCCTGGTGAAATATTAAAGTAGACTAGTGTGATCAACAGTGCCAATTTTCTTCAGATTTCATTTAATATTTCCAAAATTATTCAAAAATAATGTTTTTTTTACTCAAAAAATGAGATGCCTACTCTCAAATAAATGAGGCCTACAATTAATCAGATGCAAATAGAAATATAAAACCAGTCCTAACTGAAAGAGAACAAGTGGACAAAAAGATTGAATCCAATATTGGGTGATAATATTGCATAATGAGTGATTTATAAGCTATTTTTTGTAGACCGGTCATTTTTGACCGGGAACACCACAAGAGTGACAATGTGCCATTTTGTACAAAATAAAAGTTTTTCAAAACAAAATTCCTGGTGAAATATTAAAGTAGACTAGTGTGATCAACAGTGCCAATTTTCTTCAGATTTCATTTAATATTTCCAAAATTATTCAAAAATAATGTTTTTTTTACTCAAAAAATCAGATGCCTACTATCAAATAAATGAGGCCTACAATTAATCAGATGCAAATAGAAATATAAAATCAGTCCTAACTGAAAGAGAACAAGTGGACAAAAAGATTGAATCCAATATTGGGTGATAATATTGCATAATGAGTGATTTCTAAGCTATTTTTTGTAGTCCGGTCATTTTTGACCGGGAACACCACAAGTGTGACAATGTGCCATTTTGTACAAAATAAAAGTTTTTCAAAACAAAATTCCTGGTGAAATATTAAAGTAGACTAGTGTCATCAACAGTGCCAATTTTCTTTAGATTTCATTTAATATTTCCAAAATTATTCAAAAATAATGTTTTTTTTACTCAAAAAATCAGATGCCTACTATCAAATAAATGAGGCCTACGAATAATCAGATGCAAATAGAAATATAAAACCAGTCCTAACTGAAAGAGAACAAGTGGACAAAAAGATTGAATCCAATATTGGGTAATAATATTGCATAACAAGTGATTTATAAGCTATTTTTTATAGTCCGGTCATTTTTGACCGGGAACACCACAGGTGGAATTGGGTTGTGAACACCACACAAGGGTTAAACTGCAATTCATTAACTGGCCGCTTGGGCTGGCTGCAGAAGTGAGTCAAATCTGTATCTCCCCCATGTTAAAATTACCAACTTTACAGCAGAAAAAAACATGTTTACAGCCTGGATCTCTATGTGGCTTTGGTCTATACAGCTAATTTTGCCCTTCATAACAACTGTGAGGGGGGTGCATTTTTTTTATAACTCATCCGTTTAGTTGATTAATATTTAAATTTCTGCATTTAAGGGTGTGGCCACTTGAGTGACAGGTGGGTTGTCGCTGACGCTGATGTCAATGCTAGCCGTTTGTCTGCTGTTACTAGCCGTCACTTCACCTCAGCAAATGTTGCTGCTGAACTTGCTTTCTCTGCAGTGTTTGTGCTTTTTTTCGGGATTATTTCATACAATTTAATACACCCATTACTTGGGTACAAAGCCCACGGCTTTGGATTCCGTCGTTGTCGTCGAGTATCGTTCGAGAGAACAACCAGCGCTGTATTTCAGTTTTCCTCTGTGAACATGCACTAATGGATGTCTGACAATTTTGTTGCTTTTTGGAGTTTTCAAATTTAAAAACGTCAATAAAGGCTCGTTCGTTCTGCTCTCACGGAACAGATAGATTATAATATGCTTATGTACCGTCAGATGAAATCATGCAGGCGTCGGCGCTTTCTCCGTCCGTGCTATAAATGCACATCCTTGAATGAGCGTGGATTTTCTAGCGCATTTATTTGAACTTCATAGGCAATATATCTATGGTTTAACTTTAACCCATTTGAGAGGCGGCCAAAATCAGAATTTAAAATGGACTGAAAAGCTCTCTACGAACTTGACGAGCGATGCCGCGCTGACGGACCATATAAAAAGTGACTGACATGTATGCACATAAATCGTACTCGGTTACCTAATGTAACCTCGGTTCTCTCTAGAAGAGGGAACGAGTATTGCGTAAGTAGCTTACGCTTCGGGAAAGTTCTCTTTCTTCGAGATCTGAAGCCAAAAAATTATCCTTAATTTTGCATTTATTGTCAACGCAGTGCAGCAGCAGGCAGACCAAAGCAAGCTGTATAAGCGTGCTCATTGGCTGCCAGGCGGCAACTGCTTAAGCCTATCAGTGAGCCCGGTGTGACGTCACACCCAATGAGGGCGCTTCGCGCCCTCCACACCCTTCTAACCGTCAAGAAGGGTGTGGCCAGTGTGTATATATTGCGGGCTCACAGGCTGAGTTCTGGTTTTCATAGTCTGAAGCGCAAAAGCTCGTGGCGCGTCACGGCAGGTTACGCAATACTCGTTCCCTCTTCTAGAGAGAACCGAGGTTACATTAGGTAACCGAGTACGTTCTCTTACGAGAGGTTGTCTCGTATTGCGTAAGTAGCTTACGCTTCGGGAACCCATTGTCAACGCCGTGCGCGCCGAGCATCCAACACATGAATCCCAGGGAGACCGGGGAAAAACATAACGTTGAAACAGGTGGCCGGTCGGGCCCACACCTGTACTAAGCACTTCACTTCACATAAATGATAGAGCGGCATAGCCGGTCTGTATACATCAGTGGAAATGGTGTGGCCGGCAGCGCGGGCCCACACAGTGCATAAACACGTATAGGGAAAGGGAATAGAGCAGAAACACTGGTCTATTTGTGGAAAAGAATCCTTCCCCTGGTGCCAACCAGAAAATTAACCAGTATGTGGACATAGTCTGCGCATAAGCGACTGGGCAGCATACATGCCACTTATACTGATAACAGTTTAGCCTGCAGGGCGGGAACTTCCAGGTTATAAAACCTCACGAATGTAGATGGGGAGGCCCAGCCCGCCGCCATACAAATATCGTGAATAGAAATTCCGCTGGACCAGGCCCACGAAGAGGCCATGCCTCTAATGGAGTGGGCTCTGACACCCAAAGGACACTGCAGGTGTTTGGAGGCGTAAGCTGCTGCAATCGCGTCCACTATCCACCTGGGCAGGCTGTGTCGAGGCGGCGAGACCCTTGGTGCGTCCGCCAAAAGACAGATCCCAGATAGGAACCGAGGGGGGCCGCGGGGGATTCATCCGCCTGGCTCCTCTGAGGAAACGGATAATAAGCTCATTCCTTCCGAATGCCCGGCTGCGCGTCGCCTCAGCGAACGCTGCAATAGCCGCCACATACACTTTGAGCGTGGAAGGGGACCTGCCCTTTTCCAACAGCTCCTGTAGGAAGGAGAGCACTTGCGGAACCCCACATGTGCGTGGATCAAAGCTCTTAGTAGCGCACCATTTAGAGAACACAGACCACTTAGACGCATAGAGCCGTCTCGTGGAGGGAGCTCTAGACTGCGTGATCGTGTTCACGACCCCTTCTGGCAGGTCAACGGGTGTCCGTTGATTACCCATGCATGCAGAGACCATCGCTCCGGATGGGGATGCCAGATTGACCCACCGGCTTGAGAGAGGAGATCCTTTCTCACCGGGATCGGCCATGGAGGTGAGTGCGACAGCCTCACCAGCTCTGGGTACCAAATCTGGTTCTCCCAGCGCGGGGCTATAAGGAGCACTGGGTGCTGTGTTTCCCTGATCCTTGTTAAAACCTGTGGTAACAGGGAGATCGGGGGAAAAGCGTACAGCGGGAGGCTGGGCCAGGTCTGGGACAGCGCGTCCTCGCTTTTCGAGAAAAATTTCGGGCAATGAGCGTTGTCTCTCGACGCAAAGAGGTCGACCTCCGCTCTGCCGAATAGGCGCCAGAGAAACTGGACTGTCTGGGGTTGCAGGGACCATTCTCCCGGGGGAATGATGTCTCTGGACAGTCTGTCTGGACCGACATTCAGGTGGCCCGGCACGTGCGCGGCTCTCAGCGAGCGCAACGAGCGGTGAGCCCACACGAGAAGGCGTTCTGTCAGCTTGCACAGGTTCCTGGATCTGACACCGCCCTGTCGGATCACATAGGATACCACGGACATGTTGTCCGAGCGGACTAGCACATGGTGATCCTGTATGAATGGGAGGAAGCGCTTGAGCGCGTTCTCGACCGCTATCATCTCCAAACAGTTTATGTGGAGGCATTTCTCCTGGTCTGACCACAGGCCAAAGACCGGTTTGCCCTCGAAAGAGCGCCCCAACCTGAGGTGGAAGCGTCCGTCGAGATAACTTTGCGGTGTGAGATGGCTCCCATTGTCACTCCCCGCTGGTACCAGTCGGCTGCTAACCAGGGCTTCAGTGCTGAAAACGCAGCTCTGAGTCACTCTGATTCGAATGCCGCCGGAAGCCCAGGCTCTGTGAGGCACTCGGGCATTCAGCCAGCGTTGTAGCGGGCGCATACGTAACAGACCCAGCTGAAGCACTGCTGCAGCTGAAGCCATACAACCCAGCATCCTCTGAAATGTCTTGAGAGGTGCGGTGCTGCCCGGCTGGAAGGACGCGGCCAGGTGTCGAATGCAGCGCGCGCGCTGTGTCGACAGGCGGGCCGTCATTGCCACAGTGTCCAGATCCAAACCCAGAAAAGAGGTTGATTGACTGGGCACTAATGAGCTCTTGGTCCAGTTGACCATGAGCCCCAGGCTGTCCAGGTGGCTTAGAAGCACTGTTCTGTGGGCGATGAGTTCGGCCTCTGACTGTGCTAGAATTAGCCAATCGTCCAAGTAGTTCAGAATTCGCATTCCCCGACCTTTCAGGGGAGCGAGAGCCGTGTCCATGCACTTCGTAAATGTACGGGGTGCCAACGACAGGCCGAAAGGCAGGACGGTGTACTGATATACCTGACCGTCGAAGGCGAATCTCAAGAATGGCCTGTGACGGGGTATTATCTGGATCTGAAAGTACACGTCTTTTAGATCGAGAGATATAAACCAGTCCCTCGGGCGAATTTGCGCGAGAATTTGCCCGGTTGTGAGCATTTTGAACGGTCTTCTCATAAGAGCCTTGTTCAAACATCTTAGATCCAAAATTGGTCTGAGAGCTCCGTCCTTCTTGGGAACGAGGAAATAACGGCTGTAAAAGCCCGACTCGCTCATAGAAGGGGAAACCGGTTCTATAGCCCCTTTGCACAGAAGTGTAGCTATTTCTGCTCGAAGTAGATGTGCTACTTCTCCATTCACTCTCGTCTCGGTACGCGCCGAAAGCGCAGGGGGCGGCAAGCGAACTGCAGAGTATAGCCCTTTTTTACTGTGCTTAGCACCCATTCTGATGCGCCTGGAATAGCTTCCCACGCTTTAGAGTGTGAAGCCAGGGACAGAATGGCCTCCGGGCTCTGATCGCCGCGCGTCGCGGGCTCGAGAGCTCGAAACGGAGGGGTGGGCGCAGCGCGCGCGCTCTTGGTGCTTAGATACGGCGGATCGCACGCAGCGATAGCTGGCCGTTTTACACACGGTGTCCCGGCGGCTTGGATGGGGAACATATAGTGTGAGGCGCGACGCGCGAGGGCGGCGTCGGGGCGAAATGTTCGTTAGTATGTGTGAGCGCTCGAAGGCGGGCACAGGACTTACATTTAAAACATGACCGGTCGTGAGAGGCCGTGTGACAGAGCGGGCAGTGAGTAGGTGTGGGCACGGTGAGGTGGACACGTGACCTACTTTTAACACTCGAGCGGCTTCTGCCTGCTTTGTGAGAGTGGGCTCTGTGAGAAACACGGGATTTATAGTGCTTGTGTGCAGGGGTGAACACGGAAACGTGGGCACATTCACTGCATTTGAAACACATACGGCGTGAGCCGTGCAACCAGACATTATGCTCATTTGAGATTTCTCTGGGTCGCCGTGAGAACGGTGGTTGCGCGCAGGTGAGCGGGTAGCTATACCGGCTCGATGACTGCGAAGTAAACATCTGCAGTAGCCGTGGCAACGGGGACTGACAGAGCGTGAAGCTTTGACAGTGGTCCAGCCGCAGCGGGACTTAACCGTCTTTTCTTCCCTCGTGTTTAGACGCTCATAAATACTCGAGCACCATGAGTAGGAGTGGTACGAGAGGCGGGTTCATTTTCTGTAAGTAAGAAAAACTGGCCGCGAGCTCGGAGAAGCGAACAGCATAAATTTTTATCTGCCGCGAGAGCCGGGATCGAACTCGGGTCTCTAGCGTGAAAGCCTATGATTCTGCCACTGAACCACAGGGGAGAACACATTACCTTTCAGTTAGCGCGAAGATATAAGAGAGCGACCTCATGTTCGTTTGCAGGCGTGCGTGTATAAAACAGGCTCGTTTACTGCAATAGTAATATTTCCAGCCGCCTGAACTTAAGAGGGGACTGAGAAATGTGTGAGAATTGGCGGTTTGTCCGGCCACAGCGGGACTAAAACACTCTCTCTCCTCTTTTCGCCGGTGAGTGAGGCGCACGCGCGCTGAACGTTGCTCGTGACCGTCCGCTCTGTTATCCCTTGTGAACGGCGCAATCTGCGCGGCCCAACAAGGGGGAGAGCGGGTTCGCTTTCTGTATGTAAGAAAAGCTGGCCGCGAGCTCGGAGAAGCGAACAGCATAAATTATTAACTGCCGCGAGAGCCGGGATCGAACACGGTTCTCTGGCGCGTAAGTCTAAGATTCCGCCACTGAGCCACAGGGGAGAATACAATAGCTTTCGGTTAGAGCGAGCATATAACAGAGCGTCATGTCTTGTGACGGCGTTTTCTTGCAGGCGTGCGTGTATTTATAACAGGCTCGTACACTGCGATATGAACAATTCCAGTCGCCTGAACTTAAGAGGGGACTGAGAAATGGAGGTAGGTCCGGCCACAGCGGGACGAAAACACTCTGTTCTCCTTTTCGCCGGTGAGTGACGCGCGAGGACGGAGTAGCTTTCTTGTAACGTAAAGAGAGCTCCAAGACCGTCCGCTTCTGCCATCCCTTGTGAGCGGCGCAGTTTGCGTGGCTCGAACAGAGGGAGAGGAAGCTCGCTCCGAGACCATCCGCTTCTGCCATCCCTTGTGAGCGGCGCAGTAGCGCGGCTCGAACAGAGGGAGAGTGTTTATCTCATTCGCCTCATCCCCTGACGCGGCGGCGGCGCGGGCGAGAGCCGGCGGTTGAGCGGCCGGGAGGGGGGGCGGAGAGGGCGAGAGAGAAGCTCGAGGGAGAGGTTCCGGCGAGCTCCTCAGTCACAACAGTCTCCGGTGGTCTCTGCGAGCGGCGCTTCTTCTTGCGCGGCCCGGCAGGGACAGGCGGAGCGACAGCTTGGTCGAAAACTTCAAGTCGAGCCCGCAGGGTCGACATTGAAAGTTCCTCGCACTCGGGGCAGCCGCCCGTAGAGAGTGCGGTGGCGGCGTGCTCGCGGCCCAGGCAGAGAGCGCAGAAGAGGTGGCGGTAGGGCTGGGCGATTTAAATCGCGATATTGTTATGCGCATCTCGTCAGTAAAGACGGTTCCTTGATTAGTAGTAAATCACCATCACCTGCTTTCAGATGCAGCGGCATTTAGGGCTGATGAGATAATTAAGTGATTCATTTAGTGATGATTGAGCATTATTGAAGACACCTGATGTTAACAAGCAGAATCACTGAAGGAGAAAATCACAAATTGTAAGTTACCATTAAGGTGATGGGTGTTTGCTTTTGTTGGGCTCTAGACCATTATATATTTACTTTAATATTTACTGTTGATTGGCTGCTGTTATTGATTTATAACAGTTAAATTAACAAAGTAAAACGTGATCTGATAGTGTTGGTTATGTTTTGACATAATCATGCTGTGATCTGAAAAAGGAAACTTATTGAGATAGCTTGGTTTAAACTTGTTAGCAGCAGTTTTGTGATTCTTCAGCCTATGATTATCAGTACTTTCTTATAATTCAAAGTATTTAATGAACATTGTTCTGATCAAAAGACATTCAGATAAATTCATTTAAAACACAGACATGAATAATCAGCCTGTGAATCTCAACAATGGTGACAATAATAAAGCATGTTGCAGTGGCTGCCACCAATCACAACTAATTAATGGCTCCCATCATGCATTGCGGTATGAATAAATTATGATCTGAATTGTCTATGTAATTTACTTTTCCTCATTGAATATTCTGCTCCTCACCATTGTTGAGATGCATAGACTGAATCTTGACATCTGTCAAGAGAATGATTTTTTTTTTTAACAACTTTAAAGAAATCCTTTATATTATATCAAAAGTTCTGGCCATTTATGCAGAATCACAGTTATGCTGTAAACAACAACATAAATCGAAGTCAGAAAGAAGGTTTTTTAACGAGTTCAGTGATCAAGTTCAAATGATGATTGTCACAATATAACCAACACCATCAGATCACTTTTTAATCTTTGTTCAACTGGCAGTTATAACTCAGATACAACAGCCAAACAAAATCTAAAGTACACATAAAAGGGTCAGAGCCCAACTAAAGCAAACACCCATCACAATAATGGTAACTTACAATTTGCGATTTTCTCCTTCAGTGATTCTGCTTGTTAACATCAGGTGTCTTCAATAATGTTCAATCATCACTAAATTAATCACTTAATTATCTCATTAACTGAAACACTCTTGAGTGTGGACTCATACACTCCCAGGAGTGTTAATTTAACACTGGAGGTTTTGCTGTGTACAAAGAGCCGTAGTTAACTGACAAGCTGAGCCATATCGCATTAAATATCGCTGGCGATACGTCCGCGATATTGATGCGATATGGCTCAGCTTGTCAGTTAATTACGGCTCTTTGTAGTAAATGCCGCTCTATCTGAAAGCAGGTGAAGGCGATTTACTACTAATCAAGGAACCGGCTTTACTGATGAGATGCGCATAGCAATATCGCGATTTAAATCACCCAGCCCTAGTTGGCAGTCTCCGTTGCTGAGCGGGGCGCGGCACGAGCCGCAGGAAAAACGAGGTATTTTGACAAAAACGCCTCGTGCTCTTTTAGAACAGTGAGAGAAAGTGTGTGTCGCAGGGCGAACACACACAGCAGTAATAAAAGGATATGTCGCCGGATAGCGTAGCAGGCACGGATGGCTGAAGGCGGCGAAGGCGGCCGGCTTCCTCAGGCGCTGTCCTAAGCTTGCTGGTCGCTGGTTTCGACGGCGGCGGCTTCTCAAGATCCAGTGATGCGAAGAGCTTCGCTGAAGACAAGAAAATCAGAACTCAGCCTGTGAGCCCGCAATATATACACACTGGCCACACCCTTCTTGACGGTTAGAAGGGTGTGGAGGGCGCGAAGCTTATACAGCTTGCTTTGGTCTGCCTGCTGCTGCACTGCGTTGACAATAAATGCAAAATTAAGGATAATTTTTTGGCTTCAGATCTCGAAGAAAGAGAACTTTCCCGAAGCGTAAGCTACTTACGCAATACGAGAGAACCTCTCGTAAGAGAACACTGTCACACACACACTCTCAGAGTAATATTAAGTTACTGCATAATACATTTTCAACTAGCAGAATAGTACAGAATCACGATACACAGTCTCACTTGTAGCCATGTCTTTTAACTATTATAATATTTCGAAGGGCAAAAACAGGAATTTTTATTGGCTTTACATCATCAAGTGTCACTTTAGTGCAAGGCACTGTGCAGTCGCAGACTTGGTACTGTCAGTAGCATAACCTTATAGCTTTACCCAGAGCCGTTAACAGCCTGAGCTAACTCGATCACGTCGAGCTATTTGGGCGTGATTTCTCAGCCTCTTTGCCCATTTTCTGTTATCCGGGAGTTACGCAAGGCCAAGATGGCGACGGCCGGCTCCGCCCACTTTAGGCTTCAAAAATGCTCTTCAGAAACCTACGGGTGACGTCACGGACACTACGTCCATATTTTTTTACAGTCTATGGTGTTAACACTGAACTCTTAAAGGGGAAACACCCCCAAAACAGACTGTTTGAATCAGAGCATGAGAAACAGGGTGGGAAAAGGTCATAAATCACTAAATTTTAAACGTTTTTTGTCCAAAAAAACTATAGTAATACTATAATTGCACCTAAGGGAACACAATAAAAGAAAAGAAAAAAACATGTCATGACTCCTTTTACACTCCTCAGTGTACATATGTGTCCACACTACAGGGTGTTAAAATTAACACTGAAGCAGTGTTGAAGTTAATGAGATAATTAAGTTAACACTGAAGCAGTGTTGAAGTTAATGAGATAATTAAGTGATTAATTAAGTGATTGGCCATTAGTGGTGACACCTGATGTTAATAAGCAGAATCATTGACGGGAAGAGAAAAAACAATAACAGAAAAAAGAGAAACACAAGAACTACAACTGACTTCGAGTCATTACACATTGTTGCACTTATTATTACCAGATTATTTCTGTCATACATCTACAAAAGTTCTTGAGATTCAACAGAAGTTTAGACGGTAATATTTTGTGGATTTTTTTGTTTCAAGTTACCATTATGGTGGTCAGTGTTTGCTTTAGTTCTCAATGCAACTGCTGATGTCACTCAGAGCTGGCACTAACACACTGTAAATCTGCATATTTCAGTCACTAATGAACGCCTGAATGTGACAGTCGTGCCGCAATAGTGTCATATCTGTAATTATTTATTCAAATTTATAAGACTTCTATTTACAAAAGGGAGCAAATGAAAACAAAATGGTATCTGATAATAGGGGAAAGCTAAGCAGAAAGTTTTTGTGTGTTGATTGTGATTGTGTGAATATCTAAATCACTACATGATGAAAATTCTGTAATTTATTGTTTTAAAACAGGTTCTTCATTTGAGTTGTATCATGATGTCTAACATCAGTGTGTGTTGTGGAGAGATTGAGAGCGCTGTGGGGTTTGTGTATGTGATTCTGCCTGTTATACTGAATCACACACTCAATGAAGACTGTGAGCAGAGCTGGTATTCAGAGGTGACTATTACACACACACACACACACACACACACACACACACACACACACACACACACTCATGATCTGATCCTCTTGTGTGTGTTCAGGACTGGCGTCTGATAGCAGATCCATCAACTCCTGAAACACTGATGGATCCTGTTAGTTCAGTCTCATCTGATCGTCTCGTCACGTCTCGCTGTGTGAACGTCATTCATGAGATCCTCTGTGACGCTTCAGGAGTAAATCAACTCTCAACACATCATTCCTATGTTTTCATATTTAATCTTTCATTCTGTAATGCTTCTTTCTTTCTTCACAGTTCAGAATGGAGACCCTGTTCAGAGGTGAGAGAGACTCTTGAGTAAAACATCAGTCCTGAATCAGACTAAACTCTGTGTTGAACTGAATCTTCTGGAAGTGAATCATGATGATTGTGAATGTGTTTTTCAGTGAGGAATGAAACTGCAGTGACTCCAAACTCAAGTGAGTTTCAGCTGATAAACGTGTGTCTGATTCACTAATAAAACACTGATTCAGATCTGATTCAGACTCAGTCCAGTGTGAATGTTTTCTGTCATACTGTCTGATATTTGTGATCGTTGTGTGTTTTAAAGATGTTCTGAATGAAGTGACTCCGTCTCTCCGGATCTCAGGTAAAACATCAAGAGCTTTAAACATCAACTCTAATATTGATTTATCATTATAGATCAGCGGATTTGATATTTGATCACTTGTATAGATCAGTTGTGGTGGCTGTTAGCTCTCTTCATCATCATCTTCATCATCTTCATCTTGATATGTTTCATGCTGCGTAAAAGGATCTTCAGGTGTGTCATGAGTGTCTAATTGTGTCTAAAATAATAAAATAGTCATTAAAAATCAATTTGACAAAGTCATATTAAAGGACGCCTAAACTATAAAATCTGATGTACCTGAATAAATAGAAAATACTTTGCTGAATATAATAGTGTTTAATAATGTGTTGTCAGGTATTTTCCGAAAGCAGAGACGATCATCTTTCAGCGTAATGATCCAGAAAACAGGTGAGAGAATCAAACCGAGAGAGAGTTGAAGAGAGTTTGACTGAATCAGAAGAAGTGAAACAGACGTTCAGCTGAGACTCTGTGAATGAAGCTTGATCTGCTGAAACTGAATGTGTTTCTCTCAGGGATCCTGAATCTGATGATGATTCACTGAAGAAGCTCAAATCTGATGAATCTGATTCACTGCAGTTCAACATCTCCGTGTCCACAGGATGATCTTCATCAGCATCATCTTCATCTTCATCATCATCATCTTCATCACAGTCATTAACTCAAACTCAGAAAGAGATTTTAGTTCATTCTGAGCTTCTCAACTCTTTTCATTCCCTCATCTGTTTTATTAATGCTGTTTTATTCTTAAAGGTGCATTGTGTAATATTTAGGAGGATCAGACAGAAATGCAAAATAATATACTGAACCGTATAAATGATAATGAACCGTAACATAAATTAACCGTTGTGTTTTTATTACCTTAGAATGAGGCATTTCTCTCTACACACACCGCGGGTCTCCTTACATCCACATGTTTCGACGGTGGCCCTAGCTAAAGTCAGCACATTAAAACACTGACACAATGATGAACAAGTGACAATATTATTTGCAATAACACATCGTTTTACTGAATCATTTAGTAAACCTAATTTCTTAATTGATCTTTTTAAAGAAACCTCATTACTGAACTGGTTACTTTCTGCCGTCTCAGATGACGACATCACTTCCTGTCGGCCACTGTAACTTCTGTTGGGTGCAGTTCACAACCTCACCCCTAGATGAGCTGTGCATTTACTGAATGAGCAGAGAGCTGTTGGATATAAGTATCAAATTAACATTAATGTAGGTGAATCTGAGCAGAACTGTGTGTGTGTGTGTGTGTGTGTGTGTGTGTGTGTGTGTGTGTGTGTGTGTGTGTGTGTGACCAAAATCATTAAAGAATTTTTTTTATTGCTATTGACTGACATTGAGACACACAGATCTCCTAATAATAATAAATACCTCCTCCCTCTGTCTCTCTATTTCTTTACATTTAGTTATTTTAATGAATTTAATAATTCAGATTGAAACAATTAATCTAAACAGTATTATTTCACTAGTCTGTTGGAAAGGTAAAGTAATAACAATGAAAAGTTCAAATTAGTGAGGGAGAAAGTGCGCTGAGTGACCGGCAGATGGCGCCAAATCTCCATTCCAGATCTCAGTGATGCTTCCGCTCGTACACCTGCCTGCAGATCGAGGCGGTGTGTGTGTGTGTGTGTGTGTGTGTGTGTGTTTACATTCTTGTCATTCAGCACTTGTGTAAAAAGAAGGAATGAAACTAAGTCAGCATTTGCAAACTGAGCACTGCAGACACAGGGCTGATGATGCGCCTTTACTTCTGTGTTATTGAACAGTGACTGGCGAATATTGTGACTTTCTGTCTGTCAGATTGTTCCTCTTTCTGTCTGTACAACGATTTTGATCTCAGAAAGCAGCTTTTTTGGGGGAACTTGAAGTTAGAGTTACTTAAACATTTTAGTTTTAAAAAGGGTTTTACTCAATTGATATTAGTACATAGGTATATAAATTAGTGTAGGCTATAGTATAAATGTTTTACTTTCATGTTTTGATACATATCAGTCATATTTGTAAGTTTTTTGATCCTCTAAATTTAGCTGGAGGCAAATCACTGAACATGTCTCAAACGAAACCCCAGAGCTGTTTCTCGTTGCTGCTACTGTGTTTATATAGCCTGATCTGTCTTTCCTGCATCTTCTCAGTGACAACTTTCCTGTGAGTTTCAAGCTTGCTAAACTTTCTCGACACACACTCAAATAAAGCAGCTTCAGGACAAAAATCGCACAGCTCTCGTCGTTCATTTTGAGCAAACTTTCGCCTATTCAATCCGCCCTCATGTAGCAAGTTGTTAAATGTAGAGTTCAACATTTGTTGTGGATGCTGCTGATAAAAGAGCTTCACGAGACTACAGAGGGGTGGGAAAAAAAATCGATATTGCAATATATTGTTGTGCTCTCTGTCGCAATAAATAATCGATACACTAACGCCCAATATCGATATTTTATTACAACACAAAATGATTAATTTACCCGTTGTCAGTGTCACTGTCACTACCCAATATCTACCATTCTGTTTGCGGGGGGCGCTGTTCGAGTAAATAGGGGTAAAGTGGCGCAAACAGCGGCCGGTGAAGAACACAAGTTAACTAACAACAACAGAGAATTGCAGAAAAAAAGAGAAGCGAGAAGAATGGCGGAAAACAATAAAAAACTAATCAAAGACCCACCCGCTAGTTTCCACTCTAAAGTGTGGAGACACTTCGGGTTTTACGAGACAGTCGACAGAAAGGCACTGGATAAAGACTATGCAATCTGCAAGAACTGCTTTGCAAAGATAAAATATAACAGCAACACTACGAATCTGCAAATGCACCTCGTTCGCTATCACGGTGAACTACTCTCAGGTGATAATGAGGGCAAACCAAGTCAGCCGACAATCACTACTGCGTTCAAAGCAAAGCTCCCCTTTGGGTCGCCGAGGGCACAGAGTATCACTAAGTCCATCGCCGAATTTATTTGCAAGGACCTTCGCCCTTACAGCGTGGTCGAGAATGATGGATTTTGCAGAATGTTGACAACACTGGAACCGAGATACGAGATACCGAGTCGTCGGCACTTTACAGACAAAGTCATCCCTGCATTGTATGCAGATACCAGAGCCAAAATGGAGGGTGCGCTCCGGTCTGCTAAACGAGTTGCACTAACCTGTGATGGTTGGACGTCAAGGGCCACCGAGTCCTTCGTAACTATTACTGCCCACTTCATAGACGACAACTGGGATGCCCAAAGCTACGTCCTTCAGACTCGGGCTATGAATGACAGTCATACTGGCGCTCACATGGCAGAGGTGCTTAAGAAGGCTGTAGACGAGTGGAAGCTCACCGAGAAAGAGCCAGCAGTGGTGACTGACAACGCAGCGAATATGTCCGTAGCTGTTGAGATTGCTGGATATCCGCACGTTTCGCTCATGTTTTGAATCTCGCGGTGCAGCGTGCCCTCAAACTGCCAAATGTCGCTCGACTGCTCGGGAGAATTAGGAGAATTTGCACATTCTTCCAAGGCACTGAAGAGGAACCAGAAGATGTTAGGCCTTCCGCACCACAAGCTGATAACTGATGTTGTTGTCCGCTGGAACAGTGCCTATGAGATGATCAGCCGGTTTCTTGAGCAACAGCCAGCTGTTACTGCTGCCCTCTTATCTCCAGAGGTAAGGCGTTTATTGTTTTGTTACTGAATTGCATATGATAACTGTAATGTGTTATAAAATATTGTTGTTAACATGATATATATTTTGTTCCTTAGTGTAAAGTGCTTTTTCCTGACTTCTTGGTCTGGATTAATAAGGAATATGTGCATTATAAAGTTTAAACTTTTGACTTCATTCTGTTCTTTTCCTTCCTTCTTTAAAGGTCAGAAAGAATACCACTGACTTCTCTACCCTGACTGATGGAGACATCAAGAATACAGAAGAGGTTGGGAAAGCCCTCCATCCAATGCTGGTAGCAACAAAGAGCATGTGTGAGGAGAAAAGTCCAACTGTTTCCATCATTGCTCCTCTTCACGCCCAACTTCTGAGCGACACACTCAGCACAATTGAGGATGCCCCTCTCGTCAAGGACATAAAGTGTGCCATCCATGGAGACCTATCAAAGCGCTACATGTCTGCAGAGGAGAAAAACTTCCTCTACGTTGCCTCCGCCTTAGACCCCAGGTTTAAGTCGATGCTCTTCTTGTCGCCTTCAGAAGTGCAGGAGACGTATGCCATGGTTGTGTCCAAGGCTGCTGCCCTGATGGTAATTACAACTTGTAAAAACTGAACAGCAGTTACTTAGGTCATTGAAATTCTCATTGTATTTGTACCTTTTAAACTTTCAACTCTTGCACTGCTGGTAGAAAAATGTCATCCACACATCTAACCATGTGCAAAGATGTGTTAAATTTTTAAATGATTAGGGGCTGATGATTTCTTGTTGTGATGAACATGTTATTTCATTAATAACAAAAATAACAATGAAGATGTGTCAAATGCTTTTTTGTCTTACAGGGGAATGCAGTAGGGCTGGGCGATTTAAATCGCGATATTGTCATGCGCATCTCGTCAGTAAAGCCGGTTCCTTGATTAGTAGTAAATCGCCATCACCTGCTTTCAGATGGAGCGGCATTTTTAACACTGATTTAACACTGGAGTTTTTGCTGTGTACAAAGAGCCGTAGTTAACTGACAAGCTGAGCCATATCGCATTAATATCGAGGACGTATCGCCAGCGATAATTAATGCGATATGGCTCAGCTTGTCAGTTAACTACGGCTCTTTGTACACAGCAAAAACTCCAGTGTTAAATTAACACTCCTGGGAGTGTATGAGTCCACACTCAAGAGTGTTGAAGTTAATGAGATAATTAAGTGATTAATTTAGTGATGATTGAACATTATTGAAGACACCTGATGTTAACAAGCAGAATCACTGAAGGAGAAAATCTCAAATTGTAAGCCACCGTTATGACGATCAATGGTTGCTTTAGTTGGACTCTTGACCCATATATTATTAACTTTAGATTTTGTTTGTCTGTTGTATCTGAGTTATAACTGCCAGTTGAACAAAGAGAAAAGTGATCTGATGGTGTTGGTTATATTATGACAATCATCATTTGAACTTGATCACTGAACTCATTAAGATCCTTCTTTCTGACTTCGATTTATGTTGTTGGTTACAGCATAACTGTGAATCTGCATAAATGCCCAGAATTTTTGATATAATATAAAGGATTTCTTAAAAGTTGTTTAAAAAAAATCATTCTTTTAGGCACACACAGACGTCAAGATTCAGTCTATGCATCTCAACAATGGTGAGGAGCAGAATATTCAATTAGGAAAAGTAAATTACATAGACAATTCAGATCATAATTTATTCATACCGCAATGCATGATGGGAGCCATTAATGAGTTGTGATTGGTGGCAGCCACCGCAACATGCTTTATTATTGTCACCATTGTTGAGATTCACAGGCTGATTATTGATGTCTGTGTTTTAAATGAATTTATCTGAATGTCTTTTGATCAGAACAATGTTTATTAAATAATTTGAATTATAAGTAAAGTATTGATAATCATAGGCTGAAAAATCACTAAACTGCTGCTAACAAGTTAAACCAATCTATCTCAATAAGTTTCCTTTTCCAGATCACAGCATGATTATGTCAAAACATAACCAACACTATAAGATAACATTTTACTTTGTTCATTTGACTGTTATAAATCAATAACAGCAGACAAACAACAGTAAATATTAAAGTAAACATATAATGGTCTAGAGCCCAACTAAAGCAAACACCCATCACCTTAATGGTAACTTACAATTTGCGATTTTCTTCTTCAGTGATTATGCTAGTTAACATCAGGTGTCTTCAATAATGCTCAATCATCACTAAATTAATCACTTAATTATCTCCTCAGCCCTAAACACCGCTCCATCTGATAGCAGGTGATGGTGATTTACTACTAATCAAGGAACCGGCTTTACTGACGAGATGCGCATAACAATATCGCGATTTAAATCGCCCAGCCCTAGAATGCAGATGTGGGAATGCAGTCTGATGGTAATGTAGAGGAGGGAGGAAGCACTGAAGAGAGTGGTCCTGCTGATGACACCAGTGATGAGGACCGACCACCACACACACCAAAAAAAAGGAGATCCGCACTTGCAAACCTCCTTGGACAAACATTCCAGCATGCCAGATCTTCCCTGACCCCATCATCACCTAACTCCAAGGCTGAAAAGGAGGTTCAGCAATATCAAGAATCCTCATCTCTACCACTGTCAGATGAGCCGTTGGGTTGGTGGAAATCTGAGGCATGCAAGTACCCACACCTTGCCAAGCTGGCCCAGAGGTACCTGTCCCAGATAGCAACATTATTTCGGCCCGGATCCGGCCCACATCCGGCACTTGTGGAATACGGATCTGGCCCACATGCAGCGTGGAATGACGGCACTTGTGTGGCCCACTACTGTTTGCCAGATCTGGGCCAGAAGCAGGCCATAGCAATGCCACATGTCAGCCAAGAGCAAAGAAATAAACCAGAACTGGACCTTATCTGAGCCACAAAGTCTGTGTATATTAAATATGGAGTCATCTCAGCCTTAATAAGTCTGTTAACAAGCAGAATCACTGAAGGAAAGAAGAGAACAGAAAAAGAGACGAGCAGAAACACAAGAACTACAACTGACTTCAGACACAGCCTTAGATGAAATCAACTGAAGAAAAAAGAAGACATTAAATCTGTGAAGATCTCAGCAGAGGAGGATTAAACAACTCCACAAACAGCATTACCAGCTTCACTTATTACTAACCAGACTGACTTTATTTCTGTCAGACGTCTACAGAAGTTCTTATTGAGAATTAACAGAGGTTTAACTCTAATGCGTTTCATTTAAAGTCACCATAAGAGTGATTGGTGTTTCCATTAGTTGGGCTCTTAACTCTTAATATATCTTAACTTTTAGTCTTTTTTGGCTGCTGTGACAGTGTGTTTGTCAAACACATTTGCAGCAGCAAAGAACGCTAAAGTGAAATGTGATCAGGTGGTGATGGTTACCTGTTGATGGTTTTATAATCATCATGAAATAACCTCATTCACTGATGTCTTTGGAATCTAACAATTGTGTTGATCCGTTAATACTTTCACATCACAAACCCTGTGTTTCTGCAGCATGAGAACCAGCAATATTATAACAGTCAGTTTAAAGCTTTTAACAAACATGAGATCAAAAGGTTAGCTTATGCTGACACACACAGATATCAACAAACAGCGTATGAATCTCAACAATGGTGACAATCACAAATATTTTTATAGATTAATTCAGAACATCACTGAAAAGCTACTAATTCACAAAAAAACAACAGCAAAAAATAAAAGCAAATATTTAGAATCAAACAAAATTATAGGACAATTCAGCAGCATCATTTATTAATGTTGGTTATTTCATGATGATTATAAAGCCATCAACAGGTAACCATCACCACCTGATCACATTTCACTTTAGCTTTCTTTGCTGCTGCAAATGTGTTTGACAAACACACTGTCACAGCAGCCAAAAAATACTAAGAGTTAAGATATATTAAGAGTTAAGAGCCTAACTAATGGAAACACCAATCACTCTTATGGTGACTTTAAATGAAACGCATTAGAGTTAAACCTCTGTTAATTCTCAATAAGAACTTCTGTAGACGTCTGACAGAAATAAAGTCAGTCTGGTTAGTAATAAGTGAAGCTGGTAATGCTGTTTGTGGAGGTGTTTAATCCTCCTCTGCTGAGATCTTCACAGATTTAATGTCTTCTTTTCTCTTCAGTTGATTTCATCTAAAGCCGAGTTCAGATTGCACGATTTTCAAGTAGTCGGGTCACTGTTCTTTTCACACTGCGTGACTATCTGGGGTAACATTCAGTTGCTGGTGTGTTCACACTGCACGATGCATCGGCGACAGGAGGTTTCACACTGCATGACTTTCAGGAGGAAGAATCGTCGACAACTTCTGTCTGGTCTGCAAACTACGTTTTGCAACCAAACACACGCGAGAAATGATAAGGAAATAGCGCAAAATCCCGCGTGCGTAAGATCGCAGTTCTCGCGCGAGACTGAAATTATTAAAAATGATAGCCTTCAAGAAGCTTGCGATCCAAATTGTCTGTGCACTGATTTGCAGCGAAAAGGAGAAAAATAAAAACATATTATGTATGAGGAAATGGCTGGGAAGACAAGGGGAGCAAGGACTGTGTGTTCTGCAAAGAGAGTTGGGGGTAAATAAATAATTTTGCAATGTGCTGCTGTTGCTGCTGGTCAAGCAAATGTTTGTGCTTTGTTTCTGTTTGATATAATTGTAAATATATCTATTAAAATACTGAAATTGTGACCTATAACTCCTCTCCGAACTCCCCGCTGCTATGTATCTTGCTCTCTCATTTGCTGTCGGTCATCGCCGATGTAGTTTTCAGTCAGAACACTTTCACACAGCAGGATTTTGAATCGCCGACAGGTCCAGATATTTAGCATGCCAAATATCTCACGGGCGTCGGCGACTCGTCGGTGATTCTCTCAGATCGCGTCTTTGCTCATTCACACTGCGTGATTGTCACTCGCGTGAACGAGCTCCGATTTGCCTGTGATTTCGGGCATTTGTCGGCGATTTCTCAAAACCTGTCGGCGAGCCAAAATCGGGGCTAAAATCGTGCAGTCTGAACTCGGCATTAGGCTGTGTCTGAAGTCAGTTGTAGTTCTTGTGTTTCTGTTCGTCTCTTTTTCTGTTCTCTTCTTTCCTTCAGTGATTCTGCTTGTTAACAGGCTTATTAAGGCTGAGATTACTCCATATTTAATATACACAGACTTTGTGGCTCAGATAAGATCCAGTTCTGGTTTATTTCTTTGCTCTTGGCTGACATGTGGCATTGCTATGGCCTGCTTCTGGCCCAGATCTGGCAAACAGTAGTGGGCCACACAAGTGCCGTCATTCCACGCTGCATGTGGGCCAGATCCGTATTCCACAAGTGCCGGATGTGGGCCGGATCCGGGCCGAAATAATGTTGCTATCTGGGTGGGTTCACAAGTTCTCTCGTCTTGAGTGTGCCAGATTGCTTCACACCAGGGAGAATATCTCTCAGTGTGGCGCAATGGGCATTTCATTCCCCAAAGTGTCGATTCTCGAAAGGGAACGTCTCGGGTTACGACTGTAACCCTCGTTCCCTGAGAAGACGTTCCTCTCTTTCCGCTGCATCCCTCGGCCACACTTCTCACGCTCCTGAGAATGACTTGCTTCGACCAATCAGAAGCTGACGCTGTTATGATCCAGCGTCCTTTTATAGCTTCCACATCGCCGTCACATGCGACGTCATGACACAACACCAATCAAGATTGGACTAGTTCCATATGGGCTTCAGACGCGTCATGCTGAAGGCGTTCCCCAAAGTGTTGATTCTCGACGCAGCGTCTCGTTTTTTAAAAGTTTTTTTTTGTAATGGACATATGAGGTTAACATTATATTTATGCAAATTAAAAACATGAAAATTGCCTTTATTTTGAAGGATTCTTTCCTTTAACACACATTCTGTCACCTAACTGGAAAATTTTGTGTAAATGTATTCATTTTTATTCTGGTAAAAAATATATATTTTGTGAAATTATACTGCATTTTCTCTGTAAAAAAATAAATACAAAAAATAACAGTGTTCATCAAGCGTTCCATCAACACCAGAGACCAACAAAGGGGGAGAACAGGAAGCAGGAGACAAAGTCATGAATGAATGAATAAATAAATAAATAGCAGAGTTTATTGAATAAATGTTTATTGAATTAAAGTTTTAATTATTGTTTCACAATATCATCTTATGACACTGAAAACATTAATATGGATACATTGACTGGTCTCTAACTTATTTGTGAAGACACATCATACAATTTAAGATTAAACAGCAATAGAAAAAAATCAGAATATGTACAGTTATTAAATTAACGTTAAATGAGTAGATAGATAGACAGATAAATGTGAAGTACGACATGGATGCATGTTTGCTCTCTGGTAGCTGCACACAAGTTGCTATCAAAAAATTAAATTACATCTTTAAATCCTTAATTAAAAAAAACAAAAAAAACATGAACAAATCATGTTTACTGACAAAGAAGGCAAAAATGATGTGTAGGTAATTAATTGATTTGTGTGGAACTAATGTGGTGCAATCATGTAAATCAGCACTCAATATATGTTTATTAATATATAAGTATTATACAGCTCAAACTGAAGAGCAGAATTGCAGTGCCAAGGTCATAGGGTCCTCATAAATTCCTCGTAAACTGGATAACGCATGGCCTCTATACCTTGAATGCGATGTTAATCGCTTTCTTCCTAAGTTTTACATTTGGTCGAGACAATATAATTCAAATGATTTTAAAAGTTGTATTATCTGGATATTTTGCATAGATTCAAATCTCAGTTTTCCAATATATTTCATATTCATATTCAACTTTATTTACAGACTCAAGGTCCATTAGAGAGAAAACATACAACAACCTACATAAAAGTATATACAATACAAAACATTTAAAATAGGCAATAATGCCAATACTTTCTCATAGATGACTGGTATCGCAACTTTGATTAGGATATTAAATCAGCTCCTTTAACTTTTCCCACTCTTGACCAGCGCGTGAATATTTGATTCAATAAAGCATGACAATTAATTTGATGGTTAATAACAACAAGAAACATGCAGTGTTTATCTGATTAGTAGCTAACCACAGATCAAAAAATGATTAAAATTAAAAAAACGTTTAAAAAAGCAACTTGGTTTCCACCGCTTGCTACACAGTTCAGGTCACTTCTTGTTGTATAGCTTTCCAAAATGTACACAGTTTCACACCAGGGATCGTTCTGCTTCACATCACTGACTGTAAATGTCTCATATGGAGGAATCAGCACCTCTTTCTATTTTGTATTTTGTCAGATTAGCACCTGAACAAGTGTAGATTTCAAAACAAGATATCTTTCCATGCTTTTCTGCTTCTGTACGAACAAGAGAGGATGAAGCAAACTGGCCAAAACGAACTTCTTTGCCTTTAACATTCTTATCAAATTCAACTTTAGTACCACGGTAAGTATTGAAGCATTTAGCTTGTGTTTTCTTCAGAATCTGTATCGCTTTGGTTAACCAAAAGTGAAGTGAATACCATGAATATGTCCCGTCTTTATATTGTTGTTTATCAGTACGAACAGCATTATTGAATTTCTCAAATAGCTTAAAATCTGAGTTAGTGTACACATAAATGGCAACTAAATGATTCTTTGACAAATTATCTCCTGGTGATTTGAGATTCTGATTCTTTTCAGCCTTTTTTTCAGCATATTTCCAAACTTGTGCAAATTCAGGGTTAGACATTTCCTTCTTCAGAAATTCTGTCTGCACTCGATGCTCCATCTTCTTTGAACACCTGTGAAACCAACTGTAAAATTGGTCATCAACTGATTTATCTGCCATATCCAGTGGATATATCTTTCCTTCAGCAGCATGTCTGTTATCCTGCATCGACAGGAATCATAATGATCAGTCATCAGTATTCATGTCTGTAATATTCATACTCAAACACAAGCTCACCTGTAGAACAGCTGAAATGAGAAGAAGAGCTTCAATGATCAACAGCATCTTGATTCAGTCGAATCCCTCAGATGATCCAGTAGATCTAGTGAAGCTATTGTGAAGCACAGACAAGAAACAACCGGGTTTCACACATACAAATTCCATGTGATGTTCACTGATATATAAAAAGCCTATAGTTAGAAGAGTTGTATGGCTGAATTGCTCTTGGGGTCACTTTAACTCATATTTTTTTTAATTTTTTTTTTTTTTTTTTTTTTAAACCCTTAAAAAACAGTCAAATGACTGTCAGCAGTGGCTGCCATACAAAAATCGTCAAATGAATGTAAAATATCCTAATTTAAAAGAGTGCAAAAAACTTTTACAGACATCTTCATTAAACATTTTAACAGAAACACAGTCATTTCACATATATTTCCTGAATTTTTACTAATCAACACATTCACTGTAAAAAGTGCATATCTTGCAGTGAACTAGTGATGGGATTTATGGCTCTTTGAGGGGATCTGGATCTTGGCAATCCGTTCCTTTCAAAGAGCCGTTAAAAAGAACTCTTTGGCTCTTTTTAAATATTTAGTCAGTTTTAAGAAGCCAGCTTGGGGGCATCTCAGTTTATCCTGGAAATAATCACTGGGAGGAATGATGAGGTGAGATTTGTAGTCAAGTAATTAAAACTCAGATATCACACACCAATATCTGAGTTTGAAATATTCTGAAATATTCTGAAATATTGATTATTACCTCATTTGTCATGTGTGGACTATATTCCATAGGGTTGCACAACATCTATCTGCTTAGACAGTGACATCACTATTTTGGATTTACCTTTAGTACAAAGTGTGTGTGTGTGTATGTGTAAAGCTACGTTGACTTATGTTATTCATACAATACCTACTCACAAATAAACATCAAAAACAAAGCCGGCTGCAATGAATTTCTGTGCAAAACAGCTTTTACTACAAACACTTCCACACAAGAACATTGTTATCACACAAGAACATTTTGATAGAAAACAAAAAATATTTAAAGTTTTAAATATATACTGTAAATTAGAATAAATAAAATGGAAATGTCTACATACAGTCCACTATTACTACTATTACTACTGTAAACTTTGCAAATAGGACATCAGCCCCTTCAAGTCTTAAATGAACAATAACAAAGTGGGCTGCAATGAATGTCTGTGCAAACAGCTTTTAATGAAAAATTTCTATACAAGAACAGTATCACAAAAGAACATTTTGATAGATAACAAAACATATTTAAAGTATTGGACATACACTGTAGATAAAATTAGAATAAATAAAATGGAAATGTCTACGTACAGGTTTTTTTCCACTGAAGTACTCACGTGAAGGATGCGTGCACAACTATCGTCATGCTGTGATCACCCCTGCGCTGGGTGCGCCCCTCCCCCTATAACTGTTCTGTCTTGCGGAGGAGCTAATTTTGCCTCGTTTCCACTGAGCAGTACGGTACGGTACGGAACGGTACGCATTTATTTGCGTTTCCACTATCAAAAGTTGTGAATGGTACCAAAATGCCGAACCGTACCGTAGGCTATCACTTTTTAGGTACCCTTCCATTGGGGTACCTAGCACAGTGGAACGGTACTAAAAGGTGGAGCTAGACTCACTGCAGGACGTTGATTGGTTGACAGAGAATCGTCACTTGCGCGTGCTACAAGGGGAATGACAACATAAGAAGCGCCATTTTTTATACAGTTTAATATAATACTACTGTTACTGTATCACGAAATGTAATTTTAAGAGTTTTTCAGGCGAGAATGTAGTTGTTTAAAGCTCAAATCTGTGGTTTATTTATAAAGATGATTTTTTTTCCCCGGTTGTGAGATCCATGCGATCAGCGGGGCTCGGCGCTCATGTTTCCCGGCTGGATGAGCCTTTCCTCGGCTAACGTTAGTTCTTCTGACGTTCGCCGCTGACGGTAACGTTAGTGGTTAAACATGAGATATAATTCGTCTTGTGTAGACCTAACGGGCGATCTTTGGTCTCGTGAATATATAATGAGTTCCCTGTCAATCGTTTTGGCTGAGGGCTAAGTTTAGTTTCATAACGTTATAGGCTATTTATATTTAACTTTACTTGTAATGTTAGACTAGAGCGCTGCATTTGGATATTTGACTGAATTGTTTGCTTTATTTCTTATTGTAAAGCTTCTTGTACCTTTTACTTAAACTTTTATATAGGCTATTATTGATAAAACTGAAATTTTACAAAAAGAAATATGGTTTCTTGTAGGGCTGGGCGATATATCGCACGATATTGTTAGGCGCATCTCATCAGTAAAGCTGGTTCCTTGATTAGTAGTAAATCACCATCACCTGCTTTCAGATGGAGCGGCATTTACTACAAAGAGCCGTAGTTAACTGACAAGCTGAGCCATATCGCATTAATATCGCGGACGTATCGCCAGCGATAATTAATGCGATATGGCTCAGCTTGTCAGTTAACTATGGCTCTTTGTACACAGCAAAAACTCCAGTGTTAAATTAACACTCCTGGGAGTGTATGAGTCCACACTCAAGAGTGTTTAAGTTAATGAGATAATTGATTAATTTAGTGATGATTGAACATTATTGAAGACACCTGATGTTAACAAGCAGAATCACTGAAGGAGAAAATCACAAATTGTAAGCCACCGTTATGGCGATGATTGTTTGCTTTAGTTGGGCTCTTGACCCAATATGTTTACTTTAGATTTTGTTTGGCTGCTGTATCTGAGTTATGACTGCCAGTTGAACAAAGAAAAAAAGTGATCTGATGGTGTTGGTTATATTATGACATTCATCATTTGAACTTGATCACTGAACTCATTAAAATTCTTCTTTCTGGCTTCGATTTATGTTGTTGGTCACAGCGTAACTGTGAATCTGCATAAATGCCAGAATTTTTTATATAATATAAAGGTTTTCTTAAAAGTTGTTTAAAAAAAAAAAATCTTTCTTTTAGGCACACACAGACGTCAAGATTCAGTCTATGCATCTCAACAATGGTGAGGAGCAGAATATTCAATTAGGAAAAGTAAATTACATAGACAATTCAGATCATAATTTATTCATACTGCAATGCATGATGGGAGCCGTTGTGATTGGTGGCAGCCACTGCAACATGCTTTATTATTGTCACCATTGTTGAGATTCACAGGCTGATTATTGATGTCTTTGTTTTAAATTAATTTATCTGAATGTCTTTTGATCAGAACAATGTTTATTAAATAATTTAAATTATAAGTAAAGTACTGATAATCATATGCTGAAAAATCACAAAACTGCTGCTAACAAGTTAAATCAAACTATCTCAATAAGTTTCCTTTTTCAGATCACAGCATGATTATGTCAAAACATAACCAACACTATCAGATCATATTTTACTTTGTCCATTTAACTGTTATAAATCAATAACAGCAGACAGATAACAGTAAATATTAAAGTAAACATATAAGGGCCCAACTAAAGCAAACACCCATCACCTTAATTGTAACTTACAATTTGTGATTTTCTCCTTCAGTGACTCTGCTTGTTAACATCAGGTGTCTTCAATAATGCTCAATATTCACTTAATTAATCACTTAATTATCTCATTAACTTTAACACTCTTGAGTGTTAATTTAACACTCATATTTTAACACTTTACACTTTTGAGTGTGGACTCATATACACTCCCAGCCCCAGGAGTGTTAATTTAACACCGCTCCATCTGAAAGCAGGTGATCGCGATTTACTACTAATCAAGGGAACCGGCTTTACTGATGAGATGCGCCTAACAATATCGTGCGATATATCGCCCAGCCCTACTGCATAGCAATACCACATGTCAGCCAAGAGCAAAGAAATAAACCAGAATTGGACTTTATCGTAGCCAAAAAATAGTAATTTCAGCCACAGTCTCAGATGAAATCAACTGAAGAGAAAAGAAGACATTAAATCTGTGAAGATCTCAGCAGAGGAGGATTAAACAACTCCACAAACAGCATTACCAGCTTCACTTATTACTAACCAGACTGACTTTATTTCTGTCAGACGTCTACAGAAGTTCTTATTGAGAATTAACAGAGGTTTAACTCTAATGTGTTTCATTTGAAGTCACCATATCAGTGATCAGTGTTTCCATTAATTGGGCTCTTAACTCTTAATATACATATTGTGTTTTTTTGCCCGCTGTGACAGTGTGTTTGTTAAACACATTTGCAGCAGCAAAGAAAGCTAAAATGAAATGAGATCAGGTGATGATGGTTAGCTGTTGATGGATTTATAATCATCATGAAATAGACTGATTCACTGAGGTTTTTATAATCTAACAATTACCTGATGTTAACAAGCAGAATCACTGAAGGAGAAAAAGCTAAATTTTAAGTCACCATTATGGAGATCAGTGTTTGCTTTAGTTGGGCTTGTGACCCTTACATGTTTAACATCAGATTTTGTTTGGCTATTGTATCTGAGTTATAACTGCCAGATGAACAAAGAGAAAAAATGATCAGGTGGTGTTGGTTATGTTTTGACATCATCATCATTTGACCTGAATCGCTAAACTCATTTAGAGTCTAATCTCTGTCTTAAATGTATATTGTTAATTACAGCATCACTGTGATTCTACAGCACAAAATCCAGAATTTTTTAATAATCCAAAGGATGTTTTAAAAGTTGTTCTGATGAAGATAAAAAGCTTTCTTTTAGGCACACACAGACATCAAGATTCAGTCTATGAATCTCAACAATGGTGACAAACAGAATATTCAATTAGGAAAAGGAAATTACTAAGACAATTCAGATCATAATTTATTCATACCGCAATGCATGATGGGAGCCATGAATGAGTTTTGATTGGTGGCACCCAGAATGCACTGCAACATGCTTTATTATTGTCACCATTGTTGAGATTCACAGGCTGATTATTGATGTCAGTGTGTCTACATAAAGTAATTTTCAAAGTCTTTTGATCAGAACAACTTTTGAGGAATATTTTATTTAATTATAATTAAATTATAATTTAATTAAAATATTTAATTATATTGAAAATGCTGAAAATAGTTTGTTATAGAATCACAGTGATGCTGTAATCAACAAGGTAGTCATAACTCTCGAAATGAGATTTGTGATTCAGGTCAATTTATGATTATGTCAAAACATAACCTGAACACCATTTCTCTTTGTTCATCTGGCAGTTATAACTCAGATACAACAGCCAAACAAAATCTAAAGTTAATGACTCAAGGGTCAAGAGCCCAACTAAAGCAAACACTGATCACCATAACGGTGTCTTAAAAAATGATTTTCTCCTTCAGTGATTCTGCTTGTTAACATCAGGTGTCTTCAATAATGGTCAATCATCACTCAATGAATCACTTAATTATCTCATTAACTTTAACACTCTTGAGTGTTAATTTAACACTCATATTTTAACACTTTAACCCCCTGGGGTCGGTGGTATCGCTGGCAATACCAGCTCGCTTTTTTTCAGTTCAGTTCAAAAGAAATTAATTTTGCTCTGTTGACTTTGATATTACAAGCAAGTTTCATACATCAATCGATTCTGTTAAATGTGTATTATTTTTGTGTATACTCACAATAAAAACAAAGTGTTGTGCTTTTTGCCAAATAAAGAAAAATAAACGTGATGCGAGTTCTGCCTTCTCTCTGTAAATTAAATCCATTCTGAAACGCGTCCGAAAATGAACTGTAACTCAGCGAATACTCAGTCAAACAGGCATACAGACACACAGGCATGAAGCTTGAATTCTCTTCTTTTAAATGAGGTAATTTATATAAAAAACAAATATTCTCATCTTGTGAAATCTGTATTAAAAGAGAGCGATTCCAGTCGAGCTAATTAGAGCTCATTCAAAAGTAATGTGACTCCGCCTACGGAGAGCGCGCGCTATTCACTGAGGCAAACCTGTGAACGCCCCCCATATCAGCTCGAGAAAACACAAGTTTAATCATATCATTGTAGCCTACGTGTTTACACCATCTGGCAGCGCTGTGAGGAATAATAATAATGGAAAATCTACCTCAGAGTGCGGGTATTGCGAGGAGCGAGGATCCGAATACTGTAGTAAGTTTTTTTTTCCTTCTCAAGTTAATCGCGTTTCTGTGAATGAATGAACGGCAGCCGCAGAGATGCGCGCTGTTTACCACAGCTCGCAAAAAGACAGTTTAAATTTAAATCGCCTTTCTGTGTGTGTGTGAATGAATGATGATGTTTTAGCAAACTGTATTGCTATACTGAGATGAGTAAAAATCGACTGAAATATGTTGAAATAAAATGTAGGCTATTTGTATAAGCAACATATTAAACTGCAAATTAACATTTATATGCCCTAATATTTCATAAAAACAACGTTACAGTCAGGCGTTCGGTTTTAGCAAACTGTATTGCTATACTGAGTAAAAATCGACTGAAATATGTTGAAATAAATGTATTTGTATAAGCAACGTATTAAACTGCAAATTAACATTTATATTTCTTATAATAAAAATGAAAGACCTATGTTACAGACATATGAAAGACAACATTTCGTTGATTAGTTTTGGATAGATTATACATTTTTACTGTAAAATATCTGCCACCTCAAATAAGCTTTTGTTTGCCAATTTTTGCTCATGTTAAATATAGTATGTTTTGTCAAAAATAAAGTAATTAAATAATCAATCAAATCCTTAACTTTGAAATATGTATGATCAAATATATACTTTAGTTTTTACAAAGAAAGATTACACTTGAATTGTTGTTGTAATTGTAACCTTTTTAATAAAAAAATATATTTACAAGGTAGATGTAAACAAACTATTAAAAGGTAAATATAAGCCTTTTCTTTAAATAATTTTTATTGTGTTTTATTAGTGACAAATTTGGGGAGAGGATAAATATTCCAAAACTGAAAATACAGTATGAGAATTAACTGCACAATTACTAGACATGTTTTCCTTGGATATTATAGGCCAAATTGCAAGCACAATATGTGGAAAAATAAAAAAGAATAGAGATGCTTCCAACTGTTGCTCTTGCATTCTTGTGGCTCAGTGACACACCTGAATGAATGGCTAATTAAGTATGCAGGCCCCATTGTCTCCTCAGGTGTGAACCACTAAATATGCATGATCGTTGACGCCCACTCCACATATTGCCTTTCCAAACAGAAAGTGCTTTGCAAGATTCAAATCAATGTATTGTGTTATGTGAATGATTAGGCAGGGTGATTTTCACATAATTTTGAAGAAAAAACACTAGGCGATGACATCCATTAGACAAAACTCTTATTGGCACATATTTAGTATGTGTTTTTGTGTTTTGTAAATCGTTTTAAGGGACCGTTCGGTATTTATGGAAGGGGCCACCGGAGGAAAATAGGGGAGGGTCATGTCTTTTTATTCTTTGTTGAGGGGAGGGTCATCCAACTTTTTTTAGTCTAGGGGGGGGTTACCCAACTTTTATATTCATTAAAACAGCAACATTTCAAAGTGGCTTGTTTGGTGCTATTTTTTTCCATTTAGCTCCATGTTGATCTCGCGTTATCAGCCCCCCTTCGATATCAGATGGGTCTGACCCAACAAAAATCCAGTTTGGCGCTGTTTGACAGTGCGCGCGCACCAGTTCGTGCTTAGAAAAAGTGCATCATGTCAGAACAGAATGCCAAAGAAATGTTTACCCGGCAAAGACTTAAAACACGAGCAAATAATGAACTGTTGTTAAGTGCACAGTGTCCTGTGAGTGTAACTCTACCGCTGCATTAACATGTGATGTGAATGTACGTCGAGTTTAACAGTATTGGGACTGAGGCGCCAGAACTGCTGATAGAATGTGCGCTGTAGGGCGATACTGCATATTTTAGTTTCCATTCTTATTTTGTTTTCACGATGTGTAAAATGTAGGGCTACCACCAGCCGCGGCGCTACCGGGCCCACCCATTTTCTACAATGGTTTTGTACGTTTCTTCATTCGGATCTATTTGCGATGATCGATCCAAATTCTAAACAAACAGTTTACATGCTTCGTCCTTGTTACATTATTCATTAAGATAATAATCAATAAATGCACGCATAATTATCAGTGAACTTGATAAATGTTGCAGATATGTTTTACATGCATGCACAAACAAATGCCTTTCAACTTGTGTGGGCAAAATTCAGAATAAAATGAATGTGCAGCAATTTGTACAGATACAGAGTCTGTAGGCCTACTGTGTTGTTACCATTAAATAAGCTCATTTAGTTTCATTTTTGTTAAAATACAATAATGTTATTTTTTCATCTATGTTGATTATGAAAAGTGAACCGCACACACGAGTAGGCTACGCAATATCGAGAGACATGGAGCGGGTCAGACATGATTTTGACCACTTAATTAAGTTTTGTTTTGCAGAAAACGATTTTTTTTAAGTGAATTTCGTTTTGTATAAATTGTATCTTAATTTTAAAAAACAATTTTATCAACCAATTGCCAAATACAAAATATAGCAGACAACACAATCATAGAGGCGCCCGCGTGGTCACTTGCACTGCTCGTAAACAGGAGCGCATCTCATCCTCATCTCATCCTCATCTCATCCGAAACTCAGCATATGCCTCACAGACATGAAATATATTTTAAGAAAGCTTGAAATGTCTTTTTAACAATTTAAAACGAAAAGAAATAATGATGTGCATTTCTCTCTAGGCGTGTTCACTACTACGGAGATGGCGATCGTCAACTTCATCTTTACAGCTGTTGTTGCTGTTAATAAACTAAAAATAATAGGCTTATAATTTTATTAAACAATAAATTAAATGAAATTTTTATTGTATTAAAAAAGCAACAAAAAAATCCTGTTTATCAATATTGTGTGTGTGTGTGTGTGTGTGTCGAAATAATTTGTCCGCAGCTGCCCAAAAAAAAAAAAAAAAAAAAAGTCAAAAACCCCACTGTCAGTGTTTTGTAAGGAACAGGCAAATATGTTCAATATAGCAGGAGACATTTTAATTGTTTAAATAAAACAGTTATTTTTTATGTCAGTGTCGGCTAGACAGATGAAGTTGACGACTCGCGATTTTCGCAGCGCTACCACATCTTTAAATCACTATTAGTAGGCTATTATTTAAGTTAACATAAAATACATAGACCTACACCACAAAAACTAGTTGAGGATAAATTCGTTCAAATTGGGCGATTACAGTGAATGGACGTGACATTTGCAGTCAAAACTTAAGATAAAAATTCTCTGAAAATGCATTTATTTGAAACGTCTGAAAGGAGTCAAGACGTTAGAAAAATATCAGTCTACACATGCGTTTTATATTTAATATGAGGGAAATACACATGTGACTGACACAAAAAAATCTTTAACTTTTAGGTGGCAAATTTTTTTTTTAGTAATTCTATAAATTACACTGTGCAAACCAAAATATATATACCCACCAGATGAATAAAGATCGGCCTCCACAGAACATAAAATATTATATTATTTTTATTTTATTTTTCGTGTTCGCATTTATGTGAAGAAAAAAAAAATGTTACGGGCGTGACAGTTCTCCATTACGAACATGACTGCTCTGAAGCGACTTTAAAAATTTCACAGAGACCTCAAGCAGAAAGCACAAAGCCTTTCTTTAAAGTGAATTTCGTTTTTTATTAATTTTATCTTAATTTTAATCAATGTTTCATCTGGATTTAATAAATAAGAAGTAGTCTAAATATAGTAGAAAATAGATAATCATGACACGGAGGCGCGGGCGAGTGAACTGGACTCTTGTCTCATAAATGAACCGAGACTCAGCGTAAGCCAAGGTATGCTACTTGCCTCACAGACATGAGAAATATATAGAAAGCTTGAAATGTCTAAACAGAACAATTCATAACGAAAGAAAACAGACTGCTTTCTGCTTATGAAATGTGCATTTCTCTCTGGCGCGTCCTGAGAAGATCGCGACGCATCGTCAACTTTAGTCAAGTCAACTTTATTTATATAGCGCTTTTCACAATACAGATTGTATCAAAGCAGCTTCACAGTATTAAATAAAATAGTACATCAGTGTTTGTTTCTGGTGTAAAACATCCACGTTTGGTAATGCAGATCAATAGCACTGGTGAATCGATTAATCAATTTAAGTAGCTAAGCATCGTCAACTTCATCTTTGCAGTAGACAAAGAAAACACTTGTTTATTAATAAACAATTAAATTGTCTCCTAGCTATATGACATATTAATAATCATTACTTTTGCCGGTTCTTTGTGACAGCTTTTAGATGCTTTATTCGCAACGCCACCCACATGTTGAACGCGTCACACCGCATCAGCACCGAAAACATGATTTTTTTTTTTCAAATCTAAAATCAAAAATCGTGATACGAGCCGAATCGTAGGTTTGATCTATCGTTACAGCCCTAGTAAGATGAGAAAGCAAGAGTTTATGGTTTAAAAAACAAACAAACAATGGCTATCTGAACATCTTTGCCAACCGCAAACCAGTACAGAAGTAGGCTAATCAATAAATTATCGGGGAGGGTCATGCCTTTTTTCACAATCATTTTGGAGGGTCATAGAAAAATTTATTGCTGGCGAAGGGAGGGTCATGTCTTTTTTGACAACAGATCTCAAAACTCCTCCGGTGGCCCCTTAAATAAATAACGAACAGTCCCTAATTGTTTATGGTTATTGCTGCTTGGATCTGACACGCATTTCATTTTCTCACAACTCTTTAAAGGATTAGTTAACTCAAAATGAAAATTTCCTAATAATTTACTCACCCCAATGTCTTCCAAGATATCCATGTCTTTCTTTCTTCAGTGGAAGAGAAATTAAGTTTTTTTGAGGAAAACATTTCAGTATTTTTCTACACAGAATAGACTTAAAGGGACAATAAGTAGGAATTTCTCCCATCTAGCGGTGAAATTGTATTTTGCATTCAAACGAATAGCGCTCTACAGCGCCTCACTTTTTAAAGTGCGTGTTGCATCTACGGTAGCCGTTATGTACCAAAAAGCTAAGCTTCTAGCACTTCATCGAGTTTTCCTTCGGGTGAACTGGTTTGTTATTTCAAACAAACTGCAACTTGACACAACGAACAAACGAATGTTAGTTTTGATCAAACAAAACTTACAACCTTGTTTTTAGGACCTTCTCTACTTTACTCAATAGCTGCTATTCATCAAAGAGCCTGTTTAACTTTTAACTATAAATGTTATACTGTCTATAAACTAATAAAGTATACAACCAAGCAATGAAAAGCTTGTAATTAAGACAGTAACATTGACTTACCTGTCGAGAAGAAAACAGGAAACTTCAGCGTCTCTTTTGAAAGCTTCCTCTAGGGTTGCCAACCGTTCCGTATAATACGGAATCGTTCCGTATTTGACACATAAAAGTCTTGTTCCGTATTGAACTGATACGGAACGCACTTTGTTCCGTATTTTTGAGAATCAATTCAGTGCAAATCCATGACAGACACATATAGCTTCTAATATATGTCAGACTATTAACGAAGACATTTGTAGGCTATGATAAGAGAGAAATCAGCGTATGATCAGCGTAGCGTTTTTAACATCTTGGAACATCATCAGAGAATGCCCTTTTAATTGGTCGTTTCAGTCATTGTGAGTCACGTATCGTAGCAACGATGATGACAAGTGACAACAGCGGGAAATGTAAAAATGACTACCTCCGAGCAGCCGGCGAAAATGAAAAGAGCACAAAAATATAGAATTGAATGGGAAAATGACTACCCGTGGCTGGAATGCGTGAGGGACAATGAATACAAGGCCAATTGTCCGAGCGATGTCAAGGTTCCTTGTCCGTCAGACGTCTCCAGAGGCTGATATGGTAGGCTATGTAATCATGTGGATTTTTAAATCTCAAATATAGTTGATAAGAAAGTGATTATATTATAAGAGATAGTACAGGTTTAGCCTAACATTATGAAGAATTAAAAAAAAGTAGCCTACACATGGAAAAAATAATGTGCTTAGTCTGGAGGTTTATTTATTCTTTGAGATTTTCCATACAGGTGTTGTATTGCTTGAATGCAGTATTTGAGTGCAATATTTTAGATGTTCTTTATTAGCTGTTTTTTTTATGTATTATTGTTTTGGACTGGAAAGAAAGTTAACTATAATGGAAGTATAATTATATAAATATATTTGCAATACACCTCCTTAAAATGTTGTCTAATTAAATTAAAAATATAATTTTTTGCTCTGGAAAGAACATTCTAGAAGTCTAATTCTATTGAATAAGTTTGCACAAGGCTACAGAAAACTGTTTTTTTTTTTTCTTCAAATGCAGTCTAAGCCGATGAGTTTTGAATGTTATATGTTGTATTTGTTTAAGTTAAAAATAAAACGTATTATAAACTAAACAAATCCATGGTTCATTGTTGGCAAAATGATCATGATAGGCTTTATATTTCACATCTAACTTATGTGGTTCAGTCTTGTATATTGATTAGGCCTACTTTGCTATTCTATAAATATAGGCCTAATAAGTTGTATTATAATATGCTATAATGTAATAAATATATTTATCTAAATGTATCAATTAGTTTCCAAAATATTGACCAGAAGTCATCATTTCAGGAGTTATTTTTCAAAATTTTCTTCCTTCTTCCCCTGTCACAGTGTCTGGTTGCTTTTCCCCGGGTTTCCACGAGATGTCCTCCTTCCCTCACGGTGTCATCACATATGAACTTCAGTTCCCATAATCCTGTTCGCTACACCTGATTCCCATCACAGTCTCAGCTGCGTTCTATCACCTTAATTATGATTGTGTATATAGTCCTGTCCGTTTCAGTGTGTGTTGTCGAGTCCTTGTAAAATGTACGACACTTCTGTGTTCTTGTTCCCTTGCCCGTGAGATCTGTGTTTATTGTTGGACTGATTTAATGGATATCGACTCATGCCTGGATTGTTTACTCTCTTGGAATTTCCTAATTAAAACATACTGCACTTGGATCTGTCTCCTCTTGTGTGTGTCGTGACAGAAGGACTCGACCAAAACAAGATCCAGCGGTATGTTTTTTCCCCCAGCCACCGAGCGGGAGAAGAGGCTGCAGAGAGCGAACTTTCGACCCAAAGAGCCAGAGCCTCGCATGACACTCTTTGAGTGTTATGCCTTATGGGCTCGTAAGTCTGAGGAGACCATGGTGGTCAACACCCCTCCCCAGAGACAATCCTTTCAGGGAACCCGCCAAGTCATCTTCCGCGGGACACGGGGAGGTCGCGGAGGGGGAGGTAGCCGAGAGGATCGGCGCCACTGTCCATCATGGCCTCCCTTCGATCCGGAGCCGGCAGCTTTCCATCAAGGACGGCAGGGGAGGAGGGACTCTGCTCGCTCCTTCAGTGGTCTAGAGCAACCGCTGAGCCGTCCAGAGCAGCCGCTGCGCCGCTCAGAGCAACCACCGCGCCATCCAGAGCAGCCGCCGCGCCGTTCAGAACAACCGCCGCGCCGTCCAGAGCGACCGCCGCGCCGTCCAGAACAACCGCCGCGTCGTACAGAGCGACCGCCGTGCCGTCCAGAACCGCCGTCGCGCCGTCCAGAGCCGGCGGTGCGTCTTCCAGAGCCGGCGGTGCGTCTTCCAGAGCCGGTGGTGCGTCTTCCTATGCCGGTGGTGTCTGTTCCTGAACCAGTGATGTCTGTTCCTGAGGCCGAGCCGGTGTCTGTTCCTGAGCCAGAGCCGGTGTCTGTTCCTGAGCCGGTGTCTGTTCCTAAGCCGGAGGTGGTGTCTGTTCCTGAGCCGGAGCCAGTGTCTGTTCCTGAGTCTGTGCCTGTGCCTGTTCCCGAGTCTGTGCCTGTGCCTGTGTCTGTTTCTGTGTCTGTTCCTGAGCCCTCAGTGACCGCGACACTGGCCATTATGGCCACAGCCATGTGGTGTGTGTGGGCTACGCACACACTTGGGCCGGTGGTGTCTGTTCCCGAGCCGGTGGTGCCAGTTCCAGTGCCTGAGTCGGTGGTGCAAGTTCCAGTGCCTGAGTCGGTGGTGCAAGTTCCAGTGCCTGAGTCGGTGGTGCCAGTTCCAGTGCCTGAGTCGGTGGTGCCAGTTCCAGTGCCTGAGTCGGTGGTGCCAGTTCCAGTGCCTGAGTCGGTGGTGCCAGTTCCAGTGCCTGAGTCGGTGGTGCCAGTTCCAGTGCCTGAGCCGGTGGTGTCAGTTCCAGTGCCTGAGTCGGTGGTGCCAGTTCCAGTGCCTGAGTCAGTGGTGTATGTTTATGAGCCAGTGGTGTATGTTTCTGAGCCGGTGGTGCCTGTTCCCGAGCCGGTGGTGTCTGTTTCCGAGCCAATGGTGTCTGTTCCAGAGCCGGAGCCAGTGTCTGTTCCAGAGCCGGAGCCAGAGTCTGTTCCAGAGCCGGAGCCAATGTCTGTTCCAGAGCCGGAGCCAATGTCTGTTCCAGAGCACCCAGCCGAGCATCCAGAGCACCCAGCTGAACAGCCAGAGCACCCAGCAGCTGACCCAGAGCCCGAGCACCCAGCAGCTGACCCAGAGTCCAAGCACCCAGCAGCTGACCCTAAACACCCAGAGTTAGCTGAGCCAGCTGTTCCAGAGCCAGACCCAGACCCAGAGCGGCCGGAGCCGGACCCAGACCCTGGTCAGCCGGAGCCGGACCCAGACCCTGATCGGCCGGAGCCGGACCCAGACCCTGATCGGCCGGAGCCGGACCCAGACCCTGATCGGCCGGAGCCAGACCCAGACCCAGAGCGGCCGGAGCCGGACCCAGACCCTGATCGGCCGGAGCCGGACCCAGACCCTGATCGGCCGGAGCCGGACCCAGACCCTGATCGGCCGGAGCCGGACCCAGACCCTGATCGGCCGGAGCCGGACCCAGACCCTGATCGGCCGGAACCAGACCCAGAGCGGCCGGAGCCGGACCCGCCTGATAAACTTTTTTGTGTTTCCCGGCCACCTAGGTTTTTGTCACTTCCTGTCCCTGTTCCTCTCCACGGACCTGGCCCCCCATCCCTCCCCCTGATTCTTTACTGTTTTGCCTCCCGCCCTGTACTCTTGTCTTGTTCTGTTGTTATCCTTGTCTTGTAGTGTCTGGGAGCCACTCCGTTGAGGGGAGGTTATGTCACAGTGTCTGGTTGCTTTTCCCTGGGTTTCCACGAGATGTCCTCCTTCCCTCACGGTGTCATCACATATGAACTTCAGTTCCCATAATCCTGTTCGCTACACCTGATTCCCATCACAGTCTCAGCTGCGTTCTATCACCTTAATTATGATTGTGTATATAGTCCTGTCCGTTTCAGTGTGTGTTGTCGAGTCCTTGTAAAATGTACGACACTTCTGTGTTCTTGTTCCCTTGCCCGTGAGATCTGTGTTTATTGTTGGACTGATTTAATGGATATCGACTCATGCCTGGATTGTTTACTCTCTTGGAATTTCCTAATTAAAACATACTGCACTTGGATCTGTCTCCTCTTGTGTGTGTCGTGACATCCCCTCCCCCCCCGTTCCTTATTTCCATTTCAGAAAGTTGGCAACCCTAGCTTCCTCCTGCATTAGCTGTCCCGACATTAACCCTTGTTTTTTGTAATCTCCGATCACGATTCCTTTTACGGTCTATTATGGACTTTTTCGACGACGATGACTCCTTATCCTGTGACTCAGCATGCCGCGACAGTGAGCAAGCATAGACATAGATCTCTGCTCTGATCCTCCGCTTCTGTTGACTTCAGTCACGTGACGCGGACTCTGAATGAAACGCGTTGTGGAAACGCGTTGGCCTAGTACTTTTTGTTCCTCTCTGCTATTATAGTTTTTCAAGATGGCGGAACTACATGGAAGCCTCCGTGGACCTACCCGTCCCATGTATATAAAGATAATAAATTCTTCGTTTATGAGGATTAGTCAGATCATTGGCATAGGTATTTGTACACCACTGAGGACATATGTATGATTAAAAATATTGCTTTTAGATAATAAAATACCTAAAAAGCTACTTATTGTCCCTTTAAATGGCAACCAACTATCCCAATGTTCAAAGAAGGTTCAAATGTCCATCTCAGTGCAGCTTCAGAGTCTCTACACAATCCCAGTCGAGAAATAAGGGTCTTATCTAGCGAAACCATCGGCCATTTGTGGTTTAATAGTATATAAATGTTTTTTTTGTTTTTGTTTTTTAAATGACCGATCGTTTCGCTAGATAAGACCCTTATTTCTCGACTGGGATTGTGTCGAGACTCTGAAGCTGCATTGAGACAGACATTTGAACCTTCTTTGAACATTGGGATAGTTGGTTGCCATTTAAGTCCATTCTGTGTAGAAAAATACTGAAATGTTTTCCTCAAAAAAACTTAATTTCTTTTCCACTGAAGAAAGAAAGACATGGATATCTTGGATGGCACTGGGGTGAGTAAATGATTAGGAAATTTATATTTTGGGGTGAACTAATTCTTTAAGTTAATTTAAGACAGTATTTAACTAATTTAAGACTGCTCTTATGAAAACCTAAGACACACTTTTAAATAATTATCTGTGTCTGATATTGTCTTTCCCTCATTTAGTCTGGAACCAACATGGTGCTTTACCTGGAAAGGCAGAGAGAAGCAAAACCCTTCCCCTTTGTCTTGGAGCTTGGAATGGCTGGACAGTTTTTTGGTGAATGGGGAAACTCTGGAACAGTTGACTCAGTTTTTTTTTTTTTTTTTTTTATCTTTTTGTGAAGATAATTTTTATAGAGTTTCATGTTTTTATTTTGCTACACCGGACTAAATGATTGCTTATTTAAAATTAATTGCAATGTATGTACTTACTGTTTATAGGCAGAGTTTTTATGTGCTTCACATTTTTGCTGCACAGGACTAAATGATTGCTTAAGTGAATTGCAATGTATGTACTTATGTGTTTTATTGTATTCTTTGTGAAGAGAATCTTTAGCTATAGGCCATTTTACAGTTTATAAGTGTAGAGTTTTGAATTTTGAGAATCTTACCATTTTATAATCTTTTAACATACCAACATTTTAGCACAAATGATTTTTGTGGGCCTCCGTTTATGTCGCAGATGTCTGTTTTTTTTTTTTTTTAACATGAATGCATTTATGATTATATTAATTTCCTGGAATAAACACTTTAATTGAATCAATAAACAATAGTGTTAATATTGTTATTAATATTTTTTTTTATTCGTTTTTTTTATTATTATTATCTAAAATGAATAACCTGTAGCATGGAGGTTGTTTGACCCAGCACTGATTAAAAACAACCCAGCAGATGGGTTAATGTATAAAAACCCAACCTGCTGGGTCAAAATAACCCAGCATGTGTTCTGTCCAATATTTACCCAGCGCTGGGTTGCCAAATAACCCAAGTTGGGTTGTTTTTAACCCAGCATTCGTTAGAGTATGTCACACACAGACATCAAGATTTTGCATATGATTCACAACAATGGTGACAATTAAAAAAAAAAAAAGCTTCATGCTGCAATGCATGATGGGTAGCTTTCATAGTACAAAACTCATCCTTAATTCCCAAGCTTTTTTGTTTTGATTGTCACCGGTGTTGTGATTCATATCCAAAATCTTGATGTCTGTGTGTGACTATATGAAACACTTGCTCAAAACATCATGTGCACATGCTTTTTATACACCTTCAAATAAGTGATCATTTTAATGCTTTAGGCACCAATAATGCAGTCCCACAAGGTTGAAAACAGCTGATCTTACTTATTATTGGCTTTCTCTGCCACAACAATTGTGTTTTACAAACACACTGTTAAAGCAGTCAAATAAAAGTTAAAGTAAAAGGAAGAGGGACCAAGAGCCCAACTAAAGCAAACACTGATCACCACAATGGTGACACTTCAAATTTAAACAAATATCAACATCTAAACCTCTGTTAATTCTCACTAAGATCATCTGACAGCAATAGTCAAAGTAATTATGTATAAATGAGACCATAAATGATGCTGAAAATATGTCCACAATGGCCACATTTGAGCTAGTTTTAAACTTGTACGAAGGTTCGATGAACGTCTATATCGGACGTGCAGAACACGTCAAAAAAAAAACTTCATAAAAACTTTCATTCTGGCTCCTCAGTGGACGTCTTTTCAACGTCCGACTTTTGTGACAAAGACGTTGAAAAGACGTGTTTTGGACATCATTTTGCTTAGTGGGAAAGTGCGTATCATATGCACGCGAAAACTGCGTATCATAAGCACTACAAATACAATTCGTGGTATTCGCACTTTCATGAGATCGGGCTGAGCAAACACATTTACGTTGTGGCAACGTCTGCGCAAAATTGACTGCGCGAATGTGAGAGATGACATTCTGACAATACATTTCTTATGCTAGATATCCCCCATTTAGCATGTTATGTTTTGAGGTTAATTTTTAATTAGTCAGATGTTAGATAATTATAGCCTATACTTTTTAAATATTGTTTATCCTTATTATTATTTAATGGGCCCAACAGTAAATTAGAAACAAAACACCTGCAAGTGTACAGTTAGAAGAGTAAAAATGACAGAAGGTTACGTTAATTAAACTTTATTAAAACTGCATATGGCAATCAATTTGCACTTCCAAAAGTCATACATTTGTGGAAAAAAACGAAATAAACGAATATATAAATTTATTTTAAGCATAATAAAATAAAACATAAAAAGCAAAGGCAGATCAGAACATTTAATGAACAATACCGGGTTCTGTACATGGCAGACAGGGGAGCGTAGTCGAAAGCCGGGCGATAAAGGTCGGTAAACGGAATCAGTCAGGATACATCCACAAATCCAGAGGAGCAAAGAAACTAAATAGCAGACAAATCAAAGGACAAACTAAACGGGTGTGCAAGCGGTTACCAAACATTTTTTTCTCTGTGAGTTTCCAAAAAAGGAAAAAACATTAACGTGCAACAAGTCTATGCGCTTAAGTCGCTGTCTGTTTGGTTTCCATGGTGACGCGTCATTGCTTGTTACGTGACACACCGCCGCCACAATAGCGCTGAATGAATCAATGAAAAGGCAAAATGAACGCGATCTTAAGACAATTTTTTAAATACTCGACGGGCCGGATTAAACAGCCTAACGGGCCGTATGTGGCCCGCGGGCCGTAGTTTGCCCACCCCTGATCTAAAGTGTTACCATCAAATGTACTGTAACATAATACATGTTTAAATGGAGCTGTAAGAATGACAGTCATTGATGGAAGTGATGCCAGTTAGGGTGCTTTCACATCTGTAGTTCGGTTCGGTGAAAAATGATAGCATTTTTCAGGCGTTTTGGTTCCTCTTCACACCACACTGATCGCTCTGGTCCGGATCAATTTATGAGTTGATAAAACAAACCAAAATGCAGTCACGTGACAACATCCACATCACTCGTTGGCCAGATGTGTCTTGATCCATAACTGCACTTCGATTGGTCAAAATTAACGTGCGGGAAAATTCCAACAGAACTCCTGGAAGTAAACAAAGAGGTGGAAAATCCGGCAGACAACACGCCGCTGTTTACTATGGAGAGACGACTGCGTGGGCTGATTGTATCCCTGGTCATATTTTATTATATAGTTTGTCTACACCACTTTAGACAAACAATAATATTTGAGAATGAAGCGAGGATATGCGGCTCGAAAATAACGTTAATAATAATTTCTATCAGGCTCTGCACCTCCTCACAACTCCAAGTTTGTCTGCGAGCTGCCATGCTTAAAGTGCAAACGGTCAACAAACATTTATCCTCATCCCATAATGCACAGCGCTGACTACGGCAACTGGTTTAGTCCAAAAATGTGCAGTTCTTTGGTAGTTGGTTCTGTTCGAGGTCGGATCACGTTCTCACCACTAACGAACCGCTCCAGAGTTTGGTCCGCTTTTGGTGCGCACCCGAGTGTGATTGCCGCATTCTCACCCGCCCAGACGAACCGCATCAATGGGGAAAACGAACTCTAGTGCGATTCAACCAAACTAAATGAGGTAGTTGTGAAAGCACCCTAAATCAAAACAAACCATACCAAAGAAAACATCGGATCAAACGTCTAACTCATTCTTCCTCAGTGGGAAATTTGCCATCAGAAGTGAATGTAGTGAGTTTACAAAACACTGTCACTGTCTGTTCTATAATGTGATTTACTGAAAGCTTTTGTGTTAACAGTTACTCTACATATAGTGAGAGATATGTCTGTTGTGTGTGTTTTGATTCTCTGCACGTTTGCATTGATGTTTAGGAGCAGACAGATGATCATGTGACTTATTCTGAGGTCACTTCTTCCAATACAAAGCCAGTAAAATCATTGAATGTGAGTAGATACAGCACTTTCCCTTGTTCTTCTTCACTGTCCACTGACTAGTCCTATTCAGACACAATCACAGCAGCTGCTCTCATCTATATGTGTTTGACCCTCAGAGAAATGAAGCTCATGCTCTAATTTGAATGAAACCTTTATTGTCCCGATGGGGAAATTTGTTTTGCACTCAAGAGAGCCACATTGAACATTAACACAGATAACACAGAGGATACAGTACAACAAAACAAACAACAACAACAACACAGCAACAGTGGTGACATGCAATCATCAGTCCAATAACTAAAATGAATCAATAAATAATTAAATAAATAATCAATAGTACATTTAAAAAAATGTCTATGTGCCTGTGTCTGTTCTGTTCAGTAACTGAATGCTCCTCGGCACAAATTATGTAATGGCACGTTTGGTTTTTGTTAGGGGCATTCGAAATCTACGTCCTGAGGGGAGGGGGGAAACTCTGAGCAAAGTGGGTGGGATGGATCATCCAGTATCCTCAGAGCAAAATTGAGGGTATACTGATCTGTGAGATTGGAGATGCTTTTAACATCAGATCCAGTAATTTTCTTGCCCATTTTAGTCACCCCCAGCACTGGATGGCGAAAGTCACCACACTCTGTATGAAAGTTAAATAAAACAGTGTCAAAGTGCATGTTCCTGTTCTGGACAGAAAGATCTGCCTGGACAAACTTTAGCATGAGTTTCCCTGAAAATAATCGCACACTTTAGAACATTCGTCAACCAATCAGATTCAAGCATTCAACGGCCCTGTAGTATAAGGAGGAGATAAACAAGTGTGACCACCAGATGTCACTAATGCGCATTGTATTAAAAGTTTTGAGTAATGAACATAAGAGTAGACTAGATCAGGGCCGGCCCTGACCAATTTGCTGCCCTAGGCAAGATTTTACCTGGTGCCCCATGCATCACAGCCCATTTCACCCCGTAATTGTGTTCATGATTATTTAGCCTCTATACATATATATATATATATATATATACATACACATTACAGCCTAAACACAAATAGCAAGAGCATTACATCTAGCATTCAAGTCAAGTCACCTTTATTTATATAACGCTTTTTATAATACAGATTATTTCAAGGCAGCTTTACAGTGATAACAGGAAAATAACGCAAACAAGTTTGCTTCTCCTGTACAGCAGATCTAGAAGAAAATAGTGTCATAGTCCAGCTTAAGTAAGTTCAGTGATGGTTTAATTTGGTTGTAAATAAGTTATTGATATAGTTCATTTATATATAGCACTCTGGATAAAACAGTGATGTCATCGTCCAAATGTCATTCATGCACAAACTATTCATGGAGCACCAGCAAAAGTGTTTGTTTTCCAGTTGATGGTAGCAATCTTTCACTAAACTATGGCACGTTTCATGTTTTCACCATGAATGAAACTGAGAAATGTCTTCTTTAAAGTGAATTTTACATAAAACATTGCTATTTTATTAAAACTGTATATAAATATCATTACTAATTTTGGCAAGAAAAAAAAAGCCATATATCCCCCCAGGGTTCGAATTACAAAGTGGCTTCCGGGGGAGCCCTTTTTTCCGATCCTCCCTGACTGACTTTAACGCTTTTGATGCATGTTCGGGCATTTAAAACAATAGGTTTACAGTAAACAGTACAGAACGTACTTGGTTACTTGCGTACACTGTAAAAAAAGAATACATTGATTTTATTGATATCTAATTAATAAAAATGAGGCAACAGATTACAAGCAATATTATTAATTAAATTTAACAAATTAGAATTGAGTAATATTTAATCAAATGAATTCCTTAAAAGTTAACCATTTAAAATGAGTAAAATTTACAAAATATCTTTTATTGCCAACATTGAAGACACCTGGTGTTAACAAGCAGAATCACTGAAGGAGAAAACCATAATTAAAGTCACCATTGTGGAGATCAGTGTGTGTTTTAGTTTGGCTCTTGACCTTAAATTATTAACTTTAAGTTTCGTTTGGCTGCTGTACATGAGTCATAACAGCCAGATGAACAAATAGAAAAGGTGATGTAATGGTGTTGGTTGGCACATATTGTCTGCACGACTAGTTTAAAATGTTTCCATACCTCCGATTTTCCTCCAAACTTGCTCAAAGTTAATTCTCCTGTTTTAATTTTTTTCTTCTCCATGGTGCACTTAAGCAGCAGATTAGTAGCCTACAGCACGCACAGCAGTGATGCGTCACGCGTGCGAGACAGCGAGTAAGAGTGGACGAGACGCTGCGCATGACACGTAACGTGCTTTATCAAGGGCCCGACCCGACCCGGCCCGAGGACAGTGGCGGGAAATATTGGCCCGACTCGCATTAAATATCGCTGGCGATACGTCCGCGATATTAATGCGATATGGCTCAGCTTGTCAGTTAACTACGGCTCTTTGTAGTAAATGCCGCTCCATCTGAAAGCAGGTGATGGCGATTTACTACTAATCAAGGAACCGGCTTTACTGACGAGATGCGCATAACAATATCGCGATTTAAATCACCCAGCCCTAATATGAAACTTATCCATAGCTCCCAGAATGCATTGCAGCATGAAGCATGTCACCATTGTTGAGATTCATATGCTGATTCTTGATGTCTGTGTGCGAGTAAATATCACAGGAGCCCAAAGTATGTACATGGTGTGTTAAAAATCATTTGACGTTCTGATTAAATTCTATTATTCTCTTGCTGTAGAATCACAACAATAAAACAAAATGAATGACATACTACCTGTGTAAACCTTACACATAATATCAGTGAGTTAAGCCACTACATGACGATGACTATATTCTTATCATCAATCAGCTTACAGCATCTGATTATATTTTCTCTTGCTGTTCTCGCCATAACAAACAGACACAGCTGCCTGAGAAAAACTAATGTTTAAAAAGTCAAGAGCCCGACTAAAGCACACACTGATCGCCACAATGGTAACATCAAATCAAACTATTACTTTCAAATAAGTAATCAATATCTAAACCTCTTCTTAATTATTTTCTGTAGATGTCTGACATAAATAAAGTCAGTCTGGTTACTAATAAGTGAAGCTGGTAATGCTGTTTGTGGAGTTGTTTAATCAGATCTTGAGAGATGTAATGTATTTTATCTTCAGTTGATTTCATCCAAGGTTGTGGCTGGAAGTAGTTCTTGTGTTTCTCTTTCCTTCAGTGATTCTGCTTGTTAACAGCAGGTGTTCATCATTAATGCACTATCATTATTCAATCACTTAATTATCTGATTACCTCCAACACTGATTAAGTGTTACATTTAACAGCCTGTACTAGGGCTGTGCGATATATATCGTGAGATTGTTATGCGCATCTCGTCAGTAAAGCCGGTTCCTTGATTAGTAGTAAATCGCCTTCACCTGCTTTCAGATGGAGCGGCATTTACTACAAAGAGCCGTAGTTAACTGACAAGCTGAGCCATATCGCATTAATATCGCGGACGTATCGCCAGCGATAATTAATGCGATATGGCTCAGCTTGTCAGTTAACTACGGCTCTTTGTACACAGCAAAAACTCCAGTGTTAAATTAACACTCCTGGGAGTGTATGAGTCCACACTCAAGAGTGTTTAAGTTAATGATATAATTAAGTGATTAATTTAGTGATGATTGAACGTTATTGAAGACACCTGATGTTAACAAGCAGAATCACTGAAGGAGAAAATCTCAAATTGTAAGTTACCATTATGACGATCAATGGTTGCTTTAGTTGGACTCTTGACCCATATATAATTAACTTTAGATTTTGTTTGGCTGTTGTTTCTGAATTATAATCACCAGTTGAACAAAGAAAAAAGTGATCTGATGGTGTTGGTTATTATGACAATCATCATTTGAATTTGATCACTGAACTCATTAAAATCCTTCTTTCTGACTTCGATTTATGTTGTTGGTTACAGCATAACTGTGAATCTGCATAAATGCCCAGAATTTTTGATATAATATAAAGGATTTCTTAAAAGTTGTTTTAAAAAAAAAATCATTCTTTTAGGCACACACAGATGTCAAGATTCAGTCTATGCATCTCAACAATGGTGACGAGCAGAATATTAGGAAAAGTAAATTACATAGACAATTCAGATCATAATTTATTCATACCGCAATGCATGATGGGAGCCATTAATGAGTTGTGATTGGTGGCAGCCACTGCAACATGCTTATTATCGTCACCATTGTTGAGATTCACGGGCTTATTATTGATGTCTGTGTTTTAAATGAATTTATTTGAGTATCTTTTGATCAGAACAATGTTTATAAAATTTTTAGAATTATAAGTAAAGTACTGATAATCATAGCCTGAAGAATCACTAAACTGCTGCTAACAAGTTAAACCAAACTATCTCAATAAGTTTCCTTTTTCAGATCACAGCATGATTATGTCAAAACATAACCAACACTATAAGATAGCATTTTACTTTGTTCATTTAATTGTTATAAATCAATAACAGCAGACAAACAACAGTAAATATTAAAGTAAACATATAATGGTCTAGAGCCCAACTAAAGCAAACACCCATCACCTTAATGGTAACTTACAATAGTGATTTTCTTCTTCAGTGATTCTGCTTGTTAACATCAGGTGTCTTCAATAATGCTCAATCATCACTAAATTAATCACTTAATTATCTCCTCAGCCCTAAATGCCGCTTCATCTGAAAGCAGGTGATGGTGATTTACTACTAATCAAGGAACCGGCTTTACTGACGAGATGCGCATAACAATCTCACGATATATATCGCACAGCCCTAGCCTGTACTGTGCACACTAAGCAGTGTTCATTTAATCTGGGCAAACCCATGTGGGGCCTACATGGAAACCGAGGACAAAACTGGCTGGGTCCCAGTTAGATAGCCCAGGTCAAACCCATTTGGGCCCCACATGGCTGTGCTGGCTGGGTAGAGATCAATATTATAAAGCTTGTTTTGATGACAATCAGGTTGTAGCTCATTGTCTAGGTTACTGTGATTATAAATAGGTGTTGTTTGTGTTTCAACAACGTTTAATTCAATAGAATAGGGAAGTTCGAATAGCCTATGTGAATATTGCCAACTTCACTGAACTCCTTGAGTTAAGCACTGACCGCATTTCTTTATATTTGAGTCCAAGTTTAAACACTATAAACGCTCCATTAACGTACGGAGCTCTGAAACACTGCCAGCGGGACATTAAACAGGAAGTGTCTGTCCGAGCTCAAAGCAGGTTTTGCGTGGGAACGCAAATATCTCTGCGAGGGAACGCAAAACTTTTGCGAGGGAACGCAAAAGATTTAAAAAAAAATAATCTCCCAACCTAAAAAAATTTCCACCACCACGTCCCTTTAGGGGCTCCGTACAATCCTGTACCTGATCATTGAACTTCACATACTTTCTTGATCTTGAGTTTTGTTCTGAATGTGTTCAGGTTATCACTGTAACCCTCACAAATCACAATATTTATTGCACATATTATAAACAAGTTTTACATTTGGTTGAGACAATATAATTCAAATGATTTTAAAAGTTGTATTATCTGGATATTTTGCAGAGATTCAAATCTCAGTTTTCCAATATATTTCATATTCATATTCAACTTTATTTCCAGACTCAAGGTCCATTAGAGAGAAAACATACAACAACCTACATAAAATTACATACAATACAAAACATTTAAAATAGACAATAATGCCAATACTTTCTCATAGATGACATGTATCGCACCTTTGATTAGGATATTAAATCAGCTCCTTTGACTTTTCCTACTGCTGACCAGCGCGTGAATATTTGATTCAATAAAGCATGACAATTAATGTGTTGTTTAATAACAACAAGAAACATGCAGTGTTTATCTGATTAGTAGCTAACCACAGATCAAAAAAATTATTAAAATTAATAAAGCATTTAAAAAAGTAACTTGGTTTCCACCGCTTGCTACACAGTTCAGGTCACTTCTTGTTGTATAGCTTTTCAAAATGTACACAGTTTTACACCAGGGATCGTTCTGCTTCACATCACTGACTGTAAATGTCTCATATGGAGGAATCAGCACCTCTTTCTCTTTAGGAAACCTTGAATAGCCTGTCACATTAGCACCTGAACAAGTGTAGATTTCAAAACAAGATATCTTTCCATACTTTTCTGCTTCTGTACGATCAAGAGAGGATGAAGCAAACTGGCCAAAACGAACTTTTTTGCCCTTAACATTCTTATCAAATTCAACTCCAGTACCACGGTAAGTATTGAAGCATTTAGCTTGTGTTTTCTTCAGAATCTGTATAGCTTCTGTTAACCAAAAGTGAAGTGAATACCATGAATATGTCCCATCTTTATATTTTTGTTTATCAGTACGAACAGCATTATTGAATTTCTCAAATAGCTTAAAATCTGAGTTAGTGTACACATAAATGGAAACTGAATGATTCTTTGACAAATTATCTCCTGGTGGTTTGAGATTCAGATTCTTTTCAACATTCTTTTCAGCATATTTCCAAGCTTTTGCAAATTCAGAGTTAGACATTTCCTTCTTCAGAAATTCTGTCTGCACTCGATGTTCCATCTTCTTTGAACACCTGTTAAACCAACTGTAAAATTGGTCATCAACTGACTCATCTGCCATATCCAGTGGATATCCTTCAGCAGCATGTCTGTTATCCTGCATCGACAGGAATCATAATGATCAGTCATCAGTATTCATGTCTGTAATATTCGTACTCAAACACAAGCTCACCTGTAGAACAGCTGAAATGAGAAGAAGAGCTTCAATGATCAACAGCATCTTGATTCAGTCGAATCCCTCAGATGATCCAGTAGATCTAGTGAAGCTATTGTGAAGCGCAGACAAGAAACAACCGGGTTTCACACATACAAAATCCATGTGATGTCCACTGATATATAAAAAGCCAACCTGTAGTTAGAACAGTTGTATGGCTGAATTGCTCTTGAGCTCCTGAGAAATAACAAAAAGAAAACGCAAAAAGAACAATATTCTTAGGTAAGGTTGAAAAACTTATGTATTTACATTACTTTTTTTAATGAAATTTAAATTATTATTTTTTACAGTGTACACATCTTTCAGTTTCATTACTATCTATACAGTGTAAAAAAAAAAAAAAAAAAAAAAAAACGGTCAATGACTGTCAGCTACAGCTGCCAAACTAAAACCATAAAATAAAGTAAAATATACTAATTTAAATAAAGTGCAAAACACTTTTACAGAAATTTTCCTTAAATGTTTTACAGGAAAACACTGTTATTTTACAGCTATTTCCTGAATTATTATGATCAAACACCTTCACTGTAAAAGAAAACCCCTTAAAAAACAGTCAAATGACTGTCAGCAGTGGCTGCCATACAAAAACCATAAAATGAATGTAAAATATCCTAATTTAAAAGAGTGCAAAAGCCTTTTACAGAAATCTTCATTAATCTTTTTTAACAAAAACACAGTAATTTCACATATGAAGAGTTCAGATGCAAAAGCCTCTAAGTGCCATCTGAAATTTTCTTCTAGAATGATCATTTTTATCAAGCTTGTATATTTAAGTTAAGTAATTTCACTTTAATGACAATTAATAGGTCATTTTCATTGCCATTTACGTGAAATTGTTGAACTTAAATATACAAGATTGATAAAAATTATAATTTTAGAGGAAAATTTCAGATGGCACTTAGAGGCTTTTGCATCTTAACTCTTCATATATTTCCAGAATTTTTACTAAACAACACATTTACTATAAAAAGTGCATCTCTTGCAGTGAACTATATACATGATTGAGACTGTCCTCCTGCGAAAAACGACCGTATAAGTCGTTTGTACACTCTGCGTATTACGACCTATAGTTACATTTTAAAATTAGGCGACATCTAGTGGTCTTATAAATAACGACAGTGCCGTTTATCAGGTGTATCGTCAACAAATGACCTTTGACCATCGTTGCCATGCCAATAATAATAATAAAAAAAATGCGGTGAAAGGAAAGAGTGACCCTAAACGTCAATCCAGGTGGGTTTTTTTATTTATTTAATGTTCTTTTTAAGCTATCGTTCTGATTGTCGGCCATTATGTGTAAGTTTGATGTTTTCTTCACAAATCAGTTGCGAATGCCACTAAACGTATGTGATTTTACCATAGTAAATGTAGCTCGATCCTGTTAGTAAAAGCCCAGTGACCACGACGCTTACCATATTTTTACCATAGTAACCAGTTTCACTGTGGTATTTGTAGTTAAATAAGATTAACATAACACTTTAACACTGTGGTTTTACTGTGGTATTTGTAGTTAAAACACATTAACAATATTTACCATGCTTATACTTCAGTAACCATAGTTTTACTGTGGTATTGTAGTTAAAACACAGTACCTCAAATGGTTTTAACACAGTAACTGTAGATTTACTGTGGAATTTGTAATTTAAGCACAGTAACTTACAATGTTTTTACCACAGTAACACTGTCACTGTCTACTTTTTGTAGTTAAAGAACAGTAACCACAGCACTTACCATGGTTTTACCACAGTGACCATAGTTTTACTGTGGTATTTGTAGTTAAAACACATTAACAATATTTACCATGCTTATACTTCAGTAACCATAGTTTTACTGTGGTATTGTAGTTAAAACACAGTACCTCAAATGGTTTTACCACAGTAACTGTAGATTTACTGTGGAATTTGTAGTTAAAACACAGTACCTCAAATGGTTTTACCACAGTAACTGTAGATTTACTGTGGAATTTGTAGTTTCAGCACAGTAACTTACAATGTTTTTACCACAGTAACACTGTCACTGTCTACTTTTTGTAGTTAAAGAACAGTAACCACAGTACTTACCATGGTTTTACCACAGTGACCATAGTTTTACTGTGGTAGTTGGTAGTTGTAGCAAAAGCATAGTAACACAACACTTACCATGGTTTTACCACAATAACTGCAGCATTTGCCATGCCTTTAATACCTTTTTGTAATGTAATTCTAATCCAAAAATGTTTTCTGTCTTGCAGTTACTTCAGATCACATACTCCTCCATCTCCCACAACAACCTTTAATCCAACAGCTTGAGGCCATCTCTCGCAAAAGCGCACTTTCTGTCTGTCTGTCTGTCTGTCTGTCTGTCTGTCTGTCTGTGAGTCTGTCTGTGAGTCTGTCTGTCTGTCTGTCTGTCTGTCTGTGAGTCTGTCTGTGAGTCTGTCTGTCTGTCTGTCTGTGAGTCTGTCTGTGAGTCTGTCTGTGAGTGTCTCTCTCTTTCTCAGCTTTTTTTCTGAACTGTAATTCATTTACACATATTTTTGCTCTCTTTCTTTCTCTTCTTTATCATGGCATATTCCAATTATAATTTTTTGACCAATTCTGTCAGAAAGGTGCTATTAACAGGTGATCTTGAAGAAGCTGCCAGGGAGGCTGAATAAGTTCTTCAAAGGTTCAACATTCACAGGTAATGTTGAACACATTTAGTTATAAGTGATTTGCTTTAACGAACATATCCCTATTTTGTGTGTTATTAACTTTCCTTAAAGTCCTTCCTCACAAATATTTTGGTCATGGATCATTTTTAACACACGGTCTCAACATTATTTATTTCTCTTTGTTTCAGTTGAAAAGTGCTGTCAAGGGCTTGTTAAACCTGTCTCTGTGGAGAGGGATGAGTTCGGCCATCTTGTGCGTAACGCAGAAGACAAAAAGCTGCAAAGGCAAACATTTCCAATGGTATGTCTATGTTGGTCTTAACCCTTGATTAAACATTACTGCAGTTACATTTTGCACAGCATTTGATCTTTCTTAAACTTTGTTTTACAAGGCCCCATCAGTAAGAATCCCTAATAAAGCATCCTGTCAAAGTAGTAATAATTCATACAATTTACCAATTCAGCAAATTCATATGATATTGTACCAGTGTACTCGTACAAAATTCTATGACTTTTACTCCTGCTGCTGTCATTGGCCATTGCCTCAACTCTCATGCAGATTGCGCCCATTGTAAGTAGTCAGACTGTTTATATCAGAACATTTATATTAAGTCCATTGTATTCTTTATTAACCTTTACATATTGGCGCCGTCTCTTCTCGTTCCAATAGTAAATTATATCTTTCCACATGTTGGTTTTTATTGAGCACATCTGTTTAAGAAGCAAGGGTCAGGAAATGCTAGTTTAACAAGTCACGTGACACATCAGATCTTCAAATAATTGTCCTAATCAGATCACTGATTGGCTGTCAAGGATTTTATTGTTCATCAGCTGAAAAAAACAAAAACATTTCTGAAAGTTATTCCAACGATATTGTTCCTCTGTGTCATAATATGTTAAATAGCTGCAGTGTGGACTCATCCTTGGTTAAAGAGGCCTTTTACAACAATACTGGCAACATGCATTTATTATAGCTTGCTATTGAAGATACAGCTTTTGAATACCACCGTTCCTCTAATTTCATAAAACTTACACCCAAAATTCTGCCTTTCTCTGCATATTTCTCTTCATCTTAGTCTTAATGTCTCAGTTCCTGTCTTAATGTATATGTTTAAACGACAATAGTATGTAAACATGGGGTCAATAGATATGTATTGTTTTACAGCTGAAATGGAGTAAACCAGGCAAACCAGTCATTTTGGGAATGAGGAGTGAACATGGCCATCTCAGATATCCATAGATATCTCATAGATACTCATACATGTTTTTATAGCTCCTATTATGTCAAATCAGCTGTGCATCATCTTTGGAATTTGGGCAGGAAATGACTGAATATGGTGAGTACTGACACCTGCACAATATTCACCAAAACTATTTTTTGTTATTATTAACTTATTGTTTTGTCTGATTGTTTGAAGGAGGATGAAGCCAGTTGATGAAGAAATAGGCATGTTGTACTAAACCGTTTTAAATACATTGTAAGTGATTTGTAATGACTGCTTGTATTATGTTCTCATTTTCTACTTGTACAGAAAGACTACATCAAGAAGTAGAGGAACTGGTAGCTTGCACTGAACACACTCAATGCTCAGGTCCGTCTTCACGCAGTTGGTCAGTTCGCATGGTCTAAAGAGTAGACTAAAGAGAAACGGGTCTGAGGCCAGAGACGGTGGAGTCTTTGTTGACGGGACGATTCTGTGGCCACCAAGTGCAGCACTGCATCAGTTATCCGCTGTGAAGACTACACTCCCAAAAAGCTCTACTGTGACAGCTCAGAGTTACGGCCCATGGAATCAATGGTAAGTCTAGTGCAACAATTATAAACAATACTATTATATATGGTTTATTGGTTTACCACCTCCTAAATACATGTTTTATTTTGTTAGGACTTCATCCCCTGGTTGAGAAAAAACTACACCGCATCACAGTGGTGCTGATGAACTATTCAATTTCCTCTGTGTTCACATCACCGGTGACCACACATGGCCCATCCACACTGATGATGTGCTGAAGAAGGCTCATCAGTGGCTTTTCTAACTCATACAGCAGAGGAAGTTCAGTGTGAGCACCAAAACCCTCTAATCATTTTACTCATGCACTGAGGAGAGGATCCTGACTGGCTGCATCACTGCCTCTAGGAACAGCACCGCCCTGAACTGCAAAGCTCTGGAGAGAGTGGTACGAACTGCACAGAACACTGTTTGAGGTGAGGTGAGCTTCCCTCCCTCTGGTGTGTGTGTGTGTGTGTGTGTGTGTGTGTGTGTGTGTGTGTGTGTGTGTGAGTGAGTGAGACACGGAGAATCATCAGAGACTCCAGCCACCCGAGCCATGGACTGCCCTCACCTTTACCGTCATGCAGACGTTATCGCAGAATGCGCACCAGCAGACTGGACTTGTACCAGTAACACCACACACAGCACACTTCACCCCCCAACCTCATATGCACTACACTTTATCAGTTACATCAGTTACACTGACTGGACTCTGACTCAGTATTATACTGCACCCTGACATTTTTACTAATTCATACCATACTGCACTGTAATATGTATACTGTGATTACTGTGTTTATTATTGTTTTCATTTCGTGCTCTGTCTATAATATTGTACCATATATTGTTCTCTACCTGTATTGAGTCCCTTATGTATACTGTGTATATTGTATATTGTCTATACTTGTAATCCATACTGTCATGCTGCAGAGTTTGCTCAAAAAGGTTTCATTACCTGTATTTCCCTCCCTCCATGGTATTCTGACAATAAAGTGATTTGATTTTAATTTATCACATCTTTTGTTCATCGTTTGTAAATTGCTTATACATGGTTAGATTTTGATAGGGAGATGGACAAGCAAGCAAGAGGAAGAAAACCAGTTTAGCTCTGATGATGAGAAGGAAACTGGATGTGAGTCTGTGGTGTTCAAGACATTTCACTATGCATGCATTTAACTTATAACTGATAAATATCATGATTATAATATAACCCATTTTTATTTCGCTCAAATACCATGTCTTTATATGCTACTTTAGCTGTATTTATGCTGTATTCTCCAGTAAAGTTTGTACATGGTGTTGGATAATAAAATATGGTGAATATTCTGTATTAAGGATGATGTTTTGTATATACAAAATTTGATTTTGGTTAAAAAAAAAAAAAAAAAAAAAAAATATATATATATATATATATATATATATAATTATCATGATTGTTTTAATTTAGACATGAAAATTTAGTCACATTAATGACATTTGGGACAATAATTTCCTAGAATGTTACCGTTGCATATGTTTTGGGTTAGGGTTAGGGTTAGGGTTACAATACCCAAATACAGTAAATATGCCAAATTTCAGGTACATGAGGTGAAAGGCTGAAAGATGCATCACAAGAGATCGCATGGGCTGTATTGTTACAGGCACTTAAGGCACACTGAGGATGATGTACCAGGATAAGGTCAACATGGATCTGTACTATAAGCAAGATGAGCATGCATATTTCTATGTCCAGAACTTGAGGAGGACAAAGATGAGAAAATATTGAGACAGAGTTTAACAAATGAGGTACTTTATATTATGATTATTTGCACTGTATGACTTTTGCACTATAAGCTACACACTGTGTATACCTTTTCTTACTGAATGGCACATTGGCCTAGTACAATGAAGGGTCACAATGGATAGGTCTATTGGTTGTTTAAATTGATGCCTTTGTTTACTGTTAACACTGTTTTTTTGTTTGTTTTTTTGTTCTTTTTGTTCTAATGAAAACAGAGAAGCCCATTCCAAGTGGGCATTTATTTAAAATTTTGGGGGTCTATTCCTATTCTGTTGTTAACTATAACTGAATGAACTTGCAACAACTTACATAATGGTAAGTTGTTGAAAGGACAATATAAATGTAAAAAAAAAAAACAGTTTGTTGTCCATTATGAGAACACATCTGTGTATCTTTTACTGCCCTTCCATGCCCAGGTGCCCTGCAGAGTCCCCTGGAAGAGCAAAAAAAATGCACATTTTGCAAGTGGCTGTAAATCAAAGTGTGATTATAGTATCAAATCAAAAATTGCATGACAACCACATATGCTATGTTTACTAAATAATGTTGGACACAGTTTCAAATGTAAAAAGGGGTTATAAAGGCGTTTTAAAAGGTACTCATAGTAAAATATCAAATTTCAGCCTGCCAATCAAATATGTCATAGAGGTTTGCACAATGCATGTGATTAGATATCCCTTTGTTCATTAAAGATAGTAATTGTTTCCATTTCCTTATTAAACGTTTTAAACTACATTACCCATAATCCTCTGCCATTCTATTGATGGAACACTATAGTCTTTGTTTGTAGTTCAATTAAGTTATTCTTAGGGTTAGGGTTAGGATCTCGGTACAGGGGTAATTTCTCACAACATAGCAACACGCATTGCTAACTGAATGTATTACTGACGTAATAATAACAGCAAAACGTACTTTGCAAAATTAAACGTTTTTTAATATGGGTTAAAAGATTGTCCAACCACAGCCAGTCCTGTGAGTGCCAAGGAAAGGTCAAAGCCAATGACAACCCAGTTGAGCAAATGCATCACACTTACTTGTCCATATATGGTCATTAATGACAGGATCTTCCAGGTTCTTGTGGTGAATGGAGAAATTATCAGTTAAACATTTTTCCCCACTAAATATAAAACTAAAATGACAGATTGCATTGTGGGGTTAACCCGATCCAGCAATAGATTTGATGATTACAGTGAAACATCTCCATGCAAAGGCCTAATGGTTTCCGTTGTATATTAGCCTGTACAGCTTATAGTTGAGCTACAAATTGTTGCAGTTGTATACTGTATGACAAATAAATATGAACATAATTAATGTTATTTCTTAATAAATTATTTCTTAACCAAAGAGTGCAGCCACTATTCAAATGAAGTGCTTCAGTAATATTTACAGTGTATTAAAGGTATACATTTAATCACCTTTGTGTTTCCTGGAAATGGACCCCTTGCTTTTCTTAGTTCTTCTAATATAAATATAGGAATAAAACAAGTATTTTTTAAAAAGCATAAGGAATGCACACATTTTGTAGTCATTTCCCAATGTTTATTGATATGTCAAACTGTGTAAAGACAAAAGATAAGTGTCCAGCACAGCATCCTCTGTCACACAGGTAGATCTCCAGTTTGCACCACTATGTAAAAAAAAAAAAAAAAAAAAGCAGTTGGTTAAAAAAAAAAAAAAAAAAAAAATTGTATAATATATATTTAAATTGTATAATATATATCTATAAGTCAACTGTTTTCAGCAAGAAAATGCATTTATAACATTCATATATAAATAAATAATATGCAATTCAGCAACATTAAGTTGACACAATTAAGAAAATAATGTTAAAAAGAAAGAATTTTTTAAAATCATTTTTATATTACCACATTTATTTGTTTTCCCTCTTTTTGGTGTGTAGAATACAGTGGGAGGGATGGTGGTAATGACAGGAGTGCTCACAGGAGAGATGGGAGTGTTCACTGTAGAAGAGAAATTAAATAGAAATTAAAAGTAGACATGCTAAGAGTGGAAGTAAGCAGTAAGAGTGTAGAAGGGCTGAGAGCAGATGTGCCACGCAAGACAGAGAGAGATGTGAAGCTTTTGGAAGGGTTGGCTCTTAAAAGATAAACAATAAAATGAACAATAAAACAAAAACATTGACAACCAATCAGAATCTACCAGACTTCAAAAAGCTTGAGCACTTAAAATGGCAGACAACATAACCGCTTATAATAAACAGAACTTTATCATCCATTTGGTGTGGATATTAAAATAGTTTGTTCTTGGTGTGAACGAACTTAAGTGATCTAATTAGGACAAATTAATTGAAAATCTGATGTGTCCCGTGACATGTTAAACTAGCCTTTTCAGACTCTTGCTTCTTAAACAGATGTGCTCAATATAAATCAATATGGATAAAAAGGCAGACTAGAGGTGTGGAAAAATATCATGTACTGTTGGAACGAGAAGAGACGGCGCCAATATGTAAAGGTTAATAAAGAATACAATGGACTTAATATAAATGTTCTGATATAAACAGTCTGACTACTTACAATGGGCGCAATCTGCATGAGAGTTGAGGCAATGGCCAATGACAGCAGCAGGAGTAAAAGTCATAGAATTTTGTACGAGTACACTGGTACAATATCATATGAATTTGCTGAATTGGTAAATTGTATGAATTATTACTACTTTGACAGGATGCTTTATTAGGGATTCTTACTGATGGGGCCTTGTAAAACAAAGTTTAAGAAAGATCAAATGCTGTGCAAAATGTAACTGCAGTAATGTTTAATCAAGGGTTAAGACCAACATAGACATACCATTGGAAATGTTTGCCTTTGCAGCTTTTTGTCTTCTGCGTTACGCACAAGATGGCCGAACTCATCCCTCTCCACAGAGACAGGTTTAACAAGCCCTTGACAGCACTTTTCAACTGAAACAAAGAGAAATAAATAATGTTGAGACCGTGTGTTAAAAATGATCCATGACCAAAATATTTGTGAGGAAGGACTTTAAGGAAAGTTAATAACACACAAAATAGGGATATGTTCGTTAAAGCAAATCACTTATAACTAAATGTGTTCAACATTACCTGTGAATGTTGAACCTTTGAAGAACTTATTCAGCCTCCCTGGCAGCTTCTTCAAGATCACCTGTTAATAGCACCTTTCTGACAGAATTGGTCAAAAAATTATAATTGGAATATGCCATGATAAAGAAGAGAAAGAAAGAGAGCAAAAATATGTGTAAATGAATTACAGTTCAGAAAAAAAGCTGAGAAAGAGAGAGACACTCACAGACAGACAGACTCACAGACAGACTCACAGACAGACAGACAGACAGACTCACAGACAGACTCACAGACAGACAGACTCACAGACAGACAGACAGACAGACAGACTCACAGACAGACAGACTCACAGACAGACAGACTCACAGACAGACAGACAGACAGACAGACTCACAGACAGACAGACTCACAGACAGACAGACAGACAGACTCACAGACAGACAGACAGACAGACAGACAGACTCACAGACAGACAGACTCACAGACAGACAGACAGACAGACAGACTCACAGACAGACAGACAGACAGACAGACAGACTCACAGACAGACAGACAGACAGACTCACAGACAGACAGACAGACTCACAGACAGACAGACAGACAGACAGACTCACAGACAGACAGACAGACTCACAGACAGACAGACAGACTCACAGACAGACAGACAGACTCACAGACAGACAGACAGACAGACTCACAGACAGACAGACTCACAGACAGACAGACAGACAGACAGACAGACAGACTCACAGACAGACAGACAGACTCACAGACAGACAGACAGACAGACTCACAGACAGACAGACAGACTCACAGACAGACAGACAGACTCACAGACAGACAGACAGACAGACAGACAGACAGACAGACTCACAGACAGACAGACAGACAGACAGACAGACAGACTCACAGACAGACAGACTCACAGACAGACAGACTCACAGACAGACAGACAGACAGACAGACAGACAGACTCACAGACAGACAGACAGACTCACAGACAGACAGACAGACAGACTCACAGACAGACAGACAGACTCACAGACAGACAGACAGACAGACAGACTCACAGACAGACAGACAGACAGACTCACAGACAGACAGACAGACAGACAGACTCACAGACAGACAGACAGACAGACTCACAGACAGACAGACTCACAGACAGACAGACAGACTCACAGACAGACAGACAGACAGACAGACTCACAGACAGACAGACAGACAGACAGACAGACAGACAGACAGAAAGTGCGCTTTTGCGAGAGATGGCCTCAAGCTGTTGGATTAAAGGTTGTTGTGGGAGATGGAGGAGTATGTGATCTGAAGTAACTGCAAGACAGAAAACATTTTTGGATTAGAATTACATTACAAAAAGGTATTAAAGGCATGGCAAATGCTGCAGTCATTGTGGTAAAACCATGGTAAGTGTTGTGTTACTATGCTTTTGCTACAACTACCAACTACCACAGTAAAACTATGGTCACTATGGTAAAACCATTGCAAGTGTTTACAAAAACCATGGCAAGTGTTTTGTGTTTCAACAACAAATACCACTGTAACACAACAGTTACTCTGGTAAAACCCTTGTAAGTGCTGTGGTTTCTGTGCTTTAACTACAAATAGTAGACAGTAAAACACAGTTACTGTGGTAAAAGCATGGTATGTTACTGTGCTTTAACAAATACCACAGTGAAACTATAGTTACCTAGGTAAAACCATTGTAAGTGTTGTATTACTGTGTTTTAACTAAATACCACATTACAACTGTAGTAACTGTGATAAAAGAATGGTAGGTTTTGTGTTACTCTGCTTTTTAACTAATAGTACACAATAAAACAGTTAGTTAACTGCAATACTTACACAATAAAAACAGTTACTGTGGTAAAAGCATTGTACGTGGTTACCTACAGTTACGGTGGAAGAAGAATCAGGGATGCGGTTGCTTTTACTACAGTAACATCGGAGCGAGTTACTATGGTAAAACATAGTAAATGTGTGGACTTTTTGCCTGATTCCTTTCCCACTATAGGCGAATTTCAAAATAACATCACAATGAAAACTATAACTTTATAATGCTGGCGTCCGTTTGAATGATTGGAACGTCACATAGCTTGAAATGCAAATTGCATTCATAAACACAGGAATATACAGGACGGATGGAACCCCTACCTGTACGTGTGTTGAAGTCATCAAAAAAAAAAAATCCATATCTTTTTATAGCAATAAACAACTAAGAATAGCTGGAGTTTGACGTAAACTTGTATCAGGTAGATAAAAAAAAAAACCACAATGCATTGAGGCGAAAGTTTATGTTGCATTTCTCCGTATCTCCAGCTGCCGGTAGGGGCGCCAATTTAGGGAACGCTCTTATGTGTCGTATTTGAAGGTAGTCACAAACGACCTAAATGGTCGTATGGGTTGGAGGACTTGTTGGAATGATTTACTGTGTCTATACGTCACTGCATCATCAACTACACAGTTACTGTCTGTTAAATAAAGCAACACATAGACTAACCTCAGTGTTTCTCTGCTCATCCTGAACTGAAGCTCAGGCTCTCTTCAACACAAAACACACCATACAGAAACACTATACATCCCAACAGAACATTAAACACTAACAGATCTCTCAAGATCTCAGCATCTTCACTTATTACAATCCAGACTTTATTTATTTCATACTAACATTTTTATTGAGAATTAACAGAAGTTTAGAAGTTGATGTTTTATTGAAAATAATCACCATTATGGTGATCAGTGTTTGTTTTAGTTGGTCTCTTGAGCCTTCAGTTTTTAATATTAGTTTATTTCTGGTTTCTTTAACTGTGTCTCTGATACATATTTGTTATTGTGGGAATCAAGGAAGTGAAATTCAAAGAAATACTCTCAGTGGTGATAGAGTTTATGAAGCCATTATAAAGAAAATGTTTTGACAGGATCACATAGACTCACTCAGACATCAAGAATCAGCGTATGAACCGCAACAATGAAAAATATTTGATCAACTCTGACCTAGTCACAATACAAACTAAAGTCACAAAAAAGCTTTGCTGATTGTCACCATTGTTGAGATTCATATGTTGATCCTTCATGTCTCTATACTCTTAAATAAATAAACCAGGCCAAAACATTTTTTGTATAGTATATATTTATTTTAAATATCAGAATGTTATAATACTGCCACAATATAATTAGGTTCATGTTTATAAAGTATGACATTAATATAGATTTTGTATAAAACTAAAGTCTCTCTGTATATTATGTAACCTCATCTAATATATTCAGAGATTTGAAGCCATATCAGTGAATCAGATCAATATGTGATGCTTTTAACATCACCAATAAAAGACCAACATCATCTGATGAGATTCTTCTCCTGTATTTATTGCTTTAACAAATGTGTATCAAAACCACAGTTAAAGCAGCCAGAGAAAAACTCATGATGAAAACTCAAGGATCATGAGCTCAACTAAAGCAAACACTGCTTTACATCATGGTGACATCAAATTTCACTTGACTTAAATTAGCATATTTTACTTTAATTTTATGTTTTTTGTTTGGAAGCCGTAGGTTTTTTTTATAATGAAGATATATGATCGTAACATTTCAGGAAATACCTGTAAAATAACAGTGTTTTTCAGATTATTTAATTTAAGATGTTTTACTTTAATGTTACAGGTTTTTTTTAGAGATTATATTTGTAATTTTACATACATTTTTATGTAATTTAAGTAAACAGAAAAATATACTGTATGAAAAATACTCACCAAAGAATGGTTTTGGTTTACTTTCAGAATAATACAAAGACAATAATTCAAAAAGGAAAAAATGCAAAAACAGAAATGTGTATATGTCTTCACCCGAATTATGGCCCCGAGTAACGGGAAATAAAACCTTTTATATGGTTTGATTGGGGCCGTCTTAAGAGTTTAGGGCTGTCTTTATAATGCAGCAATCCCTTACAAGGACACATATACATATCTCATATTTTACCACCTACGCTAGAAAGCTTAATGTACATGTAACCGTTCTTTCACCTGCTGTTGTTAAAACCACATCCTGCCTCCTCCTGGCCAGCCGCTCTCTCTGGCGGTTAGGGGTCACACGTCTTGTTAAACAATAGTAAAGGTCAAATAAGCAGGCATGTTGTTTTAACACCTGCGAGCTGAGTCTGATCAGAGAGATTAAAGGAAACCACAAACACCTCAGTTGCAAAGCAAGCTTGCATCATGCTTCTAGAGATTCAAGCTTCTTTTGCAAGTATGACATTCAAATTGACTTTCTGACTGCACAACATACTTTTTAACTTGACATGTAAATAAGTTCTCTTACGAGAGTTCTCTCGTACTGCGTTCGTAGAACGCTGCGGGAAAAGTCTCTTTTCACGAAATACTGAAGCAAAATTATCCTTAATTTTCATATTTGTAAAACGCATTGCGGCAGTGCACAGCCATGGCGAGACGGCTCGCTCACTCATTGGCTGTTCTGCGGCAACTGCATGAGCCTATCGAGCGAGGGCTGATGCAACATCAGACCAATGAGAGTGCTTCGCGCGCTCCTCGTCACATCCCGCCGAAACGGGTGTGGCCATCCCCTATAAAAGGAGCTCGAGTAGGCTGATTCAACTGATTTTCATCTCTTCAGCGAAGCTCACGCATCGCTGGATCACGGAGAAGCAAGCGTCGTCGAGGCAAGCTTTTCAGCGGGACGAGCCCTTGAAGCCGCTGGCCTTCGCCGCCTTCTACTGCCGTACCTGCTGCGCTTTCCGGCGCTTCATATCCTTTATCTGCTCTGTTCTGTGTGTGTGTGTGCAGTGTTCCCCGAACACTCACCCCTAAAAGAGCCGCGTCTTTTTCAAGATGCCATCCTGTGGCTCGTGCCGAGCCCCGCTCACCGAGGGAGACCGCCATGTTATTTGCGTCTCCTGTCTGGGCGAAGATCACGCAGCGCTCGCGCTCGCTGACGGCGGCTGCCCTCACTGCGAGCTTTTGCCGATGGTGACTCTGCGGACTCGCCTGGCACAGTTCTCCGAGCCTGCGCCCCCCGCCGCGGTGCCGCGCCGTAAGAAGCGCCGCTCGCAGCGGGCCCCGGAACCCACCTCTTCCCGACAAAGCTCGCCGGCTCGCCCGCCAGCTTCACCGGCTTCCCCCGAAGCACTTCCTGATGCTCAGCGCCCGCAGTCTGCCGCCGCTTCATCTGAGGAAGTTGTTTCTGAAGTCGAGTCGGTCGAAAAGGATTCCTGCTCTCTGCTAGCTTCAGGCAGTGAAGACTGGGCGAGCTCTGCGGATCTCACGCCTCCTGCCCGAAAGCCGTCGGCTAGAGCTAGCATCGAGAGGGAGCTCATGCGAGTACTCGCGTTGGCCGCGGCGAGCCTCGGCCTCGAGTGGTCTGCACCGGAACTCCCCTCGCGCACCCGGCTTGATGGTAGCTTCCTCCCTGGTGAGCGCACTTCTCCTGTGTCTAAGCCCGCTCCGTTTCTTCCTGAGCTTCATGAAGAAGTGGCGAAGGCCTGGAACGCTCCCTTTTCTGCACGAACACGTTCGTCTGTATCCCCAGCATTTTCCTCCCTGGATAATGCTCAGGACCGAGGCTACCTCACTCTGCCGCCGGTGGAACAGGCGATAGCAGCCCACCTTTGCCCGCCCTCTGCTGGACGGCGGACTAAGCCTGCGCTGCCGTCAAAAGCCTGCCGCATGACGTCGTCGATGCTCGCGCGGATCTTCTCCGCCGCTGGGCAGGCGGCATCGGCTCTCCACACCATGGCCACGCTTCAGGTTTTCCAAGGCGATCTCCTCCGCAAACTGGACGAGATAGGACCTGAAGCTATCTGCATCGCGGACCTGAGAAGCGCGTCGGATCTTTCCCTCCGCGCTACCAAGGCTGCAGCACAAGCCATGGGACGCTGTATGGCTTCCGCTACCGTAGCCGAGAGGCATTTGTGGCTGACGCTCACGGAGATGGCTGATGCAGAGCGCAACGCGTTCCTCGACGCCCCGCTATCCTCCGCTGGCCTTTTTGGATCTTCTCTCTCCGAGCTCGTGGAGAGATTTTCCGAAGCCCAAAAAGCGTCACAGGCGTTCAAGCACTTCCTGCCGAAGCGCCCCAGTTCTGCAGCGGGCCGTGAGAAACAGGCCCCTCGGAGCTCACAGCCTCAGCCCCCGCCTTCGGCCGCCCCCTCACAGCGACAGCAGCGCAGCTCACGCCCTCGCTCTCGCTCTACTAGCCGCCGCCCCACTCACCGCGGGCCGCGACCAAGGGTTGTGTTGAAGCCGGAAGCCCCAAAGAAATCCTAGCACGCCTAGGAAAGCGCAGGTGTGTAAGCCCCGTTGCGACCGGGCCCTCACCAAAGCGCACCGCTGTCTCAGTCCCAGGAATTGCGACTGCTTCAGCGTTCTCAGCAGAGCACAAGCCCGCACAGCTGCCCGCTTGCCTGCACACAAAAGCCGTTTTTACGGCTACCCAGATAAATCCCGAAAAGAGTGTATTTTCTGGTGTCCCGGCCATGGCCGATGGTGCTATAAATGTAGTGTTGATGCCCACTTCTCTGTGCCCATCTCTACACACAAGCACAGCCCTGCACACAGGGCCCGTACTCATAAGATCGACGCAGTTCGATCGCGCCCCAAACATAGTCAAAGTGCCCACTTCCCAGTGCCCACAAACACTATGTCTGGCAAGCCACAGGCTCCCTGTAAAAACGGGACCTGTGCGCGCCCGCTCTGTTCAAGCAGACAGCGCGGCCAAAGCAGTAAACGTGCCCGGTCCCCGCCCACGTTCACTTGTAGGCTGCATGAGACCTTCTCAGACCTCCCCCGCTCAGATAAACACTGTAGCGCGGTCGAGGATGAGCGTTTTGCCCGCTGTATTACGCGCGCTCCCCGCCTCAAATGTCTCAGGCGTAACGCCTATGCTAGCGCACCCCGAAGCGCCGCCGTCGCACAGCGAACAGAGCGCGCTTCGCATCCAACCCCTAGCCGGCCATGCAGACGCATGGGCCGCGCTTCCAGGGGTTTCGGACTGGGTGCTAGACATTATAAAGAGAGGCTTCTCGCTACAGTTTTGTCGACGCCCTCCACGCTTCACAGCGCGCGTCGAAACTACGGTGAATTCAGAAGTAGCACACCTACTTCGCGCCGAAATATCAAAACTGTTGAGCAAAGGGGCGATACAACATGTATCCCAAGCTCAAAGCGAAGGGGGGCTATACAGCAGATACTTCCTAGTCCCCAAAAAGGACGGTGGTATCAGACCCATACTAGATCTAAGACGACTAAACAGAGCTTTAGTGAAACGCAGTTTCAAAATGCTCACGACCAGCAAAATCCTCGCGCACATTCGCCGAGAAGACTGGTTTATGTCGATAGATCTAAAGGACGCGTATTTTCAAATACAGATAGCGTCACGCCACAGGCGATTCTTGAGATTCGCCTTCGAGGGTCGGGCATACCAGTATACAGTCCTGCCATTCGGCTTGTCCCTGGCACCCCGTACATTTACGAAGTGCATGGACGCAGCGCTCGCTCCCCTCAGACTCAGGGGCATGCGAGTGCTGAACTATTTGGACGACTGGCTGATCATAGCTCAATCACGATCTCAGCTCGTGGAGCACAGAACCATGTTACTCGATCACCTCGAGAATCTTGGTATCATGATCAATTGGACGAAGAGCTCCCTGAACCCCAGCCAAACTATATCGTTTCTGGGCATCGTTCTGGACTCTCGTTCTATGACGGCGCAGCTGTCGCAATAGCGCGCGCTGCGCATACAGCACGCAGCGAGGTCCTTCCGCTGCGGTGCGATTATCCCGCTCAAACGGTTTCAGAGGATGCTGGGCCTCATGGCCTCAGCATCATCAGTTCTCCAGCTGGGCCTGCTTCGCATGCGCCCTCTGCAGTTCTGGTTGAAAGCGCGAGTGCCACGCGGAGCGTGGGCACTCAGCCGATTGCGCCTCAAAGTCGATCAAGACTGCGCAGCAGCCCTGAGACCATGGGCGGCGGGCGATTGGTACCGTTCAGGTGTAAGCCTGGGGACTTCCTCGAGAGTGAAAGTGGTGTCTACGGACGCATCCACCTCGGGATGGGGAGCGCTGCTCGAGGGCAGGCCGTTCTTTGGCCTTTGGTCAGAACGAGAAAAGCTCCAGCATATCAACTGCCTGGAAATGCTAGCAGTTCACAACGCGCTGACGCGCTTTTGTCCCCACATCAAGGACCAACACGTCGTAGTCCGCTCGGACAACACGGCCGTGGTGTCCTACATAAATCGCCAGGGCGGTCTCGGATCCAGTTCCCTTTTCAGGCTGGCCGAGCGCCTCCTAATATGGGCTCAGCGCAACCTGCGCTCGCTGAGAGCGGTGCATGTGCCCGGGACACTCAACCTGGGTCCAGACAGGCTGTCCAGGAACAACGTTCCCACGGGCGAATGGTCTCTACACCCACAAACAGTCCGGCTGTTGTGGCAGAGATTCGGCAGGGCGGAGGTGGACCTATTCGCGTCCCCAGAAAACGCTCATTGCCCCGTGTTCTTTTCGAAGAACGACAGCGCACTGTCCCACAAGTGGCCGCACTGCCCGCTATACGCGTTTCCCCCAGTCTCCCTCCTACCTCAGGTGCTGGAGCGAGTCAGGGAAGTGAAATGCCCAGTACTGCTTATAGCACCGTTCTGGGACAACCAAGCCTGGTTTCCAGTCCTGATGCAGTTAGCAGACTCCGCTCCATGGCCAGTGCCATTGAGGAGAGATCTCCTCTCGCAGGCCAGGGGCTCGATTTGGCACCCACACCCAGAGCTGTGGTCCCTTCATGCGTGGACGCTCAACGGTTACCCGTTAGTCTCACGGATGGAGTGCTGAACACCATCACTCAGGCTAGAGCGCCTTCCACCAGGCGGCTTTATGCCTCGAAGTGGTCGGTTTTCTCCAGCTGGTGTACAGCTCGGGGCCTGTCACCCCTCGATTGTGAGGTGACGGAGGTTCTCTCCTTCCTACAAGAGCTGTTGGACAAGGGCAGATCCCCTTCCACGCTCAAAGTCTATGTGGCGGCTATCGCAGCGTGCTCGACAGCAACGCCAGGCCAGTCACTGGGAAGGAACGATTTAGTCATCCGCTTCCTCAGGGGAGCTAGGAGGCTGAATCCCCCCAGACCTCCCTCAGTCCCGGTGTGGGACCTTTCTACGGTCTTGGCAGCCATGAAAGGTCCCCCCTTTGAGCCTATCCAATCTGTCAGCCTCAAACATCTGTCTTTCAAAACGGTGTTTTTGATGGCCCTCGCTTCGGTGAAGCGCATAGGCGATCTGCACGCGCTCTCTGTGAGTCCAACGTGCTTGGAGTTTGGGCCCAATGACTCCAAAGTCATACTCAAACCTAGGCACGGCTACGTGCCGAAATCCCTCAACACTCCGTTTAGGGCTCAGGTTATTTCCCTGTCTGCCCTGCCGGGATCAAACGAGGAAGGGGACTCGAGCTGTCTTTGCCCCGTTAGGGCTTTAAGAGCTTATGTGTCCCGCTCCGCTGCCTTCAGACAGACGGAGCAGCTCTTTGTCTCGTTCAGTGGACGTTCCAAGGGAACGGCTGTTTCGAAACAGAGCCTGTCCAGGTGGGTGGTTGACGCCATAACAATGGCTTATACCACCAAGGGCCTTCAGTGCCCCTTGGGCATTAGAGCGCATTCCACGAGAGGCGTTGCCTCATCGTGGGCCTGGTCTAGCGGGATTTCCTTACAGGAAATATGTACGGCGGCGGGCTGGGCCTCGCCGTCTACATTCATAAGGTTCTACAACCTAGAAGTTCCCGCCCTGCAGGCCAGGTTGTTTTCGGTTTAGCCGAATCAGCTGTCTAACCAGGACACTGATTTCGCAGGCGCACAGCGCCACCGAAGACTTCACCGCACTTGCAAGCCAAGTATTTTCGGTGTATTCGAGTCAGCTGTCTAAACACGGCACTGATATCGTAGACGCACAGCGCCGCCGAAGTTTTCTGGGCAGAATTGTGTAAGACCCATGTTTTTCCCACATTAGCCAGGCTCCCTCCTGCCTATGTGATGTTATATCGCGTCTAGAACGCACCTATTTGGGCGAAAGTGTGTAAGTCCCACATTTCCCACATCAGCCAGGCTCTCCCTGCCTATGTGACGCTGTATCGCGCTTAAGGGCGCATCCATTTGGGCGAAATTACGTAAGACCCACATTTCCCACATTAGCCAGGCCTCCCCCTGCCTATGTGTTGTTATATCGCGTCTTAGGACGCAGCTATCTGAGGGTGGTTGTCCCCCCCCCCCCCCCTCCAGACTCTCCGAAGTCTACCGGGTGATTATGCACTGTATACCTGGACTAGCTTCCAGTGGTCGGTGTTTTCTCATCCCAGCACGCACGGCGTCTTACAAGTGGTTCCCGCAGCGTTCTACGAACGCAGTACGAGAGAACTCTCGTAAGAGAACGTACTCGGTTACTAACGTAACCTCGGTTCTCTCTAGAAGAGGGAACGAGTACTGCGTTCCCTGCCGTGCGCGCGGTTCGCTCTGGTTCGCTTCGGCGATGAAAACCAGTTGAATCAGCCTACTCGAGCTCCTTTTATAGGGGATGGCCACACCCGTTTCGGCGGGATGTGACGAGGAGCGCGCGAAGCACTCTCATTGGTCTGATGTTGCATCAGCCCTCGCTCGATAGGCTCATGCAGTTGCCGCAGAACAGCCAATGAGTGAGCGAGCCGTCTCGCCATGGCTGTGCACTGCCGCAATGCGTTTTACAAATATGAAAATTAAGGATAATTTTGCTTCAGTATTTCGTGAAAAGAGACTTTTCCCGCAGCGTTCTACGAACGCAGTACTCGTTCCCTCTTCTAGAGAGAACCGAGGTTACGTTAGTAACCGAGTACGTTTTCGAGTCATATAGAGGTTTCTGGTAATACATAACCCCATTATATCTGGAAACCAAATGATGCTGTGGGCCTTTACAAATCACTTTCTATTTTGTAATACAGTACTTTTCAATTTCTACAACTGCTATACTTGTATCAGACACAACCCCAGACTGCTGATCAGCTTCTATACCGCTGCACAATAAAAAGCATCATAACTTATTGTTGTGTGGTATTCCGGCTGCACTGCTGCAGACAAAACTATCCTCCACTGCTGAGATCTTCACAGATTTAATGTCTTCTTTTCTCTTCAGTTGATTTCATCTGAGGCTGTGTCTGAAGTCAGTTGTAGTTCTTGTGTTTCTGCTCGTCTCTTTTTCTGTTCTCTTCTTTTCTTCAGTGATTCTGCTTGTTAACAGGCTTATTAAGGCTGAGATGACTCCATATTTAATATACACAGACTTGGTGCCTCAGATAAGGTCCAGTTCTTATTTATTTCCACGCTGAATGTGGGCCAGGGGTGCGTTTCCCAAAAGCATCGTTAGACAACTATGTTCGCAAGTTCCGTCGTTATCAGCATAGTTCAACGAGTCAGTATTTCCCGAAACCATTGTTCTAACAAACATTCGCAAACATCATCGCAAAGTTGTTTAGTTGGAACGACAGCTCTCGACCTGTGGTTAGAAGCATAGTTTCTAGTTTGCATGACATGTGGACTTAATAAATCCTCATCTTGAGCAAAATAAGCAAGCTGACATTCAGTACAACCTGTGTCTTTTATTTAGAATACATGTATCAAATGTCATTTACGTCTTTTAGTTTGTCAAGAGATTTAAAGCACCGTTTTTGAAGAGTGCGCATGTGCAAACGTGCTCTACTATGCAAGAACGAGCCTATGACTGAATCTGTAAATAAAGCAAAATAACTGAGAAAAATAAGAAATAGACCTCAGATGTCATGTCTGTAATTTATAGCAAAACATCTAGCGTTAACTCGATCTGATACAGATTCATTGAAATAAGTTATTACTCCACCACGTGCGCGATGTCATAAACCAACGTGGTAGAATGACCACTTTGCGAAAGTACAGTTTCAGGAAACAGTCTTGACTAGCAAGTTGATTTCTTCAATGATGCATCTTACCAGAGTTGTATAGTCCAGGGGTCAGAAAGTAGAAGTCCTGCCATAGTTTATTCCACCCATGAGCTCAGTCAGCTGATTTCACTAATTAGTTCTCTCTCCTGTCTGAATTAGCAAATCCAGGTGATTGGAACAAAATACTGAGGAGGACTTTTACTTTCTGAACCTGGACTTTACACCTCTGACTACATGTCAGCCAAGAGTAAAGAAATAAACCAGAACTGGACCTTATCTGAGTCACAAAATCTGTGTATATTAAATATGGAGTCATCTCAGCCTTAATAAGCCTGTTAACAAGCAGAATCACTGAAGGAAAGAAGAGAACAGAAAAAGAGACGAGCAGAAACACAAGAACTACAACTGACTTCAGCCACAGTCTTAGATGAAATCAACTGAAGAGAAAAGAAGACATTAAATCTGTGAAGATCTCAGCAGAGGAGGATTACACAACTCCACAAACAGCATTACCAGCTTCACTTATTACTAACCAGACTGACTTTATTTCTGTCAGACGTCTACAGAAGTGTTTATTGAGAATTAACAGAGGTTTAACTCTAATGTGTTTCATTTGAAGTCACCATAACAGTGATTAGTGCTTCCATTAGTTGGGTTCTTAACTCTGATTATATCTTCTGTGTTTTCTGGCAGTTGTGACAGTGTGTTTGTTAAACCGGAATTCGAATGCGCATGCGTCGCGTCTGAACGCGTTGTTGTCTTTAGAGCTCTATCGATTTGATTTATAATTCTTGATTTTTCCCTTTAAACTCACTTACAACGAACATTTTCTACTTTTCCTCACTGAGAAGCACTACTGCTCAAACCTCATAGTTACAACGCGGACTGTTGAGCAGACGCGTCTCAAGCCTATTAGTGATCCAACGCTGCATACTCTTATAGGTTACGTCCGTGGATCACGGCTGAACGCGTCTTCTCCACACTCAACAAACATGGCGAATATATCAGATAGTCTACCTCTTGGTGCAGGTGAAGATACATTTGAGCTGCATGCGTTGCAGTCTGAGCTGGAAGCTGTTGAGAAACAGATCCACGACCTTTTAGTGAGACAAGCCGAGCTGATAGACCGGCAGTTAGCTCTTGAAACATCACGCGCCGATGCACACAAATCAGTGATTAACGTTACTAACCCGCTGACTCCGACCTCGTCTACTCCGTGCGTTACTCAGCATCGGGCCCGAGCGCCGAGGTCGCGATCAGCCATGGTCTCGTTCACTCCGGCTCCAACACGCCACCACGAAGCCTGGATGGTTCCGCAGCGGAAGACGCGAGTCAGGTCTAGACCAAGACTCTCTCCGACCCTCCCGGTTTTCGAGATATCCACACAAAACCGCTTCTCCCCACTTCGCGAAACCGAACGCGATGCTGTGATCATCGGCGATTCCATCGTTCGGCACGTACACGCTACGTTAGGTAAAAGTAAGGTGCATAGTCACTGCTTTCCTGGTGCTCGTGTTTCTGAAATTGCTGCTCGCGTACCCGAGATTCTGAACGATGACGAGCGCGTCGGAACTGTGGTCTTGCACGCGGGAGTGAACGACATCAGGCTGCGCCAGACAGAGGTTCTGAAGAAAGACTTCAGGAATCTGATCGATACGGTACGCAGCACATCGCCTGAAACAACGATCATAGTGTCAGGACCGCTTCCCACGTACCGACTAGGACATGAAAAGTTTAGTAGACTATTCGCGCTAAATGAATGGTTAACGTCATGGTGCAATGAGCAGAAACTGCTCTTTGTAAATAATTGGAATCTGTTTTGGGAGCGTCCTAGGCTTTTCCGTGCCGATGGCTTACACCCAAGCAGATTCGGAGTGGATCTTCTGTCGGATAACATCTCCAAAATGTTAAATACCATTAAATGACTAGTAACCAAAAGTCCAAATCATAGTCTCTCCTGCACCAATTTAAATGATATAAATACTAGTGTAGAACATTGCATAGAAACTGTGTCTATTCCTCGTTTAGTGAGATCAAATAATAATTCTACTGCAGGATCTAGGAAAAATCTAATTGTTATTAAAACAGAAAATGTTGCTATTAGTAAACAAAAACAATTTTTAAAGCTAGGTCTTCGAAACATTAGATCACTCACACCTAAGGCAGTTATTGTAAATGAAATTCACAGATAATAGCTTCGATGTACTTTGCCTTACTGAAACTTGGCTTAAACCAAATGATTATTTCGGTCTAAATGAGTCTACTCCAGCAGGATACTCCTATAAGCATGAGCCCCGTCTGATTGGTCGTGGCGGCGGTGTTGCAACAATCTATAGAGATATTCTCAATGTTACTCAGAAAACGGGTTATAAGTTTATTTCGTTTGAAGTACTTGTACTAAATGTTACGCTCTTAGATGTTAGAAAAAAATCCATATTATCTCTAGCCTTGGCTACCGTATATAGACCGCCTGGGCCTTACGCTGATTTCCTAAAAGAGTTTGCAGATTTTCTCTCAGATCTATTGGTCAATGTAGATAAAGCATTAATTGTTGGAGATTTTAACATACACGTAGATAATTCAAATGATGCGTTAGGAGCTGCGTTTATAGATTTATTAAATTCCTTTGGGGTCAAGGCAAAACGTCACCGGACCAACTCATCGTCTTAATCACACACTCGATTTAATTATATCATATGGAACCGATCCAACCGATATAGATATCATTCCACAAAGTGATGATGTCACTGACCATTACTTGGTAACTTGCATATTACGTACTGCTGTAATATGTCATGCGGCGCCGCGTTATCGACCAGGCAGAACAATCCTTCCATCCACCATAGATAATTTCTCAAATTGCTTATCTAATCTGTCTCAGCTGCTGCCTGAACCCAAACAAACAGATGAACTAGAAGAACTAACTAGCACTATGAGCACCATTCTCTCTAGAACATTGGATGTTGTTGCACCCGTTAAATTAAAAAAGGTCAGAGAGAAAATGGTCTTTATTTATGTCTACACGAGTTTTTTGGGGTCTCTAGAGACCCCAGACAATAACATTTAATTTTGTAACAAGATAATAGTTTTTTTTTTTACAAATGTAATTTTATTCTGTTTGTTAATGTTTTTACTCAACATTTGTGCAGTTTTTGGAGAATTGATGATATTTTTTAAATTTCTATAAATAAATAAATAAATAAATATTTAAATAGCCTTTTTACAAAAAAACAGCATTTGATGTAAAATTCACTTTATAAAAGACCCAGATTTCTAACTTTCATTCATGGGGATAACATGGATAATTTTAAATGGTTTAATGTAACATTTTTGCCCATTTTTTGGAAAATGCAGTTTTAAAATAAAAAAATAATAATTTTAACCACTAGATGGCTATAGAGCTCCAGTATATGCTATTTGCTATTAGACTACCTGAAAGATATCTTTTCACAAGTTGGATTCAGTTGGATTCATATCTAAATATTATAAAATCACAATTATAACAAAAATAAAATATTTTTGTCAAAGTTTAGCATTTTTTTGTACCAAAAAACCTCCCAGTTTTTCAATAATGTTACATTATGATTAGAATCAAACCTGAACAAAATGTTACAAAGAGAAATGTTGGAGTCTTAAGATTTTATCATTTATTTCAATCATTTATTTTTAATCTAATTCTAGATTCTAGACACACACAATTGTGTGTGTATGTGTGTGTGTGTGTGTGTGTGTGTGTGTGTCTGAGAGATAAAGAGAGAGAGAGTGTGTTGTCGATGTGCCAGTGTCACCACACCACTTTATATTTGTAGTGGTTCTGCATTTTGGATGATTTTATTTGACAAATTATAGCCTTACAAAAGTTCCTGTGTGTGTGTGTGTGTGTGTGTGTGTGTGTGTGTGTGTGTGTGTGTGTGTGTGTGTGTGTGTGTGTGTTTACATTTTCAATGTGTCAGTGTCACCAATTTATTTTTGTGGTGGTACTGCATTTTGGATGATTTTATTTGACAAATTATAGCCTTACAAATGTTCCTGTGTGTGTGTGTGTGTGGGTGTGTGTGTGTGTGTGTGTGTGTGTGTGTGAGAGAGAGAGTGTGTGAGTACACATTGTCGGTGTCAGTGTCACCACTTTATATTTGTGTTGGTTCTGCATTTTGGATGATTTTATTTGACAAATTATAGCCTTACAAATGTGTGTGTGTGTGTGTGTGTGTGTGTGTGTGTGTGCACATTTTCAATGTTTCAGTGTCACCAATTTATTTTTGTGGTGGTACTGCATTTTGGATGATTTTATTTTACAAATGATAAGAGAACAGTTTTTATAGTCTCAAAAATGTATTCCTCTATATGTGTGTGTGTGTGTGTGTGTACACGCGTGTTGTGAGCAATATAATTTAGCATTGTGGATGTTTTTTGCATTGGTGGAAGTGTGCCACTTTATTTGTGCCATTTCTGTCGATATGTTCTGCGTTGTTTCTGATTTTGATGATGAATTTTGTCTATTTTGATTGCGGGGTCTCCAGAGACCCCGAAGACCACGAGTGTCACAATTTTTGTCACGCTAACATAAAAACAGATATCATTCCAATTTAATTTTTTTTTTTGTAGATCTAGAAAGTGTTAAGAGCCGTAGAAGGTTTCATACCATTTGGACAAAGGGAAAACATTTTTTAATTTGAGCAAAAGTCATTTGGGGTCTGAAAAGACCCCGTAAACCATCAGAGGGTTAAAGCACCATGGTACAACAATACTACGCATGTTCTAAAGAGAGAAACCCGTAATTTAGAGCGTAAATGGAAACAAACTAATTTAGAGGTCTTTAGAATCGCGTGGAAAGACAGTATGTCACGTTATAAAAAGGCCCTAAAAGCGGCCAGGGCTGAGCACCTCCGCAAACTAATAGAAAACAACTAAAACAATCCTAGGTTTTTATTTAACACCGTGGCTAGACTAACAAATAAACAGACGTCACCCGAACAAAATATCCCGTTACAGTTTAGTAGTAATGATTTCATGAACTTTTTCACTGAGAAAATAGAAAACATCAGAACCACAATTGTAAACGTTCAATCCTCAATCGCACCTTATAATTCAGCCTCAATTATCACCCCGCAAGAACAATTACAGTGCTTTACAACTATAGAACAAAAAGAGTTAAATAAACTTATCACTTCATCTAAAACAACAACATGTTTATTAGATCCTATACCAACTAAACTACTGAAAGAAGTGTTACCTGTAGTGGAAGAGCCTCTCCTCAATATTATTAACTCGTCTTTATCTTTAGGTCATGTTCCAAGAACATTTAAACTGGCAGTTATAAAACCTCTCATTAAGAAACCACAATTAGATCATAATAATCTAGCAAATTATAGACCCATTTCAAATCTACCTTTTATGTCTAAAATACTAGAAAAAGTTGTGTCCACTCAACTGGGCTCTTTCTTGCAAGAAAATGATATCTATGAAAAGTTTCAGTCAGGATTCAGGCCGCATCATAGCACTGAAACTGCGCTCGTTAAAATCACAAATGATTTACTTTTAGCTTCTGACCACGGCTGTATCTCAATAGTAGTTTTACTTGATCTAAGTGCTGCGTTCGATACTATAGATCACACAATACTCTTAGATCGACTACAAAATTATACTGGTGTTCAAGGACAAGCATTAAGCTGGTTTAGATCATACTTATCTGACCGCTACCATTTTGTCTATTTAAATGGAGAAAAATCGATCATAATTCCAGTAAACTATGGAGTGCCGCAGGGATCTGTGTTGGGCCCTCTATTATTATCAATATATATGCTGCCACTTGGAAATATTATAAGGAAACATGGAATTAGTTTCCATTGTTATGCTGATGACACTCAAATATATATTTCATCACGGCCGGATGAAAACGCTAAATTATCCAAATTGACAGAGTGTGTTAAAGATATAAAAGATTGGATGACGCGTAATTTTCTTTTATTAAATCCAGACAAGACAGAGGTAATACTTATCGGTTCAAAAAACCGCCCACAGAACCTCTCACAATACAACTTTGACATCGTAGGATGTCCTGTTACTTTATCCTCTACAGTAAAAGACCTGGGTGTTATACTCGATTGTAACCTGTCTTTTGAAAAGCATATTTAGTATGTTACAAAAACTGCCTTTTTCCACCTTAGAAACATTGCTAAGCTACGTAATATGCTATCAGTTTCTGATGCAGAAAAGTTAGTTCATGCATTCATGACCTCGAGACTAGATTACTGTAATGCTTTATTAGCCGGTTGTCCTGCAACATCAATAAACAAGCTACAGTTAGTCCAAAATGCAGCCGCTAGAATTCTTACTAGATCAAGAAAATATGATCATATAACACCGATTTTATCATCACTACATTGGCTACCTATAAAGTTCCGTATTAATTATAAGGTATTGCTACTGACTTATAAAGCCCTAAACGGCTTAGCTCCAGTCTATTTAACGGATCTTCTATCACCCTATAATCCATCACGCTCTTTAAGATCAATAAATTCGAGGCTTTTGGTCATACCTAGGATATCCAGATCAACCAAAGGAGGGAGAGCATTTTCACATTTGGCTCCGAAACTCTGGAATAGTCTTCCTGATACTGTTCGTTGCTCGGACTCGCTCTCCCAGTTTAAAACTAGATTAAAGACGCATCTTTTCGGCCAGGCATTCATATAATATTGTTAATCTCACAGTTCAAATTACAATCCGGCCTCTAGTTCATAAATGCCAGAGGAGAACTGGCCCCCGACTGAGCCTGGGTTCTCCCAAGGTTTTTTTTTTTCTCCATTAGGTCACCTGATGAGTTTTAGGACACCATTAGGTCACTTGATGGAGTTTTTTCGGTTCCTTGCCACTGTTGCCTTTGGCTTGCTCAGTTGGGGATATTTTGGGGATATTTCATTTTATTCTATCAATCAATAAATTCCACTAGAAACAAACTTTGTTGTATTATTTTATTTTAATTTAATACTCTGAAGCTGCTTTGATACAATCTGTATTGTGAAAAGCGCTATACAAATATACTTGATTTGATTTGATTTGATTTGATTTGAAACACACTTGCAGCAGCAAAAAAACTTAAAGTGAAATTATATCAGGTGATGATGGTTACCTGTTGATCGTTTTATAATCATCACGAAGTATCCTGCTCCACTGACGCTTTTCAAATCTAACGATTGTGTTCCATTAATTTTTTTATATTACAAACCCTCAGTTATTGCAGAATGAGATCCAGAAATATATTATTTACACATCCATATTTTTTTCAAAACACAAACCCTGTATTACTGAAGCATGAGATACAGCAGTACTATAGGTATCAGTTAGAAGAATTTTATAAACTTGAGCACTAACCGTTAATCTACTATGACAAACATCAACAATCAGCATATTAATCTCAACAATGGTGACAATCAAAAGTACCTTGCTGCAATGCATGCTGGGTACCAGCATAGTACAAAACTCCCAGCATGCATTGCAACATGAATAAATTATGCAGCTGAATTGTCCTATTATTTTGTTTAATTCTAAATATTTGCTTTTATTTTTTGCTGTTGTTTTTTTAGTGACATTTAGTAGCTTTTTTGTAATGTTCAGAATTGATCAGTTTATCTGAATATTTTTGATTGTCACCATTGTTGAGACACATACGCTGATTGTTGATAAGTGTGTGTCACATGATAGGTAAAAAAACAAAAATTCTCATGTTTGTTAAAATATTTCAACTGATAGGTATAATTCTGCTTGATCTCATGTTGCAGTAACACAGGGTTTATGATATTAATATATTAATTGAACAACACAACCCTGATTAAATTTTGCTTTCTTTGCTGCTGCAAATGTGTTTGACAAACACACTGTCACAGCAGCCAAAAAAGAGAAAAAACATAATTGTTAACATAAGAGTTAAGAGCCCAACTAATGGAAACGCTAATCACTGTTATGGTAACTTCAAATTAAACACCTCAATAAGGAGTTCTAACAGAAATAAAGTCAGTCTGGGGTGCGTTTCCCGAAAGCATCGTTGGCCAACTATGGTCACAAGTTCCGTCGTTACCAATAGAGTTCAATGGACATTGCGATGAACTTGCGACCATAGTTGGCCAACGATGCTTTCGGGAAACGCACTCTTGGTTAGTAATAAGTGAAGCTGGTAATGCTGTTTGTGGAGTTGCTTAATCCTCCTCTGCTGAGATCTTCACAGATTTAACGTCTTCTTTTCTCTTCAGTTGATTTCATCTAAGGCTGTGTCTGAAGTAAGTTGTAGTTCTTGTGTTTCTGCTCGTCTCTTTTTCTGTTCTTTTCAGAGGTGTAAAGTCCAGGTTCAGAAAGTAAAAGTCCTGCTCAGAATTTTGTTCCAATCACCTAGATTTGCTAATTAGCAGTTTTTCAGCCAGGAGATAGAAATCAGCTGACTGAGTTCATGGGTGGACTAAACATATGGCAGGACTTCTACTTTCTGACCCCTGGACTATACAACTCTGGTCTATTCCTTTCTTGTGCCGGATGTCAAGATGGTATTCCTGCACAATTAAAGACCATGGCATTAAACGTTGGTGTTAGACATGCGAGTTAAGAACACCAATGGATTATGGCCTGTATAAACCAAAATGGAGCTATCACTTCCACCCAGGTAAAGTTTTGAAGGTCTATAGTAACAGAGCTAGAGGTTCCTTCTCAATTACACAGTAATTTCACTGACACTTTCATATGAGAACTCAATTAGTTTAACCACATAGACTGTAAAAAAAGATGGACGACGCCCCTTCGCTCTCTTCCATTGATGAGAACTGAAGCCGCCAGTGTCCCGATATGGTGCTGACATATTGGATCTTGAGTCTGCGCAGTAGCGATCTCGGGACCAGACCTGTGCAGTAGTGAGCAGGAAGTAAAGCCGCGAAATCAACGCTCCACCCTCACTCTTGCAGAATGCAAACAGAGAAAGTGGATTCTGCACACTTTTTAAAAAATTTATTGCAGTATGACAAGAGGCTTGTTAAAATAAAGTAAATACAATCTCCTCAGTCCTCCGAATATCCAGAAAAAAATGTCCGTTGGTGCTTCAGTGACTACTTCGCTCAGAGAACCTGTCAATCACAGCTGTCAATCATGATGTTACACCACCGCATCACGTAACTAACTAAAAACAAACTTATTTTTGAAACAGACACTTGAACTTACATCAGTGTGATAAAAACGACAGCAAATGAAAGAAACCACCTTTGGAAAAAAGATATTTGAAGTGTATTTAATTGTTTAGTTGGTCTCACGTCCCGTTGAATTACACAGGGAGGCGGGGCTTATGACCTATACTAGGACCAGTCACCGGGGGGCAATCGAGACGTTTTGGCTTCACTTTTCAGGGCTTGTGCGCCACAATTAATGAATTTCTAAATCAAAATTAAGTTGAAAGAAAGTCTGAGGAACATTATACCTTTTAAAACACGTTCCACTAATGTCAAGAAAACTGGACATTTTTTACATTCCCAGAATCAACACTGAATATTTAGAAAACATTTTTATAACAAAAGTCTGTTAGCTGGACTAACTATGTATCATCTTTTTACTCTTTAATTAATTTTATAACAGTATCATATATGACATTCTAACCGTGTGCTACTGGATGCAGTCGTTTCCTGTCATCATTGATGGCCGCAATCATGGTCTTGCATGCCTGGGCTTAACATGTTGAGAGTGTGTTCGTGGGTGGTTCATGTTTTCACATATAGGAACATGAACTCACTGTTGAGGTTTGGATACGTGACGGCTGAGTGTGAGAACTCAGTTAGTTTAACCACACATGTTTTTAGAGGAACGCGTGTGGTTAAAGAAGAAAGAAAGAAGAGGAACTGACATCTTAATCCACACAGAACTGATCATCTCTGAACCCAGTTTGAACTGAACCTGGTGAAACAAAATATCTTCTGTAATGGATAAATACAAGTATTTGTCTGGTACCTTTTATTGGATGTTGAAAAAGACAAACGTTTTAAAATGTACTTATTATTCAGTCCCATGAGTACATAAAAAGGTATTTGTATATAATCACATTAATAACCTTATTAATATTGCAAGAGTAAATGAATTACATTATTGCAGATTCAGATAATGGTGACTTTACAAAACCTATTATTTCCAATAAAACATCAACATCTACACCGCTATTAATTCTCAATAACTAGTTGGCAATAAGTGAAGCTGGTAATGCTGTTTGTGGAGTTGTTTAATCCTCCTCTGCTGAGATCTTTTATCTTCAGTTGATTTCATCTCCAGTAGTCAGTTGTAGTTCGAGTGTTTCTCTTTTCTTCAGTGATTCTGCTTGTTATCATCAGGTGTCTTCAATGCTCAGTCATCACTCAATTAATAACTTAATTATCTTATTAACTCTAACACTGCATCAGTGTTACTTTTAACACCCTGCTGGTGGTTCCCATATAAACACTGAGCGGTGTTAAATTTAACACCTGGGGCCTGTTTCAATAAGGAGGTTCAACCAACTCTGAGGGCGTTTTTCCAATGGGTTCTTTTGCTGCGGTCCGAACCCGAGTGCACTAGTTCCCGGCGCCCCCCGCAGCGTTGGTCTGGTTTCACACTCAATTAGTTGTATCGAACCCAGTTGCGTTTGCAGTGATCTTACGTCATCGCAAACGCACACGGAAAACGCATGGAGAATACAACTCGACTGAGCATAGCTGTAATTTGTCTGGTTTTTTTTGGTGCTATTATGCACAACATAGTGAGAGACAACTACGTTTATGTTCATTACATGGTGTAATTCAGCACATATCCAGGGGACGCCGTGTTTCTGCTGCCTAAACAATGATATCGACAGTGATACGCATGTGCGGGATACTATACTTCCTGAACAAGCGCACACCCGAGTCCGTGTTGCTTGCACATTAACGCGAACCGCGCCACGGTTCGGGAGCAACCGAGCTCAGACCACCTCCTCCAGGTAGTCTCGGGTTCGGTACTCTGGTACGCACCCGGGTCCGATGACAGCGTTCACATTAGCGATTTTTCATGCGAACCGTGCCCCGGTCCGCACTAAACTGCCAGTGCTAAACTCTGAGTTGACTTACCCTGAGATGGGAAACTCTGAGTTTTTGGTTTCAGAACAGCTGAAATTAGTTAGTTCAATCAACTCTGAGTTGACTGACTATGAGTTAAACGCGTGCACCACAACTATAAAAAGCCATTATCAATGGAGCACAGATATTATGAGTCATCATGGCAACAGCGCCAAACAAAAAGAGGTCTTCATATTTCTTCACATTTTAATTACTGTTATACAGAGATGGGTGTAATTATTTACCAAGTAATCTAAATACTGTAATTTAATTAAAGGGATTACTCTTAATTCTTCTGTAATTTAAAGTTAAATCTGATGTAATTGTATTAGACTAGAACAATTCTGTATAGGCTATTTAATATACATTTTTATACCTTCTCCCTCTACACACTTTGGTCAGTTCAATAATAATTCATGCAATTGTATATTGTTTATTTGAAAGCATTGAAAATGCTGTTTCTTGTCTCTCCTTGCATGTTCAAGTGGTTGAGGTTGATATGGGATTTAGTAATTAGTAATAAGTAGACCAATAATTTCTAAAGATAGTCATTATTACATTAATCTAATTACACTGTTGAAGATGTCATTTGTAGTTACTTAAGTAACTTGCCCAACTGTTATAATATCAGAGGTGAAACTGGAAGAACAGTATGTCATTCAACCTAATTTTAATTTTCATGTAGGTGCAATCCTGCAGGCATTAAAAGAACATGGCAGCAGCTGAAAATTAAATATAAAAACATAATTCAGTCAAGTAAGTCTGAGCATATCATGGGTGTAGGCTACCTGACTTTACAAACATGTGACATATTAAATAACTAAAGCATCCAGTGTCTAGCAGTGCAGCAGCATTTTTGGCTGAGGGAATTCCTGGACGGACTTCAGAGTCAGCCCCAAAGATCCAAGGGCCTTCATAAAATGTAAGAGGTTTACATATGTGTTATTTTTTATATAGGCTATTTTTGATATTTCCATTTATTTTACTTTGGGTTAGGATTTTTGTTGGTCCCAATAGATTCTGATGGTAATATCTGTCTTTTGGAGCCTCCTGTCCCAACAGAACCCCAGGCAGTTGTAAGTCGCCTACTCAATAGACCAGAAATTATGACAAATAGTGTTATAAAGTGTACTCAAAAATGCTCATCACATGGGGATAAAGAGTTTCTGCTGCCACAGAGAGGCCTACAGAGGTAATGTTAACATTATGTGTATACACATCAAACAATCTACACATTCACATTTTTTCACATTTTTATGTGGAGTAGCCTATAGAATCTAAGTTTAAATCTAAGTATAAACGTGTATTCTTATCACCTCAGAGTGTGGAAGAACAGCAGGAGGACAGTTCATCAACTTCTGTTGCACAGATGAACATAGTTCAGTGATTTTCAGTAAATGCACAGTTTAATTCTGTAGAATTTGTTTAGAACTACATTATGTAACTCTAATCTACAACTGTTTTTTTAGTTGCCAGTTAAGGAGTTAGACTTAATCTTATTTATAAAAAAAAAAAAAGCAATATTTTATTTATTAATAAAAGATTAATTTTATTAATAAAAATTAATGAGGTGTTTAATGAGGTGTTCTGAAAGAATGAATGAGGTGTTTAAACACCACTTCCTCTTTAAAAAGGGGAGGAGACCGAAAGAGAGGTTTACTGAAGAAAACCTGCTCCCAACCAGGTTAGGTTCACAGAGTAAGTTACCATGGTAACTGACTCTGAGTACAAGTTACCTCTCTTTCTGAAACAGGCTTGACTTACTCTGCTTTCTCAGGTTTAACATACCTCCCATTTTGAAACAGAAAACTCAGAGTTTCCCTCATTTCAGGGTTAACATACTCAGAGTTTTCACTTAACCTCCTTTCTGAAACAGGCCCCAGGGATTTTACTGTGCAACGACAAGCATGTTTTTTTAAATACATTTTTTTTATCTACCGTTATTGTGAGATGCGGAGCGGAGCACAAGAGAACAACGAAGTCTGAAGTAGCTGCTCGCTACTTGAAGTAGATCTTGCTCGCCTCTCAATCGTCCAATTTCAAGACGTTTTTTCAAAATGAAACCTGTTTTTCTCAAAAATCCATTCCTGAAAATCATAGCTATCTTTTGTTAGCGACTAACGATGAAAGAAATAAAAACAGATTTGAAAAGGGCTTTAAACCAGCTTTAATATGGTATCAAAAACTGTAATAGGTAAAATTTCCCCATTTCATGATCATCACGGTCCAATCACAGCCACCGAACTGATATTCAGATCAACAGCACTCTTACTCATGTGATATGTGGATTAAATATTGTGTTGCATCTTAAATTAGCATTAATAATAGAAAACGCAGCAGTAACGAGCGAGCAGTAGCTCAAAACTGCATTTTTGACAAAAATGCTGGCCAGGCTGACAACACTTCCTCGTACGTGGCAGCTCAAGTGGCAGCGAGTAAGTTTCTGAGTGAGATATTTTCTCTACATGGTGCGCCAACCTACCTCATATCAGATCGTGGGACCCCGTTTGTGAGCAATCTTTTTGAGCATGTGGTTGCTGCCTTGTACTGAACACCGGCTGACAACGGCATACCACCCGCAAACGAACGCCACTGAGAGGGTAAACCGCACACTTAAAACTGCCATATGTGCATACTGTACGTGGAGGACAAGCACACTTCGTGGGATAAGTATCTTCCACAAATCTGTTTTCGCTCTTTGAACTGCTTGCCATGAGAGAACAGGTCTATCTCCAGCAATGTTGTTATATGGCCGTGAGTTGGAGACAATGCTTGATTTGATAACACAACCAAATTATTTGGGAGTAGATGATCCTGAGAGTTTGAGAGCTTCCCTGCAGGATGCAGGAAGTGCGAGCCATAAAAAAAAGAAACGTTACTATGACAAGAAGCGACACACGGTTTCCTTTATGGCTTTTTATGACCTTATAAACGGTCACCAGCAGGTGTTTCGTTTGTGACCTTATGACCATCCGTTTCTGGAGTGTTTATGTTTGTGTGTTTATGACCCCCATCTGTTGTGTGATCAGGAAGCAAATGTTTTTTTCAGGATGTCTTTTTATTATTGCAGGTTAAAGCCCCTAGGTCGGTGAATTTATGATCATAAAGAGCCCTGCCAGAGGGTCGGAGATGTGCTTTTCAGAATGCGTTGCAGCGTCCATAATGTCTGTGAATGAAATGGTACAGTTCAGTTTAAAAAGAGAGAAGCATAGCTGTTGAATAAAACATATAAAATAACAGATATGTGACCCTGAACCACAAAACCAGTCACAAGTCGCACAGGTATATTTGTGGCAATTCGCTCCGTGCACAAAATGGCGACCGTTGACGTTTCGAACTTGAGTGTGTGGGCCAGTACTTCCGGTGAAAACTTCCGGTGATCTGACAGCCAGAGCGGGAGGCAGCGAGAGCGAGAGACAACAGCGACCGAGGTCCATTACCACAGCGATGTTTTTCACATTGAGTGTTTTTAGGATTCAAGAGAGGTGACTTGCCTTTCAGAGGGTGACAGCCTCAGCACTTCATTGTTGTGTGCCGTTATGTACCATGTCGTCACGTTATAACAGAGAAGTCAGCTTTCATGCATTCATGAGTGGATACAGAAGATCCGGAGGGATGACTTCAACCCGACCAAATTTTTAAATGCATATCATTTTCAGTGTATTTCACCTGTGCGTTTCTATGCTTTCTATTACTGCATTTATTTTGTGCAAGTGAGATGAGTAAAGACCATCTGTTTAATAAATCATTATCTGTCTGGTGTTTATATGCAGCACATACAGTATTTTACTACGTGTAAAATATACACAAACTTACCCATAATATTACCCAAAATATTTTACCATGTACTTATATTAAAATCGCATAGCCTACATTTTAAATTAAAACTTAAAGTTTACAAAAACAGCAGACTCATACCCTTTCCTTGCATAATTTAAATCTTTATACAATAAATCGTGCATGTCACAAAGAACTTGTTTTTCCACCTCTACGAATGAGACGAGCGTTGTTCATTATGTTGCCTTGTTGAAGTAAATTGTATTTTCCATTGATTTACCAGCGGTCTTAAAGTCTCAGCATTGCGATTCTCTTCGTACACATATACACTCTTTAATAGACGTATGCACGTTTAAACACAATTTAAACAACGTCAGCCTATTATTCAGTGCAGTACTTCTACTTATATTAAAGGTACACTCCACCGTTTTTTGAAATAGGGCTTATTCACCTTCTTTCCTACATTTAGATAGGTGGGCAAATGCATTTTTGTCTCAGTGCATGCATTGTTTTAGTTTGACAAGGTCGGCGCTAGCTTAGCTTAGCATAATGAATGTAATCCTTTGTTGCCAGCTAGCATGTCCTGAGTAAAAGTGATATATAAAAAAAAACAAATGCATTTGCCCACCTATCTAAATGTAGGAAAGAAGGTGAATAAGCCCTATTTCAAAAAACGGTGGAGTGTTCCTTTAAGTTGCTCAAGCAAGTGGTCAAATTTAACCATGTAGCCTACATATTAAATCGCAAACATTTTAAATTAAAACTTAAAATTGAAAAAAAAAAAATAAATAGCCAACTCGCATGCCATTTCTTTTTCATTTAAATTTTAATACAATAAATCTTGCATGTCACAAAGAACTTGTTTTTCCACCTCCACGAATGAGACAAGTGTTGTTTATGTCACCTTGTTGAGGTAAATTGTAGCTTTCCTTGCTTTACCCCGGTCTTAAAGTGAAAAAAAATAGTATTTAATTAAATACATTTATGGTGAGATTATACATTTTATTTCATTAATCGCATTTATGGTGAAATTTCTACATTTTCAGGTCAATCTGTGTTCATTTTGACCACGAAACATGCGCTGTCACTTTAAAGGAGAACTCCGGTCAATTTTAACATTGAGCTCATTTTTTTGTAAATTTGGAATGCTGTCAGTACAGAGAACAACGACAAAAACCGGTGTTGCCTACACCATGTTATCCTCTTTTTAAAATTTGCACCCTGTTGACTTCAATGGGGCAAGTTTTAAACCTGCTTTTAGCCTCTTAACATCCTTGATGTGTCATTACAAGTGCACAGCCATGTGAGTGATTCCTTCAGAGTGAACACAGTGGATCTGACTGCAGTAGATGTGAAAAATATTAATTTTGCAGCATTTGCAGCACAGCAGAAATAGACTCGGTGCGGAAACGATATCTGCACTGCTGTATACGCACCGCAACTGGAACGGATCGACGGACTGCAACCGCGTGCAGTTTGAAAGCTCTAACCTGTTAACATGGGTACGGAAAAAAATATGCACCGCATATGCACAAACGGAGTATGTGTGAAACGGGGTTAGAATTGTTTTGCAGATTACACCGGTCCATATAATGGATGAAACTGGGGACATGCGTATCTCTGTTTATTCCACAGCACTGCATCTATAGAGTTGATAACATGAACTGAAGAAAAGGTGACCCACTACTCATCAACACTACGGTACACCAAGATGCTCAATCAGACCTAAAGGCACTTGAATAGGTCCTAAAACAACAGTGATATAGGGCCATCTTGTGGACAACACAATATACTACCTTACACTGATAAATAAAACATTTTATAGTGAATAATAGTTCATATTATATGATATAAGGATGACATTTTATTAAGTATAAGTATTTTAAAGTAAAGGGCGGTCTTTTATCTGGTTGAAATTACAAATCCTTAATTTTTTTCTGATCAGATGAAATATGCCAGTGGTTTTTGTTTTTTAGAATGCTAAAAACCAAAATACCGTTGTGAAAATGAAATGGTACAAATATCCATAGTTGAACTGACATGCATGCAGGGTAGCAGCTAAATTAAAAAATGAAGAATGTCTCCAGCCAGGCATGGGCCAGGCCCCTTTACTCTCTGTGTTGTTGTTGTTGTGTATTTGCATTTGTAATTTGTTTCAGGAAGCATCAAGCAAAGATGAAGATAGGATGTACACCTCTAAAGCTTTTATTGAACGATCAAAGACCCAGACGAGCTGTTTCCCTTATGTTGGGCATCCTGTCCATGGTGGTGTGTTTTTGGTACATTCATATGGTGGGATATAACAACTTTAGATCAAAAGCATCAGACATTTGTCTCCTATCACGGGGATCTGGAGCCATGCGTATGGAGCGAATTATGTGTCAAAATTAAACAAACTAATCCAGCATTTTGCAAACAAACTCGATCTACTTTGCAAAGGAAAACTCGACTCGCAAACAAACTCGATCTGCTTTGTAAAGGAAAACTCAACTCGCAAACAAACAGAAAGCAATGTGCAAGTACAAAGTTCAGTTTGAGTGAAAATGCAGTGGAGTAACAAATATGTATTGTGTTTTACAAATATAAATAAATGAGCCAAGATAATATTTCACAAATAAATACAAACCATCCTACAAATTGCATGCAACCTTTGAACAAATACCAAATCTAGTGCTTACAAATGCATATCTGTCTGTTATGAATATGAATGTGTGACACTTGGCTTTTTATGAGATCTCTCGGCTCAATTTTCTCACAAATGTGTCCAGGCAGATTTTCTCACAAATGCAGTTGAGCAACTTCCTCTTCTAAAACAGTAGATGGTGCTAAACTAGAGGCTAATTTTAAGGAGCCCCTAAAGGAACGTGGTGGTGGAAATTTTTAGCGCAATTTTCCACCGGACAAATTGCGATTGTTAACTCATGATTTCTGTTCTGTGCGTCTGTGCGCACCAATCTTGCACTTCTATCTACTCCTCAACCAGACCACCTAGAGACTTCGGGTTTTCGGCATTATGTTAAGGAAGGTCTAATCTCGGGAACACACAAAAAAAATCCAGGGAAAAGATTTACTATCTCTTAGTGTTGTGATCCCATGAGGTGAGAAAATTGCGCTAAAACACTCACCGAGTTTTTATTACTTGTTTTAGGATGGGAGAGTTTTTTTTTTTTTCAAATCTTTTGCGTTCCCTCGCAAAACTTTTGCGTTCCCCCGAGAAACTTTGCGTTCCCACGCAAAACGTTTGCGTTCCCTCACAAAGATATTTGCATTCCCACGCAAAACCTGTTTTGAGCTCGGACAGACACTTCCTGTTGTAATGTCCCGCTGGCAGTGTTTCAGAGCTCCGTACGTTAATGGAGCGTTTATAGTGTTTCAACTTGGACTTAAATATAAAGAAATGCGGTCAGTGCTTAACTCAAGGAGTTCAGTGAAGTTGGCAATATTCACATAGGCTATTCAAACTTCCCTTTTCTTGAACTAAATGTTGCGACCTAGAAGTATTATGTTTATAAGTATTATTTTATCATTTCATAATTTCATAGAATAGGGGTATGTTTAGAATTTTGTAAGGGAAATCACTATAATTTCATTGTAATTTAATTTGCTAAATATTCTGGATATTATTCTGATTTATGTTACTGAGAGGTGAAAGTTCATACGATGATGTCATAGGCAGTGTTGGTCAAGTTACTTGGAAAAAGTAATTAGTTACTGATTACTGATTACTTCTCCAAGAAAGTAATCCAGTTACTTTACTGATTACTTATTTTCAAAAGTAATTAGTTAATTTACCAGTTACTTTACTAGTTACTTTTCAAAAACATGATGCATGAAATGAATACGCTATAAAGCAATAGACCTTTCAGCCTAATTCTATTCTTTCTGCATATTCCATCATCTAAAATTGAATCAAATGAAACATTCTTTTTTAAAACTTGTTTTATTAGTGTCAGTATTTTAACTTTATGCACATTGCATCAATGACTCACTCATTAACACTAGAAGTGCCAGAATTCCATAACTACTAGAACTGCCGCAAGCGGTCATTTTGACCGCTAGATTCCAAACTCTATATCTTTAATGATAAATACCCAATTGAGAGATTAATGCATTTATTGTATTAGGATATCTTTTAAAAACAAAACACCACCAAACTGTACATTTAAACAAGTTTAATTATGCATCTATAAATAATAATATCCGATGTCCTGAACAAAATGACGGAGCAGCCTGTTTTCATGTTTACACTGTTCGATCGCGCCCGCGTCACACACACACACACCATATTCCAGCATTGCAATCTTGACATCGCAGCCTGTTCATTATAGCCATAATAAAATATAATAATAAAATAGTCAACCTAACATATAAAAATTACACTGCTCTGTTTATATAGTCGTAGGCTATAGCCTACAATTCGTACCATTTTGCGCATGTGAAGAAGGATGATTTTTTCCGTCGATATTGGAACATGAGTGAAGTACAAAGCCTATAATAAAGAATAATTTACCATCCAAATACATCGCAAATGTTGAAACATTTTGATTCTAATTAGAGAGTTACGTGAGCCCAACGCCGCTTACTTTCACTTTCGCTTATAAAGTATTTCATTTTGGCTTGTTTATAGTTATTTTTTCATTCTTGTTCTGTTCTGAATATCATTACATTTAAATGATTTGTTGTGGAATATGTTTTGTGTATTTTTTACCACATTTTATTGTTGTGTATATTGGTATATGTATAATAATAACGCGAAATTCAGTGCGGTCAATCTGAGCAATATGGCCGAAATAGGTAAATATGTTCATTTGTTTTTTTTGCCTTATGTGTAATTTATATGAAAAACATTTTAAATGAAAATACAGACATTTTTAGGAAAAGTCAGGTACCAGCAGGATTTTATCTATTTTTTCAACAAAGTTATTGCAGATATAAAATTCAAAACGGTCAAAATGACCGCCATGGCAGTTCTAGTGTTAAGATGGTCGCCTGCCGCCTCCTACTGGCGGTTTATAAATATTATTTATATGCACAAATAATATTTCTTATTTGTATATTCAAAAAATATTTTAAATAATCTCATTACATTATTTAATGCAGTTTATTTGATTGGTAACAGCCCTTTAACATCTTATTATTCTATTTTAATTTATTGATCAAATTTAAGAATTTTAAATGAAAGATGAAGCAAACGATTAGGGAAAAATGGCCTTTATAAAGGTTAAAATATCATACATATGCCGATTTATATATGTTAAAGCTGACTGAACTGATGAGAATACTGATTCGGAATAAATTATATTTACAACACACACACAAAAAATCACATTTTTTTCCTGTTCAAACAAATGTTTTTACTCAGACAAGTGAATGACCGACCGAAGGACAAATGAAAAGGCTTAAATGTTGAGCCCTGGTATATATTTTTTATTATTATTCATATATTTACCCATAAACCTGTCTTTAGGAAGTATACATAAGTGTAACATAAGTTACAGTGGCAAGAATAACTTTGTGAAACCTTTGGGGGTGGTGGACAGGGTTTAAATTAAGACACGAGTTTGCCTTAATCTAGTTGATCATGCATTTCTTTTCTTTTATTCCACAGCTGATGTGTGCAGTTTTTTATTGCTTGCATTAAAATAATTTTGTTTTGTTTTGTTTTTTTAATTGCAGTCTTTTTCTTCTGCCATTCATGCTTATCAGCTCCATGCAATCTTAAGCTTTTCTTGGTTCAGCTGCACACAGTCTGAAAAGGTTTTTTGGCAGTTTGCTAAAATAATAGAGCCATTCTAAGAGCTGTTGACTTTTCTACCTTGAGAAAGAACGTTAAACGAACAACTTAAAAAGGCATGACAAATCATGACATAAGACTGACATCACTCACAACGTACCAATGCATTATCCCTCATGAACAAATATAACGTCCGATGTTTGCATGAATGCATACCAGTTTACCATTATGACATCGTTCATGAATAAACATGACATCTGAACACAGACAAACGGTGCGTGTTGACGCGTCAAAATTCACGCGTTTCGTTTAAAGACTTTTGAACGCGATCGCTTGCCATAGTGTTTACCACTGACTGCGGCGCTCATGTCATTGTCACTCACGAGTCACGGCTCACGTCACGAGACAGTCTCGCAGTATAACGCAGTAACGCAGCCTGCTTACGGGGAAGTAACAGTAATCTAATTACTGTTTTTGCAATTGTAATCCCTTACTTTACTCGTTACTTGAAAAAAGTAATCGGATTACAGTAACGCGTTACTTCTAACGCGTTACTGCCCATCAGTGGTCATAGGCCAGCGTGGGAGTAAAAAAAAGATGACATAGGGTGAGCCAAGTGAAGTAAACGTAGGCTCTATCGCTGATGTTGCTTCGTGTAAAAAAATAATAATTCCAACAGAACTGGCTAAATAAAGTTGCAAAGGGAAGACTGAGTCTGTTTTAAGTGTGCAACATAAACTTGGTGTTTCCGCCCGGTCGGATTTCATCACGAAGCAAGCAAGATGAGTAACGAGTGACTAGCCACGACACAGTAAGAGCTAGCTGCGAGCTACCTAGCTATCGACGTCGTCAATACTGCAGTGCTCCAGATGAAGCAGAGAAGGTAAAAGTTTTCTATCATGTCAGAAGTGCAACAGATGTCGTCTAAGTGGGAAACGCTGGTAGCTGAGATAGAAGAAAAGTTACTTACACTGACAGCACCAGAGTTGAATCATATATGCTGGGCACTTAGTCTAACAACTTAGTCTTTTTTTTCACTTCCTGCTCAGCTACTGTTCGGACGCTCTTGCTTACTGCTCCGCGCTTTTGCTCTATCGCTCTATCGCTTTTACATTTTATCTCCTATTTTATTTCCTTTATTTTATTTCCTTTTATCACCTAATTTTAACTTCAGCAAATCAGCACAGTGCTTAGACGACAAAGTTTGGATTACTACAAAAACGCAGAATTCTTTTACCCGACCAGCTTACATTCCGGGAAAGGAAAACACAACTGCCTCAAGGATAAGAGAAAATGCCTCTTCTGGAATCTACTTGCTGCACCAACTGCCACAGAATTTTACAAAGGATTGCAGTTCTTGAAACAAAGTTACTTACAGGACCACCAAACCAGACGGAGCACACAACAGAGCTTCATCATGGACACCCTCAGCATACCGGTGAGTCCCATGAAACTAGTGCTCCTCGACAGGTAGAGAAACAAGCCGATCGACTTACTAATCGATGGCACAAACAGGGAGCGAGACCCAAAGGCACTCGAGACATCAGATTGTCACGAGCATCACATATTGCCGCAGTAGCATCCTCTACCCCAGATACAGCTCTGACAAGGATTGCAAACACTGGTCTCCTACCACCGCCTATACATCTTGAGAACAGATTTGAAGTGCTAATGAATGTAAATGAGGAATCCCCAAATGTGATGAATGTGATCGAACTCAGACTGAATGGGCCAGTAGCTAACACTGATGCTAACTGGCGCTCAAGGTCGAGCAGACAGCGGCACTCAGCTCAGAGCGCAGCCGAGCCCAGGACTCTGATAGTGGGGGACTCCATAATCAGAAACATTAGCAGCAGGGACACAACTACGTGCTGCCTTCCACAAGCAACAACTTCTGATATAAACAGGGAACTTCAGAACATTCTGATGAAACATAAGACTGCAAATCGCAATATCTACTTCTCCCTCAATCATCCTTCAGCAGTGTGTGCCAATCCACTCAATCTGAACGGCACACACACACCTGGACACAGTATTAATGACCACAGGACTTCACTTCAGCAGCAAAATGGACATAACACCACTCCGCCACAACAACCTCTGCTCACGGACACAATCTCAGCTGAGCTCTGCCAACTGAGCTCACCACAGACAGACATATCAGAACTGCTTGAAGATTCATCACCCAAGGACGACTTCCTGGAAAACAGCCAGGGAAGCCAGGACAGCATATCACAGCCTCCGATAACACCAGAGCAACAGCCCCTTTCACCAGACACTTTCTTTCTCTCCCCAGCATCAGCATCGCCACTTCTGTGCTTCTCACAGAAAATGGAAGAACTAGTGCATGCTGGAACCAGACTATCCCACTCTTTTGCTGCGAGCCCCCAGATACCAACCAAAAAAAGACAGGCACCATTACCACCCAAGCCTGCGGGCCCAGCTCGCCCTCCCCCTCCTCCTGTGAGAGCTCTTCGGCCTCTGCCACAACGCCAGGGCCCACACCCTCCTCCATCTGCTCGAGGTGAACCAAAAACAACTGATACCAGCTCTCAGTGATATGTGTCGGGTCCCCGTTTTGATAACAGTAACTTTCTCAAATGTTTACAGAACAAACGGGAACCCAGTGTGCCTGTATCTTCCTCTATTGCTGTTCTATTACAAGATAGAAAGTCTAAGGCCTTCAATAGCCGTACAGCAAACCCAACTAATCTGGTGCCTATTACACGTCAAACTAATATTGCTGTGGGGAAAAGTAAGACTGTTAAGTTAGCACTCCTTAACATCCGCTCACTTAAAAATAAATCACTTCTAGTCAACGACTTAATAACCACAAACAATCTGGATTTTATGCTTCTAAATGAAACCTGGCTAGAAGACAGCTGCAGTGCAACAATCCTCAATGAAGCAGCCCCTCCTAACTTTACTTTTATGAGTGTCTGCAGAGCTGTTAAGAGAGGTGGGGGTCTAGCTGCTCTTTTTAAAGATATCTATCAATGTAAGCAAATATCATTTGGGAATTACTTGTCTTTTGAATATCTGGGTATTGTGTTGAAAGGTGCTCCACGCATTTTACTTATCATTATTTACAGGCCTCCAAAATACTCTCCAGCCTTTGCTGAGGACTTTACAGAACTGTTATCAACAATTACCTCAGAGTTTGACTGTTTTGCCATTGCTGGAGATTTTAACATCCACATAGATAGTGCAGAAACCAATATGGCAAAAGAAATCAATACTGTCTTAAAAACTTTTGATCTGACTCAGCATGTACATGGACCCACACACAATCGTGGACACACTCTAGATTTACTCATCAGTAAGGGTCTAAACATTTCATCGATTGTTATTAAGGATGTAGCACTGTCTGATCATTTCTGTATTTTCTTTGATATATTGATCTCTCCTGCCACTGAAGCTAGATCTGTGTCTGTCAAGAAGAGATGCTTAAATGAGAACACTAGTGTACTATTTATGAAGGCTATATCCTTAACACCAAGCATATCTGCAGACTCTGTTGATTTTCTCCTTGATTCCTTTAACTCAAAAGTTAAAACTGTAATTGATGATATTGCTCCTGTTAAAGTCAGGAAGAAGAGTGGCAGACAAAAAGCACCTTGGAGAAACTCAACAGCAGTGCAAAATATGAAAAGACAATGCAGAAAAGTAGAGCGCATGTGGCGGAAGACAAAACTTGTAGTCCATTATAACATCTACAAAGACTGCATCCATGCTTTTAATATGGAACTAGGCAAAGCTAGACAGACTTTCTTCTCAAATATTATAAACAGTAATTTAAACAACACACGCACTCTTTTTGCTACTGTAGAGAGACTGACAAACCCCCCAAGCCAGATTCCCAGTGAAATGCTCTCAGACAACAAGTGCAGTAAGTTTGCCTCTTACTTCTCTGAGAAAATCAATAATATCCGAAAGGTGATCAGCACATCCTTGAGTTGCCCTGGGGTTAGACAGATCAGACCACCTGAGAAATTAGTTACTATGTCTTAGTTACTATGTCGAGGTGATCTTTGCGGGTAACTCGTGGTAAAAATAAGAATTTTGAAATGCGATGGCACCAAAGAAGAATCCCGTACAGGCTGATGAGGTTGACGATATTAAAAGATCGCTTGACATGTTGGCGGAGGAACTTTCTGTTGTTAGACAACAACAGAAAACCATTATGGATTTGGTGGAAGAAGTCAAGTCCTTGAGGATACAAAACACAGAGAAGGATAAGCGGATTTCGTTATTGGAGAACCGGGTGGCTGATCTGGAGCAATATACCAGAATGAATGACATCATAGTCACCGGTTTGGAGACGAAACCCATTTCGTATGCCCGAGCGGCGGCAAAGTCACATGGAGAGGAGTTGAGCGAACAGGAGGTTGCTTCAGTGGAGCAACAGGTGATGGCGTTCTTCCACTCAAAGGGGATTGAGTTGGTCAAGGATAACATCGAGGCTTGTCACCCTCTCCCACGAAAAAACAAGACGGATAAACCGGTTATAATCATTCGGTTTTCCTCCAGGAAGCAAAAGACGGATCTGCTGAAGCAGCGAAGGCTGCTGAAGGGTACGGATGTGTATGTAAACGAGCATCTGACAAAGAAAAATGCAGACATCGCCAAAAAGGCCCGTTTTCTTAGAAAACAGAAGAAAATACAATCTACATGGACCAGGAACTGTAAAATATTCATCAAGCTCAACGGATCACCAGAACAAGCCAAAATACTAGTAGTCAGGAGCTTGGAGGAGTTGGATAAGTACCAATGACACAAAAAGAAAACAAGGTAAACTTAAGACAATAAACATGACAATCCCTGTCAACAAAAATATATCCATATCGAGATTAGAAACGTTTGCATACACAGAGCATGGAATACAAGACATAGATAATGACATTGACTCAGAAAATAACTTGTTTCACAATATCAACAACAACTGCAGTTATTACACAGAGGATGAATTTAATGTTACTTTCCAATCAGATGATAACATATCAATTATTCACTTCAACAGCAGAAGCCTTTATGCCAATTTCCTAAATATTAAGGAGTATTTGAGACAATTCAAGAACCCATTTAATATTATAGCAATATCGGAGACATGGATTAGTATTGATAAGGGTGTGGATTTTGAGATGGATGGATATGAACTGAACTATAATAACAGAGTAAAAAAGAGTGGAGGAGGTGTGGCAATATATGTGGATAAAAGATTGAAGTATAATGTGGTAAAGAGCATGACAGCAGCTGTTGATAACTTACTAGAATGTATTACAGTAGAAATATGTGTGGAAAAGGTAAAAAAATATTATTGTGAGTTGTTTATACAGAGCTCCCGGATCAAGCATTGAGTTATTCAAAGATTGGATAGAAAATATGTTTTCCAAATCATTGCAAAAGAGTCTGTTTATATGTGGGGATTATAACATTGATTTATTAAATCCAAAAAAGCATCAGATGACAGAAGATTTCATTAATACCATGTACAGTATGGGTCTATATCCAAAAATTACTAGACCTAGTAGAATTACCTCATATTGTGCAACTTTAATAGATAATGTTTTCACAAACATTATGGGAGATAACTTGGAAAGTGGGCTATTGTTTAATGACATTAGTGACCATTTACCTGTCTTTATTGTCTATCACTGTACTTACTGGAAACCTAAGTATCAAAATCAGTATAAATACAAGAGGGAAAGAACTGAAGAAAACATCAATGCATTTAAGAATGATTTGTTAAAACAAAATTGGAAAGATGTGTTTAAAGAAGATAAAGACATCAATAAAGTGTATGATGCATTTCTAAATGTTTTTACATCATTGTATGATAAAAATTGTCCGGTAAAACAATACAGTTATAGACATAAACAAACAAATAGTCCTTGGATCACTAAGGGTCTGAAAAATGCCTGCAAAAAGAAAAACACATTATACAGGAAATTTATAAAATGTCGAACTGTTGAAGCAGAAAACAAATATAAAAAATATAAGAATAAATTAACCAGTATTATGAGGATATGTAAGAAAGAGTATTATAATAAAATTCTAGATAAGAATAAAAGCAATATGAAAGGTTTGTGGAAGGTGTTAAACAGTATTATAAGAAATGAAGCCGGAAATAAAAACACTGGTTATCCAGAGTATTATATTGAGAAGGATAAGATAGTAAACAATATGAAAGATGTGGTTCATGGTTTCAATAAATTCTTCATAAATGTAGGACCAGATTTAGCAGACAAAATTCAGGACTGTGAAGTAAAAAATGAAGTTGTTGCAGATCTTTTGGACAGAAACCTTAATTCTATTTTCCTTAAAGCAGTTAAAGAAAAAGAGGTTCTACAGATTGTAAAAAAATGTAAAAGTAAAGCCTCAGTGGATTGGAATGGTATTGATATGGTATTGGTAAAAAAAGTTATTACGAAGATAGTAGAACCATTAACAAACATATGTAACTTGTCTTTTCAAACCGGTAAATTTCCAAATAAAATGAAAATAGCAAAGGTAATACCACTATATAAGAGTGGAGACAGACATTACTATACAAATTACAGGCCGGTTTCATTACTCTCCCAGTTTTCTAAAATCCTTGAAAAGCTTTTTGCAGAAAGAATGGATAATTTTATTGAAAAATATAAACTCTTAGTTGACAGTCAATATGGATTCAGAACAAATAGATCAACATCCTTAGCGTTAATGGAATTAATTGAGGAAATTACAAATAGTATAGATAACAAAAAATATGCAGTAGGAATTTTTATAGATTTAAAGAAAGCATTTGATACGATCAATCATGATATTATGATCAGTAAACTGGAAAAGTATGGCATTAGAGGAGTAGGATTAAACTGGGTGAGTAGCTATTTACGAAACAGGCAACAATTTGTGGAAATTGGTGAATATAAATCAACTTGTATGAATATAACTTGTGGAGTGCCACAGGGGTCAGTTCTTGGTCCAAAGCTTTTTATTTTATATATAAATGATGTATGCAGAGTTTCTAATATGTTAAATTTTATTTTATTTGCAGATGATACCAGTATTTTCTGTTCTGGTGACAATGTACAACAGCTTTTGGAGATAATCACATCAGAAATGAAAAAATTAAAACAGTGGTTTGATGTGAATAAATTGTCATTAAATTTAAGTAAAACAAAGATAATGTTATTTGGGAAACACAAAAAAAATCCTGATATAAAATTGGAAATAGACAACGTTTGTATTGAAAGAGTTTATGAAAATAAATTTCTTGGTGTGATTATTGACCACAAAATCTGTTGGAAACCTCAGATAAATTATGTCAAAGCAAAAGTAGCTAAATCTATATCAATACTTGTGAAATCAAGGCATATTTTAGATCATAAATCTTTACATACACTCTATAATACTCTCATTTTACCGTATTTAAGTTACTGTGTGGAGATATGGGGTAATACCTACAAAACCAACCTACAGCCATTATGCACATTACAAAAAAAAGCTATAAGAATTATTAATAATACAGGACACCTTGAACATACCAATCTATTGTTTTTTAAATCACATATATTAAAGTTCATTGATTTGGTTAAATTTAAGACTGCTCAAATTTTGTACAAAGCAAGAAATAATTTACTTCCAGGAAATATGCAAAAAATGTTTATGAATAGGCAGGGTGGGTATAACTTAAGAGGGGAATATAATTTCAAAAAATTCAAAGTCAGAACAAATATGAAAAGCATGTGCATAACGGTATGTGGTGTGAGTTTGTGGAATGGTTTGGAGTTGGAGCTAAAAAACAGTACAAATATATATAAGTTTAAAATATTGTATAGAAACATGCTTATAAAAGGATACAGGGATGAAGACAGGTAATGTTGGGCGGGGATATTATACAGACTGTAAAGGTACAGGTGATTATAATGTGCTGGGCTTCACAGTAAATTATTATGTTTGGCTGTTGTGTTTCTGTTTTCATTGTTTTTTGGGGTGTTTGGTTTAGGTTTGTAAAGAAAGGGTGTAAATAAGTGTTTAAGTAATTATGAGCATTGAAATTAGGGGTGGGAAGTAATAAGCTTTGGCTTCCTCCTGCTCCTTTTCGAACACATTAGTTATTTATTCAAATATTGTGGATAAATACTTTGTTTGTTTTGTTTTGTTTTGTTGCTTTGTTTACAACTTATATATGTTATATTGTATTTTCTTTGTCTATTTGTAATATGTTCGAAACAAAAATATAAATGAAATGAAATGAAATGAAATGAAATGACTTCAAAGAAATTGATGGCAAAACTTTGGAAGAAACCGTACAGCACCTTAAAACATCAACCTGTGCTCTTGACACACTTCCCACATCATTTTTCAAAAGTGTGTTAAACAGTTTAGAAGCAGATCTTCTAGAAGTGGTAAATGCCTCACTACTCTCTGGGAGTTTTCCAAACTCCCTGAAAACTGCAGTTGTCAAGCCCCTCCTGAAAAAGAACAATCTGGATAAGACCATATTAAGCAACTATAGGCCGATCTCAAATCTTCCTTTCATAGGCAAGATCGTTGAAAAAGTTGTCTTCAATCAGCTGAACAAATTCTTAAGCTCGAATGGATACTTTGACAATTTTCAATCTGGTTTCCGACCGCACCACAGCACAGAGACAGCGCTCATAAAGATAATAAACGATATTCGCTTAAATACTGATTCAGGCAAATTATCAGTGCTGGTACTACTCGACCTCAGTGCTGCATTTGACACTGTCGATCATAACATACTTCTTGACAGGCTGGAAAACTGGGTGGGGCTTTCTGGGATAGTACTAAAATGGTTCAGGTCATACTTAGATGGGAGAGGTTATTATGTGAGTATAGGAGATCATAAGTCTTAGTGGACATCCATGACATGCAGAGTCCCTCAAGGCTCAATTCTTGCGCCACTCCTGTTCAACCTCTATATGCTCCCAATGAGCCAAATAATGAGAAAGAACCAAATTGCTTACCACAGCTATGCAGACGACACACAGATCTACTTAGCCCTATCGCCTAACGATTACAGCCCCATTGACTCCCTGTGCCAATGCATTGATGAAGTCAACAGTTGGATGTGTCAAAACTTTCTTCAGTTAAACAAAGACAAAACTGAAGTCATTGCGTTTGGAAACAAAGATGAAGTTCTCAAGGTGAACGCATACCTTCACTCTAGGGGTCAAACAACTAAACATCAAGTCAGGAATCTTGGTGTGACACTAGAGTCAGACCTTAGTTTCAGTAGTCATGTCAAAGCAATAACTAAATCAGCATACTATCATCTGAAAAATATTGCAAGAATTAGATGCTTTGTTTCCAGACAAGACTTAGAGAAACTTGTTCATGCTTTCATCACCAGCAGGGTGGATTACTGTAATGGACTCCTCACTGGCCTTCCCAAAAAAACCATAAGACAGTTGCAGCTCATACAGAACGCTGCTGCCAGAATTCTGAGCAGAACCAGAAAATATGAACATATCACACCAGTCCTCAGATCTTTACACTGGCTTCCAGTTAAATTTAGGATTGATTTTAAAGTATTATTACTAGTATATAAATCATTTAATGGCCTAGGACCTCAATACATTGCAGATATGCTCACAGAATATAAACCCAACAGATCACTCAGATCATTAGGATCATATCAGCTAGAACTACCAAGGGTTCACTCTAAGCATGGCGAGTCCGCTTTTAGCTATTATGCCAGCCGCAGCTGGAACCAGCTTCCAGAGGAGATCAGACGTGCTCCTACAGTAGTCACATTCAAATCCAGACTAAAAACACATCTGTTTAACTATGCATTTAATGAATGAGCACTGTGCCAATGTTCGTCCGACTGTCTGTACTGTACTGTATTTTATTTTTTTATTTTTTTATAAACTGTTTTAATTATTCTTATTTCTTTTTATTTTAATTTCTTCTATGTAAAGCACTTTGAATTGCCACTGTGTATGAAATGTGCTATATAAATAAACTTGCCTTGCCTTGAATTGCCTAAAAGTGGAAAAAAATGACAAAGACTTGCCTCGTAAGCTGAGGAGGCATATTCTCCAATATCTAGAAGGGGAAGATGTTATTTCACAAGAGGATGAAGGGATGTCTCTATTGCTGCAAGTAAATGACAAAATTGAGGAAATCAAAGGGAAAATTGACGATAATGACGTAGCTCAGCTCCAACAAATAGCGCAAGAGCGCCACCCGGTGGTTAAAATCGCACCCAGCAATCCAAATGAACAAGGAGATGTTTCTGTTCCGAATGCAACAGGAGCAGCTTCCCAAAATGTTTCATTTGTCCATCCACTGTACAGAATAGAATAAAAAATAATTGGACAAATCGGAGAACCAAACCAAAAGGATAAATTAGCGCACACTAGTTTGGAAAGACAAATCCAAAGAGCACTAAAAAAAGGATATGATGAGGGAGAAGTCGTAGAAGCTGTCATTCAAGCTATAGCTCCAGGAACAAAACTGAAGAGTTATCTTGAAAGTAGAGTTGATCTGTCATTGCAAGTTCTCAGACAGATATTACGGACTCATTACATTGAGAAGGATGCTACAGATTTGTACCACTCCCTCACGTGCGCTGTTCAAGATTCAAAAGAAACACCCATTCAGTTTTTAGTGCGAGCTATGGATCTGAGACAACAAATTGTTTTTGCTTCAGAAAGAGTTAAATCTGGTTTGAAGTACAGCGCAGAGCTAATCCAAAATCAGTTCCTCCAAACAGTACTCACTGGCCTCCATGATGACGCCATCCGTACAGACATAAAGCCATACTTACAGAATCCGAAAGTTGAAGATGAAGTCCTTTTGGAGAAAGTGACAGCTGCATACACCCTGGAAATGGAAAGAAAGAATAAGTTGTCAACTACATCAAAAGCAAAGATGATCAAAATTGCAGCGGTTAGTGAGGAAAGTGAGGAATGTGGAAAGGAAAGCTACGTTCACAAACCAAACAATAAGAATAAACACTGTGAGACGAACAAACGTGATACACTAATGGAAAAGGTTGACCAAGGTAATAAAGCTATATGTGAAGCTATTCAGGATCTCACCACTCAAATTGCTAGTCTCCACCAGACCTCTAAGCCCCAACCAATGAGAGTGAGTGAACAGCCGAACCGAAAATATCGACCACAGCCAAAGACTGTAAAGAGGAAACAGTGTCAGCGGTGCCAATTGTCCAATCCGGAAGGAAGGTGTAGTCACTGTTATAAGTGTGGCAGCGCAGAACACTGGGCATCAGGTTGTAGAATGAGAAATACCTCAGCCAGTACAAACAAAATTGAAATTCTGATTCATCCTGCCGAAAACACAGACAACGTGGATCTGTTCAGCTTAAGAGCACCACTCACTGATAAACAACGACAAATACCCAAGCTAGTAGGGAGGAGATGCCTAGTTCGAGCCTCCTTAGAGGGAGTTGACACTTCAATACTGTGGGACACCGGTTCACAGGTATCAATAGTGGGAACGAACTGGAAAAGAAAATACCTGCCAGATGTTAAGGTGAGACCAGTGGGGGAGCTGCTTGAGGAGGGAGCACTGGAGCTCTCAGCCGCAAACGGAACAGACATTCCATATGATGGATGGATGGAAATCAAATTCACCTTGTCTAAGAATGCTGTGGCTGGGATGAGTGACAAACCTGTTGTGGTCCCAATCCTGGTTGCCAGCAGTGACATTGAACGCCCCATCATTGGCTTTAATGTGATTGAAGAGCTAGCATTGACGAACGACACCTGTGGAGACTGTACTCCTTCTGGTCACATGATGGAAAAGCTGTGCTCAGCACTGGAGGTAGGGCGCAAAACGGCGAGAGCTGTCTTGTCTGTTTTAAAGAAACGAAAGTTTGAGGACCAACCCCACATAGCCAGAGTAGGCAGACAACCAGTGACCATCCCGAAAAACAAAGTGGTAGCAGTGCCATGCGGCCTACTAAATAAGAGAGTGTTGAATTCGTCACATGTAGTGTTGGAGCCGAACCATGAGACACCATGGCCAACAGGCTTAGTCATCAGAGAGCAGTTAATTCAGCTCCCTTCTAAAGATAACGGTAAAATCGTCGCAGACAAAGTCTACGTTTGATCAGAGACCTGAGGCGCAAGACAGCAGCAGTGTCACCTCACTTGCACAGCAATCCAGCTCTATGCCACAAGCTGAACCCTGGGACCCACCTGTGGACCTAAGCCATCTGCCAGATGACCAACGGCAACAGGTACAACAAATGCTCAGAGAGGAATGTGATGTTTTTGCAAAGGATGAGTGGGACACGGGTTGTATCAAAGATTTGCAAATGGACATACAATTAAAAGACAATGTGCCTGTGCAAAGAACATACAATGCAATTCCTAGACACCTCTACCAATAAGTGAAAACTCACATACAGGACTTACTCAGTCGAGGCTGGATCCAGAAGTCTTGTTCGTCATATTCTTCGCCTGTGGTATGCGTGAGGAAGAAAGATGGAGGTCTACGCTTGTGCATAGACTGCAGACTGCTGAACGGGAAAACACAGCCGGATCGTCATCCAATCCCAAGAATACAGGAGATCCTGGAAAACCTGGGGGGCAACTCCTGGTTCACGGTGTTGGACCAGGGCAAGGCCTACCACCAGGGCTTCATGAGTGAGAAACGTACACCCTGCACCGCATTCATAACACCATGGGGACTGTATGAATGGGTGAGGATCCCGTTTGGGCTTACTAATGCTCCTGCAGCTTTTCAGCGCTACATGGAGGGATGCCTGGGAGATCTGAGAGATGAGGTGTGTGTCCCATATTTAGATGATGTGTTAGTGTTTAGCTCCAGCTTTGAACAACATATCCAAAACGTGAGACAGGTACTGCGACGGCAAAGAGAGTGTGGTATAAAACTGAGGCCAAAAAAATGTGCCTTTTTCAAAAGTGAGGTCTGTTATGTGGGTCGAGTAATCTCTGCAGAGGGATACAAGATGAATCCCAAAGAGGGGGAAGCAGTTCAAGCCCTGAAGCATGAGACACCAACCACTGTGCGAGAGGTGAGGAAGCTGATGGGTTTCCTCAGTTACTATAGATCCTATATACCAGACTTCTCCAGGATAGCCAAAACTCTCTACAAACTGTTAGCAAAGCCTAAGTCTGAACAGACGCAAAGCCAAAAGAGAAAGAATGTAAGCCGTAAGTCTGCTCAGTTGCCACCATCCCATGCTGTCCAGTGGACAAAGATTCACCAGGAAATACTGAACAGGATGGTAGATCAGCTAACAAATCCACCAGTGATGGCATATCCGGACTTGGAGAAACCCTTTGTACTTCACGTGGATGCCTCAGAAGAGGGCTTAGGTGCAGTTTTGTACCAGTGTCAAGAGGGTGTTCTTAGGGTCATTGCCTATGGCTCACGGACATTGTCACCGGCAAAAAAGAATTACAAGCTACATTCTGGCAAATTAGAATTCTTGGCACTAAAATGGGCCATCACAAAACGTTTTCGTGACCACCTGTTCCATGCACCTGACTTTGTGGTGTATAGTGACAATAATCCCTTGACCGATGTCACGAGGTCAGCAAAGCTCAATGCAGCAGGACACCGCTGGGTGGCAGAGCTGGCGGATTATAGATTCACATTGAAGTACAGATCCGGAACAGCAAACAGAGATGCGGATTTCCTGTCACGAAGACAAAAGCCCATTGAAGAGATCATGCGAGTGTGTACAGAGGAATGCCCTCAGGAAGCTATAGAATGCATCGGAAAAGCCCTGGAAAGAGATAAAACCCAAGATGTTGATTGGATCTCTGATGTCACATGTAACATCGATGCACTGCCAGAGGGGTGTAACATCTCAGAACCAATCCAACCTCTAGCAGTGGAAGACATCAGAGTTGCCCAGAATGCAGACTTAGCCATTAGCAGAGCTCTGGCTTTGAAAAAAACACATTCACTCTTGAAACATAAAGACAAGCTGGCAGAAAGTGGAGTAGTGAGACAACTTCTCCGAGAATGGCCCCATCTAAAGATTGACGGAGATGGCATCCTCAGAAGAGAGACTGCAACGAGAAAGCAGTTAGTTGTTCCTGAGTCCCTGAAGCCTATTGTGTACAAGCATCTCCACAGGGAAATGGGACACTTAGGTGCCGAACGAATGGTGGCTCTCGCAAGAGAACGGTTCTTCTGGGCAAAGATGAGACAGGAAATGGAACACTATGTTACCCAGATGTGTCGCTGCATAAAAAGGAAAAAACCTAACAGAATAACCTCTGCACCGTTTGAGATTATATCCATCGACTACCTACACTTAGATAAGTGTAAAGGGGGTGAGGAGTATATACTTGTAGTAGTGGATCATTTTACCAAATACGCACAGGCCTACGCAATGAAAGACAAGTCTGGGAAGACCGCGGCCAGAAAACTCTTTGACGACTTTATTATGCGTTTTGGTTTTCCATCCAAGATACATCATGATCAAGGAAAAGAGTTTGAAAATACTCTCTTTCGCAGGCTACAAGACTACTGCGGTATTCGCCATTCACGCACCTCCCCATACCACCCTCAAGCTAATCCTGCAGAGCGCTTCAACAGAACGCTGCTGGGTATGTTGCGCACGCTTGAAGAGTCTCAGAAGTCAAGGTGGAAAGAACACCTAAACAAAGTGGTCCATGCCTATATCTCAACTGTGCATGAAGCGACGGGATTCTCCCCATTCTTCCTTCTCTTTGGTCGTGAGCCAACTTTACCAGTCGATCTAATGTTCCCCAAGGAAGGAGGAGAAAGGAACCAGTCACAGACTGACTGTGCAGAGAAATGGAGAGAAGTCATGCAAGAAGCCTATGCTATTGCGATGCAAAACATGAAGAAAAGTGCAAGGAGAGGACAGAAAAACTACAATCAGCGCACATGGAGTTCCGTTCTGGAACCAGGTGATCATGTCCTGGTGAGAAACCTCACGCCCAGAGGCGGTACTGGAAAGCTGCGTAGCCACTGGGAAGACATGATTCATGTTGTCAAGGGAAGAAAAGGACCTGATAGTCCAGTATACGTGATTGAACCATTGCAAGGAACGGGGAGAAGACGGGTGTTACATCGTAACCTACTTCTACCATGCCCTTATTTGGTTGAAGAGCCAGAAGGTCATGAACCCAACCTTGAGGAGAAAAACAACAGTAGAAAAGCAAAACGGACAACAAGAAGGGATCATACAGCCAGACATGATACTTACCGAACAGATGCAGACAGTTCCAGTGAGGAGGAGTATCGTCTATGGACAGCAGTGGGACATGCCGAGACACCTCTGAATGCAGAAGCAGAAGAGTTCTGTCCGAGAACAGAGACACCCCGAGACAGGCCTGAGAGGGCGCTTGTACCGGAGTTACAGCCTGAAGAGGAGCCTACTGAGGAGAGACATAGCTCGGAGAGGGAGATTGATGATCCAGCTGTTGAATCAGAGGGTGATAAGAGTGATACAGAGATGTGGAGAAACAGGCTAAGGAGAGCTAGGCAGCCCAGGCATATCTACACCTATGACCAGCTAGGCCAGCCAACCTTTCAACAGCTGAAGACCTGCTATGTGGGTGTGAAGACGTCCACAGGAACTGCCTGTGACTTCTCTACCAGATCATCATTTGTGTATCCTTTTTATCATGAATAGATATAAAAGACACACAGAGATAATCTTATGCGTTAGTTTATGGTTCATGTTACAGTTCATGGTAGTAGCTAACACAATACAGAACAGGTAATCTGGACAGTTATTTAAGTAATAAGTACAGAAACAGGTTATTATCCTAGTATATTGAAATAAAAGCAGTAGTGTAATATATAAGCAGTAATTACATGGACAGTAGTTGTGTGTACACTTACGGTATATATTACTAAATACATGGCTTTGGAATATGTAGACACATAAGTTTGGGTGTATTTGGTATTTTCCTTGTCCCTTTGTGAAGATTGGGGGGCCCACCAATACTTCAATGGATTATTCACCCTTTGATACTAATGGACTATGGACACTTAGTCTAGTATTGTTGCCATGAGAGACTTGCCAAAGAAAAAAAAAAAGAATACTGAGAGATAATATGTTATAACCACCCTGTAATGTATGATGTGTGTGGAAATACTTACCTGTCTACTTACCTTCCACCAGAGTATGTGAGCGGAGTGGAGCGGAAAGAATTTGCGCTCCACGCTCAAAGCATTTCATAATTACTTCGCTCAAGCTCCGCTCTAGGTGTACAATTTTCCGCTCCTCGCTCCGTTCCCACTCCGCCCTTAATACGTCTCACTCCGTATTCGCTCCATGGTAAATTTTTATCCTTTTTTTTTTTTTTTAAATAACACCAACCTCTGATCAGAAAATGCATGTAGCCTACTGTAAAACGAATATGCAGTACTAAGAGAAACACATACACATACTTTATTGGAATTTTGAACAGCCGTTCAAAAGTCAAGTCACCGTTATGGTGATCATTGTTTGCTTTAGTTGGGCTCTTGACTCTTAAATTATTAACTTTAGATTTTGTTTGGCTGCTGTATCTGAGTTATAACTACCAGATGAGCAAAATCAAAAGTTGATCAGGTGGTGTTGGTTATGTTTTGACATAATCATAATTTGACCTGGGGCCTGTACCATGAAGCCGGATTAGGTGGCTAGCCATGTTTCAGCTTAGTCAGCAAATTGTTTGACGAGCACTTCGTAGAGAAAGTTTTTAGCCAGACAAAATCCCCTTGCCTTAACTGATAGTTACTTTTATGAAAGATACAGATTTTCCACGGAAGGAATGTCTTATCTTTGCGAACTTCTTGAGCCGCACATAAAGAATTTAACACGTCGAATTCATGCACTTACTGTAGCGCAAATTGTATTGCGTTGTTTTTTTTTTTTTTTTTTTTTTTGCAAGTGGTACATTCTTGCACGGTGGGTGACGCACAGAAGCTAGGGGAAAACATATGTTTGTCGAACCATTCGCAAGGTGGTCCTCGCTCTGCAGGAGTACATGAAAAGTTTAATTAATAATGTTCCCCAGACATTTATCGACCATGTCCGTAAAAGAGGGCTTTTATAAAAAAAAATTCTCAAAAAGCAAATTTCACAAATGTACTACACAGTATAATACATGTTAAGAATTATTTTTAATCTTTTTTTTATTATTCTTCTGATAATCTTATGATAGGATTCCCAAGTCATTGCAACATGTATGCAGTCTATTGCTCCAATCTCCACTGCTCAGATTATGTTAATAGGAAGTCCTATCACAGCCTTAATGTTCAGGTAGAGATGATGTGAATATGTGAGATGATTATTTTCTGTGAGATGAATCTTTAAATTAATAGTAACTTTAACAGATATAACAATGATCTACTAAGCATTTCATCTGCAGACGACTTGTGGTCATGAACATATGATCAAGTTTGGATGCCAAATGGCCTGGCTCCAGTGCTTGTCTTACAAATTTTCCATGAGTCTGTGTTGTGTCAGCGCTTTGAGGAAAGCAAGTTAAATTTGGTACAATACAAAACACTGTTCATTTAAACTGAGATAGAAAAACCTACACAATAACCCCCTATCATGACCCTCAGACAGGGCCACAGCACCGCTTCAATGTGGCCCTCAGTAAAACCAGAGTGAAGATAGAGATGACCTTTGGCATCCTAAAGGCACATTTCAACTGTGTTCGGCGCTTCAGAGTCACCAGAGCGGGCATCGCAGATAGTGGCTGCATGTGCCATTCTGCACAATATAGCCACCAGTAGAAAGGAGCGAGAAACAACACAAAACCAGCTTCTCCCCGATGAAACTGACCCGATCACACTTGACCACCCAGCTGGTGCAGATAGATGCAATCACCATACGGTACAATTATGTACTTTATTTTCTGAGAGTGTATGTAGAGCCAGCCCTGATTGGCTGCTTGAATCTCAATTTAAAAGAACGTCCAGTTCGCGGCCTTTCATTATTTTGGCCATCGGTGGAGAAGAAGTCATAGCACGGTTACTCATGGTTCTTACAGGGCTTTCAACCGAGGAGGTCCTTCAGAAAATATCAGAAGCAGGCATAGAAGTAACCGGCATAGAGATGAAAGGACATGAAATGGACTTTCAGGCAAATGACACTTATTCAGATGATAAATTATATGTCACAGTTAGACATTGAGTTTAAAATTAAATGTTGGAAAATGTGAAAATGAAAAGGATTTAATACATTTTTATTTTAATTCTGCGTGTTTAATATATATATATATATATATATATATATATATATATATCATTATAGTCAACGATTGTAGCCTGTCAAAGCCAATTTTGTACCATTTTTGAAGGGTCCATTTTTGTACTGTTAAATAAAGGTACAAAATTGTCACCACAGGTACAAGACTGGTCTCTTAAGGTACAAATCACAAGGGTACAAATATATTGTACCCTTGAGGGTACAGCCCCAGTGACAAGCCATTGTACCCCTAAAGGTACAATTATGTACTTTATTTTCTGAGAGTGTACAATTGTTTCTTAACTTGCCTGTGACGTATGCAGTGCCCAAATTATTATTTTGGACAGACAAGTGAAACCCACCTCTCAATTAAATGAAATGTTCTCATTAATTTATGGAGAACGAAAGAAATAGATTCGTTCAGTGTAGACATAATCACTAATTTAGTAATTTCGCTTGCGTCCGATGTAGAAAAAATGTACAAAAAGCAACTTATGATGGTAGAGCTTTCAGCTTATAGATTCCTCTATCCTAGAGAGAGTGAAGTGCTACTAAGTGCTAATGTGGATTTCTGTCTAGATATGCAATAAACATTTTGCAAAAGAAAAGCTCAAAAAGGTTAATTATAGATATCAGAAACACACCCGTTCACTGGTAATTTTCCTCAGCTGTAGGCAAAGGCAAGTTTCAAATCAGTGCTTCTCCGGGAGACTAGCACTAAATTAATCCACTAGTTTAGTGGCATCTACTGTTTTAGAAGAGGAAGTTGCTCAACTGCATTTGTGAGAAAATCTGCCTGGACACATTTGTGATAAAATCGAGCCGAGAGATCTCATAAAAAGTGAAGTGTCACACAATCATAACAGACAGATATGCATTTGTACACAGCAAAATCCCCAGTGTTAAATTAACACTCCTCAGTGTTTATATGTGTCCACACTACAGGGTGTTAAAAATTAACACTGAAGCAGTGTTGAAGTTAATGAGATAATTAAGTTAACACTGAAGCAGTGTTGAAGTTAATGCAATAATTAAGTGATTAATTAAGTGATGATTGGCTATTAGTGGTGACACCTGATGTTAATAAGCAGAATCATTGACGGAAAGAGAAAAAACAATAACAGAAAAAAGAGAAACACAAGAACTACTGACTTCGAGTCATTACATATTGTTGCACTTATTATTACCAGTTTGACTTTATTTCTGTCATACATCGACAGAAGTTCTTGAGATTTAACAGAAGTTTAGACGGTAATGTTTTATGGGATTTTTCTTTTCAAGTTACCATTTTGGTGGTCAGTGTTTGCTTTAGTTGGGCTCTTGACTCTTTTCATTTTTTAATATTAGTTTTTCTCTGGTTGCTATAACTCTGTGTTTATAAAGCACATTTGTTACTGCAAGAGAAAACATGACCTGCTCACAATATGTTTTGATGATAAAAACATTATCATGTAGTGTCCTGATTCACTGATGTGAGAGTCTAAATTTTTGACTATATGCTTGATGTCTTGTTTTAGTATTGGTGGTTGTAGCTCTGAGATTCTACAGTTTGAGATCCAACAGCAATATCAAAAATTTTGAAAATACTTTGAGCAAAGAAGTTATTGTGTTTAAACGCACAGACATCAAGAATCAGCATATGAGTCTCAACAATGGTGACAATAAACAAACTAGTGACAAACAGATCAACTCTGAACATCACAAAACAAGCTACTAAAGTCAGAACAAAACAATAGCAAAATAAAAGCCAACAGAAAAAACAATGAAAATTACAGGACAATTCAGCTGCATAATTTATTCATGCTGCAATGCATGATGTCAGCCATTGATGCGTTCTGATTGGTGGCTCCCATCATGCACTGCAACATTAAGCATTTGTTTGATTGTCACCATTGTTGAGATTCATATGTAGATTCTTGATGTCAGTGTGTGATCCTTCAGATCTTTAAAACATTGCTGGAAGTAACTACTGTAGTGAAAAATTAATAAAACAATTAGATAATCAGTTTATAATGCTGGGTGACATCATTGAATCAGGTCACTAGTAATTTCATCATTGAAACATAACCAGGGCTGAATTTCCAAAAGCATCTTAAGCCTAACTTGATTGCAGACCAACTGCAACAAATGGTCTATACCAGGGATAGGCAACTCCGGTCCTGGAGGGCCACTGTCCTGCAGAGTTTAGCTTCAGCCCTGATAAACACTCACCTGTCTGTATCTATCTAGTAATCCTGAAAACACTGATTGCCTTGTTCAGGTGTGTTTAATTAGGGTTGAAGCTAAACTCTGCAGGACAGTGGCCCTCCAGGACCGGAGTTGCCTATCCCTGGTCTATACGCTCAAATTAGGCTTGCGATGCTTTCAGGAAACACAGCCCAAATCATAGTTTCTCTTGCTACAACACATATGCTCTATAAGCACAGAGTTGGAGCAGCCATAGAAATACTAATGTTATATAGTAAAGGGTCAAGAGCCCAACTAAAGCAACCACTGACCACCATAATGGTGACATGAAACGAAACATTCCATCAAACATTACCATCTAAACTTCTGTTAAGTCTAAATAAGACCGTGTGTAGATGTATGACAGAAATAAAGTCAAACTGGTAAAATAATAAGTGCAATAATGGTTCAAAGTCAGTAGTTCTTGTGTTTCTCTTTTTTCTGTTCTTGTTTCTCTTTCCTTCAGTGATTCTGCTTGTTATCATCAGGTGTCACCACTAATGGCCAATCATCACTTAATTAATCACTTAATTATCTCATTAACTTCAACACTGCTTCAGTGTTAACTTAATTAACTCATTAACTTCAACACTGCTTCAGTGTTAATTTTTAACACCCTGTAGTGTGGACACATATAAACACTGAGGAGTGTTAATTTAACACTGGGGATTTTGCTGTGTATGCACTAGATTTGGTATTTGTTCAAAGGTTACATGCAATTTGTAGGATGGTTTGTATTTATTTGTGAAGTATTATCTTGGCTCATTTATTTATATTTGTAAAACACAATACATATTTGTTACTCCACTGCATTTTCACTCAAACTGCCCTTTGTGCTTGCACATTGCTTTCTGTTTGTTTGCGAGTCGAGTTTTCCTTTGTGAAGTAGATCCAGTTTGTTTGCAAAATGCTGGATTTGTTTGTTTAATTTTGGCACATAATTCGCTCCATACATGCGGTCTGGCTCCGAGTCCCAAAATGTGATCATTCTGACACCTCTACGCTGGTCAATGGCTAAATCATCCTTCCTCTCATCCTCCCTCCCTTCCGGCCTACCTGTGGAGCAACACTCGTCCCGCCCGTTTGGCTGGTTAAAAGTGTGAAAGAACTCCCAAAAAAATGACACCCCAATTCTGACATCTACACAGCAAAAACGTGTGTTAAATTAACTCTCCTGGGTAGGGCTGGGCGATTTAAATCGCGATATTGTTATGCGCATCTCGTCAGTAAAGCCGGTTCCTTGATTAGTAGTAAATCACCATCACCTGCTTTCAGATGAAGCAGAATTTACTACAAAGAGCCGTAGTTAACTGACAAGCTGAGCCAAATCACATCAATATCGCGGACGTATCGCCAGCGATATTTAATGCGATATGGCTCAGCTTGTCAGTTAACTACCCCAGATAGCAAAAATCATCTGGCCCAGATCTGGCCCGGACACTTCGTAAGTTCTGGGCCAGATCCGCGCAACGGACTCAGGCCGGTGTCTTTTGGCACAACGGGCCAACACCGGCACGGATCCGTTTTTTTTCTCATCTGGACCAGAACTGGGCCAGCTCCGGATTCCTTTATGGCGATTTGGCCCAATTGTGGGCCAGATCTGGTCCAGCTCTGTTCTGGATCTGGTCCAGAATCATGCCGGATCAGGGCCAGCTCATTTTGTTGACAGTACACAAACACTCGCTCTATCTAAGTAGTATACATATCTAGAATTTCATGAATCTTCTCAGTTACATGATCTAATCTTATGGTCTTATGCCACTGATATTTTTTCTGTTTTTAACACAAAATGCTTAGGCAATAAAAAGTTGAATTACTGTACTTTTTTACACTAAAATACCACCTGATAATCTAGTGTCAGCACTAACTCACAGTAACTACTTCACAGTAAACATGCATTCAAAGAAAAATTATTTGAACAATAAATTTGACATATTCAAGGGCTTTATCTTTTGATAATTTTTTTTATTAAGCATACTGTATTAAAACAAATTCACAAAACAATGCAAAACAGTGCCACTGTGCATCTTTTCTTTTTATTTTGATCATTTTTGCACAAGTACTCAGTTTATATAAAACACTTAAGTCTCTAATTGCCATTTAAGGGATAGTTCACACAAAAAATGTAAATTCTGTCATTAATTACTCACTTTCATGATGTTCCAAACCCGTAAGACTTTCATTCATCTTCTGAACACAAATTAATTGAGATCTTTTTAATGAAATCTAAGATTTCTTTCCTTCCATTGACAGCTAAGCAACTACAAGTTGAACAGTAAAGAAGATTTTTAGCTGAAAATGTGGTCCTTGATGATTCGTATAATGCAAGTCAATAGCTACAGTAAGTTTGAGAGTTAAAAAATCTTCTTTACTGTTTCACTGAAAAAGTCACCTATATCTTGGATGGTTTGAGGGTGAATAAATTAAGAGCAAATTTTCATTTCTCAGTGAACTTTCCCTTTAAAACAGGGACACAGTCTCAGAACTTTTCTCAATGTATATTTGAAAGAATGTTTTGAATGGGTATTCATGTTGTGTAGTGACATAAGCCTCATGAATGTATTATTTATCCCCAAAAAATGTGGCATTGATCAAAGGCAGTGAAAAGCTGCAAAGAAATAACATACAAAAAATAATGGCAACACTTTACAATAACCCACTAAGCAAAATGATGTCCAAAAGACGTCTTTTCAACGTCTTTGTCACAAAAGTCGGACGTTGAAAAGACGTCCACTGAGGAGCCAGAATGAAAGTTTTTATGACGTCTTTTTTTGACGTGTTCTGGACGTCCGATATAGACGTTCATCGAACCTTCGTACAAGTTTAAATACTAGTTCATATGTGGCCATTGTGGACATATTTCAACATCATTTATGGTCTCATTTAGACATAATTACTTTGACTATTGCTGTCAGATGATCTTAGTGAGAATTAAAAGAGGTTTAGATGTTGATATTTGTTTAGTTTGAAGTGTCACCATTGTGGTGATCAGTGTTTGCTTTAGTTGGGCTCTTGGTCCCCAGTCCTTTTACTTTAACTTTTATTTTACTGCTTTAACTGTGTGTTTGTAAAGCACATTTGTTGTGGCAGAGAAAGCCAATAATAAGTAAGATCAGCTGTTTTCAGCTTATTGATGATGATGAAATCATCACAAACAAGCATCTAATGTTGTCAGATGCTTTGGCATTCATAACCACCAACCTTGGGGAACTGCATTATTTGTGCCAAAAGCATTAAAATTATCATTTTTTTTTTGAAGGTGTATAAAAAGCATGTGCACATGATGTTTTGAGCAAGTGTATCATGTAGTCACACAGAGACATCAAGATTTTGGATATGAATCACAACAACGGTGACAATCAAAACAAAAAAGCTTGGGAATTAAGGATGTGTTTTGTACTATGAAAGCTACCCATCATGCATTGCAGCATGAAACTTTTTTTTTTAAATTGTCACCATTGTTGTGAATCATATGCAAAATCTTGATGTCTGTGTGTGACTATACATTTGCTCAAAACATCATGTGCACATGCTTTTATACACCTTCAAATAAGTGATCATTTTAATGCTTTTGGCACCAATAATGCAGTTCCCCAAGGTTGGTGGTTATGAATGCCAAAGCATCTGACAACATTAGATGCTTGTTTGTGATGATTTCATGATCATCAATAAGCTGAAAACAGCTGATCTTACTTATTGGCTTTCTCTGCCACAACAATTGTGTTTTACAAACACAAAGTTAAAGCAGTCAAATAAAAGTTAAAGTAAAAGGACTGGGGACCAAGAGCCCAACTAAAGCAAGCACTGATCACCACAATGGTGACACTTCAAATTAAACAAATATCAACATCTAAACCTCTGTTAATTCTCACTAAGATCATCTGACAGCAATAGTCAAAGTAATAATGTCTAAATGAGACCATAAATGATGTTGAAATATGTCCACAATGGCCACATCTGTACTAGTATTTAAACTTGTACGAAGGTTCGATGAACGTCTATATCGGACGTCCAGAACACGTCAAAAAAAGACGTCATAAAAACTTTCATTCTGGCTCCTCAGTGGACGTCTTTTCAACGTCCGACTTTTGTGACAAAGACGTTGAAAAGACGTCTTTTGGACATCATTTTGCTTAGTGGGAAGTTTCATTAGTTAATGTATTAACTAACATGAACTAACAATGTGCCAAACATTTGTTACAGTATTTATTCATGTTTGTTAATGTTAGTTAATAAAAAATCCAGCTGTTCATTGTTTTGTTCATGTTAGTTCATAGTGCATTAACTAATGCTAACAAATCACCTTTGATTTTAATGTATTTGTAAATGTTGAAATTAATATTAAGTAAGACTAATAAATGCTGAAGAAGTGCAGTTCATTCTTAGTTAATGTTATCGAAGGTAGTTAACTAATGCTAACCAATGAACCTTATTGTAAAGTGTTACCAAAATAATTTTATAGAATGAACTGTAAACACATCAAAGACAGGACAGGAAAGCCATGGTATTACAAACCACTTCATATGTGCCGTTTAATTCCCATGAGGCATCTGAAAAAGAAAAAAAAGACCAAGAAGAAAGATTTTAGATATTCATGTAATTGTCACACTAAATAAAGAATCTGACGGCTGTTCTGTACTGTGCTGTGCTTCTTGTATCTGAAATTTACCTCAGTTAAGGCCTCTTTGGCTCTTGAACGTTCCTTCCAGCCGCCGTCACGGGTCAAAGGTTAAATCAACGGATGCCGCAAGAACCTATTCCACTATCTGCTGCACTGGTAGAAGACTGGTGTTTCCTTACAGCTCCTGTTGAGAAAAAAAAAAAATGTGCAAAAAACATCAACCTCCAACTAATAAGCTTCTGAGTCCTGAATAATTCAATAAATCATAAATCATCACTAAATTAATCACTTAAATATCTCATTAACTTAAACACTCTTGAGTGTGGACTCATACACTCCCAGGAGTGTTAATTTAACACTGGAGTTTTTGCTGTGTACAAAGAGCCGTAGTTAACTGACAAGCTGAGCCATATCGCATTAAATATCGCTGGCGATACGTCCGCGATATTAATGCGATATGGCTCAGCTTGTCAGTTAACTACGGCTCTTTGTAGTAAATGCCGCTCCATCTGAAAGCAGGTGATGGCGATTTACTACTAATCAAGGAACCGGCTTTACTGACGAGATAACAATATCGTGCGATATATCGCCCAGCCCTACTCCTGGGGTTTATTTGACTCCACACTCAAGAGTGTTACATTAACACTGAAGCAATGTTGAGGTTAATGAAATAATTAAGTGATTAATTGAGTGAGGATTGAGCCTTTTTAAAGACACCTGATAATTAGACAAGCAGAATCACTGAAGGAGAAAATCAATACTTTAAGTGTTTGCTTTAGTTGGGCTCTTAACCCTTAAATTATTAACATTAGATTTAGTTTGGCTGCTGTAATTGTGTTATAACAGTCAGATGATCAAAGAGAAAAGGTGATCTGATGGTTTTGGTTATGTTATAACATAATAATGTTTCGACCTGAGTCACTGAACTCATTTAGAGCCTAATTTTATTGATTTTAGCAGCACTGTCTTTGTACAGCATAATATGTATAGCATTTTCAATGGAATCCAAAGGTTTTCTTAAAAGTTGCGCAATGTACTGTGTGTGTGCACTTGGATGGGTATGCTACACGTCACTTTCATAAATTGCTTCATTTGGTTACATGTTAATTCACTAATAGGCAATGAATGACAATGAACAAACACCATCTATGCAGGAAGTCTTACAATCATGTCTTACTGTTGCTCTGGCTGTTTTCTCCTCTCTATTCCTTTCATTTATTTGTTCCTCCTGTTGTGTGGGTGAGCTTCATGATAATGACAAATACTCTCTCCGTGTAGTAACATTCACCACAAGAGGGCATCCTGTAACTTGTGTTTCTGCTTGTCTATTTTTTTCTGTTCTCTCCTTTCCTTCAGTGATTCTGCTTGTTAACAGCATTATCACTTAATTATAGGCCTATGTATGCACATCTAAGGTTAAACTTCATAATGTTTAGCCTACTTGTAAGGAAGAAGGCCTGTTTTTTCTCAGTGGTCTGAATATCTGCGAATTTAGCAGTTTTGTGAAAAAAAAATAAGTTGAAATGAAACGGCATGTTCTCTGTAAAAACAACAGCAACAAAAAACATTTATTTTCCAATACTAAGAAATTTTTTAGTTTTTTATTTATTTATTTTTATTTTTGTAATGGACATATCTGGTTAACATTATATTTATGCAAATGAAAATCATGAAAATTGCCTTTATTTTGATGGATTGCCTTTATTTTGAAGGATTGCATTTACACAAAATTTACATTTTCCAGTTAGGTGACGGAAAAAACCTTTAACACACATTCCGTCACCTAACTGGAAAATGTCAATTTTGTGTAAATGCATGCATTTTTATTCTGGCAATTTTTTTTAAAAAATTATAGCCATTTTCTCTGTAAAAAAAACATTAAAAAAAATAAAAGTGTTCATCAAGCGTTCCATCAACACGCTTGATGGAACAGGAAGCAGGAGACAAAGTCATGAAAATAAATAAAATAAATAAATAAAAAAGCAGAGTTTATTAAATAAATGTTTATTGAATTAAAGTTTTAATTGTTTCACAATATCATCTTATAACACTGAAAACATGAATATGGATACATTGACTGGTCTCTAACTTATTTGTGAAGACACATAATACAACTTAAGATTAAACAGTAATAGAAAAATATATATATATATGGATATATTCATATAGGCTATCATATATTATTAAATGAATATATGTTAAATAAGTAGATAGATAGACAGATAAATGTGAAGTACGACATTGATTTGTGTGGAACTAATGTGATGCAATCATATAAATCAGCACTCAATATATGTTTATTAATATACAAGTATTATACAGCTCAAACTAAAGAGCAGAATTGCAGTGCCCTCCTAATAATCTGGGATTACTGATGTCTTTTTATGAGGTTCTTCAATGATGAGAGGAGAGGATCAGAAAAGGCATCAAGCCAGACGACAACAGCAGTATTCAAACCAACAGATGAGGAAGTTCGCTTTTTCATATCACAAAAATAACCCCAAAAAATGTGTGTGCGCAATGGTTCTGGGAAGAGGTCGAACATAACACACGTACTGCATCCCGATTTGCCTACTTATTCTACGCCCTAAAAGTATGCACTCTCAGAAAATAAAGTACATAATTGTACCTTTAGGGGTACAATGGCTTGTCACTGGGGCTGTACCCTCAAGGGTACAATATTGTACCCTTGTGATTTGTACTTTAAGAGACCAGTCTTGTACCTGTGGTGACAATTTTGTACCTTTATTTAACAGTACAAAAATGGACCCTTCAAAAATGGTACAAAATTGGCTTTGACAGGGTACAATCGTTGACTATAATGAGATATATATTACACACACGCAGAAGTAAAATAAAAATGTACTAAATACTTTTCATTTTCACATTTTCCAACATTTCATTTTAAACTTAATGTCTAGCTGTGACATATAAATTATTATCATCTGAGTAAGTGTCATTTGCCTGAAAGTCCATTTCATCTCCTTTCATCTCGATGCCGGTTACTTCTATTCCTGCTTCTGATATTTTCTGAAGGACCTCCTCGGTTGAAAGCCCTGTAAGAACCATGAGTAACCGTGCTATGACTTCTTCTCCACCGATGGCCAAAATAATGAAAGGCCGCGAACTGGACGTTCTTTTAAATTGAGATTCAAGCAGCCAATCAGGGCTGGCTCTACAAACACTCTCAGAAAATAAAGTACATAATTGTACCTTTAGGGGTACAATGGCTTGTCACTGGGGCTGTACCCTCAAGGGTACAATATTGTACCTTAAACTTTAAAGGAAACGGTACATATATGTAACTTTTAATGCTTTTTGATCCTCAAAAAGTTACATATGATCAAGGAGATACATACCTTGAGGTCCAACAGCAAACACTCCAGTGTTAATTGAACTCTCCTGGGAGTTTATATGACTCCAGACTCAAGAGTGTTAAAGTTAATGATATAATTAAGTGATTCATTGAGTGATGATTGAGCATTATTGAAGACACCTGATGTTAAGAAGCAGAATCACTGAAGGAGAAAATATATTTTTTAAGACACCGTTATGGTGATCAGTGTTTGCTTTAGTTGGGCTCTTGGCCCTTAAATCATTAACTTTAGATTTTGTTTGGCTGTTGTATCTGAGTTATAACTGCCAGATGAACAAAGAGAAAAGTTGATCAGGTAGTGCTGGTTATGTTTTGACATCATCATAATTTGACCTGAATCACTGAACTCATTTAAAGTCTAATCTCAGACTTAAATGTTTATTGTTGATTACAACATCACTGTGATTCTACAGTAAAAAAAAAATCAGCATTTTCAATATAATCTAAATATTCATAAAAGTTGTTCTGATCAAAAGACTTTGAAAAGTCCTTTATGTAGACACACTGACATCAATAATCAGCCTGTGAATCTCAACAATGGTGACAATAATAAAGCATGTTGCAGTGGCTGCCACCAATCAAAACTCATTCATGGCTCCCATCATGCATTGCGGTATGAATAAACTAGATGTACCGCATGGCGGTACAAAATATGACCGCCGCTCAGGCCTGCACTGGCTTTCCACAAAAATAAATGACGTGGAGCAATTTGGCTGTATTGCGTGTTTATGTATATACCTAAAAAAAGTAGTAGTATGTGCATGTCTGTCTGTGTGTGTGTGTATGTATGTGTGTTTGTGTATGTGTGTGTCTGTGTGTGTGTGTGTCTGTGCGTGTATGTATGCGTGCGTACATGTGTGTGCGCGTGTGTGTTTGTGTGTCTGTGCATGTGGATTTGTATGTGTGTGGATGTCAGTGTGTGTGCATGCTTGCGTTTGTTTGTATTCCTGCATGTGTGTGTGTGACAGTTAGGGTTGCCAACTTCAGAAAAGGAAAATGCGGGACAATCGTGGTTATTTATAGGAAAATGAGGGACACTCAAAATATTTGTACTGTATCACACAGTGTACGTCATTTCAGTGTCTGCAGTTAAGTTTGTGTTTAAAAGGTTATCAGACATAAACACATTTGTATTGCTTAACCTATTTATGTATTTAATTCTAAAAATAATTTTAATGTCATACATGAAAAAAGTCACATTACAAACAAACCATAGTTCAAAATAACAGCATTTATCTAAAATAGAAAGCTTTTTTAACATTATACACTAGGCTTACAGTTCAAAAGTTTGGGGTTAGTAAGTTTTTTTGGGGGGAAAAAAAATAAAGTAATTGCCTACTTTTATTCAGCAAGGATGCATTACATTAATCAAAAGTGACAGTTAAGATAATGTTACAAAAGCTTTCTATGTACTTTCTAAAAGCTTTAAAACATTAATAATAATCAGAAATGTTTTTTGAGCATATTATTCCCTCAGGTAGATTACATGTTTTCTTGCGTGGCTGGATGTTAGACTCATGAACAATAATCACGTTGTTTGCATTCGCCAAAATTGATTAGCCGAAATCAAAACGTGGACAGTGAAAGGAAATTACCGTTAGCGCGAGACGAGTCCGGCTTGAAGCGGAAGTGACCAGACGGCAGAGGATGTTCGCAAATCAAACAATGATTTGTTTCAAAACATTGATTAAAAAAAGCTGTGATTGGATGATGACAGGTATCGGTGATCATTCTCAAGTGTCGTGGTCAGCACTGCTGCGGTTGCTGTTGTATCAGTCAGTGGTTTATCAGCTTGTCAAAAAACGGGACACAGGAGGTCACGCACGGGACAAATAAATTAGGCCCAAAATACGGGACGTCCCGCCTAATTCGGGACAGTTGGCAACCTTAGTGACAGTATCATCCTAAACCAGCAACCCTTCGCTCAACACCACCATCTACAGGCCGATGAGTGTACAGTCACTAAATGTGCACATAAATGAATTTATTTTATACCCCCCCATGGATGAAATTCTACGAAACTTAGCATACCCCCAGAGGATGTCAAGTTAATCATACACATGAAATATGGTGCAGTTCTGAACATCTCAACTGAAGATAGGGGCGATTAAAGCAGAATAATATTGCATTTTCATTTTTTATGGGAGGGGCACAAATCACAAATGAGTGATTATGAGCTAGGTTGATGTGGGCCCTTAAGACCAACATACCATAAAAATGTCTTCATCCTCGGTGCCACGGTTCAGGTAGTTATTTAGGAAAAACTGCATTTTTTGGGTTTGGGGGGGCCCAGCGCGGGGGGGGAGGGGCCCCCGGGGACCAAACGAAATTTTTCCGTAAAAGTCTAGTGGGGCTACATGCCCACCAAATTTCATGTTCCCCGGTGTTTCGGTGTCCCTGGTATCGTTGACGAAAAATTCAGATGAGGAAAAAAAAAAAAAAAAAAAACATTGACAATCGATTATGGGCTAGGTTGATGTGGGCCCTTAAGACCAACATACCATAAAAATGTCTTCATCCTCGGTGCCACGGTTCAGGTAGTTATTTAGGAAAAACTGCATTTTTTGGGTTTGGGGGGGCCCAGCGCGGGGGGGGGAGTGGCCCCCGGGGACCAAACGAAATTTTTCCGTAAAAAATGTCTAGTGGGGCTACATCCCCACCAAATTTCATGTTCCCCGGTGTTTCGGTGTCCCTGGTATCGTTGACGAAAAATTCACGGGGGCCCCAGCGCGGGGGGGGAAGTGGCCCCCGGGGACCAAACAACATTTTTCTGTACAAGTCTAGTAGACCAACATACCATAAAAAATTCTTCATCCTCGGTGCCACGGTTCAGGTAGTTATTTAGGAAAAACTGCATAAAGGGTTTGGGGGGGCCCAGCGCGGGGGGGGGGAGTGGCCCCCGGGGACCAAACGAAATTTTTCCGTAAAAGTCTAGTGGGGCTACATGCCCACCAAATTTCATGTTCCCCGGTGTTTCGGTGTCCCTGGTATCGTTGACGAAAAATTCACGGGGGCCCCAGCGCGGGGGGGGGGGAAGTGGCCCCCGGGGACCAAACGAAATTTTTCCGTAAAAGTCTAGTAGACCAACATACCATAAAAAATTCTTCATCCTCGGTGCCACGGTTCAGGTAGTTATTTAGGAAAAACTGCATTTTTTGGGTTTGGGGGGGCCCAGCGCGGGGGGGGAGTGGCCCCCGGGGACCAAACGAAATTTTTCCGTAAAAGTCTAGTGGGGCTACATGCCCACCAAATTTCATGTTCCCCGGTGTTTCGGTGTCCCTGGTATTGTTGACGAAAAAATTCAGTAGATGACGAAAAAAAAAAAAAAAAAAACTTTGACAATCCCTATATGACCGCTTTCGCTAGCTACGCTAGCGGCGGTCATAATTAATGGGATTTTATGGATTTAGGTGAAGAAAGTGTACACATAATACATTTTGGTCTGTACCATGAAGAGAAAACTGATTCAACTATATAAACTATATATTTTCTGAAATCGTAGACTCTCAGGATGTGATCTAACATGGCATGAAACATGTCCCACCCACCTCATTAGTATACTGCCCAAGCATAACACATTGGGTATTGGAAAATCGGGTATATGGCTGATACCTAAAAAAAGTAGTATTATGTGCATGTCTGTGTGTGTGTGTGTGTACACAGCAAAATCCCCAGTGTTAAATTAACACTCCTCAGTGTTTATATGTGTCCACACTACAGGGTGTTAAAAATTAACACTGAAGCAGTGTTGAAGTTAATGAGTTAATTAAGTTAACATTGAAGCAGTGTTGAAGTTAATGAGATAATTAAGTGATTAATTAAGTGATGATTGGCCATTAGTGGTGACACCTGATGATAACAAGCAGACTCACTGAAGGAAAGAGAAACAAGAACAGAAAAAAGAGAAACACAAGAACTACTGACTTTGAACCATTATTGCACTTATTATTTTACCAGTTTGACTTTATTTCTGTCATACATCTACACACGGTCTTATTTAGACTTAACAGAAGTTTAGATGGTAATGTTTGATGGAATGTTTCGTTTCATGTCACCATTATGGTGGTCAGTGGTTGCTTTAGTTGGGCTCTTGACCCTTTACTTTTTAACATTAGTATTTCTCTGGCTGCTCCAACTCTGTGCTTATAGAGCATATGTGTTGTGGCAAGAGAAACTATGATTTGGGCTGTGTTTCCTGAAAACATTGCAAGCCTAATTTGATCGTATAGACCATTTGTTGCAGTTGGTCTGCAATCAAGTTAGGCTTAAGATGCTTTTGGAAATGCAGCCCTGGTTATGTTTCAATGATGAAATTACTAGTGACCTGATTCATTGATGTCACCCAGCATTATAAACTGGTTATCTAATTGTTTTATTAATTTTTCACTACAATAGTTACTTCCAGCAATGTTTTAAAGATCTGAAGGATTTAAAATCACACACTGACATCAAGAATCTACATATGAATCTCAACAATGGTGACAATCAAACAAATGCTTCATGTTGCAGTGCATGATGGGAGCCACCAATCAAAACGCATCAATGGCTGACATCATGCATTGCAGCATGAATAAATTATGCAGCTGAATTGTACTACATTGTACACCATTGTTGAGATTCATATGCTGATTCTTGATGTCTGTGCGTTTAAACACAATAACTTCTTTGCTCAAAGTATTTTCAAAATTTTTGATATTGCTGTTGGATCTCAAACTGTAGAATCTCAGAGCTACAACCACCAATACTAAAACAAGACATCAAGCATATAGTCAAAAATTTAGACTCTCACATCAGTGAATCAGGACACTACATGATAATGTTTTTATCATCAAAACATATTGTGAGCAGGTCATGTTTTCTCTTGCAATAACAAATGTGCTTTATAAACACAGAGTTGTAGCAACCAGAGAAAAACTAATATTAAAAAATGAAAAGTGTCAAGAGCCCAACTAAAGCAAACACTGACCACCATAATGGTAACTTGCAAAGAAAACTTCCATAAAACATTACCGTCTAAACTTCTGTTGACTCTCAAGAACTTTTGTCGATGTATGACAGAAATAAAGTCAAACTGGTAATAATAAGTGCAACAATGTGTAATGACTCGAAGTCAGTTGTAGTTCTTGTGTTTCTCTTTTTTCTGTTATTGTTTTTTCTCTTTCCGTCAATGATTCTGCTTATTAATATCAGGTGTCACCACTAATAGCCAATCATCACTTAATTAATCACTTAATTATTGCATTAACTTCAACACTGCTTCAGTGTTAACTTAATTATCTCATTAACTTCAACACTGCTTCAGTGTTAACTTAATTATCTCATTAACTTCAACACTGCTTCAGTGTTAATTTTTAACACCCTGTAGTGTGGACACATATAAACACTGAGGAGTGTTAATTTAACACTGGGGATTTTGCTGTGTATGTGTGTGTGTTTGTGTATGTGTGTGTCTGTGTGTGTGTGTGTCTTTTCGTTGACGAAAAATTCGGGGGCAAGTGGCCCCCAGGGACCAAACGAAATTTTTCCGTAAAAGTCTAGTGGGGCTATATGCTCACCAAATGTCATGTTCCCCGGTGTTTCGGTGTCCCTGGTATCGTTGACGAAAAATTCACGGGGGGCCCAGCGCGGGGGGGGGGAGTGGCCCCCGGGGACCAAACGAAATTTTTCCGTAAAAGTCTAGTGGGGCTACATGCCCACCAAATTTCATGTTCCCCGGTGTTTCGGTGTCCCTGGTATCGTTGACGAAAAATTCACGGGGGGCCCAGCGCTGGGGGGGAGTGGCCCCCGGGGACCAAAGGGAAATTTTCCGTAAAAGTCTAGTGGGGCTACATGCCCACCAAATTTCATGTTCCCCGGTGTTTCGGTGTCCCTGGTATCGTTGACGAAAAATTCACGGGGGCCCCAGCGCAGGGGGGGAAGTGGCCCCCGGGGACCAAACGAAATTTTTCCGTATAAAGTCTAGTAGACCAACATACCATAAAAAATTCTTCATCCTCGGTGCCACGGTTCAGGTAGTTATTTAGGAAAAACTGCATTTTTTTGGGTTTGGGGGGGCCCAGCGCGGGGGGGGAGTGGCCCCCGGGGACCAAACGAAATTTTTCCGTACAAGTCTAGTGGGGCTACATGCCCACCAAATTTCATGTTCCCCGGTGTTTCGGTGTCCCTGGTATCGTTGACGAAAAATTCACGGGGGCCCCAGCGCGGGGGGGGAAGTGGCCCCCGGGGACCAAATGAAATTTTTCCGTAAAAGTCTAGTAGACCAACATACCATAAAAAATTCTTCATCCTCGGTGCCACGGTTCAGGTAGTTATTTAGGAAAAACTGCATTTTTTTGGGTTTGGGGGGGCCCAGCGCGGGGGGGGGAGTGGCCCCCGGGGACCAAACGAAATTTTTCCGTACAAGTCTAGTGGGGCTACATGCCCACCAAATTTCATGTTCTCCGGTGTTTCGGTGTCCCTGGTATCGTTGACGAAAAATTCACGGGGGCCCCAGCGCGGGGGGGGAAGTGGCCCCCGGGGACCAAATGAAATTTTTCCGTAAAAGTCTAGTAGACCAACATACCATAAAAAATTCTTCATCCTCGGTGCCACGGTTCAGGTAGTTATTTAGGAAAAACTGCATTTTTTGGGGTTTGGTGGGGCCCAGCGCGGGGGGGGGGAGTGGCCCCCGGGGACCAAACGAAATTTTTCCGTACAAGTCTAGTGGGGCTACATGCCCACCAAATTTCATGTTCCCCGGTGTTTCGGTGTCCCTGGTATCGTTGACGAAAAATTCACGGGGGCCCCAGCGCGGGGGGGGAAGTGGCCCCCGGGGACCAAACAAAATTTTTCCGTAAAAGTCTAGTGGGGCTACATGCCCACCAAATTTCATGTTCCCCGGTGTTTCGGTGTCCCTGGTATCGTTGACGAAAAATTCACGGGGGCCCCAGCGCGGGGGGGGAAGTGGCCCCCGGGGACCAAACGAAATTTTTCCGTAAAAGTCTAGTAGACCAACATACCATAAAAAATTCTTCATCCTCGGTGCCACGGTTCAGGTAGTTATTTAGGAAAAACTGCATTTTTTTGGGTTTGGGGGGGCCCAGCGCGGGGGAGGAGTGGCCCCCGGGGACCAAACGAAATTTTTCTGAACAAGTCTAGTGGGGCTACATGCCCACCAAATTTCATGTTCCCCGGTGTTTCGGTGTCCCTGGTATCGTTGACGGAAAATTCAGTAAGGTGACGAAAAAAAAAAAAAAAAAAAACTTTGACAATCCCTATATGATAATTATAATTCTCATAATTATGATCTGAATTGTCTATGTTATTTCCTTTCCCTAATTGAATATTCTTTTTGTCATCATTGTTGAGATTCATAGACTGAATCTTGATGTCTGTGTGTGCCTAAAAGAAAGATTTGTTTTATCAGAACAACTTTTAAGAAATTCTTTAGATTATTTCAAATCTTCTGGATATTATGCTATAGTATCACAGTGATGCTGTGATCAACAATAAACATTTAAGTCTGAGATTAGACTTTAAATGAGTACAGTGATTCAGGTCAAATTATGATTATGTCAAAACATAACCAACACCACCTGATCAACTTTTCTCTTTGTTCATCTGAGAGTTATAACTCAGATACAACAACCAAGCAAAATCTAATGTTAACAGTTTACGGGTCAAGAGCCCAACTCAAGCAAACACTGATCACTATAACGGTGTCTTAAAAAATTATATTTTCTCCTTCAGTGATTCTGCTCGTTAACATCAGGTGTCTTCAATAATGGTCAATCATCACTCAATGAATCACTTAATTAGATCATTAACTTTAACAATCTTGATTGTTAATTTAACATTCATATTTTAACACTTTAACACTCTTGTGTCTGAAGCCAAATAAACTCCCAGAGAGTTCATTTAACACTGGAGTTTTTGCTGTGTTTAATATTTATCAGTATTTAATATCAGTAAATTGACTTACAAAAAATTTATTTCCTTTATTTCAAGGATACTCAAATATAGTGATGTTAAAATATACCTTAAATGATTAAGGTATCATTAAAACCTTAAAAAAAACCTAAAAAAAAAAAAAAAAAAAAACTTAGCAGAGGCTGTCTTTTGATATTGTACCGTAATCTTTAAAAGAAACGGTATATATTTGTACCTTTTAATGCTTGGGGACATATATGTACCTTTTTGACCCTCAAAAAGGTACATATATGTACCTTGGGGGACAGAAATGGACTCCTGCTGTACCCCTATTTCTGACAGTGTGTACTCTTTTTGTGAAGAAAAAGTAGATACTTTTGAGTGTGTAGCAGAAGAGTAGAAAAGCTTTGGGACATTTAAAGCTGCAGTAGGTAACTTTTGTAAAAATGTATTTTTTACATATTTGTTAAAACTGTCATTATGTCCTTACAGTAGAATATGAGACAGATAATCTGTGAAAAAAATCAAGCTCCTCAGGCTCCTCCCAGTGGTCCTATTGCCATTTGCAGAAATACACCGCTCCCGGTCAGAAACAACCAATCAGAGCCAGGAGGAGTGTCTTAGCAGTGTCAATAAAGCTTGTGTACGCGCTGATCACCCTCCTCTCTCGCACAGCGCGTACCGTCGTTCAAAATCAAGATTGCCGGTGTGCCGCAGCTGTGCTAATGGCGGACAACCAACCAAAACTGCCAATTTCTCGAGTGGCACCTGCTCATACACTCAAAAAAAAAATTGTGTCTAAACATAAGATTTATGTATTTAAATTGCATGTAAAATTTCCATCCATTTGGATTACATAGTTTTAACATAAACAAATCAATAATCTGAATGTGATTCATATTTTAAGTCATACATAAATTAAACAGATAAGACTTATATAATTGTATTAATAAACTGAATGTGATTCATATTTGTTAGTCATATGTAAATGAAAGAGGTAAGATTTATGTAATAGTACACAGAAAAACGCCCATGTTAAATTAACACTGCTCAGTGTTCATATGTGTGCACACTACAGAGGTAAAGCAGTGTTGAAGTTAATGAGATAATTAAGTGGTGATTGAGCATTAATTATGAGCACCTGCTGTTAACAAGCAGAATCACTGAAGGAAAGAGAAACACAAGAACTACAACTGACTTCAGACACAGCCTTAGATGAAATCAACTAAAGAGAAAAGAAGACATTAAATCTGTGAAGATCTCAGCAGAGGAGGATTAAACAACTCCACAAACAGCATTACCAGCTTCACTTATTACTAACCAGACTGACTTTATTTCATTTCCGTTTGAATGAAACCAATAGTTGTATTTTAAAGTCACCATGATGGTGGTTAGCGTTTGCTTTAGTTGGGCTATTGACCCTTGACTCTTTAATCTAAAATTTTCTCTGGCTGCTATAATTATGTGTTTATAAAACACATTTGTTGCAGCAAAAAAAAGCTAAGAGAAAATGAGATCAGGTGATGTTGGCTGTTTATTGATGATGATAACAATATCATCATGTAATTGCCTGAATCTCTGATCTTATTCATTGTCTAATGATTGGATTGTATAGGACATGTGTTTTTTTATATATTGTTTTATTCATAACAGCCATTTGATTTTACAGCATGAAATCTAGCAGTGTTGGTTATCAAACAATATACTTTTTTTTTTAAAATAGTTGTGCACAAAAACCTTTCATCTATGGCATTACTTAGACTCACACAGACATCAAGAAACAGCATATGAATCTCAACAATGGTGACAAAAGCTACAAAAAACCCAGATGCATAATTTATTAATACCGGAATGCATGCTGGGAGATATGGGTGAGTTTTGATTGGTGGTACCCAGCATGCACTGCAGTATGAAGCATTTCATTGATTGTCACCATTGTTGAGAGTCATACACTGATTCTTGATGACTAAGTAATAATGTAGAAGAGAAAGTTTAATGCACTAAATGTTTTTAAAATTCTTTATATTATTTGTTTACCTGTTGGATCTAATGCTGTCAAGTCACACAGCTACTATGATAAATAAAACAAAATAAAAACACATAACCCCAATAATCAAAGCATTAGACACTGAAAAAGATAAGTGATTCAGGCCACAATATGATGATTGCACCTTCATCAATAAACAGCCAACATCACCTGATCTCTTTTTCTCTTGGCTTTTTCGCTGCAACAAATGTGTCTTATAAACACATAATTATAGAAACCAGATACAATTTTATATTAAAGAGTCAAGGGTCAAGAGTCCAACTAAAGCAAACGCTAACCACCATCATGGTGACTTAAAATACAACTATTGATATCATTAAAACGGAAATGAAATAAAGTCAGTCTGGTTAGTAATAAGTGAAGCTGGTAATGCTGTTTGTGGAGTTGTTTAATCCTCCTCTGCTGAGATCTTCACAGATTTAATGTCTTCTTTTCTCTTCAGTTGATTTCATCTATGACTGTGGCTGAAGTCAGTTGTAGTTCTTGTGTTTCTCTTTCCTTCAGTGATTCTGCTTGTTAACAGCAGGTGTTCATAATTAATGCTCAATCACCACTTAATTATCTCATTAACTTCAACACTGCTTTACCTCTGTAGTGTGCACACATATGAACACTGAGCAGTGTTAATTTAACATGGGCGTTTTTCTGTGTACTATTACATAAATCTTACCCGTTTCATTTACATATGACTAACAAATATGAATCACATTCAGTTTATTAATACAATTACATAAGTCTTATCTGTTTAATTTATGTATGACTTAAAAATATGAATCACATTCAGATTATTGATTGGTTTATGTTAAAACTATGTAATCCAAATGGATGGAAATTTTACATGCAATTTAAATACATAAATCTTATGTTTAGACACAATTTTTTTTTTTGAGTGTACAACAAAGACAGGTAAACGGAAAAAGACAGATGATGATAAACAAATGCATCGGAGCCCATTGATTCGGTGTCAAAACTCTAGCCGCATAACATACAGATAAAATGTCACGCACTGTGCAAAGCAACAATTGAAACCTGCTAATTCACTGGCTTGTCATCAGGGATGGGCAGTATTTCAGATACATGTATTTAAAATACGTATTTGAAATACAAAATACTATTTTGTATTTTCAAAATCAGGGTACTGATTTTGTGCATCAACTAGTTCAGACATTCACTAGCTCAGCATTGGATCAGCGATTTTTATTGGAATAAGGTGATAATGTCATGATCAATTCTACTTGTTGATTAAAGTTAAAATATTGCAATATTCACTTCAGTTAACATGAAAGAATAAAAGAAAGAACAGTTGATTTTTATCAACTACAGTAGCTTGTCAAATGTGTTTAAAGCATTACTGCATGTTAGGGCTGGGTGATATGACACTACATATCATAGTGATGATATACAGTTTGAATTGATGGAACTTTTTCTAAATCGTTTACATGGATGGGCCTATTTGTGGGGTAAGCAAATATCCATGCAGATTTTAGTGGGAAGGAATTATTGGAACGTTGGAGTGGAAAAAGAAGCACTGATGAATGATACACCACAAAAATCTTCAGATTTTAGTTTTATTGTACATAAAAAAAAAATAATAAAAAAGGGGTAAATAGTGTCAAATGAATCTAAATTCATTCTAATTTTAAATTTTAGATACACTTTTCAATTTTAATAAACTTATAGAAACAAATAAACTTTACATAAAATAAACATAAAATTACTTAAAAAGCATTGGACTACCTGCAAAAAAAAAAAAAAAAGAGTTTGAAATTCAGTTTATTCTGTGGAATCAAAACTGATATTGAGAATTGTGAAACCATGATATTGTTACTGTGAAGTAAAATTCAGATTTTGGTCATATCACCCATCCATATCCTTTGCTAGATAGCAGAAAAGGTTCCCACAGTTTTACATACATGAATTTTTTAATAGTGTTCACCACAAGTAATAGACTACATTGTAACCAGAAATAAGTATATAAATGGCTGCTATTTTGCATAAGTGTATTTGTAATTGCCAGAAAGAAAGAAAGAATGACAGAGAGGGCAGAGATGAGGTTAGGAATGTAAAGTCAGTAGGCCTGTGTAGTTTCTTCATTCACTGTGACCTATACCTGCACTGGATGGCCAATTTCACATTTTTGTGTATTTTCTAAATACAAAATACTGTATTTGTATTTAAATACATTTTTCCACACAGTATTTTGTATTTGTATTTTAAAGGTGCCATAGAATGTGAAATTGAATTTATCTTGGCATAGTTAAATAACAAGAGTTCAGTACATGGACATGACATACAGTGAGTCTCAAACACCATAGTTTTCTCTTTCTTATTTAAATCTCGTTTTTGAAAAACACCCCTGAAAAACGGGCGAATCTCCACATAACACCAACTGTGACGAAACCGATGGGATCATTAATATGTACGCCTCTAAAAATTTGCATATGCCAGCCCATGCTCAGTGCCAGGCGAAACTGCACAGCCGAATCATCAGAAGTTCTGCAGGTGAAGAAACAAGCAGGAGGAGGATCATAGGGAAAATGGCAGATCTATCTATAATCTATCTATCTATAATCGGATACCGCTACAGTTTAATTCGAAGTTGTTTAGTTGCTCTGCCCATTTCACCACGGACTGTTACAACAATATCAAGCAGCCAGGCTTCTCTCGGCGTCTCAAACGGACGAAGGGGGCAATTTCAACTAACGTTATATTCCCGCAAGCGGCAAGTAGGGATTTTATTAACGATAATTTACATTGTGTTATCTAGATCCAGCGCGATATTGTTTTTTCCTCGAGAGACATCATGGCTTGCAAACGAGCAAACGAAGCATGGCAGTTGCTCAGTGTTTGGTTGTACAAATGAACACAAAAATATTTTTTTGCTCCTTCATCCGAGCCTCTGGAGAACCAGTGGGTTATGTGAATTTCTGATGTGTAATTGTTCATATTCAGACAGATAATCTTTCTTTCAAAGTCGTTCAACACTGTTTATGCATCAGTATATCGCGTTGCAGTGATAAGATCTTCATTCACGCGATCAACAGGCTGTCATCTGCTCAGTGCTCATCACTGAAACCTTTTATGTGATGGGAATAGATCTAAATACTTAAAAAAAAACTTCTCATGATTCGTTAATCCCGATAGCTGTAATAGTAAAAACATATAAAAGCTGTAATAGTAAAAGTTTTCCAGATAGCTCTACATGTAATGCCAGATATTTCATATGCAAGCATGTCAGCCAATCACAGCAGTGGGCGTTTACACTGAAGTCTCACAGCAGACACGCCCCTTCAAACAGAGTGTTCAAATCAATGGATGAAATCAGGCTAGGAAATATGCCTTTTATTTCTAAATTATAACAAATTTTGATCTAAAAAGCATACTAACATTATAAGGGCACCCCAGGAAACATTATAAAATAATAAAATAATCCATTCTATGGCACCTTTAAATACATTTCCATGTCATGTTGCTGAAATGATGTATTAGAAAACCTTATTTAGCATTACATATCGCTAGAATATTGACTTACATACTGTAACATTAGTTACCGTTATATTATCTTACTTAGCTATTTATAACTTATAGAAAGAGTGCAACATTATAAAGTTACATTACATGTATTGCAAAATATGTAATGATTTGAGGACCAAGTTTGTAGTCAAAGTATGGGCAGGCCATAGTCAATGTAAAGCATATTGTTGATGTTTCGTCCCTACCAGTGAATGTTCCATAACTGTTTATCCGCCGTCATCAGCACATGTTTACTAGCCTGCACGTTCACGGCAGGCTCCATTGTGGAGGAGGAGCTGTGGAGGGAGGGCTGTAGCGCAGCAGAGAGCGAGCGGGAGTGACCTGAAGCTGTGCTTGTTCAAATTTTCAGGCTAAGTCAACGTTTTTTAAAAACTCCCTACTGCAGCTTTAATTAGGAAATCCTCCACATTTAATGTCATTTTATTTCCTACCGTATCAGAGAGAAAAGCAGAGGCACACTGATCTGCCAGTCATGGGTCTTTCACTATGTTTGCACAGTGATGCATTTAAAAGTTAATGGCCAAACGGAGCTTTATATATGTTAACATTGTTGTTGCTATTAAATATAACATGGATAACATTAAATACATATTTTTATCAGATTAAATGTTGATTATTAGTCAGTCAAATCCCTTTATCTAAACCTCTCTACTTAACCATCTGTCGTGCACACCCAGCATAACACTTTTTACTCGTGTCTGTAGTTCCTCCTCCAAAAGCCAATGGGTTGTGTGCACTATTATCCTTTATAGTGAGCACTGCAGGGATCTACACTTTGAAAATCTACCACAAATAGTAGACCATCCGGGGACTTTTGACATACTCTTTTCAACATACTATGATTTGGGACACACTTTTCTAATCTCACATACTATTTAAGATAGATATTACATTCATTGGGATGCTGCGACGGTACAAACTTTTTGTATCTTAAATCAAATTCAATTATTATATTTTTTTTATGCCACTGTCCGGAGACCTTTAACCATCTATTCTTTCACAATCCAATCAGATATAATTAGATTTTCTTAGAAACTTTGCATAAGGATATGAAACCGCACTTATGCATATTCTTAAATAAACCAGTGTTTGGTTCCCCCTGAGGCTCTTTACTCATGCTAAGCATGCGTCATATCTGGATTCATCTTCAGCTGTAATTTCCCAGATAGCAACATTATTTCGGCCCGGATCCGGCCCACATCCGGCACTTGTGGAATACGGATCTGGCCCACATGCAGCGTGGAATGACGGCACTTATGTGGCCCACTACTGTTTGCCAGATCTGGGCCAGAAGCAGGCCATAGCAATGCCACATGTCAGCCAAGAGCAAAGAAATAAACCAGAACTGGACCTTATCTGAGCCACAAAGTCTGTGTATATTAAATATGGAGTCATCTCAGCCTTAATAAGCCTGTTAACAAGCAGAATCACTGAAGGAAAGAAGAGAACAGAAAAAGAGACGAGCAGAAACACAAGAACTACAACTGACTTCAGACACAGCCTTAGATGAAATCAACTGAAGAGAAAAGAAGACATTAAATCTGTGAAGATCTCAGCAGAGGAGGATTAAACAACTCCACAAACATCATTACCAGCTTCACTTATTACTAACCAGACTGACTTTATTTCTGTCAGACGTCTACAGAAGTTCTTATTGAGAATTAACAGAGGTTTAACTCTAATGTATTTCATTTAAAGTCACCATAAGAGTGATTGGTGTTTCCATTAGTTGGGCTCTTAACTCTTAATATATCTTAACTTTTAGTCTTTTTTGGCTGCTGTGACAGTGTGTTTGTCAAACACATTTGCAGCAGCAAAGAAAGCTAAAGTGAAATGTGATCAGGTGATGATGGCTACCTGTTGATGGTTTTATAATCATCATTAAATAACCTCGTTCACTGATGTCTTTGGAATCTAACAATTGTGTTGATCCGTTAATACTTTCACATCACAAACCCTGTGTTACTGCAGCATGAGATCCAGCAATATTATAACAATCAGTTTAAAGCTTTTAACAAACATGAGATCAAAATATTAGCTTATGCTGACACACACAGATATCAACTAACAGCGTATGAATCTCAACAATGGTGAATTTAGAATTCTAAATGGCCGTTTTGACAATTATTCTCGTTTATGTCATATGTGAACAGTTGAGAAAGAGACGGATGTTTGTCAGTTTTTCGGTCCATGCAGTCTGTCTTTAAGTGACAGCACACACTTAATATTATATATATATATATATATATATATATATATATATATATATATATATATATATATATTGTTTATCTGTGTCATTGTCATTGTTTATCTGTATCTGTGTTTATCTGTATATCTGTGTCATTGATATAAATAAAACAACAAAATACAGCTTTAACATAAACTGAAACTATATTTAAATTTTACAGTGAACAAATAGTAGGGGTGTAACGATACACAAATCTGACGGTTCGGTACGTCCCGTGGTTTTAACGTCTCGGTTCAGTTCTTTTCGGTAGGGTGGGGGGTTTAGAAAGCTAAAATTGCTTTTTTTTTAACCCTCTGGGCTTCTTCGTAAAATAGTCACACTTAGCTTCCTCCCGCCCGAAAACGGGCGAAGCCTTAAAATTTTACTTTACTTTTTCCCAGGATAACCAATCAAATATATTTTTGTTCTATAATGTTTTCTGATTATTATTTAGAATTTTTAGAATTTTTTATGATACTTTGCATTAATTACATAATTTTTATGAGCTATTTTTTCCATTAGAATTAATATATATATTTCCCTTTCGTGGTCACTCCGAGTTACGTCGGATGACGACGATTGGGGTTTTGCTTAGAAGCCTATCAACTTCGAGTATATAAAACGAGCCAATGGCAATGAAATGCCATGGGTCTGCGGAATTTGCATAGCATATCTCCTAGGGCTGGGCGATTTAAATCGCGATATTCTTATGCGCATCTCATCAGTAAAGCCGGTTCCTTGATTAGTAGTAAATCACCATCACCTGCTTTCAGATGAAGCGGCATTTAGGGCTGATGAGATAATTAAGTGATTAATTTAGTGATGATTGAGCATTATTGAAGACACCTGATGTTAACAAGCAGAATCACTGAAGGACAAAATCGCAAATTGTAAGTTACCGTTAAGGTGATGGGTGTTTGCTTTAGTTGGGCTCTAGACCATTATATGTTTACTTTAATATTTACTGTTGTTTGTCTGCTGTTATTGATTTATAACAGTTAAATGAACAAAGTAAAATGTTATCTTATAGGGTTGGTTATGTTTTGACATAATCATGCTGTGATCTGAAAAATGAAACTTATTGAGATAGTTTGGTTTAACTTGTTAGCAGCAGTTCTGTGATTCTTCAGCCTACGATTATCAGTACTTCACTTATAATTCAAAATATTTAATCAACATTGTTCTGATCAAAAGACATTCAAATAAAATCATTTAAAACACAGACATCAATAATCAGCCTGTGAATCTCAACAATGGTGACAATAATAAAGCATGTTGCAGTGGCTGCCACCAATCACAACTCATTAATGGCTCCCATCATGCATTGCGGTATGAATAAATTATGATCTGAATTGTCTATGTAATTTACTTTTCCTAATTGAATATTCTGCTCGTCACCATTGTTGAGATGCATAGACTGAATCTTGACATCTGTGTGTGCCTAAAAGGCCATTTTTTTATTTTTTTTAAACAACTTTTAAGAAATTCTTTATATTTTATCAAACATTCTGGGCATTTATGCAGATTCACAGTTATGCTGTAACCAACAACATAAATCGAAGTCAGAAAGAAGGATTTTAATGAGTTCAGTGATCAAGTTCAAATGATGATTGTCATAATATAACCAACACCATCAGATCACTTTTTTCTTTGTTCAACTGGCGATTATAATTCAGATACTTCAGACAAACAAAATCTAAAGTTAATAATATATGGGTCAAGAGTCCAACTAAAGCAACCATTGATCGTCATAACGGTGGCTTACAATTTGAGATTTTCTCCTTCAGTGATTCTGCTTGTTAACATCAGGTGTCTTCAATAATGTTCAATCATCACTAAATTAATCACTTAATTATCTCATTAACTTAAATACTCTTGAGTGTGGACTCATACACTCCCAGGAGTGTTAATTTAACACTGGAGTTTTTGCTGTGTAAAGAGCCGTAGTTAACTGACAAGCTGAGCCATATCGCATTAAATATCGCTGGCGATACGTCCGCGATATTGATGTGATTTGGCTCAGCTTGTCAGTTAACTACGGCTCTTTGTAGTAAATGCCGCTCCATCTGAAAGCAGGTGATGGCGATTTACTACTAATCAAGGAACCGGCTTTACTGACGAGATGCGCATAACAATATCGCGATTTAAATCGCCCAGCCCTAGTATCTCCGCCCACCGCAGGGGGTATATAAGGAAGTACACTGCAATATTGCAGATATGTTTTCGCTTCGGAGCCGAGAACTTCTCCACTCCTGCAAGCCAAAAATTCTGAGTTAGTCTTCTCATCCTTCCGAGACGAGCGAACTCTCCGGTGTTGGTGTGACGGCGATTTCAGCGAGTGCTCACTACCCTGCTGATCTGTTCAGTGATCTGACAGATAGTGTGATTTCTCCCTGTTCGCTTCAGCATCCGCAGAGTTTTTCCTCTCACAAAAAGAGCATTGCACGTGGCACGTCTTTTTAAAGATGCCTCGCCCGTGCACTTCTGGTTGCGGTCGCGACATATTTTTCTCTGATGGGCACAATCTCTGCTTAGCGTGTTTGGGCGTTGATCACGCTAAAGCAGCGTTTGTGGATGACTCATGTTCTCACTGCGGGAACATGACCATCTCCATGCTGCGGTCAAGACTCAATGAGCTCATTAGAGTGAGAGTCCCCTCATCCACACCCCGATCTACGGTCTCCCCGGGAGGCTGTACTTCGGCTGGTGGCCAGGGTGACCTGAGGGTAACTGTGTGGGACATACCGCCGACACGTCCACGGTCCACACACCCCTCTTCAGCATCAGGACCCGCGAGTGTCCAAACTGAAACCGCTGGTCCCTCTTCGGAGGCCCCACATGTTTCGTCTGGCGCTCCAGAGGAAGATACGATGTCGATCGCTGCATCACAAGGTGGGCGTGAGTCCTCGGGAAGTGAGGATTCGGCTGTGTTGCCGCCCTCGGGCGCACCAGCATTGCCCGAGTCTGATCCCGAGCTGACCGCCATGCTTTCCCGGGCAGCCGCGGCCATTGGGCTCGAGTGGTCCCCGCCACCCGATCCAGTGCGCTCGCGGCTGGATGATTGGTTTTTGGGAGCGGCCGCTGACACTCGTCGCCGCCCAACCCCAATACCATTCTTCCCGGAAGTGCATGAGGAAGTCACACGGTCCTGGAAGGCTCCCATGTCTTCCCGTGATCGTTCGTCGGCTTTCTCCGCCTTTCCTCCCCTCGATAAGGCTGATGCTTGTGGGTACACTGGGATTCCCACGGTTGAACGTTCTGTCGCGATGCAGCTGTGTCCGGCAAGCGCTTCATCACGTGGTGATCCTAAGCACCCGTCCAAAGCCTGTAGATTCTCGTCTACCATGGTGGCGAAGTCTTACAGAGCGGCGGGACAGGCAGCTGCCTCTTTGCATGCCATGGCCATCTTACAGGTCTACCAGGCCAAGATGCTCCGTGACATGCACGAGGGTAGGACAGACCCAGGCCTCTTCGATGAGCTGCGCGCCGCCACCGACCTCGCTCTCCGGTCGACGAAGGTGACCGCGCGCTCCCTGGGTCTGGTGATGTCCACAGCTGTGGTCCAGGAGCGACATCTCTGGCTGAACCTGGCTGATATGCGTGAGCCCGAGCGGACTCGTCTGCTCGACGCTCCCATATCCCAGGCCTTTTCGGCGGTGCGGTCGAGGACTTTGCCCAACAGTTCTCGACCGCCCAGAAGCAGACTGAGGCGATTAAGCACATTCTGCCCCGATGCTCCGCTGCTCAGCCGTCGGCACAGAATCCTCAGCCTGCTCGCCGCCGAGGGCGCCCTCCCGCGGCTCCCGCCCCTCCCGCACGGCCCCAGCAGCAGCCTTCATCTGGGCCGCGTCGTGGAGGAAGCCGCAGGAAAACGCCACAGCCCTCTCCAGCCCCGCAGCCCGCTAAACGCCAGGCTAAGCGGCGCTCCTGAGACGGGCCGCTCAGGATTGGCATTCCCTTCTGTTCAGGAGCTGGTAGCAGGGCCACTCCTTGCACAAAAACTGACAATGCATCAAAACCAAAGTTGTTTCAAATCTTTGACATGTCCAAGACTGTGATAAAAGGTAAAAAAAAAATCTAGTCCACAATTCACATTTTATATTGAAAATAAGTCATTTTGTGTGTTTTTTTTTCCCCCAAATCAGTGACATCATTTATGAATTTGGCAATTAAAGAGTTAAAATCCTGATTTTTTTTTAAATATTTAGTAGTTTTGATCAGGACTGAGGTTGATTAATAGATTTATGCAAAAAAAATTGAAAAAAATATTTATCTGATACATTTTTACAGCAGTTTAAAGTAGTGGCTGTTTTCAGCCACAAACATAACGAAAGGGTAGTGAATTTGCCCACAGTGTACTGTTGAGTTTTTGAAAAATTTCAAAGCATTTTCCCAAAATATGTGTCAAAATAAGATTTGTCACCAAAAATCATTCCATTTGCTGAAACACGGAGAAAGTTATGGCCAAATTAAGACTCAAAAATACCCCGTAGTGGATGAAAACATCCCCAACAGCACATAAGGGTTAAATTAATTCAATTACAAGTAAATGTTTTGCAAGGATAAAAAAATATCTGCTAATGCTGTAAACTATATAGGAGCCCTTACTTGCACATTACTGTAACATTAAAGCTTAAGAACAGAGTCTAGACTTTTAGCCTAAATTCAGTTGCTATTTATTTTTAGATATAATAATAATAATCAACACTTAAGTAACATTGTATGAAAACATGTAAACTGCACATAAGGCAGTTTTTACATTAACATATGTTTTTGCTCTAATTTATTATTGAAATATAATCATTTACACAGTTGCTGTCATTTTCATGACAGATATTTTAAACATACATTAAATAATCGAGATGTCATTAACAGGTTAAGTAAAATATAATATATAGGCTAATATAGTGCATTTATTTAGTGAAAGAGTTAATTTCCTTAGCAAACCAACAAACTGTGGACACTGAATGACTTGCCTGAGGTAAATAAAGCTATGTGAAAAACGAAGCGTTTTATTGACGTATTTCCGCTGTTGAAACACTGACTGAGCGATTACACAAGTTATGATGCCTTTCAGTAAGTATACTGTATCTTTCAACATACCTTCAGGTGTCCATTCATGTTTATTCTGTAACTGAGGAAGAGATGCTCGCGTTTACTCGCACTCCGCGCTGCCGATTGAGAAGCCTAGTACGGTGATCTGTCACACCACATCAAAGAGCGCCAAACCGACATTTAATGTTTGAATTTCGTGATCAAATAGACAGAATTTGAAAGATTACACCTTGCTTATTATCGAAAGTAACAAACACTGAGCTTATTGCTATTAAATGTGGTTAATGGTGGTTAGGCAACAACGCTGTATTCGTTGTGTACACATAAGACATGAGGTCCAATGAGCCGGGACAGCAGGGGAGGGGGCGGGGCGGGGCGGGGCGGGCGTGTTCGGTACGCCATGAGAGTATCGCCATGAGAGTATCGCGATTCGTATCGTGGGTGGTGTATCGCGGTTTTTCGGTTCGGTTCGAATATCGTTACACCCCTAACAAATAGTGTTATTTCACATTTTAGCCTTAGTTATTAATTTCTGTACCTGAATATACTGTTAGACTTTGTAAACTTTATTAAGTATTCATCTCTGCTTGTAATTTGTGTATTTGTTCTTAATATTTGTATTTGTGTTTTTTTTTTCTTTTAGTCTGACCGACTTGACGGTTGTAAACTTGCGTTAAGACCGACCGATTTTTTTTTTTTTTTTTTTTTAACTCTTCAAACAACTAATACAAATGCAATAAAACAATATTAATTGTATTTTAGTAAGTATTGTGAATATAAATTGCCTAGGCCTACATACAAACGTAGGTTACGTTCTTTCTTTTAAATAAAAACCGTGGCGTCATCTATGATTAAGGGATAAAGGGTGATAAGGGCTGTAACGATATGCGATATGAAACCGAAATTGCGACACTCAGATCCACGAAACTGTGTTGCGGTGTGAGAAGGCAGAATCGCAACACACTCCAACTTCCAGAGTTATCCTTCCCGTCTAGATCCAATGCTACCACATCTTTAATTTACGATTGGGCAATTCCAGCATTATGGACGTGACATTTGCAGTCAAAACTTGAAATATAAATTCTCAGAAAATGCATTTAATACTAATATATTGAAACATCTGTTTATATATCCATACTCCCTTAATAAAGGAGTCCAGACCTTAGAAAAATATCAGTATACACATGCATTTTATATTTAATATGATGGAAATACACGTGTTACGGACGTGACAAAAAAAAACTTTAACTTTTAGGTGGCAAAATATTTTTTAGTAATTCTATGAATTACACTGCGCAAACCAAAAGTAATACTACCCACCAGATGAATAAGGGCTCTCCACAGAACATAAAATATTCATTTTATTTTATTTTTCGTGTTCGCATTTGAGGAAATAATGTTACGGACGTGACAGTTCTCCGTTTCGGACATGACTGCTCTGAAAGCGGCACTAAAAGACTGCTTTAAAACTTTCACAGAGACCTCAAACAGAAAGCACAAAGCCTTTCTTTAAAGTGAATTTTGTTTTGTATTAATCTGTGAGAGTCACTTCATGAGCATTTTACCTTTTCATTTGAGAAAATTGTCGTCATATCATATTCACAGACCAAGGTATTCATGACAGCCTGTCAAAATAAGTTTTAACTTATGACTTAAGTTTTTAACAGTAACACAAATGAAGATATTTTTTATTAAATCTGAGAGCTGGATCACTCCTCCATAGGCTTCTAAGACATTATAACTTGCTGGCCCAGAAAAGTCATTAAAGAGATCGTTAATATAGTCCAAGTGACTACAGTGGCTCAATCTTAAGTTTATAAAGCAACGAGAACACTTTTTGTGCGCAAAAACAAACAAAAATAACGACTTTATTCCACTATTCATTTCCTTCTCTCTGGGCCTCGAGTGAATTCACGTAGTGTTTTAGCGCAGCGCTTTGTGTTGCACGTCACCACGTAGGCTCACTATTGGCCGACGCTGGTCGTGTGTGATGCGTGTGACGTACAACACTGACGCGCTGCGCTAAAACACTACACTGTTAACCCTTGCTGTAAAAAAAGGCCAAATTCTGACAATATCATACCATTTTCCATTAAAACAGTAATATACCGTAGAAAATAAAACTAGCCTACAGGAATATACTGTGAATTAACAGCGCTCAAAATCGACACTCAGAGGCTGTTTTCCCAATCACACCCTATACCCTCATTCACTATTCCCTACACTAATATAGTCCACTTGACAGAGTGAATGAAAAGAAGTGAGTGAATTGAGACACTGATGAACACTGATAAGCAGAATCACTGAAGGACAGAGAAACAAGAACAGAAAAAAGAGAAACGCAAGAATAATAAACTGACTTCCAGCCACCGAGTGTGAAACCAGTTTACAAACAGTTTAACATTATTTCTTTCATACAAAAGTTATTGTTGAGAATTAACAGATATTTAGTTGTTGATGTTTTATTGAAAATAATAAAGTTATTTTCACCATGATGGAGATCAGTATTTGTTTTAGTTGGGCTCTTGAACCATTGACTTTATTATATCAGTTTCTCTCTGACTGCTTTAACTGTGAGTTTATAAAACACATTTGTTATGGCAAGAAAAAGTCAAGAGAAAGATGATAAGGTGTTTAAGACTGTTTTAATGATTACATAATCATAATCATGGACTTGTCTGATTCTCTGATCTTAACCAGTGTTTAAGCTTTGTATTTATGGGTATTTCATATTAATCATATATCTGTAAATCTTTAACATGAAATAGAGCAATGTTTCTGTATTCAGTTATTTTGAAGAATATTGAAATAATGTTGTGCTTTAAAATATTTTGAGCTCCTGTTTGTCTTAGACACAAACAGACATCAACAATCAGCACATGAATCTCAACAATGGTGACAATAAAAACTTTCATGTCGCAATGCATGCTGGGTTCCAGATTAGTATAAAACTCCCAGCATGCACTCCTGCATGAATAAATAAATAAAAATAAATTATTGCCACCATTAATGAGAGACATATGCAGATGTTTGATATATCTGTGTTTCTACAAGATGTTGAAGCTCTGTTTCTTTTATAGGCTGTACATTATGTGTTAAAAAAATTATCATCATAACTTATTACTGTAGTTTCACACTGGTGGTAATATAACTTTTTTGATACAGGATTAAATTCTGAAAGAGATTTAGTGTATGAACAGGCTATACAATGATTTTTTAATCATAATCAGTATAACTGCAATCATCCACAAACCATGTGTGTGCACAAACACAGTTCAATTAGCCAGTGAAAACCTAATGTTAAAAAGTCAAGGGTCAGCATCCCAACTAAAGCAAACACTGATCTATATAATGGTAACTTCAAACCAAACATTTTCAATTAAACATCTCAATAACAACTTCTGTAGATGTATGACAGAAATAAAGTCATACTGTGTTAATAATGTTTGTTCTTGTGTTTCTCTATTTTCTGTTCTTGTGTTTCTCTTTCCTTCAGTGGTTCTGCTTGTTAACAGCAGGTGTTCATCACTAATGCTCAATCACTTATTTCACTTATTTACTTATTATTCAACATATTCACTTAATTATCTCACTGCAACACTGTCTCAATGTTACTTTTTCCTCGTTGTAGTGTGGATTTTCCTGTGGGGTTGAAAGGGTTAACAGTGTAAGATAAAAAGACACACCCACAAAATGTATTTTAACAGTAATAAACTGTAAGTTATAAAACAGGTTTATACTGGCAACACTGTTGCCAGTAGTTTACTGTAAAATTTATTTTTTGGGTCACCATTGTGCAGAAGAGTAGAGCCTGTGTTTCAGTCCAGGAGAAGATCTACAAACATTGATGATACGCTGCATGTTGCTTTATTTAACAGGCGGTGACTGTGTAGTTGCTGGTCCAGTGGAAATTTCTTTATGTTCAATAGTTTTTTAGTGGTCTCAAATGAAAGAAGTTCACAGTAATACTTTGCTCACATTATTTATGCCTAATAAATTTTAGTTAATACATGAAAGTTGGTCAATTTAAGGCAGTCGGTTTCTGCAAGTGAAATTAGTTAACTTGAGTTTTAATTTAGTGCATTTTTACAGAAACATACTGTAGATTACAGTAAAGAACTGTACAATTAACAGTATATTACTGGCAACAGTGTTGCCAGTATTTTACTGTAAAAAAACCCGGTAAGGTCTAACAGTGTACGTGAACCAACTCAAGACCCAGAGAGAAGGAAATGAATAGTGGAAGTCGTTATTTTTGTTTGTTTTTTGCGCACAAAAAGTATTCTCGTCGCTTGATAAACTTATGTTTGAGCCACTGTAGTCACTTGGACTATATTAACGATCTCTTTAATACATTTTCTGGGCCAGCAAGTTTCGGTCACTTAGAAGCCTATGGAGGAGTGATCAGCTCTCAGATTTCATCAAAAATATCTTAATTTGTGTTCCGAAGATGAGCGAAGGTCTTACGGGGTTGGAACAACATGAGGGTGAGTAATTACTGACAGAATTTTCATTTTTGGGTGAACTAACCCTTTAAGCTGTTTTTATGAATTCAATTAATTAGACATTTTTGATTATACAACTAAAATGAATTTGAGCTGCTCTATCAACCGCACTTTGTCTAACTGTGTAAACACTAAATAATGCTGCATGTTTCAAGGTACTTCTGTGGCACTTTTAATTGTTTATTTAAATGACTTAGTTGTTCACAGTAAGTCACAATTCTCATGCAATATGATAAGGAATGATTTTTCCGAAGATGAGTAGGGATGGGTATCCTTTAGGTTTTTACATTATTACTATTAGTAATTATCGATCCAGTACTTTTAACAGACTTCAGTTCTTTTTGTTCTATTAAAAAGAAGAAAAGAAACTAACATTGATTTATATTCTGTAATGTTAAATAAATAGTTAAAGGTCCCGTTCTTCGTGATCCCATGTTTCAAACTTAAGTTAGTGTGTAATGTTGCTGTTAGAGCATAAATAATATCTGTAAAATTATAAAGCTCAAAGTTCAATGCCAAGCGAAATATTTTATTTAACAGAAGTTGCCTACATCGAACGGCTCGTTTGGACTACACCCCTCTACTTCCTTCTTTAATGACATCACTAGAACCGTTTTTTGACTAACCTCCGCCCACAGGAATGCTCCCTCAACTCTACCGAAATTCGTGCATGTACTTGCGCACTTCTTATAACTTACTGTGTTTACTCAGCTCTTATGGTGATTTTCTGAAGTAAAACTGACGCTTCATCTTTTGTGTGATGTACAATAAACTTTATTAAACTCATCAGTACATGTTTGATCATCATTCAGACAGCAGACTTCACTTGTAGGGTGTTAATAAATAATGGATACATACAAGCAGATGACAAATACGTTATAATAACCGTAATTAAACTACTAAACTATACCCGTTTCATTTCTATACAGCACTCTGACTCTGTAGGCATTATTGTCCGACTCGAAATGAACGCCATTACTGAGAGTTTCTGATATTATCATCATTCCGTGAGATGAAATTGTCCTGAGAGACTGAGCGCGAGCTCATGAAGCTCCGCCCCCTGTGTCGTCCAGCAGCAGCTTATTTGCATTTAAAGGGCACACACTAAAACAGCGCGTTTTTCTGAGCCCCCAAAAAATGACAATTTAAACATGCTGTAAAAAATGATCTGTTGGGTATTTTGAGCTGAAACTTCACATACACACTCTGGGGACATCAGAGACTTATTTTACATCTTGTGAAAAGGGGCATAATACGGGACCTTTAAAGGAAAACAAACAGCAATTTTTTAACAAAATTAATAAAAAAACATCTATTTGTGAATGCACCAGTGTGCAGCCAATTTTTTTTTATTTTTTTTTTTATACAAACAAAACACTCATGTCAAGTGAACACTTGAATAAGGATGCACCAATATCACTTTAGTATGATAGTGATGTTTTTATTTAGTACTTTTTATATTTTGGTTTACGATTATAGATACCTGTATTTTCATTGAAACCATAAGAATATGAATCACTATTTGGCTTAATTTTAGTTGTTTCCTTCAGTTATTTTATGCTTAATTATGCCTGTTAAAAATGTATTGTATTGCTGTATCATATTTTGTCTTTCAACTTAGGGGTGGGCAATATAGCAAAAATATCACAGCACGATTATTTTCAGGAATATAACAATTCACAATTTTATCAATTATTTTTCATGTTGGTTTTACTATTTTTCATGTGACTGATCAGTACATCCAAACTAATTTCCCTATATTAAAAATGCAAAAATGCAGAATCGAATCATTAATTGTGAATCATCAATTTTAATTGTGAATTGTTCTGAATTATTTAGCTGTCAAACAAGACAAAAAAAAAAGTACCAAGCAAACTGGATGTCATTCGTATAAGTATGTGTACAAATGAATTTGTGTATGAAATCTGCATACTAATAACATTTTCACAAACAAATAATCATTTATCAATAACTTCTATTCTAAAACTTAGGGGCTGTTTACACGAAAACTGAAGTGAACCATGATCATGCATGCATATTATTTTTTCACGAGGTGTTTTTTGATGAAGTGGCATCGCCAACTACTGTCATTTTCGCAGATCCATGTGAACGGGGATCATTTTGACAACGTTGTTGTCTGTTTTAGTACATCATTGTCATGTAAACATACCCTTATTCTGAATTTAAAAACACAGCTGATTGATCACAAGCTGATTGTGCATAGTGCACACCTCCTTTTGACATTTTTCTGTGATTTTTGTTTTATAAAAAGTACAAGAATTTTCATCAGATTTCTTGAATAGCTCTATTTGGAAAATCATTCTAGAAAAATTAGATTGGCATAGACAAACCTTTTATTGGCATAGATGGTAAAAAATACACTTTAAACGGCAGTTTACATTTTGGTAATGTATGTTTAATGTGGTAATGAAAGTTCTAGTCCACCGCTGAATCTTTAATCTCTCTCTCTTTTTTTTTCAGCCGACTGACAATGAGATTGATGTTGTACAAGGTGTAAAGGTGGGCATCTTGTCAGTGAGCGAGGGCACCAGACAAGATTGTGCCTTCTCAGACGACGTTGTGAATATGGCTGTGATACTAGAGGGGGAGATTGTTATTGTGGATCTCCAAGACATTCCAAATGCCTTCGTCACATTGTTTGGACTGCTTTACGCTTTAAATATCAACTACCCCAAAGAGTTGCGATACACCTTTGAGGTGATCCAGCGGATCATCATGAAGATCAATGCGGAACACTGCTCAGCAAAAGTTCATGGACTGAAAAACAAACTAATGCAGTGAAGTGCATGTAACGCTTTTTTTTTTTTAAATGAGTAATGTTCAATTTAATTGCTGAATTTGTTAAAGCATCAGCTTAGTTGAGATGAGATTAAAGTGTTATGAAACCAATTCATAGGTCTTTTAATGTGTTAATGCTTTTCAGAGTTTCTTTTTGAAAGAAATGTGAACAGGATGTTTCTATATTGTATGTTGCGGGAGTGACAGTGTTGAGGTCAATTGATGAATTTGTTAAAGTATCAGCTTAGTTGAGATTAAAGTGTTATGAAACCTATTTATACCTGTAGGTCTTATAATGTGTTAATGCTTTTCAGAATTTCTTTTTGAAAGAAATGTTGTGAACAGGATGTTTCTATATTGTGTGTTGCGGGAGTGACATTTTAGAGTGTTGAGGTCAATTGATGAATTTGTTGAAGCTTGAGCATGGATAATTGATAACTAAGCTGTTCAATGCAATAAATTTTGTATTGAAAATTGTATCAGTGATCATTAATTTGCCATCAATTGTTTAAATCAAATGTATTTTACAAATTAATGTTCGAGTAGTAATTCATTATTTGGTACTGCTGCAGGTTTTAAAGTTTCAAAACTTTAGTTGGCTGAACTTATTGGATGTAGTTTAGAAAACTTAACTTTAGTTGGCTGAACTTGTTGGATGTAGTTTAGAAAACTTAACTTTAGTTGGCTGAACTTGTTGGATGTAGTTTAGAAAACTTAACTTTAGTTGGCTGAACTTGTTGGATATAGTTTAGAAAACTTAACTTTAGTTGGCTTAACTTAAATTCGAAGTTTACTTAACTAAATTAAATCAGTTCATTGTACTTTATACCTTGTCAGGTAAACCTTTCCAAATTTGTCAGGTATACTTTATCAAATAAGTTAGTTTAACTTAAAAAAAAAAAAACAATGCATAAAGATAACAAAAAATAATGAGTTAAGTCAACAAAAGATTTTTTTACAGTGCAGGGACAAAAATAAATAAATAGCCTAAATTAAACGCACTGTACTGTACAATATTTTCATTGTAGCCTAGAAAACACATTTTGGCACATCATTTCAACATGCTGCTATTTAGCCTACTACTTAATGCCTATTTCACTTTATTTTTTAGCAAATAGATTGAAAGCTCGAATAAAATAACAAGTCATTTACATTATAGGCTAATAATGTTCACATTTGTAGTTGTCCATAACAACCCCAAAAACATACCTGCTTGCCTTGCACATCTAATTAATGGGCACAGTTTTCCGACTATTTTTTTATTTTATTTTATTTTTTTATTTTTTTGCTGTGGATGTTATTGAGCTTGTAGAAATCGGAAACAACACCAATTCTGTGACACAGATGAACCTTTATTGATATCTCTATCAGACAATGCCTATTTTATATGCCAAAAGAAACAACAGGCAGTAAAAAATTATTAAAATAAATATCTTAATGTAGGCATAGGCTATAGTCGCATGTTTTGGCAAACAGTTGAAAAAAGTAAATAAAAAACGGCATATCGTAGCTAAGCCTTATAGGGTCAGTCACCCCCACAAACTTAAATTAGAAAAATAAATATGCCATCCCTCTTTGAACGAACATAAAGTCTGACCAGGCTAAATTGCCTGTATGACCATGGACTTAGGATCATCCCCACAAACTTGAAGTATAGGCTAATGAAATACTACGCCATCACAGTTGCGACAAAGAAATTCTGGCAAAATAGCCTTAAGCCTCGGAACGTAAAAGCGAGGCCAAATAACTAACTAACACACAAAATGTCTAGAATAGAATAGGCTAAACCAATATGAACGTAAAATTATCAGCTGACCGAACTCAAAAGTTTATGTTAAACATGGGCTATGTAGATAACCTAGGCTAATTGGTTTAATATGCCTGACCTTAGGTCTAGTTTGAATTTTTCTTGCCACTATGCAGGAATAAAATAGCATCTACAGTGTCAGGATTCAGACGAGAGCGCCTGGCCTCTATAACGCGCCCTGCTGCACTGAAGTAGTGCTCGCTCGCAGCACTTGTTGCTGGAATGCATAGAATTCTCTTGGCAAGGCGCTGTAGTCGTGGGAATGACTGGCCTTGTTTCTCCCAAAAGGAAAGTAGATTTTCCTCTGCTGATCCGTCTATACGGAAGTTTGTAGAGGAATACTCCTGTACTTCATCCAGAATTATTGTATCAGATTCCTCCTCCCATTCTGTGAAGTCAGTCCTAGGCTTTTTCGTTGGTGCGCCATCAGCTATGCCTACAAAAGACAGATGAAATCTAACATTAATAATTGATCCACGTTGGTATACACAGCCTAATATTTTACACTTAATGAAAAAATAGCCTACACAATCAAGATAGCCATTAACCTAAATTAGTTAATGAAACATGGATTAAAATGGATTAATACAAAACGGAAAAAAAAGGCTTTGTGCTTTCTGTTTGAGGTCTCTGTGAAAGTTTGAAAGTCTTTTAGTGCCGCTTTCAGAGTTGTCGCGTCCGTAATGGAGAACTGTCACGTAACATTGTTTTTTTCCTCATAAATGCAAACATGAAAAATAAATGACAAAAGACTTTTTAAAAAAGACAATCCATCAATTTTTGGAAAAATGGATAGATTTATAGCGTTTTGAAAAAAAAAAAAAAAAAACTTTGAATTTATCATCAACAATATTGTTGTTTGATTTAATAAGCATTGTTCAACATGTTCAGACTGAGCCAAAAAAAACACAAAAAAAAACATTTTAACAGGATAAATTGAATATTCACAAAATGTGTGGGTATAGGTAAAAAAATTTCATTTTCCTGAAACCTACACTCAAAAAAAAATTTTGTCTAAAAATAAGATTTATGTATTTGAATTGCATAACAAATTCCCATGCATTTGGATTACATAGTTTTAACATAAACCAATCAATAATCTGAATGTGATTCATATTTTTAAGTCATATCTAAATGAAACAGATAAGATTTATGTAATTGTATTAATAAACTGAATGTGATTTATATTTGTCAGTCGTATGTAAATGAAACAGGTAAGATTTATGTAATAGTACACAGAAAAACGCCCATGTTAAATCAACACTGCTCAGTGTTCATATGTGTGCACACTACAGAGGTAAAGCGGTCTTGAAGTTAATGAGATAATTAACTGATGATTGAGCATTAATTATGAACACCTGCTGTTAACAAGCAGAATCACTGAAGGAAAGAAAAACACAAGAACTACAACTGACTTCAGCCACAGCTAAAGGAAGACATTAAATCTGTGAAGCTCTCAGCAGAGGAGGATTAAACAACTCCACAAACAGCATTACCAGCTTCACTTATTACTAACCAGACTGACTTTATTTCATTTCCGTTTTAATGAAATCAATAGTTGTATTTTAAAGTCACCATGATGGTGGTTAGCGTTTGCTTTAGTTGGGCTCTTGACCATTGACTCTTTAATATAAAAATTTCTCTTGCTGCTATAATTATGTGTTTATAAAACACGTTTGTTGCAGCAAAAAAGCCAAGAGAACATGAGATCAGGTGATGTTGGCTGTTTATTGATGAAGGTGTAATCATCATATTGTGGCCTGAATCACTTATCTTTTTCAGTGTTTAATGCTTTGATTATTGGGCTTATGTGATTTTGTTTTATTTATTATAGTAGCTGTGTGACCTGACAGCATTAGATCCAACAGTTAATCAAATAATATAAAGAATTTTAAAAACATTTAGTGCATTAAACTTTCTACATTATTACTTGGACATCAGGAATCAGTGTATGACTCTCAACAATGGTGACAATCAATGAAATGCTTTATGCTGCAGTGCATGCTGGGTACAACCAATCAAAACTCACCCATGTCTCCCAGCATGCATTGCGGCATTAATAAATTATGCATCAGGATTTTTGTAGCTTTTGTCACCATTGTTGAGATTCATATGCTGTTTCTTGATGTCTGTGTGAGTCTAAGTAATGCCATAGATTAAAGGTTTTTGTGCACTAACTATAAAAAAAAAAGTATATTGTTTGATAGATTTCATGCTGTAAAATCAAATGGCTTCTGTTATGGATAAAACAATATAAAAAAAACACAAGTCCTATATAATCAAAGCATTAGACACTGAACAAGATCAGCGAATCAGGCAATTACATGATGATGACTTTGTCATCATCATCAATAAACAGCCAACATCACTTGATCTCATTTTCTCTTGGCTTTTTTGCTGCAACAAACGTGTTTTATAAACACATAATTATAGCAGCCAGAGAAAATTTTATATTAAAGAGTCAAGGGTCAAGAGTCCAACTAAAGCAAACGCTAACCACCATCATGGTGACTTTAAAATACACCTATTGTTTTCATTCAAACGGAAATGAAATAAAGTCAGTCTGGTTAGTAATAAGTGAAGCTGGTAATGCTGTTTGTGGAGTTGTTTAATCCTCCTCTGCTGAGATCTTCACAGATTTAATGTCTTCCTTTAGCTGTGTCTGAAGTCAGTTGTAGTTCTTGTGTTTCTCTTTCCTTCAGTGATTCTGCTTGTTAACAGCAGGTGTTCATAATTAATGCTCAATCATCAGTTAATTATCTCATTAACTTCAAGACCGCTTTAACTCTGTAGTGTGCACACATATGAACACTGAGCAGTGTTGATTTAACATGGGCGTTTTTCTGTGTACTATTACATAAATCTTACCTGTTTCATTTACATACGACTGACAAATATAAATCACATTCAGTTTATTAATACAATTACATAAATCTTATCTGTTTCATTTAGATATGACTTAAAAATATGAATCACATTCAGATTATTGAATGGTTTATGTTAAAACTATGTAATCCAAATGCATGGGAATTTGTTATGCAATTCAAATACATAAATCTTATTTTTAGACACAATTTTTTTTTTGAGTGTATTGCAATGGATTTATCGTGTTTTGGAAAAGAGCTCCTCAATTATAAATGATTATTAATAAACTACAATACAATTAATCAAACAAGTTATACTACGTATGGATTATGGCACAGTGATGAATTTGGAAACTTAAAATGGCACTTTATAACGAAAAGGTTGCCGACCCCTGATAGGCAAAGTATCGACCCACCTTGCTCTGTTGCTGGCATGCACTCAAAAAATTTTTTTTTTTCTAAAAATAAGATTTATGTATTTGAATTGCATAACAAATTTCCATGCATTTGGATTACATAGTTTTAACATAAACCAATCAATAATCTGAATGTGATTCATATTTTTAAGTCATATCTAAATGAAACAGATAAGATTTATGTAATTGTATTAATAAACTGAATGTGATTTATATTTGTCAGTCGTATGTAAATGAAACGGGTAAGATTTATGTAATAGTACACAGAAAAACGCCCATGTTAAATTAACACTGCTCAGTGTTCATATGTGTGCACACTACAGAGTTAAAGCGGTGTTGAAGTTAATGAGATAATTAAGTGATGATTGAGCATTAATTATGAACACCTGCTGTTAACAAGCAGAATCACTGAAGGAAAGAGAAACACAAGAACTACAACTGACTTCAGCCACAGCTAAAGGAAGACATTAAATCTGTGAAGATCTCAGCAGAGGAGGATTAAACAACTCCACAAACAGCATTACCAGCTTCACTTATTACTAACCAGACTGACTTTATTTCATTTCCGTTTGAATGAAATCAATAGTTGTATTTTAAAGTCACCATGATGGTGGTTAGCGTTTGCTTTAGTTGGGCTCTTGACCATTGACTCTTTAATATCAAATTTGGTAACACTTTATTTTACGGTGCCCTTGATACAGAGTAATTACTTAATTAATTACTTAGTAATAGACGTTGTAATAACATGTAACAAAATGTACTTAACATGTAACTAAGTTATGGAACAGCCTGTACTTACAGATTGTAATTACGCACATGTAATAGGCAGCTACTGTTACACATGTGTAACAAGCCGAGTTGGATAACGTTTATAGATACACATGAAGTACACTTAAGTACATTCTTGATACACTTTATTTTACGTAGCTTATACCCGTGTAATATTATGTAATTACAATGTAATTAGGAAACTACTGCATGCATTTAAGCTGTGAACTAGTGAGTTAAATCAAACTAAGGCAGAGATGAATAAGGTATGTATACACAAAGTACACTTAAGTACATTCTTGATACACTTTATTTTACGTAGCTTATACCTGTGTAATTTTCTGTAATTTTAATGTAATTAGGAAGCTAATGCATGTATTTAAGCTATGAACTAGTGGGTTAATTCAGATGGATAACATATGTCAACGCTATCTCACGACCAATTTGTACGAATTTGAACAAGTGATAAAAAGTTGGCTAATTCGTACGAATTCGTACGACCTCACTCGAACGAATTTGTACGATTTGTCTAAACCCACGTGATGGGTAGGTTTAGGGGCGGGGTCAGGGGTAGGTCATTCGTATGAATTCATACAAATTGGGCAATTCGTAAAATATGTACGATTTAGCAAAAATCTTACTAATTCATACGAGTGAGGTCATATGAATTTGTACGAATTAGCCACCTCGTAGAATTCGTACGAATTGCCGTGAGATCAGGCTGCATATGTAGATACACAGGAAGTGCACTTAAGTACAATCTTGATACACTTTATTTTATGTTACATACAAGTAATGCTACAGAACATACACATTTACCATGTGTAACTGCAGACCTCAGTAGCCTAACATATTTAAGTACTTGTTGTTACATTGTGTTATACTAAGTACTTTCTTACATAATTACAGTGTACCAAGTCCGTAACACATATGTAACAGACTCGGCTTGTTACACATGTGTAACAGTAGCTGCCTATTACATGTGCGTAATTACAATCTGTAAGTACAGGCTGTTCCATAACTTAGTTACATGTTAAGTACATTTTGTTACATGTTATTACAAAGTCTATTACTAAGTAATTAATTAAGTATCGTAGATACTTGTTCCCGTCATATCGTACGGCCTTAAGGAGGGGAAAAACTCTCATTAAACACGTTAAGAACTGGACTGAGGAAGCAATCCTGAGTTTACAGGGTTGTTTTGATTGCACCGATTGGGGCATGTTTAAGGAGTCCTGTACCAACATAAATGATCTTACAGATGTTGTTAGTTGTTATGCTTCCTACTGTGTTGATAATGTAATCCCTGATAAAATTGTACAGGTATATCCAAACAATAAGCCATGGGTAAGGAAATCACTAAAGCTGTTACTAAACAAAAAGAGGCAGGCATTTAGGGAAGGAAACTTTTTAGAATTGAATAAGTTGAAAAAGGAAATAAGAAGTGAAATAAGGAGGGCAAAGCAGGGTTACAAAGAAAAAATAGAGAAAGACTTTGGTGGTAGGAATTTACGTTCAGCCTGGGATGGTATGAGAACTGTTATCGGCACCAGGAGAGAAAAGAATATCAAGGTTGTGTTAGAAGGTTTTAGTTGTGACAGTTTGCTTGCAACAGAGTTAAACAAATTTTATTTGAGGTTTGATACCACTAATTTTAGTAATGTTATTTTAGAACAGAAATCACATTTATCTGGAAATGGTGTTGTCCCCTTTTTTGACGAACAAGCTGTGGTCAATATGTTTAAGCACTCCAGATCAGGAAAAAGCCCTGGGCCTGACAATATAAGCAGTCGCCTGCTCATCTCTTGTGCAGAGCAGTTAGGTCCAATTTTTCATTATATTTTCCAGATGTCCCTAGAGCAACAGAGAGTGCCGAACATATGGAAACAGTCAACAGTTATTCCAGTGGCCAAACTAAATCATCCAAAATTATTAAATGACTTTAGGCCAGTAGCTCTGACCTCTTTAGTCATGAAGTGTTTTGAAAAACTGGTTAAAAAAGTCATACTTACAAAAACAGAGAATCTACTAGATCCACACAGTTCGCTTATAGGGCTAAGCGAGGGGTAGATGATGCCACTACTACCTTGTTAAATTTACTATTCAAACATCTTGAAGGTAGTAAAACACACGCAAGGATTTTATTTGTTGATTTTTCATCGGCTTTTAATACAATCCAACCACATATTTTAGTTGATAAGCTCTTAAAGAACTTTGACCTTGATTTTAATATTGTGGGATGGATTCTTGATTTTTTAACCGACAGAACTCAGAGAGTGAGGGTGAATGGTTGCTTGTCTGAGGAAATGTCATCATCCACTGGGTCTCCTCAGGGGTGTGTCCTCTCACCTCTCCTTTATATTCTTTATTCTGACGATTGCCGTAGCCAGCATGAAAATAGACATATTTTAAAATTTGCCGATGACTCTGCTATTGTCAGTCTCCTCTCCAATGAGGAAAGTGACCATGGTCCTGTTGTGGATGATTTTGCACTTTGGTGTGATAGGGCATTCCTTCAACTAAATGTTGAAAAGACAAAGGATATGCAGATTGATTTTAGGCGTAAGTCATCAACTCCACAGACCACTATTATAAATGGGAAGACGGTGGAATTCGTAGAAACATACAAGTATCTAGGCAGTTTGATCGACAATAAGTTAACCTTTACCTCTAACACTGAAATGCTTTGCAAAAGAGGCCAACAAAGACTGTTTTGTCTTCGCAAACTGTCAAAATTTCGTGTTGATAAGACTCTCATGACCCTTTTTTATAAATCATACATTGAGTCTGTTTTAACATTCTCATTAATTTGCGGGTATGGTAGTCTCACTGTCAAGGCCAAAACTGCCCTTTCCAATATAGTGAAGGTCAGTAGTAAAATTATAGGTGTTCAGCAGAGTAGCCTTTCTGTCCTGTATGATAGACAGGTAGTTAGGAAGGCCAACGCAGTTATCTCTGATAGCTCCCACCCCCTTCATTCTGAGTTCCAGATATTGCCTTCCGGGTTTCGGTACAGATTACCTCCAGTGAAGAATAACAGATATAAGCATTCATTTGTCCCGAGAGCCATCCTGTTTATGAATTCAGCCCGGAGGAGTAGACAGACTATAACTATTAAATAGTGATGGGGTTATTATTATTATAATATGTATAGTATTGCTTGTTTTTGATGATGTTGTTGCCGAAATGGGGATGGTTATGGAAATGTTGCTATACTATGAAATTGTCAGATGTTACTTTAACAAGGGCCTGTTACATTAAGTATTTCTTATGTGTTTTTGTCTTGTATTTGTGCATTCTGTGACTGTCCTGTGTTTATCTTGCTGAAAAACCAATTGCCCTATGGGGACAAATAAAGTCTAAAGTCTAAGTAATTACTCTGTATCAAGGGCACCGTAAAATAAAGTGTTACCTAAAAGTTTCTCTGGCTGCTATAATTATGTGTTTAGGAGACACATTTGTTGCAGCGAAAAAGCCAAGAGAAAAAGAGATCAAGTGATATTGGCTGTTTATTGATGAAGGTGTAATCATCATATTGTGGCCAGAATCACTTATCTTTTTCAGTGTCTAATGCTTTGATTATTGGGGTTATGTGATTTTGTTTTAATTGTTATAGTAGCTGTGTGACCTGACAGCATTAGATCCAACAGTTAATCAAATAATATAAAGAATTTTAAAAACATTTAGTGCATTAAACTTTCTTTTCTACATTATTACTTAGACATCAATAATCAGTGTATGACTCTCAACAATGGTGACAATCAATGAAATGCTTCATGCTGCAGTGCATGCTGGGTACCACCAATCAAAACTCACCCATATCTCCCAGCATGCATTGCGGCATTAATAAATTATGCATCAGGATTTTTTGTATCTTTTGTCACCATTGTTGAGATTCATATGCTGTTTCTTGATGTCTGTGTGAGTCGAAGTAATGCCATAGATGAAAGGTTTTTGTGCACTAACTATTAAAAAAAAAAAAAAAAGTATATTGTTTGATAAACAACACTGTTAGATTTCATGCTGTAAAATCAAATGGCTTCTGTTATGAATAAAACAATATTAAAAAGCATTAGACACTGAACAAGATCAGCGAATGAGGCAATTACATGATGATGACTTTGTCGTCATCATCATCAATAAACAGCCAACATCACCTGATCTCTTTTTCTCTTGGCTTTTTTGCTGCAACAAACGTGTTTTATAAACACATAATTATAGCAGCCAGCATGGTTGGTTGTACCCAGCATGCACTGCAGCATGAAGCATTTCATTGATTGTCACCATTGTTGAGAGTCATACACTGATTCTTGATGTCCAAGTAATAATGTAGAAGAGAAAGTTTAATGCACTAAATGTTTTAAAAATTCTTTATATTATTTGATTAACTGTTGGATCTAATGCTGTCAGGTCACACAGCTACTATAACAATTAAAACAAAATCACATAACCCCAATAATCAAAGCATTAGACACTGAAAAAGATAAGTGATTCAGGCCACAATATGATGATTGCACCTTCATCAATAAACAGCCAACATCACCTGATCTCATGTTCTCTTGGCTTTTTCGCTGCAACAAATGTGTCTTATAAACACATAATTATAGCAACCAGGAAAAATTTACATTACAGAGTCAAGAGTCAAACTAAAGCAAACGCTAAACACCATCATGGTGACTTTAAAATACACCTATTGTTTTCATTCAAACGGCAATGAAATAAAGTCAGTCTGGTTAGTAATAAGTGAAGCTGGTAATGCTGTTTGTGGAGTTGTTTAATCCTCCTCTGCTGAGATCTTCAGAGATTTAATGTCTTCTTTTCTCTTCAGTTGATTTCATCTGAGGCTGTGGCTGAAGTCGGTTGTAGTTCTTGTGTTTCTCTTTCCTTCAGTGATTCTGCTTGTTAACAGCAGGTGTTCATAATTAATGCTCAATCATCAGTTAATTATCTCATTAACTTCAACACCGCTTTAACTCTGTAGTGTGCACACATATGAACACTGAGCAGTGTTAATTTAACATGGGCGTTTTTCTGTGTACTATTACATAAATCTTACCTGTTTCATTTAGATATGACTTAAAAATATGAATCACATTCAGATTATTGATTGGTTTATGTTAAAACTATGTAATCCAAATGCATGGGAATTTGTTATGCAATTCAAATACATAAATCTTATTTTTAGACAAAAAAAAATTTTTGAGTGTGGGCTCGGTGACAGGGTTGCTGCTGCCTTCTCCATCATGACTTAGATGGACGCCTTCCTCTGGTAGAAGTTCGCGAACTTGCTTAATCACCTCTCGTCTGTCCTCTTCTACCAGCATTTTCAGGGACTTAAATTTCGGGTGGAGAAAAGTGGCGATTTTATGAGTAGCATTAGGGCACATCTTCTCATCAAGAAGGGCAGACGCGCGAGAGCGGAGACTTTTCATGTAAGGTGGGTCTCCAAACTTGGGCTCACAGTGTTTTTTGAGTTTAAAAAACCATAGCAACACCATGTGAATGGTTGGGTAATGTTCTCCTTCAAGCTCGCTGATTGCTAACTTGAAAAGGGTGAGAAAGTCGATCAAGTGTGCGAGTTGATCCTGGTGGATGCCACCAAGGCGATGTTCTTGGTCTCTGTTCTTTAGAAGCTCTCTTATGTCTTGATATTGTTTCTGTATCGATTCCAACATAGTGACTTTGCTGTTCCATCGCACATCACATTCTTGATTCACGGTGTGCTTTAGGCTGGCGATAGCACCGGTTCTCTTTAGGTATGCAACGAGCTCTTTGCAGTAATCGATCATGTCGACTATATCTTCAATGCCATCGGACTCGGAGTCACCCTTTGTACTGAATGTATGTCTCAGCACCGTGTTAAGGATGTGCGCGGAGCACGGAATCCAGTGGTATGACCGGAGTGCAGCCTTTATGTTCGCGCCCTGGTCACTGACAAAAACTATTTTGTCTGTCTGTATTCTGTAGGACGTTAACACACTGGTTATCTGCTCATTAAGGTTTTCGCTGGTTTTTTTCAGGGTAGGGTCAAATTCCACCGTTGCCAAAATACGATTTTCCAACTTCCACTGACTGATGTAGTGACACGTCAGGACTGTGTATGCCCTAGGGCTGTGCGATATATATCGTGAGATTGTTATGCGCATCTCGTCAGTTAAGCCGGTTCCTTGATTAGTAGTAAATCACCATCACCTGCTTTCAGATGGAGCGGCATTTAGGGCTGAGGAGATAATTAAGTGATTAATTTAGTGATGATTGAGCATTATTGAAGACACCTGATGTTAACAAGCAGAATCACCGAAGAAGAAAATCACAGATTGTAAGTTACCGTTAAGGTGATGGGTGTTTGCTTTAGTTGGGCTCTAGACCATTATATGTTTACTTTAATATTTACTGTTGTTTGTCTGCTGTTATTGATTTATAACAGTTAAATGAACAAAGTAAAATGTTATCTTATAGTGTTGGTTATGTTTTGACATAATCATGCTGTGATCTTAAAAAGGAAACTTATTGAAATAGTTTGGTTTAACTTGTTAGCAGCAGTTTAGTGATTCTTCAGCCTATGATTATCAGTACTTTACTTATAATTCTAAAAATTTAATAAACATTGTTCTGATCAAAAGACATTTTTTAAAACACAGACATCAATAATCAGCCTGTGAATCTCAACAATGGTGACAATAATAAAGCATGTTGCAGTGGCTGCCACCAATCACAACTCATTAATGGCTCCCATCATGCATTGCGGTATGAATAAATTATGATCTGAATTGTCTATGTAATTTACTTTTCCTAATTGAATATTCTGCTCGTCACCATTGTTGAGATGCATAGACTGATTTTGACATCTGTGTGTGCCTAAAATAATGATTTTTTTTTTTTAAAACAACTTTTAAGAAATCCTTTATATTATATCAAAAATTCTGGGCATTTATGCAGATTCACAGTTATGCTGTAACCAACAACATAAATCGAAGTCAGAAAGAAGGATTTTAATGAGTTCAGTGATCAAATTCAAATGATGATTGTCATAATAACCAACACCATCAGATCACTTTTTTCTTTGTTCAACTGGTGATTATAATTCAGAAACAACAGACAAACAAAATCTAAAGTTAATAATATATGGGTCAAGAGTCCAACTAAAGCAACCATTGATCGTCATAATGGTAACTTACAATTTGAGATTTTCTCCTTCAGTGATTCTGCTTGTTAACATCAGGTGTCTTCAATAACGTTCAATCATCACTAAATTAATCACTTAATTATCTCATTAACTTAAACACTCTTGAGTGTGGACTCATACACTCCCAGGAGTGTTAATTTAACACAGGAGTTTTTGCTGTGTACAAAGAGCCGTAGTTAACTGACAAGCTGAGCCATATCGCATTAATTATCGCTGGCGATACGTCCGCGATATTAATGCGATATTGCTCAGCTTGTCAGTTAACTACGGCTCTTTGTAGTAAATGCCGCTCCATCTGAAAGCAGGTGATGGCGATTTACTACTAATCAAGGAACCGGCTTTACTGATGAGATGCGCATAACAATCTCACGATATATATCGCACAGCCCTAGTATGCCCTCTTTTTAAATTCATCTGTCCACATATCTGTGGTTATGGCAATACCACCATTGCTGGTTAAAGCTTTCTGGATGGCCTCCGAAAGTTTCTGCTTATCAATGGAAGCCTGCTTCTTTGCCCGATCGCACACTGTTTGCCGATGGGGTAAGATGGCACCAGCGTCAACAGCACCGAATTTAGCTCCTATGTCAATCAACGTCTGGGCCACTTGGTGGAATCCTTTACCAGAAACAATATTGAACGGGCACATGTCAAGAGAGCACAGGTTCACACAGGCATCCGTCAGCTTTGATTTTACATCCTGTGGTACTCTTTTGGGATCTCGACGGACAAAACTCGTCAAGGTGTTCGTGGAGGTTTGAGGTTTAGCAGCACACTTGTGATGCACCATGTTAGACGTACCCGTCTTGTGGCTGTCATGAACATAAACTGCTTCGCAGGTTTTGCAAATTACATAGCCTGCACTGGTGTCATCCTGATTTACCACTTTGTAAAACTTATTCCAGGCAACACTTTTCTGACCTTCTATTTCCTTTGGTTTTAGTTCTCCTTTTTTGAGTTTGTCATGTACCTCCTTCACCGGCGTTGCCATCTCTGATAATAACAAGCATCTGCATAGACTCGACTAGCCATATTACTGCCTGATGAAAATTTGACTGTTTCAAAGTGTGCTCGATTTTTTTGGGATGTAGGTATAGTCAGATAACAATATTTAACAATGTATACATATATTTTTAATTTGATTGGTTCAACCGCCCGCCACCCGCCCGAATTTAATTAAAATATTTTTTTTCGTCACGTCATCCGCCCGATCTGCGGTTTATCCGCGGAGTCCGCGGCTGTAACCGCCAACCGCGCATCTCTAGATTGCACCCCTGTGTTAATATTTTTAATAAGTACCCTTTTCTGCTTTTTTAGAGCAATTCTGGAGAAAATGGGTCTGCTGGGAAAGGTAACCCCCATACAGGCAAAATAATAATAAAAAAATGGGACAACTTAAAAAAATAAAATAAATACAAAGTAAGAAAGTTAATACACACATCTTTGCTGAAATGTATTATGCTGTTGTTGTTAACAAGCCATGGTTAATTTGCTCTGCCTTAGGATTGCAAGTGTCCTGGGACATGTGAGGGTGTGAGTGGGAAACCCACTGCTGAAACGAGGCCCTGGTTTGTCCTCATGGATAAGGTGTTGGGACAGAGGCATTGCACCAACCCCCCTGTCCTCATTGCCTCAATCCCTGAGGACACACCACGGCCGAGTTCAGCAGTGGGTGCCCACGATGAGGAGGAGCCAGGGGCACCAGCACCACCAGTAGCACCACCAGCACCAGCACCACCAGTAGCACCACCAGCAGGAGCACCAGCAGCAGCAAGAAGACGGTGAGACAAAGAGGACGAGTTTTTGGACTTGATCAGAGAAGACATGCAACTAGAGAGGGAAGCAGAGGCGAGGAGAGCACAGGAGAGTAGGGGGAGGATGGACAGGTTGTTTTCTCTTCTTGAGAGAATGATTGAAAAATATATATTTTTTTTTTCTATATATTCTTGTTTAACTTTTTTTCACTTATTTTTTAAAAGGAAAGAAAAATTCTATACATTTATTTGTATGCAACCTTAAATGTGTAAATAAAAGAAAATGAATTGTTCTGGATATTGTTTATTTTTTAAATGACAGTTATAATTTCAACATGAAACAAATTCTTCTATACCTTTTTTTTTCCAAATGAAATTGGTAAATTCAATTAAATTCAATTCAAATTTATAGCGCTTTTCACAATACATATTGTTTCAAAGCAGCTTTACAGAAAGTGCATTTCAGAGATGTACATAGAAAAATACAGTTATGTATTTTTAAGATATGCTGTTCATAATATTAATGCATTGGATCCGATTTAACTGTAGTAAAAAAGGTAAGTATTATGTGAATGCTTGGCTAAAGAGATGCGTCTTTAATCTAGTTTTAAACTGGGACAGCGAGTCTGAGCCTCAAACAATATCAGGAAGGACATTCCAGAGTTTAGGAGCTAAATGTGAAAATGCCCTCCCTCCTTTAGTGGACTTAGATATCCTAGGAATGACCAGATGTAGAGATGATAGAATTGGTGTTATATGATCATATTTTCTTGACCTAGTAAGAACTCTAGCAGCGGCATTTTGGACTAAATGTAGCTTGTTTATTGAGGATGCAGGACAACCAGCTAATAACGTATTCTAGTAATCTAGTCTCGAGGTCATGAATGCATGAACTAACTTTTCTGCATCAGAAACAGATAGCACACTGTTAACCCTTGCTGTAAAAAAAACCTGGTAAGGTCTAACAGTGCATGTTACGTAGCTTAGCAATGTTTCTAAGATGGAAGATGGCTGTTCTTGTAACTAATGAAATATTATTTTCGAAAGACAAGTTGCGGTCTAGTATAACACCCAGGGCCCGGTTCCCCAAAACGTTCTTATCGCTAAGTAGTTCTTAACCTATTCCTTAACCCCTCTCTTAACGTTATGGCACGATTCCCGACACGTTCGTACGTTAAGTATATCTTCTGTAAGTCACACTTTCGTAAGGTTGGTCTGGAACACTCTTAGCTTTACCTTATCACTGTTGCAGGTCTATATGAATATAATTCTGAAGTTTTAATACACACAGACAGTGTTTAATTAGGCGAATTCAAGTGTTTTCATGCAAAGAATAAAATTGTCATTACACTGATTGTTGTTAAATTTTTAATTATATTATTATACAATATTATTAATTTAATTAAAAAGCGCTTTTAAAGGCCAGTGAAAGCAGTTAAGGCTACTGTCAGTTAAGTCCTATTCGGACGCTAATATTGTTTCTCATGGGCTTGTATGGTATTTTAGACATTTATAGGGGTAAGTCAGTGATTTTAGTGCCGTCCGAATCCATAATATCAGTGTTTTTTCTCACCCAACCCGCGTAAAAATCCCTGGCCAAATTAGTACCTACTGTTTTTTGACAAACAGGTCGTGAGGTAATTTAAATGCCGTCTGAATCCACATCTCTGAGTTTACAAGAAGAGATTCAAAATCCACTGTTTAAACTCACTGCCGAGCACCGAGATGTAGGCCTACACTTTTATTACTGAAATGCTGGAAAGCATTTCATCACAGCTCCACCTCAGCGAACAAAAATGGGAAAGAGAAGAAAGCATGTACAAATTTGAAATGGTTATTATGGCAGCAATATATGATCAAATTTAAAAATATGTAGGCTAGGCTATTATAGGCTATTATAGTTTGGATTATTTATTTGGAGTCCAATTTGATTGGTGATTTATTTCAACTATTTCTGAAGTGCTTCTTTTATAAAGAACACCGCTTTCTCACATAAACAGCCCCTGCACGAGAGAATAATTGATCCTCGAGCCATCGATATCAGCAGATTCAGCAGCATCGCCACGGACAGCACCGGGTAACGTCGCATGTAAGAAGGTATATCTTAAGCAGATTCCTAAGGTATGGTTCGGGGAACACACTTAGGAACATAAACAACTTTGGTAAGATATATCTTTCGAGTCTTCTTAGCACGCTAAGAGTGAGCGTTATCGGGGAAACGGGTCCAGGTCTTGGATAAAGTAACAGGAAATCCTTCTAAATTAAAGTTGTATTGTAAGAGGTTTTGTGGACAGTTTTTTTGGACCAATAAGTACCTCTGTTTTATCTGAATTATTATTTTATTTTTTTACTCAATTTTTATTGTATTGATGGGTAACAATATAAAAGAGGTATTGTGACAATACAGATATACATAGCTATACATTCACCCCTACCGCATGGGATACAACATAACTATCAGTGTAGCACGGTCAGTGCTAGAACAGTCCACTTAGTGTCTTTCCAGTAAAATGTCCTGAACTCTACAATTCCATTGCTCCATGTTTGTCCGAGGTGTAGCGCCGTTGATCTTGGCAGAAGAAAGTTCAAGAAAAAGAATCTCTAAGAACGTATTCAGCCAATGCTTATGGGCTAAGTTGTGGGGTGGAACCCAAACTTGAACAATGATTTTCTTGGCTGCTGTAAGACCAGCTAACCAAATTTTTCACACTGGTAACTTCTATAACAAAGTAAAATCTCATAATTCTAGAGAAGTCATTCAACTCATGTGATGTTTAGAAGGAAAAATATCACTCATTAGATATACACTGAAGCAGCAGTGGATTCCATTAACCATTAACATAATTCACCCCCTTCATAACGATGAGGTTGTTTTTGGCAGGAGGACAGAAAAAAAAAGGAAGGATGCAAAAGCATGATCTTGGTCTGGCCATTTATAAACAACCTCTTTCCTTTCTATCTTGATTCTTTTGGAGAAACAGAGAGAAGTGAGTAAGAGTACTTTTTTTACACTATTTACAGACAGTCACATGATCACTGTAGTACAAAAGTTAAAAGCTGCTGTTCTAGTGCTCACATATTTGTGGACGTGTCAGGGATTCGTTTTATTAAAAAAATATTCTCAAACTTTCCACTGGAGTTTGTGAAGTGATTGAAAAGAGAGCAGGCGGATGATAATGACAACATTTTTGAAAAAGGAGAAAGTTTGTACATTGTATTAGTCCAAATTGGAGGAGTTTTTAATTGTGCATGTGCGTGCATCACACTGTAAGTACCTAATCAGATAATTATTGAATGTTCTCGCAAATGTAAAGACAAACGCAATTCTCCCTGAAATCTGTGTTTACATTTAATGTTGTTAACATGATTATGCTGCTATGACGTTACTGCAATTCCCTATGTAATTTGGTGTTAGTATTAGGCAGGGGTGGATTAAGGCATAGCTAGGCTGCAGTCTATAGGGGCCCACATGACCAGGGGGGTTTTGCAAATATTTACTTCAGTATATTACAAATGTTACTGGATGGAGGTTTTAAAATAACAGGCAATTAACGAGCGCACAGCGCGCATGGTGGATCACCTTCAATATCACAAAGATTTGGCATTTCAATTAATACAATTATTATAATTATTATTATGCTGCTTTTATTTTTAAATTAATATTACAGTTCATTTTCCCCACAATTATTTCATAGTTCATCATCTGCAGATAAAGATTAGAGAGATTAGCTTACTCATTGAAAATGTTTTTAAAACATTTGGCTCTTTTAAAAAATTAATTATAGGGCCTATAATTAAAGTATTAAATCATCCATCATCAATGAGAATCAAGAACAGCTTTTTCAAATGACGAGATTCAAAAACGAATTGTTTAACACAAAATACTTCTCTTCTCATTTCACTACAAGAGAAATAGTAAGAAAATAAATGAAGAGAGTTAGACTATGTTGCTATCAGTATTATGAAGTAGATTCGTCTCTTGAGGCCGTTAATGCAGCATCAGATGCAGAAAATCTTGATCAGTACTTTCACTTTCTGCAGTGAATAAATGACTGGAGTTTGAGACTTCTTCACTAGCATACACAGCTCGCCTTCATGTTTTAAAACGTAAATATTTTTCATTTATCATCAATTGCTCGCATTCAAACTTAATAAAATAATAATAAAATACAATTATAATAATATAATATATTATACAGCTATATGTTCAGTGGTTGCACAATGGTATTGCAAGTGATAAATGGTGCATAATTTAGAGGTAAATATTTACAGTAAAATCCGCTTATAGAGAGCTGATGTGCCACCTCATTTAAAAAATCAGAGACTGAAAATCATCACTTGAATATGTTAGTGATATTCATTTTATTGCTAAAATGTATGATGTTCAATAGGTTGATACATCTGAGCCATGCTTATTGGGTGTTAATAATAATGAATTATTTTGGCTAATAATTAATGTATAAGCTAATTTATATACAAACATTAAAATAAAATAAAACTTCTTTTTTTTAAAATCATGAAATTGTATTATTTCTTTCCTGATTTGATAGAATATTGCAATAAATTGGATAAATTACATTTTATGCAGTAATATTTTGGGTCACCATGAACTGTAATCCATTATCAGCAAAAGTATAAAGGAAACAATATATATTTTTGTTTTTATGCTTTAAACAACAACAAAACAATTCAACATTACAACAATCAAGGTTATTAACAAATTTTGCATAAATAGATTTGTTGTCTTTGGGCTGTGAAAAACTAATTTTACCACATACTCTATCATTTGGGTTAATTATGGGCATATTAACTGATGTCAACACATCTCTACATAAGGACATAATACCAAAATTAATCAAAAAGTTGTGCTTGTAGATCAGTTTCCAATCCAATAATTATTGTGCATAGTGCATGCACCCATTATTTAATACAAATACAAATAAATAATTAGGAATAAAATTCCACAAAGAATTTCTTTTCAAATTTAAGTTTAACCAATTGATTTTGAGAGTATTATTTGGAGGAATCTAGAAAATCAAGGCCACCATTTTAAGCTAATTTATATCAGATTTGCAAATGTAGTGCATATAATTCTTCCATAAATCCAAAAACAGGTTTATTGTCTAAATGTATAGATGAACAAATATAGTTCAGTCTAGAAATTCCTTCTGCTTTTGACAAGGATTAAAATTCAAAGAAACTTTTGAATTGGACAACCTTGCTGAATTCCTCTTTCCTCTTCCTCTAAAATAAATCTCTGTGTTGTGACTTAATTTCACTGAGCTATTTCCTCTACAAAGTTTTCAATAGCATTAAAAAAAAAGGCCTGAGATGCTTTATTAACAACATGTCTGATCATTTCCATCTCCTCAGCAGCTGTATACAGGACACCAGGGCACCATACAGACTTTATCAAATAATTTATTGATTATCAGAGTTAGTATTGGCTGCAGTTAAAGTCATAATTGTTGGTGTAAGATAACGAAAAAGATGCATAGGGATTGGCATTTAAAGACATTGTAAACTCAATTGGAGACAACACATGTCAGGACCTACTCATTCTCGTAATCATACCCTAGATCTAATATTATCACATGGAATAAATGTTGATGCCGTTGAAATTCTGCAGCAGAGCGATGACATCTCAGATCATTATCTAGTCTCGTGTAAACTTCATTTAGCCAAGGCTGCAAAGCTGACAAATATGTGAGACCTATCACTTCTGCCACTAAAGATTGCTTTATTAATAATCTTCCTGATCAGTTTCATCATCTCAGCATCCCAGATAGCTTAGAAGAACTCGATATTGGAACAGAAACTTTTAACTCTCTCTTTTCCAGCACTTTAGACACAGTTGCTCCCTTGCACTTAAAGAAGATTAAAGAATATAGTCCAACGCGGTGGTACAACGAGCACACTCGGGCCCTTAAGAGAGCGGCCAGAAAAATGGAGCGCAACTGGAAGAAAACAAAACTAAGTGTTTTTTTTTTCTTTCATTTCATGGAAAGACAGCACAATTGCGTACACTGTTGGACATTACCAGGCTTTTTTTACAGTAAAATACTGGCAACACTATTGCCAGTAATTTACTGTTAATTGTACAGTTATTTACTGTAATGTTACAGTATGTACTAAATTAAAACGTGAGTTAACTAATTTCATTTGCAGAAACCGACTTCCTTAAATTGACAAACTGTCATTTAAATGTATTAACTAATTATACTGCACTAATAATGTGAGCAAAGTATTACTGTGAACTTATATAAATTTTAAACCATAGCCATGCTGATTGTTATATTGATGATGATGACAAAATCATCATAAGCCTGTTCATTCACTAATCTCATTCAGAGTATACTCCTGTATCAAAAGTGTTACATTACTACCTCTGTGAAACTACAGCAATCAGTTACTTTTTTTTAACACATAATACAAAAAAAAAAAAAAAAAAAAAAAAAACAGAGGTACACTGTCTTGTTAGAAACACAGAGATATCAAAAATCAGCATATGAATCTCAACAATGGTAGCATTAAAAAAAAAAAAAAATACATTTAGTCATGCTGCAGTGCATGCTGGGAGTTTTATACTATCCTGGAACCCAGCATGCATTGCGACATGAATCTTTTGATTGTCACCATTTTTGAGATTCATATGCTGATTGTTGGTGTCTGTGTGTGTCTGAATCAAGCAGGAGTTCAAACTGTTTTAATAATCTATGTTATTTCAATATCCTTCAGAAAAACTGATTACAGAAACATTGCTGGATCTCATGCTGTAGATTCACAGATATATGATAAATAAATAAGTATTAAATATGTACTCGGTTACTAACGTAACCTTCAATTGGTATGCCACTGGACCAAGCCCATGAAGAGGCCATGCCCCTTGTGGAATGGGACCTGACGCCTATGGGGTCTGCTCCCTGGTTCAGTATGCCTGGTACAGGTTGCTTGACCTGAGACCAATCTGGCGATTTATATATGACACCACTGCCATATTGTCCATCCGGTCCAGGATGTGGTGTCCCTCCAGGCTCAGGAGGAAGGTTTTTAGGGCTAGAAAGACTGCTCTCATTTCGAGGCGATTGATGTGTAGGCTTTTCTCCTAGCTCGACCAGAGGCCGGAGGTTGGCCTACCCTCGCACAAAGCCCCCCAACCTACACTCTCAGAAAAAAAGGTACAAAAACTGTCGCTGGGACAGTAGGTACTACCTATTTAGGTACTACCTAAATGGTACATATTAGTACCCTTTTGAAGGGTACTGTCCCAGTGACAGCTTTTGTACCTTTTTTTCTGAGAGTGTAGGTTGGAGGCATCCGTCATGACCACCTTCCTCCTCGAGACTAGACCCATGCTTATACCACACTCAAAAAAAAAATTGTGTCTAAAAATAAGATTTATGTATTTGAATTGCATAACAAATTCCCATGCATTTGGATTACATAGTTTTAACATAAACCAATCAATAATCTGAATGTGATTCATATTTTTAAGTCATATCTAAATGAAACAGATAAGATGTATGTAATTGTATTAATAAACTGAATGTGATTTATATTTGTCAGTCGTATGTAAATGAAACAGGTAAGATTTATGTAATAGTACACAGAAAAACACCCATGTTAAATAACACTGCTCAGTGTTCATATGTGTGCACACTACAGAGTTAAAGCTGTGTTGAAGTTAATGAGATAATTAAGTGATGATTGAGCATTAATTATGAACACCTGCTGTTAACAAGCAGAATCACTGAAGGAAAGAGAAACACAAGAACTACAACTGACTTCAGCCACAGCCTTAGATGAAATCAACTGAAGAGAAAAGAAGACATTAAATCTGTGAAGATCTCAGCAGAGGAGGATTAAACAACTCCACAAACAGCATTACCAGCTTCACTTATTACTAACCAGACTGACTTTATTTCATTTCCGTTTTAATGAAATCAATAGTTGTATTTTAAAGTCACCATGATGGTGGTTAGCGTTTGCTTTAGTTGGGCTCTTGACCATTGACTCTTTAATATAACATTTTATCTGGTTGCTATAATTATGTGTTTATAAAACACATTTGTTGCAGCGAAAAAGCCAAGAGAAAAAGAGATCAAGTGATATTGGCTGTTTATTGATGAAGGTATAATCATCATATTGTGGCCTGAGTCACTTGTCTTTTTCAGTGTCTAATGCTTTGATTATTGGGCTTATGTGATTTTGTTTTATTTATTATAGTAGCTGTGTGACCTGACAGCATTAGATCCAACAGTTAATCAAATAATATAAAGAATTTTAAAAACATTTAGTGCATTAAACTTTCTCTTCTACATTATTACTTAGACATCAAGAATCAGTGTATGACTCTCAACAATGGTGACAATCAATGAAATGCTTCATGCTGCAGTGCATGCTGGGTACCACCAATCAAAACTCACCCATATCTCCCAGCATGCATTGCGGCATTAATAAATTATGCATCAGGATTTTTTGTATCTTTTATCACCATTGTTGAGATTCATATGCTGTTACTTGATGTCTGTGTGAGTCTAAGTAATGCCATAGATGAAAGGTTTTTGTGCACTAACTATAAAAAAATATATATATATATATATATTGTTTGATAATCAACACTGTTAGATTTCCTGCTGTCAAAACAAATGGCTTCTGTTATGAATAAAACAATATTAAAATGCATTAGACACTGAACAAGATCAGCGAATGAGGCAATTACATGATGATGACTTTGTCGTCATCATCATCATCAATAAACAGCCAACATCACTTGATCTCTTTTTCTCTTGGCTTTTTTGCTGCAACAAACGTGTTTTATAAACACATAATTATAGCAGCCAGAGAAAATTAAAGTCAGTCTGGTTAGTAATAAGTGAGGCTGGTAATGCTGTTTGTGGAGTTGTTTAATCCTCCTCTGCTGAGATCTTCACAGATTTAATGTCTTCTTTTCTATTCAGTTGATGTCAATCTAAGGCTGTGGCTGAAGTCAGTTGTAGTTCTTGTGTTTCTCTTTCCTTCAGTGATTCTGCTTGTTAACAGCAGGTGTTCATAATTAATGCTAAATCATCACTTAATTATCTCATTAACTTCAACACAGCTTTAACTCTGTAGTGTGCACACATATGAACACTGAGCAGTGTTAATTTAACATGGGTGTTTTTCTGTGTACTATTACATAAATCTTACCTGTTTCATTTACATACGACTGACAAATATAAATCACATTCAGTTTATTAATACAATTACATAAATCTTATGTGTTTCATTTATGTATGACTTAAACATATGAATCACATTCAGGAGTATTGATTGGTTTATGTTAAAACTATGTAAACCAAATGCATGGGAATTTGTTATGCAATTCAAATACATAAATCTTATGTTTAGACACAATTTTTTTTTTGAGTGCAGACTGGTACCAGCTGGTGTCTTTCCAAGGGGCCAGGGCTTTGCCACAGCCGTGGTTTACCCTGATACGCAGGTGGCCAAACTGCCACGCATGGGCCGGGACACTGGGCTTGAGCCAGCGCTGCGCTGAAGGTGACGCATACGCAGTAGGCCTAACTGAAGTACTGACGATGCGGAGGCCATAAGGCCCAGTGCCCTTTGAAACGTTCTGAGAGGCAGGTAATAGCCCACTTTAAATGAAGCAGCTATAGCTGTTGAATGGAGAGAGCACGGGTTGGTAACTGTCGATAACTGTTCCCAGGAAGGTTATACTTTGGCTGGGGGACAGTACACTCTTGGAGAAGTTTATCCTGAGCCCAAGGCATTCTAGATGGCTAAGGAGCCAGGACTTGTGAGTCTGTAACTCGGCCTCCGACTGGGCCAAAATGAGCCAGTCGTCGAAGTATATTCAGAATGCGCATTCCCTGCTGTCTCAGGGGGGAGAGAGCTGCATCCTTCCTCCATTGATAATTTAGTAGTGAAGGAAAGGCTGCTTTATGTCCCTATAGGGAGAAGAAATGTCCTGTTTTTAGAGGCTACACCGGAATTCCTTTGGCTGATTGGTTAGAGGAGGCGAAAGCCAGTGTTCGTGTTCAACACTTATCCATTGTTGATAAAGCACACTTCCTGTATGATAATTTATAAGGGGAAGCTAGGGAGCAAATACAATTTAGGCCCTCTGAAGACCGGGAAGATAATGAGAAAGTCATTCAAATACTGACTGAGCTGTACGGCTGCCCTAATTCAGATTGTTTAACTAATTCATATTGTTTTAAAACAGTTTTTTCAAACTGACTATTACATATTGGCTCAATAAATGACTTCCAAATAATTATCCCCATGCAAAAGAACCTGCATAGTAATCTTATCTTAAAGTCATCAGTTAAATTAAAAAATTATATTCACCTGACATATTTAATTGTTTTCAGTCAATCTATCTTGTCGAAGTGAAAATTTTGTGTTGGCTGAACAAGTCCTACACCACACTGTAAAATCCAACAGTGGTTCTTACTAAAACTTTTTAGTTAACGTTACTTAATGTCTTAACTTAATTGTAAAAATCTAGTAATCTGTACTATTCACATACTATGTTTTATTTACTCAGAAAACCCAAGTTAAGATTAATTGATTGGTTTGAGTGTGCTTTTTGAGGCAGGGAAATTCTTAATGGACCTTTCACTCATTTCCTTCACTTCTGCAGTTATTTGTCTTTGTCTGCATTCACTCATTTCCCAAAGTAATCTTGAATGTTGAATTGTCAATACAACTGAAAAATTTGTAAGAACATAACATAAGTTGACTTCATAAATTGATTTTGATTTTCCTAAAATATTTTTAGTCACCATTATGGCGATTAGTGATCCCTTAGGTTGGACACTTGGAACTATATTTTCTTTATTATGATTCTCTTTCTATAGATGCAGTGATGCAACAATAAATCAGTTGTTTACTGTCAAAGAAAGAGAAGTAATACCACACACACACACACACGTATGTATGTATATATATATATATATATATATATATATATATATATATATATATATATATATATATATATATATATTTGTGTGTGTGAGAGAAAATATGAATGGTGTATAATGTAACTCGTGTCAATTAGTGATCTTTTATAATTTTGTTGCTATTGTTTATGCCTAAACACCTTCTGAAACAGTTAATTGGGTTTATATAATCCCTCTATATTTGTGAAAATCTTGTAATTGATCATGCTTGACTCACACAGACTTCATCATTCAGCATGCAAAACACAACCATGGTGACAAATACATTTCATTTAAAGTAAATTATCAAGTACTCTCTACAGTTATTTTTTAGTTACTAGAACTCTTGTGTAAGTGAACTATACTAACTAAGCATTTGTCAGTACCACATACTATTCCTATTTCACTTTACTTGCTTTTTTTAGAGCAATCGGTTTCCTGATATTTTCCTAGTAATGTGAACTCTAATGAGAAGTTAACACAACTAATGATTTTGATTCAAGAGTGCTTGAGTATACTTGATTAACAACATTAATACACTACTTTACTTGGAAATTTTAAGGCAATCGGTTTCCTCACCTTTTCTAAGTAAAGTCAACGTATTACATTTTACAGTGCAAAAAAAAAAAAAAAAACGTGTATACTTAGTTTTTTCCTTGTTTAATATAAGGTATTTTTTTAGCAAAAATGTAATAACATAATATCCAATAACACACTCAAAAAAATGCTGGGTTGTTTCTGTAAACAAATTGTTGGGTTGATTGTGCTGGGTCAAATGAGTTGTAAGGGGGTTATTCACAAATAAACAGCTGGTTGGGTTATTTTGAACCAGCAACTGGTTTATTCTTTGCGGAACTTTCTGGATCTTCATTCAGACTCGAGGAGCACGCCACACAGGAGCAGGCAGTGTTTTATGGTAAGTTAATAATGTTTACCTATATTTTTAAAAGTTGTGGTAACAGCAAGCTAATTTCACTGTTCAACATACAGGGCCCTATCTTGCACCCAGCGCAATTGACTTTGTACACCGACGCATGTATCATTCCTATTTTGCACCCGCGCAAAGCGCGCTTTTCCATCCACAGAAGCACGTCGCTAAACTAGGGAATGAACTTGCGCTCCCTGGGCGGTTCAGCGCAAAAAAGGAGGCGTGTTCCGGCGCAAACGTTCCTTCATGCTATTTTGCAGGTTTAGAAAACAATTGCGCCACTAACCAGGAAAAAATAGTTTAAAGTCAGTGGCGCGTTGCGCATGTTATTCATATGCTATTTTAAGGGCGCATGCTTGGCCATAATCAATGTATACAATACACTTTGATTCTCTCATCTACACAGAAGCAGCAGTTTTCATTTTTGCAAATCATACATTATTACGATAGATAGATAGATAGATAGATAGATAGATAGATAGATAGATAGATAGATAGACAATTTATTATAAAAGCATACATCTAGCTTACACATTTACCCAAATTATCATACGCCTTTTTAACCGAAGTTAATTTGGGTGGGTTTCTCCATCCCCAACGTCCCTGACGAGAGCGTTGCTCTCCTTGGCTGTGAACCGCTCCTGGCGCGCGCCTGGCAAATCCGCCGTTATAATAGGAATCCGCTTTAGAACAAGCGCGCCTGCTCTTAAAGGGAATGTGAGATGACGCTCTGATTGGTTTATTTCACGTTACGCCCAAACCACACCTATGAATAATGAAGCTCTTCAGACCAACAAATTTTAGATTTGCACCTGGCGCAAGAGTCATTTATCCCGCCGGGAAAATAGCAACAGCGCCAAGACCCGCCCACAAAGTTACTTGCGCTTTGCGCTTTGACACTTGCGTTTCAGATCGTTAAAATAGGGCCCACAGTCTTTGATATGGAAGTGTGAGGGGTAACGTATTTATTCTCTGAAACATCAAATAGCCACAGCTAGCCGGTTAGATTTTTTTTTTGACAAAATGCCACATTAAATATTTAATTGTAAACCAGCTAGGCCTATATCAGCAGCCTTTTTGAAATATGCAGGTTAAATTGTATATTCATCACGTAATAATCGTATTCATTGTGGACATTGTGTATTTAAAAGTGAGGAAAGCGTTTTGAATGAAATCCATACAAGCGCAGTATGTCCCTCACAGGGCTTGCACGTAAAATCTGCGGGAAATAGTCTCAAGGCTAATATAGCTAGTGAGTTGTGTGTGGAAAGTCTGCTGGCATATTGTAGAAATGCTCGTCAGAAGCAGCGACTGGGGTAGGTCACAGCATACCACGTCTCCTCCTGCGTGTGTCTTCTGTAGTGTCTGTCGGAACCAGGATCGTTCAGAAAAAATGTAACTGAGGAATAACATCACAGTACGTGCCGTCACATTGTGATCCGGTTAGTAGGCTAGAGTAAAGGAATTTCCGCCTGGATTATTTATTGTCAATGACAGGCGCCAGTTTTGAGAAGAAAATTAAGAATGATCGTCAATATTTAAAAGTTTAAAAATGTAGACTTACATGATACCCTACCAAGCATGTCATCTTTCATTTTATTGTGTAACATTATCTAAGCGTGGCGATCATCAGCGCTGCCGGTGCTGCCAGTGAGCAAAAAGCGAGAAAACAGCGAAGAAATCGGCAAAGCTGCATAGAGCTGCTTTAATGTTAAAGACACTATCAACATTACAGTAATATTTTGACTTTTATTGCCTAAATGTTGACAATGTTTTATTACTATAATCCAGTTTGCAAATACTGAATTTAAATAGACATTTTGTTTGTTTGTCACATTTAGTCATATTTGGTAATGTTTGGAATATTTTTTTTTTTGATACTTCCACAAAAAAAAGCTTAACTTGCATGTTAGTTATATTGCAACACTCTAAATGATTGTGTTTAATCAACAGTTGGGGACCAACATGGTTGAATATTCACAAAATGAGATGACTGGAGCATTGCTGCATATTCTGCGCCTCAAGGATGAGACGAGGGGGACATGTCAGACCTTTGCCATTGTTCCAGGCCACACCATCGAGACTGAGTCTTTGCTGAAGGCTGTTCATCTTTGTTTCAAAGCTTTTTTTGTTTTTGATGTTAAATACACAAATCAGTGTTTCCCCGCCTGGGAGTTTCTCCAGCATGCCTTGTATCAAATTAATGGAAAAGAGTCCTCCTTAGTAAAATTTGAGGACAACAGTTGTTTCAGGCCCACATGATATTTAGTCACATTTTAAATGTTTGTTGCTGTTCTTAATAAATCAACACATCTTAATAAATGAAATTGTAAATGTATAAGTTCAAATGAGTTGCTTAATGACTTTTAAAGGTGCATTGTGTAATAGATCTGTTGACAGAAATGCAATATCAAATACATAACTATGTTTTCATTGGTGTATAAAGACCTTCTTAATGAATGTTATGTTTTTATTACCCTAGAAGTATACATTGTATAATTGTAATAATTGTATACAAAAAATTATCAAAGACATGTAAAATGTTTTTTTTTTTTGTTTTTTTTTTTAATTAAACAAGATTTAAATAAAATTTATAGTGGCCTCTCTGGTTTATTGTATTACAGGGACAATAATTATTTTACATTCGTAATATAACAAATATTTGTTACTAATTTTATTAAGGCAATGAGACACGAAATAACCCAGCATATAAGTAAGACTTAACCCAGCAAGAGGGTTAATTCCACCCACTGGTTGTGTCAAATGAATGACCCAGAAATATGGGTTAAATGGTAAAACCCAGCACTTGGGTCAAACCAACCCAGCGCGTGTTCTGTCTAATAGTGACCCAGCTGTGTGGTTAAGGTTGGGTTATTTTTTTAACCCTGCAGTTTTTAGAGAGCAGGGTTTCGTAAACTAAATTGTTCCATTGGCTCAACATATTATTGACTGAGCCAATGTTAATGTTAGTTTAATTTTATTTGTATAATATATATAAGTATATCCTTTTTGATTATTTATTTCCACCATGCAGCCACAACAGAGCTCACCAAAGACAGACTGTGGTGTTGTAGAAATTCTCGAAGAAAACAACTTTCTGGGAAACAGCCAGGCAAACCAGAACAACATATTAAAGCATCCGGTAACACCAGAGCCACAGCCCCTCTCACCACACACGCCATCCCTCTCTCCAGCATCCACGCTTTCAAGCTCAGGGAAAATGGACGAAGTGGTGTGTGCTGGAACCAAACTCTCCCAGTCTGTTGCTGCAAGCCCGCAGATATCAACCAAAAAACGGCGAGCCCCACAACCACCAAAGCCTGCGGGCCCAGCTTGCACTCCCTCTCCTCCTGTGATAGTTCTCCAGCCGCTGCCACGATGCCAGGGCCCACACCCTCCTCCATCTGCTGTAGGTGAACCAGAAACAACTGATACCAGCTCTCAGTGACATGTGTCAGGTCCCTTCTATGATAACAGTAACTTTCTCAAATGTTTATACTCTCAGAAAGTAAAGTACATAATTGTACCTTTAGGGTACGATGGCTTGTCACTGGGGCTGTACCCTCAAGGGTACAGCTTTTGTATCCTTGGCAAAGGGTACATATTTGTACCCTTGTGATTTGTACATTAAAGGGATACTCCACTTTTTTTTGGAAATAGGCTCATTTTACAACTCCCCCAGAGTTAAACAGTTGAGTTTTATCGTTTTTGAATCCATTCAGCCGATCTCCGGGTCTGGCGGTACCACTTTTAGCATAGCTTAGCATAGATCATTGAATCGGACAAGACCATTAGCATCTCTCTTAAAAAAATGACCAAAGAGTTTCGATATTTTTCCTATTTAAAACTTCACTCTTCTGTAGTTACATCGTGTACTAAGACCGACGGATAATGAAAGTTGTGATTTTCTAGGCTGATATGGCAAGGAACTATACTCTTTTTCCTGCGTAATAATCAAGAAACTTTGCTGCCGTACCATGGGTGAAGCAGGCGTAATGATATGACGCAGCAGTCTTAGTACACGATGTAACTACAGAAGAGTGAAGTTTTAAATAGGAAAAATATCTAAACTCTTTGGTCATTTTTTTTGAGAGAGATGCTAATGGTCTTGTCCGGTTCAATTCATTATGCTAAGCTATGCTAAAAGTGGTACCGCCAGACCCGGAGATCGGCTAAATGGATTCGAAAACGGTAAAACTCAACTGTTTAGCTCTGGGGGAGTTGTAAAATGAGCCTATTTACAAAAAAAAGTGGAGTATCCCTTTAAGAGACTTGCAGCTGTGGTGACAATTTTGTACCTTTATTTTACAGTACAAAAATGGACCACATAAAAGGGTACAAAAGGGTACAATTGTTGACTATAATGAGATGTATGTATATATATACATATGTATTACACACACACACGCTGAAGTAAAATCAGAATTTGTTAAATCCTTTTCATTTTCACATTTTCCAACATTTCATTTTAAACTCAATGTCTAACTGTGACATATAAATTATCATCAACTGAGTAAGTGTCATTTGCCTGAAAGTCCATTTCCTCTCCTTTGATCTCGACACCAGTTACTTCTACGCCTGCTTCTGATATTTTCTGAAGGACCTCCTTGGTTGAAAGCCCTGTAAGAACCATGAGTAACCGTTTTATGACTTCTTCTCCACCGATGGCCCAAAGAAAGAAAGACCGCGAACTGGACGTTCTTTTAAATTGAGAGCCAATCTCTCATGGCTGGACCTTGAGGTCCAAATAATAAGCCCTATGGGGTATGTTAGTGTAGATTGTATCTTGGGAGACAGAAATGGACTCCTACTGTACCCCTATTTCTGTCAGTGTACCCTAAGTCACACACAGACATCAATAATTAGCATATAAATATCAGCAATGGTGACATGCTTCATGCCACAATGCATGCCTGGTGCCATGAGTTTTATACTAAGGTGGCTCCCAGTATTCATTGCGGGATGAGGCATGTCACCATTATTGAGATGTATATGGTAATTCTTGATGTCTGTGTGTCTGAATGGTGCTTGGTTATTTTATTTTTAACTATTGTTTTAAAGAAAAAAATAGACACACACAGGCATCAGGAATCAGCATATAAATTCTTACAGACCACTTAGATCGTTGGGATCATGTCAGAAATCATGTTAGAAATACCAAGGGTTTACTCTAGTCTGCTTTTAGCTACTATGCCAAACGTAACTGGAACTAGCTTCCAGAAGAGATCAGATGTGCTCCATCGGTAGTCACATTCAAATCCAGACGTCTGTTTAGCTGTGCATTTACTGAATGAGTACTGTGCTACATCTGAACTACATCTGCTACATTAGTAAATTCCTTCATCACTTTAACATTGTTTTACATCATTCTCAGGACCCCAAGGTGCAGAAACATGCCATAGAAATCCTTAGAAAGATGCTGGAGCAGGAGGAGACAGAGCTAAAGGTATGGGTTTAGTGTTCCTCTAATATGTGTGTGCTGTTATGATAAATTTAAACTCATCATAAATGATATTTGCTGTCCTTACTGTGCAGAACCTTCTGGAGGAACAGTCTCAAAACTCCTCCCCTTCCCTAGAGGAGCGAATACAACATTCCAGACGAAGAGCCAATCAAGTCAGAGTGAAGATCCAGCAGGATGTGGTGAGATTTGTTCTTAACTTAATAAATAGGTTAATTAATTATTAACCATTATTAACTTATTAAATTGTTCCTTGTTTATATTTCATTACTCTTTGATAAGCTACAATGTTCTAGGTCAACTGTGTGTATAAATATATATGAAGGATGCCTCCTAATATTCAACAAACCATCGAGTCGACGAGAAAAGACTCAAGTCGATCAAAATTGTATTAGTCGCTTTTAAAAACAATTCCAGGAAGTGGCAATTTCACGCAGTCTATGCCGAAAGATCGTTAACAGCTGGTCTATGTGGTAATATACAGTACATAGGGCAGGACATCCTAATGCTCGCCAATCATTCATCAACCTCATATATAGATTATCATCTGAAACATAAGTAGTAACAACTTTACATGGCCGCTCGATAATGTTCACCTAGATAAATGTACGCTATCCAAGTTCGTTTGTGTGGAAACTGAATTGAAGCTAGCACACACTCACTGCATAACAGGTGCTGGTGTGATCACTTAAAATACTCTGTCATTTTGGTCATACACATAAAAATAAAGTTGTGACTTGTTGCGGAAACAATGAATGATGGTACAGGGTGTGATTTGGAACACAGCTTCGGAGTGTTGACTTTGACCTTGACCTCTTTCCCACTCTTCATTATAAGATTGACGGGCCGTTTCAGGACATAGAGCTGCTGAAAAGTCAAGATCTGACTGATATAGGTAAGATTCAGTGCCATTTTTAGAGCTCTTGAACAGAAACCATCTGCAGTGTGATTAAGCTTCAGTTAAAGAGTTTTTTGTTTGGGTTCATGTAGAGAATCGACAGGAGTACATTCGAGGGCCTCTTTCTAAACTCCAGCAGCAAGTGCTTCAAGACCACAGGTGTGTCTTCAGCCTTCATTTTAATGTTTTCTAATAGCTTATTCTCTCATTTCAATTGATCTGTTAAACATTACAGTTTATTTTAGGTCTAAAATGTCCAGCTGAAACAATTGCTTAAAATTGTCTTTTCATAGTGTTGTTGAAGACCCTGTGAAAGAGAGACAGGTGGTGGACAAACAGGTGGTGGCGATTGGAGAAATCCTGTGAGTTACTTTTTGTCTGTGGACATGACCTCGAAGACCACCCACATAGCAACATTGTGATGTCCCAGATACGGCGACATCTGGCACTTGTGGAATGATGATCTGGCCCACGTGAAACGTAGAATGACAGTCCTTGGTTGGCTCACTCCTGTTTGCCAGATCTGGGCCACAAGCAGGCCATAGCAATGCCACATGTCAGCCAAGAGCAAAGAAATAAACCAGAACTGGACCTTATCTGAGCCACAAAGTCTGTGTATATTAAATATGGAGTCATCTCAGCCTTAATAAGTCTGTTAACAAGCAGAATCACTGAAGGAAAGAAGAGAACAGAAAAAGAGACGAGCAGAAACACAAGAACTACAACTGACTTCAGACACAGCCTTAGATGAAATCAACTGAAGAGAAAAGAAGACATTAAATCTGTGAAGATCTCAGCAGAGGAGGATTAAACAACTCCACAAACAGCATTACCAGCTTCACTTATTACTAACCAGACTGACTTTATTTCTGTCAGATGTCTACAGAAGTTCTTATTGAGAATTAACAGAGGTTTAACTCTAATGCGTTTCATTTGAAGTCACCATAGCATTGATTAGTGTTTCCATTAGTTGGGCTCTTAACTCTTATTATATTGTTAGTCTTATTTTGCTGCTGTGACAGTGTGTTTGTTAAACACATTTGCTGTAACAAAAAAAAAGCTCAAGTGAAACGAGATCAGGTGATGATGGTTACCTGTTGATGGTATTAAAATCATCATGAAATTGTCTGATTCAGTGATGTCAGTTGAATCTAACAATTATGTTGTTCAATTAATACATTTATATTACAAACCCTGTGTTACTGCAGCAATCACAAGAAGATTTTAACAAACATGAGCGCAATAGGTTACCAATGATTGTCAACATTGTTGAGATTAATTTGCTGATGTCTGTGTTTGTCATCGTAGATTCACTTTTTGTGCTCATGTTTGTTAAAATCTTCTAACTGACTTGTTATAATAATGCTGAATCTCATGCTGCAGTAACACAGGGTTTGTAACATAAATATATGAATGTAAAAAAAAAAAAAAAAAAAAAACGTTTGATCTGATTCATTTCAATTTACATCATCAGGCTATTTCATAATGATTTTACAACCATCAACAGGTAACCATCATCACCTGATCTTATTTCGCTTCAGCTTCCTTTACTACTGCAAACGTGTTTGACAAAAGAGTTAAAAGCCCAACTAATGGAAACACTAATCACTGTTATGGTGACTGTTATTGAAATTAAACACATTAGAGTTAAACCCTCTGTTAATTAAATTTTGTAGACATCTGACATAAATAAAGTCAGTCTGGTTAGTAATAAAGCTAATAAAGTAATGAAGCTGGCAATGCTGTTTGTGGAGTTGTTTAATCCTCCTCTGCTGAGATCTTCACAGATTTAATGTCTTCTTTTCTCTTCAGTTGATTTCATCTAAGGCTGTGTCTGAAGTCAGTTATAGTTCTTGTGTTTTTGCTCGTCTCTTTTTCTGTTCTCTTCTTTCCTTCAGTGATTCTGCTTGTTAACAGGCTTATTAAGGCTGAGATGACTCCATATTTAATATACACATGTTTTGTGGCTCAGATAAGGTTCAGCTCTGATTTATTTATTTGCTCTTGGCTGACATGTGACATTGCTATGGCCTGCTTGTGGCCCAGATCTGGCAAACAGGAGTGAGCCACCAAAGGGCTGTCATTCCACACTGCATGTGGGCCAGATCATCATTCCACAAGATGTGGGCCGGATATGGGGCCTCATTTATAACCGTAGCATATGCACAAAACAGCAGAGGTGGGAGTAAGTCACACCCCACATAGCAACATTGTGACGGCCCAGATCCGGCCCACATCTGGCACACATGGAAAGATGATCTGGCCCACATGCAGCATGGACTTACGGCACTTGGGTGGGCCACTCCTGTTTGCCAGATCTGGGCCACAAGCAGGCCATAGCAATGCCACATCTCAGCCAAGAGCAAAGAAATAAACCAGAACTGGAGGATTAAACAACTCCACAAACAGCATTACCAGCTTCACTTATTACCAATCAGACTGACTTTATTTCTGTCAGACGTCTACAAAAGTTTTTATTGAGAATTAACAGAGGTTTAACTACAATGTGTTTCATTTAAAGTCACCATTACAGTGAATAGTGTTTCCATTAGTTGGGCTCTTAACTCTTATTATATATTTTGTCTTTTTTGGCAGCTGTGACAGAGTGTTTGTCAAACACATTTGCAGCAGCAAAGAAAGCTGAAGTGAAATGAGATCAGGTGATCATGGTTACCTGTTGATGGTTTTATAATCATCATGATATAACCTGTTTCACTGAGATACCATATTTCATATTTTGTACCATTAATATATTCTCATCACAAACCCTGTGTTACTGCAGCATGAGGTTCAGCAATATTATAACAATCAGTTAGAAGATTTTAACAAACATGAGCATGAAAAAAAATCCACAGTGACACACTTAGATATCAAAAATCAGCACATGAATCTCAACAAGGGTGACAATATATTTTTTTTTTTAGATTAATTCAGAACATCACTGAAAAGCTACTAAATGCCACAACAAAAACAACAACAAAAAAATAAAAGCAAATATTTAGAATTAAACAAATTAATAGGACAATTTAGCTGCATAATTTATTCATGTTGCAATGCATGCTGGGAGTTTTGTACAATGATGGTACCCAGCATGCATTGCAGCAAAGTACTTTTGATTCTCACCATTGTTGAGATTCATACGTTGATTATTGATGTCTGTGTTTGTGATCGAACAGTAATGGTTCATGCTCATGTTTGTTAAAGTCTTCAAACTGATTGTTATAATATTGCTGGATCTCATGCTGCAGTAACACAGGGTTTGTGATGAGAATATATTAATGGTACAACACAATTGTTAGATTCAAATTATCTCAGTGAAACAGGTTATTTCATGATGATTATAAAACCATCAACAGGTAACCATCATCACCTGATCTCATTTCACTTTAGCTTTCTTTGCTGCTGTAAATGTGTTTGACAAACACACTGTCACAGCCGCCAAAGAAGACAAAATATATGATAAGAGTTAAGAGCCCAACTAATGGAAACACTATTCACTGTAATGGTGACTTTAAATGAAACACATTATAGTTAAACCTCTGTTAATTCTCAATAAAAACTTTTGTAGACGTCTGACAGAAATAAAGTCAGTCTGATTGGTAATAAGTGAAGCTGGTAATGCTGTTTGTGGAGTTGTTTAATCCTCCAGTTCTGGTTTATTTCTTTGCTCTTGGCTGAGATGTGGCATTGCTATGGCCTGCTTGTGGCCCAGATCTGGCAAACAGGAGTGGCCCACCCAAGTGCCGTAAGTCCATGCTGCATGTGGGCCAGATCATCTTTCCATGTGTGCCAGATGTGGGCCGGATCTGGGCCGACACAATGTTGCTATGTGGGACATGAACAAGTCACAAGTCTCAAGTCTTAACCTTCAAGTCTTAAGCAAGTCCAAGTCAATTTTGTGAAAAGCAAGTCAAGTCAAGTCAAGTCACTGCTTTATGTCAAGCAAGTCAAGTCAAGTCGTAGCTTGGGTCACAAGTCACTGGCAAGTCATACAAACGTTTGATGATTTCACTGAATTTATATATTAAAATAAGTTAAAACTACATAAGTTGTGGACTATGGTTTTATTTGAAACATTTTTTTAAATATGCATTTCCACATGCTGAGTGGTTAAAAATCTAAAAAGGAAAAAAGAAATAAAATTTCAAACTACATAGCCTAAAATGTAAATGTAATTGAAATTAGGCCAACATTAAAGCATGAAAAATAAATATGCCTCAAACATTGCAGTAGACCATTAAAAGATATTAAATACTTGAATTGTGAATTATTTAATATCTTTTAATGGTCTACTGCAATGTTTGAGGCATATTTATTTTTCATGCTTTAATGTTGGCCTAATTTCAATGGCATTCATCATCCAAATGGCATTCTTCAAACTGGCATCCCCTTTATGGAACATGAACACATCCTTAACAACAAGTTAGATCTTTCCTTTTTAACAAAAGAATAACAAGAAAAAAAAAAACAGTAATAATTTAATTGACACAAAACTTACACCTGTCAATCAGGTGGATTGACTATTGTACATTATTAATCTGTGTGAGTGAGTGATTTATTAATATTTGTGAATGATGTGTGTGCATGTGTACACAGCAAAAACTCCAGTGGTAAATTAACACTCCTGGGAGTGTATACGAGTCCACACTCAAGAGTGTAAAAGTGTTAAAATATGAGTGTTAAATTAACACTCAAGAGTGTTAAAGTTAATGAGATAATTAAGTGATTAATTGAGTGATGATTGAGCATTATTGAAGACACCTGATGATAACAAGCAGAATCACTAAAGGAGAAAATCTCAAATTGTAAGTTACAATTATGGCGATTTGTGTTTGCTTTAGTTGGGCTCTTGACCATTATATGTTTACTTTAAATTTTGTCTGACTGTTGTATTTGAGTTATAACTGGCAGATGAATAAAGCAAAAAAGTGATCTGATGGTGTTGGTTATATTATGACAATCATCATTTGAACTTGATCACTGAACTCATTAAGATCCTTATTTCTGACTTAGATTTACGTTGTTGTTTACAGCATAACTGTGTTTCTGCATAAATATCCAGAATTTTAGATATAATATAAAGGATTTCTTAAAAGTTGTTTTGAAAAAAAAATAAAATAAAAAAAATCTTTCTTTTAGGCACACACAGACGTCAAGATTCAGTCTATGCATCTCAACAATGGTGACGAGCAGAATATTCAATTAGGAAAAGTAAATTACATAGACAATTCAGATCATAATTTATTCATACCGCAATGCATGATGGGAGCCATTAATGAGTTGTGATTGGTGGCAGCCACTGCAACATGCTTTATTATTGTCACCATTGTTGAGATTCACAGGCAGATTATTGATATATTTGTGTTTCTAAATAAATACATTTGAAAGTGTTTTGATCAGAACAATGTTTATTAAATATTTTGAATTATATGAAAAATACTGATAATCATATGCTGTAGAATCGCAGAGCTGCTGTAATTATCAAGTTAAGATACCTCAATAAATTTTGTTTTTTGGTTCACAACATGATTATGTCAAAACATAACCAACACTATCAGATCACACTTTTCTTTGTTCATTTGACTGTTATAAATCAATAACAGCAGACAAACAAAATTTAAAGTAAACATATAAGAGTCAAGAGCCCAACTAAAGCAAACACCCATCACCTTAATGGTAACTTACAATTTGTGATTTTCTCCTTCAGTGATTCTGCTTGTTAACATCAGGTGTCTTCAATAATGCTCAATCATCACTAAATTAATCACTTAATTATCTCATTAACTTTAACACTCTTGAGTGTTAATTTAACACTCATATTTTAACACTTTTACACTCTTGAGTGTGGACTCGTATACACTCCCAGGAGTGTTAATTTACCACTGGAGTTTTTGCTGTGTACACATGCACACACATCATTCACAAATATTAATAAATCACTCACTCACACAGATTAATAATGTACAATAGTCAATCCACCTGATTGACAGGTGTAAGTTTTGTGTCAATTAAATTATTACTGTTTTTTTTTTCTTGTTATTCTTTTGTTAAAAAGGAAAGATCTAACTTGTTGTTAAGGATGTGTTCATGTTCCATAAAGGGGATGCCAGTTTGAAGAATGCCATTTGGTGGCATAGGAACAATTATACTTGAATTGTGAATTATTTAATATCTTTTAATGGTCTACTGCAATGTTTGAGGCATATTTATTTTTCATGCTTTAATGTTGGCCTAATTTCAATTACATTTACATTTTAGGCTATGTAGTTTGAAATTTTATTTCTTTTTTCCTTTTTAGATTTTTAACCACTCAGCATGTGGAAATGCATATTTAAAAAAATGTTTCAAATAAAACCATAGTCCACAACTTATGTAGTTTTATCTTATTTTAATATATAAATTCAGTGAAATCATCAAACGTTTGTATGACTTGCCAGTGACTTGTGACCCAAGCTACGACTTGACTTGACTTGCTTGACATAAAGCAGTGACTTGACTTGACTTGACTTGCTTTTCACAAAATTGACTTGGACTTGCTTGAGACTTGAAGGTTAAGACTTGAGACTTGTGACTTGTTCATGTGTGACTTACTCCCACCTCTGCAAAACAGGCCCTGAAAAAGGCATATGCCACTTCCGACGCATAAGTTGTGATTTATTAAAACAAACTTGACAGAAAAATTTGCGCACCTGCACGCAAACTCTGACCCAACGTTTTGGAGGTGGAGCAGTTTGGCGACACCGATGGTGAGCTGGAGTTAAATGTCACTTTACATATACAGAAAGATAATACAAATATAATTTTACTCACCAAGCCTATCACTTGAAGCAAATATCCATCCCTACTTTAATGTCCGTGCCAGCAAGCGCGTTGGGTAGTTTAGTGAAACTGACGCATATAACGGCAGATAAAGTAAAACGTACTCGGTTACTAACGTAACCTCGGTTCTCTCTAGAAGAGGGAACGAGTACTGCGTTTTATCAAAACGCTACGGGAAAAGTCTCTTTTCACGAAACACTGAAGCAAAAATTATCCTTTAATTTTCATATATGTAAAACGCGTTGCGGCAGCAGCAGACAGCTGAAGCAAGACGGCTTGTCCGCTCATTGGCTGCTCTGCGGCAACTGCATAAGCCTATCGAGCGCAGGCTGATGCAACATCAGACCAATGAGGGCGCTTCGCGCCCTCCTCGCCACTTCCCGCCGAGACGGGCGTGGCTTACCTCTATAAAAGGAGCTCGAGAAGGCTGATTCACTTGATTTTGATCGCCGAAGCGAACCAGAGTGAACCAAACGCACGGCAAGGGAACGCAGTACTCGTTCCCTCTTCTAGAGAGAACCGAGGTTACGTTAGTAACCGAGTACGTTCTCTTACGAGAGTTCTCTCGTACTGCGTTTTATCAAAACGCTACGGGAACCCCTTGCAAAACGCCGTGCGTGCTGGGATAAAAACACTGATCACCGGAAGCTATTTCAGGCATACAGTGCATAATCACCAGATAGACTCACACAGAGTCAGGGAATAAGGGGGGGGAGCCTTAATTCCCTATACTGTAGCGTCCGCAGGCTTAACATGACCTCACAGGGAGAGTCTAAAGACAGGAGGGGTTTCCTCCGTCCTTATATAGACATGTCCACAGACGCGAATATGACATCACATAGCCAGGGTAGGGAGCCTGCACTAATGTGGGAAAACGTGGGTCTTACACAGTTCTGCCCAGTATAGTCGGTAGCGCGTTGCGCCTGTAAATAGATTACACCGACAAAAGCTTAGCCTGTAAGGCGGGAACCTCTAGGTATAAAACCTGATAAATGTAGACGGAGAGGCCCAGCCTGCCGCCGTACATATATCCTGTAAGGAAATCCCGCTGGACCAAGCCCACGAGGAGGCAACGCCTCTCGTAGAGTGCGCTCTGACTCCCAACGGGCATTGAATGCCCTTGGCAGTATAAGCCAGCGCTATGGCGTCAACTATCCATCTGGATAGACTCTGTTTCGAAACAGCCGTTCCTTTGGAACGTCCGCTGAACGAGACAAAGAGCTGCTCTGTCTGTCTGAAGGCAGCAGAGCGGAACATATAAGTTCTTAAAGCCCTAACAGGGCAAAGAAAACTCGAGTCCCCTTCCTCACTCGACGCCGGCAGGGCAGCCAGGGAAATAACCTGAGCCCGAAAAGGCGTGTTGAGGGATTTCGGCACATAGCCGTGCTTAGGTTTGAGTATGACTTTAGAGTCATTAGGACCAAACTCCAAGCACGTCGGGCTCACAGAGAGCGCGTGCAGATCGCCTATGCGCTTCACTGAAGCGAGAGCCATCAAAAACACTGTTTTGAAAGACAAATGTTTGAGGCTGATAGACTGGATAGGCTCGAAAGGGGCACCTTTCATGGCCGCCAGGACCGTAGAAAGGTCCCACATAGGGACTGAAGGAGGTCTGGGTGGATTCAGTCTCCTAGCTCCCCTGAGGAAGCGGATGACTAAATCATTCCTTCCCAGTGACTGACCCAGCGTTGAACCGGAGAACGCTGAAATAGCCGCCACATTGAGCGTGGAAGGGGATCTGCCCTTATCCAACAGCTCTTGTAGGAAGGAGAGAACCTCCGCTACCTCACATTCGAGGGGTGAAAGGCTCCGAGCTGTACACCAGCTGGAGAAAACCAACCACTTTGAAGCGTAGAGCCGCCTGGTCGACGGCGCTCTAGCCTCAGTGATGGTATTCATGACTCCCTCTGCGAGACCAACGGGTATCCGTTGAGCGCCCACACATGAAGGGACCACAGTTCCGGGTGTGGGTGCCAAATCGAGCCCCTGGCCTGCGAGAGGAGATCTCTCCTCAACGGCACTGGCCATGGAGCGATGTCTGCTAACTGCATCAGAACTGGGAACCATGCCTGGTTCTTCCAGAACGGTGCTACAAGCAGCACTGGGCATTTTGTTTTCCTGACCCGTTCCAACACCTGTGGCAGGAGGGAAATGGGGGGAAAAGCGTATAGCGGGCAGCGCGGCCACCTTTGGGACAGCGCGCTGTCGGTCTTTGAAAAGAATGCGGGGCAGTGAGCGTTTTCGTGGGACGCGAATAGGTCCACCTCCGCTTTGCCGAATCTCTCCCACAACAGCCGGACTGTTTGTGGGTGTAGAGACCATTCGCCTGTAGGAACGTTGTTCCTGGACAGTCTGTCCGGGCCCACATTCAGAAGCCCGGGTACATGCACTGCTCTCAGCGAGCGTAAGTTGTGCTGAGCCCATAGTAGGAGGCGTTTCGCCAGCCTGTACAGGGATATGGAATTCAGACCGCCCTGGCGATTTATGTAGGACACCACAGCCATGTTGTCCGAACGGACTATGACGTGTTGGTCCTTGATGTGGGGACAAAAACGCGTCAGTGCATTGTGCACTGCCAGCATTTCTAGGCAGTTTATGTGTTGGAGCTTTTCTCGTTCCGACCATAGGCCGAAGAACGGTCTGCCCTCGAGCAGCGCTCCCCATCCCGAGGTGGATGCGTCCGTCGACACCATCCTAACCCTCGAGGAAGTCCCCAGGCTTACACCCGATTGGTACCAGTCGTTCGCCATCCAAGGCACCAGGGCTGTGACACAGTCCTGATTGACCTTGAGGCGTAATTGACCGGACACCCACGCTCTGCGCGGTACCCGCGCTTTCAACCAGAACTGCAGCGGGCGCATGCGGAGCAAGCCCAGCCGGAGAACTGACGATGCTGAGGCCATGAGACCCAGCATCCTTTGAAATTTCCTGAGCGGGGTGAAAGCGCCGCGGCGGAAAGACTTCGCCGCGCGCTGAATGTTCAGCACACGCTGTGGCGACAGCTGCGCTGTCATAGACTGTGAGTCCAGAACTATACCCAGAAACGAAATCGTTTGACTGGGGTTCAGTGAACTCTTCGCCCAATTGACCGTGATACCAAGATTCTCGAGGTGATCGAGTAAAATGGCTCTGTGCTCTACGAGCTGAGATCGTGATTGGGCTAGGATCAACCAGTCGTCCAAGTAGTTCAGCACTCGCATGCCTCTGAGTCTGAGAGGAGCGAGCGCTGCATCCATGCATTTCGTAAATGTACGAGGTGCCAGGGACAAGCCGAAAGGCAGGACTGTATACTGGTATGTCTGACCCTCGAAGGCGAATCTCAAGAATCGCCTGTGATGTGACGCTATCTGTATTTGAAAATACGCGTCCTTCAGATCTATCGACATGAACCAGTCTTCCCGGCGAACATGCGCGAGAATTTTGCTGGTCGTGAGCATTTTGAAACGGCGTTTCACTAACACTCTGTTCAGTCGTCTTAGATCCAGAATGGGTCTGATACCGCCGTCCTTTTTGGGGACTAGAAAGTATCTGCTGTATATCCCCTGTTCGCTTTGATCTCGGGGAATAAGCTCTATCGCCCCTTTGCTTATCAGTTTTGATATTTCGGCGCGAAGTAGGTGTGCTACTTTCAGCGGTACCGAAGTTTCGACGCGCGCTGTGAAGCGCGGAGGGCGTCGAAAAAACTGTAGCGAGAAGCCTCTCTTTATAATGCCTAAGACCCAGTCCGAAACCCCTGGAAGCGCTGCCCATGCATCTGCATGGTTGGCTAAGGGCCGGATACAGAGCGCGCTCTGTTCGCCGTGCGACAGAGGTGCTACGGGGCTCACAAACGTAGGCGTTATGCCTGCGGCATTTGAGGCGGGGGGCGCGCTTAATACAGCGGGCGGAGCGCTCGTCCTCGACCTTACAACAGTGCTTGGCTGAGTGAGGGAGGGCTGCGCGAGTCCCGTGGGACTCATGTGTGCGAGTAGATGTGGGCTGGGAGCGGACACATTTACTGCTTTGGGCGCGCTGCCTGTGTAAGCAGCGCGCGCGCTCATAGGTCTCGTTTTTACAGAGAGCCTGTGATCTGATAGACATAGTGTTCGTGGGCACTGAGTAGTGGGCACTTTTACTATGTGGGGAGCGCAATCGACCTGAGTCGATTTTATTTGCGCGAGCCCTAAGTGCAGGGCTGTGCTTGTGTGTAGGGATGGGCACTGAGAAGTGGGCATCGACACTACATTTATAGCACCATCGGCCGTGGCCGGGACACCAGAAATACCGTGAGTAAGTGTGGCCGCGGGAGAGCGGGCACAGTTACTGCAATGAGTGCACTGTCTGTCTGAGCAGAGTGAATGCACACAGGTTTCGTCTTTACAGAAACCACAAGGCATGCAGAACATAGTGTTTGTGGGCACTAGGCAGTGGGCACGTTCACTATGTTGCGTGCGTGATCGACCCGAGTCGAATATATGAGTGCGGGCCCTGTGTGAAGGGCTGTGCTAGTGTGTAGGGATGGGCACTAGCAGTGGGCATCTTCTCTACACATATAGCATCATCGGCCGTGCTCGTGGGCAGCAAAAAACACGTCTGCAGTTGTCTCTCGGGGAACAAACAGAGTGATTTGCATTCAGCGGCATAAATATTTTCTGCCGGCCGGCCTGGGGTTCGAACCTCCGATCCCCCGCGCGCAAGTCTAAGAATCTACCACTGGACCACAGTGAAGATACATAGACAAAGTCAGCGCGAGTATTATCCACACTGGCGTTTGCTTGCAGGCATGTACCACGTGCTCGTGGCCAGCAAAAAACACGTCTGCAGTTGCCTCTCGGGGAACAGACAGAGTGATTTGCATTTTCAGACGCCTGCAAAATGCCAGAATGTGAGAAGAGTGGAAATCGCCCAGTTTCAGCGGGGCTGAAAACACTCCATTCTCCTTTCGCCAGTGACGCGCGGGAACCGTAGAAACGGTGTTCGGTTGCAGGCAAGCGGGTACTACGCGCTCGCTGGCTGCAAAATGCATCTCTGCAGTCGCCTTCAGGGGACTTACAGAGCAAGCATTGGCGGCATAAATATATATGCCGCTAGACCGGGATCCTTACCCCGGTCTCCCGCGTGGAGAACCTATAATTCCACCACTGAGCCACAGGGGGATATAGGCTTTGAAAGCGGCGTCAACATGTATTCTTCGGCGTTTGCTGGCAGGCAAGCGTGTAACAGACTCACTTGCTGCAATAATATTTCCAGTCGCCGAACAGGGAACTGAGAAATGTGAGAGAAAAGAGGTCAGACCGACCAACGGTGGGACTAAGAACACTCTTTTCTCCTTCGCCGGTGAATGACGCGTGCAGAGGCAGGGTAGCTTTTCTTGTAACGTAAAGAAAAACTAATCCCGCCATCCGCTTCCAGGAAGGGCAGCCTCGGAAGGATGCCCGGTGAGTCCTCAGAGTCACCGTAGGCAATTGGCTCGGAGTGAAGGCGTTCGCCGTCAGCGAGCGCGAGCGCTGCATGAGAAGGCATCTTGAAAAAGACGCAGCTCTTTTAGGGGTGTGTGTTGCAAAGCGAACACACACACACACACAAACACAAGAACAAGAATGTAAAGGATATGGCGTCGGAAAGCGCAGCAGGTACGGCGGTAGAAGGCGGCGTTGGCCAGCGGCTTCAAGGGCTCGTCCCGCTGAAGTGCTTGCATCAGACGACGCGTGCTTCCTCGTGATCCAGCGATGCGTGCGCTTTGCTGAAGAGATTAAAATCAAGTGAATCAGCCTTCTCGAGCTCCTTTTATAGAGGTAAGCCACGCCCGTCTCGGCGGGAAGTGGCGAGGAGGGCGCGAAGCATCATTGGTCTGATGTTGCATCAGCCTGCGCTCGATAGGCTTATGCAGTTGCCGCAGAGCAGCCAATGAGCGGACAAGCCGTCTTGCTTCAGCTGTCTGCTGCTGCCGCAACGCGTTTTACATATATGAAAATTAAAGGATAATTTTTGCTTCAGTGTTTCGTGAAAAGAGACTTTTCCCGTAGCGTTTTGATAAAACGCCGTACGAGAGAACTCTCGTAAGAGAACCATAAATCTTCATTATGAGTCCTAATCATACAGTGCATGTTCACAATAACAGTTTAAATAAATAAAAGAATGATTCAAACTATGTTTTACTTCTGATATAAACATTTATATTAAATATGCCATTCTCATTAATGGAGTTAAACACGTGGGTGCAGGCACTAGATTTATTTCACTCGTCTTCAAGCCTCCTGTGCACTATACAGCTGGGAGAATTTAGATGAGGCCTTGGCACTTCACCAGGTGAGGTCGCTGTTACTGAAGTTTCGAGTAATGAACCCATTTTCAAAACAATTCTTCTAAGTGGTTCAGTGCTTCACCGAAGCTTCATTTGCCCACCACTAATCAGCAGGACTTAAATGTGTGGTTAAAAAAACAACAAAAAAAAACAAACAAAACAGATGTTCCCAGTACTTGACCATAAAAAATACAGTAGTAACCTTTTAGTTTTCACGGGAATCCCCTTATATTTCATTAACCAATAAATGTTATCATTCAATTTCACTAAAGTATTATAATCTGCTTTATACCTTTGTAATATACTGATAACCACCATAACTAGATGTACCGCATGGCGGTACAAAATATGACCGCCGCTCAGGCCTGCACTGGCTTTCCACAAAAATAAATGACGTGGAGCAATTTGGCTGTATTGCGTGTTTATGTATATAAGTTGTATATTTTAAAAGACTGTCTGGAGTATTCCTGTGGATCATGGATAATTTAGAGTTTTGTAATTATTTGCCATTACTATTTAAGTTTTATATCAAAAGTCATTAGTTTAGACACTTAACATCCATAATGTGAAAACGTCACATCCATAACAGTGGTTAACAGTAAAAAGCGACTGAAGTGCCCTTGAGCAAGGCACCTAACCCCTCACTGCTCCCCGAGCGCCGCTGTTGTTGCAGGCAGCTCACTGCGCCGAGATTAGTGTGTGCTTCACCTCACTGTGTGTTCACTGTGTGCTGAGTGTGTTTCACTAATTCACGGATTGGGATAAATGCAGAGACCAAATTTCCCTCACGGGATCAAAATAGTATATATACTTATACATACTAAGTATGAAAAATCTGTGTTTTTTTTTTTCAAAGGACCCTCCCATTCAATAAATACAAACCTCTACCAAACGGTTGAGGTGCCTGTTGATGGTAAAAGTCAGTTATCTGACTTTGGCATGGGTTTGTTGTGTTTTACTGAAATAAAAAACATTTTTTCCCAAAAAAAGTGGTTTTATCTTGTAGCCCTGGGGCCCTATTTTAACGATCTGAAACGCAAGTGTCAAAGCGCAAAGCGCAAGTAACTTTGTGGGCGGGTCTTGGCGCTGTTGCTATTTTCCCGGCGGGATAAATGACTCTTGCGCCAGGCGCAAATCTAAAATGGGTTGGTCTGAAGAGCTTCATTATTCATAGGTGTGGTTTGGGCGTAACGTGAAATAAACCAATCATAGCGTCATCTCACATTCCCTTAAAGAGCCGGAGCGCTTGTTCTAAAGCGGATTCCTATCATAACGGCGGATTTGCCAGGCGCGCGCCAGGAGCGGTTCACAGCCAAGGAGAGCAACGCTCTCGTCAGGGACATTGGGGATGGAGAAACCCACCCAAATTAACTTCGATTAAAAAGGCGTATGATAATTTGGGTAAATGTGTAAGCTAGATGTATGCTTTTATAATAAATTGTCTATCTATCTATCTATCTATCTATCTATCTATCTATCTATCTATCTATCTATCTATCGTAATAATGTATGATTTGCAAAAATGAAAACTGCTGCTTCTGTGTAGATGAGAGAATCAAAGTGCGCGTTGTGCACACGCTACATTGATTATGGCCAAGCATGCGCCCTTAAAATAGCTTATGAATAACATGCGCAACGCGCCACTGACTTTAAACTATTTTTTCCTGGTTAGTGGCGCAATTGTTTTCTAAACCTGCAAAATAGCATGAAGGAACATTTGCGCCGGAACACGCCTCCTTTTTTGCACTGAACCGCCCAGGGAGCGCAAGTTCATTCCCTAGTTTAGCGACGTGCTTCTGTGGAGGGAAAAGCGCGCTTTGCGCGGGTGCAAAATAGGAATGATACATGCGTCGGTGTACAAAGTCAATTGCGCTGGGTGCAAGATAGGGCCCCTGGTCCCAGAGTTTTAAAAAAACAATGTTAACAAAATTAAACTCATTCCCACTGTACCTAGTAGAACACTTAAGTAAATGTCCCATTGAAATTAATGGGATTTTATGGATTTAGGTGAAGAAAGTGTACACATAATACATTTTGGTCTGTACCATGAAGAGAAAACTGATTCAACTATATAAACTATATATTTTCTGAAAGCGTAGACTCTCAGGATGTGATCTAACATGGCATGAAACATGTCCCACCCACGTCATTAGTATACTGCCCAAGCATAACACATTGGGTATTGGTAAATCGGGTATATGGCTGATACCTAAAAAAAGTAGTAGTATGTGCATGTCTGTCTGTGTGTGTGTGTATGTGTGTGTGTTTGTGTATGTGTGTGTCTGTGTGTGTCTGTGCGTGTATGTGTGCGTGCGTACATGTGTGTGCGCGTGTGTGTTTGTGTGTGTGTGTCTGTGCATGTGGATTTGTATGTGTGTGTATGGGTGTGTGTGCCTGTGCCTGTGGATGTCAGTGTGTGTGCATGCTTGCGTTTGTTTGTATTCCTGCATGTGTGTGTGTGTGACAGTATCATCCTAAACCAGCAACCCTTCGCTCAACAGCACCATCTACAGGCCGATGAGTGTACAGTCACTAAATGTGCACATAAATGAATTTATTTTATACCCCCCCATGGATTAAATTCTACGAAACTTAGCATACCCCCAGAGGATGTCAAGTTAATCATACACATGAAATATGGTGCAGTTCTGAACATCTCCACTGAAGATAGGGGCGATTAAAGCAGAATAATATTGCATTTTCATTTTTTATGGGAGGGGCACAAATCACAAATGAGTGATTATGGGCTAGGTTGATGTGGGCCCTTAAGACCAACATACCATAAAAATGTCTTCATCCTCTGTGCCACGGTTCAGGTAGTTATTTAGGAAAAACTGCATTTTTTGGGTTTGGGGGGGCCCAGCGAGGGGGGGGGGGGTGGCCCCCAGGGACCAAACGAAATTTTTCCGTAAAAGTCTAGTGGGGCTACATGCCCACCAAATTTCATGTTCCCCGGTGTTTCGGTGTCCCTGGTCTCGTTGACGAAAAATTCACAGGGGGCCCAGCGCGGGGGGGGAGTGGCCCCCGGGGACCAAACGAAATTTTTCCGTAAAAGTCTAGTGGGGCTACATGCCCACCAAATTTCATGTTCCCCGGTGTTTCGGTGTCCCTGGTATCGTTGACGAAAAAATTCAGTAGATGACGAAAAAAAAAAAAAAAAAAAACTTTGACAATCCCTATATGACCGCTTTCGCTAGCTACGCTAGCGGCGGTCATAATAATATAGCAGTAAAAAACACAAAAAAAAACACATGATGATTCAAAGTTTCCCACCATAGTTTTCGGTAAGCTGAGGCACATATTAATATAAAGAACTCTTTTCCGGGTCTGGACGATTTTCAGCTTTGTTCTGCATTGTTTGTTGAGCAATGTTCATGCAGTGTAAAGAGGAAATCGAGAGGCGATAAACCTCTCCCGACCAGTAAATGGATGTAGCGTTTATACGCCCACGTATAAATATTATTAATTATTATTCATAACGAATTATGATCAATAATTAATAATTTAATTATTTTCAATTATTTACTGTAACATAATCAATAATATGATCATTTATCAGTTCATCCAATGAACAGAAAGCATAAACAATTATTAACTCTAGGAAATATAATATCTTCCTGGCCAAGAAAGAATAACCCCCTAACAGTAAATTAAGAAATAGGGTAAAAGCATAAGTAACTTTTGATCGAAGTTCAAGACAATAAAATGTGATAAGCACATACACAAGCAATATCTTTTCAAATACAAACAATACTTTATTGATTATATACTAACACCTAACACAAACAAGACTATTGATTATTCTAACAACTACCCAGCAAGCAATAGCCGTCATTTCAACGTCTCGGTTAAATATAGACCCGATATAGTCCGGCTATGTGTAACCCACTTTTAGCCCAAATAAGATTTAATCTGGATAAATGTATTTTTTTCCAAAATAACTTGTGAGATGTATGATATTCCATCATGTAAGCAAAGTCAACTGTGATTACAAGTTGTTTGGTTTGCTTTATTTTACATGTTATATAGGTAGGCTGTGCGTAGCCACGATTTAGCTCGTATTCAGACCTGGCTATTGTAGCCCACTTTTAGTCAAAACTGATTAATTGTAGTTTTTTTGCCAGGCAGTGCATGAAATGATTGATATTCCATCATGTTCGCATTGGTAATGATATCTACAAGGTTCAATGTGTCATTTCACGACATGGTCGATCTGTAGTCACGATTTAGCTCCGAATTGGACGGGCTATAAGCGGTCTGCTTTAGCCCACCTGACGAAATCAAAGCAATCTGGTCTACGTACGGCTTGGCTATAGCCCTGATTCAGACCAGATATAGTATAAGAATATTAGCCTTAAAAATGTTTTCGCTCACACAGCTTAATGTTTGCTGTCACAAATAAACATAACATTCATACACAATCTATGATATGACTGTCTATCATTTCAAATTAAATCAAATGCAATTGCATTTCTCAACCGCTAGATGGCACAATCGAAACACTACTGAGACATGACTACTGGGACTACTGGCATTGCGCGACAAGATCACTTTAGCCAGATCTCGCGATAAACATTTCTGCCATTTTCAATTTTATTTTACACGAGGCTGCTGTCGGAGAGCAACTGGCGAGCGACACACAATTTCTACTTCGATCTTGTAAGTATGCGTGTTATTTTTGTTATGTTCATTGTTTATATTAGTTAGTTGTTATAATGTATAGAAACCGTGACATTTTAACATTACCATTGCAGAGTACTATTTTTCTCCAACAAGTTAACGTTACCTGCACGTGTTATTGCAACTGTGTGCCCTTAATCTAAAATGTATATAAATTCAAGGTGGCAAGCATGAAACTATGAAACTTATCATTACTATTTTTATTATTATTAAAGATACCTATATATCTTTGTTTTTAGATTAGAGTAAGAAATAATAGTTTTTGATTTAATGCAAATTTTCAAAGTAGCCTACTTTACATAAAACTTAACCGCAACATAGTGCAACATGAAAAGAAATTATAAAAAAAAATATTTTTTCCTTTCCAATTAATAAAAGGTAGTGGCAAACAGTAAAGTCTTTAAACTTGATTTAAAATAATTAAAATATGGCGCATACATTAAGTTTTCAGTGAATTTGTTTCAGATATATGGTGCATAAAAACTGAATGTTGCTTCTCCATGTTTTGTTTTGACTTTGGGGATATAAAAGTAGCTGCTACTGTCCCAGATGACCTGAGAGGTCTGTTCTGGATGGTTCATAATGCATCAGAAGATTAGAAATTTACTTTGGTTAATTAATTTTAAGTTAATTAATTTAATAACCAGCTGTAGTATTTTGATATGAATTCTTTGACAGATAGCCAGTGTAAAAACCTCACAACTGGAGTGATGTAATCCACTTTATTTGATTTAAAGACACTGTTTATTGCAAATTATCCAGCAATCAGTCAACAAAGTACAGCAATTGAATATACAGAACACTTGTCAATGACTACCATTAAATGTCTTGTTACCAACATTCTTCAAAATATATATTTTTTGTGTGTGTTCTGTTCAACAGAAGAAAGCCATACAGGTTTGGAACCAAGTGAAAGTGAGTAAATGCTTACATGATTTTTTTTTTTTTTTTTAAGTGAACTACCCCTATAAGTATATTTTTATGTTCATTAGAGTTATATGAGTAAGTGATAAAGAATGATTTATATGGATAGTTCACTTCACAAATTTTGGTATGTTTTATCTTACCTTAAGGGCATCCAAGATGTAGGTGTCTTTGTTTCTGCAGTAGTTTCAATTTTGATATTTTTAGGTCAAACTGTTCTTGTCTGTCAGTCAGTCATATAATGCAGGTCTATATGGTCACTACCTGAAAGAGCACGATTGTTGTCACGATTTATGATTTCTCTTACATTTGAGCGCGCTTTTTGACGTGCCTACATTTGTAATTAAAAAATTTAAAAATTAAAACATTTACCCCTAAAATCCTAGCAGAAGTGAATGACTGTAATTAGTTAAAAATGATTGTCAACAATGCTTTTCTTGAGCAATAATTTTTTTCTTTTTCTCATTTGGCAGACGCAGTGATGACCAACTTTCCTTCGGCGACTGAATGGGAAATAAAAAATGCAATTTCTGGTCATTTTAAACAAGCACCAGGGAGAGCAGGGGGTGGTGGTTATGGATATAAAGCTAACAATTAATTCTTAAAAATTTTAGTATCTTAAGTTGTTTTACATATTTTCCAATATTTTATTTGTTCATTTTTATGTTTGAATGTTGTCTAAGTTTATAATATAATTGTTCTAAATAAATCCTTTATATTCAATTAGTTTGGATGGATTTTCATTTATGAGAACCGGTTATATTTGAGTGAAAAGAATTCGTATGTCTCATTTTGTTGTCTATTACATGTATATGTAGTGTAATTGATGACTAGTCTATTCTTGGGCTATGGTTAGACGTCTATTAGATTTTCACTGACAGCCCAAAATCAGCCTTGTTTTAGCCTAGACCCATATTGCCTGTCTATTAGACGTATATATGTAGTCGTTTAATAGCTGTCTAATTGATGACTAGTCTATTCTTGGGCTATGGTTAGACGTCTATTAGACGTATAAATATAGTCATTCGATAGCTGTCTGATTGTCTATTCTTGGGCTATGGTTAGACGTCTATTAGACGTATATATGTAGTCATTCAATAGCTGTCTATTCTTGGGCTATGTGTAGACGTCTATTAGATTTTCACTGACAGCCCAAAATTAGCCTCGTTTTAGCCTAGACGTCTGGGCTGTGTTTTGACGGCTATTAGACGTCTATTAGACGCAAAATTGCTTGCTGGGTAATGTCTAACACAAACACACGCGCACGCATACACACACATTCATACAGGTTGCAGACAGGAAGAGAGAAAGAAAGAAATAAAGAAAAGAAATACACAATAAAGAAATACAAAAAAGAAGACTGAGTTTGGGAAGAATGAGTTTAAGGGTAAGAGGAAGGAATTCCGAATTCCTATATGCACTTGTAAGACATGACCTGAACGAACCATCAATCATTAATTTAAACCCTTCTATCGTTTCTTAGACAGATTATTACATCTATTTAAAACACCAGTTAAGATTTTAGTCTGGAGGTAGTCTACTTGCGTCTTTGCTTTTGCGTTCCTTTTGGGAATTCCTTTGGTCAGCGTCAAAGGGGTTCGTTCGTTGGTTATGGTCTCCTCGTGCCTGGATAGATGCGGCGAGAACCAGTCACGTGTGGCTGGCGGTTGCTGATGGTTGATGAGTCTTTGAAGTTGAAAGCGTGCGTTGCAGCCGTGAATCGTGGAACGAAACTTTGCAGCGAAACTTAACTTAAAACCGAGACTTTCAATCGGAAAAGAAGAATAACACAAAAGAAAGAAAGAAAATAAGATACGGAAAGGAGATGACTGGAATTAATTCTAACCCATCTGATCTTAATTTGGGTTGATCTGCTCGTCTGTTAACGTTACATGGTTACTAAAACCATCGTCTGCCGTCTCCGTCTTTGTTCTGCACTCGTTGAGAGCTCTTCTGTATCAGAACATTTTGAACGAACTTAGAGAGCGAACTGCCAACCCCCCCAACGCTATGCGCTGGTTTTTAAAGGGTTTTTTAAAACAAATAAAGGTTTGTTACCCTACCAATGAAGTCCTGACTGTTGCTTTGTTTGCAAAGTAATAAAACATGTCTTCCCTGGGGGGTTTCTCTAATGAAACTAAAAGACCAGATGCACAGTTTAGGCATGATTTCTAATTGTCAGAATATGAAACATTTTATAAAGATTTAATTGCAGTCATCTTTTAAATAAAAAGTATACGATCATACCGATATGAAACAGTACACATTTTCATTCACACACACCTAATGATTATAACATTTACATGAATTATATGGGATCACAACATATCTTATTAGAATATGCATATAAGTGGTGGAAACACACAGGATTATGTAGTTGCGTGATTGTTTGATTGTAAGTCCATTGAAAATTGTTCTTAAATGATTTTATGTAGTTTATTGGTAAGAATCAGTTCTCTGGTTTGAAGAGACAGAACACTGTTTGTTCGTTCAGAGGTCTTACGGAGGAGGGGTTCAGGAATGTTTGCTGGTATCGATCCGTCTTGTAAAACTATCAAACGTTGACCAGTTCTTCCTTCAGTTAACCAATAAAAGTCTTTGGTTAGCAGACTTTCTGGAGACTGTGGATGATTCATGGTTGGGTAATTTGAATCTGGAATGTGAGGACTCTTGTTGTGAGACCTTGGTCTCTGTCTTTCTCTTAACCAATCAGTAATTTGGCAACAAAGCTTAGTATTGACCAGCTATTTAGTTAGTGTTGGGGGGAGGCTCTTTTAAATAGCCAGAGTGATGAGGATCATTTGACATTCTGAACAAATCTTCTGTTTTGTTCGGCAGGAAGTAGAGAGTTTGAATTAATTTTCTGGAAGAAAATTAGTCTGTGGTTGGTTTCTTCTCATTGTCGTTACAGGATGGTCGGATGAATTTCTGGCATGTTATAAATGGTCGCCTCTTGTGAGGATGTTGCACAGTTGACGCAGAGCTACGAACAGATCGCCCTAAACCCTGTGTTCCCAATCAGTCGCTCATGTTCGACGTAACAACAACGTAATTGGGATCACTTCAGGGAGCCCTATCAACTTTGAGTGTCTACAGCCAATGACCGTTGGCATGTGTGAATCGCATCACGGTCCCTGCCCCACAGCGCAGGTATAAACATTGTCTCTCACTTCGGAGCCGAGAGGTTGTTACTTCAGTGCTGCAAGAAGAGACTCTGCAAATTGGAAATCCGAACTCTGTCCAGCATTGATGTGACGGCGTGATCAGCGGTGTCTGCGAGCTTACAGCTCTCAACTGCTGTTTTTACAGCTTACACTATGTGTGTCGGTATCAGTGGGCGTTCCTGAGTGTTTAACTCATTACAGCCGCGGCTACCCCTGGGTTTCTCAGCGTGGGAAGAGTTTTTCTTTTTTCTTTTTAACTTAAAGAGCAACACAAGCGTGACCCTGCGTCCTTTTCAGCGTGTCATTCCGCTTGTGCATTTCTGGGTGCATATACCTGATCTGCCGGCTCTAAACGGGTCTCCCGAGCTGCCATCTCCACCCTGGCCACCTGAACCAGCAGCGCCCTGGAGGCTCCAAATAGGCCATGCCCTTGTCAGCCTCCAGGGCATATGCCCTTGCCATCCTCCAGGGCGCATGCCCTCGTCAGCCTCCAGCCTACAGAGATGTTATACGGCGTGAGGAAACGCCTTCTGGAGGGTCTTCTGTCACATTTCAACCTAGTCACGATCCTCTGCACTTCACAGCCATCTTGGCATATTTCCAAGATGGCTGCCGAAGGCAGGGGTGGTTTGTTGGGCTCCACTCAAGCACTTTATATTTTATCACTTTTATTATTGTTGTTCTGTGTTTGGAGTACTAAGTTTTCATCATATGAGGGCATCTCAGACGGCTTATTCTATGGTAAACAAACTAAGCTCTATATGTTTGGGTATGGATACAACACTCTGCATTCCATTTGGTCGTCATTCTGGTGGAAGAGTAACAGGAGCAAGGACAACAAGGGCAACAAGGCAACATCTCAGCAGGGTAAAGCACAAGCATCTAAAATACTACTGATGCTTATGCTTTTAGCTGGGGATATACATCTAAATCCTGGCCCAAGCTCGCTGGAGAAGCAGGCTAGCTCTGTGGAGCAGGTGGGGCTAGGTGCTGGTGGATACGTGGAGGCACCGCCCTTGCACACACTGGAGCCCCGCGGAGCAGAGCCCTGGCCCGCTCAGCTGTTGGCTTTGAGCCAGGAACTACAGGAGCAGCGTCAAGCCGAGGAGCGCACCGCTATTGATCTTAGCCGCCTGTGTACAACGGATCGCAGCCTGACCGGTGAGTCATTCTCTTTGATAGACTCATGCGCGAGTGCTGAGATTATGCAGACCGCGCCGATTACGGTCTTACGCGGATGTAGAACCGTGCGGGATGACTCTCAATCGGTAAACAGTGGGGCAGCGAGGCGTGCTAATGGAGGGGCATGTAAGACGCTACAAACGCGCTCCAGTATGGCCAGTCGTGCTACGCAAAAGCAAAAATAACATATTTTCTTTCAAACGGTCAATCATGCCCGAGTGCTCTGGGAACCTGTGAGCAAACCAAAAGGAATACTAGGAGGACAATTAAACATCCGCAGTCTAATCTCCAAAAGGGATCAGATATCAGCACTTCTCCTGGACTCCAACTTGGACTACATCTGGCTGCACAACAATATTTCAACAAATTTGATTCGACGTTTCTGGATATCAATGTTACAGAAAGGACAGAAACTCTGGGAGGGGGGGGGTGTGTTAATCTACATCAGAGATATATTTAACTGTCACGTAGTAGAACTTAAGACCCCCCTCGAATGCCTTGCTCTTAATGTAACTCTATCAACATCAATTAACTTTAATATTGTAGTTCTCTATAACCCACCTTCTCATAATGTGTCTTTTTATGATGAGCTGAATAAGGTGGTGAAACAGCTTGAAGTTCATAGAGAGACAATATGGTATGGTGACTTCAATATCAATTGGTCTGATAAGGTTTGTAGACTAAAATTAAAAACTATAATGACTAAATTTGACTATGAACAAATGATTAAAGGGCCTACGAGGATTACTCGGCAAACAAAAACGCTCATTGACATGGCTTTTACTAATAGACCAGAGCGTATTACTAGCACCTATAATCTGATAACTGGACTCTCAGACCACAACATGACCCTGACACAGTTAGAAAACTCACTAAAAAGAGACTGCAATATTTTGGTAAACCTGATAATAATAATAATATAAGATTAGTTATCCCTAAATCCAAAACTGTGCAGTTTGAAAGGGAACTAAATAACTGTAATTGGGAACAAATTATGGCCATGGAGGATGTGGATGAATGTTGCAATTCTATGACAGCAGCTATCTCAGGGTTAATAGAAAAATTTAGAAAGCAAAAGAAACACAAACAAAATAATAATACCCTTCCGTGGCTAAATAATGACAATGAGAGATATGGCCCTAAAGAAATCTTTAAGCTCAAAGCTTAATATTGATATTTTAACTTACAAAATCTTAAGAAATAAAGTGGTCCATGAATTACGAAAAGCGAAAGTATCTTATTATACTAAACTTATAGGAAATGCAAAGGGAAACAATAACTCTCTCTGGAAATACTTAAATAACTTGACTAATAAAACAACTAAACACAAAGGAATTCGGGGACTTACTCTAGATGGAAAAAATATGAATGACGCTGCCATAATGGCAAACGAATTTAATTCATATTTTGTGCAATCAGTAGAAGACTTGTGTAAAGATTTTTCAACAACTGAAAACTTAAATTGTCCAGCTCTTTCTGCTTCTGCAGATTGTTTCTACATCCAAACAGTTGATGAAACAAAAGTGGCATCAATTATTGCAAAATTATTTAATTCTAAATCAAATGACATTTTTAATATTGATTGTTGCTTTCTTAAAAAATACAGCAGTGTCCTGAGAAGACCATTGACAAATCTACACTGTTAGACCTTACCGGGTTTTTTTACAGTAAAATACTGGCAACACTGTTGCCAGTAAAATACTGTTAATTGTAGAGTTCTTTACTGTAATCTAGTTTGTTTCTGTAAAAATGCACTAAATTCTAATTCAAGTTAACTAATTACACTTGCAGAAACCGACTGCCTTAAATTGACCAACTGTCATTTAAATGTATTAACTAAAATTTATAATGCATTAATAATGTGAGCAAAGTATTACTGTGAACTTCTTTCATTTGAGACCACTAAAAAACTATTGTACTTAAAAAGATTTCCACTGGACCAGCAACTACACAGTCACCGCCTGTTAAATAAAGCAACATACAGCATATCATCAATGTTTGTAGATCTTCTCCTGGACTGAAGCACAGGCTCTACTCTTCAGCACAATGGTGACCCAAAAAACTAACTTTTACAGTAAACTACTGGCAACAGTGTTGCCAGTATAAACCTGTTTCATAACTTACAGTTTATTACTGTTAAAATACATTTTGTGGGTGTGTCTTTTTATCTTACACTGTTAACCCTTTCAACCCCACAGGAAATCCAAACTACAACGAGTAAAAGTAACATTGAGACAGTGTTGCAGTGAGATAATTAAGAGAATATAAGTGATTGTTGAGCATTAGTGATGAACACCTGCTGTTAACAAGCAGAATCACTGAAGGAAAGAGGAACACAAGAACAGAAAATAGAGAAACACAATAACTACAACTGACTTCCAGCCATTACACATTATTGCACTTATTATTAACCACTATGCCTTTATTTCTGTCATACAGAAGTTGTTATTGAGATGTTTAATTGAAAATGTTTGTTTTACAACACAAATGTTTTTGTGTTACCATTATAGAGATCAGTGCTTGCTTTAGTTGGGATGCTGATGCTAAAACATTTGTTTTTATTTTGCTGCTTGAGCTGTGTTTTTGCACACACAGTTTATGAATGATTGCGGTTGTAATGCTTATGATGACAAAATCATCATATTGCCTGTTCATTCACTAAGGACTTAATTCTTGCTCATTCAGAGTTTTCATTATCTGAAAATGTGTTACATTAGCACTCCTGTGAAACTACAGCAATAAATTACTATGACTCATTTTTTTTAACACATCATGCATAAACCAAAAAAACAGAGCTACGGTGTGTTTTAGAAACACAGAGATATCACAATTTAGCACATTAATCTCAACAATGGTAGCAATATTTCTTTTTTATTATTATTCATGCAGCAGTGCATGCTGGGAGTTTTATATTATCCTGGAACCCAGCATGTATTGCGACATGAAACTTTTCACCATTGTTGAGATTCATGTGCTGATTGTTGATATCTGTGTGTCTGAGCCAAGCAGGAGTAAAATAATATTGAATGCACTATATGATTGCGATATTTTTCAGAAGACCTGATTACAGAAATATTGATTTCATTTTGTAGATTCACAGATATATGCTAAATATGAAATAACTATAATTTCAATGAATATATACAGGAAAAATCTGAAAATCAGATAGTCCAAGATGATGAAAAAGAACAAAAGAACAAAAACACCTGATCATCTCCCTCTTGACTTTTTCTTGCCATATCAAATGTGTTTTATAAACTCACTGCTACAGCAGTCAGAGAGAGATGAATGGTAAGAAATCCAGGGACAAGAGACCAACTAAAGCAAATACTGATCTCAATCATGGTGACAACAAATTTTATTATTAACTAAATCTCTGTTAATTCTCAACAAGAACTTTTGTACATGTATGAAAGAAATAATCGTAAACTGGTTTGTAAACTGGTTTCACACTCAGTGTTGCTGGAAGTCAGTTGTAGTTCTTGTGTTTCTCTTTTTTCTGTTCTTGTTTGTCTCTCTCCTTCAGTGATTCTGCTTTTCAGGTGTTCATCAGTGTCTCAATTCACTCACTTCTTTTCATTCAAGTGGACTTTATTAGTGAACTAGGGAATAGTGTATGAGGGTATAGGGTACGATTGGGAAAACAGCCTCTGAGTGTTGACTTTGAGCACTGTTAATTCACAGTATATTCCTGTAGGCTAGTTTTGTTTTCTACGGTATATTACTGTTTTAATGGAAAATGGTATGATATTGTCAGAATTTGGCCTTTTTTTACAGCAAGGGTTAACAGTGTAGTTAATCTGTCAATAAGAACGTGTAAATTTCCCTCAGACTGGAAAAAGGCCGTCATCATACCAATATTCAAAGCAGGAAGTCTGGACAGTATGTGCAATTATCGGCCCATATCCATTTTGCCTATTTTATCAAAAGTACTTGAGAAAGTAGTAGTTGAACAATTGATTGACCACTTGGAAACCAATCAGCTCCTCCACCCACAGCAGTTTGGTTTTAGACCGGGTTATTTAACCGAAATTGCAAACTGCCGCTTGATTGAAAATCTAAAACAGTCCATGGACAGGAGTCAGGTGGTAGGAGCGGTGTTTTTAGATCTAAAAAAGGCTTTCGAAACGGTCAGTCATAGCCTACTACTATCCAAGATGACATCCTTTAACTTTTCTGCTGAGACAGTTAGCTGGTTCACATCTTATCTTCAAGACAGACATCAGTGTGATAAAGTTGGTCAGGATAAGTCACCACTCTTACGCATTCAAAGGGGCATACCACAGGGCTCTATACTGGGACCTTTGATGTTTAGTCTTTTTATAAATGATTTGCCACAAATCTGTCCAGATATAAATTGGCAACTTTATGCGGGCGATGCTGTTTTTTATGCACCTGCTAAGTCACCGGAACAGTCAACGGAGGTTTTGACCACTTGTATGGCTGAGGTCAGTCAATGGCTCATTCAAAATCAGTTGGTGCTAAATTCAACTAAAACTGTAGCAATGTGTTTTTCTATTAAAAGACAAGATGTGGAACAAAATTTTCAGATTAATTTGCAAGATACAACTATAAAATTGGTAACAGATTTTAAATACCTCGGATTGATCCTTGACCCCCAATTAAAATTTGACAAACATCTTAAGAAAATCTCAAAAACTATGCAAAGCAACCTAAACTGTTTCAAACTAATTAGACAATACATTCCAAACCAGGCCGCCCTACTGTACATGCATGCTATGATATTCTCTCATATATCATACTGCATGACAGCATGGGCACAGGCCACGCTCTCAGCAACTAACACATCAGGTCATTATACAATCAAACTATAAAGATTATGGACAAGAAGCCAATCCGCTACCATCACTGCAATATTCTCCAGAAGTATAAATTGTTAAGCTTTGAAAGCTTTAGTGCACTGTTAACCCTTGCTGTAAAAAAAGGCCAAATTCTGACAATATCATACCATTTTCCATTAAAACAGTAATATACCGTAGAAAACAAAACTAGCCTACAGGAATATACTGTGAATTAACAGTGCTCAAAGTCAACACTCAGAGGCTGTTTTCCCAATCGTACCCTATACCCTCATACACTATTCCATACATTAGTTCACTAATATAGTCCACTTGAATGAAAAGAAGTGAGTGAATTGAGACACTGATGAACACCTGATAAGCAGAATCACTGAAGGACAGAGACAAACAAGAACAGAAAAAAGAGAAACACAAAAACTACAACTGACTTCCAGCCACACTGAGTGTGAAACCAGTTTACAAACCAGTTTACGATTATTTCTTTCATACATGTACAAAAGTTCTTGTTGAGATTTAACAGAGATTTAGTTAATAATAAAATTTGTTGTCACCATGATGGAGATCAGTATTTGCTTTAGTTGGTCTCTTGTCCCTGGACTTCTTACCATTCATCTCTCTCTGACTGCTGTAAAGTTGAGTTTATAAAACACATTTGATATGGCAAGAAAAAGTCAAGAGGGAGATGTTCTGGTGGTTTTGTTCTTTTCCATCATCTTGGACTATCTGATTTTCAGATTTTTCCTGTATATATTCATTGAAATTATAGTTATTTCATATTTAGCATATATCTGTGAATCTACAAAATGAAATCAATATTTCTGTAATCAGGTCTTCTGAAAAATATCGCAATCATATAGTGCATTCAATATTATTTTACTCCTGCTTGGCTCAGACACACAGATATCAACAATCAGCACATGAATCTCAACAATGGTGAAAAGTTTCATGTCGCAATGCATGCTGGGTTCCAGGATAATATAAAACTCCCAGCATGCACTGCTGCATGAATAATAATAAAAAAGAAATATTGCTACCATTGTTGAGATTAATGTGCTAAATTGTGATATCTCTGTGTTTCTAAAATACACCGTAGCTCTGTTTTTTTGGTTTATGCATGATGTGTTAAAAAAAATGTCATTGTAATTTATTGCTGTAGTTTCACAGGAGTGCTAATGTAACACATTTTCAGATAATGAAAACTCTGTATGAGTAAGAATTAAGTCCTTAGTGAATGAACAAGCAATATGATGATTTTGTCATCATAAGCATTACAACCGCAATCATTCATAAACTGTGTGTGCAAAAACACAGCTCAAGCAGCAAAAGAAAAACGAATGTTTTAGCATCAGCATCCCAACTAAAGCAAGCACTGATCTCTATAATGGTAACACAAAAACATTTGTGTTGTAAAACAAACATTTCCAATTAAACATCTCAATAACAACTTCTGTATGACAGAAATAAAGGCATAGTGGTTAATAATAAGTGCAATAATGTGTAATGGCTGGAAGTCAGTTGTAGTTATTGTGTTTCTTTATTTTCTGTTCTTGTGTTTCTCTTTCCTTCAGTGATTCTGCTTATTAACAGCAGGTGTTCATCGCTAATGCTCAACAATCACTTATATTCTCTTAATTATCTCACTGCAACACTCAATGCAACACAGTCTCAATGTTACTTTTACTCGTTGTAGTGTGGATTTCCCTGTGGGGTTGAACGGGTTAACAGTGTAAGATAAAAAGACACACCCACAAAATGTATTTTAACAGTAATAAACTGTAAGTTATGAAACAGGTTTATACTGGCAACACTGTTGCCAGTAGTTTACTGTAAAATGTATTTTTTGGGTCACCATTGTGCTGAAGAGTAGAGCCTGTGCTTCAGTCCAGGAGAAGATCTACAAACATTGATGATATGCTGCATGTTGCTTTATTTAACAGGCGGTGACTGTGTAGTTGCTGGTCCAGTGGAAATCTTTTTAAGTACAATAGTTTTTTAGTGGTCTCAAATGAAAGAAGTTCACAGTAATACTTTGCTCACATTATTAATGCATTATAAATTTTAGTTAATACATTTAAATGACAGTTGGTCAATTTAAGGCAGTCGGTTTCTGCAAGTGTAATTAGTTAACTTGAATTAGAATTTAGTGCATTTTTACAGAAACAAACTAGATTACAGTAAAGAACTCTACAATTAACAGTATTTTACTGGCAACAGTGTTGCCAGTATTTTACTGTAAAAAAACCCGGTAAGGTCTAACAGTGTGATTTATGTTTTCTCAAACTAACTTTCAAATGTCTCAATAATATAGCACCTGAGCCACTCAGTTCATTTATGCAGAGACAAAGCATCAACAGAGTCACCAGAGGCTCTATCAATAACAACTGTATAGTTCCGTACCGTAAGACTTCATTTGGTCAGTCTGCTTTTTCATATAAAAGTGCAAAGTTGTGGAATTCATTACCCACTGAACTTAAAACCATGACTGAGCTTAAAATGTTCACTTCTCGAGTTAAGTCTTGGATGAAATCGAAACAGGAATGTACCCATTTGTAAATAGCTAGTTTGTGTATGTAAGTGATTTATATGGTGTGTCTATAGATACGTTTTTAGGATGAAATAGAAAATGTTGTAGTGTAAAGGCCCAACCATGGACTGGAGTTGAAAATTAGCACTAGCTATAAACTCTTTTTGCATAGCATCAGTTACAAACTTGTTTTGTACTATGTTTAATTGCAATGTCCATGTCAAATAAATGAATAAATAAAATAAAAATAAAAATTTCCCATCACTCTTCTCGGGTTCCCCTGCACATCATTCCCAATCACTCACACCTGCACCTCAGCATCACTATCACGATAAATGCACTCACCTCATCCCAGCTCTTAGTCCGATTGTTGCTGTATTCTGACATAATATTATAGGCCCATAAGTGTTTTTATAATTTTCAATGAGGAGTAAGCTAATCTATCTAATATTTTATTATCCTCGCAGTGTGTTACACGATGATGTACAATGAAATTATTGCAGGTAAATGAATTGTAATATCAATATAATAGGCTTACCCTAATAATAATAATATTAATAATTTAATACATACATTGGAAATGCTAAATCCTGTTAATATCGATAGCTGATACTTTTGACTCTGTATACACGATATGATGTTCTGTCAGCGCAACCTGGCAGATTTGATTGCGCATATTTCACATGTATAGTGTGAGCAGTCAAGTTGCAGCTCAACGATCAGACTGTATAGTGCGAGCACATAAATCGTGAGCTTTGGCTTTATATCGCATGAGATCTGCTTGTATAGAATGAGTGATTAAACTTGCTGAAATTTCCTTAAGTAAAAACTAACACTGAAGCAGTGTTGCAGTTAATTGTATAATTAAGTGATTGATTAAGTGATGATTGAGCATTAGTGATGAACACCTGCTGTTAACAAGCAGAGTCAATGAAGGGCAGAGAAACACAAGAACTGCAACTAACTTCCAGCCACACCCTTAAATGAAATTAAATGAAAGAATACATTAAATATCTCAAGATCTCAGCAGAGGATGATTAAACAACTCCACAAACAGCATTACTAGCTTAATTTATTTCTAACCAGATTGACTTTATTTCTGTCACAAGTCTACAGAATTTGCATTCTCATGGATAACTTTTGCAACTTTTTCATTGTGTCATTAACTGAATCAGATTCTTCTGCATATTTCCATCCAGTGACTCCTCCTCCAACGGGTCCCTCAAGAGCAGCAACTCCAAGAAAACCTCACAGAATCGCAGTACCTGCTGCTGCTCCTGCTGCCGCAAATGCTGGAAATGCTCCTCCTGCTGCCTCAACTGCTGCAGCTGCTCCTCCTGCTGCCTCAACTGCTGCAGCTGCTCCTCATGCTGCCTCAACTGCTGCAGCTGCTCCTCCTGCTGCCTCAACTGCTGCAGCTGCTCCTCCTGCTGCCTCAACTGCTGCAGCTGCTCCTCCTGCTGCCTCAACTGCTGCAGCTGCTCCCCATGCAGCCTCAACTGTTGCAGCTGCTCACCATGCTGCCGCAACTGCTACAGCTGCTCCTCCTCCAGCCCCAACTGCTGCAGCAGCTCCTCCTCCAGCCCCAGCAACAGCAGCTCCTCCTCCAGCCCCAACTGCTGCAGCAGCTCCTCCTCCAGCCCCAGCAGCTCCTCCTCCAGTCCCAACTGCTGCAGCAGCTCCTCCTCCTGCCCCAACTGCTGCAGCAGCTCCTCCTGCTGCCCCAACTGCTGCAGCTGCTCCCCATGCTGCCCCAACTGCTGCAGCTGCTCCCCATGCTTCCCCAACTGCTGCAGCTGCTCCCCATGCTTCTCCAACTGCTGCAGCTGCTCCCCATGCTGCCCCAACTGCTGCAGCTGCTCCCCATGCTGCCTCAACTGCTGCAGCTGCTCCTCCTGCTGCTCCTCCTGCAGCTGCTCCTCCTGCTGCTCCTCCTGCTGCCGCTGCCTCAAATGCTGCTGCTGCTCCTGCTGCCGCTGCCTCAAATGCTGCTGCTGCTCCTGCTGCCGCTGCTTCAAATGCTGCTGCTCCTCCTTTTGCCGCTGTCTCAAATGCTGCTGCTGCTCCTCCTGCTGCCGCAGCCGCTGACACCACAACTCCGGCTGCGTCTGGTAGCTTGGATTCCAGCAAATTCTTGTACCTTCTGTTTTGGAAAATATCCAGTTGTCCTGTTACAAGTATGCTTTTTTTGTGTGTAGAACACTCCTGTATCGTAATCAACCACACTTGTAACTGATTTATTAAGAAAGTGGTTTATAAAGAAAAACACAACAATTGTTATTGTAACTGATTTATTAAGAAAGTGGTTTATAAAGAAAAACCCACCACATTGAGCTGGTAGAATAGAGAGAAAGAAACATGTATAAGAAAAAAAAGCTTTGCTAAAGAAGAAAAGAATAAGCATTGCCTCGGATATGTTTCAGACAAAGTGCAGGAGGAAACAAAGAATAAGAGCCTGCAAGAAGGAGAACGAAGAGGTGAAAGGATATAGACCAGTCCTAAGGGAATTCCCAGAACTTTTGAAAGTTCAAGACTTCGGATTTGATCAATTGTCTGAAAAAGACTAATAAAAGGCTGAAAGTAGAAGATGAAGGCAGATGATGATTCTTTGGAACTGCTTTTCCGGTGTTAGATGCCTTGCCATTGATGCCTCTGACTGACAGCACTTGTAAGCAATTTGCTTTTGTCCTGTTTTTTTTTTAAATATATATTAGTACTTTATATGTAGCCTAGTCAAGGCTGTAAATAATAAATCTATATTTAATTGAAACTAAGAAGCTCGCCTGCCAAAAGTCTTTGATTTTTAAAAAAGTGAGCTGAACAAACCATGGAAGAAAAAAGAACAGGACACAAGAACAGGAAAAAAGAGAAACACAAGAGCTACAACTGACTTCAGCCACAGCCTTGGATGAAATCAACTGAAGATAAAAAAGACATTAAATCTCTGAAGATCTCAGCAGAGGAGGATTAACCCTCTGGGGTCTAAGGTGTTTTTGGGGACCTTGAGATGTTTTGACATGCTTGACATTTGTGCTTTTTTCAGTTGCTTATAAACATATTAATGGCAAAGGCGACATTACACTCTATTTAGCACAAACAGGGCTACCATAATATGTGAGCAACATGTATGTTGATGTTTGTATTTTTGAGAGAATATTGTTTATGCATGGTTATTGAAAAACTAAAAATTAAAGTTTCTGAAATAAGGCCACAAAACACATACTAAATATGTGTCCGCAAGACTTTTGACTAATTGATGTTGTCGCCTAGAGTTTTTGCAATCTCATTTCATAACGCACATTTTAGTCTGGTACCAGTTTAACTAGTAGCTACAATGTAAAGTTTATGCAACAATAACATGCTTACTAATAGTGTCTTACCTTAAAAGTCTTTCTCATAATCAAATCGTGTTCTTCTAATTCTTCTGAGGTAAATCCAAGGTAAACAGCACAGCACAAACACAGTCTTCCAAACTCAATGAAAAGCAGAGGAGTATGTTACTGAAGTCTCTGATTCTTTGTTTTGAGGTGATGGGGTGTTTTAGGCCTGCGTTCCTTCGCATGGACTATTTTCATGTCAATCGCTCCTGCGCATGTGGTCACAATAGAGTCAATGAGGACCCGTTGGAGAAACTGTACATGTCGTTGCTTTCATACGGATTACTTAAACAGAGAATATTTGTTTTTGATATGATATGCATCATTTAAAAACGGAGACTTCAAGCTTTGTAAAGACATATGTTTCAAGGCACAGTAACAAGCATTCGCTGAGTTACAGATCATTTTCTGTCGCATTTCAGAATGAACTTCACATTGAGAGAGACGGGAGAATGCGCATCATGTTTATTTTCTTTACTTTACGGAAAACACAACATTTTGTTTTTATTATTAGTGTACACAAATAAAAGAAGACATTTAACATTTACACATTTAGACGTTTTGAATGATGTATAACACTTGCCTGTATGACAGAGTTATTTGCACTGATAAGAAAAAAAGCGAGACAATCGCGTCGGCGCGATGTCCGACCCCAGGAGGTTAAAATATTTCAACCCTGGGGTCGTTCAGAGGTCCTAAAGAAAAAGATCTGTTTTGTATATCTGTCGTGGGATCAAACAACCTCTGCCGTTATCTTGGTCCGGCCCCGAGCTGTGCCATCTCAGAACCAATCAGTCTTTTCCAAACTATCTAACGTTGACAACGTTCTTAGTTGGGCTCATCTCTTTGAAGCTTGCATGGCCATACATATCTGTAATTGTACATTATTTATATTCTGTATATTTGTTTGTGTTTACAGAACCACACACACATACACTGAAGTTATAAATTATCTTGAAGTACAGACTGGTGTGAGACGTAATGTTATAACCGGATATCCTGTAGCTGTTCAATTAATCTAAACCAGTGAGATAGCAGAGAATGAAGCAATTTTTACACTGAGTCTAGTTTGGTATGTTAGGACCCAAGGACCAGATGTTTGAAAGACCCAGAGTCAGAATTATAAAAAAATTTAGAAAAGTTTTACTGAAGATAGTTTGCAGTTTCATCAGCAGAATTCAGCTTCAAGACTCACACAGGAGTTTGTAGGCCGCCCCACTTACAGTTACAAAGATCACAGCAGTTATACCCTACACACACACACACACACACACACACACACACACAAACACACACACACACACACAGCAGTTATACCATTTCCAACATAGTAATTTTCCACACATATACAGATAGACAGAAGCATATCTCCATAGATTATGCAGCTGACACTCAGACCCTGAAGTTAGGCACGTCGTGACCTTCCATGTCGCAGATTTGGGTTGCTGGGTGCCAGCATGTCCCGAACAACAACTCAGTCAATCTCCAACAATGCCAGTGGTTCCTTAACCTTTAAGCAAGAAGACTAACACACACACCGACACACATCTTTTCCAAGGTTGGATTTGGCTAGGCTCTAACTATAAACAGGAGTCTCGTCTCAAAACATCAAGATAACAAGTTCTTTCTCTCAGGATAGGACACTTTAGTCTAAATGGAAAATATAGGCTTTAACTAAGAAATGGTCCCTTAAACTATAGACTTCAATGACCCCTAAATGTTTTAACACATTGAAGACCTTTCTCAAACACAAAACATGTCCCCATTTCATTTCTGGAAATAGGCAAGCAGTTTTATTGCATTCAAATATCAAATACTGACATTAAAGAATACACACTCTAAAAAATGCTATGTTGGCTTTAATTAACTTTTTTATGTCAACAGGTCCCACGTAACTAGGTTAACTCAAACCACTTCAGGAGGAGCTCTAAGATAGCCTAGAAATCTAGACGCACCCTAGCGGCAGCAAAATGTATTTTGCAGCCAGGTGGGTCTAGACACTCTCAATAGACCTTCTAGCTGCAAAAACCTAAATTGGGTCAGGCCAATCACGTCGCTTATAGAGTAGGCGGGGCGGGCTTAACATATGACGACAGAGCTGCGACGGTTACCTGCCTGCGACTTGAAAACAAAGAATGACGGCTGCTGGAGAACAGTCTTTCGAATCGGCTTTGGCCGCGACTCTGGAGGACTTGGAGTTAAGTTTTTCTTTGAGAAAAGAGCAAAGAACGGCACTTAAGTCATTCTTTAAAAAAGGAAGATGTGTTCGTCGTTCTGCCGGCCAGATATGGCAAAAGTTGAATGAATCTATCAACTAGCTCCGCTGTTGGGAAAACGCTCTGGTTGGTTGATGCGCTGTCCTATTGCGTGCAGAGGGAATTTGAAAGACAGCCGTTTATCCCGCCCCTCGGAGTGAGCGTGTCTATGGTGAGTTGCCAGACTAAACATCTTGATGTAGTCTGGCTTGCCAGGCTAGCTCTAAGACGCATTCCAGTCAAAACTGGACAAGTATAAATGAACGTGAAATAAACCAATCAGAGTGTCATCTCACATTCCCTTTAAGAGCAGGTGCGCTTGTTCTATGGCGGATTGTTATTATAACAGCGGATTTGCCAGACGCACACCAGGAGCGGTTCAGAGCCGAGGAGACCGACCCCACTAAGCAAAATGATGTCCAAAAGACGTCTTTTCAACGTCTTTGTCACAAAAGTCGGACGTTGAAAAGACGTCCACTGAGGAGCCAGAATGAAAGTTTTTATGACGTCTTTTTTTGACGTGTTCTGGACGTCCGATATAGACGTTCATCGAACCTTCGTACAAGTTTAAATACTAGTACAGATGTGGCCATTGTGGACATATTTCAACATCATTTATGGTCTCATTTAGACATTATTACTTTGACTATTGCTGTCAGATGATCTTAGTGAGAATTAACAGAGGTTTAGATGTTGATATTTGTTTAATTTGAAGTGTCACCATTGTGGTGATCAATGTTTGCTTTAGTTGGGCTCTTGGTCCCCAGTCCTTTTACTTTAACTTTTATTTGACTGCTTTAACTGTGTGTTTGTAAAGCACAATTGTTGTGGCAGAGAAAGCCAATAATAAGTAAGATCAGCTGTTTTCAGCTTATTGATGATCATGAAATCATCACAAACAAGCATCTAATGTTGTCAGATGCTTTGGCATTCATAACCACCAACCTTGGGGAACTGCATTATTGGTGCCAAAAGCATTAAAATGATCACTTATTTGAAGGTGTATAAAAGCATGTGCACATGATGTTTTGAGCAAATGTATAGTCACACACAGACATCAAGATTTTGCATATGATTCACAACAATGGTGACAATTTAAAAAAAAAAGTTTCATGCTGCAATGCATGATGGGTAGCTTTCATAGTACAAAACACATCCTTAATTCCCAAGCTTTTTTGTTTTGATTGTCACCGTTGTTGTGATTCATATCCAAAATCTTGATGTCTCTGTGTGACTACATGATACACTTGCTCAAAACATCATGTGCACATGCTTTTTATACACCTTCAAAAAAAAAAATGATAATTTTAATGCTTTTGGCACAAATAATGCAGTTCCCCAAGGTTGGTGGTTATGAATGCCAAAGCATCTGACAACATTAGATGCTTGTTTGTGATGATTTCATCATCATCAATAAGCTGAAAACAGCTGATCTTACTTATCATTGGCTTTCTCTGCCACAACAATTGTGTTTTACATACACACAGTTAAAGCAGTAAAATAAAAGTTAAAGTAAAAGTAACGGGGACCAAGAGCCCAACTAAAGCAAACACTGATCACCACAATGGTGACACTTCAAATTAAACAAATATCAACATCTAAACCTCTTTTAATTCTCACTAAGATCATCTGACAGCAATAGTCAAAGTAATTATGTCTAAATGAGACCATAAATGATGTTGAAATATGTCCACAATGGCCACATATGAACTAGTATTTAAACTTGTACGAAGGTTCGATGAACGTCTATATCGGACGTCCAGAACACGTCAAAAAAAGACGTCATAAAAACTTTCATTCTGGCTCCTCAGTGGACGTCTTTTCAACGTCCGACTTTTGTGACAAAGACGTTGAAAAGACGTCTTTTGGACATCAATTTGCTTAGTGGGTACGAACATGATCCTCGATTGCTGTAAGCCATGTCACACTGTAAGATCTCTGTTGTCATTAATGTCAGAGACATGTTAAAAACGGACGCACACAAGAAAACCTGTCCGGAGTCTTACATCATCAATCAATAACACATTCGGTGATGTGAGCTGCATTACACGCAGGATTGAAATGGTGGCTACAAAGAAATCTCTAATGTTAATTTTGGTCATGGCTTGTCTTGAAAAACAAAGACAATTTAACGGCCGTCTTAGGAGAAGTCACTGCAGGACTGTGAGTCAAATCTTCTGACACTGCCAGAATTATGTCGGAAATAAAATTTTATCGCAGTGGTCATTAATCGGCTGTCGAGGAACATATCAAACTGACGTTCAAAGACAGATTTTAGCCTAGGATCAGAGGATTCTTTTAGGATTTGCTAAATTTGGCTCAGATGGTACCCTGGAAATCCAGAGTTCTCGCGAGAGCACAAGTTGAATTTGCTCAGCGAGTTACTCTGGCGTCAAGTAATGATGCTCATTAAATATTCCCTTGTATCCGAGCTGCACCAATCACATCGGGTTATCTGATATAGGCGGGCCAGAGGCGAGCTAAACAGATGACGACAGCGCTGTGACGTCGAAGTCATTAGTAAACATTTCAAGATGGCTATGAATGAACACCAGTTGTTTGAAACGGCTTTGGCCGCTACAAAGAACGAGTTAGACTTGGCTTTTTATCTAAAAGAGGAACAGAAGACGCCGCTCGAATTGTTCCTTGCAAGAAGGACGTTTTTGATGGTTTGCCGATCGGATACGGTAAGAATATAATCTACCAGTTAGCTCCGCTGGTAGCTAAGCGTATGGGGCTTGTTGGGTCCGTGTAACGCTTCACAATTCAGTTTTCAGACCATACAATGCAAATGCAAAAATGCAAAATTGAAACCAGACATTCTTTTTTTTTTTTTTTTGTACATTATCAATGGATATTTGCCTTTTTCTCCCCTTTTTTCAATTTTACGTTTGCTAAATTGTGACTTCAGAAACAAACATTTGAATAAATGAAATCTAACCGATTTTCTATTTTTCCATTTTTCGTCTTGTAATTTGCGCCGTGGGCGGTACCATTAGCACGGGGGTGTGGCCGTGGACTAACTTTACTATCATTTCATTGATGTAACTGCTTTATTTACACTGCATGCACGTTTGAGGAGAAGTTTAAAAGACGGAACACAGGACAACATTTTTCACCCGAAGTGCCATAACTTTTATTATTAGGCTAATAGTCTACGTGTAGCCTACTAAATTATAAGGCAGTCTCGGACCGGCCATCGGGAGCAGCCGGTAAAAGTGAAATCCCGGTGGCCTGGGTATGATTTGGCACATTGCCCTGTTTGTATTGACCTTAATAAAAATACTAGCCTACCAAGCGAAAATATAGAAAAAAAGCTTCTTTTTTTGTTAGGTTTTTAGCTCTCGTTTGTAATAGCCTACAATTCAATAAAGATGCAGATGTTTTCACTATAGCGGGCATTGTTCGTTACCACGGTATCCGCTTGAGCTTCTGTGTGTTTAATTAGCTCTACACCGCTTCTCGTTCCCGTAAAATGCCCTTAAATCTAGCACAGTTGTAGAACATAGTCTGTTCATTACAATAGAAGCAGTTCGCCAGGATATGAGCATGAGGCGATACTAGGCTATAGTTAACTATGGTGCTGCAAATCAAGAGCAATAATATTTATTTATTTTCAATAAATAAACAGAAATACCTTGCTACGTTTGGCACATTGCCCAGCTTGTTTTTTATTTATTTATTCGAGCACATTAAATTCGCCATTCGATAATGAATCAGCACTATAGACATTAAATATTGTATTAGCCTACAAACGAGAGCTAAAAACCTTATTTTTTCTATATTTTTGCTTAGTAGGCCTAGGCTAGCTATAATTTTTATCGTTATTCTAGATTCCCGTGAAGGATCTTGAAAAGCGCTGCCACCCCCGTTCTGCTGCACTGAAAATGAACTGCCTGGGATCTCGTGGTTGTGGCTGCCTAGGCTACTGTACCATGTAAAATGTATATTATATTATATTATATTATATTATATTATATTATATTATATTATATATTAATAAAATAAAGTAAGAATGAATATGGTAAATACAAACAAGGGCAATGTGCCATACCCAGGCCACCGGGATTTCACTTTTCCCGGCTGCTCCCGATGGTCGGTCCGAGACTGCCTTATATTTTAGCACAGAATAATAATAATGATGGCACTTCGGGTGAAAAATGTCGTCCTGTGTTCCGTCTTTTAAACTTCTCCTCAAACGTGCATGCAGTGTAAATAAAGCAGTTACATCAATGAAATGATAGTAAAGTTAGTCCACGGCCACACCCCCATGCTAATGGTACCGCCCACGGCGCAAATTACAAGACGAAAAATGGAAAAATAGAAAATCGGTTAGATTTCATTTATTCGAATGTTTGTTTCTGAAGTCACAATTTAGCAAAAGTAAAATTGAAAAAGGGGAGAAAAAGGCAAATATCCATTGATAATGTACTGGAAAAACAAGAAAAATTAATGTCTGGTTTCAATTTGGCATTTTTGCATTTGCATTGTATGGTCTGAAAACTGAATTGTGAAGCGTTACACGGACCTTGTTGTGATTGGTTGTGGTGTTATCCAATTGCGTGCAGTGAGATTTTCAAATGCATTCTTGGTGCCGCCCCTCGAGTTGGGCGATTTTCATTAGTCGATGCCAGATTTCAGATTCTTTCAGAATTGGGTCTGGATTTCCAGGCCACTCTGATGGCCAAATTGCGGCCAAAATCGCAATGTGCACCCGGCTTAAAGGCAGATAAATAATAATAAAGCAACACCATGGCCTGCTGCAGAGCAAAAACTCCAGTGTTAAATAAACTCTACTGGGAGTTTATTTGGCTCCACACTTAAGTGTTTAAGTGTTAAAGTATGAGTGTTAAATGAACCCTGAAGCAGTGTTAAAGTGAATGAGACAATTAAGTGATTAATTGAGTTATGATTGACCATTATTGAAGACACCTGATGTTAACAAGCAGAATCACTGAAGGAGAAAAATCAGTTTTTTCAGCAATGCCACATGTCACCATTTTGTTGATCAGTGTTTTCTTTAGTGTGTTAACCTGCCATCCGAGCATGCCGTGCGCATCTTTAATGAGTCCATCAAATGATTGTGGTGAGTAGAAACAGTCAACAAAGACGTTGAGTAATGTCTTCTCCTGTTATTGTCATTTGCACTGTCTGCTGTCTGCATATACAGTATAGACTTCTTTGTCAGCGAAGAAAGCTTTACATGTCATTAATGCAGAAAATTAGTCAGGCTGATGGAGAAGATTTCAGAGCTAGTGACACACATCCAAACTTTAATCGAGGATAGGCTGTCAAAGAAAAATTTAAAAAGCATGATGGGACCCATTTTAAATGTACCTCCAATATTAACATTTAATAAGTGGTCATCAAAAAAGTATCATGTTAACTTCACTATTAGCTTCACAACCATCATGTATGTTGCAGGTGCCCATCTTTGAGAGGAGGAATGATGGGAGGGAGAACCTCTTGGGGGCGCTGTTGATAGAAGGAGAGTTTGTCATCCCTGAGGTGAGTTTTGATTTTAATTCTCTGTGAGTGAGTGCTTTTTAGCCATTACAAATGCAGTATGAACAAGATACTGTCCAATGTTTGTGATGTTTTTAACACTCATGTTTTGGAGGATGGTAGGACTGCAGTTATGAAATAGTTGACAGAATTGCATTATTAATTAGTTTAAACGTAAAACTATTTAGTATTTAAAGGGGTCATATGACGGTTCTAAATGAACATTATTTTGTGTATTTGGTTTAATGCAATGTCTTTTCGTGGTTTTAGATAAAAAAAAAAAGCACATTGTTGTTGCTCCTCTATGCCCCGCATTTCTTAAATGCGTCGATTTTTAGAAGATCATCGTTCTGAAAAGCATGGTGTGCTCTGATTGGTCAGCTATTCAGTGCATTGTGATTGGTCTGATTACCTTAAGCGTATGATGAAAATGTCACACCCCTTATCATATTTGGAACATCAGCTCCCAAAGCAATAATGACAGGTGATATTATTCATTTGAATGTCATATACACCTAGGATGGCTTCAGGGTGAGTAAATTGTAGGGCTGAACAAATATGGGCAGAACTCTTTACTGCCCTAGTACTTCAAAAAGCCTTTTAAAGGTATACATTTGAATTAAACATGCACAATGGCCTTCATCATCACAGTATGCTAATGCCTATCTAGTACAAGGGTTTCATTAATATGCTGATTGAGGACTGTTGGGACACTCCAGGCACAGGATGGTTCTGTCGGGAGAGACAGAGTCGTTTGCACCTCAATGACACATCTGTAATATTTGCTTCACAGGACATATGCTTTCAACTACATACTGTTTATTTACTAGTGTGTTCTAATATGTAACAATGCCATGTTTGGTCTCATCTGACAGCTTATAAACTGAAATGAATAGTGGTGAACTTAACAGAGATATTAAAGTATCCTAATGTACAATCTAGGTATTATTGCTTACACATGCATTGAGGAGAATATGTTAATGTTCTTCTCCCCCTCTTGATCACTACCCATCTGCTTCATCTTTTGGTTTCCCGTCGGTCGGTTTGGTGTTGGTATTCCACTCATGTTTAACAATGCTTTGCTCAGGGTATAAGAAGGAAATGTAACTGTGTATCTGGGAGAAAGGCTGTAACCCCGCCACTCCCACACACCCGTGCGTAACCTCATACTACAAGAAAGGCTTTTACGGCCTCTTCTGCATGACAGTGCATTATTTGTTAACAACGAAGTTTCTATACAGCATGTTGTTCCATTCTACTGTCTGTATATTTAAACATGTAACTTAATAAATAACTTTGCCTGCTTTAAAGGCTTTGAGAATCTTTCCTTTTATCACTGACTATGTTGAAAGCTAAAGTGATTATAACTTTCGTTATCTAAACGTTCAGGTTAAATCCTATGTTTTCCTATCAGTTCTAAGAAAGACCTTTACCTTTAAAGAATAAGAGGTTAAAGAATAACAACAACTTTAATGGAGTCAGATTAATTATATTGGAGTCAGATAAATATTTGAATTATACACATCATCCTTCAACTGCCTTTTGTTCCGATTATTGGTTCAAAATAGCAGCGTAAGCTTCCAGACTTACAAAATCATGGGCTAATTTTCATTTTTGGGTGAACTATCCCTTTAATATTTCAACATAGTGCAGTTTACATGACTCATTCATGGCTCCCATCATGCATTGCAGTATGAATAAATTAGGATCTGAATTGTTTTAGTAATTTCCTTTATTAATATTTTCTTTTATTTCTGCTGTTTTTTGTGGCTTTTTAGTCACTTGATTTCTAATATTCAGAGTTGATCTGTTTGACTGAATATGCTGTTTGTCACCATTGCTGAGATTTATACGCTGATTCTTGATGTTAGTGTGTGCCTATATAAGTGATTTTCGTTTTCATTTTCGATTCGTTTTTTTTTTTTTTTTCAGAACAACTTTTAAGAAATCATTTTGAAAAAGGTTAATCTTAAAATGTAGAAGCACAGTGATAATGTAATCAACAATATAATTCTAACTCTGGGATTTACATGTTGTGATTTGTATACACTCAAAAAACAAATTGTGTCTAAACATAAGATTTATGTATTTGAATTGCATGTAAAATTTCCATGCATTTGGATTACATAGTTTTAACATAAACCAATCAATAATCTGAATGTGATTCATATTTTTAAGTCATATATAAATGAAACAGATAAGATTTATGTAATTGTATTAATAAACTGAATGTGATTTATATTTGTGTGCACACTACAGAGTTAAAGCGGTGTTGAAGTTAATGAGATAATTAAGTGATGATTGAGCATTAATTATGAACACCTGCTGTTAACAAGCAGAATCACTGAAGGAAAGAGAAACACAAGAACTACAACTGACTTCAGACTAGGGCTGGGCGATTTAAATTGCGATATTGTTATGCGCATCTCGTCAGTAAAGCCGGTTCCTTGATTAGTAGTAAATCACCATCACCTGCTTTCAGATGGAGCGGCATTCACTACAAAAAGCCGTAGTTAAAGCTATGGTCTACGATTTCAAAGATTGTTCATTATTAATAACCTCGTTTAGATGCTGGTTATGGTTCTACAGTACAATCCTAACAATATGAAGAGAAAAAAGAATGAAAAAAATCCATTCACTCTATTGGGTGTACAGCTGCAGAGAAGTTGACCAATGTAAGCTGTCCGGCCGGACAGCTTACATTGGTCAACTGCTCTCATCCAATCCCCCGCTCCACTTGAAACTCCACGTGGCGCTCGCGTCTCCACCCCACCCTCCTGCGACATGAAATTTCGCGGGCAAGCAGCTGACAGTCTATGGTAGCTAGCAAAGTAGCATCAGCTCAGCAGTGGAGATTTGGGACTGAAAACCGACGCTGACACGGCTGACTTTTTGTTGAGCAGGTAAGCATTTATTTATACTTTTATGGTGTGAGGTGTTACATAAATAGCTTTTTATCAGTCTGACAACATGCTCATGCTGCCGGTCAGCATTGGAATGTTAGCCGTTAAGCATCGCCTATCACGGGTCAAAGTAATTATATTTCTTGAAGTGCTTGAATATATTTCAGTAGGCCTAGCGGGTTTCTGTTCGAGCCGATCGGAATTTGAACAAGATGCGCTGTTTACTACCGGTGATCACAGCTTGACTGAGTGACGTTGTTCAGGTCGTTTCCCGGTGGGAGAGATCAGGTAGCACAGAGGGGAGGGGTGTGTGTGTGGAGGGGCGGGATGAGTTTTTTAAAACTTCCCATCCGTCTCAGGCTTTCTCGACCGATTTTCAACATCGTAGACTACAGCTTTAACTGACAAGCTGAGCCAAATCACATCAATATCGCGGACGTATCGGCAGCAATATTTAATGCGATATGGCTCAGCTTGTCAGTTAACTACGGCTCTTTGTACACAGCAAAAACTCCAGTGTTAAATTAACACTCCTGGGAGTGTATGAGTCCACACTCAAGAGTGTTAAAGTTAATGAGATAATTAAGTGATTAATTTAGTGATGATTGAACATTATTGAAGACACCTGATGTTAACAAGCAGAATCACTGAAGGAGAAAATCACAAATTGTAAGTTACCGTTATGACGATCAACGGTTGCTTTAGTTGGACTCTTGACCCATATATTATTAACTTTAGATTTTGTTTGTCTGTTGTTTCTGAATTATAATCGTCAGTTGAACAAAGAAAAAAAAGTGATCTGATGGTGTTGGTTATATTATGACAATCATCATTTGAACTTGATCACTGAACTCATTAAAATCCTTCTTTCTGACTTCGATTTATGTTGTTGGTTACAGCATAACTGTGAATCTGCATAAATGCCCAGAATTTTTGATATAATATCAAGGATTTCTTAAAAGTTGTTTTAAAAAAAAAATCATTATTTTAGGCACACACAGATGTCAAGATTCAGTCTATGCATCTCAACAATGGTGAGGAGCAAAATATTCGATTAGGAAAAGTAAATTACATAGACAATTCAGGTCATAATTTAGTCATACCGCAATGCATGATGGGAGCCATTAATGAGTTGTGATTGGTGGCAGCCACTGCAACATGCTTTATTATTGTCACCATTGTTGAGATTCACAGGCTGATTATTGATGTCTGTGTTTTAAATTAATTTATCTGAATGTCTTTTAATCAGAACAATGTTTATTAAATATTTTAAATTATAAGTAAAGTACTGATAATCATAGGCTGAAGAATCACTAAACTGCTGCTAACAAGTTAAACCAAACTATCTCATCAAGTTTCCTTTTTCAGATCACAGCATGATTATGTCAAAACATAACCAACACTATAAGATAACATTTTACTTTGTTAATTTAACTGTTATAAATCAATAATAGCAGACAAACAACAGTACATATTAAAGTAAACATATAATGGTCTAGAGCCCAACTAGGGTTGCCACCTTTGATTTGTGAAAAACCGGGACACTCAGATTTTTTTTTTTTTTTTTGTTGTTGTTGTTGTTGGGGGGGGGGGGGGGGGGGGGGTTGTTTTTGCATGATTTTCCAGCGCTGTTTTTCCTTTATATTTAACTGAAATTTTTAACTGTAAAAAAAATAATCTTGCAAATAAGTGTATTGTGATTGTCAAAACATTTTAGTAACTAAACTGAACTGTATTAGGTTTAGTGACAACATGTTACAATGTTTATATGGTAACAGTTACAATTTCTGGTAAGATACGTTTTTTATTATTGCTTGAAACAAATTTCAGGATTTCAATTCAGTTCAATTCTTGTGATTTGATTTAATTGACTGATTTGGATAAATATTAGGTACACAAGATAGGCATTCATTTTTCTCAAGAAAAAAATCTCACCTAATGCTGTAAACATACAGAGAGCCTTATCAGCTGGTAAAATTATTTAAGGTTAAAAATAACTTTATTTAACAAATTAAATATAATGCGTTTTTTTATTATAATAACAACTTTATTTAATGATAAGTAAATATAATAAATATGTAATATAGTAGCCTATGTTTAGCAAAATACTCTCTATAGCTCTTTTTTTCTAGCTAACTAACGTGCTATAGCCTATTATGGTCATCAAATGGCTTTCCTGAGGTAATGTTATGTGACAATTGTTCTCCAGCTGTTTTTATTGACCCTTTCCGCGGTTGAAAAACACTGATTGATCGATATTATGTATGATGAATATACATTTCGGTAAGTTGTACGTTTTCTTTTAACATTGTTCATTCGTGTTTATTTACTATTAGCTAGAGGTGATCAGTTTACGTGCTGCTAGGGATCTTTCACGTCACATTTACAAACGCCAAAACGGTGTTTATTGTTTGAATTTCGTAATAAAATTGACAGAATCTGAGAGCTGAGATTTTTTTATATCATAAGTAACCTGCTCTGCAGGGCCGTGCACAGACATTTTGAGGGGCAGTGGCTTAAACCAAAAAAGGGGGCACTATAAGGAGTTTGAATGAGGCAGTATCATCTTAATACAGAAAATTAAAAACAACTCTTTTATATGAGCAATAAGATTACAATTAGGATTTAGTGCAAAATCAAGTTATGTTGTTATAATTACTCTTCCAAATAAATAATTCAATGTCAATGCCAGTTTAACTGTCTGATGCTCAGTGGGCTCTCACTCTCTGAGCTGCCTCATCCTATGGAAGTAGTATAGACATTTAATTTAATATTATACACTTAAAGTATAAATTGAAATGATATACAGGTTACAACAGTTATAAAGTCACACCGGGGTAAAATGCGCATTTGACTTAATTCTCTTTTATACCACTCAATGGCACAAATTCTGCTCAGCACTTTTTTTCATAAACGCTTTTGATGAAATTTGGCTGATCGTTGACTTGATCAAAGTTGATTCTGTGCTAATTTAATCTACTATTTTATGTATATTTTTTTTAATGTTTTAGACTTATGTAGCAATTTAAATACAAAGATCTCAAGAATCTTGTTTCTGTATTTTTAAAATGAAAATTATGACAGATAGCCTATATTTATTGAACAAACATTTATTATTTAATTGATCAAAATAACTCCAAAATTGTTATAAACTTTACTAAAGTGATTGGTTTGAACAAGTATCAACTTAGACATTATTAAAAGCATATTAATTTAGCTTAAGTATTTTTATCAATACTGTGTGTTTTACCATGCTGGTTTTACCCCGTGTGTAGCCTACCTCCTTGCCACCTCATACATTAATAAGATTTTTAAACAAACCACCTTTCTGATTTATTTTCACACAAAATCTGTTGTTCCATAAATTTTCAAACATATATTGTTCTGCAATCATACACTGGGAGTAGTGAAAATTAGAATTCTTGTTCAATCAAATTATTTAACCTGATCTAATCTAATATAAATAACACTAATAAATAAATCATGAATAAATAAATAACATTTTCTGTTGTTTGCAGATTTTGTAGACAAAAAAACAATGCCTTCACAAAATTAGAAGAACAGAGTGAGAAAGAGCAAAGACAAAGCCTATTCAACATTGCAAAAAATTGAATCAAAGTTCTAGAAAGCCAGAGGGTAAATCATTATAGAATATTTAGCAGACAGTTTTTCTAATCTAAATGAATAGTACTTTAGTATAGTAGGTTACAAGGTGGCTAACGGCACAAAACACATTTGCTTTTCTTCCAAGAACATGGATGTTGCAATAGTTGTAACTTGTTAGCACTATTTGAAGACCAGGAGCAAAACATTTTGCGACAGAAATACAAAAACATATTACCAAAATACTAATTTTGTGGATCGACTACTGTCTGTAATGTGGATTGTAATTTGTAATCGACCTGTGAATGGGACGAAATTCTATTCTGAAACTGTCGTCGGAGAGCGGGCACATGCTTGTCTACGAGTGACGCTGCGGAGCAAGCAGGAAAACACGGAGCGGATTAGCGGAATCAGTGGATCTTTAGCGGAGCGATAACAGAACGTTTTTATGGGAATCTTCTGGAGGGTTAGGGAGGGGGGCGAGAGGGGCACCTCAGCTGATGAGGGCAGAAGGGCAGTGGCTCTAGCCACCGGGCCACCCCCCTGTGCACGGCCCTGGTGATTTATATTTGTCAGTTGTATGTAAATGAAACAGGTAAGATTTATGTAATAGTACACAGAAAAACGCCCATGTTAAATTAACACTGCTCAGTGTTCATATGTGTGCACACTACAGAGTTAAAGCGGTGTTGAAGTTAATGAGATAATTAAGTGATGATTGAGCATTAATGATGAACACCTGCTGTTAACAAGCAGAATCACTGAAGGAAAGAGAAACACAAGGGGTGCTTCTCAATATCCCTCCTCGTCTCCTCTCTCCTCCGTCCTCCATCCTATGACCCGGAAACCGATCGAGCACAGCCATCTTGAAGGACATCTCAGTTCTCTAATTGCACCGCGAGGAGTCGAGGATCGAGGAGTGAGGAGGCTTCCAGAGGAGTCATGAGCGAGGATACACAGGTGCATCCTATGCGGAAGAGTTTTATCGACTAAAACGTGACGCACGTATAAATTCTCCTCCCCCTTCACATCGGTCACAATAATTTTGATTTATACTTTACTTTTGCAGTTTATATAAACCACACACCTCACATATTTCAACAGGGTATCTTTCTTTATTATTATTTATTATGAATTTCTTAAATAAACAAATTTCAACAACATGAGGGCAGATCCTCTGAGCGCTGCTGATGACGCGATGAAGTGACGCTCGAGTGATCAAGTATTCCAATGTATAAAAAAAGCTTTCATTCGATCCCTCCGTCCTCGCGTCTTTTCCTTGCAGCCTTCCCTCGCATCCTACAGGGGGCGGAGCTGAGACGCGAGGAAAGGAAGCGAGGAGAGGAAACGAGGATGCACAAATAAGAATTGAGAAGCACCCAAGAACTACAACTGACTTCAGATACAGCCTTAGATGAAATCAACTGAAGAGAAAAGAAGACATTAAATCTGTTAAGATCTCAGCAGAGGAGGATTAAACAACTCCACAAACAGCATTACCAGCTTCACTTATTACTAACCGGACTGACTTTATTTCATTTCCGTTTTAATGAAATCAATAGTTGTATTTTAAAGTCACCATGATGGTGGTTAGCGTTTGCTTTAGTTGGGCTCTTGACCATTGACTCTTTAATATAACATTTTCTCTGGCTGCTATAATTATGTGTTTATAAAACACATTTGTTGCAGTGAAAAAGCCAAGAGAAAAAGAGATCAGGTGATGTTGGCTGTTTATTGATGATGATGACAACAAAGTCATCATCATGTAATTGCCTGATTCACTGATCTTGTTCAGTGTCTAATGCTTTTTAATATTGTTTTATTCATAACAGAAGCCATTTAATTTTACAGCATGAAATCTAACAGTGTTGTTTATCAAACAATATATATATTTTTTTAATAGTTAGTGCACAAAAACCTTTCATCTATGGCATTACTTCGACTCACACAGACATCAAGAAACAGCATATGAATCTCAACAATGGTGACAAAAGATACAAAAAATCCTGATGCATAATTTATTAATGCCGCAATGCATGCTGGGAGATATGGGTGAGTTTTGATTGGTGGTACCCAGCATGCACTGCAGCATGAAGCATTTCATTGATTGTCACCATTGTTGAGAGTCATACACTGATTCTTGATGTCTAAGTAATAATGTAGAAGAGAAAGTTTAATGCACTAAATGTTTTTAAAATTCTTTATATTATTTGATTAACTGTTGGATCTAATGCTGTCAGGTCTCACAGCTACTATAATAAATAAAACAAAATCACATAAGCCCAATAATCAAAGCATTAGACACTGAAAAAGATAAGTAATTCAGGCCACAATATGATGATTACACCTTCATCAATAAACAGCCAATATCACTTGATCTCTTTTTCTCTTGGCTTTTTCGCTGCAACAAATGCGTCTTATAAACACTTATTATAGCAGCCAGAGAAAATGTTATATTAAAAAGTCAATGGTCAAGAGCCCAACTAAAGCAAACGCTAACCACCATCATGGTGACTTTAATATACAACTATTGATTTCATTGAAACGGAAATTAAATAAAGTCAGTCTGGTTAGTAATAAGTGAAGCTGGTAATGCTGTTTGTGGAGTTGTTTAATCCTCCTCTGCTGAGATCTTCACAGATTTAATGTCTTCTTTTCTCTTCAGTTGATTTCATCTAAGGCTGTGTCTGAAGTCAGTTGTAGTTCTTGTGTTTCTCTTTCCTTCAGTGATTCTGCTTGTTAACAACAGGTGTTCATAATTAATGCTAAATCATCACTTAATTATCTCATTAACTTCAACACCCTTTACCTCTGTAGTGTGCACACATATGAACACTGAGCAGTGTTAATTTAACATGGGCGTTTTTCTGTGTACTATTACATAAATCTTACCTGTTTCATTTACATACGACTGACAAATATAAATCACATTCAGTTTATTAATACAATTACATAAATCTTATCTGTTTCATTTAGATATGACTTAAAAATATGAATCACATTCAGATTATTGATTGGTTTATGTTAAAACTATGTAATCCAAATGCATGGGAATTTGTTATGCAATTTAAATACATAAATCTTATTTTTAGACACAATTTTTTTTGTGAGTGCAGCATGCAATTCATTATTAGCAAAAGTATAAAGGAAACAATATATGTTTTTGTTTTTATGCTTTAAACAACAACAAAACAATACAACATTACAACAATCAAGGTTATGAACAAATTTTCTATAAATAGATGTGTTGTCTTTGGACTGTGAAAAACTCATTTTACCACATACTCTATCATTTGGGTTAATTATGGGCATATCAACTGATGTCAACACATCTCTACATAAGGACATTATACCAAAATTAATTGCAGAGAATACAAGAGAGAATTCCTTGGGAGTCACAGGAAATTTAAAGTGCACAAGAAACTCACACCCTTGAGTGTTAAACAAGTGAAAAAAAAAAAAAAAAAAAAAAAAAATGCTTTTATGCTCATTCAAAATAAAATGGTTATTCCGAATAAAATAACACTGCAAAGAAAAAGTTGTGCTTGTAGATCAGTTTCCAATCCAATAATTCTTGTGCATAGTGCAATCATCCATTATTAAAAATAAATAAATAATTAGGAATAAAATTCCACAAAGAATTTCTTTTCAAACTAAATTGTAACCAATTGATTTTGAGAGTATTATTTGGAGAAATCTAGAAAATCAAGGCCACCATTTTAAGCTAATTTATATCAGATTTACAAATGTAGTGCACATAATTCTTCCATAAATCCCAAAACAGGTTTATTGTCTAAATGTATAGATGAAGCAATATAGTTCAGTCTAGACATTCCTTCTGCTTTTGACAGAACAACTCTTCTGAGGAACAGGTCCCTTTATAACCAAAGATTACAAGAATTAAAATTCAAAGAAACTTTTGAATTGGACAACCTTGCTGAATTCCTCTATCCTCTTCCTCTCTGTGTTGTACCATGTCTTAGTTTCACTGATCTATTTCCTCTACAAAGTTTTCATAGCATTACAAAAATAAGGCCTGAGATGCTTATGTACAATATTTCTGATCATTGTCATCTCCTCAGCAGCTGTATACAGGACACCAGGGCACCATACAGACTTTATCAAAGAATTTGCTGATTTTCTATCAGAGTTAGTACTGGTTGCAGATAAAGTCCTAATTGTTGGTGATTTTAATATACATGTAGATAACGAAAAGGATGCATTGGGATTGGCATTTAAAGACATTCTGAACTCTATTGGAGTTAAACAACACGTGTCAGGACCCACTCAGTGTCGTAATCATACTCTAGATCTAATATTATCACATGGAATAAATGTTGATGCCGTTGAAATTCTGCAGCAGAGCGATGACATCTCAGATCAGTATCTAGTCTCGTGTAAACTCCATTTAGCCAAGGCTACAAAGTCGACTCCGTGTTACAAAAATTTTAGACCTATCACTTCTGCCACTAAATATTGCTTTATTAATGATCTTCCTGATCAGTTTCATCATCTCAGCATCCCAGATAGCTTTGAAGAACTAGATAATGCGACAGAAACTTTTAACTTTCTCTTTTCCAGCACTTTAGACACAGTTGCTCCGTTGCACTTAAAGAAGATTAAAGAAAATAGTCCAACGCCGTGGTACAACGAGCACACTCAGGCACTTAAGAGAGCAGCCAGAAAAATGGAGCGCAACTGGAAGAAAACAAAACTAAGAGGTTTCTTTCGCATTTCATGGAAAGAGAGCACAATTGCATACACTGTTGGACATTAAAATATATTTTTATATATTTAATTGTCTTCAGTCAATCTATCTTGTCGAAGTGAAAATTCGGTGTTGGCTGAACAAGTCCTACACCAAAAAAAAAAAAAACGTGTACGCATGCGTGAAATGCAGCAGAGGAAAGCGGTTGGTATGGAGAATTCAGATGCTCCGGGGGAAAACGCGGGAGATCAAGCAGAGCTGAATCAGCCGTTGTTGAAGATTGAAACAAGCATTCCCAAGAGAAGACAAATATACCACACCATATGAGTATGGTGTGTTGGATTTGCTTTAGGACACAGTATAAAGTTTAAAAGGCATTTTGTAGAATGAAGTTCATGCGTTGATTTGTATGATCATATTTTTCCCAGGCAAAAGTGTTTTAAATCGCGCTGGCCCTCTCGCAAGAACTGAATCAGTTTTTATATGTTGCAAGGCATGTGATTGGCTGTTCGCTACAGATGTCACACATTCATGTGCACGAGCTCCACGAACTCAGAATCAAAGCCTGAGTTGATCAGCGCCATGATGGTATGGGCCCCCCGTTAGTACGCCCAAATTGTCTGATGGTAGCTTGTAGTTTTATTTATTATTATACATTATGTCATATATGTGTAAAATACTGTTAGACCGACTTTTGAATTAATTTTGCGTGATATGTGCGCCATTCACCATGTGACCGCTGAACACAGTTGTCAACCTTTTTCTGTATTGCCAAGCTCATGAATTTCTTATTCCCCCATTCAATGTTCATCGCTTGTGTAAGTAACTGTCAGTAGTCCTGAAAGCTGGATATATTTACAAACCATGAAATAAGCGATAAAGCAAAATCCATATCGATTGACAATCTCATCCTCATTATATAGTAACTTCTTAATTAATGTTTTTTTTATTCTTCTTCTTTTTATTTGCAGGTTTTTAATCTATATACATTGCCACTTCTAAATATTTTTCTTCACCACATCAAGGCATCCAATTATGCAGAAGACTTCTTGGATGTATACTTTGTTTTTTCTTTGTTTAATATAAGGTATTTGGTAACACTTTATTTTACAGTGTCCTTGTTACATATGTTACATGTACTTACAATAGTAATAACAGTAAATTATGCATAATTACATGCAACTAACCCTCAACCAAACCCTAATCCTACCCTAACCCTACACTGTAAAACCCAACAAGTTAAGCTAACTCGTTTCATTTGAGGAAACCGATTGCCTTAATTCAATTAAGTTTATAAAAAACAATAGTTATGAGTACTCTGAACTTATTTCAGTTGAGTTTACTAAAAGTAGATATACATTGCAGTCAATAAATTAAGTGATTAATTAAGTGATTATTGAGCATTAGTGATTAACACCTGCTGTTAACGAGCAGAATCAATGAAGGAAAGAGAAACACAAGAACTACAACTGACTTCCAACCACAGCCTTAGATGAAATCAACTCAAGATAAAAGACGTTTAAATCTCTAAAGATCTCAGCAGAGGAGGATTAAACCACTACACAAACAGCATTACCAGCTTCACTTATTACTAAACAGTTTGACTTTTGTCTTGTGTCTACAGAAGTTGTTATTGAGAATGAACAGAGGGTTAGATGATAATGATTGAGTTTCATTTAAAGACACCATGATAGTGATCAGTGTTTGCTTTAGTTGGGCTCTTGACCCTTGACTTTATAACACCAGTTTTTCCTCTGGCTGCTGTAACTGAGTGTTTATAAAACACATTTGTTTTGGCACATACGCCAAAAGAAAATATGAGCATGTGGTTGTGTTAAGATGATAAAAATCATCATTTAGTGACTTGATTCTCTGATCTTTTCCAGAGCCTAATCTCTGATTAGACAGATGATGTATTGTATTATTCATTATAATAGAACTGATTCTGCTGTAAGACACATTGTTGTGACAATCAGATTTTAAAAACCTCTATGGTATCGTGCTGACTTACACAGTAATCAAAAATCAGCATATGAATCTCAACAATGGTGACCATTAAAAAATGATTTATGCCACAATGCATGCTGGGAGCCATGGATAAGTTTTGTATTATGATAGTACCCAGCATGCATTGCAGCATGAATCATTTTTTTAATGGTCACCATTGTTGAGATTCATATGCTGATTCTTGATGTCTGTGTGAGTCTTAATAATGCAATACCTTTTTGTGCACAACTATTTGTCAAATCCTTCATAGTATCTGATGGCCACAACATGGCTAGCTCTTATGCTGTAGAATCACAGTTTTGAGTGAAACTAATATGTTGTTCTTTTAATCAGAAATCAGACTCTGAATGAAATCAGTGAATCAAGTCACTAAATGATGACTGTCATCATCAGTCCTTCACCATCAACACCCAATCAGACTTCTCCTTGCCTTAACAAATATGTTTTATAAACACTCAATTATAGCAACCAAAGAAAATCTTACATGCAAAAGTCAAGGGTCAAGAGCTCAACTAAAGTAAGCGCTGATCTCCATCATGGTGACCTTAAATGAAACAAATAATCAACTTCTAAACCTTTGTTAATTCTAATAAGAACTTCTGTAGACGAATGGCAGTAATAAAGTCAAACTGGTTAGTAATAAGTGAAGCTTGTAATGCTGTTCGTGGAGTTGTTTAATCCTCCTCTGCTGAGATCTTGAGATATTTAATGTCTTCTTTTATCTCCAGTTGATTTTGCTGTGGCTGGAAGTCAGTTGTAGTTCTTGTGTTTCTCTTTCCTTCAGTGATTCTGCTTGTTAACAGCAGGTGCTCATCACTAATGCTCAATCATCACTTAATTAATCACTTAATTATACAATTATCATTCTGGGATCTAGAAATGTTCTATAACTCATTCAGTTTGAGTTCTGTTTCAGTCATTCAAGTTTCTGTAATATTTGAGTGCTGTGAACTCAATTGTATTTAGTTAATATTACTGTTAGGTTTTACAGTGAGAACAACATATTAAAGCATCCGGTAACACCAGAGCCACAGCCCCTCTCACCACACACGCCATCCCTCTCTCCAGCATCCACGCTTCTCAAATGTTTACACTCTCAGAAAATAAAGTACATAATTGTACCTTTAGGGGTACAATGGCTTGTCACTGGGGCTGTACCCTCAAGGTTGTTGTACCCTCAAGGCTTTTGTACCCTTGGCATAGGGTACATATTTGTACCCTTGTGATTTGTACCTTAAGAGACCAGTCTTGTACCTGTGGTGACAATTTAGTTCCTTTATTTAACAGTACAAAAATGGACCCTTCAAAAAGGGTACAAAATTGGCTTTGACAGGGTACAATCGTTGACTATAATGAGATTCTGCTTCTGATATTTTTTGAAGGACCTCCTCGGTTGAAAGCCCTGTAAGAACCATGAGTAACCGTGCTATGACTTCTTCTCCACCACTGGCCAAAAGAAAGAAAGACCGCGAACTGGACATTCTTTTAAATTGAGATTCAAGCAGCCAATCTCTCAGGGCTGGACCTTGAGGTCCAATAATAAGCCCTATGGGGTACGTTAGTGTGTTTGTACCTTGGGGGACAGAAATGGACTCCTACTGTACCCCTATTTCTGACAGTGTACCCTAAGCCACACACAGACATCAATAATTAACATATAAATATCAGCAATGGTGACATGCTTCATGCCACAATGCATGCCTGGAGCCATGAGTTTTATACTAAGGTGGCTCCCAGAATTCATTGCAGGATGAGGCATGTCACCATTGTTGAGATTTATATGGTAATTCTTGATGTCTGTGTGTATGAATGGTGCTTGGTTATTTTATTTTTAACTATTGTTTTAAAGAAAAAAATAGACACACACAGGCATCAGGAATCAGCATATGAATTCTAACAGACCATTTAGATTGTTGGGATCATGTCAGAAATCATGTTAGAAATACCAAGGGTTTACTCTAGTCTGCTTTTAGCTATTATGCCACACGTAACTGGAACTAGCTTCCAGAAGAGATCAGATGTGCTCCAACGGTAGTCAGATTCAAATCCAGACGTCTGTTTAGCTGTGCATTTACTGAATGAGTACTGTGCTACATCTGAACTGATTGCACTTTATTTTATGTATCCTCTTTTTTATTGTAAAATGTTTTATTTTTATGCATGCTATTTTTTAACTCCTATGCATTTCCTGTAATTATTTTGATTACTTTAATTCAATTATGTAAAGCACTGAATTACGATTGTGTATGAAATGTGGTATATAAATAAACTTTCCGTGCCTATTGAAATTCAGTGAAACCATTAAAACGGAATACAAAAATATTGGAATCACATGGAATTTGGAGATGTTATAGGGCCCTACAGATGCCTTCATTAGTAAATTCCTTCATCACTTTAACATTGTTTTACATCATTCGCAGGACCCCAAGGTGCAGAAACACGCCATAGAAATCCTTAGAAAGATGCTGGAGCAGGAGGAGACAGAGCTACAGGTATGGGTTTAGCGTTCCTCTAATATGTACGTGCTGTCATGATAAATTTAAACCCATCATAAATTACATTTGCTGTCCTTACTGTGCAGAACCTTCTGGAGGAACAGTCTCGAAACCCCTCCCCTTCCCTAGAGGAGCGAATACAACATTCCAGACGAAGATCTTCCAGAGTGAAGATCCAGCAGGATGTGGTGAGATTTGTTCTTAACTTAATAAATAGGTTAATTAATTATTAACCATTATTAACTTATTAAATTGTTCCTGGTTTATATTTCATTACTCTTTGATAAGCTACAATGTGATATTTCAGTTTTTCTTTTTTTAATAAATGTGCAAAAATGTTTTTCTGTCAATATGGGGTGTTGTGTGTACAATAATGAGGGAAAAAAATGAACAAATGATTTTGCAAATGGCTGCAATATAACAAATAGTGAAAAATTTAAGGGGGTCTGAATACTTTCCGTACCCACTGTATATTAAGGATGCCCCCTAATATTCAACAAACCGTTAGTCGACGAGAAAAGACTCAGTCGACCAAAACTGTATTAGTCGGTTTTAAAAACAATTCCAGGAAGTGGCAATTTCACGCAGTCTACGCCGAAAGATCGTTAACAGCTGGTCTATGTGGTAATATACAGTACACAGGGCAGGACATCCTAATGCTTGCCTATCATTCATCAACCTCATATATAGATTATCATCTGAAACGTAAGTAGTAACAACTTTACATGGCCGCTTGATAACGTTCACCTAGAAAAATGAACGCTATCCAAGTTCGTTTGTGTGGAAACTGAATTGAAGCTAGCACACGCTCACTGCATGACAGGTGCTGGTGCGATCACTTAAAATACTCTGTCATTTTGGTCATACATATAAAAAGAAAGTCGTGACTTGTTGCCAAGTAGGAAACAATGAATGATGGTACAGGGTGTGATTTGGAACACAGCTTCGGAGTGTTGACTTTGACCTTGACCTCTTTCCCACTCTTCATTATAAGACTGACGGGCCATTTCAGGACATAGAGCTGCTGAAAAGTCAAGTTCGGACTGATATAGGTAAGATTCAGTGCCATTTTTAGAGCTCTTGAACAGAAACCATCTGCAGACCAATTGCAGTGTGATTAAGCTTCAGTTAAAGAGTTTTTTGTTTGGGTTCATGTAGAGAATCGACAGGAGTACATTCGAGGGCCACTTTCTAAACTCCAGCAGCAAGTGCCTCAAGACCACAGGTGTGTCTTCAGCCTTCATTTTAATGTTTTCTAATCACTTATTCTCTCATTTCAATAGATCTGTTAAAAATTACAGTTTATTTTAGGTCTTAAATGTCCAGCTGAAACAATTGCTTAAAATTGTCTTTTCACAGTGTTGTTGAAGACCCTGTGAAAGAGAGACAGGTGGTGGACAAACAGGTGGTTGCAATCGGGGAAATCCTGTGAGTTACTTTCTCTGTAGAAATGATCTCGAAGACCACCCACTTAACAACATTGTGAAGTCCAAGATCCGGCGACATCTGGCACATGTGGAATATTGATCTGGCCCACATGCAACGTAGAATGACAGCCCTGGTTGGCTCACTCCTGTTTGCCAGATCTGGGCTACAAGCAGGCCATAGCAAAGAAATAAACCAGAAATAAACCAGAACTAAACCTTATCTGAGCCACAAAATCTGTGTATATTAAATATGGTGTCATATCAGCTTTAATAATACTAATACATATAGAAATTTTGATAGCAGGTCCTCGGTATAAGCCGGTACAACGCTTCACCACAATGGTAACAATGGTATAAGTAACACTGAAGCAGTGTTGACGTTAATGAGATAATTAAGTGATTAATTGAGTGATGATTGAGCATTATTGAAGACACCTGATGTTAACAAGCAGAGTCACTGAAGGAGAAAATCACAAATTAAGTCACCATTATGGAGATCAGTGTTTGTTTTAGTTGGGCTCTTGACCCTTACATTTTTAACTGTAGATTTAGTTTGGCTGCTGTAATTCAGTTATAACAGCTAGATGAACAAAGAGAAAAGGTGATCTGATGATGTTACTTGTGTTTTAACATAATCATTTTTGACCTGATTCACTGAACTCATTTAGAGCCTAATCTCTGAGTTAGATTAATTTTATTGATTATAACAGCACTGTTCTTGCATATCATAATATATATACACACACACACACACACACACACACATATATATATATATATATATATATATATTAGCATTTTTAATGTAATCCAAAAGATTTCTTAAAGGTGTTCTGAAACCAAATTTTTTTATTTTTTTTTATTTTTATTTAGACAGACATCAAGAATCAGCCTGTGAATCTCAACAATTGTGCATTGTTGCATTTTGCAGTGCATTCTGGGTACCACCAATCAAAACTCATTAATGGCTCCCATCATGCATTGCTGCATGATTAAATAATGAGGTTAATTTTCTTGTTCACTTCCTTTATTTTTACTGTTTTATTTTATTTCTGCTGTTTTTATGTGACTTTTTAGTTGCTTGTTTTCTAATATTCTCTTTGTTCATCTGGCAGTCATAACTAAGTTACAGCAGCCAAACTTAATCTAAAGTTAAAAATGTATGGGTCAAGAGCCCAACTAAAGCACACACCAATCACCATAATGGTGACTTAGATTTGTGACTTTTCTCCTTCAGTGATTCTGCTTGTTAACATCAGCTGTCTATCCAGGCAATAATGCTCAATCATCACTCAATTAATCACTTAAAGGAACACTCCACCGTTGTTTGAAATAGGGCTTATTCACCGTCTTTCCTAAGTTTAGATCGGTGGGCAAACACATTTTTGTGTCAGTGCATGCATTGTTTTAATTTGGCAGCGCCGCCGTTAGCTTAGCTTAGCATAATTAATGGAATCCTTTGTTGCCAGTGTCGTGGCCAATTCACGATCTTTGGTTCAGGTCTTCAATGTGTGGTTCAGGTCTCAGAAGAATTAACTTTATTGAACAGTTCAACAAAGTGAGATGGTAGCTAGTCATCTGATCTTACAATGGTTTACACTTGGGACTTATACCTTTTTTCTCATCACTTGGTGTCCAATTACCTCACTGGGTGTCCAATTAGCATTTATACAGTTATCTTTTTCTCTTTGCTCCTCCTCGTCACTTCGCCACGATTAGAAACACCTGTATCAAAGCTTTATTCCCATTGGTGGTGGTCCTGGCGCGTGCGCTTTCTTAAATATGATTTCATATATGTTTTTTTGGGTACTTTTCCACTCTTGTCCTCGTACAACCTTTTACCCAGTTTTTATCCTGTCCTCACACAACCTATTTCCCAGTTTTTATCCTCACATACTCTTTTGACTTGTTTTCTCTGTTTCCCATCATTTTGTCCTCCCATACTCCTAGGCCTAATTTTCACTAAAATTACAGCATTTATTTGGGCCCATGTATGAGACAGATGAAATTCTCCAATACCAGCTAGCATATTGTGAGTAAAAGTGATAAAAAAAATATGCTTGTCGCCTGCGTATTCACAGCTAGTACAAATAGCAATGCAGATTAAGACTAGGCGATTTCCTAGGCGATTTTCACGCAACAGGTTTTCCTGGTTACAAGTTCCCAAAGACTGCTCTGCCACTTCCCCTTAAATACCCAGACCAGAACAAATAGCTTGTACAAATATTTTTTAGAGTTGTTTTGGGTCTATTCATGTACCCCAGGGGGTAACACCTGGTTTCAGGGAAGAGGGAAGAATTTTGAACAGACCACCCAGAGGAGTGAGGAGAACAGGATTCGTCTAAGTGTTCAATAATACCAAAAACAGGATTCTTCTAAGTGTTCATTATACCAATGACTGCAATGAAATTAAGACCATTTTACCAATCGCACTGAGACATTTAAAAATGATACCAAACATAAAAGGGAAACAACAATAGATTCAAAAGATACATCATATGTGGTATGTAGATCCTCTTAGTGAGCTTTTAGTGACTTGAATCAGGAGGAAAGGAAAAGAGGAGGGAAATGGGGATGCAGAGATAAGGAAGGAGATAAGTTTGGACAGGACCATGTCCTGTGCTCTTTCTTTGAGATATTCTGGCCAGGGTGCGTTGTATTGCTTTATTGCAGGGTGAGTTTTATCTCAGTTTTTGTCTTAACAGGAAAATCAACTCTTACAGTTACTAGATTGAAACATATTTCAAAATGAAAACATCAAGTGAAGTCAAAGAGTGACCATTTCAAGTCAGTTTAACATGAACCAATACCATTTGAACTAGAAACCTGATACAATGGTGTTGAAACTTTGATGTTATATGTGTCTTCTTTGAAACACAATGTTAATCTGAAGTTTAACTTAAATTTAAGCCTCAATTTAGTCCTGGAGTAACTCTGATCTTCCTCCAGGAAATCGTCTTATTAACCCTCTGGGGACCAAGCTGTTTTTGGGGTCCTTGAGATGTTCTGACATGCCTTGACATTTGTGCTTTTTTCAGTTATTTATAAACATGTTAATGGCAAAGGTGTAAATTCACTCTATATAGCACAAACAGGGCTACCATAATATGCGAGCAACGTGTATGTAGATGTTTGTATTTTTAAGAGAATAATGTTTATGCGTGGTTATTGAAAAAAATTAAAATGAAAGTTGCTGAATTAAGACCACAAAACACATATTAAATATGTGTCCACAAGACTTTTGACTAATTGATGTTGTCCCTTTGAGTTCTAGCTTCAAAATGATGTAAAAATAGTATTGCTTTATCGTTCACAAAAAAAAATACATTGATTTAAATGGTGTAAAACAGGTTTTGCTTGGAAAGCCAATATGCGAGGGGGAGGAGTAGTTTACACCTTAGATTATGAATGTCCCACCCACTCTGTATAATGAGCCATTCACTCAGGTGTGACACTGACTGAGCCACAATGCAAGGACAAAAGATGTATTTAGAAGAAGACTTATATTGACCATTTAAGATTTCGCTTACATCTCTCTTGTAAATATGTTTTGCTATTTTATTCAAAATGTTACAATTACAACAATAATTACAATTTCAACAATATTTCAAGTGTACTCTTTCTTTGTAAAAAAAAAAAAAAAAAAGATTATAGGCCTACATTTTATCATATGTATTCATTAGTTTGAATATAGCCAACATTGGAACATCTAACATCTTAGTCTATGAATTTATTTTTGACAAAAATAGTATTTTTTTTGCAGTTTAATACGTTGCTTATACAAATACATTTTATTTCAACATATTTTATTTCATCGATTTGTACTCATCTCAGTAGGCTATAGCAAAGCAGTTTATTCTTTCACACACAGACGCGCGATTCATATTTAGGCTAAACAGTCTTTACAAATATGTCCCCTTCATTCATCTCACAGAAAGGCGAGTCATATTATAGAAATGCGATTCATCTTTTTGCGGTTTACATAGGCCTACACTAACGTTATTCCATAACGTTATTCCACACGTGAGAAAAGAAAACAGCCTACCTCACTCCTCAGCGGAATCTGCTCCTCATTTCAGGAGATATTGCTCCTCATCAGCACTGTTCTGAGGAATATTTTCTCCATAAGGTAGGCTATAATGTCTCACTCGCGAGGAGTCGCGACGCGCTTTGTTTACAGCTGATGTGGGCGTTTCACAGCTCTGAAATAGTTCTCAGAATTTGCGTTTGAATAGCACGCGCTCTCCGAGGAGTGGTCACATTACTGTGAATGAGCTCCTAATGAGCTCGACAGGAGTCGCTCTCTTTTTATACAGATTACAGAAGCTGAGAATATTTGTTTTTTATATAAATGACTTCATTTAAAAGATGCGATCTCAAGCTTTATGCCCGTGGGTCTGTTTGCCTGTTTGACTGAATTTTCGCGGAGTTATAGATCATTTTCGAAAGCGTTTCAAATGGGAGTTTACTGACAGAGAGAAGGCAGAAATCGCATCATGTTAATTTTTCTTTATTTGTCAAAAAGCAAAACACTTTATTTTTATTGTGAGTATACAGAAAAAAAATAGAAACTGAACAGGATCGATTGATGTATTACACGAAAATGAAAGATCAAAATTAACAGAGCATTTAGTGTTTATTTTCATTGCTAAAAAAAAAAAACGAGCAAAACGCGCGGGCGCGTTTGTGGTCCCCAGAGGGTTAAACTCTGGACTAAATCTAGGACTATTTAAAGTCATGACAGAGAAAGCATATTTCTGTTGATCTAGATGAAATGGCCATTTTAGTCTAGGACTTGGCCCCTTGCCCGTCAAGGATCACTGGTGATCCTGGATTATTGTTGTTCAAAATTCATTACTCGTCAAAACATCACACTCTTACTTGATCTGGACAAACTCAGCATCACAAGAACGGTTTAAGACTCCAGCTTCGATATTTAACCACTGTTTATGATTAAACTGGTTTGCAGTGACATTAATTTCTTAATTTATGCCAGGAGTGTTCGTTATTTTGAATAGAAATCATCACTCATAAAACATTAATTCCCGTCTTCTCCGGTTTATTTGTGTTCAAATACATACTATATACAGCATCCGCCAGGGCTATTAGTCCAATGGTGTGCATATTTGGAGAAATAATGATTAATTATCACATGCTAGTAAAATATTTCGTCATACAAAATAACATTTCTATTCATTTTCCCCTGAATTATGCGATCTGAAGAGCTCAAACAGCAAACGGATCTAGATGTGTGTCTTCTCTTCCTGATTTGCGTCAGATTTGACCTCAGAGCTCTCATCATTTGCTGTACAGCTGTCAATCATCTCACGTGGTTCAACGTGACCTTTTCTGCATGACGTGTCCTGTGTACACTTCCTCATTCTGGACATCCGTGATAACAAAGCGAAAGTGACATTTCTTCACCGAAACAAGTAGCTAATAAATGCACGATTGAAGTATTTGTGTTTTGTGTCTGATTTTCGTGCGATTTGGATTTTTCATGAATAAAAAATAAAGGTAAAGGTAAGCTATAGTCCATAGATTCATATAAAATGCTAAATATAACATATTTCAAAATCTTTTTTTGACTTGAAACCATTTTAAACTGCGACCGGAATATGATACAAATACTCGATGGTGTTTTAAAGTGAGCTCTTCTTTCCTTCAGTGATTCTGCTTGTTAACAGGCTTATTAAGGCTGATATGACTCCATATTTAATATACACAGGTTTTGTGGCTCAGATAAGGTCCAGCTCTGATTTATTTATTTGCTCTTGGCTGACATGTGGCATTGCTATGGCCTGCTTGTGGCCCAGATCTGGCAAGCAGGAGTGGGCCACCAAAGGGCTGTCATTCCACATTGCATGTGGGCCAGATCATCATTCCACAAGTGCCAGATGTGGGCCGGATCTGGGGCCTCATTTATAACCGTTGCATATGCACAAAACAGGCCCTGAAAAAGGCGTACGCCACTTCCGACGCATAAGTTGTGACTTATAAAAACAAACTTGACAGGAAAATTTGCACACCTGCACGCAAACTCTGACCCAACGTTTTGGAGATGGAGCAGTTTGGCAACACCGATGGTGAGCTGGAGTTAAATGTCACTTTACATATACAGAAAGATAATACAAATATAATTTCACTCACCAAGCCTATCACTTGAAGTAAATATCCATCCCTACTTTAATGTCCTTGCCAGCAAGCGCGTTGGGCCGTTTAGTGAAACTGACGCATATAAAGGCAGATAAAGTAAAACCGTAAATCTTCATTATGAGCCCTAATCATACAGTGCATGTTCACAATAACAGTTTAAATAAATAAAATAATGATTCAAACTATGTTTTACTTCTGATATAAACATTTAGATTAAATATGCCATTCTCATTAATGGAGTTAAACATGTAGGTGTGTGCACTATCTAGCTGGGATCATTTAGATGCAGCCTTGGCACTTCACCAGATGAGGTTGCTGTTACTGAAGCTTTGAGTAATGAACCCATTTTCAAAAAAATTCTAGGTGGTTCAGTGCTTCACCAAAGCTTCATTTGCCCACCACTAATCAGCAGGACTTAAATGTGTGGTAAAAAAATAAATAAATAAAAAACATCAGATGTGGTTCTCAGTACTTTACCATAAAAAAATACAGTAGTAACCTTTTAGTTTTCACGGGAATCCCCTTATATTTCATTAACCAATAAATGTTATCATTCAATTTCACTAAAGTATTCAAATCTGCTTTATACCTTTGTAATATACTGATAACCACCATAATAATATGGCAGTAAAAAAAAAAAAAAAAAACACATGATGATTCAAAGTTTCCCACCATTAGTTTTCCACAAGCTGAGGCACATATTAATATAAATAACTCTTTTCCGGGTCGGGCAGATTTTCAGCTTTGTTGTGCATTGTTTGTTGAGCAATGTTCATGCAGTGTACAGAGGGAATTGAGAGGCGATTAACCTCTCCCGACCAGTAAATGGATGGTCGATGAATTTCTGGCATGTTATAAATGTTGGTCGCCTCTCGTGAGGATGTCGCACAGTTGATGCAGAGCTATGAACAGATTGTCCTAAACCCCGTGTTCCCTATCAGTCACTCACGTTCGACGTAACGACAACATAATTGGGATCACTTCAGGGAGCCCTATCAACTTCGAGTGTCTACAGAACGAGCCAATGACCGTTGGCATGTGTGAATCGCATCACGCTCCCCGCCCCACAGCGCGGGTATAAACAGGAAGCGGGCGCACGCACACATTGTCTCTCACTTCGGAGCCGAGAGGTTGTTACTTCAGTGCTGCAAGAAGAGACTCTGCAAGTTGGAAATCCGAACTCTGTCCAGCGTTGGTGTGACGGCGCAATCAGCGGTGGCCGCGAGCTTACAGCTCTCAAACTCTCACAGCTTACACTGTGTGTGTGTCGGTATTGGTGGGCGTTCCTGAGTGTTTAACTCATTACAGCCACGGCTACCCCTGGGTTTCTCAGCGTGGGAAGAGTTTTTCTTTTTTGTTTTCAACTTAAAAGAGCAACAGCATTTCTGGGTGCAGTCGTTCCCTGGCGCCAGCAGACGGCCACAATAGTTGCCTCTCATGTTTGGGCATTCAGCATGCTGAGGCAGCTTTTGTGAATAGTTACTCCCTTTCGGGGAGTGTAGCGTTGCCCAAGTCTGATCCAGAATGGCAGCTATGCTTTCCCGGGCCGCCGAGAAGGTCAGGCTTGAGTGGAATCCTCCACCACGTGATTCTCAGCGCGCCGCACTGGTTCTTTTCTTCCCGGAGGTGCATGAGGAGCTCACTAGGTCGTGGTCGGCACGGTATAGTGCCAGAGTACGGCCTATTGACTCATCCCTCCTCACCACCCTCGACAGCGGAGCAGCCAAGGGGTATGTGGATCTCCCACCAGTGGAGCGTGCCGTTGCGATGCAGCTCTGTCCAGCTTCCGCTTCCTCTTTGTGGGGGAATCCTCGCCTCTCGTCCAAGGCTAGTAAGTTTTCGTCCGTTCTCATGGCGAAGGCTTACAAAGCCAGTGGACAGTCTCCTTCCGACCTGCATGCCCATGGACATGCACGCTCATGGACATGCACAAGGGTGGTTCTGACCTAGAGCTCCTCTGGGAGCTCTGTGCGGCAACTGACCTCGCCCTCCGGGCGACAAAAGAAACCGCACATTCCATCGGTCAGGCGATGTCCACCTTGGTGGTCCAGGAGCGCCACCTTTGGCTCAACCTGGCTGATATGAGAGACACAGATAAATATCGGTTCCTGGATGCCTCTCTTTCCCAGGTTGGGTTGTTCGGCTACGCGGTCGAGAGCTTTTCCCAGCAGTTTTCAGCCGCCTAGAAGCAGACAAAGACAGTCTGACACATCCTGCCCCGGCGGACCGCTGCTGCCCCCACCCGTCCGCCGGCTTTTACAGCCCGTACTTCACTATACCCAAGAAAGGCGGTGGGTTACAACCAATCTTGGACCTACGTGTCTGAGCTCGCTCAGACACAGAACAGCGGCACCACTGACACTTTTTCAGAGGCTTCAAAACGCTGCTCTAGGCAAGCATGTACTGGTCCGTACGGACAGCACTGCGACCGTTGCATACATCAACCATCAGGGTGGTCTACGCTCCAACCGTATATCACAACTCGCCCGCCATCTCCTCCTTTGGAGTCAGAAGCATCTGAAGTCACTTCGTGCCATTTATATTTGGGCCTGCTCATATACCTGATCTGCCGGCTCTAAACTGGTCTCCAGAGCTGCCGTCTCCAGAGCTGCCATCTCCGCCCTTGCTGCCTGAGCTTCCTTCTCCGCCCTGGCCACCTGAACCATCAGCGCCCTGGAGGCTCCAAATAGGCCATGCCCTTGTCAGCCTCCAGGGCACATGCCCTTGCCAGCCTCCAGGGCGCATGCCCTCGTCAGCCTCCAGCCTACACAGATGTTATACGGCATGAGGAAGCGCCTTCTGGAGGGTCTTCAGTCACATTTCAACCTAGTCACCATCTTCTGCACTTCATTTCCCATCACTCTCCTCGGTTCCCACCTGCACATCATTCCCAGTCACTCACACCTGCACCTAATCATCGCCCTCATCACTGTCACGATAAATGCACTCACCTCATCCCAGCTCTTAGTCCGATTGTTGCTGTATTCTGACATAATATTATAGGCCCATAAGTGTTTTTATAATTTTCAATGAGAAGTAAGCTAATCTATCTAATATTTTATTATCCTCGCAGTGTTACGCGATGGTGCACAATGAAATGATTGCAGGTAAATTAATTGTAATATCAATTTAATAGGCTTACCCTAATAATAATAATAATTTAATACATACATTGGAAATGCTAAATCCTGTTGATATCGATAGCTGATTCTTTTGACTCTGTATACACGATATGATGTTCTATCAGCGCAACCCGGCAGATTTTATTGTGCATATTTCACATGTATAGTGTGAGCAGTCAAGTTGCAGCTCGACGATCAGACTGTATAGTGCGAGCACATAAATCGTGAGCTTTGGCTTTATATCGCATGAGATCTACAACTAACTTCCAGCCACACCCTTAAATGAAATCAAATGAAAGAATACATTAAATATCTCAAGATCTCAGCAGAGGAGGATTAAACACCTCCACAAACAGCTTTACCAGCTTCACTTAGGTCTAACCAGATTTATTTTATTTCTGTCACAAGTCTACAGAATTTGCATTCTCATAGTTAACTTTTGCAACTTTTTCATTGTGTCATAAACTGAATCAGATTCTTCTGCATATTTCCATCCAGTGACTCCTCCTCCAACGGGTCCCGCAAGAGCAGCAGCTCCAAGAAAACCTCGCAGAATCGCAGGACCTGCTGCTGCTCCTGCTGCCGCAAATGCTGCAAATGCTCCTCCTGCTGCCTCAACTGCTGCAGCTGCTCCGCCTGCTGCCTCAACTGCTGCAGCTGCTCCTCCTGCTGCCTCAACTGCTGCATCTGCTCCTCCTGCTGCCTCAACTGCTGCAGCTGCTCCCCATGCTGCCTCAACTGTTGCAGCTGCTCCCCATGCTGCCTCAACTGTTGCAGCTGCCCCCCATGCTGCCGCAACTGCTACAGCTGCTCCTCCTCCAGTCCCAACTGCTGCAGCAGCTCCTCCTCCAGCCCCAACTGCTGCAGCAGCTCCTCCTCCAGCCCCAGCAGCAGCAGCTCCTCCTCCAGCCCCAACTGCTGCAGCAGCTCCTCCTCCAGCCCCAACTGCTGCAGCAGCTCCTCCTCCTGCCCCAACTGCTGTAGCTGCTCCTCCTGCTGCCCCAACTGCTGCAGCTGCTCTTCCTGCTGCCTCAACTGCTGCAGCTGCTCCTCCTGCTGCCCCAACTGCTGCAGCTGCTCCCCATGCTGCCTCAACTGCTGCAGCTGCTCCTCCTGCTGCCCCAACTGCTGCAGCTGCTCCCCATGCTGCCTCAACTGCTGCAGCTGCTCCTCCTGCTGCTCCTCCTGCTGCCGCTGCCTCAAATGCTGCTGCTGCTCCTGTTGCCGCTGCCTCAACTGCTGCTGCTGCTCCTGCTGCCGCTGCTTCAAATGCTGCTGCTCCTCCTGTTGCCGCTGCCTCAAATGCTGCTGCTGCTCCTCCTGCTGCCGCAGCCGCAGCCGCTGACACCACAACTCCGGCTGCGTCTGGTAGCTTGGATTTCAGTAAATTCTTGTACCTTCTGTTGTGGAAAATATGCAATTGTCCTGTTACAAGTATGCCTTTTTGTGTGTAGAACACTCCTGTATTGTAATCAACCACACTTGTAACTGATTTATTAAGAAATTGGTTTATAAAGAAAAACAAAACAATTGTTATTGTAACTGATTTATTAAGAAAGTGGTTAATAAATAAAACACTAACTCATTTATTAAGAATGTGGTTTATAAAGAAAAACCTACCACATTGAGTTGGTAGAATAGAGAGAAAGAAACAAGTATAAGAAAAAAAGGTTTGCTAAAGAAGAAAAGAATAAGCATTGCCTCGGGTATGTTGCAGACAAAGTGCAGGAGGAAACAAAGAATAAGAGCCTGCAAGAAGGAGAATGAAGAGGCGAAAGGCTTTATATAGACCAGTCCTAAGGGACTGAACTTTTGAACCCCAGAACTTGACAGTTCAAGACTTCGGATTTGATCAATTGTCTGAAAAAGACTAATAAAAGGCTGAAAGGAGAAGATGAAGGCAGATGATGATTCTTTGGAACAGCTTTTCCGGTGTTAGATGCCTTGCCATTGATGCCTCTGACTGACAACACTTGCAAGCAATTTGCTTTTGTCTTATTTTTTATATATTAGTACTTTATAATGTAGCCTAGTCAACGTTGTAAATAATAAAACTATTAATTGAAACTAAGAAGCTCACCTGCCAAAAGTCTTTGATTTTTTTAAAAGTGAGCTGAAGAAACCATGGAGAAGTCTTCTGACCTATGGATTGTACACAGCAAAATCCCTAGGATTAAATGAACTCTGCTCAGAGTACATATGGTCCCACTCTAAAGAGTGTTAAAGTAACTCTGAAGCAGAATTAAAGTTAATGAGATAATTAAGTGATGATTGAGCATTAGTGATGAACACCTGCTGTTAACAAGCAGAATCACTGAAGGAAAGAGAAACAACAAGAACAGGTGTTATGTCTTCATGACAAGAAGCACAAGCAAGTAGAATTCTCTTAGGAAACTCTTTAACCCTCTGGGGACAAAAAACGCGCCCGCGTGTTTTGCTCGTTTTTTTTTTAGCAATGAAAAATAAACACTAAATGCTCTGTTAATTTTGATCTTTCATTTTCGTGTAATACATCAATCGATCCTGTTCAGTTTCTAATTTTTTTCTGTATACTCACAATAAAAATAAAGTGTTTTGCTTTTTGACAAATAAAGAAAAATTAACATGATGCGATTTCTGCCTTCTCTCTGTCAGTAAACTCCCATTTGAAACGCGTTCGAAAATGATCTATAACTCCGCGAAAATTCAGTCAAACAGGCAAACAGACCCATGGGCATAAAGCTTGAGATCGCATCTTTTAAATGAAGTAATTTATATAAAAAAACAAATATTCTCAGCTTCTGTAATCTGTATAAAAAGAGAGCGACTCCAGTCGAGCTCATTACGAGATCATTCAAAAGTAATGTGACCACTCCCCAGAGAGCGCGTGCTATTCAAACGCAAATTCTGAGAACCATTTCACACCTGTGAAACGCCCACATCAGCTGTAAACAAAGCGCCGCGAGTGAGACATAATATAGCCTACCTTATGGAGAAAAGATTCCTCAGAACAGTGCTGATATGAGGAGCAATATCTCCTGATATGAGGAGCAGATCCCGCTGAGGAGTGAGGTAGGCTGTTTTCTTTTCTCAAGTGTTGATGTGTAATAACGTTATGGAATAACGTTAGTGTAGGTCTATGCAAACCGCAAAAAGATGAATCGCATTTCTATAATATGACTCGCCTTTCTGTGAGATGAATGAAGGGTACATATTTGTAAAGACTGTTTAGCCTAAATATGAATCGCGCGTCTGTGTGTGAAAGAATAAACTGCTTTGCTATAGCCTACTGAGATGAGTAAAAATCGACTGGAATATGTTGAAATAAAATGTATTTGTATAAGCAACGTATTAAACTGCAAATTAGCATTTATATGCCCTAATATTTCATAAAAGCAACGTTACAGTCAGGCGAAGTATGAAAGACAACATTTTGTTGACTAGATTTGGGTACAGTTTTTAGGCTACTGTAGAATATACTGCCACATCAAATAAGCTTTTGTTTAGCAATTTCTGCTCATATCTAACGTTATATATATATATATATATATATATATATATATATATATATATATATATATATATATATATAAAATACTATTTTTGTCAAAAATAAAGTCATAGAAGATGTTAGATGTTCCAATGTTGGCTATATTCAAACTGATGAATACATATGATAAAATGTAGGCCTATATTTTTTTTTTTTTTTTTTTTTTACAAAGAAAGAGTACACTTGAAATATTGTTGAAATTGTAATTATTGTTGTAATTGTAACATTTTTAATAAAATAGCAAAACATATTTACAAGAGAGATGTAAGCGAAATCTTAAATGGTCAATATAAGCCTTCTTCTAAATACATCTTTTGTCCTTGCATTGTGGCTCAGTCAGTGTCACACCTGAATGAATGGCTCATTAGGCAGAGTCATTATGCAGAGTGAGTGGGACATTGTAATCTAAGGTGTAAACTACTCCTCCTTCACGCCCCCTCGCATATTGGCTTTCCAAGCAAAACCTGTTTTACACCATTTAAATCAATGTATTTTTTTTTGTGAACGATAAAGCAAGACTATTTTCACATCATTTTGAAGCCAGAACTCAAAGGGACAACATCCACTAGTCAAAAGTCTTGTGGACACATATTTAATATGTGTTTTGTGGTCTTAATTCAGCAACTTTCATTTTTATTTTTTCCAATAACCACGCATAAACATTATTCTCTTAAAAATACAAACATCTACATACACGTTGCTCGCATATTATGGTAGCCCTGTTTGTGCTATATAGAGTGAATTTACACCTTTGCCATTAACATGTTTATAAATAACTGAAAAAAGCACAAATGTCAAGGCATGTCAGAACATCTCAAGGGCCCCAAAAACACCTTGGTCCCCAGAGGGTTAATAACTTATGCACAAGCAGGATAACATGCAAGCACATGTTCAGTATTCTCTCTCACTCTTCTCTCTCCTACTTCACATGTATATCTAACCTAAGGAGCTTGAGTGCCATCTAGTGGAGTATTAATGTAAGGACATCACATTTTCCCCTCTTAGTTAAATGAATTCTTTCTGTAGCCAACAATTGACATGAAATAGAAATAAAGAACATCCAATCTTTAATGTATCAACAATTTAACATGTATAAGAATACACTAAGCAACACATTACATGAATGCAAAGGAGCATTTAAAAACAATATGAACAAAACTACTCAACTGCTATTCAGTACTTGAATGTTTATGTGAATGTGTGTGCAAAAGTCCATGTCAGTTTCTGTGACTAATAAACATAGTCCTTTAGCCAACCTGGCTCACGTCTTTGACGTGTCTCACGTGAACAAGCATCAGAAGACACTGAATTTCCAGACAGTGGAACTTGAGAGGGAATCAGGTTTGTGGTCAGTCTATGATCCATTGCATTAGTCGGCACAGATGCGAGACACGATGCATGCCACTTCTTTCCATCGTCTAAGAGGTAGGTGTAAGGGCCAACTTTTTCTCTAACCTCAACTGGAGGAGTGAATTTTGGGTGTCCTTTTGGTACATGTACTGACTTTTTTATGCGCACTTTATCCCCTTTTCGGAAAGAAGAATGACGCACTCGATGCTTATTATCAAAGCGAGATTTCATGACATCCTGACGTGCTGAAACACACTTCTGCAGTTGTTCAGGTTCATGACCAGAAGGTGAGGGTTTCAGGACATTGAGGCGGGTACGCATTTTCCTCCCATGAAGCAATTCGAAGGGGAAAACACCTGTCACAGCATGAGGTATAGCCAGGGGGGCAGGGTTTCATATTATTTTGAAGCTTACCCGGGCGCCGCCATTGATTAGCCGACCCCCACCTGCTGTTAGCATTCCATTGACTCCCATTCATTTTGGCGTCACTTTGACAGCGAATAACTTTACATCTGAGGCGTTTAAAGACTCCATTTGTCCATTATTTATTTCTAAAGAAACACGAAAATGTATAAAAGGCTCCATTACCTTGTAGCTTATGTTATGGCCCCGTAGAAGCAATTTTTGTAAAAATAGGCTAACAATTGCGTCATAACCACGCGACTCACTGTTGCACAGTAGAGAAATTACCGTATGGACAGGAGGAGAAGCTCGCTGGCAATCGGGGGGACGTGGAGGCAAAATGACAAAATAATTAATCAGAATACCTAGCAAAAGTTGGTCCTGCTCCTAGCTCATGGACACCTCCTACTCACGATCTCCGTCTCTGCAAGTTTCGGAAGGGAATGATTCAGATTTCTCTTGGCACAGATACTAGAAGACAGACAGGTTGCTCACGTCACATCTACGTCGTCAAGCTCAGTTTGAGTCTGCGCAGTACGCTTGACCCCCAGGAAGTGAGAGCTTCTAATTGACTTCACTTGTCTCCGTTGAATCCAATGGGGTCGCTGTGTCCAGTTTATATACTGTCTATGGGTGTAGCACGATAGATCTGCAGGAAGTCAGCCACTGTTGCTTTCCATGGTGCTGATTGTAGGATTGCTGATTGAAGTGTACTTTTCAGAACTCTGTGGAAGCGTTCAATAGCTCCATTTGCAGCAGGATGATACACTGATGTGCGAATGTGCTTAATGTCTCTGTCTTTCAGGAAAGCAGCGCACTCTGGTGAAGTAAACTGAGGCCCATTATCACTCACCAGAGTGGTCGGGTTGCCATGTCTACTAAAGACGGATGTAAGAAAAGCAGTCACCTGTTTTGTTGCAATAGATGCAGTAAAGGCTACCTCGGGCCATTTACTATAGTAGTCAGTGAGTGTCAGAGCGTATCGACAGTCCCAGACAGCAGTCTCAAAAGGGCCCACAATGTCTATCGCCAGTTTTTCCCAAGGTGCAGATGGTAAAGGAACAGGCTGGAGGGGCACAGCAGAGGTTTTCACAGTTTTGTCCAGAGAAAGACATATCTGACAGGCGGTAATCTTTTGTTCCACAAGCGTATCCATTCTGGGCCACCAATACATTTCACGCAGGCGTTGCTTTGTTCTCACAATCCCCTGATGGCCCTCATGTGCAATGCGGATCAGTGACTCACGCAGTTCTCCAGGTACCACCAGTCGAGACCCTCTAAACACAAAATCAGCTTGCACACTGAACTCATGTATCAGTTTGTAATATGGGCGTAGAACAGGATCCAGAGCAGCAGGAGATGGAGGCCAGCCACGGACAATTTGTGTTTTAAGTGCAGAGAGTTCAGAACAACTAGCAGAGGCAGCAGCAAATTCATCCTGAGATATGGCAGTCGGACCAGTGGACAGTAAAGCAACAAATTCGGGCTCTGTATCTGACTCAGCATCCAAAGTAAGAGGCAGGGGCAGGCGGGACATACAGTCTGCAGTGTAGTTTTGAGATCCAGCACGATACTCAACAGTGTAATTAAAACAGAGCAACCGAGCAGCCCATCGAGCTATGCCCATGCCAGCTCTATCAGTCCCTTTTTTGGTCAGCAGCGTCGTCAAGGCTTGATGGTCAGTCCGCAGAGTAAATCTGCGACCCCACAAGTATGTCCTCCACTTCTCCACTGCCCAAACCCACGCCAGAGCCTCCTTTTCGACAGTGGAGTATTTTTGTTCAGCTGGGGTGAATGTTCTGGATGCGAAAGCAACAGTACGTTCTTGACCATCAGTGCTTATTTGTGCAAAGACAGCACCTAGTCCGTAAGCAGACGCATCAGTAGAAATGACCACTGGCAGCCCTGGTTCAAATAGTGCAAGAGCAGGACTGTTTATATGTAGCTTTTTGACTTCAGCTAAGCTTTGTTGAGCTTCATCGGACCAGTGAAATCCACTCTCATCTCTCAGGCACGCACACAGAGGCATCACTACGGAAGCGAAATTAGGAATAAATTTGTTGTACCATGAGAGGAGACCCAGCAGAGAACGTAACTGAACAGCATCCGATATCGCAGGTGCATTGATTATTGCAGAGAGATGTTCCTGATCCAGCTGAATACCCTGTAATGTCACCATGTGTCCTAAAAACTTCAAGCTCTGCTTTCTGAATTGACATTTAGACTCATTCAACACCAACCCAGCATCTTTGAGACGTTGCAGCACATTCTCTAGCGCTTGATCATGCTACTGTAGCGAGCGTCCCCACACGATGATGTCGTCTAGATAGTTTGCAACGTTCTGGAGTCCTTTTAGAATGACAACCATCATCTTTTGGAATGCAGATGGAGCAGATGCCAAACCATAAAGTACCCTGCGGAACCTGAAAAGGCCCTCGTGTGTAATGAATGCAGTTAGGTCCCGGCTGTCGTCATAAAGAGGTGATGATATGCCTGATGATATACACTTTCTAAGTCTATAGTTAAAAAAATACAGTTGCACCTTGCAGTAATGTCATCATCTGTGTGGCAATGAGTAGCTGTCTACTATAACTGCCTTGTTGGGCCCTCGCAGATCCACACACATGAGGATCCCCCCCGTTTTTCTTTTTTTTTGGACCACAACAATCGGAGAAACCCATGGAGAGGAGTCAATTCTTTCAATTACACCAGCATGCAAGAGTCGTTCCAGTTCGGTGGAAACAGCATCTCTGACAGAAAAAGGTTAGCGACGCAATTTGTGTCTGACAGTAGGTACAGAGTCAGAAATGTTAACCTTGTGTGTACAATTTTTTACACAGCCCAATGCAGTACGCTGTGATGGAGGAGTGGAGAGGGCACAAACTGAAGCGGATTGTGGCGGCGGCAGCACAGTGTTTCCATCGAATTGAAGCTGGAGTACCTTATTCAGGTCCATGTCTAACAAAGCTGTGCCATTGTCAACAATGAAGAAATGTGCAGGACAGGTAAGGCCATATTTAGACACCGTTGCAGGTAAACATCCAAGCACTGAAATTGGCTCTTGCAAGTAAGTGACTAGACGGGCAGATGGAGCTTATAACGGCACAGTGCGAAAGTGCTGTTCATACAATTGTTTTGGCAGAATGGACACTGATGAACCAGAGTCGACTGTGAGTTGAAGAGACACAGGTGTAACAGCAGACGTAGCATTTATAGTCACATCACACATCAAACGATCACATGTTCCAGGTAGATAGAGAATACAGACCTCTGGTAATTCAACTGAATGCACTGAACGAGTAGGAGCAGAACGGCAGACTCGTGCAAAATGTCCAGTCTTATTACAATTTTTACATTTAGCAGATGCAGCAGGGCAGTTCTGTGCGTTTGCAAGATGTCCAGTGGAGCCACAGCGGAAGCATGTCCGAGCTGAAGAAGCAGAATGAGGTTTTGATGAGGTACGTGTTTTGAATTTGGCCTTTGTATGCTGTCGTCCAGTCGCAGGAGCGGCATGTACAGCTTGTACTGGAGCAGAACTGCTTGTAGTCATAGATTTTGCCTGTGCATCAGCGGCCTCTAGCTGCGTAGAAATTGTAGTTGCAGTCTCTAGTGTTCGCAACACTACAATTAAATTCGCAAGTAGTCGCCAAATCTCTCAATGCAGCAATATATTGCAGTACCGTTTCATCTGTCCTCTGCACTCGTTTCCTGAAGGCATGTCTTTCCACGACCACATTTCGTTTTGGAATGAAATGCTCCTCCAAAGCTTTAACAGCAGCTGCAAGAGTGTCACCGGTATCGGGCAATGTATAAAATAGTCTCTGACCTTCAGTTCCGAAGCAGTGAAGAAGTAAAGCCCGTTTTCTGGCTTCTGGAATCTCCAGTAGCATTAATGATGAGCATGTAATTCTCAAACATTCTCAGCCATGTTACAAGTGGTATAGCGGGCTCACCGGGACAAGGCAAAAATGGACTGGGAAACGGAGCACTTACTGATGCCATCCTCAGGAAATCTTGTGAAAAAAATCGTCCTCGTCGCCAATTTTGTTATGTCTTCATGACAAGAAGCACAAGCAAGTATAATTATCTTAGGAAACTCTTTAATAACTTATGCACAAGCAGGATAACATGCAAGCACATGTTCAGTATTCTCTCTCACTCTTCTCTCTCCTACTTCACATGTATATCTAACCTAAGGAGCTTGAGTGCCATCTAGTGGAGTATTAATGTAAGGACATCACAACAGGCAAAAAGAGAAACACAAGAGCTACAACTGACTTCAGCCACAGCCTTAGATAAAATCAACTGAAGATAAAAAAGACATTAAATCTCTGAAGATATCAGCAGAGGAGGATTAACCCTCTGGGGTCTAAGGTGTTTTTGGGGTCCTTGAGGTGTTCTGACATGCCCTGACATTTGTGCTTTTTTCAGTTGCTTATAAACATATTAATGGCAAAGGTGTAATTACACTCTATTTAGCACAAACATGGCTACCATAATATGTGAGCAACATGTAGATGTTTGTATTTTTGAGAGAATAATGTTTATGCATGGTTTCTGAAATAAGGCCACAAAACACATACTAAATATGTGTCCACAAGACTTTTGACTAATTGATGTTGCCGCCTAGAGTTTTTGCAATTTCATTTCATAACGTACATTTTAGTCTGGCACCAGTTTAACTAGTAGCTACAATGTAAAGTTTATTCAACAATAACATGCTTACTATTATGAGTGTCTTACCTTAAAAATCTTTCTCATAATCAAATCGTGTTCTTTTAATTCTTCTGAGGTAAATCCAAGGTAAACAGCACAGCATAAACACAGTCTTCCAAACTCAATAAAAACTCTGATTCTTTGTTTTTAGGTGATGGGGCATTTACAGGCCTGTGCTATTTCGCCTGGACTACTTGCATGTCAATCTCTCGTGCGTGTGTGGTCACATTAGAGTTAATGAGGACCCGTTTGAGAAACTGTACATGTCGTTGCTTTCATACGGATTACTTAAACAGAGAATATTTGTTTTTGATATGATTTACATAAATCAAAAACGGAGACTTCAAGTTTTGTAAAGACATATGTTTCATGTCACAGTGACAAGCATTCGCTGAGTTACAGATCATTTTCTGTCGCATTTCAGAATGAACTTCACATTGAGAGAGACGGGAGAATGCGCATCATGTTTATTTTCTTTACTTTACGAAAAACACAACATTTTGCTTTTATTATTAGTGTACACAAATAAAAGAAGACATTTAACAGTTTTGAATGATGTATAACACTTGCCTTTATGACAAAAATCGACAGAGTCTCTTTTGCACTGATTAGAAAAAAAGCGAGACAATTGCGCCGGCTGACCCCAGGGGGTTAAAAGATTTCAACCCTGGGGTCGTTCAGAGGTCCTAAAGAAGAAGATCTGTTTTGTATATCTAAGATTTTTCTAAGATTTTAGAGTCTAGTTTGGTATGTTAGGGTTTAACAGTTTAGGACCCAAGGACCAGATGTTTGAAAGAAGACCCGGAGTCAGAATTATAAAAAAATTTAAGAAAAGTTTTACTGAAGATAGTTTGCAGTTTCATCAGCAGAAATCAGCTTCAAGACTCACACAGGAGTTCGTAGGCCGCCCCGCTTATAAGATCACATGTAATGGTCTTGTCTCCAGAGTGCATTTTCATCCTGGCCAGTAGGGGTCACTCTCCTTGAGCTCTCCATATCATGCTCCCTCCAGAACTGTGGATGGCGCTTGACTATAATTGACACTAGACTCTCCACTCCTGAAGGAGGCGCCATTACCCCTAACCAGAGAATGTCTAATATGGCGAGAAGTTTCACTCTCAGTACACTTCCGGCTTCTGAACTGGTTGCAGTTCCTCTCTGATTCCATATGAGGGCGCTCACAGGACGAGTGCAGAATGAATGGAGGTCTATGGCGATATACCAATAAAAATCCTCTTTTCTCAGGATATAATTTTTTGTCTAGTAATTTGAATGTTGTATTCGAAAGGAGATGCAAATAAATTACACATTGCTGGGTGTTAGATTTTTTTGAGTCACTTATTTGCTTTAAAAAGTCTTTTAAAGTGTCAATGACGTCATACACATGTACGACCAGAGATACTACTTTACGGCAATCCTTCACTCACTCTGGTGCGTTCGCGCTCTGCACTTTCTTTTCACTCGAGGCATCGACAACACAGCTGACACAGGTAAATACACGTGCTAGAAGAGTTTTTGTTTTGTTTGTTTCTGGTCCCGCTGCGGATGACACGATGCCATCAAGCGGTATCTCTGGTCGTAATCAGTCCTTCACTGACCAATCAGCGTTCATTAGCAGAATGCTAGCGTGTTATGGGCAACAACAACTCAACCTGTAAGAAATCAAAAGGACATAAGTACTCGTTCATTCAACTTTCGACCTAAAACCCATGTTGAACTTGCAAAATCTACAATCAGATCTGAGATTTCTCAACGGCAATCGGGTGAAAGAGACAAATTTAGCTGTCTAGCCCCATTGACTCCCATTCATTTTGCACTCATGGCGATCGCCCCCAGTGGAACAGAACGTTCCCTGTAGGTTATTTTTAGGTTTAAATTTATAACCTAAAGAGAACGTTCTGGGAACGTTCCCTGCAGGTTGTTATTTAATAACCTAAAGAGAACCTTCCCAGAACGTTCCCTGCAGGTTATTTTTAGGTTTAATTTTTATAACCTAAAGAGAACCTTCCCAGAACGTTTCCTTGCAGGTTTTAGGTTTTATTTTTATAACCTAAAGAGAACGTTCTGAGAACGTTCTCTGCAGGTTATTATTTTAATATCACTTAGCCTACTATTAACAGGCAGATTACCAACTGACAACGTCGTCAGTACGGTCCCCTAAGTTTATAAGATAACCAACAACGTTCAGATCTATTCGCAATAACTTTTTATTAATGATATTTTAAATTATGTTATATTTTAATTCTATATGTTTATTTAAATGCTGCATGACTTTGAAGTGTTTTAATGCGCATGCGCGTGATCAAACACTGGAGCACGTGCGCTGCGCGAGAGCAGATGGAAACGTCATCGACAACTGACAAACAACAAAACTCCCGTCTCTCGCTGTTGGTTTCACTGCTTTCAGGTAAGTTTAGACAACAAAATCTCACAAATAATACACACAAACGCCCCTGACACATTTCTTACGTGTAATTGACACGCTTCTGTTAAATATTTATTTTAAAGAAATGGTTTTATGTCTTTGAAAAAGTCCGTTAGCATCTACGCTAGCTAACCGTTTTCAAAAGACAACGTTAGGCCTAAGTTACGTTAAGTTGAGGTCTTATTTATGAAAGTTTGGGTTTTTAAACACATATTTAGTGTAGATAACAGTTTTTGATAGTTTTGCTGGTAATTTGTCAATGGGAAGTAAGCTAATTTATTTAGGCTAACCTAAAAGAATGCACTGTATTGTTAACTTAATCAGTGACGTCACTTACCAATATTGCTAAAATGTGATTTCAGAATAGCGAGAGAAAAAATAAAACTCTACAACAAGGGGTGAGTTATTGTTTAATCATGATGATAATTCCATATGCATTTATTTCACAATATATTATCTTAAGATTTGTATATATTTATCTTTTCTGCATTTCACCTCTGTTCTAGCTTGGTTCCTTGTAATAAACCTAACACATGTAATATTTTTGGCTCTGTGACAAACAGCATGTTATGTTCCTAGATCATCATGCTGTGATGGCCTGCTGCACTCCCTGTCCAAGAAAATCTCTATGAACCATATGACTAGTAAGCAAAACCACCTCAAACATGCAGTGCACTGCTGTTCAAAGGTTTGGGGTCTGTAAGATTTATGCTTTTGAAATAAGTCTCACATTTTAAAATCATTAACCCCAAGTTTTTTCAGTGAGATTGTCCTTGAGAAGCCTGTAAGCTAAATAATCAGCTAAATAATAGGCGACTAATTAGGGCTGGGCGATTTAAATCGCGATATTGTTATGCGCATCTCGTCAGTAAAGCCGGTTCCTTGATTAGTAGTAAATCACCATCACCTGCTTTCAGATGGAGCGGCATTTAGGGCTGATGAGATAATTAAGTGATTAATTAAGTGATGATTGAGCATTATTGAAGACACCTGATGTTAACAAGCAGAATCACTGAAAGAGAAAATCACAAATTGTAAGTTACCATTAAGGTGATGGGTGTTTGCTTTAGTTGGGCTCTAGACCATTATATGTTTACTTTAATATTTACTGTTGTTTGTCTGCTGTTATTGATTTATAACAGTTAAATGAACAAAGTAAAATGTTATCTTATAGTGTTGGTTATGTTTTGACATAATCATACTGTGATCTGAGAAAGGAAACTTATTGAGATAGTTTGGTTTAACTTGTTAGCAGCAGTTTTGTGATTCTTCAGTCTATGATTATCAGTACTTTACTTATAAGTCAAAATATTTAATAAACATTGTTCTGATCAAAAGACATTCAGATAAATTCATTTAAAACACAGACATCAATAATCAGCCTGTGAATCTCAACAATGGTGACAATAATAAAGCATGTTGCAGTGGCTGCCACCAATCACAACTCATTAATGGCTCCCATCATGCATTGCGGTATGAATAAATTATGATCTGAATTGTCTATGTAATTTACTTTTCCTAATTGAATATTCTGCTCCTCACCGTTGTTGAGATGCATGGACTGAATCTTGACATCTGTGTGTGCCTAAAAGAATGATTTTTTTTTAAACAACTTTTAAGAAATCCTTTATATTATATAAAAAATTGTGGGCATTACACAGAATCACAGTCATGCTGTAACCAACAACATAAATCGAAGTCAGAAAGAAGGATTTTAATGAGTTCAGTGATCAAGTTCAAATGATGATTGTCATAATATAACCAACACCATCAGATCACTTTTTTCTTTGTTCAACTGGCGATTATAAGCCAGATACAACAGCCAAACAAATTCTAAAGTTAATAATATATGGGTCAAGAGTCCAACTAAAGCAACCATTGATCGTCATAACGGTGGCTTACAATTTGAGATTTTCTCCTTCAGTGATTCTGCTTGTTAACATCAGGTGTGTTCAATAATGTTCAATCATCACTAAATTAATCAATTAATTATCTCATTAACTTAAACACTCTTGAGTGTGGACTCATACACTCCCAGGAGTGTTAATTTAACACTGGAGTTTTTGCTGTGTAAAAAGAGCCGTAGTTAACTGACAAGCTGAGCCATATCGCATTAAATATCGCTGGCGATACGTCCGCGATATTAATGCGATATGGCTCAGCTTGTCTGTTAACTACGGCTCTTTGTAGTAAATGCCGCTCCATCTGAAAGCAGGTGAAGGCGATTTACTACTAATCAAGGAACCGGCTTTACTGACGAGATGCGCATAACAATATCGCGATTTAAATCGCCCAGCCCTACGACTAATACAATATTATAATGGTCATAGTTATAATAATTCATTTAACTATTATGATAACATGATATCCTGATGATTACTATATTTTATTTTATTTCTTTAGGTCTGTTTTGAATTATGTTGGCCAATGAGACTGACAACATACTGTCCAACTCAAAGGTATTTATGTATTTTTTTTATTGATCAATACTGAAATTCTTTGATCAATACTGAAATTCTTTGTACTTTTAAATGCGGTTCAGGGGGTCGACAACTTTAGGCAGTTATTTTTCACAGATTTATTTATTTAATGTTTATTTGACAGGGACAAATGCATAGAACATTGCTTTATAAAAAATACAAAGTAGATGCCATGCATACAGGTTTATAGCCATGACTAATTTGCAACCCCTAGATATCTTGGGCAGCTGTGGCTCATACTCTTAGCCTTTAAAAATGTTTGAATTGATATCCCCAATGCAATATCAGGGGGTAAATATATCATTAGAGTTCTTAAAGTTATGGCTTTGCTCTTGTTACCAGATGAGATATAATCCCTATTGTTTGGTCCTGTATTCTTCAGGACAAGACCTTGATGCCATCCACAGTCAGTAGATGAAGAAGGTGAGTTTAGCCGAATTCAGTTCTCTTTCACTTTTTTTTTTTTAGCTTAAACAGACACGTGCACGCAAAATGAAGTCAAAATGGCGAGTTTCCTCTTGTCTTGTGTTTTAAACAGAAAGAAAACGGATGCGTGTCATTTATATTAGTTCTGCGCATTCGTCTTAAAGGGACAGCAGCCTAACGTACCCGCAGCTGTTTGTGTCGCCAATGGTGATCAAACATCAAAAGAGAAAATGACTTGTAGCTTTAGTAAAGATACATTAATTTTATAGTTATTTTATTTTTACACTGAAGACTTATTTTACATTTTGATAAATCAATTTCTGTACCTGATAAGTTAGATTTAACTGAAAAACATAATGCACTGCTTATTTCAACTGTGTTTTTCTTCTATTGTATTAATCTATGCTTGTTATCTATTGTAATTTTCTATGCAGGTTCACTCCTCTACAAAATCCCCCCAATAGGGGTTATGCGGAGCGCCCAGCGGTTGAACCGGAAAGAGGTCTAAGCATTTCCGCTTTTCACTTCCGTACACATCTGCAGCGGTAGGTGATCTCTGAGTTTACTGTTAATTTTTGCTTATTACACTAAAATTCTTACTTCTGTTTTAATTAAAATGTCACGAAGGCTAAAATATCAGAAAAGGGAACATCCGAACAGCAGTTTTTGTTGTGTGCCGGTCTGCTCTATGTCGGGGAAAATGAGTAGTACAAATAGGTTCTGTACTCATAAAGTGACGTCAACATCAGCAGTAGCATTCGCCGTCAGGCAAGTGTTATTTAAATAAACTCCTGATGTACTTACAAACTTTCCAATGCCTCGTTTAATGAGTACAGAACCTATTTGTACTACTGTAGAAGTTTGGTACCATTCTGGGCATTATTAGTGGGGTAATTTACCAGATACAAACCTGGAGCCGTTAGCGCATGCACTAAACCATATGGCTGATATCTCTAAATAAACTCTACATTTTTCAATATTGTGCAGCCCTGATATTGAGCATATCTTAAAGTGAACCTGGAATGATAATTTGTGATACCAGATGAGATGTATGTATGATAGATTTTGAACTGTACTATTTTTTTTATTTCAGGTTTTCTGGGATCCCAGCGGAAGGCATCAAGGCATCAGATGTTGGCCTGGACAGATGCACCTGTAAACTACACCGACCTTTGCTTTTGCATGGATGGCTGATTATTACCATGTTCTGTGAGGGTTTCATTATAGCAAAACTGAGCACCTGTGACAGTGGAATTTGTAGGTGTAAAGTCACAGAGATAAAAAAAAAAAAATTGATAGCAGTTTCAAACTTTTTTTCACTTTCTTTCTCATAAATAACACAGCAGTTACAGGTTTTCAAATTCTTCATTGGAGGTGAGACTTATACATAAAAGGTAGAGCGAATTCGCAGGTCAGAGTTCACTAGACTTAAATATTATTTTCTCTGTTTTTTATTTGACTTCAGAGAGAGAGGCTTAATGGGTATCCTTACCCCTATATAAAACATTCCTTTTTTGATTTGTAGTCTGAAATAATAAATAGTGCAATATAAATAAATGCAATGTAGTGTTTTGAAATATATAAATTTTTCTATACACATTGATGCTGAAATATCTGAATAAATACATGATACCAGCAGCGCTCGTGCTCATATCTCCTACAGCTTGTGATCCCAATTGTGATCCACAATCCCACCTCACTCTTTTCATTTGCTCCAGATGAATATTAATGCCATTACAGGGCTTGAATTTTGGCATGGGATTGTGTGTCCATGTAACGCGTTGTCTTTTTATTTTCTTGTTAAATTTGCAGATGGTGTTGGGAGTTTAAATGTTTTGAGCGGAGTGAAGATTGGCACATTCATGTATATTGTATATAAATGAATACTTTTTCAACTTTATAGCCAAAGTTATAGGCTACAGTTTGCAAAAAGATAGTTTTAATTAAAATGTTTGTGCAGTTTTATTTATTGAAATATTTTCATGTTTGAAATATTAAATGTAAATTACTGTTCCTGAATACATTTTGCTAACGCTGTTTTTAATGACTTATTTTAGGTTGATAATTAAACAATGAATCAACAAAAACATGGATTGTGTGCTGATTTATTTATTTAATACAAACTGATTGATTTACTTATTAATGATAGTTTCTGTAAATTCAATTTATTGTAATAATATATTCATAGGATTCTTAAGTGTTTGAACAATAAACAATGTAGAATATGTTGTTTGTAGACCTATAATTTGTGTACAGGCATATCAGGATGTGTAGACGTTAGGAGAACGTTCCGAGAACCTTCCGGGAACGTCTGGGAACCTTTCGGCAACGTTCCAGGAACGTTCCCCTAACCTTCCGGGAACGTTACGAGAACCTTTCGGGAACGTTCTGGGAACCTTTCGGCAACGTTCCGGGAACGTTCCCCTAACCTATAGGGAACGTTCTATTAACGTAAAGAAAACTTTCCTGGCTAACCAATAGGGAACGTTCTTGGGAACGTTCTGGGAACCAAAAACTAACGTTCCCAGAACGTTCCCAGAACGTTAAATTGTTAGCTGGGCTGTATAAAAAGAGAGCGATTCCAGTCGAGCTCATTACGAGCTCATTGACTTTAATTCGTTCACGCCTACTCACGGAGCGCGCTATTCACAAGATAATGTGCTAAGCCATCTATGCAAAACAGGTAAACGCCCCCAAGCAAATGCATTAAACGCTTCAAGTTTCATCATTCAGTCACCTGCGCGTTGGGAAGATGACACGGTACACCGGTGCGGAAGCCCTTCAGTTCGTCCTGGATACTAGCGACGAAGAGTCCAGATTTTCATCAGAAGAGGAGCGCGACTACTCTGATGACGACCGTTTGTATTTTGAAGAGCAATTGATCCAGCCGTGGATAGAATTTCGGATGAGTAAGTATTTATTCTTACTTGCATTAGTTGACAAGCTATTCAAAACATGAGCTTACATATTATACTGGGTGGACTTGCCATCCAGAGTATTGCCATTTGATATCTACCTATATTCAACACGATCTAATGAAAGTGCATATCTATACCATGAATTTAATATATCGTACCATTTCAACGTCAAAAATGTTTTTTTTTTTTGTGTACATATGCTACACCCCTTGGTTAGGAAATTTGTATTTGTATGTGTAGCCTAGCAGTAAATGATATGTTTAGATCATTATGTATGAAAGATAGAATTTAGAAATTATTTTAGAAAGGAGGCCTAGAAGGTGTTTAGATTATATTTTGACTATATAAATGCTGCCTCATTATCATTAACGATGCATGCTCGCAAATATCAGTTGTAAATGTGTGTAAATGTGCTGAAATGTGTAAATATACCCAGTTAATGAAGTGCACAAATGTGTTAGGCTAATGTTTGCGGTGTGCCTCTCCGGTAATGGCCCATTGACACGCATATAGGCTTATTGCACGCGTCTAAAATTATTTACATCAGTTATTCATTATAGACTAATGCTACTATAGTTATATTTATGTAATAATATTCTTCAACTTTTTTAAAAGGAATGTAGCTTCATCACTACCTCCGCCTGCAACTCGGAGTGCGCTTAGCAACACAGTCAGAAATCAGAAAGAGTAAGTACATATTTACCTACTATTTTACAGATGTTAGTTACATTTTGTTTATATACTTACTTAGTGATGATACAAATGTAGCCTATATGTGCCTGTGTGGCTTTGCAACAAATGTGTTGTTATATGCACAATATAACAATTATTGATTGGTAATGTTAATATAAAAGAGCTTATATTGTGTTGCTTTATCAGCATTGCTAAATGTCCATCAGTTATGCATGTGCTGGAATAATACTCTGTAAAATATATGATAAAAATAGTTTTCAACTTTAAACAAAATTACAATAAAACAGATTGAAAAACAAAACATTTGAATCTCCTCATTCTTTAAGGCTGCCTCACTTGATGGCCCATTAGCACTTGGGGGAGCGTCTATGTCACACCCCTGGTCTGAATCTCATTAATAATGATGACCCATTACCACTCCCACGCATAAACCTCTTCTGACAAAAAAAACTGTTTTACAATGTTTAAATCAATGTAGTGTTTTATGTGAACAATTAGGCAGGATGATTTTCACATAATTTTGAAGCTAGAACTCAAAGGGACAACATCAATTAGTCAAAAGTCTTGTGGACACATATTTAATATGTGTTTTGTGTTCTTAAATCAGCAACTTTCATTTTATTTTTTTCCAATAACCACGCATAAACATTATTCTCTTAAAAATACAAACATCTACATACACGTTGCTCGCATATTATGGTAGCCCTGTTTGTGCTATATAGAGTGAATTTACACCTTTGCCATTAACATGTTTATAAATAACTGAAAAAAGCACAAATGTCAGAGCATGTCAGAACATCTCAAGGACCCCAAAAACAGCTTGGTCCCCAGAGGGTTAAATCCTTCTCATCAATCCTGATTTCCCACACCTGTGTTTGACCCTTTATAAGTCTGTTTGTTCCCTGTCACTGTGTTCAGTCTTGAGCCATTTATCCAGTTTATCCTGCTGCCTGTCTTCGAGTTAAGTGTATCTCTTGTTGTATATTTTGGACCCTCGTGTCTGTTTTTGTTTTCTCTGTTTAATGGAAGCTCGGCTCTCCTAGTTTATTTGTATTTTGTATCTTTTGTTTCTCAAGTAAAGTTTACTTTTATTTTTGAAGACTCAAGTCTCCTGGCTCTTTTGATATTCTGCAATTGGGTTTAAATGAACTAATTTAGCTCATTGAGTAACTACTCACACTTAGAGCACCAGAGACCGCGGTTCTATCCCCACCAAGGGCAACTTCTTACATCACAGCAGTTATACCATTTCCAAGGTCTATGCTACGTCATTGCTTACAGATTGAATGATTCTCATTGGACAAGAAATTGATAAACATAGTACTTTTCCACACATAGGGCCCTATCTTGCACCCAGCGCAATTGACTTTGTACACCGACGCATGTATCATTCCTATTTTGCACCTGCGCAAAGCAGACTTTTCCCTCCACAGACGCACGTCGGTTAACTAAGAAATACACTTGCGCTCCCCGGGGCGGTTCAGCGCAAAGAGGAGGCGTGTTCCGGCGCAAACGTTCCCTCATGCTATTTTACAGGTTTAGAAAACAATTGCGCCACTGACCGAAAAAAAACAGTTTAAAGTCAGTGGCGTGTTGCGCATGTTATTCATATGCTATTTTAAGGGCGCATGCTTGGCCTTAATCAATGTAGCGTGTGCACAATGCGCATACACTTTGATTCTCTCATCTACACACAGATGCAGCAGTTATCATTTTTGCAAATCATACATTATTACGATAGATAGATAGATAGACATTTTATTATAAAAGCATACATCTAGCTTACACATTTACCCAAATTATCATACGCCTGTTTAACCGAAGTTAATTTGGGTGTGTTTCTCCATCCCCAACGTCCCTGACAAGAATGTCGGTCTCCTTGGCTGTGAACTGCTCCTCGCGTGCGCCTGGCAAATCCGCCGTTATAATAGGAATCCGCTTTAGAACAAGCGCGCCTGCTCTTAAAGGGAATGTGAGATGTCGCTCTGATTGGTTTATTTCACGTTACGCCCAAACCACACCTATGAATAATGAAGCTAATTCAGACCAACCCCTTTTAGATTTGCGCCGGGCGCAAGAGTCATTTATCCCGCCGGGAAAATAGCAACAGCGCCCAAGACCCGCCCACAAAGTTACTTGCGTTTCAGATCGTTAAAATAGGGCCCATATACAGATAGACTGAAGCATATCTCCATAGATTATGCAGCTGACACTCGGACCCTGAAGTCAGGCACGTCGTGACCTTCCAGGTCGCAGATTTGGGTTGCTGGGTGCCAGCATGTCTCGAACAACAACTCAGTCAATCTCCAATAATGCCAGTGGTTCCTTAACCTGTAAGCAAAAAGACTAACACACACACCGACACACATCTTTTCCAAGGTTGGATTTGGCCAGGCTCTAACTATAAACAGGAGTCTCGTCTCAAAACATCAAGATAACAAGTTCTTTCTCCCAGGATAGGACACTTTAGTCTAAATGGAAAATATAGGCTTTAACTGAGAAATGGTCCCTTAAACTATAGACTTCAATGACCCCTATGTGTTTTAACACGTTGAAGACCTTTCTCAAACACAAAACAGTCCCCATTTCATTTCTGGAAGCCGGGATAAATAGGCAAGCAATATTACTGCATTCAAATATCAAATTCAGACATTAAAGAATACACACTCTAAAAAATGCTATGTTGGCTTTAATTAACTTTTTTATGTCAACAGGTCCCACGTAACTAGGTTACGTTGGATTTATGTAACATTATTTATTTCAATTAACTTAAGTTAATTACATAAGGTTAATCCAATGCTGTTTAGTTGTATAAGGTTAACAGTCTTAATTTTGTCCAAAACAATTAAGTTAATTAATTTTTTATCCTAAAATTTATATTTTTACATTCAACCAAAACAAATAATCCAGTTTCTGGAAATGAAAGTAATCTTTAACTGATATTCATCATAAAAAGACGGCGCTTCACACATTTTTCAGTTTCAAGACCTTTTACTGATGCAATAAAAATAGAGATAGCCCTTTATAGGATATAAATAAACAGAGTTTCAAACATATAGGCCTAACTAAAAATGAAAGTAAAGTGAATAATCTTTAACTGATATTCATCAAAAAAGACGGCGCTTCACACATTTTCCAGTTTTAAGACCTTTGACTGATGCAGTAAAACACTGATAGTGCTCTATAGGGCAGGGATCCACTGTCCTGCAGAGTTTAGATCAAGCACACTTGCCTGTCATTAGTTAAGTGATTAGTCATTAGTAAAAAGAATAAGTATTAAAGTTAAACTTGACAGGAAATGGAGGACATGTATGCATGGGACTGCATTAGGATTGTAAATTTAGGGATTAAGTGTTATTTTATGTGTTTTTCAGTAAAGGCAAAGATGTTCAGTTATGCTGGACATTTAGGGGCTGTTTACACCTGGCCACTCCATGGCCCTGTCCCAAATGGCACACTTCATATGCACTTTCGGTCTTGTGGACTTACAATGGCTGCCGCGTGCACGTGTCCATTAAGTCCGTGAGGCTGTAGGGTGTCCCATTTGTGGTCGATTTGCACTTTTACCGAGCCCGCACTGATACAAGCTCCGCAGCACACTTCTTCCCGACAGTCAAAGCTGCGTTACATCACGAAAGTGCGGACTCAGAGGAAGACCGTGAGTGCTTAGGGTGCCATTTGGGACAGGGCACATGCGTTTTCTGTGATCGCGATTGTGACAAGACCAGGTTTAAATGCCCTCCGAAACGCATTTGAGACGGATTTAAATCCGATCGCTCAAACCACTTCAGGAGGAGGTCTACGACGCATTCCAGTCAAAACTGGACTAGTATAAATGCATCTGTTTTTTGCATCTCCAATTTTACTCCTCCCAACAATGCAAAAATATAAATGTGTGAGAGCGTGTTAAAGGCTATGGGCCCTATTTTAACGTTCTGAAACGCAAGTATTGAACGTGAAACGCAAGTAACTTTGTGGGCGGATCTCGCAAATCTAAAATGGGTTGGTCTGAAGTAACTACATTATTCATAGGTGTGGTTTGGGCGTATCGTGAAATAAACCAATCAGAGCGTCATCTCACATTCCCTTTAAGAGCAGGCGCGCTTTTTCCATGGCGGATTGCTATTATAACGGCGGATTTGCCAGACGCACGCCAGGAGCGGTTCAGAGCTGAGGAGACCGACGTTCTTTTCAGGGCCGTAAAAGACAGAGAAGTGACATTGTATGGGGATGGGACAAACCCACCCAAATTGTATTACATTATTAGTATTAGTATTGTGTAACTGCTGTGTGCGCGTTGTGCACACACTACATTATGGCCAAGCAACGCGCCACTGACTTTAGACTAGGTTTTTCCTGGTCTGTGGCAGAATTGTTTTCTGAAACTGCAAAATAGCACCAGGGAACGTTTGCGCCGGAAAACGCCTCCTCTTTTCGCTGAACCGCCCCCGGGAGCGCAAGTTCATTTCCTAATTTACCGACGTGCGTCTGCCGAGGGAAAAGTCTGCTGTGCGTCGGGTGAAAAATAGGAATGATACATGTGTCGGTGTACAAAGTAAATTGCGCTGGGTACAAGATAGAGCCCTATATGTCATGTTATAGCCAGATATGACGGCGCTACTGCCGATGAGCAGCTGAGCATCCATTCATAGATCCAACATGCAAACTATTGCAAATCAAAGTGAAAGTAAGTCATAGTCGCTTAACACACAATCATTAAAAGTAAAGAAACGAAATGATCTTAACACAGCTGTTGCCGCTCTCTTCTATTGAGGTCTTTGATTTTGAAATTAGCTGATTATCAATAAAATGCAGCTCATATCTGTTGCTTTCTCTGACGTTAACTAAGTAGTTAAGTTAAAATACTAGAGTAAATAAATTTGACATAAACCAGCTAAACTAAAATAAACAATTAAACTGTGTAAAAACTTTAATTAAATAAAGTAAAAAAAAAAAAAAAAAAGCCACAGTTTGTGTTTAAAAGAATATGAAAATTATGAGCGAGAGAGATATTTTGTAATATTTAAAAAGACTTAGATCTGAATCAATAAAATACCACTTGCCATGTTATCATAATTTTAGACAGCAGCATGGTATGTGCATTGAAGCCCATGTAAGGGCTTACTATGTGCTTCAGCAACAGCAGTGAGTTCAGTAATGCAGTGATTTAGATTTGATTAATGTCTTTAAAACTCAAAGTGTCATTCATGCAGTTTTAACTGTTTGTTGTCTGAAGGTCACAGATGAGAATGAACATAAAGGGACGTATGAGATGGTCAACATGTCCATTCCTCGAGTCAACTAAATCATCAAACATTACGTTCACTGTTTGTTCTATGATGTGATGTACTGAAAGCTTTTGTGTTATTCTACATATTGTATAGTGAGAGATATGTCTGTTCTGTGTGTTAAACTTGATTTTCTGCATGTTTTCATTGATGTTTAGGAGCAGACAGATGGTCATGTGACTTTTTCTGTGGTCACTTCCAATACAAAGCCAGTAAAATCGCTCACTGTGAGTAGATACCAGCACATTCCCTTGTTCTTCCTCACTGTCCACTGACCAGTCCTATTCAGAGACAATCACAGCAGCTTCTCTCATCTATATGCTGCTGAAATGAGTTTGATTCTCAGATAAATGAAGCTCATGCACTAGTAATAATAATAATCGCTGCGGTTCAAACATTGACGGACAGAATCTGGAATATAGCCAGAACTTTTTTTTATTTAAAGGACAGTATAGTAAAGGGACAGGAAATAATTTGGAGAGGCAACAGATCCCACACAAGCATCACAGTGCAATTCTAGACCACGACTCTGTTCTCTTCATTCACACCTTTATGTCTCTGCACTGTTGGTGAATATCTGCTGGCTGCTGAGGCATGGAGGAGTTGCTGATGACAAATATCTGCCAAACAAACAAATTGGGTCATGGCAAACTTCCTTGCTCATGGAACAGACACACCATACACAAAATTCAAATATATACACTGTAGGATGCCACAGATGCATGCTTGCAGTTCCAGTTTTATCACTAAACTTTAGATGAAAAGAAATGTCCTTCTGAAATGTCCTTGAGTCTCATTTATAAAACATGCCTATGCACAGATTTGATCCTAGAGTGTGCGTACACTGAAATCCATGCCAACAGTCATATTTATAAAAATGATCGTTGACATGGAAAAGTACTTAGTGCCACATCAGGGTCCAAGCAGACTAACACTTTTTTTCTTGTGGCAGAGAGTCGGAGAACTGCAGGTATTTGGAAATCGAAGCAATTCTTGCTGCTAGCCGTTCTCAAGTAAAGGATCTGGATGTTGACTGGTGCCCTTTATATGTTAATGACATTAATTATGCCTCGTTTATAAGATGGAGAACGTCTCTGTTACGTATGTAACCCTCGTAGGAGGGAACGGATACGTACGACGATGTACAGGCGTATTGGGATCGTGTCAAAGAGCTCCAATCTTTTTCGAGTATAAACAGATCGAGCCAATTCACATTGGCGTGCAAGATTTGCATCTCGCGCTCCGCCCCGCAGCGCAGGTATAAATAAGGAAGTGGATGCAAGCACCAGTTGTTTTTCGCTGAGGAGCCATGCAGAGACCCGGTGTTCAGTGCTGGTCCAGCAATGGTGGTGATGGGACATTCGTCTCCATTCCCTCCTTCAGGGAAAGAAGGTTACATACATAACCAAGACGTTCACTTTCAGTTGGTCACGATCTACGTACCAACGACGACGTATTGGGATCGCAAGCAAGGGATTGCTGCTACCCTCCAGCGCCCAGTGTAAGCGCAAGGGAGCCGTATCATGGAAGAATTCACATATGGGATCGCTGTAGGGATAACAACATATGGGACCCAGCCTTTCCACTAATGCATATGAGTGTTAGGCCTGGCGCCGGATGCTCCGCCACATCTGGAGGGAATCAACAGTGTTCGCCTAGACGGGGAACTCACCTGGAGCAAAGGTAGCGCACATATCCAGTCCATAGGAGGGGAATGGCGCAGCAAGCCGACATATCGGGGTCACATCAGGGAACTCCCGTCCGTAGAAACGAAGGGTCTGACCACGGGCTCAAGGTTTGGCAGAAGGCCGGGGTGATTGTCACACGGAGCGTGCCGCTCTACCACGCCCATCTCAGGACTCTGCCGTGAAGCCAGCGCTGAAGCAGCCTCATATGAAGCAATCCGAGTGCCGTTACTGCAGCTGTGGATACCATATGCCACAGGAGCCTCTGAAAATGTTTCAGTGGGGTCGCTGTCCTGCTCTTGAGTGTATTCAAGCAGTTAAACACTGACCAAGCACGCTCATCTGTGAGTCACTTCCGGTCACCATCTCCTGAAGAGCTACTTCCTCCATCCCTGGGTCGCCCGTCTCAGGGCCGCTTGTACTTACATTTGCCACCTGGTTTGGCAGAGGCTGGGACGGGCTGGGCGACCTTCCTGCGGCCAACTCCACGCTGATGCCAGGGTGAAGGAGGTCTAGCGGGAGCAGAGGCAGCGGCAGGAGGACATCCTCGGCGACTAGCAAGCGGAGGATCTACGACCGGCAGGCGGGTGCATGGCAGGATGTGCCGGATCAGAGCCGTCTGTCTCTGAGTGGTAGAGAACTGCTGGGCAAAGTTCGCTGAAGAGGTCGGCCTGGGAAATAGGGGAGTTCAGGAACCGATACTTGTTGATCTCCCTCATGTCTGCCAGGTTCAGCTAGAGATGGCGCTTCTGGACCACAATTGTGGACACCACCTGACCAACTGAACGTGCAGGAACATTTGTCGCCCGGAGAGTGAGGTCAGTTGCCGCACGGAGCTCACCCATGAGCTCACGGTCAGGGCTACCGTTGTGCATGTCCATGAGTGCTTTGGCCTGATGGACCTGACGCAGTACCATGGCATGCAGGGAGGAAGCAGCCTGTCCACATGCTCTGTAAGCCTTGCCCTTGAGAACGGACGAGAACTTACAGGCCTTGGATGGATGGCGTGGATTATCCCTCCAGGAAGTGGCGGTCGCTGGGACACAGTTGCATCGCGACAGACCGCTTAACCGGAGGAATACCCACGTATCCCTTGGCCACTCCACCGTCAAGGGTAGTGAGGGGGGAAAAAGGGTAGTTTCGGGCAGAAAAAGGTGCCGTCCACGACCTGGTAACCTCCTCACGCACTTCAGGGAAGAAGGCCACTTGGCCGCTCATGGAAGGAGCCAGTATGATCAGCCAGAAGCTCCACAGCTTGCAGTGTTTGAGAGGAGTGAGGGGCCCACAGGGATTGGGTACCAGGTGGGGGAAGCCCTCTCTGTGATCCTCTAATCACCTTGGCTATTCGTTAAAGAAGCCCTTTCTGGGGATGGCCAGAAGAGGAAATAAATTGAGGCATTGGTAAGGGGACTCTACATCACCCACAGTGGGAACATGAGAGCGTGCTGAATGCCTAGGCACGTGATAGTGATTGTGACTGTCAGCCTGCGCCAGGAAACGACCACATCCCGAAACACACAGGTGAAATGACATGTTGAAAGAGATACAGTTACACCTGTGATTGCTCTTTCAGGAATTAGCTCTCTCTTAGTGCTGAAGCACACTGGGGAAATAGCCGCGGCAACACTGGCAGGGAATGGTGCAGCCTGCTACAGTGAGCACTCACTCAGCTGTTATTAAAACAGCGATCTCTTTGAAGACACCCTCGAAACAACCAAAGTGTTGTGAAAACAGTTGTTGAGAGCTGTGAGCTCGCGACCACTGCTGTGCGCACTGTCACACCAACACCTAGAGAGGCTTCTTCCTGAAGAGCGCTCGATACACTCGTTGAATTTACCACTCTCAGAGACTGCATACAGTTGAAGTGGTGCTTGCATCCGCTTCCTTATTTATACCTGCGCTGCGGGGCAGAGCGCGAGATGCAAATCTTACACGCCAATTTGCATTGGCTCATTCTGTTTACACTCAAAGATGATTGGGGCTCTCACGTTGGTACATTGAACGTGACCGACTAAAAGGGAACCGAGGGGCTGTTTACAAGACACCATTTTTAACTAAAAACTGAAATCTTTTTATGCGTTTTGGCCGTTCATTTACACAACAACAGCATTTTGGAGGCCTTAGAACACAATCTTTTGAAACGGTATTCAAAGTGCAAGTTTTTGAAAATAGACTATTATCATCTCCGTGTAAACAACAAAATCGCGGATTTTTTAAAACGGTGACGTGTATTACATGTTCAGTCTATAGGCATGCGCGTTTGGCGTGCGTGCTCTGTGAAAGATTGTGTATGTGCGCAGGAGCGTAGTGTTTGTTTAAAAAATTGCATCGCCAACTACTGACCTAGCAGCATAATACAGCGTTTTAGGTTGTTTTCGCGGATCCTTGTAAATGGGGATTGTTTTGACAGCGTTGTCATCTGTACAAAGAAAAAAACTTTTCGTTTTTTTTTTAACTGCGTTGTCATGTTAACGTACCCATGCACCAATGTAGAAACCTTTTTATCATACTACTAATATGCTATTTATTACCACACTACTCACCTGAGGGGTACAGCAGCCATTGGCATTGCAGGTGGATGCTGACAGATATATAGAAACCACAAACTCAAGAAGGGTGAACACGAACAATACGCCAACAATGCCCTTGGAAAGTTTCAGAAAAAGATTATAATTAAAAATCATTTAAAAATAATTATAAGTCATTGACACAAATAAAAACAACTACATAAATTACAATTATACAGTAGTCTAGTATGAACCGTATAATCTATGTCAAAATTCTAGGTCTAGCAATCTTTGCTAAAACCAATAATTGTGGTATAAAATAATAGTAGACACAGCTGTAGTAGCCACTTTAAACTGCTAATTCTGAAATGGTGGGCAAAAGAGTGGACATAAAATGGAAATAGTTGAAAATGTAATTGTAGCATTACTTAGACAGATCCAGTAACCACACATTGACATTATAAAAAAAAAGAAAGAAAAAAGAATACATCAAATTGAGTAGCGAAGTAAGTAACATACAGAAAGTTGACTGCTTGTCTCTATAGCCACATCCACTAAAATTATAATCATGGCAATCCCTGCGGTCACAGCACTGGTAGTATTCATTCCATATGAACCTCTCATCTAAAGACAAGGGGGAAACAGGTAATACATAAACAACTTTAGTTTTCCTTAAAGCAGAAAATGACAAAGAGTATGGAACATGGTAAAAACAAATTACACATACCAAACACACACTAGATGTTGAATTAAGTTTGTTTTCTGCTGCAATGCAAAGTGAGCCAGTAATGATGTACTGAGAGGAGAACGGCAAAAATGAGGCTTCCATTAGAACATTTAGCTTATATATATTAGACATGAATATATATGACACAATACAATTATACAACTGTAAATAGACTTACGATGAGAGATGACCAGTAATAAACACCACTAAAGACAGCGACAGAGCTTCCATTCGATGTTAAAACAGTGCCAAACAGGAAAGTCAGCAAACCTATCATTAACTGGACAGTCTATGTAGAACAAGAACAACACAACAAGTCTTTTTTTTTATACCAAGTAAAAAAGTATCAAAGTGTATTTAAAACAGTTGTCAGCAGTATAAATGTATAAATTATAAACCTTGTATAATTTTTTAAGGCAAGTCTCAAATTGTTTTGTTTTGTCACCATGGGATAAAAGTCAACCGTCTTTATTAAATTGGGATCATGTCTATGCTCCCACAGCCCTATGTTCCCACAAATGGCCTACCCCTGACCCCACCCCTAAACCTACCCGTAACTGGGGTTTAGACAAATCATAAAAAATAAATAAAAAAAATCTTAAAAATGTGGGAACATAGGGCTGACCCCATTAAATGTCTGTGCATTTGTTAATAACTCATTTTTAGATACACATACTGTATAAAATTGTTAGGGTTTTTGAAAAGTGTCTCACCCCAAGTGCTTTTGTTTGGCTTTTCTGAAGCACCTCTCTCAGCACCCGCTGAACATTAACAGGCACAGATGGTCCTGCTGGTGCGGTGTTGGACATTCTTGAGAACAGTTATTGGAATTGAAATGGACCTGTACAAAGTCATATTTAAAGGATATCATATTAAAAAAGGGTCTTGTTAAAAAAATAAAAAATAAACTCTCTTCAAAATGTTTAGCATTATTATGTCTAGTAGCTAACATTAAAATTTGGTGCACTGGATGTAACTAGAATAACTCTAGACCACGATAAAAGAGAATCTTCACACATCACACAATATAATATAAACAGCTCACGTAGATAAGTTTACATTGAATGCATTTAGCAGATGCTATTTTCAAGATAAACTTGGATACACTTGTTACCAATAAAAAAATGAAGGATTAAATATAATTAGGATTAAGGATAAAATATAATTGTTTTACCTAAAACAGCTTGCCCTCTTCAGTTGTTATTTGGCGCTCTGCTCTGTAGGTTTTAGTTCACTCTTCTGAGACAGGACAAGACTAGTCAGTAGTCTATACAAGATACACAATATCAAAAATGATTTATTCCCCTATATTTATGACATTTTTTGAGCAACAGGTGTGTGTTTGTGACCTTTTGACCTTCCGTTTCCGGAGTGTTTGTGTGTTTATGACCCCCTATGTTGTGAATGAATGTTTTTCCAGGATGTCTTTTTTGTCTCTATCTGGTTAACGACCCCAGGTCGTTGAATTTATGATCAGAAGAGATATGGCAGAGGCTTTGCTTTCAGATTGCATGGCATCCATCCATAATGTCTGTGTGATATTGAAATGGTACAAATGAGTTTAAGAAATAAGAAGCATTGCTGATAAATTAAACATAAAAAATAGTGATTATATAAAATAAGATTTTACTAAGCATAAGTGTTTTAATGTTAGGTTTAATCTTTTAAACATGAGTCGAAGTGAATTTACCATCAATGAAATGAGGCTGTGTGTCTCCCAAGGTTTTTTTTTTTTTTTTTTTAAGCGTAAAAAGTGCTATATAAATAAAGGTGACTTGCCTTGGTTTGTTATCATCAGGTGTCTTCAATAATGAAGTAATAAAGTTACTTTTAACACTCTGTAGTGTGGACACATATGAGGAGTGTTAATTTAACACTGGGGATTTTGTTGTGTGTGTGTGCAAATTCTGGGAAAATGTGTGCCGTATGATAAGAAATTACCCTACATTACACAAGAAAGGACATTTGTTCTCATTGTTCTCATTAAGAAAGTGAAAATGAAAAGAAACTTAAAGAAATGCTCACAATTAACCTCCTTCCTTGAGTACTTTGAAGTTCATCCAACAAATATTGAAAACTCAGTTGAATTTTAGGACTTCATTTTATAGTACATGAACTTATGTGTACTTACTGTGTACTTACCTAAGAAATTACTGGGTAAAATAAGGTAACTACATGTGTGCCGTCCTCGATATGTTAACTTAATACCCTGACGGCCAGCTAAACTTTTTCCCCACACCAAGACTCTGAAGATTAATTCTTAGTTCCACAGGTTTATTGGAGTTAAGGAAAATAGTGAAACTGCAACACACAAAAGAGCAATGACAAATTACACATGAATAAAGGCTAATTTGCACAATTACTGTTGCATTTTGTTTGTACTCATTTTAACACTAATAAAGAAATACATGTGAACTACATTCTGGTAATTATAGCACTTTTACCGAGCAGCTCGTAACAAATGAACACGAGAGAGCTAGCATATGCATAGCCGAAGTGAGTTCAAAACCATCGGCAGATTACACTCTACAAACTTACAATTATTGACAAAAATAACGAATAATACTTCCAGAATAATCTCACAAAACAAAGTATACATACCGACGATGCTATGTCAGACATGAGAAGTAGACAGATGCGAATGAAGCGCCATGAAAATAACCAACTCGAGCAAACCGCTGAAACGCGCATGAAGTGCGTGAGTATTTTACTTCCCAACTACGGATCGCGTAATAGGACAGTTAGCACAGCGCGATCTTAAAGTGACCATGACCTAAATACAAACACATATGAAATGCATATTCCTGGAACACATTAGAACTCTAGAATGCTGACTAAAAGAAAAGCATGTTTATGTAATGTAACTTAAATAAGCATTTTCTTACTCATAACAAAACACTCCCCGCCTGACGTGGATACACGTCACCCCACAGTCCATGCACAGTCCTTTTTTTTTTTTTTTTTAAACAGTCCATTCCCTAAACAGTCCATTTACTGTGCCTCTGGAGGTAGAAGGAGAACTATTTCATTGACTGGCCTGAGAAAGAGGCTAGTCCCGCCTGGTTTGATGATCTTCACCTCAACCTGGCGCACTTTCCCATCTTTGCTAGGGAAGGCCTTTGTAATCAGTCCAAGAGGCCATTCATTCCTAGGTGCTTGGATGTTCTTAAGGAGAACAACGCTTCCAGACTGAATGTTTGGCTGAGTGGACTGCCATTTTTTGCGGGCCTGCAGTGTTGGGAGGAATTGTTTCCTCCAGCGGTCCCAGAAGGTGTTGGACAGGTGCTGAACCTGCCGCCACTGGGACTTGTAGAGGTCTGCAACTCCAAACTCACCAGCAGGAGCAGGCACAACGTTCGTCTTTTGTGTGAGAAGAGCAGCTGGTGTAAGTATGAACGAGTCATCAGGGTCCATAGTCACTGGAACAAGTGGCCTGGCGTTGATGATCGCTGCAACTTCTGCCATGAAAGTCACCAGCACTTCGTGGGTGAGCTTGTCTTTCAGCTGGAGGAACATTGCGTCCAGAATCCTCCTAGCCAGCCCTATCATTCTCTCCCATGATCCACCCCAATGGGATGCATGTGGGGGATTAAAGGACCAGATGCAACCCTTGTCTGAGAGGTAAGTCTTTACAGCAGTGCTGTCAATGTTTGAGGCTATCTTCAGTTCCTTACAGGCACCAATGAAGTTTGTGCCACGGTCGGAACGAATGTATTTGACCGGTCCACGTATTGAAAGGAAGCGCCGTAGCGCATTGATGAAGCTAGAGGTGTCGAGGGATTCTATGACTTCAATGTGCACAGCTCTTATGCTCATGCACGTAAAGATCACTGCCCACCTTTTACTTTGAGCGAAGCCGCCTCTGGTCTTGCGTGAGGAGACGTTCCATGGGCCGAACACATCAAGACCTACGCTGGAGAACGGAGGATCTGTTGAGAGACGATCGGCTGGCAGGTTAGCCATTTTCTGGGTGCTGAGTGGAGCTCTGAGCCTTCTGCATGTTACGCATTGGTGGATGATGCTGCTTACTCTTTTCTTCCCTCCGACTATCCAAAAGCCAGCTGAACGGACCGCCCCCTCAGTAAAGTGACGCCCTTGATGATGAATTTGCTCGTGGTGGTGTCTGATGAGCAAAGTGGCGATGTGATGCTGGCCAGGAATAATTAGGGGAGTCTTTTCACTCTGATCGAGACTTGAATGATGAAGACGGCCTCCAACTCTGAGAAGGCCGTGTGTGTCAATGAACAAGTCCAGATTTCTGAGAGGGCTTGTTTTCGGCATCCTTTCCTGTTTTAGAATGCACTTCATCTCTTGGCTGTAGACTTCCTGTTGAAGTGCTTGGATAATTACAGCTGACGCTTTCTCTGATTCCTCAACTGAGAATTCAGCTTTGCAGTAATGCCAGCCCTTGCATGCTCTGTTCTCTCTGTGAGCTGCCTTGAAATGACAGGCTATGTGAACGAGGCGAGTGACTGCACGAGTTAATGACTTCCAGGTAGAGAACTTAGCAAAGCGTTGTGAATCCAGTTGCTTGTTTGAGGCTGTAGTGCTTAAGGCGGACACCAGAGGGCGGATGTCTGGGTCTGTGCTTGGGTCAACAAGGTCATAAGTGCTTGCAGAAATGCTGGGCTCTGGCTTGGAGAGAAATTCAGGCCCACTCAGCCAGTTGGTGTGTTTCAGTTGGCCAGCAGGGACGGAACGCGTTGCGTGATCTGCAGGGTTCATGTCTGTTGGCACGTAGCGCCACTGGTCTGGTCGGCAGGATCTTCGGATGCGTAACACCCGGTTGCTGACATAGACATAAAAGCGCCTGGTCTCATTGCAAATATAGCCCAAGACTACTTTACTGTCTGAGTAGTAGGTTATGGCATCAAGCTGTAGGTCTAGTTCTGCTGAGACCAGGTCTGCTAACTCAACAGCAAGCACTGCTGCGCAGAGTTCGAGTCTTGGCACTGTGTGTTCAGGGCAGGGGGCCAGCTTGGCTTTGCCCATTACAAATCCAATCTGGTTGTTGCCATTACTGTCTGTCACTTTCAGGTAGCACACAGCACCAATAGCTTTGACTGACGCATCACAGAACACACACAGTTCTCTTCTTACCGCTGCTGACGGTGAGGTTTCTGTGTAGCGCCTTGGGATGAAAAGCTTAGCGAGCTCGGACAAAGAGGCTCTCCATGACGTCCAGGCATTTTCCATGGCTGGAGGTAAGGGCGCGTCCCAGTCACCGTTCTCCACCGTGAGCTCTCGCAGGATAGCCTTGCCTTGGATTGTGACGGGCGCAACGAATCCAAGTGGGTCGTATAGGCTATTGATTGTGGATAAAACACCCCGCCGGGTGTAGGGCTTGGTCTCACTGGAGACGTTAAAAAGGAAACAGTCTGTCTTGAGATTCCAGTCAAGTCCGAGGCTGCGCTGCAACGGCAGCACGTCTGTGTCGAGGTCAAGGTCTTTGAGGTCACTCGCGTGGTCACTGGATGGAAAGGCGTCCATGACTTCTTTGTTGTTCGCTGCAATCTTGTGAAGTCTCAGATTCGACTTGGAGAGCACATCCTGTGTCCTTTTTAACAGGCTGATAGCAGCTTGAACTGTAGGCAGGGACTTCAACCCATCATCGACATAGAAGTCATGCAACACAAAGTGCTGCACATCTGGGTCGACGTGGAACTCGTTGCCTTGAACAGACTTGTGTAGACCGTGAATAGCCACTGCAGGTGAAGGGCTGTTTCCGAAGACGTGGACGTTCATCCTGTAATCCACGATGGCTTTGGAGAGGTCATTGTCCTGGAACCAGAGAAAGCGTAAGAAGTCACGGTCTTTCTCTCTTACCCGGAAGCAATAGAACATCTGTTCTATGTCGGCTGTGACGGCGATGGCCTCTCTTCTGAACCGAATCAGCACTCCCAGTAGTGTGTTATTCAGGTCAGGACCCGTTAACAGCACGTTGTTGAGTGACACGCCGTTGTATTGGGCACTGGAATCGAATACCACACGGATTTTCTTAGGTTTTTTTGGATGATACACCCCGAACGTTGGTAAGTACCACCTTTCTTCATCCGGACTGAGAGGGGGGGCTAACTCTGCATGACCGTTCCGAAACATGTTGCCCATGAAGGCGAGAAAGTGGTCTCTCATCTCAGGCTTTTTCTCAAAGTTACGCTTGAGAGACATGAGACGCCTCAGCGCCTGTGGCCTGTTGTCTGGGAGCCGTGGACGTGGGCTCTTGAAGGGTAATGGCGCCACCCAACTATTATTTGAGTCTTTTTGTAGTCCTTCATCCATTATCTCCATGAACGTTGTATCTTGAATGGAGGGAGCCACCTGGTTGTCATCCCTGGTCCTCCTGAACACTGTGCATCCAAGGTGGTCGGTTTCACAGATAGGCTGATCCTCAGGATACGCTGGAGGCTCACTGGTGGCCTGGGTGTCACTGAACCTCTCCTTCACATGGAACACGTTGGGGCACGCGTCAAAGAGAGTGGGCCGTTGCAGCTCTGTGGTGTTCGTGTGGAACGTGCTAATTGTCAGTGGCCTGTGAACATTACCTAGGCACACATTTCCAACAATGACCCACCCCAGGTCTAACTTCTGTGCGTAAGGCAGGTTGTGAGGGCCATTCACCTGTTTGCGGACTTTATGCACTCTGATAATATCTCGTCCTAAGAGAAGCATAATGGGGGCTTGCGAGTCAATGTTTGGGATGAGGTGTGCCACTGACCTTAGATGAGCATGATGAAGAGCTACTTCGGGGGTTGGAATCTCCTCTCTGTTGTTCGGTATGTCATTGCATTCTATGAGGCTTGGCAACGGGATGCGAACAGCTCCATCCAGAGACTCCACTTCATAGCCACTGGCCCTTCTGCCTGCTGATGGCTTCACTCCGGCACATGTTCTCAGTGTGTAAGGAGCGCTTGGACTTTGGTCGTTGAACATGTCGAAGAACTGTGAGCGCACCAGTGACCTGTTGCTCTGCTCGTCCATGATCGCATACAGTTTCACGGCTTTTTCTCTGTGGCCGACTGGGAACACTTTGACGAGGCATATTTTCGAGCAGGAGCGGTCTGTGAGTTCCCCTCCGCAGACTTTCGTGCATTTGTTGGTGACCTGAGACTGCGGTGAAGCTTCATCCTCCTCCCCGCCGTGCTCAGCAGTAGGGCCAGCCTTCTGCTGCCAGGGTGCAGGTCCAGGGTGAAGCGCTGTGTTGTGCCTGTCGCTCTTACATTCAAAACACTGGACATTGACTTTGCAGTTCTTAGCTATGTGAGACGAGGAAGAAAGACATTTAAAGCACACATTGTTCTCTTTGAGGAGTGTTTTGCGCTCGTCAATGGGCTTCTCTCTAAATGCCCGGCACTTACGGAGAGGGTGTGGCTTTTTATGCAACAGACACAGTTTGTCGCCTTCGTCGGATTTTGTTGGAGGCTCACCCGTGTCAGATGTGGCTCTGGGTGACACCTCTGTCTTGTGGACGGAGACTTCCCGCTGTCTGTTGGGCTTCCACGCTGTCTTCTCTGTCCTGGGGGCCATGTCTGTGTTGCTGATGAGGCTGAAGCTTGGGTCATTTGCGATGCGAGCCTGCTCGCTGACAAAATCAACAAAGAAGCCAAAGGGAGGATAGCTCACATGGTTTTGACGCTTGTAGGCTGCACCAGCTATCACCCACTTGTCCTGGAGACGAGGCGGGAGTTTCTGTACAATTGGGTTGACGCCTCTCGACGTGTCCAGGAAAGCCAGGCCTGGTAAGTCTCCTTCAGCCTTAGCGGCCTGCAGTTCCATTAGCATATCACCCAGCTTTGTCAGCTTAGGTCCATCTCGATTTACTATTTTCGGAAAGCTGTCAATGCGTTTGAACAGAGCATTTTCTATTGCTTCAGCTGAGCCATATGTTTGCTCGAGCCTTTCCCATGCCATGGCCAGTCCTGCTTCTGGCCGTTTGATGTGTATTGCTCTTATCTGCTCAATATGCTCTGCTGACTCCTTCCCGAGCCACTTTAGCAGAAGATCCATCTCCTCACTCGGTTCCAGGATAAGGCCTCTGATGGCAGTCAAAAAGGAACGCTTCCATGCTCTGTAGTTTTGGGGTTTGTCATTGAATTGAAGCAAGCCTGTAGCCACAAGCTCACGGCGGGCTAGATACCTGACAAAGTCATTTATGTGTGAGCCGCCCTCCTTTATGTATGAGCTGCCATCATTGTAGTCTGGCGGTATGGCATGGTGTGCGGGAGGAGGCTGGGTGTGGTGATTTTGTGCTCTGAAGTGGTGTAAAAGAGAAGCATGCTCACTGCTGGACTTGATGTGAGGTAGACGAACATCTCCAGGCGTCCTGTTGAATGGCTCGTGGCTGCCCTCATATGTGCTGATGTAAGGCTGCTGTGAGATGAGACGATGTGGAGCAGTATTGTTCTGATGCGGATAGAAGGGACTGGCTTCAGGTTTAAGTAGTGGAGGTGACACGTTGTGGTTAAGGACCGGCGCTGTCTTTGCTTGTGTGTCACCGTTATCACATGACTTAAGATCTGAATGCCTTTCTTTTAGTTGATCAAGCACATACTGCCTTGTGCGTTGAGAGGCTTCTAAAGGAACAGAGTCTTTGTTCAGGTCACAACTATGTTTCTCGCTCTTTACATCAGCAGCAGCTTCAAGTGCCTCTGCTTCGGCAATGGCTGCTGCAGCCTCTTTTTTATGCTTTAGCATTTCTATAGACACTTCCAACTTAGCTTGTTGTAGCCTCAGATTAGCTTCCTCTTCAGCATAGCATAGGCGTGCCTTTGCTGCTTCGGCTCTCGCTCTTGCTCTGACTGCTGCAGACCCCGCTGACGATGAACTGGATCTCACTGAACAACATACTTGCGAGCGTGTCCTTAACGATGCACTGTATGGGTTCTCCTGTGCTGCTGTATTTTCATGCAAACTCTCCTCTGTAGCCTGTAGCTCTGTGGCGCGCGCTGCTCCAGTAGCACTTGACTGTAGAGTATGGTCCGTTGATCGTCCACTGGATGCGTGTGACGACGACATGTCGGCTAGTTTGCAACTTGCTCTGCTTTATCTCAATTGCTTGATAGGCGTCGTTTCACTGTGCCGTCCTCGATATGTTAACTTAATACCCTGACGGCCAGCTAAACTTTTTCCCCACACCAAGACTCTGAAGATTAATTCTTAGTTCCACAGGTTTATTGGAGTTAAGGAAAATAGTGAAACTGCAACACACAAAAGAGCAATGACAAATTACACATGAATAAAGGCTAATTTGCACAATTACTGTTGCATTTTGTTTGTACTCATTTTAACACTAATAAAGAAATACATGTGAACTACATTCTGGTAATTATAGCACTTTTACCGAGCAGCTCGTAACAAATGAACACGAGAGAGCTAGCATATGCATAGCCGAAGTGAGTTCAAAACCATCGGCAGATTACACTCTACAAACTTACAATTATTGACAAAAATAACGAATAATACTTCCAGAATAATCTCACAAAACAAAGTATACATACCGACGATGCTATGTCAGACATGAGAAGTAGACAGATGCGAATGAAGCGCCATGAAAATAACCAACTCGAGCAAACCGCTGAAACGCGCATGAAGTGCGTGAGTATTTTACTTCCCAACTACGGATCGCGTAATAGGACAGTTAGCACAGCGCGATCTTAAAGTGACCATGACCTAAATACAAACACATATGAAATGCATATTCCTGGAACACATTAGAACTCTAGAATGCTGACTAAAAGAAAAGCATGTTTATGTAATGTAACTTAAATAAGCATTTTCTTACTCATAACAAAACAACATGGGTTAAGGTTGGGTTTAGGGGTAGGTTCAGGGTTAGTACCTTACCCAGTTTCTCTCTGTTTTCAGTTTCTGAGATTTGATTGATACAATGAAAATACAGATAGCCCTTTATAGGATTTAAGTAAAGAGAGCCATGCTCCAAACCATAAACAGGCCTAAATAAAATGCAAGTAATATTTAAATGATATTCATCAAAAAAAGATGGTACTGCACACACAAACTGTTAAAAAAAAACAGTGAAATTTACGGTAAAAACCGGCAGCTGTGGTTGCCAGTATTTTACTGTAAAAAATATGGTGGCAACCTTTTATGTTTTACAGGACTTAAATTTATGGGCAAAAAAACAAACAAACCACAATGTAAAAAAAAAAAAAAAAAAACGGTGAAATTTATGGTAAAAAAATCGTCAGCTTGGTTGCCAGTATTTTACTGTAAAAAAATATGGTAGCAACCTTACTTTGTATTGGACTTAAATTTATGGCAAAAAAATAAATAAATAAACATTAGCAGGACTTAAATGTGCGGTGAAAAAACATCAGCTTTGGTTCCCAGTACTTTACCATAAAAAAATACAATAGTAACCTTTTAGTTTTTACGGGACAAGCCTTATATTTCATTAACCATTAAACGGCATCATTCAATTTCACTAAAGTATTAAAATCTGCTTTATACCTTTGTAATATAAAAAGTTCACCACCATTAGTTCTCCACAAGCTGAGAAACATATTAATATAATGAAGGTGCACAGTGTCATACACACAAATACAAAACACCATCAGGGTGACATAGGGTTGTGCCGATGGCTGACCGACATCACGATGGAGAGCCACCATCGTGATACCACGCCCCACACGCTGTCAGACCAGCCCAGTCTCACGGCAGTTCGTGAAATGGTCACATAATATAATCTGTTGACTCGTGTACACCAGTGGTTGGGAACCTATGGCTCGCGAGCCACACCTGGCTCTTTGGCAAAAATCATGTAGGGTCGCAAGGTTTCTCACCCTTTACCAACAAATGATAAAAAAATTAAGACACATCAACAGAGATCGGCTCTCTGCAGAAAAAGCAGCCAATTACAATCCCCTTGTTGTACAGCCTACCGAAGTTAATGAAAAATCTATGATAATAATAATATTCAAGTTGTACCGGCAAAAGTGCATGTTCAATGCTGTTCACAAGTGTCACGAGTCACCACAGCAATCAACTAACCACTTACGTTTCTGTGGTAACCTACAGCTCCTGCACTGGGATTCAAGCAGCTGCAGCTTTTGGGGTTTTTTTTGCTGCAGAAGCCTAATGGCGAAAATCATGTTAGAACAACAGCGAAAATGTAAAAGTAGGCTATTTAAACTTTAATATATCCTTTTATTGAAACGGGTGCTTTATATTTTACCTGCTGGGTTTATATGCTCAGACCTCAAACTTGCATATAAAAGTCCACGAGTCAAACTGCCCAACTAAAGGAAACACTGATCACCACAATGGTGACTTTACAAAACCTATTATTTCCAATAAAACATCAACATCTACACCTCTATTAATTCTCAATATCTGGTTGGTAATAAGTGAAGCTGGTAATGCTGTTTGTGGAGTTGTTTAACCCTCCTCTAGTGAGATCTTCACAGGTTTAATGTCGTCTTTTATCTTCAGTTGAAGTCAGTTGATATCTTCTTGTGTTTCTCTTTTCTTCAGTGATTCTGCTTGTTATCATCAGGTGTCTTCAATGTTCAATCATCGCTCAATTAATCACTTAATTATCTTATTAACTCTAACACTGCTTCAGTGTTACTTTTAACACCCTGCTGGTGGTTACCATATAATTCAGTTTCAAGCCCTTTGACTGATGCAATAAAAATAGAGATAGCCCTTTATAGGATATAAGTAAACAGAATTTCAAACATATAGGCCTAACTAAAAATGAAAGTAAAGTGAATAATCATTAACTGATATTCATCACAAAAATTCGGCACTTCACACATTTTCCAGTTTTAAGACCTTTGACGGATGCAGTAAAACACTGATAGTGCTCTATAGGTACTGATAGGCACTGATAGTGCTCTATTAGATCAGGGATGGGCAAAAGCGGTCCTGGAGGGCCACTGTCCTGCAGAGTTTAGCCCAACCCTGATAAACTCTCCTGTCTTTAGCTTTCTAGTAATCCTGAAGACATTGATTAGCTGGTTCAGGTGTGTTTGATGAGGGTCCAAGATAGATAGCGACCATCAAAACAATGTTAAATCAATGTTAATGTGTACATTTTTGACTCAACATCACTTTTGCTCCCACAATTAATGCAGTTTTTTTTTTTTTTTTTTTAGATTTCATCCAAAAATCAATGGTAATGGCACTGAATCATTGTTACAATATGATGTTGGTTCAACATCATGTTTGCGCATTCAGAAAATTAAACACAACAACTATAACTGTCTTAAAGCCACACAGCCTGAAATCAACTGCAAATAAAAGACAACAAATCTCTCAAGATCTCAGCAGAAGGTCTTTTTGACAACTAACAGAGGTTTAAATGTTGATGTTTTATTGAAAATGTTTGGTCACCATTATGGTGATCAGTATTTCCTTTAGTTGGCCAGTTTGACTCTTGGCTTTTATGTGAGTGTGTGATAGTGATGGGAAGTTCGGATCATTTTACTGACTCTCTTGTTTGATCTCGTTCATCAAAATGAACAAATCTTTTTTCGAGTAATTTTGTTCATTTATAGAGGTTTAAATGTTATACTTTTAACAGACAAATTCCCTGAACACATCCACCTACGCAATCTTGATCATATTCTGAATTAAGAAATCATTATAATGCAGTCAAAAATTATTTACAGGGAACATAAATAATTACTTTACCTTCCGAGTCTTTTGTTCATTTGTCACGTGACAAACGCAATGAACAGGTCGTTCATGAATGACTCATCACTCGTGTGTGATCTTTGCAACAGTGTGTGCTGAAACACATAATTTATTGCAAAGAAAGCCAGAAACAAATATAATCATTTGAAATAGGTTTCAGCATCATAATTCACTAATTTTACCACTTACCAAAAGTGGAAATTTGTTACTAAAAAGTTACATTCACAAACAATACTTACTTGCCACAGATCAGACATTCTGAATTTTGATATTTAAAATACATTAATAGAAAAATATATTTAGATACACATCAAGAATCAGCACATGAATCTCAACAATAGTGACATGCTTCATGCTGCAATGCATGTTGGGAGCCACCATAGTATAAAACCAGCATGCATTGTCATGCACGTCACCATTGTTGAGATTCGTATGCTGATTCTTGATGTCTGTGTGTCTTAAAAAAAAAAAAAACTACTATTATACGTATTTAAAAATACATATTTTCTGAACATTTGATCTGTTGCAAGAAAACAATATTCACTTTTGTTGAGACGGAAAATTAGTAAACTAATTATACTGAAAACTGTTTTACCTGATTATCCTTGTTTTTGCCTTTCTTTGCAACAAACTATGTTTTGGTAAACACTGCTGCAAAGACCAAAAACACACATAAAAGCCAAGAGTCAAACTATCCAACTAAAGCAAACACTGATCACAACAATGGTGACCAAACATTTTAAAACATCAACTACTACACCTCTGTTAATTCTCAAAAAAAAAAAAAAAAATGTCTTCTTTTATTTGCAGTTGATTTCATGCTGTGTGGCTTTAAGTCATTTGTAATTGTTGTGTTTCAGTTGTAATTGTTGAGTGCAAGCATGGTGTTGAACCAACATCACATTGTAACATTGACTCAATATCATCACCATTGATTTATGGATAAAAAAAATTAAAAAAAACTAAAAAAAAACTTAATTTTACTTAATTAACTAATTAAAATAATTTAAACTTAAACTTAATTGCTAGAGATTTGAAAGAGATGTTGATTCAATACAGTGGACAGTGGCCCTTCCAGGACCGTAGTTGCCCATCCTGGGTTTAGATCAAGCACACTTGCCTGTCTTTAGTAAAGTCAGCAATCCTGAAGACATTGATGAAAGGGTTGATCAGGATTAAAGCTAATCTTGACAGGACATGGAGGTCATGTGTAGTTCCCTTTGCAAAGGACTGCATTAGGAGAGTAAATATAGGGATTAAGTTATTTTATATGTTTTCCAGTTTAGGGAAAGATGTTGGTAGTTTATGTTAACTCTTTCGCCGCCAAACACGGAATTTTCCGGGTTTTAGAAAAAAACGCTTCGCCGCCAAACACGGAATTTTCCGGGTTTCCGTGTTTTCGGTGGTATACGGTAAAGAAGACCCGTGCGCATGCTCTGAATGAGTATGGAACCTTTTGATCAAAGAATTTGATTGCAATCAGCTGCGATCGGCTCAAACATTTGGAGTATGTCAAAATATCTGAGACAAAATGAAGAGATCATATACGGCTGATCAAGTACTGGAGGTGCTGATGGATTCGGAGTCCGATCACTCCTTATTTGATAATTTTGCATCTGATCGGGATGAAGCAGTCAATGAGAGAGATGCAGACACAAGTTCTAGTCGTGATAGATTGTTCACACGTCGTTCTGGACGAAGACACGGTTCACCTGTGTCTGTGAGTCGAAGAGTGGACAGTGACAGTTCAGAGACAGACAGCGTTACTTCAGACAGTGAGTGGACGCATTCAAGATCTCGTTCGTCGTTCCCAGGTGGAAGAACGCGTAGAGGTAAGACAAGATGAGAAAATATATGAGAACGTGTTATATCTTTATGCACATGTAATGCACAATGTTGGATTATATATATATATATATATATATATATATATATATATATATATATATATAAACACTATAATGTTTATGTGTGAGTGTGCATGTATTTATGTGTGGCTGTGTGCATAAATATGAGTGCAATTCACAAATTTTTTTTTTTTTAAAAGGTGAAACTAATATATCATTTTGACTCATTACATGCAAAGTGAGATATTTCAAGCCTTTGTTATAATGTTTATTATGGCTTACATCTTATATAAACCCCAAATTCTAAATTAGAATATTGTGAAAAGGTTTTCATAAGCTGTAAGCCATAATAAAAGTTAGAACAAGTTATATGAGTCAATATATTATTAGTTTCACCTTTTTTTTTCTTTTGCAAGAGTTTCACCTGTATATATATGTATGTGTGTATCTGTCTTTTTATTAAAAGTAATTCCAATTATTCATATAATTATTTACAGGTAGAACACAGCGAGGCAGAGGCAGAGGCCGGATGCGTCTACATCAACATGATGCTGCTGGTAACCAAACAAGGGCCACTGTGAGCCATCCAGCTGAAGATGCTGAACCTGATGATCCTGAGTGGCAAGAAATTAACTGGCAGCCAAAAAACATTCCCTTCACTGAGAATCCTGGGCCTATCGGTGATGCTGCTGCTCTTGAGTCAGAACAACCTGTAGACTTTACTGAGTTGTTCCTTTCTGATGAACTGATTCAGAACATTGTTGAACAGACCAACCTGTATGCAGATCAGTGCATTCAGGCTATGGGTGACACTTCTCAACATGCTAGATGTCATGCATGGAAGCCTGTCACAGTTTCAGAAATGAAAACCTTCATGGGGCTCCTTTTTCTCACTGGTATCATTCGTAAGCCTAAACTTGAAATGTACTGGTCTACAGATGACATGTTAGCTACCCCCTACTTCAACAAGGTCATGCCTCGCAACAGGTTTGAAATCATATGGACATTTCTTCACTTCAATGATAATACAACAAGGCCAGACAATTGTACTGACAAGCTGTACAAAATCCGTCCTGTCTTGGATCACCTTGTGTCCAAATTCCGCGAAATGTATCAGCCCAAATCTAACATTTGCATTGATGAGGGTATGTTTCTGTGGCGTGGACGCCTAGCTTTCAGGGTGTACAATCCCCAGAAACCCATCAAATATGGAGTAAAATCCTACATCTTGTGCGATTCTGAAACCGGCTACTGTTTTAACATGAAGCCCTATTGTGGGGAAAGCGCTACCCTGGGAGACACAGTTGTCTCTCTTCTTGATCGCCTAGCAGGTCATGGCTACAGATTGTTTATGGACAACCTATACAACTCTGTACGACTGTGTGAGCGCCTACTTGATGTGAAAACCCATGCATGTGGTACAATTAGGAAAAACAGAGGTGAACCGCCGGTCATTCGAGATGTCCGAAATGCTGACCTTAGGATTGGGGAAACAATCATGCGTCACAACGGAAATGTGATGGTCTTGGCATGGAGAGACAAACAAACTGTGAAAATGGTTACAACATTCCATCAGAACAACATGGAACGCACTGAGGTATGGCAGAGAGCATAAACCAGCATGCATTGTGGAATACAATCATGAAATGAATGGCGTTGACAGACTAGACCAAAACATTGCGTACTACCCTTTTATCAGGAAGTCACAAAAGTGGACAAAGAAATTTGTCATGTATCTGTTTCAGATCAGTTTGTTCAACGCTTTTGTCATTTTCAAAGAGAAAAACCCACAGAGTAATTGTACAACTCTTCTCTCATTCATCCAGAGTGTTATAAAATCATGGACCAGCCAAGAGTATGCTAGTGGTGGGGAGAAAAGTGCTACTGAAAACACTCCAACAGCTACTGAAAACACTCCAAGAGCACCATACAAAACTGACCCAACAAACAGGCTGAATGTCAGTTTTGCGGTTCATGAACTAGTTCGAATCCTGCCCACTCCAAAAAAGCAAAACCCAACCAGAGGATGCAGAGTTTGTGTGCGTAACGGGTTGCGGAAGGAGACCTCCTTCTACTGCAAGAGTTGTGGTGTTCCCTTGCATCCTGGAAAATGTTACTCAATTTACCACTCAAAAGCAAGCTACATGGCCTAAATTTGAGTAATTTTACATTTATTTATAATTTTAATTTATTTTGGAAGGTTTTATATGCAATGGAAATGAAATCTCAATGTGTTCTGTTTGAAAATGCACTTGTTTTATTAAAATGCTTTTTTCTCAGCTTTTTGTCCAGAATGTGGTGTTTTTGACAAAACCTACCCATGTTCAAGTGGCAATAAAAAAGGAACAAATGAAGATAGAAAAAAATAGTTTTTTTTGTTTAAAAGCAGAGTCTTAGATCTTCATTTCGATATGTAGCATGTTCATATATTCATAGGAGAAAAATTTTTGTGGGCCATTAAAATTTAGCGAAAATCGTCAAAAACCCTGGCGCTGGCTGGCAACTTTTTTTAAAAAGGCTGGCGGTGAAAGAGTTAATGATAAATGTGCAGTTATGTTGGATATTTAGAGGAGTTTTTGTTAATGAATGCTGTGGTTGTGGCAATTTTTGTGATGAAAATCAGTTAATGATTATTCACTTTACTTTCATTTTTAGTTAGGCCTATATGTTTGGAATTCTGTTTACTTATATCCTATAAATCGCTATCTGTATTCTCATTGTTATCTCATATACTGATATGTACATTCTTGCAATCAGCAACAGATATGCAACTCCACTGATTATAAGAGTGATTCACAGCAGTGACAGATATAAGTTTTCCAATAGGTTTAAAAGGTTTTACCTTTTATAGGGGCAATTTTGTCTTACCTATTTATGTAGCCTCTGCCTCATTTATTATGTCAAATTATTACATTTAATCATGTTGTGACTAAAGCCGGGTGCGCACTGTGCGATTTATTATTGTCCTTTACGATTATTGCTTTTTAGACTGTACGAACATGATCCTCGATCGCTGTAGGCCATGTCACATTGTAAGATCTCAGTTGTCATTAGTGTCAGACTGTACGACAGTCAAGACATGTTAAAAATGGACGCACACAAGAAAACTTGTCCGGATTCTTACATCCTCAATCAATAACACATTCGGTGATGTGAGATACATTGCACGCAGGATTGAAATGGTGGCTATAAAGAAATCTCTAATGTTAATTTTGGTCACGGCTTGTCTTGAAAAACTTAGACAATTTGACGGTCGTCTCACTGTGAGTCAAATCTTCTGACACTGCCAGAATTACGTCGGAGATAAAAAAAAAATATTGCAATGGTCATTAACCCTCTGGGGACCAAGGTGTTTTTGGAGCCCTTGAAATGTTCTGACATGCCTTGAAATTTGTGCTTTTTTCAGTTATTTATAAACATGTTAATGGCAAAGGTGTAAAATCACTCTATATAGCACAAACAGGGCTACCAAAATATGCGGGCAACGTGTATGTAGATGTTTGTATTTTTAAGAGAATAATGTTTATGCGTGGTTATTGGAAAAAATAAAAATGAAAGTGGCTGAATTAAGACCACAAAACACATATTAAATATGTGTCCACAAGACTTTTGTCTAATTGATGTTGTACCTTTGAGTACTGGCTTCAAAATTATGTGAAAATAGTCTTGCTTTATCGTTCACAAAAAAAAATACATTGATTTAAATGGTGTAAAACAGGTTTTGCTTGGAAAGCCAATATGCGAGGGGGGCGTGAAGGAGTAGTTTACACCTGGGTTGTCCCACCCACTCTGCATAATGACTCTGCATAATTAGCCATTCATTCAGGTGTGACACTGACTGAGCCACAATGCAAGGACAATGTATTTAGAAGAATACTTATATTGACCATTTAAGATTTCGCTTACATCTATCTTGTAAATATGTTTAGCTATTTTATTAAAAATGTTACAATTACAACAATAATTACAATTTCAACAATATTTCAAGTGTACTCTTTCTTTGTAAAAAAAAAAAGAAAGAAAAAAAAGATTATAGGCCTACATTTTATCATATGTATTCATTAGTTTGAATATAGCCAACATTGGAACATCTAACATCTTAGTCTATGACTTTATTTTTGACAAAAATAGTGTGACTAACGCCTGACTAACGTTGTTTTATTGAAATATCAGGGCATATAAATGTTAATTTACGTTGCTTATACAAATACATTTTATTTCAACATATTCCAGTCGATTTTTACTCATCTCAGTAGGCTATGGCAAAGCAGTTTATTCTTTCACACACAGACACGCGATTCATATTTAGGCTAAACACTCACAAATATGTACCCTTCATTCATCTCACAGAAACGCGAGTCATATTATAGAAATGTGATTCATCTTTTTGCGGTTTATAGGCCTACACTAACGTTATTCCATAACGTTATTCCACACTTGAGAAAAGAAAACAGCCTACCTCACTCCTCAGCGCGATCTGCTGCTCATATCAGGATATTTCTCCTCATCAGCACTGTGGAAACTTTTCTCCATAAAGGCTATAATGTCTCACTCGCGACGACGCGCTTTGTTTACAGCTGATGTGGGGGCGTTTCACAGACTGAAATGGTTCTCAGAATTTGCATTTGAATAGCGCGCGCTCTCCGGGGAGTGGTCAAATTACTGTGAATCATCTCGTAATGAGGTCGACTGGAGTCGCTCTCTTTTTATACAGATTACAGAAACTAAGAATATTTGTTTTTTATATAAATGACTTCAATTAAAAGCTGCGATCTCAAGCTTTATGCCCGTGGGTCTGTTTGCCTGTTTGACTGAATTTTCGCGGAGTTATAGATCATTTTCGAACGCGTTTCAAACGGGAGTTTACTGACAGAGAGAAGGCAGAAAGATCTTAATTTTTCTTTATTTGTCAAAAAGCAAAACACTTTATTTTTATTGTGAGTATACAGAAAAAAAATAGAAACTGAACAGGATCGATTGATGTATTACACGAAAATGAAAGATCAAAATTAACAGAGCATTTAGTGTTTATTTTCATTGCTAAAAAAAAAAAACGAGCAAAACGCACGGGCGCGTTTTTGGTCCCCAGAGGGTTAATCGGCTGTCATGAACATATCAAACTAACGTTCAAAGACTTCCGATTTTAGCCTAAATTTGGCTCAGATGGTACCCTGGAAATCCAAAGTTGGCCATTGACCTTCCGATCGTGGCAGCGGTTTGTCTGTGCGGTGCAGATCTGTGATGCACCGCAGCTCGTCCACTGCATCAGGGGAAAGACCCTGACCCTGGTCCAAATCATTCAGCAGGTCAGCCTGGTACGCTTGCAACACAGACATAGTGCGCATAGCAGCCCCAGCCTGAGCCGCCGCTGCGTATGCCCTGCCATTCATGCGATATGTCATCTTGAGTGGCTTGGAAGGCAGGGCCAGAGCTCTCAGTGCCGATGCCTTTCCATCGACAACATAGATTGGGGGCATCGACACAAACCCATGTTCACACATCCCCTCAACATCAGCATAGTTTGACGGCGATGGATTTGTGCTTAATACAAGTTCTATCATGCCATCTTGATCTCATTGCCTAGATCAAGAAGGAATGGAAGGCTCACAGGATCTGGGGAATTATGATCAGAAAGGAACATATAACACCCAACAGCTCTACATCCGTGGGGCAGGGAGGCTGTGAGGGTTCAGGTAGTACCTCTTCTTCACCCTCATCCAGCAGCCATATCACCCTGTAGCCCAAGACTGGTTGCCCACTGAAGCTAAGCAGGGTTGAGCCTGGTTAGTTCCTGGATGGGAGTCCTCCTGAGAAAACCAGGTTGCTGCTGGAAGAGGTGTTAGTGAGGCCAGTAGGGGGCCCTCACCCTGTGGTCTGTGTGGGTCCTAATGCCCCAGTAAAGTGATGGGGACACTATACTGTCAAAGAGCACCGTCCTTTGGATGAGACGTTAAACCGAGGTCCTGACTCTCTGTGGTCATTAAAAATCCCATGGCACTTCTCGTAAAAGAGTAGGGATGTAACCCCGGTGTCCTTGCCACATTCCCATTGGCCCTTGCCAATCATGGCCCTTACATTGAATTGGCTCTATCACTCTCTCCTCTCCACCTATAGCTGGGGTGTGTTGAGCGCACTGGCGCCGTTGCACTGTGGCTGCCGTTGCATCATCCTGGTGTCCAAAACCTGGGACACGGATCCACACACTTCTTGAAACGTTTGTCAGCAATAATTTTCTTTACCTTGAATGTTTTCCAAGTGATCGCAGTTCAAACAAGACTGTCCCTGAAGACGAAAAGAGGATGACATGTTCTCTAGACACCCCTTTTATACTTCCGCGTGGCACTAGTAGTAACGTCATAGGCTGTCAATACAATTGCCGTGATTGGATAAGCTTTTCAGACAAGCGTTCCCCATAGCGTCATTGACGCAGTGTGAGTTCCCTTTCGAAAGGGAACTACATTTAACGTCTAAAAAAAAAATATATATATATATATATATTAGTCTGAATTATTGTGCTTTGCCTGCTTGATGTGCTGGAGCTCGTTCTGTAAAGCTGAACAGAGACTCACTCACTCTCAGGACAAGCGTTCTGCTTGGCTATGAGCATGATATTGCTCATATATTTCCAAAGTATATAATACAGCTTTCATTCTTCAGGTCAATCATATACCTTGCAACCTTGCTTCGTTCCAATATAAATCAGAGTTTGTTTTTTTAATGAATACTGGTGTAACTATGTAACCTGCACTTAAGTCGTTGATAAATCTCTGTCATTAACATACTGTTTCTCAATACCAAATTACTCTAACATTATAATATAAAACATTATTTATGGAACAATAATAGCAATAAAATATTATGTTATTAGTTGGAAGTGTAATTTTGAATACCATATCCATAATTTGAGGGGTTTTTTTTAAATCCTTAAAAAAACAAGCAAATGCAAACAAGTCATAAGATTGAAATATCATTACTTTATTATTTAAAATTAAATGCTTTACATTTTACCTTGTTTTCTTCTTTTTTCACATCTTTAATAAGAACGGTATGAGGAGTTTATGCCCTCTTTTTATTGGCTGTTTTATATACACTGAACGTTAAAGCTTTGTTAATGATCCCCACAGTCATTGCATACTTTGCATGTGCTGCACTTTATTTGTACCATTTTGTTTTATCAGTATATTTGTATATATCCATTTACCTTGTTTAGAATTTGAAAGCTAATAGAGACATTGTTTTGAAAAACTTGTTGAATTGCACTACTCCAAAAAAAAAAAAAAAAAAAAAAAAAAAAAATGCATTGCATTAACCGTGCAGACATTTTAATGCATTGTATTTTTAGGGCTTGCATTTTTATGGGCTGAAATCCAACATTGTTGTATATTTAAGCTGTGAATATTTCAATTCAAAACATTTCACACATTTTCATTATTAAAAAATTAATGATCCATATTTTCCTTTCAGATCCATTATATTTTGCTTTACAAATTCAGTGGTTCATATACAACAGAAAATTCAACATTTCACATCCAGGAACGCCAGGAATTAGAGATGCGCGGTTGGCGGTTACTGCCGCGGACTCCGCGGATAAACGGATCGGGCGGATGACGTGACGAAAAATAATATTTTTATTAAATTCGGGCGGGTGGCGGGCGGTTGAACCAATCAAATGAAAAATATATGTATACACCAATCAGCGGATGGCGGGCGGGTGCGGTTTTGAAAATTGGTCAAAAACGTTGGTGCGGATGGATGGCGGACGGATGATGAGTTTTGTGATGCGGTTGCGGATGAAATAATAGCCCATCCGCGCATCTCTACCAGGAATATCAATAGTTTGCCGATTCATAATCTCCATCTGCCGTTAGTCGACCTCACCAGCAGGGGGTGCAAGTGTGGCTGTTGTTGAAGAAAACTATAGAGCAACAGTAGAGAGAGTCATTCATTCAAAAAAGTATTTGTGATGATTATCAGGGCCAGTATATGGAAAAGCTGACAAAGACATAAAGCCGTCTCTATAATTACATAAGACATAGTAAGGGCAATAAAGCTAATGTAATGGTCAGAATAACCAACTCAACCTCTTAGTTCATCACTAAGCTTTGCTACAAACTGAAAAGAAATGAAATGATGGGCCGAAAAAGAAATAATAATTAATAAAGGTGATTTACAGCTTCTCGACTGGACCAAAGATTTTACACGGGGCTCAATAACCAAGGAAAAACAGTACCCAAAATTAGTCAGATGCAAATGTAACAATTTTATTTTTGTACCATCATAGTATTAAAACCCAGGGGGGACAGCAAGTTTATGCAATCATGACAGGTACAATTCAACTGACCATGTATTTGAAATGAATGATAATCAGTTAGATTAGAGAGGAATAAGACATCAATGAACATTATAATATATTCAGCAAGTGGTTTCAAAGGTTGTTAAATACATACTTTAAATCAGTTCATGTGATCACCTAACATGCATAATTTCAGTGCACAGCAAACCTCAAAGCCTTATAAAAATCCATTAATATAGGTTTAGGAAGGATGGTTGGAAAACAAGCATATGGAGAAGTAGAACGGTGTGTTTGGAGTGAGAACTGTTACTGAATGGGCTTGTTTGAGATGCGTCTTGCCTAGCCTGAAATATATGCGAGAGGCTGCAGTGAGAGGAGAGGAGTGAAAAAAGCGCAGGCAAGCCGGACAGATCTCTCTTCACACAATGGATCCACGTGTGGATCTCCTACAAGATCAAAGGTGGATTTTGCGGGATTCACGCTTGTGCACGGTGTTGTTAATAAACTGGATGTGTAACCGGGTTGAAATTATATCGTTACTTTTATGGTTGAAATGTCACCAAATCTTGATGAACGTTGTTTTCTATATGTTTAAGATGTGTTTAAGTAAGGGTTAATGCCCGACGAGGTGTCCATTATCAGGTATTAATGGACGACGGCGAGGCGTGAACCGTCCGACGCGCTTCGGCCTCCGCCGAAGTCCATTAATACCTGACAATGGACACCTCGAAGGGCATTAACTTATACCATGGTCACTTGCCAAACAACAACATTAGTTTATATTTTAATTAGTTTTACAATCGAAATCTAAAGTTACAAGTTACAAACAATAACTTGGTTCCCTTGGTTACGCCTGACGGTTTATTTAGGTGTCCTATATCACTTTTTAACGGACACCCTGCAGCCAGTCAGAATCGAGTATTCACCCAGACCATGGTATAATTGCCAGTATTTATGCCTGAATGTTGTATTCAGACCATGGTGTTAATAACTGTACTGTCACTTTAAGAAGTCGCAGGCCTTGTGTCGTCATTTATGCGCTTCTTTCAGTCTGCGCTAGGCCAGCTGAGAGGAGGTAATGTATTATTTTGCATGTCAGTTTTAAACACTTATTTCGGTTTTTGGACGATGCAAACCTTGTTTTATGCATGTTTAAATGTTAGGTTTGAGATTGTGAACATGCAGTTAATGTGTCAATTGAATATAACCTTGTAAACAGACTTTTTGCAAGCTTTAAAGTAGACATGTTTCCACGTGCTAGTATACAGGTTTTCTGTATGTTTATCTGCTAACAGGAGCTTGAGATCTGTGTGCTGTGTGGAGGAGACTGCATGTAACAGAGCCTTATCCATATGTTTGTTGATTTGTACAGATATGTGTATAATGTTCATTATAATTCATCTGGCATAGTGTTTACATTGGTTGTATTAAGCATGTAAAAGAAATTACATTGAGCATTTTATAATTTATTTAATTCATTTTCACACTTTTATTTAAAAGTATTTTTGCTGATAATACTAAAAGTTTTATCAGTCGTGTATGTATGTGCAGTCTGCGCTAGGCTAGCTGAGAGGAGGAGCTTGAGATCTGTGTGCTGTGTGGAGGAGACTGCATGTGACAGAGCCTTATGTATTTTTTGTTGATTTGTACAGACAAAACCGCTGTTCTGCCTTCATTTAAAGAGCAACCAGCAGTTGGTCAAAACGGTATTTATTGTTTGAATTTCGTAATAAAAGTGACAGAATCTGAGAGCTGAGATTTTTTTTTTTATATATCATAAGTAACTAGGGTTGCCAACTTCAAAAAAGAAAAATGCGGGACAATCGTGGTTCTTTACAGGAAAATGCGGGACACTCAAAATATTTGTACTGTATCACATAGCCTATGTCATTTCAGGTCCGTATGTGTTTAAAATGTTCTCAGATATAAACACATTTGTTTTGCTTAACCTATTTATGTACAATTTAATTCTAAAACGAATTTTAAGGTCACACAAAAAAGTCACATACCATAGTTCAAAATAATAGCATTTATCTGAAATAGGAAGCTTTTGTAACATTATACACTACATTTGAAAGAAATTAAAGAAAGTGATAGCATACTTTTCCCTCAGGAAGATTTCATGTTTTCTTGCATTGGCTGGATGTTGGACTCATGAACAATAATCACGTTGTTTGAATTCACCAAAACGGATTTGCCGAAATTAAAACCCGGCCGGACAGTGCAAGGGATTTGCCGTTAGCGCGAGTTCGGAATCTCCGGATCGAACCGGGAGCGACCAGACAGCAGAGGATTCTGTTTGCAAATCAAACTATAATTTGTCCCAAAAGAATAATTAATTCTCAATTTAGAGTTTGTTATTCGTATGGTCTGATGCGCGTGAGTGGGTTGTGATTGGATGATGCGGTGTCGTGATCATTCTCAAGTGTCGTGGTGCGGTTTTATCAGTCAGTGGTTAGATCAGTGTAGCAGTCTATTTAATCGGGACAAGGGAGGTCCCGTACGGGACAAATAAATTAGACCCAAAATTCGGGACGTCCCGGCTAATTCGGGACAGTTGGCAACCCTATAAGTAACCTGCTCTGTCTAGTCTGTCGGTCTCCGTGTCCTCTTCAATAACGGTCGCCTTAAAAAACGTTTAAACTTACATTTAAATGTGTCTTTGTTTTGTTTTGAGTGTATGGTCAATAAGTAAAGGAATTAAAAATATGGGCACAAAACCTGTTTATCGCACCCCACTTGTCATGTCTCTATTCCCCACCAGTGGGCCGCGCCACCGTGGGCCACTTTGAGAAACGCTGAGCTAACTTAACAGCTAACTTAGCAATAGGGGTACCTCCGTTTGGTCAGGATTTTTCCTCTTTTTGGCTGGTGTCGACCAACAATGAAAAATCGTTGTCTGGCTGCCTTTCAGTGTCCTTTTCATCTTTCCATCCGTTAGCATGCACCGTCAGCTTTCTCCAACCATTCATCCCAGCGACTGCGCAAAATAGTGAACAAACTTGGTAGAGAAAGCGGGTTGGGTAATACCAAGTAGTCGGTGCGGTGGGAGGGGGGTACATTACAGATTATTTAAAATATGATACTATCTTTCTTGGTGGCAAATGAAATTAATAAAGAAAACGAACAAAAGCATTCATTCGGAATATATCATATTTATTTTAATCTGAATGATGTGATAATATTGGGGGGGTTATATTAGCTGGATCTGATTTTTGCACCCCCGTGCAAATTACGCGCATGATCTGAACACAAAAAGTGTGTGAATGGTTTTGGCAAGCACGTAAATATTGGCTCTCTTCTTCTTCTGTGTGACAAGCGAGTGTCAGATGTGTAAAGTTGCGCAGCGCCACCTTGTTTACCGAGGTATTTCTGTTTTTCAATAAGCGCCATCTACTGTCAGGGAGTGAATTTGCACGTTCACTTGGCACATTGCCATTGAACATCGCTTAGGTATGGACACAAAAAAGCGTCCAAAACGCCTTGAAAAATGTACTTTGATGGCATACGTCACAGCCATGTGGAGTCAGCGCTGTCTCAAGTCGGACAACATTTCTAACTGGCATGCCCTGCTCCAAGCCAGACACCGATCGATCTGCGCAGAGCTGCATGAAGTCGAACAAACCTATCCACTTGCTTCTAGGGGTGTCAAAATGTATCGTTTCTACGATGCATCGCGATGTGGACGAGGACGATTCGGTATCGGTTCAGTAATAGACCATAACCGATTATAATGTACTGACGCTTTTCTGACGTCATTTGTGGCATACACGCTTTGTCGCGGTAGCATACAATGACAGAGGAAGGAGAGACGCGAGTGCGAGAAAATACTTTAAAGCCGACATCTGGGCACATTTCGGCTTTTATGAACAACATGGTAAGCACGACCTGCAGAAGACACATGCTGAGTGTAAATCATGTCACGCACAAATAGAATATGCAGGAGGTAATTTCACAAACTTGATAAACCACGTTAGCCGTTTTCACCCCGAGCTGTTAACGCCTGGCAGAGTCTGACTGCTTTAGAGATGCGAGGATGAGCTCCAACGTCACCCGAATCCGCAGCCAAAAATAAATCATCCACCTGCCACCCCAATAACTTTCTCTGATTTTAAGTATCCGCACCCAATGTTCAAATTACAATTATTCTGTGTTGTTACGCGTGATTATAAATGGATGATCGTCACCTTCAACAGCGGATTCGGCGACGGTGGATATGCGCATATCTTTAATGGTAACATAATACACTGATGAATGAGTGCTGCTTTAAAATGAACATTCCTTTAAAACAAAATGTATTTGACAGATTTTCCTTTTCTTAATGGCATAAACAAGTTTTACTCCCTTGAAACTTGAACTGGAATGTCACTGTTTCTGTCACTGCGACTTCCTGAACAGGCGAGCACGTGCGCGCACAAGTAAAATTTAAAATTGAGGACGCGGTGCATAGCGATGCATCGTGATATCGAATTAAACTGAATCGATGACATGATAATCGCAATCAAACCGAACCGTGAGACCGGTGTACTGCCCTACAAAGGCAAAAGACCTTAAGTCGCTAGAGTGTGGAACTGAGAAAAATGACTTTAAAGATTTTTAGTTGTCCCGCCAAATTAATTATAGGTAGGACACTGGAAATCTGGCAAATAGATGTTTTAGTAATGGAAATAAATTATATACATAAAAAAATCTTGAGCTCAAACTTGACTTTTGACCACTATTTTAAAGTTACTGTACTCTGCCTTTGCATTGTCAGCAAAAAGTGAGAAGTCATGCCAAGGCAAAAGGCAGTAACTTCCACATTATCAATATTTAGTTGCTGATCACCATTAACAAAATCATTATAGTACACACCTGTATAAAATCTAGTGATCATGGCATTTATTTTGTATGATTTACAATTATTTATAGCCACCTACTTATTGCTATCCTGTGCTTTGGTTGCATTCTGATGGCATTATTAAAACATTTGACATGACAAAATACCTCCTATTAGTCCAGCGTTGACTCGACCGCGTTTAGGGCGGGGCTGAAGGCGAAGTTTTGGCACTCTGCCAGCTAGTTTGCCGTGCTTTAATTCTTGGTTGTATTCATCTGATACGGAAATGTGTAACGTTTTTCTGTCAACTCTGCATAATCCTTCGCGATCGATATCGCACGTTTGTCGATGGAGCAGACCTGTTCTGACCGCTCTGAGGACATCAGAAGTTAGATCGATCGCGACTGATGGCAGCTGTACATACAAGTACACAGGCTACACCGTAATTTTAATTTTAATTTTAATTAAAACAAAGGCAGATAACCGTACAATCTGGTAGGTAGCATTATTTGATTGAACACCGGCACAGTAACTTCATATTGACGCGCGGCTAAACAAAGGCAGAGCACCGTTAACTCGTAATTTGAGCGTTCCAAAACAAAGCCAAAGAGCGGTAACTGATGTTACGGTGTTCTGCCTTTGTTTCTCATGGGCTTTTGGAAGTTACTGTTAAGACAAATCATTATTTTCTCGAAAAAAAAAACGGAATTGATTCAAGATACTTATCCACATGATAAAGAAGGTCTTGAATGTGCCAAAAATATAAATAACTAATTTTCGACCAAAAACGAAGTTACGGTCTTTTGCCTTTGCACGGCAGTGTAGGTTCACACCCCTACTTGCTTCATTTCTAAATGAATCAGTCATTATGAACAAATCGTTTGAATGAATGATTCAATTAATCACTCATTTAGACATGGACTTGCCGCCACCTACTGGTGGTTTTATTTTCATGTTTATTTATCCATGACAGGCCCGTACCGAACAAAACAGACTCAGCTAAATATTGTTTCATTATTGTTATCAGAAAAATCCTAACAAATATCGAGATATAATTTAAAAAAAAAATATTGCACACCCCTAGGCAGTATTATATAAATGTTAATATTACATCAAATATTTGTCATTAATAGTGCCCTGAAAATAATCGTTGAAAGATCAATGTACCTCATTCATGCAATTAATTTATGAAAACACACCAGAATTATAATATTTTATAGCAGTTGTCTACTAGTACTTTCTGCTATTACATCAGGGCTCACTTTCATATTTCTCTCTTCAAATTATTTGTCTGTGCTGAAAATGAAATGAAACCTTTTCTTTGATTTCAGACCTGATGGAAGTGAAGGAGGAGAGTGGAGAACTGAGTGAAGTGAAGGAGGAACATCATGTCAAACCTGGAGAAAAACCTTTGAGTCGCTCAAAGATTAAAAATACACTTTTAAAGAAAGGAAGAGCCAAGAAATCTTTCACCTGCACTCAGTGTGGAAAGAGTTTCCCACGCAAACATAAACTTGAGTGTCACATGAGAGTTCACACTGGAGAGAAGCCGTTCACATGTGATCAGTGTGGGAAGAGATTCACACAATCATCAAACCTTAAGAGTCACATGAAAATCCACACTGGAGAAAAGCCACATATGTGTGTTCAGTGTGGAAACCGTTTCAGATGCAAAAGTAATCTTCATGATCACATGAGAGTTCACACCGGAGAGAAGCCGCTCACGTGTGATCAATGCGGCAAACAATTTCATGGATCATCAGACCTGAAGAGACACCTGACAGTTCATACGAAGGAGAAGCCACATTCATGTTCTGTGTGTGAAAAGAGTTTTTCACTGCAGCAATATTTACATGCACATCAGAAAATTCACACTGGTGTGAGAGAGTATGTGTGCTTTGAGTGTGAGAAGACTTTTATTACAGCGAGCCTTTTAAAACAACACCAGAGAATTCACACTGGAGAAAAACCTTACAAGTGTTCACACTGCGACAAGAGATTCAGTCATTTATCAAGTCTGAAAATACATGAGAGGATCCACACTGGAAAGAAGCTGCCCTCATGTGATCAGAGCGGATCTAGTTTCAGACACAAACCAACTCTTAGGCATCACACGAGAGTTCACACTGGGAAGAGGCGGGAGTCAGGTGTGAATCACAGCATTATTCATGATGTTTCATGCCCTCCGCATACAGCCATTCTAACATTAATGGCCTATTTTAACGAGTGCATAATCTAAAGCAAAAGGTCTTTAAATAACAAAAAATACTGCGCCATTTACTGTAGACCAGGTTTTTGTTGGTCAATGGCTCAGTCTATGTCAGTTTCCTAATAATAGAAACGCACCAACAATGCGCCTGAACACACCTCGTGTTCAGATCAACACACCTATGGGCGAACAAATGGATGAAAATGCATTTGCTATTTCAACAACGTGGAGCAGGACGTGAAAATGATAAATGCGTCGAGCTGAAACTAGCAAAAAACACTGTTATCCAAAATGGCTGCAGAGCTGAAAGTTTGTTTGAGCTGCACCCTCTACTCTACACACGTGAATTAGAGATGTGCGGATGGGCTATTATTTCATCCGCAACCGCATCCCAAAACTTATCATCCGCACCAACATTTTTTGACCAATTTTCAAAGCCACGCCCGCCCGCCATCCGCTGATTGTTTTAATGTCTATGGGCGATGCAAGGCGCTGCTGACGCGAGCCGCGAGGCTAGAAAGCTCTTGCCTGCTCTAGAAAGGAGACTGATCCAATGCAGCTAGACATGTGCCGGTATTCGGTAATGCGATAAATCGCGGTAATGAATATGCATGATATTGTTATCGCGGGCACTTCAAAATACCGCGAAAATATGAATAGAACGCGCATTAGCTTATTTTCCATCAACCACTTAAACAAACACTGCGTATATTCTGTGTAAAACACGTGCGCACTCTGATGTAAACAATCCCCACATGAAGCACATTGGCATGCGGCGCAGTGCGCACACTCTAGTCTAATGTAAACAATCCTCACATGGAGAAGAAGCATGGCGGAAGGAGGAACGCTGCCGACGATTTATCCCCCTTCTAAAAGCAGGGCTGTCAACTCTACACATTCAGCGCGAGACTCACGCAATTTACACTTTTCACACGTTCTCGCGCCACACATCCCTTTTCTCACGCAGAGAAAAATCGCGGAGCAAAAGAGGACACGGAGACCGACAGACTAGACCAGGGGTGGGCAACTTCGGTCCTGGAGGGCCACTGTCCTACAGAGTTTAGCTTCAACCCTAATCAAACACACCTGAACAAGCTAATCAAGGTCCTCAGGATTACTAGAAAATTACAGGCAGGTGATTTTTTCAGGGTTGGAGCTAAACTCTGTAGGACAGTGGCCCTCCAGGACCGAAGTTGCCCACCCCTGGACTAGACAGAGCAGGTTACTTTTGATATAAAAACAATTCTCAGCTCTCAGGTTCTGTCCATTTTATTACGAAATTCAGACAATAAATACCGTTTTGGTGCTTGTAAATGTGACGTGACCGATCGCTGTAGCGCCTCAGTTCAAGTAAACCGATCATCTGTTACCTCTTATTTAAAGATACAGTACAATTTACCAAAAGGTATATATGCCTCATACATAATATCGATCAATCAGTGTTTTTCAGCCACAGAAAGAGGTCAATAAAACTGCAGGTGAACAATTATGTCACAGAACGTTACATTTACCTCAGGAAAGCCATTTAATGACCAACACGTTCGTTGACTAGAAAAATAGCTATAGAGAGGAATATTTTGCTAAATATGTGCACTGCATTACATTTGTATTATATTTTTACTTGTGTCATAATTTTTATTATAATGAAAACCAAATTATATTTAATTAAATTTTTAACCTTTAATAATGCCAGCTGATAGGGTTCTCTGTATGTTTACAGCATTATGTAATATATTTTTTCTTGAGAAAAATTAACATGTAGGCTATCTACTGTAGCCTACCTAATATTTATCCAAAGAGTCAATATTGAATCAAGATTGAAATCTAATCCCAAGAATTGAATTGAAATCGTGAAAATTGTGTTAAATTCTGTTTAGTTACCAAATGTTTTGACAATCACAATTACACCTATTGTAATGCAAGTTGTTGTTTTTCTACCCCCCCCCCCCCCCCATATCCGTTTCTCTTGAGCAATTAAAATACCGTGATAATACCGTATACCGTGATAAAAGCTCAATCAATTAATCGCAGCATGGAAAATTTGATACCGGCACATGCCTAAATGCAGCAAAGATATTTAAAGGCTAAAGTGCCTACTAGTATAGCCTATTGGCTATGTTGTATGTACCCTCAGTATATCAGCAGTGAACTCCGTCTCCAATCAGCGCACAGGGACAAAAAATAAATAAATAGCCTAAATAAAATGCACATCGGCAAACCTGAGCTTACCTGACTAGATTACTGTACAATTTTATCTTTGTAATAAAAACCGGAATTTGGCACATAATTACAACATGCTGCTATTTAGCCTACTACTAATTAATGCCTATTGCACTTTATTATTATTTTTTGCAAAATGAAAGAGCGCTCGGATAAAATAAGTCATTCACATTATAGGCTGATTAACTCTACGCACTGTCATGTCAGCAAGCAAGCAAGCCCAGCCCAGTTGAGAAAAAGTAACATAATGCATTACTTTTCTTAAAAAGTAACAAAGTAACACAATTAGTTACTTTTTAAGGGAGTAACGCAACATTGTAATGCATGTTGAAACGTAATGCATTGTAATGCAGTTCACGACAGTGTCCTTAATCAAATATGTTTAATAGTTCTCATAGTTCAGAAACGTGTCAGTCTCAGAAACGTGTCTCAGAAAGTCTCAGAAACGTGATTTTTTGCTTATAATACCTTGAATATCAGACTGATCTCATGAAATGGCGTATGTATGACACGCCAATTCGTATTTCCATTTTTGGCGTGCTATCAACACGCATAATCGCTTTTCAGCGTGTTTATCAACGCCGTTGACTTAACGTTACATTACTGTATATATAAATATATATGACCTTACCCAACCCCGTCCCTAAACCTACCCGTCACTGGGGTTAATACCATTTATGAGTCTTCCCCTACCATCCTAGGAAAAAAAAATATTGCTCCCCAGATGTAGATATACATTTTGCTCCGTTTCGCTCGGACATTTAACGGCGTACACCAGGCACGGCGTCATGGTTGTCCATGGCCACCCCAAAAAAAAAAAAAAAAAAAAAAACGTAATATATTCAAATTTTGTCAAGAATTATAAAAAATCGTCAATAAGCTCATAATTTGTACTAAAATAGTCTAAATGTTTAGTTTTAAAAACAATTTAAAAAAGCTGGCTATGTCTATTTGGATGTTTCTGCGCAAGTTCAGCAGACAGTGAGGTTCGGGTTTGTTCCGATCAGAGCTCGTGAGTGGAGAGCGCATTTCTGAATATTCCGCTCCGCTCACTCATTCCGTAGCGTCGCTCGCTCAACCCAGAATGACCTGCTGGTTCGAAAATATGTGAAATAATGGCTGCCTCCGACAAAAAAATTTTTTTTCTAGTCGACTAGTAGTTGTTAATTTAAGCCATTCGTGGACAAATCGCCCCTTTATATTAATTTAATTACTTAGGCTATCCTACAGGATAATAAGCGTTATGACCGCACGCATAAAGCTTGCCACAAAGAACCGGTTAAAGTAATTATGAATGTGTCTAAATTAGCAAGGAGACATTTAATTGTTTAGTAATAAACTGGTGTTTTCTGTGTCGCTGCAAAGATGAAGTTGACAATGCGGACTCTCCATGAACGCCAGAGAGAAATGCACATTTCATATGGATTAGGCTACATAATCAGAGAGTAGCCTATTTATTTTGGTTTGAATATTTTCGTTTAAAAGTAGACATTTCAAGCTTTCTGTAATAGATAACCCATATTTCTCAAATCTGTGAGGCACAAGCTGAGTTTCGGCGCCCTCCAGTTCACGTGCAATGCAAGTGATCGTGCCGGCGCCTTATTACATTGTCTGCTGTATGTGCTTCTTATTTATTAAATACGGAAAATTGATTGATAAAACATTTATCAAAATTAAGATACAATTTATACAAAACGAAAATCTTTTAAAAAGAGTTTTCTATAAAACAAAACTTAATGAAGTCGTCAAAATCATTTTTTACCAAAAACAGCGCTGTTGCTAGGAGGGCGCCAGCGCCTCTGCCTCGCGAGTGGATGATAGCCCTGAAGACGCCTAGCAATGATATACCTTTAGTGGTAGTATACCTTTAGTTAAGTTATACCTTAATAGTCTTCGTAGCGCGCTATGAGACAATGTTACCGGAAAATGCAGCCCAGTATGATGCGTAATGGAGATTCCAAAGCGCTCTTCTTTGGTCAGAATCATGGAGAGCGATCGCGGATAGGTCTGTCCTATGCACCAAAACTTTTAACAATGCAACAAAATATTTAAAGAGCATCAAGCTATTAAAATCTATATTATGTATACGCACAGATAATATAACAGTAGGCTATATTAGTCAATATTTTTGCAGTATATATATCCAAGCAGTGATTGGATAACGTTTTTTTATTTTTTTTTATTTAACGTTTTTAATTTAAGGCCCACCCACAATTGGTCTGGCCCATCCAAAACTGGAATCCTGGCGCCGTGCCTGGCGTACACATACACGCGGAATCACTCTGACATTTAACAGCGTAGACATACACGCGGAAAATGACGGTTCGTTTCGACGTGAACATACACGCGGATAGCTCAAAATGTGTATAGATAACACGCCACTTGACTTGAAAGTGGCGTGTATGTTTACGCAAAGTCATGATGTCATGTTGTGAATATAATAATTTAAATATCAATGTACCTCATTCATGCAATTAATTTATGAAAACACACCAGAATTATCAATAATATTTGTATAGCAGTTGTCTATTTGTACTTTCTGCTATTACATTACTGCTCACTTTCATATTTGTCTCTTCGAATTATTTTGCTGAAAATGAAACCTTTTTCTTTCATTTCAGACCTGATGGAAGTAAAGGAGGAGAGTGAAGAACTGAGTGAAGTGAAGGAGGAGAGTGAAGAACTGAGTGAAGTGAAGGAGGAGAGTGAAGAACTGAGTGAAGGGAAGGAGAAACATCATGTCAAACCTGGAGAAAAACCTTTGAGTCGCTCAAAGACTAAAAATATATTTTTAAAGAAAGGAAGAGCCAAGAAATATTTCACTTGCACTCAGTGTGGAAACAGTTACACAGCCAAACATAATCTTGACATTCACATGAGAGTTCACACTGGAGAGAAGCCATTCACTTGTGATCAGTGCGGGAAGAGTTTCATACAAAAAACACATCTGACCGGACACATGAGGATCCACACTGGAGAAAAAACACACACATGTGATCAATGTGGGAAGAGTTTCGCACATTCAACATGCCTTAAGAGACACATGAAAATCCACACTGGAGAAAAGCCACATACGTGTGTTCAGTGTGGAAACCGTTTCACATACAAACATCATCTTGATGTTCACATGAGGATCCACACCGGAGAGAAGCCGTTCACGTGTGATCATTGCGGCAAAACATTTAATGAATCTTCAAGCCTGAAGAGACACCTGAAAGTTCATACGAAGGAGAAGCCACATTCATGTTCTGTGTGTGGAAAGTGTTTTTCACTGCTGCAAACTTTACATGCACATGAGAAAATACATACTTGAGGAGCCACACTGAAGAAAAACCCCACGTGTTTTCACTGCAGAACTAGTTTCAGACACAAATCATCTCTTAAACGTCACATGAGAGTTCACACTTGGAAGAAGCGGCTCAGGCTTTCGCTCTGAAATCACATTTGCTTCTCATTCTGAAGAAAGACCATATAACTGTGATCATTGCGGTAGACAGTTTCATTGGGCATCAGTCCTGAAGTAACACCTGAAGATTCACACAAAGGAGAAGATTAATTCGTAATATTACAGCAGAAAAGACACGGCAGTGTGTGTTTCAGTTTTAAGACTTTAGAAATTAGATAAATGCCAGGCAGTCTACTTGAGGCCCTGAGAGGACAAAGGACCTCTCTGGAAATTAACATTTGAACTCACCCTTGTGCACTATCGAGACAAAAGTCTCACCTCTGAATCATCCTAATCTACATTCCCTCTCCTCATCCCCCACTCCTTCTCTCTCATGCTAAGATCACCTGAATTCACCCAAAAATCCATAGGTTTAATGTGAATAATTATCATTGAGTATTATACATGTTTGGTATCATTTGAAATGTCTCAGTGCGACTGGTACAAATGTCTTTTTTCCAAATAAGTTAAACAAAAGGTAATAAGGTTTTTAAGAGTTTCGAGATAACTGGCACACAAGGTAGGGTACCAGGGTGACCAGATTTCTCAGAGTGGAATATGGGACAGACACAGAACCCACAGACCCACAACACCTACTGCACACATACAAGTATTTACACTTAATAATATTGTTAGCTATGTAAAAATAAATAAATGTAGACTTACATAAAATTGCAGATCAGTGGGAACAAGATGGTGCAATCATTCACTGTTGCCGTTTTGTGATTTTCACTGGAACCAATTTTTGCCAGCGTGCGTTTGTCTTTCAAGAGTTTATCATAAAATGCGGAGCAGTCCAGTCCGAAATTAATTCGTACGAAAAGCATTGCCTTCATTGTTGTTACACTCAGTCGAGATTTTTCATCCGTCCATGAACACGCTCCACAGGTGCAGATGTACCAGGCAGGTATAAAACAAACTCCACAGCCAAAGATAAGACTCCAAAGTTGAGTGACTTGCTCCCCATCTCACTAAACACGTCTGTCCATCTATCAGAAACAGCCACCTTGTTTTTGTTCCACTCAGTGATGTGACAAGTGACAATGTTTTTAGCACAGGCCCACTCATCAAAGACCATGGTTTCGTCAACCGATGTGAGAGCAGGTATTCTTGAGAAGAAGTTGCTGAGGCGGCTCTGAATGTCTCTTCATTCTCAGTAGGACCCACTCTAGTTCTTTTGTATTCTCCAGTGAGCAGCTCCAATTATCAAGGTAATCCACTGATGCTGAGTAAAAGCTTCTCACTGCACAATAAAAATCATCAGCTTTTATGTCACCAGCTTCAACAAGGGTGTCTAACTGTGTTTTGATGTCAGAGGGAATAAATTATTCTTCCAGCCTGGCCTGCAAGACATTTCTCAGATCATAAATGTGCAAAGCCACTGATATATTGTCTTGCTCAACTGTCTCCAGATGCACGATGGAAAGCTGCAGTTTGCTTAAGTGCAAATCCAAGCCAAAGTTTTGTGCAAGGGTTGCTGAATGTGTCTCTTAGAAACTTTGGGCACTTTTCTTGAGAAGGAAAGTATGCACGTAGACCATAAAAAAGGTGCAGAATTCGTTCAAGAGCTGGACCAAGAGAGAGGAAACATGTGCTACCATGCTGCAGTAATTTCTGATAGTCCAGCTGTACAAAGTCACAAAACTCCTTGAGCTCCTCTACGCGCACTGTATAGATATGAAAGTATTTGTATACCTTCACAGCAAAACACTCCAAATCAATCGGTAAGCAATTCACTGCTGTTTGCAGGGTATTGTGGATGATGTGTGCATTACAGCCAATGCCCAGAATATCCCTTCCTAGCTGCATTTGCAGCTTTCTCCAGATATTGCCTTTACCAGCTCTTTTAACACCGCCAAAGTTTGTGTTAGTGTTATCAGCACAAAGTGCAACTATTTTCTGAGCAAGGCCATGTTTTTCAATGACATGGGAAATGTAGGCACTTTGCAAATCCAATGTCTCACCTGGCAGAGATGAAAATTCAATTATCTTGACCTTTACACCCTCTAGTGGCTTGAAGTATCGCACAAGCACAGGGAACAATTTAATGTCTTTGTGGTTGGATGCATCTACAGTTAATGTGACAAAAGAGCACTTGTCCAAATCATGCTGGACTTCTTCCTCTGACAAAGGACCAAGAACGTTACATATTAGCTCAGCCTCCGTGAGCAATGGAAAAGCAAGCCCTGCAAATGTCACATCTTAATTTACTTGCCTCTGATAGTGACTCTCTTTTGAGAAATTGAAACTCTTTTTGAAGATCCTCGTTAAATGTACACGCACACTTCTTTGACATCTTTGCACCTGAGTCAAGCTTATCCGTGCTCTCGTCTCGTATACACTTAACTGTGACTTCGGATTATGCCTTCACTAACTGCAAGTTGATTGAGGGAATTGTGATTGGATGCAATTGTCCTTCTGCCTTCTCTTATTGGATGGATTTTTTTTTTTCCTCTAAAATATACTATGAGGTGATTTGCTTGTTTTATTAGGCTATTCCGTATGAGAGTACTCATGCTATCACTCAGGAAAAAAAAAAATAAAAAATTTGTTTTTATATATAATATATATATATATATATATATATTAATGATGAAATACGTGACAAAACATGATTTTTTCATTGGTCGGGACACTAAAATTAGACTTGAAATACGGGACTGTCCTGGGAAAAACAGGACGTCTGGTCACCCTAACACAAGGAGGGTTGGTCTCTAGGCAAATGGTGTCCTACACCCAAAAGGTGTCAACTCTGAATGTAAATTCCCATTGTTAACAGATGTTTCAATGTGAAAGAGGTTCTGTCTATAATGAAATGCAGCAAAGGGCTCTTGGCGATTCTGTACTTCAGATTAGCCCGCGAGACTGAGAGCGGCTGAGAATATCAGCCTCATTTATATCTTAATGTCGGGTTCGCATCTCTTATCTTTAATCCAGAGCTTTTGATGTTTTGTATTGATTATCTTTGAATTGATTATGTAATTGGCATGATACATTTACCTGACATAATAAATTGTTACATTTGATTATTCTTACTGACTTTGACATTATTTTCATTAAAGAGTTAAAAAGAATAGTCAAACATTCGCTCACTTTAAATGATGCACGGATATCATTAAAACTTTTTCATTTATGGAGTCAGATGGAATAACGAGAAAATGCATATGAGAAAATGTATTGAAATACTTTGCCACGAGAAAGGACAGTAACACGTAGAGACTTTCCCCGCTGGTCAGATGCCGGACTATGGGCCGATCGAGTTCGAGTTAACACAGTCAAGTCAAGTCACCTTCATTTAAAATAGCGCTTTTAACAATATAAATTGTTTCAAAGCAGTTTTACAGTGATAACAGGAAATTAAAGTAACAGATATTGTTTTGGCTTTACAGCAGCTCCAGAATAAAGTTATTGTTTAGCTAAAGTTAGTTCTGATTGATTCACTTCCATTGCAAAGATCATTAGTGTTACGGCCCTTAATCTAATTTAGCTTGTTTAAATCACACAACAGACAAGGACCGAACATATAAAAAATCACAGACGATTGGGTAGCATTTCTGACATCAACCACGCCATAAGCTTTAATGAAAAGATAATAAAGCATCTCAGAAGATGGACAAACAATAATCATAAATTAACAACACAGGTAGGGCAGCTACAAGAAAACAGGAACCCTTAACTACACCTATTGTTCCAGGAGAGATCTTACCTAGCTCCCGAAAAGAACTGTAACGGGTGAATCTTCCGGGCTGCTTACCTTCGCTGTACTAAATAAATAACAAAAAGTTTACTAATAAAATAACACCACTACCTGGTAACATTATGCATGCCTTCGATGACACGATTAACTAATCTCTGAAAGGTTGCCGGGGCGTTTCGTAAACCGAAAGCCATTACTTTGTAATGTAGAAAATGATCTGGTGTCACGAACGCACTGATTTCTTTCGCACAATCTGACAAAGGCACCTGCCAGTAACCTTTAAGCAGATCGATTTTAGTGATGAACGCAGCATGTCCAACATGATCCACGCAGTCTTCCAAACGAGGCAATGGATAACTATCTGGTTTTGTTACAGCATTGACGCGTCTAAAGTCAGTACAAAAACTAAATGTGCTATCAGTCTTTTTAACCAGCAAAGTTAGACAAGTTTTTTTTTTTTTCTGTCTGTCGTCAAAATAACATAGTCAAGCTCACTCACCTTTTCTTTCACTTGGTAGGGACCATAATAACGAGCCTGCAATGCAGACCCAGGCACTGGCATTAGCACTAGCACCTTGTCACCAGAAGCGAAGCTACGAAGTCTAGCATGACGATCAAAACGCTTTTTCATTCGTTGCTGTGAAATCTCCAAGTTTTCTCTGGCCAACTCACATGCACGGCGCAACTTGAAACGAAATTCTGAGCCACGGACAGTATGCCCGAACACTAACTCGGCCTGACTAAAGCCCAACGACTCCTGCACTACCTCCCTCACTGCGAACATAACCATAGGCACTCGCAGCGCTTCTGTGTTGTACGTCACACGCATCACACACATGACCAGCATCGGCCAATAGTGAGCCTACATGGTGACGTGCAACACAGACAGCTGCGCTAAAACACTACGTGAACTAACTCGAGACCATGAGAGAAGGAAATGAATAGTGGAATAAAGTCGTTATTTTTGTTTGTTTTTTGCGCACAAAAAGTATTCTCGTCGCTTGATAAACTTAAGATTGAGCCACTGTAGTCACTTGGACTATATTAACGATCTCTTAATAACTTTTCTTGGCCAGCAAGTTTCAATCACTTAGAAGCCTATGGAGGAGGGAGCCAGCTCTCAGATTTCATCAAAAATATCTTAATTTGTGTTCCGAAGATGAATGAAGGTCTTACGGGGTTGGAACAACATGAGGGTGAGTAATTACTGACAGAATTTTCATTTTGGGGTGAACTAACTCTTTAATAGGGTGATTTACAGGTTCTCGACTGGACCAAAGATTTTATGTGGGCTCAATAACCAAGGAAACACTCAAATACCCAAAATTAGTCAGATGCAAATGTAACAATTTTATTTTTGTACTATCATAGTATTAAAACAGCAGGTTGATGCAATCATGACCATGTATTTGAAATGAATGATAATCAGCAATAAGTTAGATTAGAGATTATAATCATTATAATACTACATTATAATATTATTCAGCAAGTGGTTTCAAAGGTTGTTAAATACATACATTAAATCAGTTCATGTGATCACCTAACATGCATAATTTTATTGCACAGCAAACCTCAAAGCCATATAAATATTAATGTAGGTTTAGGAAGGATGGTTGGAAAACAAGCATATGTGGAGAAGTAGAAACTGTGAGCCATGCACTAATGGACTGTTTATGTCATCGTACAGAAAGAAATCTCATGTACTCAGAGCTGTCAGAAGATTAATTTCAAGTTATTTATTAAAAATCAGTTCTTTGTATTAAGGACGACGAGACCACAAAACTTGTTATTGACTTTTTGCACCGGACTAGACTATATATTAGGATATAATCTGCTAAATCTATTAATTCTTCAAATGAACTGAGGAAGGCAGCAATACGCCATTGTATACGCCAAATACCAAAAGAAGAAGAAGAAGGTGAGGAGAGCAGTTCACGTTATCTGACACACCCCTATGCAGTATTGTATAAATGTGAATATTAGATCATTGTCATATTTAATCACTTCAGAAACGGGATTTGTGCCTATAATGCCTTGAAAATAATAATTGAAATATCAATGTACCTAATTCATGCAATTAATTTATGAAAACACACCAGAATTATGATATTTTATACAATAATCGTGATATTCAAAGCATGAAATATTGACATCATGTTAATTTAGAGTGTGACAATATACTGGTATTGTTGATAACCACAATGTTTAAAATGAACAGGACTCTTATGATAACATGACGCGTAATTACTCCAGCGCCAGTACCTGGTTGACCTCTCAGGTGGCTGTATTGCACCTATACCTATCAAATAAGAAGACGACGCAGCGCACGCCCGCGCAGCTAATCTGAGAAGAATGTCGTCTGAGCGAGAGAGTGAAACACTCTGTCCACACCCGAAAAAATTAAGCTCACAACATCTCCTAAAGAAACCATCTCCTTAAAGGGGGTCGCGCACGAGAAGCGCACGTCTTTAAAATTCGAACGCATTATTTTCTATGAGTGTACACACACTGGCGGAATGTTAATTACATTAATTCACAGAAATCAGCTGCTTGAATGAGAATTGCTGATGTTATCTGATTTTCAGGTGAGATTCTCAATTCATTCAGTTAACGGATGCTCTGAGGTAAAGTGTTCAGATCGCAGACTCAGCAACTATTGTATTTAATTGTACAATACAATCATAACATAGTACAGACAGGCATTATCTTCATTTCATAATGTTCTTAGACATAACAATATTGCTGGCCATAAACTGAGAAAGTGCGTGTCTGTGTGCGATACCTCGAGTTGTCCTAGACGCGTCTACAACACGCGCTTTTGCACCTCCTGCTGGTGAGGTCGACTAACAGCAGATGAAAAGTATGCTCGGTAATCTACTGCTTTTCCTGCAGTTCCTGGACGTCAATGTTGAATTTACTGTCGAATTTGAACCACTGAATTTGTGGAAGCGAATTTGCAAAGCGAAATAAAATGGACCGAAAATTGCCTGTTGAATATTATAGGTTGTATTTTTAAACAGTTTGAATATTTTGGAAGTGAAATATGAAAGGTGAATATGGATTATTGAATTTTTAATAATGAAAATGTGTTTGAAATATTTTTAATTGAAATATTCACTGCTTAAATATTCAACCATGTTGAATTTCAGCCCATAAAAATGCAAGCCCTAAAAATACAATGCATTAAAATGCAAGCATGGTTAATGCAATGCCTATTTTTTTCAAGTAGTGCAATTCAACAGGCTTTTTATTTCGAAAACATTTGACATTATTTTACTTCCATAATTTTTTCTGGCGTCTTCCTACTGAAATAAACATTTAGTGCAGCAGCAGCGAGCATGAGGAGAATATGTTGAGTTCATTCAGACCTGAGCGATTTTGTGTTTGTTTGTGTGATTGTCTCGATGTTTGTGTGAGAACTGTTAGAATGTCAAGTCGAGTTAAAGTGGTCATATAATGTAATTTTTGTACAAGCTAATATGATTATTTAGGGTCTAAATTAAAAGTTTGTAATATACTTTAATTAAAAATTATCATTAGTATTGTAAGAAAACACTCATTTTACCTGGTCAAAAACAGCTCTGTTTTCAGCACGCCGTTTAAGTGCATGTGTCTTTAAATGATAATGAGCTTTGCTCACCCCGCCCCTCTGTTCTGTGCGTACACCGTTTTTAATAATAACACAATAACCATAATGCGTTGTTCATTATAAACGTGGGTTTATGAATTATATTGAGAACGTCGTACATAGAAAACATGCCGTAATGTACCCTGAGTGTAAACAGCCGCATTCATCGTGAAGCGTGCAGCAAGCGATTTGCAAAGATTAATATACATATTAATATAAAGGTTAATAAAACGTTACACTCACTTCTTCTTCTGGAGGTTCAGCAGGAACACGAATCGTTGGTACGGATCCTATTTTCAGGAGCAGCTTCTTAGCAAAACCAGCTTTATATTGACCTCATTTGTAAAGCAGTCTGCTGTGTGAAATGATTCGCGCAAACATGAAAGCATTGACGTTGATCGTGGGGAATTTTTCCCTTCGAAAACAAACTCAGCCACTGCGTCTTCAGCGGTTCGGATTTAGGAACATCAAAATGACTGCTGTGTTCGTTATTACACCCAAGAACAGAACAAAACAATCGCTTAGACGCCATTCTGCTCATAGACAGTGCTCCAGTATCAACAATAACCGCGCCAATGATTGCCAGCCCCTTACGAAAGAAAAATATATTTACCAATATATTACATGAAATATATTGTAATATATTGTAATATATTATTTTTCCTTTCTATTTTCCGATATATTATATATTAGAATACATGGAATAATATATTTGTGATACATATATTATACAATATATTATATATTCATGTAATATATTGCAATATATTGCAAAATATACAAATGATTGCCGCTTTCAATATATTTCAATATATTGAACATGAATGTATAATATGTTTATATATCCCAAAATATATGCAATATTATATTTATAAATATACACCATAATGTATTTAGATTTATATGGGAAAATGTAATATATGGTAATATATGTAAAGATATAGTGTCACATATATGTTTAATATATGGTAGAATATATTTAAAATATATGTAAAATTATATGGAAATATATACATGAAATATATGTACAGATGTGTGTTCAATATATTGTGGAATACATTTTAAATATATGTAATATTATATGAAAACATATGTACATATATATTGTAAAATATATACACAATATATGTGTACATATATGAGAACATGCCGAACAATGTATGTACATATATGGTGATATATACAGTATATGTACATGTAACATCTAAAATAGGAATACTTAATAAATATTCAACCTGCAATATATGTGCAAACCTTTATACAACATATTAACAGACTAATGGGTCATCTATCAAAAGCCACCTTTATTTTCTTTTAATCAGGCACAGATACTAAACCCAATTTGAGGTAGAGAGCTACACAGGCCTTGCATATGGTCAGACAAAGGAAATGTGATTGAACTCTACATTTCTTAACAGTAAAACAGTTTTAAAGAGTGCCACTGAACAGAAAATATACAAAACATAAATAATAATTTAAAGCAATTTCAATGACCAATGTCTATTTCAAACCTTCAGCAGTGCTGTTATAAAATATAAATAAAATATCTATAACAAAATGCAAAAATAATTATGAATAAATAAAATATACAAACATTCATGGAACTGTGGAAAAGCAAAGAAATAAATTGTCAAAAGAACAGTCCGTTATCCTGGTTAGGAGTCCATCTTGGTTCTTCGCTGATTTAAACGACTTATGTTTTTTTAAACGACCACGCTTTTGCACTTCACCTGGTGTCTTAGCTCGCAGATTCTACTGTTGATGGATTTTCTGACATCAGCTTCCTTGGCCGTTGGAAACTGGTTTACAACAGCATCTGTGGAACAGAACAATGATTACTCTCCCGCTCCTCACTCCTCCTGCTGCCCCTCTGGTTCGCGAAAATCTCGACCCCCTCCCCCCGTCTGGCAGAGATGCAATCAAAACTGGAAAGCACCAGCTCTGAAAACTATTTACCTTGCAAAGTTTGAAGTTTCCTCGGGTCGAGAGCCTGCCGACGATCAGCAGAGGGATCCAGCTTGCTGACTCCTCCTTTCAGGTTGGGCTTGAGGAGGACATCCACACTGAAGAGCCCCATCAGTAGCACCCGTGCCATCCCATTGGGGGTGGTACAAGCTTTTGCAGTCTCCCAACAATGTGACGAGACAGTGACGGTTCCATCATTCCCTATTTTCACCTTTTGTAAACAAATAAACAAAATTAATAAAAAAATAAATAAGAGCATAAGCAAAGAAATAAACAAGGAAAATCACCACAAGCAATAGAATGCAACGAAGGGCAAAAACAAAGGTAATTGCCACAAGCAATAGAATGGCAAAAATGGTTTAAGTTTTAATGTTTGTTCGAAATTTACTAATTAATAAATACTTACTTGTGAAGGTCTGCAAGGTGTGCAAAGTGACGTTTCACCTGGGCCGTCACTCTCAGCATCAGGGTCATCAACATCTTTGTTGGTGGTGTTGTTAATGGAAACAACCTTTCTCACATCCACCAACAACGCTGGAATTTCTAAGAAAAGGTGCTACAAGATTATACAGACAGCAACCATAGAAGCCAATATGTGCCTGAAAACCACATCTCCAGTTTTCTAATATTAACCCATTTAGAGCTGAACTTGTCCAAGAAGCTACAAATCAATTGACTTATTAACATAAACGCATAGAAACAGGAACAAGTGAAAGGACTGACACTGACCTCCATGAATGTACAGTATATCATTCTTGTTTGCACACATGGCTCATTAGACAGTAGCAATCAGTATAATGATACAGACTGTTGACTAGGGCTGTAATCTCCCAGTCGATTAGTCAATTCTGATTGGTCGATTTTTTGCCGCGTTCATTCATTTCATCAGCACTAATTGCTAATGGGGGTGTTTTCAGAGCACCCCTGTTTCACAGGTAAGAGTCTGTCTTCAGAACACCCCCCTTGTTTTCACTTCTTTTGGATAAGCCCAACCCACTGGAGAAGAGCGACAGATTGAAGAAAGTAGGCTACTAGAAGGTTTGCTGTACACCTTTATTACTTGATCTGGTTTGTTTAATAAACATTCTTTTTTTATTATAGTGGACGTGCCTTTTGTGTTTAAGAGTAAAAGCTTTAAGTTAATAGTCTATTCGTGTCTCAGCCACAAAGCTGAGCTCCTATGTTCAGCCTCTGGCTGAAATTATAGTGTCTGTCAGTTATTATAATACATATATGACAAAAACAATTGTCTAAATTATGTTGCATATTCCTCAAAAGTTCTTGTGATATCACTAGTTGACAACATAGTAGCCTACTATTTTCGGAAATCATAGGCTCTGATATTGCGCAGGTGCACGTGATGCAGACGTCAGAGCCGACTCGTGTGTCAGACTCATTTCAGTGCAAAATAATGAGGTCAAAAACGATTTAATATACTGCAAATAGCCTACTAGTTTTTTATGTTTATTTATAATTCATTTAAGCGGACAACAAGGCTACCAATTACTGCGCACAGTGCGCATCTAATTAATTTAACGTTTTTTTTTCTTAACGTAATTTTTAGTCGATTTTTAGTTGCAAATTTCAGGCCTTCAGTCGACCAAGATTTTCTTTGGTTGATTACAGCCCTACTGTTGACCGATGGTTGTTACTTGTTACTTGAACAATCACATGGAACAAATTGCAACCTCATTTCCTGCTTATACCTGTGTAAGTGAGTGACAAATATGTTTCTTCAAGGGTCAATTCCTCAGATTTCCCACATTCTCAAAACCCACCTTTTTAGACTTGCTTTCCCCTCCTAATTTTAATTCTTCGTCATTTTAATTCCAGTGATATTGGTTCATTAAGTTCTTAGTATTTTAAATAGTTATTTCTTAATAAAGTTTGTTTCTTTCTTTCTTTTGTGAAGCGTCTTTGAGTATTTTGAAAAGCGCTATGTAAATCTGAGGAATTATTATTATTTTTTTGATTCTTCAAACATGCTCTGAAAATGTATGCGGCCAACCTATCTGACCACATAGGTGGGCAGCGAATGCCTTCTAGATTTAGAAAGCGTATTTAGAATCACTTTCAGGTCTAAATGGATTAATACCATTTGATATAGAGTAATATTTGATGATTTAATACTCAATACTTGCCTTTAACTGCCATGTTCCGCAGTTTGGTGTTTTCTTTCTGTAAGGCCTTGATCTGGCTCTGCGGGTCTCTGGTAAGGTCATTGTTTTCCTGGCTTGACGATTCTGCTCTGAACTGACTGTCCTCTGAGAGTAGTTCCGCCTGTCTTTGTGCAGCAACCTTGGCCTTTTTCTATAGGGCAAAGATGTTCATTTGTAATATTTAATCATGGATAATCCAATACACAAATGATCCCTAATGTGATATCAATCTTTGCTGTTTAATTACCTGTTTTGGATTTCCATAGCCAGAGTTTTTGTTGCCAATACTGGTATCTTCATCACCAAAGTCTAGGCATTTTGCTTTTCTCACCCTCTTGCCCGGCATGTTATCTGGATAGAGTTCCCGCTCAGCAGCTCTGAGTGTAAAGAGTGTAGCCTCTTTTTCTACATTCATATAGAAGGATAGATTTTCTTAATGCCAATAATCAACACCATACAATGAATAATTATAAATACTACAGAATAAATAAAAAATAATTATGTGTCCCATTTTCAGACTTCTTTAAAGAAGTAGTGCCATGAATTGATTTGTTTTTTTAATTATGTATGTGTCTATGGATAGAATTGATTTTAGTCCTGTAAACCACTTGGCCAATGGACCTTGCAGTGATATACTATAGTGATCAACAAACTTAACACTTACTGTATTTAAAAAAAAAAAAAAATGTTCCTTTGTACATAATCTTGAAGGTAGGGTAAGTGATTTTCTTTTGTTAAAATAATTGTTAAATAGCTTTATAGAGTTCATTAGAGTTCAGTAACAGGAGTTGTTTGTTTAGTAACAGGAGTCTCCATGTCTCTCTAGATCTTTATTAAACAGAAAATGCATTTTCAGTTTAGTTTCAGTTCCAATTTTGTCCAACCAGGAGAGAGAATTCACACAGGTTACAGATTAAACAATTTAAATGGGAAGTGATGACATAAAGAATTGAGCTGACAAAATTAGAACTGAAACATCATAAAATTAAAGCTAATATTGGGCTGACATTTGTCACCTACCTGAAAAAATATTTTCTGTTTATTAAAGAGCTGGAGAGACATGGAGACTCCTGTTACTGAACAAACACTCTTTAGCAATGATTACTATCAGAATATAGCCTTTTAACTTTTTTTTGTTTTAAATGGCTCATGCTGTAATTACTTTTTAGCAAGTTCGACCTCTAGAATTTAATTGTATGCAATTTTATCTGCAGGGTGCAGTTAGTGTGGAACTTTAACAACCTCAAGCTTTAATGAATATGCATCTCTCAGTGCAATAGTCAGATGTGACTCTGTTGTAATAGTTTAAGTGTAAAACAGCATGCACTTACTTTTCGTGTTAATACTTTGTGTGTTTCCACATCATACACTGTAAAAAAAAATCCTAATTTTACAGAAAATAACTGTGATTTTTTGACGATCATTTTCTTTCATTTTAAATTGTACTCAAAACACTGTAAAATTACAAAAAATTTCTGTAAAATAAAAATTCAGCTGTTATTTTAGGTATTGTGACATTAATGACAAATTACAGTAATTCACACTTTTTATACAGAACATTTGTTGTATTTTTCATACAGTATTTTTTCTGTTTTCTTAAATTACATAAAAATGTATGTAAAATTACAAATATAATCTGTAATTTAACAGAAAGAAAACAGTTAAATGATAAAATGGTCAAATGACTGTCAGCTCCCCAAAAAACTGTAAAACATCCTAAATTAAATAAACTGAAAAACACTGTTATTTTACAGGTATTTCCTGAATAATCACGATCAAAAACCTTCATTGTAAAAAAAATCGTAAAAAAGGGTCAAATGACTGGCAGCTGCGGCTGCCAAACAAAAACCTTAAAATTAAAGTCAAATATGGTAATTTAAATAAACCGAAAAAGCACTGTTATTTCACAGGTATTTCCTGCATTATTATAATCAAATACCTTCATTGTAAAAAAATCGTAAAAAAAGGTCAAATGACTGGCAGCTGCGGCTGCCAAACAAAAACCCTAAAATTAAAGTAAAATATGCTAATTTAAATAAATTGTAAAACTTTAAAATAAATTTGATGTCACCATGATTGAGATTAGTGTCTGCTTTAGTTGGGCTCATGACTTCAATTTTTAACTTACGTTTTTCTTTGGTTGCTTTAACTGTGTGTTTCATGCACATTTGTTATAGCAATAAATGCTGGAGAAAATTTCAGATGATTTTGGTCATTCTTTGATGATGTCATCATATGATGGCTTGATTCTCTGATATGACAGTCAAAATATGAATATATTAGCTTAGATTACATGTAGATAGAATTTAGCTTTATACAAAGGCTATAGTGTCATAATTTCTCACATGCATATAATTTTTTTAAATCGTAATAATTCAGGAAATAGCTGTAAAATAACAGTGTTTTTCTGTAAAACATTTAAGGAAAATTTCTGTAAAAGTTTTTTGCACTTCTAAAATAGGATATTTTACTTTATTTTTACGGTTTTTGTTTGACAGCCGCAGCTGACAGCTTTAAAATAAATTTGATGTCACCATGATTGAGATCAGTGTCTGCTTTAGTTGGGCTCATGACCCGTGAGTTTTTAACTTTAGTTTTCTCATGCTGCTTTAACTGTGTATTTAATACACATTTATTATAGCAATAAATGCAGGAGAAATATCAGATGATCTTGATCATTCATCAGTGATGTTACAGTCATCGTGATGATCTGATTGACTGATATGACAGCCAAATCTCTGAATATATTAGTTTAGATTGCATAATATGTAGATGGAATTTAGCTTTATACAAAGTCTATAATGTCATAATTTCTCATATGATCCTTGGCAACAATATTGTAATAATCTGAAATTTAAAAAGATATATATTATATGGAAAAAAAAAAAAAAAAAATTTTTTTGTAGTATAGACATCAAGAATCAACATATGAATCTCAACAATGGTGACAACCAACAAAGCCTTTTTGTGACTTTATAGTAATTCAGATTTTTTTTCGTTGTCACCATTGTTGTGATTCATACGCTGATTATTGATGTCTGAGTGAGTCTATATAATCCTGTCAAAACATTTTCTGTATAATGACTTCATAAAATCTGAGTATCACAGCACTGCAGATCTTCTATAGCTGTTTTTTCATGCATAAATGAACTAATATTTAATTACATAATCAGATTTACACTTCAGGTGGTATCAATGAAGCAGGACACTACATGATGACTATTATCACTAAAAAGAGACCAACATCATCTAATCTGAGTTTCTCTTGGATTCCTACCATAACATGCATCAAAGACACACAGTTAAAGCAGCCAGAGAAAAACTTAAGTAAAACACTAAAAGGTCAAGAGCCCAACTAAAACAAACACTAATCTCCATCATGGTGACATCAAACTTTATTCTTTTCAATAAAACTTCAACTTCTAAACCTCTGTTAATTCTCAATAAGAATGTTAGTATGAAAGAAATAAAGTCTGGATTGTAATAAGTGAAGATGCTGAGATCCTGATAGTTTTTAATGTTCTGTTTGGGTTTAAAGTGTTTCTGTATGGTGTGTTTTGTGTGTCACCATTGTGTTGAAGAGTAGAGCCTGAGCTTCAGTCCAGGATGAGCAGAGAAACACTGATGAAATGCTGCATGTTGCTTTATTTAACAGACAGTAACTGTGTAGTTACTGATGTAGTGACGTATAGTCACAGCAAATCATGCATATAATTAACTGCATGTTTTTCAGTAAAAAATCAGAAAAAATGTGAATTAACTGTGTTTTAACTGTGTATTTCTGTTAAAAAAGATTAATGAAGATTTCTGTAAAAGTATTTTGCACTTATTTAAATTAGGATATTTTACATTAATTTTACGGTTTTTGTATGGTAGCCATTACTGACAGTCATTTGACTGTTTTTTATGGGATTTTTTTACAATGAAGGTGTTTGATCGTAATAATTCAGGAAATAGCTGTAAAATAACACTGTTTTTCCGTAAAACATTTAAGGAAAATTTCTGTAAAAGTTTTTTGCACTTAATTTAAATTAGGATATTTTACTTTATTTTTACGGTTTTTGTTTGGCAGCCGTAGCTGACAGTCAATGACCGTTTTTTTACGATTTTATTTTTTACAGTGTAGATAGAGGGAAAGTTGCACTAAAACGAAGTATCAATTTAGTAAAACATTCTCAAACAGAAAGACTATCACTTAAATTCTTAATTTCATTTATTTCTATAAACACTGAATGTTGACAGCTCTCAAATAAATGTCTTCACCTAAAACACGTACAGTCCAACATATAAAATGTGAAACAGTGTCGTCTGCTGTCTGAACAAGATGACTAAATCTAGTGGAGTAATAATTTTTTTCGATTTCGATTCTAATCACGATTTTGACACAAACAGACATGCTTTACAGTTTTAAAGCATTCTGTGTGAATTTGAAACATATTTCCAAAGGAAACCAATTAGAACTAGCACGTCTCTAGAACAGACATATGGCCAAAATAAATAAAGATATAGCTGGAATGCACAGATACTTTTGAGCAAGCTTGCTCAATCTTGGGAAGTTAATTTGATATAGTTTCCACCATTGAAGAGGATCTTCCTCACTGTCGATAGAGGGAGTAAGCAGGTAGCTGTTCATCTCAGAGGCAATGGCATCTTCAAGCTGCAGAGATGCTGGCATGGCTGAGACAGTCTTAAAAAAGCTTCCCAGAGACTTCTTTGTTTTTTTTGCTGATGAAGGTAGATCTGTGTCTACATTCTGTCTCTCTGTGGTGCTCTCAGAATTCACTGCATCCTATGAGAACAAACACAACAGACAACAGAAAAATATTAAACCATAATTATACATATTGACCCGTGACACTACCAGTCAATTTACCCATACACCAACTCACCTTGGCCTTGATGTTTGGAAGTTTGTCTACAGCAATGTAATTTGTCTTGAATCTTGGATCTAGGAATGACGCCATATCCAGCAGTTCTTGGGTATCTTCATCATCATAATTTTTATTAATGTACTCAAGAACATTGGATTTTATTGCGTTGGTCAGGTCAGAATCCTCATCATTCACAGCCAGTATCTTTGTGTTGAACAGATGAAGAACTGGCTTCAGATATAAAACGCTGACATAGTCCTCGCCAGACAGGGCATCTGTAAACTCCTGCAGGGGTTTCAGTGCCTTGCTCACAGATTCAAGAACATCTGTGTCCTGCCATTGTGGAACCAGGTGTCTTGTTTTGCGATCAGCTAAAAGGACCTGAGACAGAGCCTTCTGTTGTTCCAAAACTCGTTCTATCATCCGTTGCCTTGAGCCCCACCTTGTTGGACACTCTGTTAAGAGTGCATGCTTTGGAAGATGAAGTTCTTCTTGGACTTCAGTTAATGCCACCTTCTTCTTCCAACTATGAGAAAAATGCCCAACCAACTTTTTGAACAAACCTGTGGCTCTGGAAATGTGAGAGTCATCCTTAACTGCATTTTCTAAAATAAATAAATAAGACAAAGTGCATTTAAATAAAAAGCATTATCATTTAAATGAAAAACATCTTATACTGTACCAAACCTTTAAATAAGAGAAAACTAATAATGATTACAATACTGATTACATTACTAATGATGATTGCAATTCAGTGTTTTCCACAGACCTGCACTATATTTGTTGCGGCATATATTAGCAAATTATAATTTAATTTAATTTAATTAAAAACACTGCAATTATATAGGGCTGTGTAGAATATAATAGCAACTGAACACGCCGGAACATGTTCCGTCACCTCCGAATTTTGTTTTGTAGAAAACCTTTCTTTAAAGTGAATTTCGTTTTGTATAAATTGTATCTTAATTTTAACAAATTTTTCATCAACCAATTGCCTGGATTTAATGAATAAGAAATATAACAGACAACAATGGAAGCGCCCACGGGGTCACTTGCACTACACGTTAACTGGAGTGCATCTCATCCTAACTTAACCAAACTCAGTGTATGCCTCACACAGACATGAGAAATACATCAAATACACAAAGCTTGAAATGTCTTTAAACAAAAAAATTAAAAAAGAAAAAAGAAAAAGGCTACTCTCTGATTATGTAATCCACTGAATAGCACCACATACTCTAGTAGTCTGAACATGGATCCTATTTCAATAACTTAATTACAATTTTAAAAGCTGTTACAATGACTAAAGATTTCTAAAAATATATACATTTTATATATGACAAACGAAAACAAGCAGGACAAATTATCAGATGACTACTGATTTTCCATTAATACACTACATTTTCATATTTTAAACGAAACAGTATATCTAATGAAACTTACCGATTGCAAGAGGCAGTCTATGTCCAAAGCATTGTAATCTTCTCCATTTGTTTAGAGCGACAGCCTTCACAATGTTCCTCACAAAGTCCCCAGGAAGCCAGAGCATCTCTCAAACCCTGAGACAGATTCTCTCCAGTGTGGTCATCAAGGAAATATGACGTTTGGAAGCATCGGCTTTTCATTTCGAAATCGTCATTAATAAAGTGCACCGTTAAACTTAAATAAGGCTCCGATGTTCTGCTTGACCACATATCTGAAGTAGTTGTGTAGTATTTCACTTGTTTTAAGTCCAATTCAACACTGGCCTTGAATTTAGAATACATCTCAGGGATGGCAACTCTTGAAAAATAACTTTGCGATGACAGTTGATATCTCTTATCAAGGGTCTGAATCATTTTATGGAAGCTGGCTTTACTGACGATATTTGCGGGCTTCATATCTTTGCATAAATGGTACGTGACAGCGTCGGTTATTTCTTTATGCCTTTTTGAACTTCTGTTGTATGGTGTGCAGCTCGCAAATGCCTGTATTATCGATTTTTGTTCCGAATGAGTTTGGGATGTACTTTGGTTCGTGTCCAGGGATTTTTTTTGCCATGCATTGGTTATAAAGCTCTGTGTGGCGCTGCCTCAGGTGTTGAAAAAGATTGGTTGTGTTACCCTGTTTTGCCGCAATGACAGATTGACAGGTCTTGCAAATTACCTGACTCTGTGATAAATCATCTCTCCTGTATCCAAAGTAATCCCACACCACAGATGTTGATTTTTTATCTTTCCTGAACTCATTTTCCCTGTTTCTGTAGAATATCTGTCGTTATGCCCGGTCTGTTCTGTTCTCGCGCTCAATTTAGGGGCGCTACATTCTGATTGGTACGGATAGCATACTGGGAGGTTGGAGCCGGGAGTGCGGAAAAAATAGTGCTATGAAGCGATTTAGAAATCGTGCATGCTCAAATCGCGATTTTATTACGATTTCAATTAATCGCACAGCCCTAGTGAGTATTCCCAGGGAGAACCTCCACAACCATCTGACAAAGACAAGACGAAGTGACAAACAATATATAGGACATCCTCATTCAGAACAGCTGGCGCTGATCGGCTCATCAGCGGAGATAACGAGCCGTGCTGATGAGCCGTGCCCATTCACACAACACGCACACACATAGCGAGGGCGAGTCAATGAATCCATGAACCGAATTCGTTTACCGAATAAGTAGGCTCCCCATCTACAAGTCGCGACGGGGGAGGGAACCGGGGCAGGCGGGTTAAGACGAGAATGAAACACGGTTTTATTTTAGATACATGAAAGGCGGGGTGAATTCTCCTGTACGCTGGAAGAAGGTTGAGGCGGACTGTCACCGGACTAATGATCTTGGTGATAGTGAACGGGCCAATGAATTTGGGAGCAAGCTTATTAGAAACGGAGCGGAGAGGAATATTCTTGGTAGAAAGCCACACCTTTTGATCAGCCTTAGCCTTGGTGCGCGCCCCCACCTGGAGCAGAGTCTCACGGGCTCTAGTCCATGTGCGGCGACACCTCTGGACGAAGGCCTGAACGGAGGGGACCGTGACTTCGGATTCCAGACTGGGAAAAATCTGTGGCTGGTAACCAGAGTTGTATAGTCCAGGGGTCAGAAAGTAGAAGTCCTGCCATAGTTTATTCCACCCATGAACTCAATCAGCTGATTTCACTAATTAGTTCTCTCTCCTGTCTGAATTAGCAAATCCAGGTGATTGGAACAAAATACTGAGGAGGACTTTTACTTTCTGAACCTGGACTTTACACCTCTGACTACATGTCAGCCAAGAGTAAAGAAATAAACCAGAACTGGACCTTATCTGAGCCACAAAGTCTGTGAATATTAAATAAAGAGTCATCTCATCCTTAATAAGCCTGTTAACAAGCAGAATCACTGAAGGAAAGAAGAGAACAGAAAAAGAGACAAGCAGAAACACAAGAACTACAACTGACTTCAGCCACAGCCTGAGATGAAATCAACTGAAGATAAAAGAAGACATTAAATCTGTGAAGATCTCAGCAGAGGAGGATTAAACAACTCCACAAACAGCATTACCAGCTTCACTTATTACTAACCAGACTGACTTTATTTCTGTCAGACTTCTACAGAAGTTTTATTGAGAATTAACAGGGGTTTAACTCTAATGTGTTTAATTTGAAGTCACCATAACAGTGATTAGTGTTTCCATTAGTTGGGCTCTTAACTCGTATTATATCTTTTATCTTTTTTGGTTGCTGTGACAGTGTGTTTGTCAAACACATTTGCAGCAGCAAAGAAAGTTAAAGTGAAACTTTATGGGATGGTGATTGCAAATACTGTAATGCCAATCGGCTGAGGGTGGGTACCAATGATGGTGAAATACATTTTTACTGAAACTGTAGTCATAGCCGTGACCCGCGAGAATGAGACAGATGATTGACAGGACGATAGCGGAGGCGCAAGATAACTTATGTTATTTCATCTAAGGCTGTGGCTGAAGTCAGTTGTAGTTCTTGTGTTTCTGCTCGTCTATTTTTCTGTTCTCTTCAGAGGTGTAAAGTCCAGGTTCAGAAAGTAAAAGTCCTGCTCAGAATTTTGTTCCAATCACCTGGATTTGCTAATTAGCAGTTTTTCAGCCAGGAGATAGTTATCAGCTGTCTGAGTTCATGGGTGGAATAAACATATGGCAGGACTTCTACTTTCTGACCCCTGGACTATACAACTCTGCTGGTAACTGCTAAACTACACTCGAACAGAGATAGGTCCGTGGATGACACTGGTAACGCATTGTGAGCTGAACAGTGTGTGACCAGGGTGTGATGAGTCCTGTATGATGGTTTTGGCCTTTTTGAAATATAACTTATGACTACCAGAACACAACAGGTATGAAGATATGTTTGGTTTTTTACTTTTTATTCTAACTTTAAAGATAGATTATCCTTTGAAAAGTGTAATACATGTATTTGATTTTAGGGGAAAATCTGGAAATCTGGTTCTCCCATCAGGTCTAAAAGAAACTTTAAATCATGTGACATTTCAAATGAGAGAAAAAAAGTGAAATAAAAAGTGAAGCCATAAGTCAAGATCACTGATGAGTTCAAAAGTCATTTTAAACCCATCAAATTCTGTTTGAGGATGGTTCCAAACATGACAGGGTTTCAGGAACTTCATGCTAACCTTTAAATAACATTATATTAACATTCAGGAAACTGGACATTTTTATGTTCTTGGAATGTTAGAAATCAACTGATGATTTCAGACTACGGTGATGTGGTTTCTCCACTGCATGTATCTTCATGTGTCGCTTCAGGTGACTTTTAAAAGAGAAATTTGTCCCGCACTGATCACACGTGTGCAGCTTCTCTCTGCTGTGGATCCTCTCATGTGTTTTCAGATGTCCTGACAGACTGAATCTCTTGTCACAGTGTGAACACTTGTAAGGTTTTTCTCCAGTGTGGATCCTCTCATGTGTTTTCAGATTTGCTGACCGACTGAATCTCTTGTCACAGAGTGAACACTTGTAAGGTTTTTCTCCAGTGTGAATAATCTGGTGCAGTTTTAAACTGTCCGCTGTAATAAAAGTCTTCTCACACTCAATGCACATGTACTCTCTCACACCAGTGTGTATTTTCTCATGTTTATGTAAATGTTGCCGCAGTGAAAAACTCTTTCCACACACAGAACATGAATGTGGCTTCTCCTTCATATGAACTGTCAGATGTCTCTTCAGGTTTGCTGCCACAATAAATGTTTTGCCACACTGATCACACGTGAATGTCTTCTCTCCAGTGTGGATCCTCATGTGAACATTAAGGCTTGATGATAGTGCGAAGCTTTTCCCACACTGACCACATGCATACGGCTTTTTTCCAGTGTGGATATGCATGTGCTTATTAAGGTGAGTTTTTTGTGTGAAACTATACCCGCACTGATCACACGTGAACGGCTTCTCTCCAGTGTGAACTCTCATGTGAAGGTTAAGATGTTGTTTGTCTGAGAATCTCTTTTCACACTGATCACATGCATACGGCTTTTCTCCAGTGTGGCTTCTCATGTGAATCTTAAGGGTTGCTGAGTGCATGAAATCTTTCCCACATTGATCACATGTGAACGGTCTCTGTCCAGTATGAATTCTCTTGTGAATCTCAAGATTATGTTTGTGTGTAAAACTCTTTCCACACTGATCACATGAGTACGGCTTTTCTCCAGTGTGGATCCTCATGTGGCCTTTAAGATTTTGTTTTTGTGCGAAGCTCGTCCCGCACTGATCACACGTGTGCGGCTTCTCTCCGGTGTGAACTCTCATGTGAATCTCAAGATGTTGTTTTTGTGTGAAGCTCTTCCCGCACTGATCACATGTGAACGGCTTCTCTCCAGTATGAAGTCTCATGTGAAGCTTAAGACTTGGTTTGGTTGTGAAACTCTTTCCACACTGAGTGCAGGTTGCAGATTTCTTGGCTCTTGTTTTCTTAAAAAATATATTTTTAGTCTTTGAGCGACTCAAAGGTTTTCCTCCAGGTTTGACATGATGTACCTCCTTCACTTCACTCAGTTCTTCACTCTCCTCCTTCACTTCCATCAGGCCTGAAATCAAAAAGAAAAGGTAATTACATTTTCAGTACAACAAAAATAATTCAAAGAGAGGAATATGAAGTGAAAGGACATAAAAAGAGCTCTGGGGCCGTATTCACAAAGCATTTTATCTTACCACTAGGAGTACTCCTAAATCGCACTAAAAGATTTTAGCTAGGAGTTTTCTCTTAAAAATTATTCACAACATCTTTTAGACCTACTCTTAGTAAAGAAAAATGACAACTCCTAAACTAAGAGTGAGTCTTCGTTGCTATGGATGACGTCATTACTCATGCACGAGCTTGACTGAAGTGACCACCTTGATTGGCTGATGATTGTAACGCGGGAATGATTCCTAACACCTCCCCTACGATGATGAGTGACAGGTGACAGGTCTGAGAATGTGTGCGCTACACAAGTAGTGCGAAGGACGGAAGATGATGAATAACTGAATAAATAGCCTAAATGAATAAAGAGTAAGGCAAAACAAATAGCCTAGTAGCCTAATGAAACATATGGATTGATGCAATATCTTTGCAACATTATTGAATTAATCTGTCACTATATGCATCTGCCTACGTTTGCAAAGAGAAGAACATTTTAATTTGATTCACAATGAAACGTTACAATTAGTTTACATGCAATGAGTAGCCTAGTTTTGGTTGTTGTTGGTGGCGTTATTGCATCCCTAGTTATGCCTACACTGCAAAATTGTTCCCTCGCGATTGGAAGCTCCTGTAGCCGCACGCATTTCAAAACATCGCAACGTGAAATGCCATAAAAAGCGGTTTGTGAATAGGTCTTAGTGAGTTAGGAGTCCTCTCAACTTCTTTTAAGCTGTCCCAGGCTTAGGTGCTACTTTTAGGGCTAAAATGCTTCGTGAATTACTCTTAGTAAAAAAAATTAGGAGTCCTAAAGTTACGAGAGACACGCCCATTATTTTTAGGAGTTGCTCCTAAATTCGCCAGTTAGGAATTTAGCCTTAAAATTCTTTGTGAATACGGCCCCTGATGTAATAACAAAAACTACTTTCCATAAATGAGGTACATTGATCTTCTAATAATTATTTAAAAAACATTATAGACACAAATCCCATGTTCTGTAGCAAGAACTGTTAAATATATTTGATCAATGGCACAATTATCTAATGTATTATTAGCATTAAAAATTATACAATAGTGTCATAATGTTGATACCAATGTTTAGATTGATATTTAATTTATTTTACTTAAAACTTATTTTATTTAAAACTTTTATTACAGTCCAGTCACACTGTAATTGTGACTGGACTTTTAGACTTTTAATTCCAATGACTCCAATTCATCATTCCAGAAAATAATCCCAGTCCATTTTTACACAAACTGTAGCATTGACTGTATTCATCAACCCTTTTACCAAAGTTATTGTAAGAAGAATGATCTCTATAACGGTATAACTTATATCATTTATGATTAATTAATACAAGTTATACAAATAATCGCTTAAGTTACGCTAACAACCCTGTCAGCCATCCTGGAAATGTAATTTCCTTAATACAGTTGATTGTTTATTGCTTAAAATATATATTAATAATTATAAAAATATTGAGAAATGTCCAACAAAAATTGCGAACCAAGTATAAACCAGAGCTAAAATTTTACTTTGTTTGACCTGATATTGACAATAAATATGAAAGTTTCCCCTTTACTGAACATTTGTTGAAGTGTTCCCTGTCCCATTTCACAGTTTAACTGTTTATCTAAAAGTGATGAAGTGCTTGAATGTTTCTAACATGAATGTTCTTCAGCATCATGAATGAATGAAGAATAAACACCAACCTCTTTGTTCTTCAGGATCTTCAGTGTGTTTCATTCTGCAGGGTTCTGGATCACTCATGTTCTCACTGTCCTCTTTAATAAACTCAGTCTTTACAGATTTCAGCTCTTCCTGATGCTTTGATGCTCGCCTTCCCTTTGTAGGATGATGGGAATATTCCAGTATTTATGGGTGAATTGCTGTGGGAGGGGCTTCAATGACCATGTGACTGATGTGGGAGGAGATTCATTGGTGATGTAAATTACATGGGAGGGGCCTCAGTAATGGTAAATTTTAGTGGGAGGAGCTGATCTGCCCAAAATAAAAATAATATATTTACGTTACTCCCTTAAAAATAGCTAATACCGTTACTTAGTTACTTTTTTAGAAAAATAATGCGTTACGTTACTTTTGCGTTACTTTTTTTTAACTGGGCTGGGCTTGTTTTTTTATAACAAAAAATAAAAAAACAGACACTTTCACACCAAAAGTGAAATAATACGCCTGAAGAAAGGCTGAAAAAAAATGCATTTTCACTCCTGTACAGTAGAGGGCGCCACTCAAACACACCTTTCAGCTGCTGCTGTTCTGGATAACATAAAAATAGGATGCAGAAGAAGAAAGTTTAACACTTACTTTACCAATATAAAATAAAAAATCTATAGCTTTTACTTGGTTTACTTCTGGTTTAACTGAATCATCAAGAAGCAAGTACATTGGTCAATAAGATTAAATGCATAAAATTGTATGTTTTATTTGACATATTTAGTAATTGGAGGTTTGCATAGGTCACGGCCGAGGGGAAGCATATAGAGAATGAACAGGGTGGGGCCGAGCACCGAGCCTTGAGGGACACCACAGGTAACGTTGTGTGTCAAGGATTTAGCGTCTCCCAAGGCAACATGCTCAGCTCTCCCAGTGAGGTAGGATGAAAACCCGTTATGAACAGAGTCAGATAGACCAACAGTGGAGTGTAGACGATGGAGGACAATGTTATGATCCACATTTTATTTTACTTTAAGTGTCAATTTACAGGAGATCTGAAGACATCAGCATGAATGAGGTGAAAACAGGATCTATTGTGTCTTCTATATGTGTTTCTAACAGCAAACACTCAGAATAAAGTGAGATGATCTGCTGATGATCCTGAATGGCTTGTTGAATGAGTGTTGATAGTCTGAGGCTCATCAATATTAACAGATCTGCTGAAAACACTCTTTATTTCATGACAATAGTTCCTGTTTTCACCTCATTTATTATGCTGATGTCTTCAGATCTCCTGTAAATTGACATTTAAAGCTCATTTCACTGGTGTCAACAGACTGAGGGGATTTGTTGGCTACTATATGTGTTTATTTCTGTGTTTTTACAATTTCATATGTTTTTTTTATTTATTTATAGCAGTTCTTTAACACTTTTCTAGATATCTGCAGTTATTTTAACGAAGAAAATGAATAATGTTAGAATTGAAAATAAAGAATTGTGAATTAGCATCAGTTGTTTTACAATAGACAGACAGACTGATATAAATGCTGTGTCAAATAGTATTATAGGTCAAAGACAAATATTGCAAAAAAATCTTTTCAGGCATATTAAGAAGAATAATTATTTGATGACATATTCAAAGACTGTATTTAAGGATCATAGTTAAACCACAAAATACTCATTCATTGTAAATTGAAGTATTTATACTTTCCTTCAAGCCACTAGGTTTGAAATATAATTTAAAATATAATACAATTTAGTATGATCACGTATTTTATATATTTCAATAAGTACAGGTAAGAATAACTATGTAATTTTATTTTTACATAAATATATTTTATTTCACCCATATTTTGACATTTTGTTTTCACCAAGGTTATTTGAAACATTATAGTTTTTCACAATTGCTACGACACATTTCACAAATGCATCACAGTTTCAAATGTGTTTTAGTGAGTGAGAATGTGTTTAGAGTTTTGCAAACAGTGTTTTAACTGCCTGAACTTGTTTAAGGTTTTGCAGAAAGAGTGATTTATTCAACAAATTGATTTAGACTATTGAGAATTTAGTTCAGGGAATGGAGTTGTGTCTAAGCAATTGTGAAAAACTGTAAAATAGAAACTTTACATTGAATGGGTTTTATGTTTATAAAAAAAATAGTAAATTTAATTCAAAAATTAAATCAGATACAGACACAATAACTTGAAATCCGGTATTTGACCCTATTAAAACAAACAAAGTAAAGCCCCTCCCATGTCAATCACATCATCAGTGAAGCTCCTCCCACATCAATTCTCCAATAAATGCTGTAAATTCCCATCAGCTACAAGTGAAGACGAGCATCAGAGCATCAGGAAGAGCTGAAATCTGCAAAGACTGAGTTTATTAAAGAGGACAGTGAGAACATGAGTGATCCAGAACCCTGCAGAATGAAACACACTGAAGATCCTGAAGAACAAAGAGGTTGGTGTTTATTCCCAATTTTAAAAAATGCTCTGTTTTTAAAAGGAGGAAAATCAAACACAGTTGAGTGAAACGTTTAACACAGATAATTCTAATAAAAATCATTAATTAAAAACTTGTTCAAGGGGTGCTATTATGCTTTTTCCCTTTTCCAACTTTAGTAAGTGTGTAAATTTGTTTGTTCAAGCATTGCAAAAATAAAAAAATAAATAAAATATCCCTTTGGATTGGACTTTGAGCTTTGTACCAAGAACTACAACGAACTGCTCGTTTGGACTACAACACGTTTTTTCTGGATCTTGTGAAGTCATAATTTTACTCATTTAAATAATCTACGCCAACAGAGGACAAGGCCTGTTTGAGCTGCGCTAGCGAAGATTAAGAGTGTTGTCGCTGTTCTTTACTTTATAATCTCAACGTTTGTCTGTGCGCTGCACATTTCATGAAGGATGAGAGTAAAATGCAGGCTACACACAAAAGCTTCTCCTGAAATAGAGAAGTTCCCACTTTGTTGTGACAATCTGTTGTTTATGGATCTCAACTTATAAGAATGTATTTTTATTTGTTGTGTTTTTTATTAACTGTTCCAGTTATAAGTTTTATGTAGCTGCTATATGTTGTAAACAAAGGGCAAAGCTTAACTTCTGCTAGCCTAACTAACATAACAGTATTGATGTAGTGTTTACTGTAGCTTTTGTAAGACTGTTTACCATGGAAAGGAAAATTATCCATGATTTTGTGATCGATTAGAGCAATTTTACACAAATAGAGCAGAACTCGCAGGGGTGGGACATTTCGCGAACATGCGCTTAGCGGTGCTAATCATAACACACTGGATAATAACAGACCATCGTGTCTTAATGAGTGTGTTATTTATTCAAACGATTCCTTCAAAACACTGAATCATTCAGCAATGAAAACACGTTTGAGTGTTTCTGTGAGATGCGTCATTGTTCTGCTGTGATCTTTGTTTGGAACTATTTTCGCTGCTGAAACAGATCAAAAAGAGTCTATATCGTGTCTAAAATGTGACTTAATATTAACTGAAATCAGTGTCACATTTTTAACCATGATGTATTCAGCAATCTTACACGTGTGATGTTCCTTTACCATGTATCATGTTATAAATATAAAAAAAACCTCAACATTCATTTTTTACCACAGTATTTTAAGTGAGTTTCTGTGTGTGTGTTTCGCAAATTCGCTCATTTGTTTCGATTTTTCACTCCCCCCACTCCCCACTCTATCCTATTGTAGACAGAAATTGGAGATTATAATAAACATTCTGCAACAATAAAACATAGGACATTTAAAAATAAAATTCATGTATTACGATTATTCCTCTGGCGGTATAACTTTAAGTCATTTGAGCAGCTTGCAGCTATTCATTTAGATCTCGCTACTGATTTACACCGGCATTGCTGACAATGACCTCATTCTGATAATATTCTCATATCAAGGCATGAGATGAAAGCCTATCTTCCACTCTTTTGAAAGGTGTACTCAGTTTGTTTCTAGCATAAAGTATCAGGGAGATATGGCCCAGGATTCATGAATATAATTAAACCTTTTTAGCATGTTTGGGTGATTCCGGGGAGTTAAAGCAGAATTTGAGGTAGCATTGTTTTGACCCTAATTACAAGTTTCCAGCAGCTTGTTGACCGGGTTGTCCACCCAGGTTGTGATCCTCAGACATCATAGATTTCATTTTTATATTACAACCTTTTACAGCAGCCCATGTCTGATTTCCTAAAAAACACGAGAGTTCACGGGAGCGCCGGGACGCATGCGCGAGAATTGAGATTATGGCGTTCTTCTTCTTCTACTACTTGTTACTGGCTGCTCACTCCTTGGGAGTATTACCGCCATCTACTGTACAAGATGACGTCCCGACTAGAGTCCTGCACGGGTTAGGCAGCCACGCGCCACGCCTTCCAGGAGTCTATGACGTTACCTACTTTCAGTTTTAAAAATTCCTCATAACCGCGCGCGCGCGCGATCTGCTTGCACTGCAGTCGTCGAGATGGATGCTGAGGAGTTGAAGAAAAGAATAGATAGTGGAGATTGTAAAGTTGTCGACAATACGTCATCAAAAATAAAGTCCAGTGTGTGTGGAGAAATTTGGAGTTATCTGAAGAAAACATCTTGTGAAAGGCTTTGCTTCATGCATTTTCGTGTTGGATAGCCGCAAATGTGGAACTTCATCGCCGAGGAAGCACGCAGATAACTGTGGTAACAAACCAAGCAGTTCAATCGAACAGTATTTTTCAAATGTGTGTCGGTTCTATTTTAATCGGGTCGGGTGCGGATTTTAATTAGTGCTGTTGACGGATAACGGGTCGGATGCGGTTTGAAGCACTGCGGGTACGGGCGGGTGCGGATTTACAAAATCGGACCCGTGCAGGACTTTGGTCCCGACATCATCGAGTGTCGAATTCAATAGCTTATATACAGTGCTCGTCTTCCTCTGCTTATAAACAGACCGTTTTGCGCTTCCGGCAATGTCGGGACGTCATCTTGTACAGTAGATGGCGGTAATACTCCCAAGGAGTGAGCAGCCAGTAACAAGTAGTAGAAGAAGAACGCTGTAATCTCAGTTCTCGCGCATGCGTCCCGGCGCTCCCGTGAACTCTCGTCAGAGGCCCACATTGAAGAACACTAATAGTTGTATAAAGTCGTTATTTTTGTTGTTTTTCCGCACAAAAAGTATTGTCGTCGCATGATAAACTTAATGTAGAGCCACTGTAGTCACTTGGACTATTTTAACGATGTTTTTAACAACTATTCTGGGCCGGCGAGTTTGGGTCCCTCTGAAAGCCTATGGAAGAGTGAGAAATATGTCAGATTTCATCAAAAATATCTTAATTTGTGATCCGAAGATGAACGAAAGACTTACATGGTTGGTACAACATGAGGGTGAGTAATTACTGACAGAATTTTCATTTTTGGGTGAACTAACCCTTTAAATGTTGAAAAAATGTTGAAATGCAGACTTGACCTTGCTGGGCAACTCTGTGCCTAAACCAGGGTCTTGGTGATCTGGATAATTGATGATAGACGATATGCTTCTGCCTATCTTGTTATGGAAATGTGAATGTACGCAGAGCGGCCTACGAACTCCTTGTGAGTCTTGAAGCTGACTTCTGCCTGATGAAACTATCTCCAATAAAATTTTCTACCATGTTTTCATCAATCATATCTGGTCCATGAGTCTTTAAGTGTAAATTCCTCTACAACGGCAAAAAGCGGGTACACTGTAAAAAGTGAACAGTTGGATCAACTTAAATTACTTCAATTGGTAACACAAAAAAAACAACGAAGTTTTCTCAACTTAAATTATCACGTTTTATCAACTTCATTTCACTAGGTCAATCACACTTATATTATTTCAGTTCATTCAATCCTATTATTTACATTAGTCTAACTTAATTTCACTGCATTCCAACTTAAATGTATTAATTTTTCCTACAGTTGGATTAACTTAAAGGTCCCATGACATGCTACTTTTTGTAGGCTTTAATATAGGACTTAGTGGTCCTTAGTACTGTATCTGAAATCTTGCGCAACGGTACCATGCATGTTTGTTTATGTTGGATATATTGCAATGGCACGAAGACACGCAGTCGTTCAAGAATTTCAGTTTGACCCAGAATCTGATCTAGATGGAGAAGCAACGGATGAAGAAGTTGCAACTCAGCGGCTCCAGCAGGACATTTCCAGCGAATGGTTAGTTTAAAATATTATGTCTGGATGGATACGGTACTTTATTCAGATGGTTTACAGTTATTTTCATGTAGCTAACGCGAACCTACTGTTGCCTTTTCATGAGAGATCTGTAACGTCTGTAATTTATCATATTACAATTACATCAAGCTCTGCGATCTTGAAATGCGGATATTGCGCGTGCCATATAACCAACAGGAAAACGGTTATCCAAATAACAAAGAAATGTACAACAAGTCAAGTCAAGTTTATTTATATAGCGCTTTTCACAACATAGGTTGTATCAAAGCAGCTTCACAGTAATAAATTAAAACAATACATCAATGTTTGTTTCTAGTGGAACGTCCACGTTTGGTAATGCTGATCAATAGTATCGTTGATTGATTAATTAAATTAAATATCCCCAAATATCCCCAACTGAGCAAGCCAAAGGCAACAGTGGCAAGGAACCGAAAAACTCCATCAGGTGACCTAATGGAGAAAAAAAAACCTTGGGAGAACCCGGGCTCAATCGGGGGCCAGTTCTCCTCTGGCGTTTATGAACTAGAGACCGGATTTAACTATAAGATTAAAAGTAATATATAAATGCCTGGCTGAAGAGATGCGTCTTTAATCTAATTTTAAACTGGGAGAGCGAGTCTGAGCAACGAACAGTATCCGGAAGACTATTCCAGAGTTTTGGAGCTAAATGTGAAAATGCTCTCCCTCCTTTGGTGGATCTGGATATCCTAGGTATGACCAAAAGCCTCGAATTTAGTGATCTTAAAGAGCGCGATGGATTATAGGGCGATAGAAGATCGGTTAAATAGACTGGAGCTAAGCCGTTTAGGGCTTTATAAGTCAGTAGCAATACCTTGTAATTAATACGTGACTTTATAGGTAACCAATGTAGTGATGATAAAATTGGTGTTATATGATCATATTTTCTTGATCTAGTTAGAACTCTAGCGGCAGCATTTTGAACTAACTGTAGCTTGTTTATTGAGGATGCAGGACAACCAGCTAATAAAGCATTACAGTAATCTAGTCTCGAGGTCATGAATGCATGAACTAACTTTTCTGCATCAGAAACAGATAGCATATTATGTAGCTTAGCAATGTTTCTAAGGTGGAAAAAGGCTGTTTTTGTAACATATGAAATACAATTTTCAAAAGACAGGTTGCAGTCTAGTATAACACCCAGGTCTTTTACTGTAGAGGATGAAGTAACAGGACATCCTACTATGTTAAAGTTGTATTGTGAGAGGTTTTGTGTGTGGTTTTTTGAACCGATAAGTATTACCTCTGTCTTGTCTGGATTCAACAAAAGGAAATTGCGCGTCATCCAATCTTTTATATCTTTAACACACTCTGTCAATTTGGATAATTTAGCGTTTTCATCCGGCCGTGATGAAATATATATTTGAGTGTCATCAGCATAACAATGGAAACTAATTCCATGTTTTCTTATAATATTTCCAAGTGGCAGCATATATATTGAGAATAATAGAGGGCCTAGCACAGATCCCTGCGGCACTCCATAGTTTACTGAAGTTATGATCGATTTTTCTCCATTTAAATAAACAAAATGGTAGCGATCAGATAAATACGATCTAAACCAGCTTAAAGGAGACATTTCATGCTTTTAAATTGTTCCTTTTTACATATAAATCATACATTTGTGGTCTATATAAAGCGGAACTGCAATGCTTGGGTCTGAATTCCTCATTATTATAGCTCCACGGGCCCCTTTTTTACCCCTTTTCTGAGGTGCTTCTGAGAGCAACTCGTTTTGGTGCGGTCTCTTTAAATACAATTGAGACACTTCATACCCCGCCCCCTCTCCAGGATGCAGAGGTTCAACTCCACCCCGTTCGGCCATTTTTGTAGTCTGATAGCAGAGATAGGATTATCTAACGGCACAGAAACTTTTTATTCACACGTTATTAACAAAATGTCAACAACGGAAGACTTGTCCAGCCAGCCTTAGATGTTCGAGCCAGAGTTGGAGCCGGAGCGAAATGAAAATGAAGACGACGAACCTGTAGAACAACGTCTTCATATGGATGTATCGCAATGGTGTGTTACTGTATTTATTTACACATGAAACTTTGGTCTTCCGACCTTTTACCACCGTGTCGATTTATTTTGATTAATATGTGCGAGGGAGAGAGAGCAAGACAGCGTCTAGTTTGGAGACGGTGTCTTGTTTACACTTTCGCCGGGCTCCGAGAGAGAGTGCGAACGCGCGCGAGACCGGGTCTCTCTCTCTCTGCTCGTTCTTTCAGTTAAACATGCGCCACAAGCGCGGCAGTTCATCTACATTAGACGGTGTAATGAAGCGTGTGGGTTACTACATCCAACAACCGATCATTTTAACTTACCCTCTCGTAACTTCTGCATCCTTTAGCTTGGACTACAAAATTGCAGCGAGAAATAATAATGGCGGATTGCTCGAAGTGTTGGGCTGGAAGTCAATGTCCTTATTTGGCAGTTCCGCTGCAAATACTGTGACGTGATAGTTCAAAAAACGTCATAGATAACAGAAAAATCGGAACAGGTTGAAAAATATGACCAAAACAGAATATAAAGATATCAACGAAGCACCTGAAGAGAATAATTTCATCTTTTCTGTACTTCTAAACACTCCAAATATACAACAAAATGCATTTAAGGGCTAAAAAAGTGGATTTAGCATGATATGTCCCCTTTAATGCTTGTCCTTGAACACCAGTATAATTTTGTAGTCGATCTAAGAGTATTGTATGATCTATAGTATCGAACGCAGCACTAAGATCAAGTAAAACTAGTATTGAGATACAGCCTTGGTCAGAAGCTAAAAGTAAATCATTTGTGATTTTAACGAGCGCAGTTTCAGTGCTATGATGCGGCCTGAACCCAGACTGAAACTTTTCATAGATGTCATTTTCTTGCAAGAAAGAGCCCAGTTGAGAGGACACAACTTTTTCTAGTATTTTAGACATAAAAGGTAGATTTGAAATGGGTCTATAATTTGCTAGATTATTTGGATCTAATTGTGGTTTCTTAATGAGAGGTTTTATAACTGCCAGTTTAAATGTTCTTGGAACATAACTGTAACGACAATGCGTAGAAAACCAACCACAAAATAATCTTCTTCCAGAATATTAATTCAAACAGAATATTTGGTCAGGACTTCTATCCTCATCCATCTTGTCACGGGATCCAGGCGCCGACCAGCCTGACTAATTACACCCCCCAACACTAACCAAATAGCTGGTCAATACTAAGCTTTGTTGACAAAACGCTGACTGTTTAAGAGAAAGACAGAGACCAAGGTCTCACACAAGAGTCCTCACATTCCAGGGTCAAATCACCAATCCGGGGCCATAAAATCAGGCTCCAGCTGGTCTACGCTAACCAACGAAAACCCCCAACTAAGAACTTTTATGAGCCCAGCTAAAGGAAGAACTTGTCAATGTGAGATAGCTTGGAAAAGAATGATTGGTTCAGAGTGACACAACTCGAGCCCACAACATTCCAGACCCCCTCCTCCTTAAGGATTTCTGAACGAACAAACCAATTCTCTTCTGAGATTCTTCCTACAGTATACGTAAAACTCATTCAAGAACAATTTTCAATGGACTCTTTACATCATACATCAAAGCATCATACATCATTCTATGTGTTTCTACGATATATGTGTCCATTTGATATGCTTTAATCCCATATAATTCATGTAATTGTTATAATTATTAGATGTTTGAATGAAAGTGGGTTGTGTTTCATATCAGTATGATCGTATGCCCGAGATTCAAAAGATGGCTTGAATGATATCTGTGTAGCCTAATATGTTTTGATCTTCTTTTAATTAGAAATCATGTCTAAACTGGCCTCTGTTCTCTCTGCTTAAGAGGAGAGAACAGACACCCCCCCAGATAATGCATGATTTACGATGAGCAAAACAAAGGCAGTGTCTAATTGGTCCGATCTCTTCAAGAGGGGGGGACAAACTTTTAGGTTAAAACCCTTAGACCCAAAAACTCTAGCTCTCTCTCTCGCTGCTCTCGAAGCTCTCTCTCTCTGGGTTCACCCTCAAGAAACGCTCTGCTATCACTCTCAAGAGAGATGGGCAGAAAAAGATGAAGCTGAACCAGAGCAACCATGTAACTGAGGAGCAGACCAACCCAAATTAAGATCAGATGGGTTAGATTTATTCAAGCCATCTTACTACTCTCGTCTAAATTTTCTTTTCTTTTCTGAGTTATCATTTCCTTTATTTTCCGTTGTGAGTCTCGGTTCTAAGTTAAGTTTTGCGACAAGACTTCGAGCCACGTTTCTTCTGCGAAGCCAGCTTCAGACAAAGACTTTCAATTCATCCGCCAGCACAACACGTGACTGGAACGCCACAGACCCAGGCACAAGGAGACCACAGCCGACGAACGAACCCGGGGAACCCCCCCTGTTACGCAACGAAGGGAATTCCCAAAAGGGAACGCAAAGACAAGCAAGTACCTCCAGACTAAAAGCTGCACTGGTGTATTTGATACAGATTTAATAACCTGTCTAAGAAACGATAGAAGGGTTAAATTAATGATTGATGGTTCATTCCAGGTCATGTCTAAGTGCATATGGAATCGTGAGATTTCATCCTTTCACTCTTAAACCCACTCTTTCCTCACTCTCTTCCTTTCTGCAACTCGTATGAATGTGTGTGTGTGTGTGTGTGTTTGTGTTAGACATTAGCTGTATGTGTTAGTATATAATCAATAAAGTATTGTTTGTATTTGAAAAGAGATTGCTTGTGTATGTGCTTATCAAATTTATTGTCTTGAACTTCGATCAAAAGTTACCTATGCTTTTACCCTATTTCTTAATTTACTGTTAGGGGGTTATTCTTTCTTGGCCAGGAAGATATTATATTTCCTAGAGTTAATAATTGGTTATGCTTTCTGTTCATTGGATGAACTGATAAATGATCATATTATTGATTCTGTTACAGTAAATTCTGAAAATAATTAAATTATTAATTATTGATCATAATTCATTATGAATAATAATTAATTATATTTATACGTGGGCGTATAAACGCTACATAACCTAATGATAAAGATGAGTTAATAATATTGAGGAGAGGCTCTTCCACTATAGGTAACACTTCTTTCAATAGTTTAGTTGGTATAGGATCTAATAAACATGTTGTTGTTTTAGATGAAATGATAAGTTTATTTAACTCTTTTTGTTCTATAGTTGTAAAGCACTGTAATTGTTCTTGCGGGGTGATAATTGAGGCCGAATTATAAGGCGCGATTGAGGATTGAACGTTTATAATTGAGGTTCTGATGTTTTCTATTTTCTCAGTGAAGAACTTCATGAAATCATTACTACTAAACTGTAACAGAATATTTTGTTCAGGAGACATCTGTTTATTTGTTAGTCTAGCCACGGTGTTAAATAACACTTGCGTAACAGTGTGTGTATTCACACACATAAACTGCATAGCTGCACAGCTAATGTGACAGTCACATTCTACGTGTAACAAGCTAGGTAACCATAAACAGTAAAGCAACACACTATATCATTTGTTGACTTACTTGTCCGAGGTGTGTAGCTGTGTGTACCCTTCGGTGTTCATTTGTACATCCAATTTTTTTAGCAATTATTATGCTTCGCTCGCTCAAAAGCCATGATATCTCTCGTGGACAAACTAAAATCGTGCGCGTTCTACTTGCTAGCTCATTTTCTCATGGGCGAGAAATATTCTCTGGGTGGGCAAAGCAGAGAAAGGGGAGGTAACATTTCTCCTTATGACGTCATAAGGAGGAGATTTAAGATCAGCGCGTATGAGCCTCCATTTTCTCAAAGGCAGAGAAAAATAGCAAAAGCTTAATTTACACCAATTAAAATTTCTAGAAACTTTAGGACCATTTACAGGCTAGGGGAACTCATATTAATGTTAAAAAAACTCAGAAAGTGGACATTTCATGTCATGGGACCTTTAAAAAAATTACTTCAATTGGTAACACCTAAAAAATAAGTAAAATTAATAAATTTTATCAACTTAATTTCACTAGGTCAATAACACAAGACTCAAATTGCTTTAGAAATATTTAGACATATTTATTAACATTAATTAATTTTATATGATAACAGTATTTTCAATATTACAAACTTTGAGAAATCATTACAAACTGTTCATATTTGTTGTGTCAATGAATTTCATTTACTGAAAGACTTAACATCCATTCCATTAACAGTCTTTTTTTGCAAAGTTCCTGTAAGATTAATAAGGGAATTAGGATCAATATCACTCAAAGGGCATTAAATTACAGTGAATATACCGAATTAATATGCAAATTATTCAGAATTAATATTTAACACTTAATCAACTATTCGTCCACCGATAAATTGAGATTATTTTATCAATTCTGGACAGAATCCCGTGGCCTACGGTAATAGTATCATAAAATTATGATAACTGATTATGAGCAAGATAACAGAATCTACATTTTAAGGCAGTAACTTGTAAGCACACAGCACAAGACACTTGTATGTAAAATCAACCAAGACTTTATTGAACTACTCTAATACACACAAACTAAATTAACGAAAACACACAAACATTCATTCAAACAGTGACAGAGAGTGATGTTATTAACGGAGTGTGAATGGCCCAGATAGCATGTATAATCGGCCCGAGCTCGGCTGCCCCGCGGCGCCTGCGGCTCAGACTCGGCATCGGCGTGTGTTAACCGGGCCGATTGTGGCCCGCAGCTCGCTCTGGCACATGCATTTTTGTTACGGCTGTAAAGCACTGGGCCGATTCATGTTCACCGTAACTGGTAACTCGGCTCTGCTGTATGATCTGGACCACTTCTGGAAATGACTCGGCTTAGGTTAAATCAAGGATGGTTTTAATGTAGCAATAATTAACATAAAAATTATTTTAAAATTGACGTAAATTCCTGACTGTATCTTAGGATGTTATACTCGTCGAATGTCGTTGTCCAAAACAAAATATCTGCGGTAAATAATAATAATAATAATAGAGTCATTTTGCACAGAGCAATTTTTAATATTTATAACCATAGCAAAATTTTTTAGTTGTCATGAAGATTCTTTACGTGTATTTTAAACATGCATGGGCGCTTGACATCACTCGCACAGTCACGGTGATTGCAGTCGCGCATCGGCTGAGTAGTTGGGTAGTCTAAAATTAACACTGAGTTTAAAATTCATTTTACTGGCTATTTCAAATGTTTACCAGCAGTGACGGTTTAACTCTGGGCGCTCGGCTCAGATGCGTTTACCAGTATGAAGCCGATTTCACGTTTGAAAGTATGAAGACGTTTGCACAACTTTCGGTGAGATAAAACTCAACGCCTGACTTAAAATCATCCCTTTTCGATCCTGCGTCATTACAGCGAACTTAAAGGAGTCATAACCTAGTATTACCTTGGATACCTACTGCTGTATTATAGTCTTTCAGGCCCTTCTAAAAAAGAAAAGTGGAAAAAAAATAAACACAGAGCTCCTCAGACCCTTATTTCTTAAGGCATTATTGTCTCGCGAGATCTGATGCGATATTTTGGCTGTCGTGGATGGTCATTTTAATAATGCAAATGAGGGGCGCGTTGATTGGTTGCAGGAAGGAGGTGGGTTGACAATGCAGGTAACACTTTAGCATATCATTCCAAAATGACATCATGGCGCAAGTTGTGAATAAACCCGACCTGGCCGCGACCGGCTTCCCGGCCAGTGTATAAGCGTTAGGCAATCAATATACAACAATAGCCGAATTCATGATGATCTCAGTCATTTGTTTTTTGCAAAGTAACGTTAGCAGCCATTCCCCATGTTTACCTCGAAGCAGTGTTGTGCCTGAACGCGTTCATTGAACGATAGTCCATGAACTCGTTCATATTTTGGGCGAACGTGAACTGAACGTACCTATAGAAGCCAAATGTGGTGTTTGTGTATCTAGATATTGGGTGTTGTTTCTTGTTTTGTACAGTGGGTGTCGCTCTAATGTTAACTGAGGTCCAAGTTATAAAGGAAGTATCAAACTGCCAAAGGGGAGGGGGGTTTGACCCGGTAGGGCAAATGGTTTTTGACCGCTGTGGCGCATAGGCGCTAGAAACTGATTGTTGACAAGTCTGTGTGTGTATATGTATACGGATGGTTTGCCGTTGAAACTGGATAAATGGACATTTACCTCTGCACGGTAAAACAAATAAACGGAATAATCAGCAACACAACGAAGCCTGCATATTCTTAAGATCAGTATGGTAAGAGAACAACAAGGACACAGCGCGTCAGCCAGGCATACCGGGGATAAACCACCCCAGCGGTCAGTATTAGACTGAACGGCTACAGTACCGCATTACTGCCTGATGAACGTTACTGTGAACTCGTTCATTCTGGTGTCTGTGAACACCACGCTCTCTCAGTTTAAATTCGTTCAGTAGGATGCCAGATTTCTAAAAAGCCTTCCAGGCGAAAACCCACCTAAAACACACCGTAAACCGGCCTTAATATGTAGCGGAAAAACACCCAATCTGGCAACACCAGCCACCAGACTCTCTCTCGTTCATCAAAATCAACAAATCTTTTTTCGAGTCATTTCGTTCATTTAAGGGGCTTTAAATGTTACTATTAACTGACAAATTCCCCGAACACATCCACCTACGCAATCTTGATCATATTCTGAATTAAGAAATCATTATAATGCAGTCAAAAATCGTTTACAGGGAACATAAATAATTACTTCACCTCGAGTCTTTCGTTTATTTGTCTAACTTAGTGACAGACGCAATAGCATAACTTACAATAGCCGCTAGTGTTGTCACGATACCAAAATTATTGTTTCGATACCGATACCAAGTCAAGTATTGCGATTTCGATACTTTTTCGATACTTTTCCTGAAAAGGGAGAAACACTCTCAAATATCATTGCTGTGCTTTATTTTAAAACCGGGACAACATTCTAATCATATAACACACTAATAAATGAACATATGAACAGCAGATATATTAAACATTTGAACAAAATATGAAATATAAAAATATAAAAAATAAATTAGAGCAATGACATTTAGCAGCATTATCTCATTTATCATAAGAAACATAAGAGCTTTATCTTGATTCTGAACTTTGAATAAAAATATGAACAGCGATTATATTAAACAATGTTTAATATTGGTAACATATGATAAGCCTCATTGGTGATATATTTGACATGTGGGGAGAGAGTTGTGGAAGGCCTATACTTCATGTTAAACATAAATATATAGCAGCAAAGACAACGTCGGCAGTGTTGACGGCAAAATAGGCTACAGAATAATTCGTTCTGTATTGAGAGGTGCAATATTTGAAAATCGATAATATTTTTTTTAATTACATTTATATTGTATTTATGTCAAAACTTTCAAACATCAAAATGTCATTTATTAATATGTATTCGTGTCAAAATGACATAGAAACATCTTTTCCTATTTTATTTTGCCTGGGAACGCTTCCAACACGCTTGCGTGACGCGTGAAAAATAGGCGTCGGTTCTATTTCTAGCATGCACGCGTTTTCCGCGCGTCTCGAGCTGCGCCCAGACTCGTGTGTCACGCAGGCAGTTAACATGGGAGCCGAAATAAAAACGGACACGACACGCAGCCAGTGTGTCGCCGGCTTTACAAATCTGGAACGCGGTCATTCTTAGAAGTATCGATACTAATAAATTAAGGAATCGTGACGTTTTTAATTTCCGATTTACTTTTTAAGTATTGGTGCACCGTGCAACAGAGCAAGGTAGGCAACGTACTTCCATATGTCACTCCTTGCGTCATCTTTTTCTACGAGTCGTGGACCACTTGTGCTCGCACATGCAGCCATCTCGCTGTAGTGTTTTGTCACATGACACTGACAGCGGCAGGTTCTTTGCTGCGTGCGTCAGGAAAAAAACACAGACGTCCATAGGGAGGCGTTTTTTTTTTTTTTTTTTAAGTATGGATACTGATAAATTTAGGTATCGTGACGTTTTTAATTTCCGAGTATCGCGATACTTTTGAAGTATCGGTACACCGTGCAACACTAATAGCCGCATCAGCAGTTAGCTGCTGTTTGTTACACACAGTAGAGCAATAAACTGTCTTACCGTTTCAATTGTAGGCAAGTCTCTGATTGTTGGAATGGCGCTTTTCCCGAGCTTCGATGCCAACTTCGCCTGATATTGCCCCAAATTTGTGAAGGATTCCGGCGTACAATGTTTAGCACAGCACAGACACCTAACGATAAGCCAGTGGGAAGGGTTGAAGGAACCGCGTCATTAAAAATGAATTTAATCCACTGGTCCCTGATAGCTAGGTCCGTTCTTGGTAGAGAAAACACATTTAGCTGCTATGTTGATTCTGGCAGTCAACAACAGAGCAACTCACGTGTGCACTACGTTTCTGCATCTTTCTCGACTGAACTGAATATGAGGGGGAGAGGGGCAGGGCTTCCTGCAGCGGTGTCCATATATGGTATATCCTGCCCCGTCTTGACGTCAAGACGGGGCAGAAATCAAAATCTCGTTTTTTAGTGCGCGTGCACGTGGGCTATTTTACAAACCCTGAGGTAAACAAACGCTTCACTTTTAAATATCGGCTTCCCGGCCAGTGTATAATCATTATGCAATCATAACATACATTGATTCTCGTGGAAAAGTGAAAATTGTAGGTTATGACTCCTTTAAGGAAAGTCTTGTGTTCAATTTCTTTAAAAAGCATCAACATTTCACGCCGAGCATAGTTTCAATCGAGTTACGTCGACCTACATATTTCGAACTGTTACTGATTAAATGTTGATTATTATCGAACCGTTTAAACCTTGTTCATGTTCATTTGACAGTGCTTCCCTAGATGAAACGAAAAGAAAGAATTCAGAACTCGAATTCTATTAATTCTATTAATATGAAAGCTACTGGCGCGAACGAAGCTAACGTTGACTAACGTTAGCTGCGCTGTTTTTGCGCTAGCAGCTCATTTTCGTTCTGCTAGTTGGCAAAGAATTGGTTGCGAGGCTAGACACCATTTTTATTGAATGCAATTTACGTGAATAATATTTACGAGCACAGTCTTTGATCTGTGGAAGAAAATAAAGTGGAACAAATGTTAGCTGGCTTAAGGCCAATTCATACCGGACAAACGCCAACAAACATGTTTTGTCCTAAAGTATGTGCACATTTTGATCCTGTAAGAAAATATTTATTTTTCTTATGTAAATAGAGGAATGATGTGGGACTTTGGTCTGCTGAAAGCTGGGTCATGTCTGTTGCTGAGTGAGATCGGGACTCTTATTATGAAAATGAACTGAGGACTCTTATAAGCAGCTGCGCCGGCCACCTCACAGTTGCTGGGGATTATGATTTACGCTAAAACGTTTGCTCCTGGTTTTACAGGTATGATACAACATATGTTCATGCTGCAAATATTTTGTGTATTAATGTTCTCGGTTGTTAAGATCTATGTGCAGACCGTCCGCCATTTTGTGAACGCTGTGTATGACGTCGTGAAGTGCATTTAATGGCCTTTTGCACAGGGGCCTGTAACAGATGCACTCTCGACATTTAACAAAATATAAAACGAGAAGAAAGTTGTGTCTGAAAGCTGCAATCTTTTACTTGTATTGGTTAAAATGAATGAATATCTCGTGTTTTTCCGTGGGTGCTTGAGTTTGTCGGTGTCTGTTGGGGCAGTGTGAACATGACACTTATTTTTCATAACATTCTGAATACAACGACCAACTTTTGTTGGTGACTTTTTTTTGTTGGTGTTTGCTGGCGTTTGTCTGCGGTGTGAATTGGCCTCTAGTTGTACTTATGGCGCAAACTGAAATCGCACTTTATAGCTAACATCAACATTACCTTTGGCTAAATGCGGTACAGACAGGTTTGAAAAGTTTATTAGCTACCCTAGGGCTGGGCGATATGACTGAAAACTAGAGATGCACCGATTACAATTTTCTAGGCCGATTCCGATTTCCGATTTTTCATTGAGTTTGACCTGCCGATACCGATTTTAGCCGATTCCGATTTAATTTTTTTCTAACCACTTTACAGCACACACAAATATTTATTTTCGATCTTTTCTTTAACCCTTTCACACATAAGTTTAAAATATTCTAACTGACAACCCCACTCCCAGAGTGAGTTTTTTCAAGGCGAACGTTCCCTTTAATGTTTCCATGGCGACGCGTCACGCGATACACCGCAGCCACAATAATACTGTATGACAGATGTGTCGCTTTTATTTCGCTTTTCCTTTTTTATTCAAAATATTCACAAACTTGCTTACCATGTCATCAACTAGCCTATCTGGTATTCCGATTCTCAAATACGTGTAAGTGAGTGTGTTTGGTCGTTTAAAAACCTTTATAAATAATCTTGATCTATAAACATGAGATGGGCGCCGCAATGTTGTTCTGTCAGTCGGATTTAACGTACAGCACGTGAATTCATCAGTTTCTCCCGAAATAAATGCAAGAAAGTGGCCGGTGAACTGAGAAGAATAGAGTAAACTTTATAGTTACTTCCACTATGTTTGTCTGATATGAATAAAACATGTCGGCAAATTATATTTGAATAGATTGTTATTGCTGCTTCCACAGACATCAGTGTGTATTTTACAAACTCCAAATGTATTTTTTTACTCGTGCTTATGTGTATTTAAATATATGAAGCCTAAAATAAACATTATGAGGTTGAAAACACTGCTTAGTTGTGATATATGACAGCGCTGAACGCGTCCGGCTCTGGCTCAGCGCCAGCCAACGCGCGAAAGCACAGTTTGAATCTGGCAGTTATGCGACGTCACTGAACATTCTAAATGTGGCGCCGTAACTTTACTCTCAGGGGCACAGAGATAAAAATCCCATATATGAGACCGTACCGCTCAAAAGGTTAATCATGCGGCGCCCGAGTGCATTTGACCGGCATAAAATCGGCATATGTCAGACTGACCGGCCGGTCGCCGGTCATGGCCGATCACGTGAAAATCGGCCAATTCCGGTCACCAGCCGATCAATCGGTGCATCTCTACTGAAAACTGTATCATGATGATGTAAGCGTTTCATATCGGTCGATAATATTGATATTTTTTATGACCTAGCCTATTTAAAATAAGGACCAGGAGAAAAATATATTACATTCAACATTTTTATTTTAAACTTAACCTTCCTCTGATTATAATCCCCTCAGTTATAAAGGCAGAAATGTCAACACAACCATGGAAAACAACACCATGGAAGACACAAAAGACAGGTCTTCTCGGGAGGCTGTGCCCACAGGTAGGAATTCTACAAAGTGATCTCTCTCGGTTTACTCTGACATATCTACGTACAATGTTTTGCTACTAATCTGTTATGCCTGCTTTTTCTTGTGTCTTACAGCAATTGCTAAGGAGATCCTCATCCAGCTTGATTCTATCAGAGAGCAGCAGTTGCTCATCCTGATGCAGCTCCAACAAATCTCCAGCAGTTCCAGACTTCATTCCAGACCCAACACATTTTGGGCTCCCACTTTCAACTATTGAGGAGCTACAATGCTTGGAGGAGACATTAAAGAATCCAGAGGAGAAGAAGAATTTGGTGAGTTAAATTATGCATTAATCAGATCATTCCTAAAAGTCAGTCCCCACTCTCACTCATGCTATATTCCTTAAATAACTAACGAGTTACATGTCTTTGTTTCAGACTGTTCTCCTTGGAATGGTCGGAGGCATGACTCTTAAAGACACTGTGGGGTGGGTCCTGAAAAGAGCAATGAACACTTCGCTGGCGAGACTCATTAAAAGTGTGGTTCTGGGTGAGTGTCAGTGCTGGATAACTGCACTGTGGTGACATCCCAGGGCTCTACAGTGCAACCTATTTATTTATTTATTTATTTATTTATTTATTTATTTATTTATTTATTTATTTAACTGGCTGTGAAAGTGACAAAGTATTTAAGAGCACCAGTGCGACTGACCTGAGCAGGTTCTATGGGTGCACCCTCCATTGAAACTAGGGCTGTAACGATTCCTCGATTAAAGTCGAGCACTCGATTTAAAAAAATCCTCAATTGCAATTTACCCGTGTTGAGTAACCGGCAAAATACCGGAAGTGGCGCATTCCACAGACGAGAATCCATGAAAAACATTATTACACCGTTTTCTAAGGCTACGCGATCTATTTAAAACCATTTACAATCATAATATAGCATAGTGCTATCATGAAATCACAAAGGCTGTGATTTAGTTAAGAAAAAAAAATGCCCCGGCAAGTAATTTTATCAAATATCGCCTTTTAATGGGTAGGTTCATTTCTCATTGATCAGAAGGTGCTCCTAAATTTTTCACTGTGCTCCTAAACTTTTTAAATTAAAAAGAAATGTAAGTGTAGAGCCCTGCATCCAAATTAAGTTTTGGTGGTTGCTGAGTAACATCACGTGGTCATGCTGCCCTCTTCTATCTTGTGTTTTTCTCAGATGCAGTCCACCGGGATGCCCTGACCAAAGATTCTACAGAAGAGGAGACAGAGCTGCTCATCACCAGGTGTCTGCAGTTAGCCTCTGATAGGGATGCTGGCCGAAGCCAGAGGGCGAACAGGCAGACAACGTAGACAACTCAAACGCGGTGGGCCAGAATTAAATGTTTCAAAGTTAAAAATGTTGATATTGGAAAATGGTATTTGAACTCCTTGATTCTACATTAATGCTGTGATATTATTTCTATTATATTCTTTTCAATTCAAATCTGTTATTAAAAAGTGTGTGTGCATAGACGACTCAAAAACGCAGTGGGCCAGAATTAAATGTTTCAAAGTTAAAAATGTTGATATTGGAAAGTTGTATTTGAACTCCTTGATTTTACATTATTGCTGTGATGGGCAATTCCACGCAAAACTGTCACATCCATAACGCCAGCCCAATGCCATTGTATTTAGTTGGCGTTATGGATGTGACAGTTTTGCGTGGAATTGCCCTGATATTCTTTCTATTCTATTCAAATCTGTTATTAAAAAGTGTGTTTATCCTATTTTTGTAGTGTGGTCCAATAAAAAATGCATTAAACATGAAACCTGTCTTCCTTGTGTGCTGTTTTACTTTGTTTATCTTGCATAAATAACGGCTGCTAAGCAATTTTAGTATTAACCTGATATGAATGGAAATCATAGTTCAAAGTTCAAATAAGCCCAAATAAGGAACGGGATTGAAGGCGAGCTTACGTCCTCTCACTCGGGTTTCCGCAATCGGGCCGCGTCAAAACCGAGCGCTCGGCCGAGTGTCTTTAGCCTTAATCGGGCCGCGTTAAAACCGAGCGCTCGCAGAGCAATCGGACCTAGATTCATGCCGAGGATTGGCCGAGTGTTATAGCCTTAATCGGGCCGCTTTCGGCCCGCACATTTTTTGCTAGCTGGGGGAGTCCCGAATGTCTAGCGTTAGACACTATTTCTTGACCGCAACCTGAGAGAATCAATCTACTAGCACTTTAATCTTAGTTCGTTTTCTTAATAAGATTTGCACCAGTTCAGCCAGAATTAGGAGATTGTGTACTTGCGTTTTGGATGTTCCTGGGCGCGTGCGTTCCCATCTGTGACGAAGTTGCTGGAGGGAATCTCTTCAGAGCTGATTGGCTGGCAGTCGGTCGATGATGCGTTCTGAGGGACAGCACTCGATGGTGAGTGGTTGGTTGGCCTTACCGGGTGGCGCTTCGTTCGCGGGATTTCCTGGATTGCGGGTTGCTATGCAACGGAGTTTCTTCTGAGTCTGGAGCGACTCTGAGAGGGTTTCCTTTGACGAAGTTCAACGAAGGATCTTACGGAAGAGTTAATGAGTTTTGAGTGAGCTCTTGTTGGTTTGAAAAGTATGTAAGCATACACACTGGACGATGGAAAGGTCAGCACAAACATAAGCAAGAGCAAAAGTCACTGCAAAAGCAAGGCAAAAAGCAACGCCTAGCTGCTTGTCATTGGGTTATAAGCGTGTCCATCTGACCCGTCCTTCTTAGTGTGACAGCCAATCAGATATTGTCTTGGGCGGGACCTACGCGCCGTTCTCCGGTTCTTGCATATGTCCACGTGATCGCGTGTGCACGAGTTAAACGCTTTAATGAGCATAATAGTTTAAATATGGTGTGCTTCCTACACACATCTACTTTATATCAAAATTCTAGAAATCATTTACCCATCAAGTAGTATGAAGGTAAATCAGTAGCAAAACTCGAGAGCACGTAGATGTGAACTTGAGAACTTGTACAATAAATATTCGTACTTGTACATGAACATTTACACTCACAGCTCCAATGTGAAAACCTGTAAAATAAAAATCTGAAGTTGAATGTTGAAATTTGCACTCGCAGACAATAGTCACAAACCTGTATTCTGAATCTGAAGCAGCAGACAAGTAGACACAAATGTGTAAAATGCCATTCACAGAAATACAACGACAGACACAAACTTGTAATATATATTTTGCGTTTAATCTTACATTCACATTCGCGGTACAACCTCAATTAGGCACTTGCAACTTCTCAAATCTGTCACTGCAATTTCAAATTTCGCGCCTTGACTTTTGCTACTCTTTTCGCGATATATCAGGTGCAAAACTTGTGCACTTGAAACTCAGAGGCGGTGAGAGAGAAAGGGGGGCGGGAGGGGGAGGAGGAGGAGGAGGAGGAGGAGGAGGGGGGGGGGGGGGTCAAAGGAGCCGTTTTATTGGTTGGCACCTAGCCAATGAAATGGGACTTCGATGATGTCACGAAACTAGAGGTCTTCACGGGTCCAAAAATTTGTGCCCGAACCCGAAAGAGGCCCGTAATGTGCTACAACGAACCGACCCGGACCCGTCTATTATTTCAAAAACTGGTCCCGGACCCGTGAAGATCCGAGAAATGCCTAACCGGACCGGACCCGGACCCGTCTATTATTTCAAAGCTGGACCCGAAACCGCCGGGAAGACACAGACCCGACTGGACCCGATTGTCACATATTCCACCTTAAACTGCTGTTACAAGTCAATAAACCTGTTGCGAAAAATACAACTTTTTGTCTTAATTTAAGGAGCCGTGGTAGCGTAGTGCTAGTCTCCTCTCCCTTCCTTGTAACGTTACCTGACTGGCTGTGATCATGCATTACAATCCTCCGACAAGAAAGTTATTCATGTTATTCATGTTTTTTGTTATTGTTTTTATATATATATATATATATATATATATATATATATATATATATATATATATATATATATATATATAACTGTTGATCCATTAAGCCTCATTAAGCGTTTTCTTGGTTTTCTATGGGAAGAAAACGTACAATTGTTGCGTTCATATTCTGTGCTCAATTGCTTTTCTGTGTGCTTTGTTTGTATGGTGTTTCCTGAGTTTGGTCTTTTAATACCACTGTCTCAATTAAACGCGTTGTGTTCATATTCTGTGCTCATCTGCTTTTCTGTAGTATGCATTATTAGCATGGTGTTTACTGAGTTTGATAATATTGTTTATTTCTTTTAATATCAGTCTAATAGCGTTTCAGTGCACGTGGGTTTCGTGACATCATCGAAGTCCCATTTCATTGGCTAGGTGCCAACCAATAAAACGGCTCCTTTGACCCCCCCTCCTCCCGCCCCCCTTTCTCTCTCACCGCCTCTGAGTTTCAAGTGCACAAGTTAGTTTTGCACCTGATATATCGCGAAAAGAGTAGCAAAAGTCAAGGCGCGAAATTTGAAATTGCAGTGACAGATTTGAGAAGTTGCAAGTGCCTAATTGAGGTAGTACTGCGAATGTGAACGTAAGATTAACCCTCTGATGGTCTTCGTTTAGCAGTCACACTGGGGGCCTTCCCGGTCATAAATGACCGGACACCTAAAAGTGAAACTTCCTCCATCCCAGTAAAAACCAATGCAATTTATTTTTGTTCTATAATATTTATTCTTTTTAATTTAGAATTTTGAGACAATTTGATTGAACTTATTAATATTTATGCAATATTTATAGTCCATTTTTTGCCATTGAAAATAATATTTTGTTTTTTGTTTTTTTTTGAAAAAAAAAAAAATTCTATGCAGTATTTTCGGGTAAAATAGACTAGGCTTTCAGAAAAAAAATAAAATAAAAAAAAATTCATCAATTTATTAATCATAAAATTAAATAAAACATGTTATTGCATGGGTTTACCACTAGATGCCTGTATAGCTCTAAATGGAGATGTTTGTGAATTCTAGTTGTTTTTGGACCAAATTACTTACTTTTAAGATGTGGATTGAATGTATTTTTTTAGAAATTCTCAAATAATACTTTTTGCCAAGGTTTATAACATTTTATTAATTATTATTTTAATAATTTTAATAATTATTATATTAATTATATATACATATATTAATTATAATTATTAATTATGTTATGTTTTTCACTCTTGATGTTTTAGAGCTTCACCCCTTCATTGCTGAGCATTTTTTTTCTGCATCGTGGCTGATTTTTAGAGAATTTTTGTGTTTTTGTCAATTTCCCATTCATTTCCTATGGGGGTAATTTTGACCGAAGACCAAAATCATAACTAATTTTTTTACGACCACTTAGCATGCTCGGATCATGAACTCAATTTTTTTGTGTGTTCACATACCTAATGCCAGAAAAGTCACCAAGTTTCGTAACATTCTGATGAAGCTGTGATTTTTAAAAATTCAAAACAGATTTTAGTAATCTGAATTTATTGGTGTGTATGTGTATAAACGTGTGTTTGTATGTGTGTGTGTGTGGGTGGGTGTGAATTTTTTGCACTCTTGATGTTGTAGAGTGTACTGCGGTAAAAGTACACCCCTTTACTGCGGTGTACTTTTTTTTAGAATCGTGTCCGATTTGTAGATTGTACAGACAAAAATTCAGAGAATTTTTGTGTTTTTGTAAATTTCCCATTCATTTCCTATGGGTCGGTCATTTTTGACCGAAGACCACGAGTGTGACTCTTTTTGTTTACGACCACTTAGCATGCTCGGATCATGACCTCAATTTTTTTTGTATTCACATACCTAATGCCAGAAAAGTCACCAAGTTTCATAACCTTCCGATGAAGCTGTGATTTTTAAAATTTCAAAAATGACCGAGGACCATCAGAGGGTTAAACGCAAAATATATATTACAAGTTTGTGTCTGTCGTTGTATTTCTGTGAATGGCATTTTACACATTTGTGTCTACTTGTCTGCAGCTTCAGATTCAGAATACAGGTTTGTGACTATTGTCTGCGAGTGCAAATTTCAACATTCAACTTCAGATTTTTATTTTACAGGTTTTCACATTGGAGCTGTGAGTGTAAATGTTCATGTACAAGTACGAATATTTATTGTACAAGTTCTCAAATTCACATCTACGTGCTCTCGAGTTTTGCTACTGATTTACCTTCATAAAGTAGGTACCAAAATACGGATTTATCTGTTAATGTGAAAAGTGTTTAACACACAAAATTAACTTGAGTAATATAAAGCATACATAGAGGATACACATGTATGAGGCAACTTCTAGTGATTAGTTCCTATAACTGAGGTAGACAACCCTATACGAATAGGCTGTAATGAGAGTTAAACACACAGAAAGAACTCCACAGGTTATATAAAACATACATGATACTGAAGATATATGTGAGGTAAATACTGGTGATCAATTCAGTTTATTGGAAGCAATTTTGAGACTGTTGTTTGTATTAAACCACAATTAAGTGGGTTAATTTCAGTCTATTGGTTTTGGAGACAAAAGTCTCTGGAATTTACAGCTGCAGGAAGGAGGTTCCCTGGTTTAAGATTTGTGGCCATGGGAATGCCTTAGCATCCTTCGTTTCCTGATAAGGCTGTGGATTTATGCATTGGGGTCACCACAGGGTTTCTTGGCCATTTGGTCTTAAGTTTGGGGAACAAAGAGAAATCTGTTCCTGCTGTACTGGCATCGCTGATATGAGATTAGACACGCACAAAAAGGGGAAGGGGGGTGACATCTCCTTTAGCCATCTCGGCACCATGACTGTGTTTTATGACTTACTAATGGTTCAATGGGGAATCGTTCCGAACTGTGGAATGCGGTGTTGGGTTCATATGAAATGGACTGTTCAAGGATAATCCATGCCTTTGCACTGCATTATGCTCAAAACTGAGCCACTAATATATTTATAAAAGTAAATATAAAAACATAGAGGTTATGCCCTTAAATGAGCCACCTAAAAACAATTAAAGGCATAGTTCACCCAAAAATGGTTCAAGTTGTTCCAAACCTGTTTGTAATATTCATTTGTTCATTCATGTCTAGTATGAATGTGTATGTATGTTCGAATCTGTAGTTGATTGGTTCACTTTAAATTGGTGAAAGGGTAATCACCTATAACTCTAAGCTGATATTAACATTTTCAATGATCTGTTTGATGTTGTTGTTTTTATTAACCATTATTATTTTTTATTAAAACATGGCTCAGTTTAGGGCATTACCTGTCAGCTGTTCTAAAGAACTTCTGATAATACACTTATATTTCATTTTAAGAATATATTAAAAGGATAGTTCACCCAAAAATGGTTCAAGTTGTTCCAAACCTGTATGAGTTTCTTTCTTCTGCTGAACACAAAAGATGATGTGTTTAAGAATGTTGGTAACCGGACAGTTGACGGTGCCATTTGACTTACATTTACATTTACTCATTTAGCAGACGCTTTCATCCAAAGCGACTTACAACTGAGGACTAAAACAAGCGAGTCATCGTGAAGTGGCAAAAAACTATGTACTGGATCCCTTATTTCCACGTTTTGTTTCTTCATTGTGCAGACCGCCCAGGCAAAACCGTCACACTAGCCTAGTCAAAGTTTAAAGGTAATATTAAATAGTCATTAAAATACAATAAAATAATCAGTGTTGGGTGTAATGCAATACTAACTTATTAATTAACGAATTACTGTAATTTAATTACTTTTTATTCTAATAGTAAAATAAGGATTTACAAAAAAAAATTGGTACAGTAATCTTATTACACTGCTGAAGATGTAATTAGAAGCTTTTAGTAGAATAAAGTAAAAATTACGAGACAGTCTAATGTATAAGGTTTTTTTTTTTTTTTTTTTTAGTAAGGAAATGCGCTAGTCGAACTGCCTCGGACATGGATCTAAACATAATAGTAGCTTTTTACTTTTATCTGGGGTTTCAACAAAAGGAAATTCTACAGGTGCTAATCTACCAAAATGGCATTATTATTTGTCTTAGGACGTTACAGTATATACCGAGCCGGACTTTACAGGCGAAAAAGGACTTTACATTGGAAGTGTTTTAACCTTTCATCTCTCTGCTTGGTTTGACCATTTAAACTGCAAACTTAAGAACAAGCTTAACAGGATAGTGTTGATGGCTATAGTAAAATAGTAGAAAACCCCCCAAAACACCTGACCCAAATATACACTGACAGAATGAGAAAGAAAGCTAGGAAAATCGCTGTAGATTGTATACTCACCCTCTTTCTGGCCAGTTTGAGCTTCTGAAGCCTGAGAGGCGCTAGTACTTTAATATATATATATCCCAAATGCCATTAGTATCCATAACCAAACCAAGTGACAACAACAAATGAGTTGTTATCCTAATGTATTTAAGTATATTTGTTTTCATTATGATATTTTATATTGTACATTTTTTCTGTAGGCTATGTTTATCTGTCTTGTATGTTTGGTGAGCCAAAGAAAAAAATCCACCCTGGTGAACAAAGATGTATTCTATTCTATTCTATTCTATTCTATTCTATTCTATTCTATTCTATTCCATTCTATTCCATTCTATTCTATTCTATTCGGCAGAATAAGCTGTATAGACCATTCTAAACACTTTTCAGACTGGATGGAGGCGATCCTCCTATTTTGTGCTTCACTTGAAAAAGTTCCTTTCACCTTTAGTAACTGGAGTCACTTCAGTTCTATAATAATAATAATGGATGGAAGGCTATTAGTAAAGCTGAATCTGCGTGGCCCTGATTGGCTGTGAGTGCGTCCCGTACGCGCGTGCGTTGGAGACCGATGACGTCACCGCTCGCTCTTTTGAGTTTCAGCGTCGAGTCTTCTGAGGTGAGGAGAGCTGTTTAAGGTATTTCTCATATTTGCACGACCATCAAACACACTTTACACAGTTTAATTAAGCGACAGACTCATTTCTGTATTGTTTTCATCGATCACAGCGATACTTGTGCGTCTTTTCTGGCATCTTCCTACTGAAATAAACATTTAGTGCAGCAGCAGCGAGCATGAGGAGAATATGTTGAGTTCATTCAGACCAGTCCAGGGGTGCGTTTCCCGAAAGCATCGTTGGCCAACTATGGTCGCAAGTTCCGTCGTTACCAATAGAGTTCAATGGACATTGCGATGAACTTGCGACCATAGTTGGCTAACGATGCTTTCGGGAAACGCACCCCTGAGCGATTTTGTGTTCGTTTGTGTGATTGTCTCGATGTTTGGAGTGAGAACTGTTACTGAATGTAAAAGTTAAAGTTTGAGATCTGTGAGGGGAATTTATGGGAATCGATCGATCCCAAGTGTTGCTGTTGCCATTTTCATGTTTACCTTGTTTATTTATTTGTCGACATTTATCTTTGGCAGATTACATATTAAAATTGATGTAGACACTTTATATTGTCCCTGTATGAGTAATGAGCGTGGGAAATTTTAAATTTATACATGCATGGGAATATTGATAAAGTTGAATGAAGTTTGACATTTTCTTTATTTTTAAGAATTTTATGATCATTGTCAGTTTCTGTACAAATATGTAACATGTTAATTATGGACATACTTAATTGCAATTAATAGTTATTATAAAGTCAAACTATATTTAGAGATCTCCTGTAAATTGTCACTTAAAGCTCATTTCATTGGTGTCAGCAGTTAGTCAATAGTTAAGAGAGTGAGTTAGTTACTTTGTTTCACGACTGTGTGGTCCTTTACAGGTTTCTGAATGATATCACATCCTGTGACATGATATTGAATGCATGACTTTATCAAAAATGGGGCCTTTATATTGGTTACTCCGAATGACATCAATTAAATTCATTTTTACGGACATTCTTTCACTTAAAGCTGCCGTCGGCAACATTTTTTTGATCAAATTCAGTGAAATCGACACTATAATCCGACAGAACAACATAAAATAGGTGGTTTTAGAAAAAAACCCGAGCTTCTAACTCCACCTGGGGCCTGTACCATGAAGCCGGTTTA